>CAWUFW010002012.1:1225000-2454576 GCA_963921515.1 Calotriton arnoldi
TCTGAAGGTATCAGTGTGTAAATCTCTAATTGGGACCTTTTTAGAAGGTAAAATAGAAAGCCACTCCACAGACCAGGGATGTGGGAGGGCACAGAGAAATGTGTCAATAGATACAGTAGCCACCAAGAAGAGGATTACCAAAGGTAAGTTACTTGTTCTTCTGATGGATGTATCTAACTGCAGATTCCTCACCTTTAGAATAGATACCAAAGCAGTACCTCACACAGTGGCGGGTCTTTGGAGTGGGCTCAGACCAAAAAGTCCTGCCCTACCTTTTGGACCTGGCCATCAAGACAATAGTGCTTTGTGAACGTGTGCCCCGACACCAACGCTGCAGCCTGACTGATGTCAAGAACAGGTACTCGGTGTGCCAACACAGCAGTAGCAGCCTTTGTGGAATGAGCCCTCAGTTTTCTGTAAGCTGCTTCCTGGCAGATGCACAGCAGATCGTGATACTGGTGACTCTCCACCTTGACAAAATTGTTTTGTGCACTGATTTACCTTTCTAATCATTAGAGAACCCCACAAAAAGCTGGCCATCCACCCAATGGTCCTTGGGGCAATGGAGGTAAAGGCTCTTTTGGGATCCAGCCCTCTAGTTCTCTCCTTCTCTTTTGAGGGACGAGGCAGAACAAAGAACATCAGGACTGAGTGATTGCACAACATGAAAAGGAGTGACAACTTTTAGAAAAAGGCCACCCAGTCCCCATCACCAGTTTGTCTGGGGGGAAAAGGTGGTGTAGGGAGCTACACCAAAAGAGCCAGGAGCTCATGCGATGAGTTGTGATTACAATGAGGATGGCAGTTTTGAAAATCAGAAGGCGCAATGATAAGCTGTGCATTGGATTGAAGGGGGTGCACATGAGGAAAACCAGGAACAAGTAAGATACCACTGTGGCATCACAAACATTTTGAGAAGGAACATGTACTCAACCGCATCACAACAGGAGATTTAAACAATTACGGTTTACGATTAAACAAGGACGGCTGGTCTGGTAAATGCAAAAAGGCCGACAACCTTTAATAGTGCCCACTGCAAGGCCTTGCTTGACCAAAGACGAAACAATAAAATATCCAACAGTTTGGCTTGTGAGGGGCCTGTTCTGCAGACTCCACAGAGGGCCACAAATTTGTCTCAGCGCCCACGTAAATGGACTTTGAAGAGGGATGCCTGGAAGCGAGGATGAAATCCACAACCTCAGGTGGTAGATCGAACGCAGCCAAGCACCGCCACTTACTTTTCACGCAATTGTGTTTTCTATATTGTTAGGCTTTGTCGACTGGATCTTGTGTTTATTTTGAAGCTAGTGTGGGGGATGCTAAGTGATGACGTCTGCCAGGCATATGGACTCTGTTTAACTGAAAGTAGTATTGAGACTGTTGCGACCTTTTAGAGCAGGAGTGAGAGCTGCACAATTGACTTTATCTTTAACTTCTGCGTTGCAGTTGTCACATAAGCACTAGTCTTGTGTAAAAGAACAAGTGTGAAAGTAACATAAGAGCAACAAATTCAGTGTTTTTGTTTTCCACTGAAAAGCAAATATTAGTTTTGGTGAAGTTGCATCGTTTTCACTGAAACCTAAATATGGTCCTATACATTGCCATATTGGTGTTCTGGTAAAATTTACAAATGCGTACCCTTCGGTCTTGTGCTTTAGGATTTCACCAGAACCACTTAATGGCAATATTAAACGGTTAGTTGTTACTTATAATAAATATATACACACCGTCAATCCTCATCTTGCATGGTCTCCAACAGGATTGTCGCAGACACAGGATACTGCTCACAATTTTATCATCATTGCCAAAATTACACCATAACGAATTTCGGCTGATATATATATAGTTTGCCCACAGATAAAAGGATCACGGCTCTGCTTCTTAACAGTGGGAGGACAGTGAGTGGTAACTCGTAAAAGGAGGTGAATTTTAACATCACTAACACTGTTTTAAAAAAACTTTGAACTGAAACCGTGATTGCGTGCACACCAATGATATCACAAACACTCACCGAGCAGGCTGGGGATTATTGTCAACCAGGACGCCAGTTTGTTGGAAAATGCACTGTGAATGTTTGTCTCCGTCTACACAGATGGATGTCTTACCTGCATTAATTTTGGCAATCATGGGTTGGGCCAGATTGAGAAAGGCCGATGAAGCAAACAGTCAATAAAATATAAATTCACAACCCCACCTTCCTCTGAGTGCAAGGACTCTTTGTTGATTGAAAGGAGGCTTTTGGTGATATATATATATATATATATATAATCTACTGGCGGTCGCCAGTAGATAGTTATAGTTAGGACCTATTTTCCATAGGAAATCCGCAACATTCTATTTGAAATAACTCTTACGTCGGTTGACGAATCTTCGCGAAATTTTCAAACTTTATGGCCTGCTCCGGTCCGCTCCTACCCTGAAAGTTTCGGGGTGATTCGTCAAGCGGGGCCGAGAAAAAGGGGGTCCCAAAACGTGTTTTCCCCATTCATTTTCCCATAGGAAACTTTAGCCACGGCTACAGCCCGAACTGCTGAACGGAATTACACAAAATTTGGCAAAGAGGTAGTTCTTGGTTCAGAAAGAACCCTTTTGTTAAATGCTATAAATCCGTTCAGTAGTTGCGGAGAAAATCAAAAGTAAAAACACATATCTGGGCGGAGCCTAACCACACATGTCATCGTGAGATATGATTGGCTGTCAGCACTTCATCCTGGAATTGCTGGCAGCCATCTTGGGACCAATATAAATGATAGTACCCCATTGAAATGCATTGTAGTGAATGGAAGATTTTGAGGGTTACCAAAAGGAGAACTATAAAGGGTGATAACAGACTTTAGTTACATTAGAATTCATTTGTTGATGGTACCATACTAATTTCAGGAATTGTGGTGTGTTCTAAGGTGATTTTACCCTGTGAAAAACCTTCTGCTGGGATATCATGAATCATGTTTGAGAGAAAACTATTTTCACATGCTTGTCCCATACAGTTTTGGAAGGTGCTCCAGAAGCTAAAATGAGCATATTTTCTGTAAATTCACATTATCTTTCTCAGTCATGTGAGAATGAAGTCTGACATTCTCAGTAAAACATGTACATCCAACAAGGGCAGAGACTGTCAGTTGATTCCTTTGTGTTCTACTGCAGCTTCCCAGAGTGTTCTAAAGAACAACTAGAGCGCTAACAGTCTTACTTATGACAAAAGTATGGCACACCTGAAGCCATCTTGATTGGAATAAACTGGTAACACTTAAAACATTTAATTTAAAAAGGAACAAAATGAGGGGGTTCATTTTGCCATAGAAATTATGGGTAGTGCTGTAGAAAGAAAAATTAGGACATGTTTTAAGTGAGATCTCAAACATCTTCCTGTTATATTTCAACAGGAGCAGCCTGTCAGTTGATGCCTTTGTGTTCTACTGCAGCTTCCCAGAGTGTTCTAAAAACAACTAGAGTGCTAACAGCCTTACTTATGACAAAAGTATGGCACACCTGAAGCCATCTTGATTGGAATAAACTGGTAACACTTAAAACATTTAATTTAAAAAGGAACAAAATGAGGGGGTTCATTTTGCCATAGAAATTATTGTTAGTGCTGCAAAAAGAAAATTTAGTGCATGTTTTAAGTGAGATCTCAAATCCTCTTCTATTTCATTAGAAAATTCTGACATGCAGACTGAAACAATCACTTTCAATACCAGCAGTAGACTTCCAGTTAACTCCTTGGTGAGCAGTAGCTTTACTACAGTGAACTAATGAACAACTAGAGTGCTAACATTCTGAATTTATGGCAAATGTGTGACACATCTGAATGCCTTCTTGATGGAATCAAAGTAAAAAACTGAAAGCATTTCCTACGGAGGAGACTGCAGTAAATGAGGAAATTAGGAAACTTCATAACAAAGAAGTCTTCCAAGATGGCCACCAGTGAAAAAAGAGCCCAAATGTAGCACAAATATTACCCAGATGTAGCCCACATATAGCCCAATGACAAAAGTGTGCAAAACACATTTTATTTTTAGTTTTTTTACAGTTTTATGTAGTGCAGACTGGTCAGGTATTGGAGCGTTGCATCTTAAAACATGACCCCCCTACACTACAAAAACACCACTGCACTACCCTAAACCCTAAAACACTACCCCCAGCACGACCCCCTACACTTCACAAGCACCACTGCACTATCCTAAACCCTAAAACACTACCCCAATACCACTGCACTAACCTAAATCCTAAAACACTACCCCCAGCACGACCCCCTACACTACCCATACACCACTGCACTACCCTAAAACATGACCCCCTACACTACACAAACACTGCACTACCCTAAACCCTAAAACACTGCCCCCAGCACGACCCCCTACACTACACAAGCACCACTGCACTACCCTAAACCCTAAAACACTACCCCCAGCACGACCCCTACACTACCCAAACACCACTGCACTACCTTAAACCCTAAAACACTACCCCCAGCACGACCCCCTACACTACCCAAACACCACTGCACTACCCTAAAACATGACCCCCTACACTACACAAACACCACTGCACTACCCTAAACCCTAAAACACTACCCCCAGCACGACCCACTACACAAGCACCACTGCACTACCCTACACCCTAAAACACTACCCCCAGCACGACCCCCTACACTGCCCGAACAATACTGCACTGCCCTAAACCCTGAAACACCAGCCCCTGCACGACCCCCTACACTGCCCGAACACCACTGCACTGCCCTAAACCCTGAAACACCAACCCTAGCATGACCCCTACACTGCCCGAACACCACTGCACTGCCCTAAACCCTGAAACACCACCCCCTTCACGACCCCCTACACTGCCCGACCACCACTGCACTGCCCTAAACCCTGAAACACCACCCCCAGCACGCCCCCTACACTGCCCGAACACCACTGCACTGCCCTAAACCCTGAAACACTACCCCCAGCAAGACCCCCTACACTGCCCGAACACCACTGCACTGCCCTAAACCCTGAAACATCACCCCCAGCAAGACCCCCTACACTGCCCGAACACCACTGCCCTAAACCCTGAAACACCACCCCCAGCACGACCCCTACACTGCCCGAACACCACTGCAATGCCCTAAACCCTGAAACACCACCCCCAGCACGACCCCCTACACTGCCCGAACACCACTGCACTGCCCTAAACCCTGAAACACCACCCCTGCACGACCCCCTACACTGCCCGAACACTACTGCACTGCCCTAAACCCTGAAACACCATCCCCAGCACGACCCACTACACTGCCTGAACACCACTGCACTGCCCTAAACCCTGAAACGCTACCCCCAGCAAGACCCCCTACACTGCCCGAACACCACTGCACTGCCCTAAACCCTGAAACACCACCCCCAGCAAGACCCCCTACACTGCCTGAACACAACTGCCCTAAACCCTGAAACACCACCCCCAGCAAGACCCCCTACACTGCCCGAACACCACTGCACTGCCCTAAACCCTGAAACACCAGCCCCAGCACGACCCCTACACTGCCCGAACACCACTGCACTGCCCTAAACCACCACCCCCTGCATGACCCCCTACACTGCCCGAACACCACTGCCCTAAACCCTGAAACACCACCCCCAGCACGACCCCCTCCACTGCCCGAACACCACTGCACTGCCCTAAACCATGAAACACCAGCCCCAGCACAACCCCCTACACTGCCCGAACACCACTGCACTGACCTAAACCCTGAAACACCACCCCCAGCCCAACCCCGTACACTGCCCGAACACCACTGCACTGCCCTAAACCCTGAAACACCACCCCAGCACGACCCCCTACACTGCCCGAACACCACTGCAATGCCCTAAACCCTGAAACACCACCCCCAGCACGACCCCCTACACTGCCCGAACACCACTGCACTACCCTAAACCCTCAAACACCAGCCCCAGCACGACTCCCTACACTGCCCGAACACCACTGCACTGCCCTAAACCCTGAAACACCAGCCCCAGCAAGACCCCCTACACTGCCCAAACACCACTGCACTGCCCTAAACCCTGAAACACCAGCAGCAAGACCCCCTACACTGCCCGAACACCACTGCACTAAAGCCTGAAACACCACCCCCAGTAAGACCACCTACACTGGCCGAACACCCCTGCACTGCCCTAAACCCTGAAACACCACCCCTGCACGACCCCCTACACTGCCCAAACACCACTGCACTGCCCTAAACCCTGAAACACCACCCCTGCACGACCCCCTACACTGCCCGAACACCACTGCACTGCCCTAAACCCTGAAACACCACCCCTCAGCACGACACCCTACACTGCCCGAACACCACTGCACTGCCCTAAACCCTGAAACACCACCCCCAGCACGACCCCATACACTGCCCGAACACCACTGCCCTAAACCCTGAAACACCACCCCCAGCACGACCCCCTACACTGCCCGAGCACCACTGCACTGCTCTAAACCCTGAAACACCAGCCCCAGCAAGACCCCCTACAAAACCATAGAAATTCCCCCGTTATAGTTAGTTCAGCTAACTATAACTCGCGCCCCCGCAATGCACTGCTGATGACATCACATATTACATCACTCATGACATGGTCAGTGACATCTCAAATGACATCACTGATGACATCATCCATGTGATAATTTCATGCATCTTCTCACACCCTAATATAACTTTTGATACACCCACTCTAAATTACAGACTGCCATTCTCAAAACCATAGACACTCCAACACCAAAAACTACATACCCACACATCCACTCACTCACCCGTATAGTCACTCATACTTAGTCACTCAGTACAGGACTATCATATGCACTCATACACCTATATAAACACTCCCACACCGCCACTCATCCATAGAGGTACTCACACACCTAGTCAGTCATGCAAAAACTTAATCACACACCCATTTACTCACCTATACAGTTATACACACACCAGCTCACTTACTCATACAAATACTAGCACATTCTTACGCTCTTATACAATCACTGATACAAGTACACACTCATCCATACAGCCACTCACAATCACACACTCACTTATAGCCATTTATATACTCCAACACACATATACTGCCTTTCACATATGTAGTTACTCACACATGTACCACTGAGATATACATTCAATCACTAACACACCCATACACACACTCACCCACCCATACAGTCCATCACAGATGCACTCTTGAAACCATGCACCCAGTGAATCACCAACTCACACATCTATGCATAGAGTCACACACACCCCACCCACACAAACACTCAGGCACCCATACAGATACTCAGACAATCAATCAATAACCCATGTAGACACTCATGTAGCTATTCAGAAAGCCATGCAGCCGCTTACAAACCAACAGACAGACGGATACAGACATTCACACAGTTTAGTCACTAACCCATGCATTCAGTAAGATACATTTAATCACTCACTTGTAGAGTCAGTCACTCACGTACTAAATCATCCATTCAGACACTTATACACCCACTCATTCTTCAATACGCCTTTCCCTATATATATTAAACTTATTTAAACTTTACAGAAACACAGTCACTGGATGATGTCATCAGTGATGTCATCAGTGATGTCATCAGTGATGTCATTTGAGATGTCATCAGTGATGTCACTGACCATGTCATGAGTGATGTAATATGTGACGTCATCAGCAGTGCATTGCGGGGGCGCGAGTTCTAGTTAGCTGAACTAACTATAACGGGGGAATTTCTATGGTTTTGTACGAGTGAAATGTCCAACTAACTAGAACTGTCCATAAAACCTATGGTTTTTTCAGTGAATATGTGAATATATATATATATATATATATATATATATATATATTTATTTATTTGTATGTGTGTGTATATAGATATGTATATAGATATATATATGTATATATATATATATATTTATTTGTATGTGTGTGTATATAGATATGTATATAGATATATATATGTATATAGAGATAGATGTATAGATATATATGCACACATACATGCAGAGAGAAATATATAAATATTTAAATCTCTTCTAAACCTATTCATTTTTGAGGATTCATGATGGGTTTAGACTAAGAAAGTGTAGATATGTTATTTTACCCATGTAT
Organism: Calotriton arnoldi; assembly: GCA_963921515.1. Taxonomy (NCBI): domain Eukaryota; kingdom Metazoa; phylum Chordata; class Amphibia; order Caudata; family Salamandridae; genus Calotriton; species Calotriton arnoldi. The sequence continues at coordinate 1,233,118 of CAWUFW010002012.1, forward strand.
CCATGGAAACTAAGCGTCCATAGTTTGAATCTCATTGCTCAGGTTTCTAATAATATTGTTACACAGTGCTTAATTTGTGAAAGAAAGAATGCCGATGCCCGAAGCTCTGCTCTAAAGCCGGCAGCCAGTGCAATTAAACATTGGCACACCGAATATCAAGACTGATAGTCTTTAAACCACTGCCAGACACACTGTCCCTTTATCTCACTCGTGCAGGTTCCTGCTTTGTCCCTTTGTGACAATTTTGCCGTCTTTCGCTTCTCTTTCCAATCTGTATGTTTGTCCAGCTCTTGCACTCTGCAAATATCTGTAACGCAAAAATATGAGCTGGTCCCCAAAATGAATTGCAGGTGGCTCCCTATGGCAACCACAGGCTCAAATTAAGCACTGTTGTTACAGCTTGAGTGCAATGCAAATGTAGTTTTTCAAAATAAGCTTCAGAAGCCATGAATACTTTAGATCGAAAAAACCTTAGATAAAAAACCATCTAGCAGGACAAGTGAAAATTTACACGAGCACGAAACAAACAGTGAGATACCTCCTTTGGGACAGCAAGTAGAATAAGCTGTCAGGCTGGTAAAAACTGACACAGTGTGCAAAGCTGGTTGGAAGAGAAAGAATTTTAAATTTCCGAATGCCAAATACCCATTCCTCCCTGAATTAGCTCACAATATTGGGAGAACTCAACAAAAGTGAGAGCAGAACGGAACAAAAAACCGTAACAAACAAACACTAATAGAGCTAAAAGGTTTGAGTTTGTGCCAAAGCATGTAAACACACGCATTTACAAATGTGGTTTGCATGCATTGCATGCACAAATTGTGTTTACCACACTAAAGTCTACCCTATTGCACGTGCCATGGAGATAGTTGCACAACAAGCATTGGAAATTCAATAGGTCTTGCTTTTGTTGGAGCTATTGGCATTATAAATGACAATGTTTTTTACCCATGCAATAGATATGGCCTCCCGACCTTAATAAAATAAAGAACTCTGTTGTGGTTTTTTTATGTAGTAAACCTGCAATGGTGCCGTAGCGTTGGGAGTGAAAATGGCAGTTCCGGCTCCACTTAAAACAAGCAGTGTTGCGAGAGTGCAGTACCACATGCTGTCACTAGGGGTTCCTTGGGACCCCTTTTGACCACATATGGTACTGAACCCTGCAACATGACTAGGCAAAGGATATGGCACAGAGGTGAGAGCTGACGACTGGTGAGCTGGGGATCCCGATTGGTGTCTGCTGTCAGGCTCAAAATCCTGTGATAATGGGCTAATTGTTGAATTTCCCCGATCCCATGGCTGGGTGCTATATAAATAAAAGCCATTTATAAACCAACAACAAAAAACAGCAGTGACCTCGGAGGTGTGGTGGGGCCTGCAAGCAGTGTTGTGGGAGGGGTGAGGGGGAGGCACAAGGAGCTAAAGCAAGGGCAAGCAAATGATGCAATAGAAGTTTCACTGCACAAGTAAACAGAACAGTTAACGAGCAAAGAGGAAGGGCAACTAAAAAAAGTTCTCGAAGTATAAATAACCTGAACAGTAAGAACACATGTAAGAGGGGCAGCCCTCATGGGAGGATACAACATTCCAAAAGGAGGGACTACTAAGTGTATGCACCAATGAAAAGCCAGCATTTCCAAAGGACCGCAACATTAACCAATGAAAAAAGATGAGCGTTTTTTCAAGCCCATATCCTAGATACAGTATGTCTCGAAGAGACAGCGCAGCACTGCCACGGCAAGACCTAAAAAGGAGTTGCTTTCTGTATAGAATGTTTATAAGAGAAAAATAATTGAATGTGGCAAACAGGATGATTCAGTGTGCCCTTCAGATGTGTAATATAGTCCATCATGCATTCCAATGTAAGTACTTCATAAAAGGCAGAACGATGCATCAAATAAACGATAGCATAAGGTAAGAGGGTAATACACCTGCGTGGAGCCAAAGTAAACATACATCATATACATTTGTTAATGAATTGGTAACAATACTTCATGCAGACACCTGTGCTGTCAATTCAGAACTAAAAAGTAAGAATAGCGAAAAATATATTTATAAAAAAATATAACTAAAGGGAAGAATTAGGTAGAAAAAGACAGGGTATAGTAAGAATGACCATGAAAGAAAAATGTGAACTGTAAAAGAAATAGAGTGAGATAACAAGAAAGAGAATAAAAAAATAGAATCAGAGAGACTCGATTAGAAAATAAGACTACGAGAACACTACAAGCAGGAGAAGCATACGTAATGTAAAGATTTCACAGAATTCCAAGACCGTTCAAGATACTATTACTCTATTACTCTATTAGCCACACTACACTCTGGAGAAGTGTGGCTCAATGGTTAGAGCGGCAGACCCTGATGCAGAGATCTGGCCTGGGACCAGGGTTCAATTCCCGCCTCGGCGGGTCTTGGGCTCAATTTCCTCGGACCTGATAATTCTCGCCTCGGTGCCTATTCTAATCATGGGTCCCACTCTGCAACTCTGGGCAATAGCTTGCTTAATCTCCACAACGGCCCCAACAGCGCTGGGATGCCTGGCTTCACCCTGGGGGTGCCCAGGAGTGGACATTTTCACAGGGAAAAGCCAGGAAGGGTTCCACAGCGGTATGCGTACAGCGCCTGGACACCCCTTTGGGGGTATGGGTGCGCTTTACAAGTACAAATTTCATTTCCTACAGCTGTGTGACCAAGAGCTGAAAACTATGCACTCTCTAATCAGCTTTTTGCATTGGATGTCGAATAACCAGCCATCCCATGCGCTGAAGTGACTTGAGATAAGGAAGAATTACAAACATCTTCCATTAAAAAAAAAATCTGTCTCTTAATTGATCGTGACCTAAATCTCTTGTCCACCACGGTCTATTCTCGCTCGAAGGATGTTCTATATTTTAGGAGTGCAGCGAGCTCTGTGTGGGGCCAGCCTGTATAGTGTGGGTCTGCGCCACAGGCATCGCGAACTCCCCACTTCAGTAGCCTAAGTGGGTGAGTGCCACTGGGGCGTTTGTCTAACATACAAACCTTTACATTGGTGTTTACTGCTCTTTTGACTTTGATCAAACGGGCTCCAAACAAAAGCTCATTAAACCACTTAAAGGGAACAGCATGGTAGAACGATGTAGTGGGAGAACACAAGAAACAAGAAAGCATGATATCAAAGACGGGAGGGAGGGATAGCGAGAAGGATGGATAAAAAGAAGGAAAGATGGAGGGAACGATGAATACACCGAGCAAGACAGATGGACAGATGTGAAGAAAGAAGTAGAGATAGATGGGTGGGAAGAAAGATAGAGATGGATGACGGGAAGAAAGAGATGGGTGGATGCATGAATAAATGGAAAGAGAGAAATAAGAATGGATGGAAAGAAGGGTCTAAGGAGTGGAGAATGGATGCTTCAGAAGGCTGGATGGAGAGATGAATGGATTGCTGGCGGAAGAAACCAAACGAGTGCTGGCCTCTCTCGCCTCACGCATTGCTATTTGGGATATGGGTCACAGTGGGGGGTATTGTATTGCTCTGGCCAGTCCCTGCAGCACAGCAACGGGTCCTCCGGGGTCTGCTATAGATTGAACGGAGACGAGGCCCAAGCGCAAGTGTGTAACTCACAGCAGCATACTGTGGAATAAGCGTTTCCAAATCCTTACAATACTTTGTGAATATCAGATGTAGAAAAAAATCTAAAAGTATGGCAAGGAATATTTTGGTCCTCTTATAACCGAGCTGCTGATAAATAAACAGTGTTACGTGTCATGTAGGGTCGTTTTCTACAACACGCTCTAGAGTAAAACGGCAAAGGAAACAAGGAGCTGTGAGAGCGACTCCGTCGTAGCCGAGATTAATCCGCCTGAGCCAATTAACAGATCATATCGAGCGCGCGTGCGGCCACCGCGGAGCTGGCTGGCAGGAGCTGCGTCTGCAGGATCATGAAATGGAAAGCCGCTTTCCCAGCAGCCCCCCACCATGAGAAGCTGCACCCTCGCAGCTTTAGTAAATCCCAGGAACTGGGTAAGCAATGATGCGCATGTCTGGGGCATCAGCCACAGGAAGAGATGGAAAACGGCGCAGGCGTACTCCGCAGCTAAACAGACTTCAGGTGATAACTTTAGTGGAAAAGAACCTGTACAGACACCGGTACACGACCTCCGTGTAAAAAAGCATGAACTCAGCCAGTCATTGTTCCTTTGCACAGTGAAAAGATTCAGTAAACCACAGATTCATCTGGGCAGAAGCAGGGCAAGCTTCAAGCTCACTCAGAACAGGTACACAACAGACTGCAGGAGACACACAAAAAGACGCAGAGACATTCAAAGTATGTATGTATGTATGTACGTCACTGGCAATCGGTCATTCATTCATCTGAACAGGCTCCAGATTGGGTGGTTGGACATACACCGTCGGTGGTTGGGGAAATGGGGGAGGTGGTTGACTGACGAACAACCAAACTAAAAGGCTGTCTTGGAACATGCGTAGATAGTTATCGTTTTAAATGACATGCCATCGGAGAAACCTACACTGCAGGCTGAGAAGATGTACACTGAATTGTGTTATACATGGTGTAGAGAACTTCAATGAAATCTATAGCAGTCACTCAAAGTGAACCTTATGAAGGACATATCACACCACTGTTCCTGTCCTCGCCACAAGGGTGAGGGGCTACTGTGGGAATACTTGTCGAGGCTAAGAACCTCAACTCCTATGGAAACCTTAAGGCTCGTGAGGTCTGTAAGATCAGGCTGGGGCGAGGCATCTGCAGCCTACATGATGAATACGATACTGTTTGGTCTGTACATCTTTTAAATGGCTCTCTCCTCGGAGAGAAACCACTTCAAGTTAACATACCCAAACTAACGGCTTACTTAAATTGTTAGGAAAGTCTCTTTACCAATGAGGGCTAATCAACATGTACTCAGCTTGTTTTACAACAAAATCACAGTTCAAAGTCGCACAACACACTGACCTTGGGCACCACTGGCCAGTTTAAATTCAGGGATGCTCACCATTATCCAACAACCCCGCCTCGGCCAGCATCTGAACATATGTGATCTCTAGACCATGCTTGTTGCTGGTGCTTGATCGGACTAGTGCATTAGTTGACATCCCTAGGATAAGATGAACTATTATCTGTGCCTCATGATGCGAAACTCTTCTGTGCGCTTTGGTCCACGCCCTAACATGAAGTCTTTGCAAGACGCCCTCCTGAATCTTATTAGAATTAGTAAGCGGTGACAACCAGCACGAGAGATTTCTAAATTGATTTTACATACAAATAGTGCACAGTGCAAGATTATATGTTTAAGTATTTTATTTTTAAATAAGTGAAGGATCTATTTGTTTAGTTGTTTCGACCCAATCAGTTGTAGAAGGATTAATTGGTTGCACAGATGTTGCATTACAAGTGTTCTATTTGTTCAATGTCCATTTTAATAGACATCTCTGGTTTTCATACAAACAGTTACAGCACAGGCAGCAACAGTGCAAGGCTCCCTCGCCCCCGAGTATTTTGGAGTTCAAATATCAAAGTACCCCAAAGTGTGTGATAAATATAGCAATGTACCGGGGACAGCAAGAGGAATGTCAGGATGCAGAGTGGAAGAACATGACAAGCAAAAAAGGTAGTCTATTTCACATCTGCACAATGATGATGGCGCAAATGCGTATCATAGCTGCTTTACGCAGGGGGATACTGCGTGTTACGGCAGAAGTGCATATACAGACGAGGATGTGAGCATACACAGTACTGTCTTTCTGTGTTATGCCATTTTGCAAACAGGGCTGGAGTTCTGTCACAGGAGGGCAATAGATAAAACAATGTGGGTCTACAGAAAGATTTTGGCATAAACGAATCACAGTTCAGGTACATCCCATAAAGAACTAGACAGCAAAACACACCAACCTCCTAGGACCATCAGTGGTCTACATCCCATGGTTAGGTTTAGGGGTACATTTATTGTATTTAAAGCAGATTGGCGCAAATGGGTGCTTAAGAGCAGTTCCCCCATATCACAGCGAATGAGAGAAGATACAGTCTGCTAGAAAAGAGTTCAATGGAATGCAGTTTCAGAAAATCAGCTGCAATCTGCAAAACAATTATAAAAAAACTAAAATTAAAGATCTTACTATTACTGTGAATATTATTATTGTAGTGAAGATGATGAATACTTTGCTGTACAGGACAGTACCAAACAAAGCAAAATTAAATACTACGCCAGTCATCTTGCACATGTGGATTCATACCAGACAATGCAATAGTGTTTTTATGTAATGAAATATGTTCATATTTATTAGACTTACGAGATCGAAGTGGCAAGCTTTTCCCTCTGCAAGTATTGAAGCATAATTTTTTATTTTGCTATGTTCATGAACGTCTTGAAATATTTTAAAAAGTGTTAGTAACCTGTTAAAAAAATAAGTTTGTTTGAGGAAAAACTCCAGAAAACAGGTTTATCTAGAGATTTCTTCGAACTGTCACATACATTTTTTTCTGCAGCAAACTTATTTCCCAAGCTAAGTTGCAGAAAGTTGGTAAACTCGAAAAACTTTGCAGGCTCCCTGTGGTACAAAGTGTTCCAACTTCCATGGCTACCTTTAACAATTTGCTAATCCTTTAGAGTGCTTGATACCAGAAGAAGTGCAGATCCTTCATTCTCAACATGTCTCACTTGCTGAGGGTGGTTTTGTACAGAGGCCCTAGAAGGCCTCACTGAACTTTAAAAGATCTATTCCTGTCTAAGACTTGGATAGTTCGAGTGATCGTCAAGTCTGTCTCATTTTCATAAAATTAGGAAATGAAAAAGCACTTACATTTTTTTCCCACGTTTGTTGGCCCCAAGGTAGATAGTAGAGTAGTACATTCAATTCTATTGTCAACGACATAGAGGAAGTGTGAACCTACATGAATCTTCTCTCAATAACTTACTTAACTCCATCTAACTGCATGTCTAGTTTGGTAAGTGTTGGTAGTTATAGAGAGGGTGTAACAATACTATTGAAGCTGAATCAATGCTGTGGAAGTAACGAGTACCTTTGCCCTTCAGATGTGCATATTATTCGAATTCACGGCTGGGGAGTCGAACCAATTCTAACTTAAGTAACTTTGCCATTTAAAGTTAGGCTGTGTGGAACACGTCAAACCTCAACGATGGGAGATGTTCTTAAGTTCCTAAGGCTTTGAAACAGGTTTAAAGGGATTTTGCAAGCTCGAATGTGGTTAGAATCAAGCACAAAGTACTAGAACAGTTTTTTTGTTTTTTTACAATATTTACAGAAAAGGTGGGTGGAGAGAAGCAACGAGGAAGAGAAATCCATATTAACAGGCTTTAAGAGGTGATCAAGATGAACTATATTCAAAATCATGATTTGTCTAGTCAATGCCAGGAAACCAATCTCTATAAAAGCTGTTACAGCAATTTGAGATGCACCACAATTTTACAGCCAGATTCAAGCCCTTATTAAATTTTACGTTTCATCACTCAATATCTTGGAGGTTCTTATTTTGTTGCAACTGTAATGGACCTATTTTCGAGCAGAACTAAGAGGCTCGCTGAGCAGAAGCCAAAGAGGCTCGCTGAGCAGAAGCCAAAGAGGCTCGCTGAGCAGAAGCCAAAGAGGCTCGCTGAGCAGAAGCCAAAGAGGCTCGCTGAGCAGAAGCCAAAGAGGCTCGCTGAGCAGAAGCCAAAGAGGCTCGCTGAGCAGAAGCCAAAGAGGCTCGCTGAGCAGAACCCAAAGAGGCTCGCTTTCCCTTAACAGTTCCACAGAACAGAGGATATGGAGCGTAGAAGGTTGAGAAACTGTTGGCACATATCTGCTGGCAGCCAGAGAAATTAAAGTGAAGAACAAGCAGTACTTTGGTAAAGAATGAAAGCATAGCTAAAGAAATACAAACATGTAGAGAGAAGAAAGTCAGAAGAATAGTGTGTGTCAGGGAATCACAAATGATTGGAGAATACATAGAGAAGGAAACGGGATCATCCGATGGACTGGAGGCATTTATAGAGTGATGATCAAGAGCAGGAGTATGGAATATTATGGCAAATATATCCAATAGGGCTGCCGGACGATAGATTTTGTAGTTAAGGGAGTACTGCCCACAATAGTAACATGGTGGTGGGCAGAGGAGAGTTTGGAGGTTTGAGGTGTGTGAGATTCAGCAATTGATCCACGTGGCAATGCCACAACCTGACTAGAGAAGGACCCTCCAAGATGCCGATCAGTAAAGTAAAAGGTTCTGTAGTAGGAAGGATCAGAAGCTACGAGTGTCTGTATAAGCAATTCTTCAGTGTAAGGGGTTTGGAATGGCTATATCTTGGCAATGTTGTGAAGTGAGAAGTAACAAGAGGGCAACAGCGTTTCAGAAGATCAGGAGTCGACGAAACTCGCAGCTTTAAAGTTCTGTATCGCTCACGATTTCTCTCCCGGGCTGGTCCGTTGTCTAAAACATGCAAGTAAACGCCCACTCAACATCTGGGGTAACAGCATCTCCTCTGGGACTTTTGTATGGTTCTGTAGTGGAAATAAACCGTATCCTATGTTTAGTACTACAGTAAAATGAACAGCGGCTACCCTACAAAACATCTCCACTGTTAACAGCACTTGTCAATGTTCCTACTCTCAGATGGGACCTAGATCGATGGTTCACAGTGTGTGCACCCAATCAATAAACTATTTCAGAGGTGGGCTCCAGAGGCAGGTCTCATCAGCAATTGCCTATTTTGCAGCCCCTGATGTACAACATGCTGTCTTGTTCTGGTGGCAGCACGTGCTGCAGCGAACGCAGGGAACAGAGCAGAAGGGAGCAGAGTGGTATTTTATGCGAGAGCTGACCACAAACTTTCATTGTATACAAACAGCAGCACGAAGTTCAAATCGGGGGCATGCACTATACCAGCAGGAGAAACGCCGATTAACAAACACTAGAACACTCCCGCGTGATTACAGCAGGCGTCTTTTCTATCCATCCACACAGATGCATGGACAGTCACCTACCCGAGTCAAGGACAAGGGCGTATCTGCAGGGCGCTCCCACCCAGTCACACAAAAAAACTGACAATTATACCTACAGGAGACCAGGTTTCCTTTCATACAGCCACTAACGAGCCACAAAACAAAAAAAACAAAAAGCCATACAAGGAAAATACAATAACGAATCAAACACACAAAACAAGACCACTCAACATACAAAGACAACACCCTACCGAGGAAACAAGCTCGCAAATTCAATAGCACGTCAGAGTGTAACGCAACCACATACAATAAATAAGGCAGTCCAAGATGTAAAATCATATACGCACATCTTCCTTGTACTGCAGTCCTCCAACCACTCATGTAGCGCGCTAAACCGAAATTAAAGTAATCAGCTGTAGGGAGAAATTCAGCAAAGTACTTCCGCCTAGGAGCTACGCAAAGGAAAGAATTCCCACTGCATGCTCATGCCATTGACAGTGCTGCAGGAGGAACATTTAGTACTAAAACCTGAACGGAAGGCTTTAAAAATATGTCACTGCTCTCGCCTCTAAGGAATTGATGGCGCCACAAAAACAGCTTATACACCTCTAAGACTAGGTTAAAAGCAGCCTTACTCAGGGAGACTGAGGCTATCCTCCCTACTTTAAAAAAACCTAACCCAAGAACCATCAGGAGGCTGAACCAGGACTACAGACTGAGCAGTCCGCTGATAACCTTGCTAGACATCCCGATCAGAACTCAGCGAGGGGCTAGGCTCACCTGTAGATCTGGGCAGATCCTCTTCCAGAGCCACATAAGACTGAGTGGATCATCGCACAGAATGACCCAAAGGAGACCTTCACGCCCTCTTAAAAGAGATATTCCACTATGAACAAGGCTGTGAAGTGTACCCTCTGAAAGCCAGAAGAGGCATGTTACATCTACCTTCTGGGTTACGCCATTGCCGGCCAGTTTTTACTATACAATATGCTTAACTTGTAAAATGAGTGCCGGTGTAATAAAATGTCAGCGTGGAATTCCAAAGCGGCGTGCCCTCCTGTCCCTTTATCTCACTTTTGCAGGTTCCTGCTTTCTCCCCTTGTGGCGGTTTTTCTGTCTTTCTATTCTTCCTCTTTCCAGTTTTGGTGTTTTATCCCCCTCTTGCTCTCGGGAAATGTCTGATGAGGTAAAATAAGTGCAGGTTCCCAAAAATGAGTGTTGGTGGTCCCCACTAGCTCAAATTAAGCACCGACTATATGGGGCAATAATCTCAGTGATTAGGAAGAAATGGAGGGGGCGTTTGCAAACCCAGGGTACACAAGCGATACCACGTCATATACTGCTTCCTGGGCAAGTGCAAAGCTATCACATGATCGTATCAAGCTTTGAGATATTATGACCTTAGATGTATTTAAAGTTAAGTGGGCAGAGGATGTGGGTGCCCCAATCGGGTCAGCAGACTGGTCGAGAGTACTAGAATAGGTCCACGAGATTAGCAGAAGTGTGCGTATTAGACTAATCAATTTCTATTACATTCATAGGGTGCACCCAACGCCTGGTAGAATAAATAAGTTCTTTCCACAAGCCCAAGCAGCATGCCCTTGGTGTGGAGCAGTAGGAGCAGAGATGTTCCACATGGTTTAGAGAAACGTACATCTTTTTGAATTTTGGGCCGGGGTTGTTGCATGCGTCAATGTCACCAAAGATAGGAATGTACTGATCAAACCAATGATACGCCTGCTTGGAATGTATCCGCACCCTGCAAAACGAACTCAGGTCCCTGTTCATTAATTTGGCCCTGATCTTGGCCTAATGACAGATCACATTTAAATGGAAATTGCCAGTGGGCCCATAATTTAAAGGGTGGAATAAAGAGCTCATTAAATGGGCAAAGCATGAAAGCATAGCCCTACACCCTGAAGCTAAAAGAGATAGGGGAAATCTTGACTTTGACCAAGCATGGGAAGCACTGTCAGAGGTAATGCGGTCAGAAGATGAGGCGTCGGTGGAAAGCCAACTCCATAGATAATAGGCTGCATGCAAAGGCCAATGGACTGTGACGTGAACATCGGGGAACAGGCTTACACCCGACTTGAGCTAAGTAGCTGGGATCTTGTTCTATTGCCTCTTCACTCCTACTGCAAACAAGTAAAAGGTCCATTATGACTTTGGTGCATATTGGCGCTTGGTGGCTCTGCACTGCGCTCTGCATGGAGATACAGGTTTGATTTTCTCCAAAGTTATACACTTTACTAACATGATTAAGGGAAGCAGCGGGTACCACAGGATGGTACTGATAGTTGCAGTGCTTACAAGTGTTTGACATGTGGACCTGAAAAGTTGTGTACTATTCTGTTTAATAACGGACAAACGAGGCCTTATTACAACCTGCACCCCCCTTTAACTATAATACGGGCAGCATGGGCAGAGGCTTCGGCCTTGACATCAGTAGGTGTTTGCTTTGTGCCCTGCTGCTGCAGTTGTGTGTTGGAGAACAGGGTGGTTGGATTGTAGCAGCTTCATTTTGCCCGGATTTGTTTGGATTAGGAGGGGGGAGAGGGGCTCTGGATCTATGCCAGGCTTGCTGTGAGACAACCCTTCACTGGAACTCAAACCGAAATTGCTGATAGACTGATTACCAATATTTTTATTACTAAATCAATGGGGGAGAGATCCGCATTAGAATATTTAAATTGTTTTGTAATCCATGCTCGCCAGGGCACAACTTCTTTATCTAACAGAATACTGATTGATACCAGCTTTAATCGTGACCCAACTACGATGCCCAGCGCCCCTCCCCTTCCCAGTCAGATTGGATTTTTCAGCAAGCAGAGAAGCAAGAAAGTGAGCGGCTCCAGAGAGCACTGAGATGAGATCACCTTGGCTCCCATCCTATGTCTTGGCTCTGCTAGTGTCAGCTGAAAATTATATCTTAAAGAAGCTAGGATTTCAGACTTTCAGAAATCAGCCAGCTTTCACTCTGGTTAGCTCCACGACACTATGACATATGGGGGGCTGCAATCCACATAGTGTATGTGGATTGCAGGTCCCCGCCCCCCCCCATATGAAGGAAGTAGAAAGTTAATAAACCTCTTTACTAAACAACCACCGTAAAACCAGGGCAGCCCAAGAAAAGATTCCGCTCTATCCAACTGTTACAAACTGAGCATTTTTTTCTCAGTCCGCACTTCACACCCAACAGTTTCTAAGCACTTCTCTGAATGTGTGAATGTGGCCTGTTAAAAAGTTGCTAGACCTAAAGCACTGGAAACCGAGATTAACACTACTGACTGCCAGTGTGCACCAAACCACTTGGGGTGGTGGTGGTATGTGGTGGGGGAGGGGGTGGGAGGGAAAGAGCGAGAAAAAAACTAAACTCCGGGCTCACACCCTACTAATGTGAAAGGGCCAACATGACGTGGTGGGTGTCGATGTGTGGGAGAGTTGTGCGAGGCGAGAGAAAGTGAGTTGTGCGAGGCGAGAGAAAGTGAGTTGTGCGAGGCGAGAGAAAGTGAGTTGTGCGAGGCGAGAGAAAGTGAGTTGTGCGAGGCGAGAGAAAGTGAGTTGTGCGAGGCGAGAGAAAGTGAGTTGTGCGAGGCGAGAGAAAGTGAGTTGTGCGAGGCGAGAGAAAGTGAGTTGTGCGAGGCGAGAGAAAGTGAGTTGTGCGAGGCGAGAGAAAGTGAGTTGGGCGAGGCGAGAGCTGTGCGAGGCCTGTGTGAGGCGAGAGCTGTGCGAGGCCTGTGCGAGGCCAGAGAGAGCTGTGCGAGGCCAGAGAGCTGTGCGAGGCCAGAGAGAGCTGTGCGAGGCCAGAGAGCTGTGCGAGGCGAGGGCGAGAGCTGTGCGAAGGCGAGGAGAGAGCTGTGCGAGGCGAGAGAGAGCTGTGCGAGGCGAGAGAGAGCTGTGCGAGGCGAGAGAGAGCTGTCGACGAGAAGCGCAGAGAGAGCTGTGCGAGGCGAGAGAGAGCTATGCGAGGCGCGAGAGAGAGCTGTGCGAGGCGAGAGAGAGCTGTGCGAGGCGAGAGAGAGCTGTGCGAGGCGAGAGAGAGCTGTGCGAGGCAGAGAGAGCTGTGCGAGGCGAGAAAGCTGTGCGACGGCGAGAGAACTGTGCGAGGCGAAGAGAGCTGTGCGAGGCGAGAGAGAGCTGTGCGAGGCGAGCGAGAGCTGTGCGAGAGCGAGAGCTGTGCGAGGCGAAAGCTGTGCGAGGGCGAGAGCTGTGCGAGGCGAGAGCTGTGCGAGGCGAGAGCTGTGCGAGGCGAGAGCTGTGCGAGAGCTGGAAGAGCTGTCGCGAGGGCGAGAGCTGTGCGAGGGCGAGAGCTAGTGCGAGGGCGAGAGCTGTGCGAGGGCGAGAGCTGTGCGAGGGCGAGAGCTGTGCGAGGCGAGAGCTGTGCGAGGCGAGAGCTGTGCGAGGCGAGAGCTGTGCGAGGGCGAGAGCTGTGCGAGGGCGAGAGGAGGGCGAGAGCTGTGCGGGGCGAGAGCTGTGCGGGGCGAGAGCTGTGCGGAGCGAGAGCTGTGCGGGGCGAAAGCTGTGCGGGGCGAAGAGCTGTGCGGGCGAAGAGCTGTGCGAGGCGAGAGAGCTGTGCGGGGCGAAGAGCTGTGCGAGGCGAGAGAACTGTCGCGAGGCGAAGAGCTGTGCGCAGGCGAAGAGCTGTGCGAGGCAGAGAGCTGTGCGAGGCGAGAGAGCTGTGCGAGGCGAGAGAGCTGTGCGAGGCGAGAGAGCTGTGCGAGGCGAGAGAGCTGTGCGAGGCGAGAGAGCTGTGCGAGGCGAGAGCTGTGCGAGGCGAGAGAGCTGTGCGAGGCGAGAGCTGTGCGAGGCGAGAGCTGTGCGAGGCGAGAGAGCTGTGCGAGGCGAGAGAGCTGTGCGAGGCGAGAGAGCTGTGCGAGGCGAGAGAGCTGTGCGAGGCGAGAGAGCTGTGCGAGGCGAGAGAGCTGTGCGAGGCGAGAGAGCTGTGCGAGGCGAGAGAGCTGTGCGAGGCGAGAGAGCTGTGCGAGGCGAGAGAGAGCTGTGCGAGGCGAGAGCTGTGCGAGGCGAGAGCTGTGCGAGGCGAGAGAGCTGTGCGAGGCGAGAGAGAGCTGTGCGAGGCGAGAGAGAGCTGTGCGAGGCGAGAGAGAGCTGTGCGAGGCGAGAGAGAGCTGTGCGAGGCGAGAGAGAGCTGTGCGAGGCGAGAGAGAGCTGTGCGAGGCGAGAGAGCTGTGCGAGGCGAGAGAGCTGTGCGAGGCGAGAGAGAGCTGTGCGAGGCGAGCTGTGCGAGGCGAGCTGTGCGAGGCGAGTTTTACTTGTACGAGGAGAGATAGTTATGAGAGAAGAGAGTTGTGTGAGGAGTGTGTTTTGAGGGGCGGTTTTGTCTGCAATAGGAATGGGCTTGTGCTGGACATTTTCTACAGGAAGATGGCCGAAAGGACGGCCCGCTTTATGGTGAAAATTCATGTTACTAAACACCTGAGAACTAACAGATAAAAAGTACATATATGGGGCAAACTAAAAGTAATTTGTTGAGAGTTCACACTTCCCTCCCTGATGGCACGGACAACACCCAACTTCAATTCCTAAGAAGGCTCAATCTAAATTGTTATTCAGTGCAGTCTTCTGGTTCTAAAGGTATGACAATCTTCCACATTTAAGAACCAAGTAGAATCGCAACTGACCTGAAACTAATGGTAGAATCAACCCCTGATCCACTTATCATGCACATGACACAGAGAACAGTAGTTCTGCGTACAGTGTATCACCGTGTTATTCAAGGAGAAAAAGCAAGTTCTAGGCTCATCATCAGTCTTACTGTAACAGTGGTCAAGCTAATAATGAAAAAATGCACCTCTTCGCAAACTGACCTTCAATCTGCTTGGCTGAGAAATACAACACAGTAGAAGATGTGAGCAAGGCCAGACAGTCTGCACACGGCCGGAAGAGTCAGCACAGTAAGTGTAATGTTCTGGCACAGCCAACTGGCACCAAGCCTCTAAACCAGGGGTCTTCAACCTTTTCTATAATAGGAGCTACTTACGCTCACTGAAAATCATCCAGAGCTACTATTATTAGTAGTGTAATAGTGACCACATCAGACAAGATTGCATTATTGGCCATAGTATGTAATTGCAGTACTCATAAGCTAATGTTTAGAGAATAATTGTTTGTTTCCAAAATATATGTAAAGTTTATATTTGAGTGATAAAGCATGCAGCATTGGGGAGCCCTATTACTAATGTTTTTACCTTAGTGCCAGCGGCATTGTGTCTTGACTGTTCTGTACTACCTACGTAGAGGTATTCCAAATTGATAGACTTTTTTTATATTATTGCTGGCAACCCTATATGATGTACTGAGGTGATCACTCAGCAGTGATCACCTCAGTAAATCATTCCATTGCTACTCCACAAAATAAAGACCCAATCTCATCTGCAAATGACAGAAGGTTAAGTGTTAAAGATCCAACATGTAGATATACTGCTTAAGACCATATGTTACCCCTCGCAGGGCATGCTTCGAAGTAACATGCACATCAAGCTCAGCAGGACAGACTTTCTGGTTGAGATGGTCAGCATAAGGCTAAAATCCAGAGGGCATAAAAAAAAGTCAAACACTATTTGAACTTCAGAGTTAGGCTCATCTCACATATTCTTTGAGGACACCCTCCACATGACAGGATCTCCTCTACCCTCCATCCACCTTCGCAATTCAGGAAATCAAGGTAGATTACACTATGGTTTCTGACTAACTATGTGTCCGACTGAACTGTATCTTAGTAATAACTAGGCTAGCTGCATTACCTTGGCTTATAAAGTCCCCCAAGTAGTAACATTATCACACACACCATTCCAAAATGTGCTTTCATTAGTGCGCTGATAATACCATTCCCTACTCTTCTCCCACAATTTCTTGTAATTTATTTAAGCATTCTGTACAGAATGATAATACCTTCATCAGCTACATCCTAATTATTTTCAGGGGGAAAAATGGAAGTACTTCCGAGGCTGGGCTTACACACACACGTACACCCTCCCCCCCACACCCTCCCAAAAAAGTAACATAGTGGGAAGCCTCGGCCAATAGGTCAAGGGAGCCGCGGGTCGAAAAAGTTTGGGAACCACACGTCATACTATACTTGGTGTGTTTGAGAGACGGGACAACTTTACTTTCCTGATAACTTGCATTGGTGTAAAATGCATTTGGAAAAAAACGAAACTATCAATGAGTAACAAAATAAATCGGGCGTCTTCCGCTTAACTTTGGGAGTGTTGGAACGTGGGGATCCAGTGAAATATGGAGATCATCTCCCTCAACATGCCATCAATTAAGCACTACGTTTCCAGCTTTATGCATGTCACTTACAAATCTACATCATGCCTTTAAGTCTAATTAGTTTAACTGAAGCCAACAAACCCTTCAACATTAAATGCATTAAAGTGCTTGGTGCGTGGCTCCCCTGGATAGTGATGATGGCACACCAGGGAGCCACAGCACACAGATTGGGAACAACCGCTCTAG
This sequence comes from Calotriton arnoldi, assembly GCA_963921515.1. Classification (NCBI taxonomy): domain Eukaryota; kingdom Metazoa; phylum Chordata; class Amphibia; order Caudata; family Salamandridae; genus Calotriton; species Calotriton arnoldi. Next base: position 1,249,541 of record CAWUFW010002012.1, read on the forward strand.
AGGCATACTGCAGCATTTTGGGGGTTTGAATCTGTTGATTTGGTCAGATAGTAAGCCATTGTACAGAACGCTTGCATAGTCCAGGCGGGAGTTTACCAGAGCTCCGGCTACAGAGTGATGTTCAGAGACAATGAAAGGCATCTGTTTTGGTAATTTTACTTGGTGAAATGAGGACTGGAGCACTGCACCATTTGGAGATTATAGACTTAGGCGGAGGATGGAGTCCCACTACACCACTGGAATCAAGCTAGCCTGGCTGCAGAAGGGTGATGCCCTGAAACCGGTCCCAGGATGCTTGTTTCCGGTCCAGGGAGGACCTGGCTTGGCAATTCGGGCTGGACTGTTCCCACAAGGAACAGGGTCAAGACTGATTTGCATATGGCTGGGTCCAAACTGGGGTGGTGTGGTGAGCAAAAGAATGATGGATTTAACCCAGATCCTTGTGACTGGGGGTGAATGTTTGCATTGTCCAGCATTCCGTCCATCAATTGTTTCTTTTGCAATTGTCGCCCTAAGTGGGAAGGGTATGCCCAGACGTGGGTCCCGTGCTCACTACACCGCTGGAATCAAGCTAGCCTGGCTGAAGAAAGGTGATGCCCTGAAACCGGTCCCAGGATGCTTGTTTCCGGTCCAGGGAGGACCTGGCTTGGCAATTCGGGCTGGACTGTTCCCACAAGGAACAGGGTCAAGACTGATTTGCATATAGCTGGGTCCAAACTGGGGTGGTGTGGTGAGCAAAAGAATGATGGATTTAACCCAGATCCTTGTGACTGGGGGTGAATGTTTGCATTGTCCAGCATTCCGTCCATCAATTGTTTCTTTTGCAGGTGGCAAAGTTTCTGACATCAGTTTTGACTAGGATAAAGCCTATGAATGAGTAATGCTGGAAGGAGCAGCTCGAGTCAATTCTATGTAAGAGGTGGGGCTGGGGCTGCACAAGAGACATGTCTTTTGAGGTCTCATGCCTAGGAATAAAAAAAAAAAATGAATGAAAATAGGTCACCCTACCAATATTATTAACTACAAGGTTGGCAGCAGTGAATTGGAAGATAAGGCCCCAGGCATAGTAAATGGCAGACCAGATTTGTTGAAATGGAGGGAAACGGAATAGAAAATACTTAATGTGTGAATGAATGGTGTCTGTGCGTTTGTAGCTTTCGATTTCAACAATATAATGAAGTACAGCTTTTCCTTCCAGATTTAATTCGCAGAATTACGCGCTGTGAAATAGGAGGTGATCTCTATCAAACAAAAAGCACCAGCACTTAACTGCAACTAAAGCACACCCCAGGCGAGAAATCAATATCTGCAGTCACGAGAAACAAACTCCCTGCACGTTTTCAAAACACTGTTCAATTCAATGCACACTGTTCAGTTCACCCAGCAGGGAAGCACTTATTAACCAGGTAGCAACTAAAAGAACTCTATTAACACAACCATTTGCTGATAAAATATAAGTACTTAGTTTTAGAAATACTGAACATTCACCATTTTGAAATAACCAACATTTTTACGACTCAAATGTCGAAAATTCTTTCTTTGAATTGCAAATGTTTTCATACTGGTGCACTGGACGTGGGTTGGCATTCCTGAGCATTTTGGAGGGTTACTTTGGAAAAGTATAATCTACTGTCAAAGTTACAGATTTCAGAACCAGGAAATCAAGGTTTGATTTAGGGCTGCTCCACATTATTGAACGGTATGATCTTGGACAAATCACATTCTCCTCAACCCTGACAAACATGTAAGATCACTGGAGCAGGTCCGTGTCCAGCCCCAGAAGTCCTAAATCAGTGATCACCAAGGCCTTAGATTAGAACATGAACACTACCTCAGATGCAGGACTTCATTAGAATGCATAAGAACAAGGAGAAAGTGGGGTACACTGGCAGTTGAGGGGCATGCAATGAACACAGCGATTTAGGCTTTAGATGAAAACATAATTGTAGTTTAATGAATTCATGAGTTTATTAATTGCATTTGTAATATATTCTGCTTTCTTGCCGCATGCAAAGAGGTCTCCTAGAGGGTTAGATTAATTTAGACTCCTTATGTGTATTCTAAAACCGACTTTATTGATCAGTTTACTAATTTAGCTCTTTTAAAATAAGTAACAACAAATCACTGCTCTTTTGTGAAAATCTACAGAGCAAAGGGCATACTGCCCTTTGACTGAATCGTGGGTTGTCACCAAGTAATCTAGGATCAAATCCTGGCTTCCCCGCCTGCCTACATTGTGTGATCCTTGGCCAATCACTTTGCTTCAACATGCTTTGTGTTTGTGAATTACACATTTAGGAACACGTCAGAAGTAATTCAAAACGGAGTGAAAACAACAAAAACGAAATTCTGCATATATGATTTAAAAACCATTACGTCGGACCATATATCACAATGTATTGCCCATTTACATATTGCAAATTACACAATGGTTTGGTTCTTGCTCACTTATGGCAACATCGCAAAGGCATTCAGGGTGAAAGTATTTATTCTTTCTTGAATCTTTGTATGTTCAATTTAAGAGAAGCTTAATTTTAATAAATGTCATCCAATACAGTGATATCTACTGCAGTAAATTCAAAACAATTCCCAAATTTAAATATATGACCTTCAATGCTCTTTACATGTCAATTCCTTCAATGGCTTCAGTCGTATTCGGCTCCAAGGGCATAGCCTGAGCCATGTTCTTGGCTCTTCCTATGAATTTGCTGGCATGCTACCTACAGTCACATTTACACCAGCGAAACATGTTCCACCCTATCGCCTAGCAACTGCACGGCTGTCGCTCTGAGAAAGAAAGACTTTAGCAATCTTACCAAATTCCCTAGCTCTGCCGAACCAACTGATGAAAGGAGAACAAGTTACGTATCGTCGGTAAGGCGCTTTCTGGTGGACACTGTCTCTGTGGACTGCTCACCTTTAGAACATTCCCCTGGCACCAGACAGGATCCTGAAACTTTTCATAGCAGTGCTACTGCGTGCTGCTAGGGGGCACCGTGCAGCTCCGCATCGGCTTTGCATCACCCCAGAAGTGATGGAGCTGGCTGCATGTCAGTGCCACCCCTGATTGCCTAAATCAACTTCTTGCTGAACTCTTTGTGTCCTTGAACGAGAAGCAGATTACAATTTTTGATACCAGTGTGCAGATTTCTAGTTTGGACCCTTTTTTACATGGTAAAAAGAGACCACTTGACAGAATGGTAAGGTGGTAGGGCAGTGAGAAATATGTGGTTAAATGAGAACATCCACCAGAGCATTACCAAAGGTAAATAACTTGTTCTTCCGATGGCTACTCCGAACCACAGATTTCTCACATTTAGAATAGATATTAAAGCAATTCTTCCCAAGGTGGAGGGCCTGAGATTCCAATGGACATAAAAGTAAACCTCTTTTGATAGCTGCACACGATGTAACACATGTAGGACACATCACTCCGTAACTTTTCTGTTACGTGAAACTTGTAGCGTAATCAATCCATAATGCTTCAGCAGTACGTGTGACATTGCTTATTGTACATGCTGTGGTTACTTGATCCCTGCTTCATATATGTTTGTTATCTGTATGTTTGGGAAACAAGAAAAAAAGCAAATAAAGATATTAAAAAATAAAATAGTGGAGGGCCTGAGGAGTGGGCTCAGACCAGAAAATCCTGCAAAACTGAATAGGTGAAATGCTCTTGCATTAGGACTTGGCTGTAAAGACAGTAGTGCTTTGTGGACATGTGCACCGACGCAAAACGTCACAACCAGATAGATGACAAGGATATGCACTCTGAGTAACAATCTAGTGGAGGGAGCCTTAGCCCTGGCAAAATGGGCTCTCAGACCTTCCAGAGATGGATTTTTGGCAAATGCACAGTGGTTCTTAACGCAGAGGACTATACACCTCAGCAAAGTCCTTTTCTGCACAATCCTTCCTTTCTTCACCTCAGAGAACACCACAAAAAGTTGGTCATCTACCAGACAGTAAATGGTACAATCCATGTAAAAGCTTAAAGCTCTTTTGGGGTCCAACCGATGGAGCCTCTCCTCTTTTGAGGAGTGAGGTGGGGCAAATAAAGATGGGAGAGTAATGGATTTCTCAATGTGGAAAGAAGTCACAACTTTCAGTAAGAAGGCCGTTCTAGTTCTCACCACCAGTTTGTTCAGTAAAGGTACCGATGGAGCCTGGAGTTTACTCACACAACAAGCTGAAGTGATAGCAATGACAAAGACTTTAAGGTCAGACGATGCAACTAGCAGCTGTGCATCGGCTCGATGGGAGTACACATGAGGAACGTCAAGACCAGGTTAAGATCCCACTGTCACTTAATAAACTGTTTGGGAGGAAGTGTGTGTTACACCTTTAACAAACTGAATCACAATGGGTTATTAGAACAAGGGCAGCTAGCCCGGAAAACTTTTCATAATGCCCACTGCGAGAGCTAGCTGGACCAAAGACAACACAACAAAAAAAAATTTGCCTTGTCAAGGGTCTGTCTTGGTGACTCCACACCAGGCCACAAATTTTTCCCAGCACCCGGTGTAAATTGACATTGTAGATGGACTACAGTAGCAAGGATAACATCATCATCAGGGGGTAGATCGAACGCAGTCAACTGCCGCCACTCAATCTCCACTTATGAATGTGCAGATAGCGCAGGTTCGGTTGCAAAACCCTACCCTCCTGTGCCAGAAGACCCTAATGAAGAGGTGGTTCAGATGCTCATGCTCAGAAGTTCTGACTACCACACTCTCCTAGCCCAATCCAAAGCTGCATACTGGAACCCCATGTTCTACTTCAGCCGGAATGCATCTCTTAGCGAGAGTTTTCGCTCTACCTCCAATGCAGAAATGTTTTGACACTGTTTATTCTTGATACTGGCAAAAAGACCTAGCCAGGGTTCCCCCCACTGATGGAAGATGGTCTGTGCTATCTCAGGATGCAGACGCCATTTGTGATCTCCCAGGAAACAGCGGCGGAGCTCATTCGTCTAGGCGTTAAAGGTCCCACCATATAGTTTACTATCAGGGAGATGCCCTGATGCTCCAGCCAACACCAGAGATGCACTTGCTGCAGTACCACATGAGGGTGATATTGTTTGTGAGAATGTGCACCGTCCTCCTCTTGATGGTTGACGGTAACCTGACTGGAGTCCCCCTGCAGAACCTTGGGGCCTAAAGGTGTGCCAGAGGGAGCAGGAAAGTGTCAAATATCTGTAGCATGGCCTCCTTAAAGGCCTCGACCTGATGCAGCATTGCTGATAGCCCAGGAACTCTGAGCACATCAGGAACAACTGCATAATCTGCTTTCATTTGGGTATTGAGAGTGAAACTGAGTGGCACCTTGACACCCTTGCGACTTCTCTTTAGATAGTGGCAGGATAAAGTAAAGGCCAAACAAATAGCCTGAACCCCCAACAGATTGTGGCAAGATAGGGACAAGCCCTGCATCACAGTCTTAGATTTCCTCTTGGATTTTGAAATTCTGAGTAAGTTTGACTGAGACAAGGATTTCTTAAAAGAGTAGCTTGGGAAGCAGGATTTATGCAAGGTCCATGACTTCTTCCTGCATTTGGCAAAGTCCAGCTTCACGTCATGGACCTGGATTGCTTTCAGGAGCACTCACTGCATAAGTTGGAGATGTGCCCCAAGCTCAAAAACCAAAGGCACACCTTGTGCGGGTCCATGACCGACATCTGCTTTCTGCAGTCGCAGCATGGTTTGAGACTCAATTTTTTGGTGGGGAAATTTCTATTGTATACTTGATTCAGTATTTGAGTCTCGTCTAAAGTCTGTTGAAAGGGGGAATGGAGCTCTGGTTGGCATTCAAAGGGGTGGAAAGAAAAGAACTAACATTGGCTTACTGGGGTGGCACTTATATGGAGCTCTGGATCCATCACTTCCAGGGTGGAACGAAGCTAAAACGATCAGAATGAAGCCAATGTAGAGCCACACACCGCCACCTAGCATCACGCAGAAACACTGACATTTTCTGGATCCAATCTGGCACCTGGGGAATATTCTAAATGTGAGGAATCTACGTACCTATCAGAATATATAGTTTCTATCACACGCATGTTGCATCAAGATGACACTTTCCTCCACTTACCATGATAAAATGGTCAGGGAGTCCTCCAGTAATCCTGACCCACTTTACTGACAACAAATGTGGCAATGGTCCAGTTTATTTCTTCAAGAATACTTTCGTCAGTTTAAATAAATAAGGGTATAGGCTACCAGGTCAACAAGTTCAGTGCTTTGAGGGTTGCACTGAGAGTGCTACTCTGTTTCCATCACCATAATCCCAACCACCTAAGGGTTTAAAGCACTATAGTGTTCTAGGCCCAGGTAGGACACAGGACAAATGATGCTATAGTATACTGCAGGAAAGAGGCAATGACCGTATGTCACTAGGCTAGAATTGTAAAATCAGAAGAAGTTGGAAATGCATATTGGTGGTAAAGTGCCTGTTGATCATGACAGTGGCTAATTGTTTAGCTGTCTGTGGGGTATTTTAAAATACACACATGAACCATTCTTGAGTAACCCATTGCTTCAGAATGGTTGATAGCTGAGCACAATCCTTGCCAGACTGCCTGCGCAGCCAACATTTGCAGACATAGTGGCTACAATGCAGGAGATAGGATTGCTAAATACAAGTAGACAAAAGGGGTAGTGTCTGAAATGGAGTAGTTAATTTTTGAGGTGGTACCCACACCAACTTCTTAAACAATCTGGTGAGTTCACTACTCAGTGCAATGCGCTTCTGCTTAACCACTGCTAGATATGTACAAGCAGTAGGCAATTCCCCAAAGAAATGTGTGCTAAATTCACGCCCTGCTAAGTAACATTAATGCAGAGAATAAAAACCAATAACATTTATAAACCAATTTTGAAAAAAAAATGCACAATAATAGTTAAAATCTGAGAAAGGGGATTTGAGATATCCATTTTTAAAGTTTTAAGACAAAGCCCTCCAAAAAGAAGAAAAAAAAAAAAAAAATCAAAAACGAAGTGCTACTTAACACCAATGTTCACTTGCAACCTAGACGCAAGTTCATGCTGGTTAAGATAGAGTAGGGGTCAAATAACCTTATCCAGTCGAACTGTTTAAGTCTTCATCTTGGTTCTTTATTACTTTTCTGGCTCTCAAAATCCTTTAGTGGGGCAATGTAGGATGCTTAAGTCAATAAGGATCCTTCAAAGTCCCATACATGGTTATCTAGTTCCACAGGCTTTTGTCTTGAGAGGCATAGTGGATGAAAAAATATGGACTGGAATGCAGCCCCGAATGATTGCCAATGACTGAGATTAATTCAAGCATTCCATGCATCACCTTCTTGTTGTTGTAGTTGACGTCCTAAGTGTGATGCATATGCCCAGGCATGGGTCCCATGCTCACCGTGCCATAGGAATCAAGCTATGCCCTACTAACGAGTCACAAGTAGGGTGAAACCTGGGGTTGCTTGTGGTCCTTTCTGGAGGGTGTCTCCCCTGGCATTCCAGAAAGGACATATTTCCATGTGAAGCAGTGTTGGTACTAATTTGCATAAGGCGGACCTTTGTCGAGAGTGGCATGGTGGGAGAAAAATTATGGGCTACAATGCAGATCCAAGCGATTGCCAGTGGCTGAAATTAATTCAAGATTCCATCCTTCACCTTGTTGCGGTTTGAATTGCCACTGAAGACTTCGGCTTTGGTTCCAAAAGCTCAGAACACGAGAAAGCTGGTTACCGCAGCTGCCGAAGGACCTTCGCCTCTGGGGTAACTCTTTGCCTCTTCGCTCACTAATTATGTTCAGAGTTAGACACCTTTCTGGTACACTTTTTTTTTTTTTTTTTTAAAGTTATTTGTCCCCCTACATTAGTCAAAAATCTACTTCTACCATTGAACCAGATTTATGACAACGAGTAGAAAATAACTGGCAACATTACAAAAATATGATTGGTCTTTATAAATAGCCTGCTCAGGGGTAAATGTAACTTGGCCACGAAGTGACAAAAGACCCTTAAAAACCTTTCCCTGTAGTGAAGGAACATAGATGTTTTACATTTAGTAGATCTCACTTTTATACATTATGCATCTATCCCAGTGGGCACCCACGGTACCCATAAGGACACCTTATTTGTCAAGAGTATGAAAGTATGTTTTCATAAATGGCAGAATGTGCCACTGCAGTGGTTTTAAAACTGCAGCCTAGGGAAGACACTCTAGTATTCTGGAACTATACATTCCAGTCATATGTGCGTGATGTAAATATACACTGAAGCCCATATATGAAAAGTAACTTCCATGCCACTAGTGCACTTCCTGCAGCACCTCAACATGGCCTTATGAAAAGTTAAACTAGCTAATTGGTTGCAACCAATTTCACGTATATGTTTAGGGACATTGCTTTTCAGTGTCACATTGTATTTGCTGAATCTTAGCAGCAACAATAAGTCCATAAAAAGACATAATAGCCAGAGGGCAATGCAGAAAAAGGCAATTAGCTACAGGCAGTATACTATCATTCTCAAAGGTGAAGTAAAGCTATAGCATAGCTTGAGCAATCAATCACTCAACCTCACTACTATACATCAACAAGCATTGGCATAGCCAATAGGTCTCGCCGACGGGACCTAATAAGTGTTTAGCCATGCAGGAGAATAGGGTTTGGGGCGGGGGCGGGTTTGCTTAGACTAGTGTCCCGCCCGACTGGCGCCACTCGTGTATCGGCTTGGCAGACAAGCATTGGCAAAGCCAATAGGTCCCGCCTTTTGGCTTTGCCAATGCTTTTTGCTGACTCTGTTCAGCCTTTTAACAAACAGTGGTGTGCTGCGGGGGGCAGGGGCGGGGGAGCACCTCACGGCCACCGCTAGTGGGGCGGGGGGCGGAAACAAAACAAATGGTATGCGTACAGCGGGAGGGGGTGCCAGAGCCTGGTGAACATGGACAACTTGTTACCTCACGGGTCGCCGCAAGTGGGTAGGGGAGCGGGAACAAAGGGAATGTGGACAACGGGAGGGGGGTGGGAGCATTGTAGCGATGGGGTAAAGGTTACTTACATTAGGCACAATGCTGTGAGCCTTCATTGGCCTTCACAGCTCTTCTCTAATCACCGAGCGTCTCCGTCATTCAGTACTAATCCACATTTCACTGTGAAAGAGCAAAGAAAGAAGCAAACCCGCCTCCAGTCCAGCAGAAGGCATGTGGCTGAGGTCGCAGAAATGGCAATACGTTAGAATGCTACTGCTATCATTGCTGACTCTGTTCAGCCTTTTAACAAACAGTGGTGTGCTGCGGGGAGCAGGGGAGCACCTCATGGGCCGCCACAAGTGGGGAGGGGGCAGAAACAAAACAAAGGGTATGCGGACAGCGGGAGGGGGCGGGAGCCTGGTGAACATGGACAACGGGAGGGGGGGTTACCTCACAGGTCGCCGCAAGGGGGTAAACATCTTTTAATACTCTGTGTCCTTTATTTTCTATAGTAGGCACCTTGTTGGATGGTTTTGGCATGGGCCTCTTAAGGGTATCAACGTCCCTGCAGATTAACAGCCAAAACATTTAAGTCTCTTGCACCACATATCTCGGGGAGGAGAGAGTGGGAGGGAGAGAGGGGAAGATTAAAGAGAGGCGGGTGAGGAGCCAGTGAAGGGAGATAACAGTACTAATTAAAACAAGAAAGGCAGCTGGCACACTGCGCGCCGCTGCTAGTTCCCGAGAGCAAAACGCTGTGGGAGTGACCTTTACACAAAGAGGTGGGACATGCACCCGCCTTTGGCCATTTGCGTGCTTTCGTTATTAAAAGCCACACGCAAAGGCCAATAGAATGTGTGGGAGTTGCCAAGCAGACACGGAGAAGTTTGGAGTGCTCACAAGAAGCCTCCCATAGAGCAGTGCATGCGCGCTGCGCTAGGCTCGACCTAAAAAGGGATATTAAGTGTTTCCCTTGCAACTGCTCCAACCCACAGTCGGTAGGAAAACGTGCAACAATGTGAATATTATTGATCCATTTAAAGTAATATAAAATGCGTTCAAATATTGTCAGGCAAGATGTTTACATTTTTTGTGTATTACGATCCTAGCAAAAATGTTGCTAAGCAGTATCTAAAACATTTGCATCAAATAAAGTGAAAAGGGGAACTCTTAAAACAGCAGTAAACCTTTTTCCTCGATGGAGCAAGTTTTATACGCAGGGCAATTTTTCCTCTAGCAAGAAACGGACTCTGTACAAATCAGTGTTATACCACAATAGTGTGGTTTTATTATCAAACTGCACAAATATCAACTCTACAGTATGAACTACCGCTACACAGTCAAGGTATATAGGCTACACCTCCCTACATGTCGCCAATTTACCAATAATGAGGTAGTCAGTCCTATGGAAGGGATATTACTGCAGGTCAATATTAAAACCACAATACTGTGAAATACAACAGTACAAATTAACATTACAAAAAAGAGAAACTGGATTATAATTAATTATATTTTTAACTGTAAATTATCGTCAACAGTCATTAGAACTCACACTGATCAGTATGTGCATTGTTACCAGCTGTACTCTACTGTCCAAGGTATTATATCCATTTCACTTCCCTGCACCCAGTGTCACTGGACCCACAAACAGCAGCACTGACTGTGCAACAAGCAACACCAGTCCTGCAACCAGCATCTCTCGTCAGGCACCCGGCATCACTGGCCATGCACCATCCACCGAGCACCACTGACCCCGCAGGACAGCATAATCGGCCCAACACACCTCCGTAGCTCCCAGTATCACCAGATGAAATCCAGTGCCATTAACAACCACGCCTGCACAACCCATCCTTGGCTTGATCCCACTGTCACCAGCCAGAGCACACCCTCACAAGACTCACACAACTGTTAGAGGGACAGTCTTAGCACTTCCTGCCATTTTCTAATTTCAACACCCTAGTTCAGGTCACTGAACAAGGTAATACATCACTTGTATACTACCTCTTAACAGATAGTAGCCAATGCAGTAAGGAGAGGGGTAGAAATATTGGCTAATGAAAATGCCTTCCATAATAGTGTGACTCAGACCCAAGATGAGCTCAGTCCCCAAAACTGGCCAGTTACCCCCAAATGCTGCAAGCAGCACTTCTGCGCCAACTGGACCCCAGGTACGGGCACTTGCACACAAAATCAAAACTGTGTGTCATCTGATTGGGTCTCTAGCCCCATGTACGTCACCTAAGTATAGTACCTGACAATTATGGGCATTTCAAGGGTGATCTGGTTTGATTCCCAGTCTACCTGAGTGAGACAGCGCATCACCTTCCAACTAGATATCACTTTTCTTTTGGTGTTGCATGCATACAGTGTATCATAGCAATCTGGGGAGGTCGTAAGCAGGCATGTATCTTCTGTGTAGAAGATCCAAGTAAACAAACCTGTTCATCAACAGCCCACCCCTTATCTCCGACTCATTACTCTTGTGAAATGGCTGAGCCCAACATCAGCATCCTGAACTCGTCGCGCTCCAGAGTCCATACGGAACACAACACACATTGCTCAAGTGTCTCGAGCAACTGTGGAACATTTGGAACAGAATCAGCTACTCGATGGCTCCCAATCCAGCACCAAAAACAGCACCAAAACTACCCTGATTGCAGCAACTTACTACATCTGAACACTCCAACTGAGGAGAAACAGCAGCTCTGATCCTCCTCGACCTCTCGGCAGCCTTCAACACAATATACCACCACACGTTGATCAAAAGACTCCATCACATCGGTATCCAAGGGGACACGCTCAGATGGATCCCCTTCTTTCTCACTGGAAGAACCCTGAGGATCCACCCCCCAACTTTCACCTCCGAACCCAAGGAGATCACTTGCGGTGTCCCCCAGGGCTCATCCCTCAGCCTTGCGCTCTTCAATGCATATATGACCTCCGCTGACCAACATCATCAGATCCCACGGTCTCAACTTAATCTCCTAGGCAGATGGCACCAAACTCATCCTCGCACTCACCGACAACCCCACCACCACCAGAACCAACTTCCACAGAGCCATGACAAGCATCCGTGGCTGGATGAGGAACAACTGCCTGCAGCTGAACACAGACAATATGGAAGTATTGATCTTTGCAAACAGCAACAACACATGGAATGCCTCCTTGTGGTAATCAGACCTAGGACCCCCATCCACTCCTTCTGACCACACCAGAAACCTCAGAATCATCATTGACAACAAGCTCACCATGAAATCACGGATCAATGCAGTCTCCTCTGCCTCCTGCCTCACCTGTGCATGCTACGCAAGATCTTCAAGTGGCAAACCCTACCCACGAGACACACAGTGACAGGCCCTCATCATTGGCAGACTGGACTACGGTAACACCCTCTAAATGGGAATAGCCTCTCACCTCCTACAGAGACTTCAGACCATACAGAACACCGCAGCCAGACTCATCCTTGGCCTTCCCGGACAAACCCACATCACACCCCACCTCAGGCAACTCCACTGGCTCCCCGTACAGAAGAGATGCCAATTCAGGCTGCTGACCCAAGCACACAAGGCTCTACACAATCAAGGATCCACCTACATTAACCACTGCCTGAACTTCCACCAACCGTCGAGAACACTACGCTCCGCCTACCTCATTTGCCTATACTCCCCGCATCTACCGAAGCAGAAGTGGAGGACGCTCCTTCTCCTACATCGCAGCAAAGACCTGGAACAGGCTCCCCACACAACTCCGGACCATCACCTCACTTCCGGAATTCCGAATGGCCGACAAGACCTGGCTGTTCAAATAAGCCTCCAGGACCTGCAAGCACCTGGATACCCTATTGGGTGATTAACCGCACTTTATGAATCCTGATTGAACAACCATGGCTTTGTGGGGTGCTGGTGGTTTGCTCTTGGCATCTTCTGCGCATTTAATCCCAATTTACCTAGTCACAAATCTAATCCTCTCCATGGTATATAAACAGAAATGCCCACAGAGGGTGCCAAAGTACGAGAAGCATTCCCACAGAGCACACTCCTTAAACTAAGAAAGAATGCACTTCAGCATGTTGGTCACAATTCTCACGCACCTCATGTAACGCTGACAACAGTTCAGACTTGTTAACACAGTACATCATAGGAAAAAAACATCTTTCTTATGGAATTTGCAAATCAGCAACAAATACAGAGCTCTTGCTACAAACGCAGCAATTACAATTTACTCAGTTTTAGCTTTCTTTTTTAAAACAATATTTATATGTTGTAATGCATATAAGAATGTTCCTATGTGCAGAAGTGGGTAAATGTGGTATTTCCTGGCCCTGTGTAGTGGAGTGCGGTGTGTGAGTTCTGGCCTTGTATACAGTAGAGGTTGAATGATGTGCTGCTCTTGTCTTGAATGCAGCAGAGGTGACCCCCAAAGTGCAGAAGTGGTTGTGTGCTTGAGAGGGCTGGTCTTATGTATAATAATAGAGGGTAAACCAGATGTTCACCTTAACCTTCGTACAGGGCGGGGTGCTGAGTGTTGTTTCGTGTCGATGCGGTCTGTTGCCAACCGTATGTTTGTCACCCGTTTCAAATGATGGGGGTTCTACAACTTGAGTGTGTCTTTTTACCAGCAATGTCAATGTTGTGGTTCCGGCTTGTATGCAATTGCTTCTAAGAGACAGACGTGTGTTATGACGCTCTATTACTGCCCCTGATTTGCTCTGCTCAGCCCCCTCCATGACGTCATGCAATGCTCGTTTGTCACGGGATGGGCTGTTTGAGTGTGAGCTGAGGAACGTTGAATGTTGCTCCCAGTAGCTCGTGTCGTTAAGAAGAATTCTTCAATAATCAAAGTGCTCATCTTCTACATGATCTGGTTTGAACTCTTACATACCCCAGAGACCTGTTTCTGTTACAACATATTGTTTTATGATTTTTTTATTTTATTAAACTCAAAAGTAGTGTTATCTGCGCACTAAGTTAGTTAGCCAGTTAAATAAATCTGGGATAAATGTACTCCCAAATCATTTCTTTTTAAACTGCACCTTATTTTGCCTCTAAAATTTAGCTGATTAGGAATAAAACTGGCACAAGTTTGTAATTTATAAATGGCATTTAACTGAGAATATCAGCCATTACTTTAATTTTCTTGATACAAATTGCGATCACTAAAAATGGGAATAAGTTGCATATGAATAAAAGTGGTTTGTGCTGTCAGAGTTAAGTGGCCACTACTGGCGCTATAATACCCAAATTGAAGAAAGCAACTAGCATATTGTGCATGGAAATGTGATAATACATTTCTTAATTCCTTTTTGACTTTAAGGATGAAACTAGAGGGGCAAATTACCGCAGATGTCGAGGTAAGTCAGCTTTATCATCAATATTTGGTCTACAGGCAAAGCATTTTTGCAAACATGAAGAGAATATAATCTCTAGTGCAAAATTAAACATCAAAAACCTGTTAGATATTTGTTGCATAAAGATATAATAAACAGTTTAATACAAGTCAGTTCTGCAGTATCTCGGAGTGTGTAGAACATGCAGAAAGATTCTAAGTTTTCAATAATTATCAGAGTGCAAAAAATAAATATTTTCTTTCTGCTTGTCACTGTAGGCTAGATAAATAAATCAGAAGAAAGTAAAACTAGGTTTCATTTTCGTTGCTTTAAACAGCTGCTCCATGACCGGTCCTGTCTTTCACCTCCGCAGCAGGTTCTGGCAGGAGGCACTGAGCGGTCAAAACTCGACTGTAATAAAATATTACAGTTGAGTTCTGATGTCTTTTCTTTCTAATCTGCGACTGGGTGCGTCACAAGTCGCCGGTTATAAAGAAATTAGAGAGACATTTACACAGAAAGTGCAGAATGCCGTGTATAACTACGATCATAATCACTGTTACCATCTGTGATATTAATCTCCCTTCTATCTAATATTAGAAGCAGCATCCAAGCTAATAAGCTTAAAACCAGTGAGGGTGTCCTTTCCACTTATCTTACATATTCCTTTTCGCTATCCCCCTGTCCCTCAATGCCCTGGTCTCCATGGTCGTTCACCATCCCCGCCTCAACTTGTCGGTACCTAAGTTTTCAATCAATTGCTGCTTCATGAACAACTATTAATCACCTTACCTATCCTCCTAGATTACAAAATAAACAAACCTCAGTGTATGTACACAGATCTAAATATCAGCGATTTCTCAGTTTCTTTCAGCTCATGGAATGCCAGTTCTGTTCGGAACAAAATGATCACACAGACGCTTCGACTTTTAAGGCCCCCTCATAACATGCGACTGCCATCTCATAGTCCTGCATTGATGTCAAAGATTTTGTTAAACCAGGAGCATTACGCACCGACAATGCCACCATCTCACACCCACCACATAATAAAAGATTTGGAGTAACTATTCTTCTCACGAAATTACTCACACAACTATTCCTAACTTGAAAACAACCATCCCCCATTCGCTTTTGAGTACTATTCTAGGTTCCGTATTGTCCCATTTCAGATAAACACCCTCTAAGTGTAACTGGCTTCTCCTCTGACAGCACTGATACCGTCCCTGACTCAGTAGGTCCCAACACGCCACTCACCGTTGTTTGACCAACTTAAAATCTTAACAGTCAAATACAGACATCCAGTTCTAGTGATTCTAATAGGACTGTTCGCAGCTGAGCACACCCACCACACCCATGCACAATGAAGGAATCCCCTTGGACTTTATACTTCTATCTCACACAATACCCTATTCTCCACCTATCATGGATTCTCCGAATATGCCATTATTCATGTGAATGTAAGAATCAAGCCTGCTCTTATTGCATCAATCCTCATTTCTAAAATGAAACCTTCGGATTCTCTTCCCATATTCCTGAACTAAACCAACAACCTACCAACAATGATCTGTAGCACGACCAATTTAACTTCGACTTGAAAAGAGATTTTGAATCCCATTACCCTCTATGCACATTCTGCTGTGCTGCATCAGGCCTACATCCCTCAATGTTTTCTAACATTCGCTCAATGAAAATTGGGATGAGCGAGTGTCTTTGCAAATGGCAAAAGAAAAAAAACTACTGACCATCTTAAAGGGCATTAATAACCTGATTAATTCCATATTCCCATCCCAATCGAAGAGTGGTCCTAACTGTGGGCACAGCAGAACTAGTATCAGTTTACAACATGTGTTTATGTTTGCACCTCAAGCCAATCATTCTGACATTGATTTTGGTAGTCTATGTGCACTGTTACACACCAAACAATACACTCTTGCAATAAAAGGAAAGTCACAATCTTGGCTATGTATGAACTTTAGTTTTCTCTGGGTCCCACACTACTACGTAATCGGAAATTTATTACAATGAGGAAATGCAGTATAGGCCTAAATACTAAATTCTCTTTGTCACTTTCTTAAAATGAAAGGCCTGAATAGAATTTGAGAACATTTCAATAATTTATTTTTTAGCAATTCACAAAACAGTGAGTGAAAGTAACTTAGACCTGTGCACCATACTCCCTATTTATTTATACTTTTTCTATAGTGTCACATAACTAGGCAGTATTAGACTGCTTTATCTAGAACAACTAGAGCCATATGAGAACATTTGTATACAGAAGAGGAACGATAAAAAGTAAGAGATATCTAGGAAGGTGTCAAAACAAGAAAATATTGTGAATCTATTGGCAAGCTGGTGAGATGGTTATTTATTTTAAACTGCAAGCATATGCTACAAAAATAAAAAAGAAACATGCATTGGCAAAAACAATAGGTCTCGCCTATGCGAGCTCTTTTGGCTTTGTCAATGTTTTTCAGCCATATTTTACAGCAGTGCTAGCTTCAGTGCAGAATGGCTGAAAGTAATAAAGCTCTATGATGTTGGCTGTGTCACAGTTTTTTTCTTTACTTTCTGCCATGTTGCAACAAGGCTAAGAAACATTGGCAAAGCCAATAGATCTCACATAGGCGAGTCCTATTGGCTTTGCCAATGCTCGTTGGTTTTATGCTTTGAGCCTCTAGAATGGTATCTCACGGAGCTCGGAAGAGTAAAGTTTAACAGAAAAAAACTGGAGAAAATCTTTGAGTAACAGCTAAAGTAACGAAAAGAGGACAGTCTGACCGCTTCAAGGATTTAATGCCTTTTCTACTTCACAGCAGACGCAAATAAAGCTGAATAGAAAGTATGGAACCACCCACACATTAGAAACTGGTCAGCATCTGATCTTTGTGTGGAATATGCGCCTCCCAATGAAAATGGATAAAAGATGCTACATTAAATCGAGCTGAAGCCATCTCGGAACGGATTGTAAAAATAAGCATCTCCTTAACATTCCTCCGTTAAAAAATATCTGGTGTTTTATTGTTCTGAGGTATTCATATGTGATTGGAGTGCCTGCGTGCAGCAGTCACCTCATTACCTGAGCAAGTGAACATTCAAAAATGTACAAATGCGTCACGAGTGTAAACCGGAATTGTTTACATGTTTTTTTTTTTAAAGTTGTCCAACAACTGTAAATGTTGAGAGTAGAAAGCCCAACAGGGTGGCACAGCATCGTTACTGTGCCTAGCAAAATCTAACTATGTTATCGATTCAGTAACATGACTCGCCTTAACACAGAATGACAATTACTTGCTTTGGGAGTGTAATAAAAATGAAATGAGAGTGATGTTTTCTTCCCGCACAGACTGACGCTGGTCGCCTGAAGTAAACTTCCCCATCAGAGGGTCGGTGGTGTAATGGGTACGTATCAGTAGTAAGAGGTACATAAGGTGCCTGGAAAAATTGTTAACTATTATGGAAAGTTCAGTTGCAGATGAATTCTACTGGGTCCAATAATGGCATGTGGATTTTTTTTTAAACGTTACGCTATAAATGATCAGAATCTAAAAACAAGCCAGATTTTTTTTCTGTGGAAATAAAGACAAATTGAGACTAGCAAACAATGGCAATAAATACTAACAGCTAAATGCTGCTCTGTGACATCTCGGGAAAGATGCAGAGTTTGACAGCAGCAACCAGGTTATCTTCATGATACCACGAAAGAAAGAAATGTTTTGTGCAGCTGGATAGCAATCTCAAAAGGCATCTCTAAAAATAGGGGAACGAGCAGGCTCCATGGGGAGAGTAATCTGCATTCCTCTTTCCTGTAAACGCTCTCACTTTGAAGTCAACAAAAGCAAAGTAAACGCCAAACTCCCTGGAAAAGACTGCTGGACATTTGACCGGTCTTTGAAAGACAAGCAAACGTGACAAGATAAGAAAAAGATGTAAAGGCCTGTTTACGGTATTCTTCCACAAACTTGTTTTCTGTAAACACGGTTTAGGCAACGGGAGGTATGAACTGAACCAGGACAGCCTAAAGCAAATAAAGCCAACAAATGGAAAGCACGAAAACGTGAGTTACAAACTACAAAGCCAATAAATAGCAAGCAACGGGTAGAATGCATTCCTAGGTCAACTTTCTGAAAGTCCTCAGGATGTCTTTAGGAAGGGAAGGACAACCTGGGCTTACAGCACAGGTATGACCAGGCAGAGTCTGGGGTGAAGCAATGATGCATCTCATGAGTTGGACATGTGCGCTAGACCGCATTCTCACCAAACACCATGTCGAAGGGATTTGTCTGACGGTCACTAATTTCCAGTTATGATTAATTGAGATGCGACTATGTGTGTTAGGCCAACAAGGCTAATTTTGCACTGCTTCTCCCTTATTTCTACTGCTCTTAAGTAGGTCTAGCATGCATTGCTTTTGTTTACAAATAGATGCTACCTGTCAACACCATGTCTTAACAGTGTCTTTGTGCCATCAGGGTTGCGAGTTCCTATAGTCATGCTAGCTGCTAGGCTGGTGAATTCAGATTTGGTGTCATGGGATTGCGTCATTTACGCCTGTAATATTTCTTCCTAGTTTGTAAATTCATTGTTTGTGAAACAGGATCCTGTTTGCTGTTGCTAACTGTTTTATTTTCTCAATTGTGGTCTAATATACATCATTCTCTATGTGGTTCATTGCAACGTAGTGTGTTGCTATTTTGTGGTTATTTTAATCGAATGCTTCTACGTGTTCTGCTATCTGTGGTTTTATTTTGCTAGTAGTAATCCCAACGTATTTCAATTGCATGTCCATGTAATCAAGGTAGATGACATATAATCGCTGTTGCAGTTCGTATGTGAGCACTGTTCCAATGGAGATCTTGGAACAAAGACTAGTTATTTGGTGCACGTCATTAATCAACATACGCTACAGCTGCCACAAGGATGTTGTCCCTTGACAAGTGGTAGGTCCCACATCTCTGTTGTCTGGTGGCAGAATTGTCTTTTGCCCTGGTTTACACATATGTATCCCTTTTGCTTCAATCAGTTTTAACAGCAACCAGTTGTTTTTTTTATTTTTATTTTTTTAACTTTCTAGTGTTCGTCTTAGGAATCTTCCAATTATTGTTAATAATCTTTCTTAGTCTATTTGAAATGGGAGAGTTACGTGCTGACAGGTTATGCTGTCAAGAGGTTCTTTCTCAGGTTTCCAATAGGGTCTTGCCCGTTGTCTCACCTGCTGAACAATCAGTCTAAAATGGCATTATGAATGTGTCAGCAGAAGAACTTCTCCAACCTCTGTCCCTTTCTATGTTAACATGGCTGATTCATATCAAAGACACATGAAAAAGACCATCTGTTTATCCCCTGCTCCCAAGCCTAGTATGGTGGCTCAGAGAGCTAATGCAGCCACTGCAGGGATATCTGCTTGAGTCTCATGGTCAAACGTTCAAATTCCTGCACGTTCACTCAGTCTTTCATTCTTCTGGGTTTAATAAAACGAGTACTACTTAACTTGGCAACAGTAAACATCTGCTATTTATACATAGTGCCAAGAGACGGAACTCTCCACCCCCTTTTGCAAAGTGCACAAACTCTACAAATATGTCCATTTGGTAATGTTATGCTACTGCTGCACTCAAAGACCCAATTTAGTATTTAGGTTACCTTTGCTGCCGCTACTCTCTTATAAGTCACAGGATCACTTTCCTAACTTTTGCATTTCTCAATGAGGTTCCATTTCGCAAAGAGGAGGAATAATGGGCAAATAATGACAAGCTTTAGCCACACTCATGCATGAGAAGTGTTTTTCAATTTCCTGTGAATGTGAAATATGGATGTCAATGTAAATCAAACATGTACGGTATTCCTGCAAATTGCGACCTTACACCTGCCATTAAATACTGTATGCATGCTAGTGTTATCGCAAGTATACTGTAAACATGTTTAACACACATTGTGAGAAAACAGAACAATTTGATGCACGCTCTCATACCTTCTTAACACTTAAGATTGAACCATTCAGGTGCATGCTATATGTGCAGACAAGTGAGGTAAAAGCACAGCTAAATGTATGGGAATACCAGAGTGGCTGAAAAGATGCTAGCGCGAAAATTTCTCAACTCGTTGTCGATGATTCTTATTAAGCAGCATGAGAGGTAAGGAACTCCTCAACTCATTTACTCCAAGACAAGAAATATTCAGGAACTCCGGTCCACAACAGTAATCTGGTTAGTCAGTTTATTGTACATTTTGAAACAGATTCAAATAGATCAGTCTCAGCATAATAGTATAAAAAAACAGAGAAAAGGATGAAGCCAAATCTCGGATACGATTCACCTTATACAACAAAAAGAAAACTACCAATTTGGCTATAGCCACATAGGTTATTAAAAGGCAAAAATGTAGGTTTGATTGAATTGAGTTTTCAAAGAAGGAAAAAGGTGCCAATTCCCTAACTATCCCTACACTACGTAAAAAGGAAAAACTAGACTGAGCATGATCCCGAGAGAAAGCAAGAAGTGTCAGCCGTCTGAGTCCTCCTGAGAGAAAACTAACTATGGTCATGTAGCCTATAGCTACAATCACCGAGAGGTCTGTACCTCGAAGCATCTGCCAGAGAAGTGACAGCTGTCCCTAGCTTCATTAGTACAAAAGCAACCATCCAATACAGGCAGCTCCTACAACTTGGGTAAGTTTCCATCATCCCAGCAGCCTTTGACTCCTTTCTCCACCTCCTGCTTCACACAGTAAAATTCCCCACACGTCCCTGGTGCCATCTCAGACTTCCACGAGAATTCATCTCTTCATCATTATCTCATTCCTTCCCAGGCCTAGCTATCAACTGACCAATAGAACCTTCTCTAAACTAACGATGTCTTGTACACCTGCAGTGGGAACACACATACACGCAACATTTCACAGTACAAGCAAATCAAACTTAAACGCTAGTGAGAAACGAGTTAACCAGATTTCAGGCCTACCATTAGGCTAACTTAACATCACACGGGGTAAAATACAGCTTCCCTGTGACTTATAAAGCAATTTAGATCATAATTTGACATCATGAATGACTAATTTCTACTAAATTATTATTACAACTATAATGTGAGACTAATTCACAATCACATTTGAAGATTAGATTATACTTGGGTGTCAATATGAGGTTCAACGTTATCAGTTACACTTTTAACACATTCGGAATACTGTAAGACAAATACTTTGGCATCTTGAACATGAACACCTTTAGTCTTAAATTAGTAACACAAAATACACGTGTGGACTGCTCATGATTATAATGCACTCCTACGGAAACTACTAAAAGAAAGACTGAAGCCAAACAAAATGTAATATAACGCTTCTCTACAGATGGTCACTTCATATGTTTTAGATCTCCCTGCCCACTTCGCTGACACTTCCCTGGTAATGGCCACAAGTCTAACTTCAACACTTTGTACATTTGTTGTAAGCATTAGTTGTGTACACTACGCATAAACAGAGAAAGCTTATCTGCATGCATTACATGTTACACACTTCATGAGAATGAATGAATAAATGTATTTGTGTAAAATAAATAAAAGTAGCACAATAAATCTTTCAGAAGTAAGATCAGATAAGAACATGTGAGCAGCAGTCTCAGAATACCGCAAGTCTGCACAACATGATTGCATAACAAAAAGGAGTAAAATAAATAAATATAAATGTCAAATGTATGTCCTGTGGTGGTGGCAGTAGTTGCGGTTTTCAATTCCTTCGCTGCCTGATGGCGGTTAAGATAATGTTAACAAATTACCCAAAGCGAAAAAGTACATTTAGACGGTGGTTGTCATACAAAATTCCAGCACGTCATTGCAGGTGAAAACCCCATTCTTCACAAACATTGGTTTTAATAAAGTGCAGTGTGCAGTTAGGAACCCTGGGCAGCAGCATAGCAGGTGAAGCATGGATTCTCTTCTTCCGTACATTATCAATTTTTCCAGGCACAAGTCACACACATACGACTGGAAAAAGGTTTGTGAATCTCCTTAATGTTTTGCCTCAGTTTGCTTTTGCTGATGCCTGAGCTGTATCTGAAAACACACAGAGGAATTGTGAGTGTGTACTAGGTGCTTCGAATATGAAACACCCACAGAGCTCAATCCACTTCTCTCTCTCTCTCTGCCGTTTCGAACCAACCATCTGCTGCCATCAGAGGATCTGCTCAGTGCATTGTAAGATGGTAACAGGTGGATGGAGATGGAAGTGAATCTAGAGAAATGAATGAAACTATGCCAGGAGTGCAAGAAAGAACAATCTATTTGGTATAGAAACTAGTACTGTGCCAGGTATCTACTTGGTAAGAAAAATGAAGGACTGTTAGCAGGAAGTCCCTTTTTAGGTGTTCGAGACATGTTGTATATACTTTTTGGGCTTCAGCCCACCCATAGGCTTCCCATTTGCTAGCTCTCTCGTCGCTCTCCTATTCTCTCTCCCCATTTGTCCATGGCATGAATTTGTCATGCCCCTTCCTGTGTTTAGCCATCCCCGAGAACAGGCACCAAGTACTAGATCAATCCACTGGTCACCATTTTGGCATCTGTTAAGAACTAAATGTTTCTTCCTTGAAAAGCAATTCACACTATCGGTCCTATTTTCACCCATCCTCAGCTACGCTCCATTTTTGTAAACCGGTCTGTAAATCTTTTTCTTATCTCGTCACATTTGCTGAGCATTCAAAGACTGAGATAAATGTCAGACGCTGTTTTCTGAGGGCGCCTGTTTACCTAATGTCTCGGTGTTACTGGTTTTCTTGTTTTTCTACATCCGTTTCTGTTACTCTTACAGTGCATGCTTCTTATCTCTGCTTCTATCCGCCTGCATCACCGTCTCCGTGTTGATGACCCCCATCCTCTCACTCCTCACTGCCATTTGTCGTCATGCATATTCTCATGTCCTCTCTCTGCGTTTCTCACTTGTCTGTCTTGTCTTCGTTTCCTTTTCTGTCTCCGCTTCAGTTTCATTTAGTGTGCATGCAGTGTCTGTCTTTTCAATCAGCTAGTCCTCAAACCAAGTCAGTGTCACTGTTTCTGTACACAGAGGATTGTGCAATCCGCTTGATGTATTTTAGCTCTTCGACGCCTCGTCAGGGGTAGTAAGTGCTACACAAATACAATTATAATTATAATTACAATACGATTTTGTTTAGTTCACCTCTGCCTCCAATTGCTGGTCTGTGATTCACGACTTAGGATCAATCAGCGCATGCAGCTTTACTTCAGTCAGTGACAGCAGTTGCCTAGCACCAGGTTTGTCAAGAGGCCTGGAATGCAGTTGGAACCTCAGGCAATAGAGTCCTGTTTTTTGTTTCTAGTCTGGGACACAGTTGCTAAGTCCTTCCAGCCCACATATTTAGCAAGTCACCATTTTACAGTTACCACATGGAGAATTTTACGGAAGATATTGAGTGCATTAGAAAAACATACCACCAGAATAAAAACATAGCTCTAGCTGTCATTACCAGATGACTCAAGTTTAACAGAGTTGCACAGTTCAAACCCCTTGTGTTCATTTCACAACGTCATGCATGTTGGGAGTTGTAGACTTTAACTTCCTGGAACCAAGCAGACTAAACCAGGACCAGATTAGAATAGTTTATAAAGGGATACCCCAGGATTGTAATAATTGCATCTCTGGAGACATGAACTATTTCTTATCGCTGCACTGTCAGAAACCGGGTACAGGGAATCAAGCCTCAAGGGAACAATGCAGGGCGACAGGGAGATGTGCACCAAGAATGGAGAGCACAAGAGCGGCTCCCAATCACTGATGCAGAGGTGCAACGAGCACTCTTAACATGCACAGCTCAAAACGGGTGAGACTATGGCAGACTTCACACTTGGGCAATAAACCCTAACATAGGGCAACTTCACTACACACGTGCAACTGTGAGCGCACAGAGGGAGAGGTGATGGCAGCCTTCACTCTAAACAAATACATCGTAGCATAACACAGCCTAACTTTCCTTCCACACCCGGATTCCAGGCTGCAAGAAAGACCGTGCCGGCCGTTAATGCACTGTCCAGACAGCAGACAGCACTATGAGTTTACATTAAATTATTACTAGAACAGGAAGATGAAAAGGCAGAGAAAATACATTGGCCCTTCCCGCCCTTTTATTTGCTGCTTTAATCCCACCCTCGGTAAATTCCAATACCTCAGGTGTGGTATTTACAAGGTTTGTTATTTCCCGACTATTCCGCACCTCAGAATCTGGGATAGTGTGGTAATATGTATGCAGAATTCTGAATAATGCTTTTCCCTGAGTGTACCTTGGCTAAATTTCTGCTGGAGAAAAAATAAATTGTCCTATTTTTACAAAACTCGTGCGTAGTTGGCACAGGAATCCAGTTATGGACTTCGAATCCATGTTGCAATGGACTTTACTAATCATTTTGAAGTAGATTGCTGCATTGTGGATGAAATGAAACAGGCAAGAATGGGTCCTGGTTTCATTTGCGGTCTGCTTTTGGTTTTACCACTGGTTACTTAATCTGTTGCAGGGTGTTAGCATGCCACGTTCTTGGCATGCTGCCTTTTCGTTTCAGACAACAGATTGTGGAATGCAAGGACGTTTCTTCAAGGATAACGGGAAGGTTGCATTTTGCAGAATACTCAACACGTTGTGGAATACGTGTGAATCACTCATTTACCTGCAGCTGTGGTCCAGCACTCTTCACTCACTGGAAGACTTGTCCTCCTATCACAGACCTGCCAATTCACACAGCGACATCGTGTGTCATAGATATATATATATATTTTTTTTTAACTCTTTCACACATCCGTCTGGTGAAAACCTACTTACCTCCTTGCAGCCGCCGTGACCGTCTCTCCACCGTCGTGTCTCCTCCTTAGCTTCAGAAGAAGCAGGAAGCACACAGTCTCCCCTAAGCCAATCACAACACTGCAATGCAGCGTTGTGATTGGTCTGAGTGCCTTGGTTCGGCGCTCACACAGGGACAGGGAGCCTGAGCATGTTCTTCACCAGGCTGTGCATTACAGCCTGGTGCGGAACATGCCGGAAGTGGGCATGACTGTTTGGCCGGCCCAAGACGGCCAACCAAAAAGTCATGTGCACTTGGAGTGTGCAAACCAGTCCTCCCCCTGTGCCACCAGCCCCGCCCCACTCTACCCCAGCCCCGAACCTACGGAAAAAAATAACATTATCATTTTATTTTTCCTGCTCTGAGAGCAGTGGGGCGACGCTCCTCCGCCTTAGCGGACAAGCCGCCCTTGGTCTAATGTCTTTTATCCTTGGCTTCAAGTGGCAGCTGCACTTTAATGTCTACAGTAACTACTTTAGGGAGGCTTAAAAGGGGCCTCAGGCACCACAGGTGGAGGCCAATGGGTCTGTAGAGGAAGCTGTGTTCTAAAATGCACCAACAAACTAACGAGTGCCATCTAGGTGGATGAAATTAGCATGCACAGCGAACACCATTACCAGCTTTGGGGACCAAGGAATACAGGTAAAGAAATGATCTTTTGACAAGACCAAAGGACCAAACTATGCTTAACTTTCCTTGTTTTAACTGGATAGCAGTCAAGACAAACTACAATTCCTGATGGTGCTTTGAGAAAAATAGCCAATGGGACTGTAACAGTAGTAAACCAAAATTATAACAATAAGACAGAACGTGTTTGACTACGATCAAAAAGTACTCTTTTCTTGCTGCTCACAGTCAAGTACTTTCATCTTATGTTTGTTTGGTATTACATTTATTATATTATTAATTTGCATTGCAATTTTGTGCATGTTGTGTTAATTCCTCACCGCTGCTTGGCACGCTGTTATCGCAGGGAGATTGATCCTGCTGTCAAAACTTTCCGCCCTGACAATCTC
Organism: Calotriton arnoldi; assembly: GCA_963921515.1. Taxonomy (NCBI): domain Eukaryota; kingdom Metazoa; phylum Chordata; class Amphibia; order Caudata; family Salamandridae; genus Calotriton; species Calotriton arnoldi. The sequence continues at coordinate 1,275,654 of CAWUFW010002012.1, forward strand.
CTGTGACGTGTTGGTGCTCGATGGCATGTCAGCACAGCAATATCTTCACATGACGTGCGAGTTGTTCCAGCGAAGGAAGGCGGCATTTTACAAGTAGCCTGCCACACACACTGCTTTTGTTCTTCTCCTTAAAGTGGGCATCTCTTTCAGCCAACCACGTACTTTCTACTCGGGGGCCTGACTTTTGGAGGTGTTTTTTTTCACCATCATTCAGGTTTGCTTCCATAAAGTGTAATTTTGTTGTTTCTCTGGCATTATTCAAATTTCTACCATAAGCATTGATAACCCAGGGGTCTGGTATTACTATCGCCCAAGGCATATTGTTTGAGGTTAATGGCAACAAGTTTTAATGTTTACTTTGGCTGATGGACAAGTAAGCCCAGCCCCGAAAGCACAAACCCTTTGGCTGACTGTTTACAGCGCCAATCTGAGAAACGACTGTCTGCCACAAAGCAAGATTTCTATTTATGTGTGCAAATGGTTTAAACTTGCATGCGTGATTCGTTAATGCAAAGCCTTTACTATTAGGGCCAGCGCTGTAAGCAAATGCAGTGAGCTAAGCGCACATTACAGACAGTGGTTCCGGCATGGCTCGGGGGAGGGGCAGGGAGAGGGTAAAGTTATTACCATTTTATGTTTCTGCTTCTCGCACTGCGAGAAAGCAGTGGGACGACGCTCCTCCGCCTTAGTGGAGGACCCGCCCCTGGTTCCAGGACAAAAACATGTACACTTGTTTGCAAAACTTAATTTGAGGCTACTTCTAATGCTCACAGAATTCTCCCTTATTACATGCAAAAGTCTGAAAGCAAGATTGGTGATTTTTTTACTGTCAGAAAAAAATGTACACTTAAATTGCACATTGAAATAAACATTTTGCTAAACTGTTTCACATCTGCATATACCATTTCTCTCAGGGCCGGACTGGGAACCAAAACCGGCCCTGGCAAAGTGCTTGGCTGGTCCCCCCGGGGTTGGGGGTGCGGCCGAGCACTTTGCCAGGGCCGGTTTTGGCCGATTTTGTTACAGGGGCCGATATTGCAGCTAAGCTGCAAAAACGGCCCTGTAACAAAAACGGCCCCCCAGGGTCCCAAAACCGGCTCCCACCCTGGCGGCCCACCGGGGGAACGCCCGGTGGCCGCTTCGGCCAGTCCGGCCCTGATGCACAAGTTACTAACTTGTGTAACGATATATCTGTAAGAGACAGTAGTTAGTGACAGATTCCTTACCTTAGAATATCCCCAGGCGTCAGGCTGGATCCGGAAAGTTTTGCGTAGCAGTACCCTTGCGCGTCGGTAGGCGGCGTCGTGCGGCTCCGCGTCCGTCGTCGGCGTCGTGATCGCCGGGATGACGTCGCGGGCAGTACTTAGGCGCCGCCCTGCGCGCTGACGTCAGTTCTGTACACGACTTTCCGCGCCAGGAACGCAGAGCCATGCAAGAAGCTGACACAGGTGTCTGAAAAATACTAGGGCCCTGAAAGGGATGTCCTTAACCCTAGAAATCAGTTCGCAGAACGGGGAGGATGGGTGGGCGGTAAGGAATCTGTCACTAACTACTGTCTCTTACAGATATATCGTTACACAAGTTAGTAACTTGTGCATCTGAAAGAGACACGTTAGTGACAGATTCCTTACCTTAGAATAGATACCCCAGCAATACCAACCCCGGTGGTGGGTCTGCGAACAAAGATCAGACAAGGAAGTCCTGGAGGACAGAACGGCCAAAGAAGCCGTCCCTCCGGACCTGACTGTCAAGGCAGTAATGCTTTGTAAACGTGTGCAGCGAGGCCCACGTAGCTGCCTGACAGATAACCGGCAGCGGAACACCGCGGCCCAAGGCCGTGGTAGTAGCCGTTGCCCTGGTGGAATGGGCACGCAGCCCAACAGGAGGCTCCTTCTTGGCCAAAGAATAGCAGGTCTTGATGCACAAGGTAACCCAGCGGGAGATGGTCCTCTTGTGCACCGCCCGACCTTTTTGGCGCCCACGTAGCCAACAAAGAGCTGGTCATCCACCCGGAAGTGTTTTGTGCGGCCGATATAGAAGGAGAGCGCACGTTTTGGGTCCAGACGGTGGAGCCTCTCTTCCTCTCTGGAAGGATGCGGAGGCGGAAAGAAGGTGGGCAAAGTGATGGTCGGCCCAATGTGGAAAACAGTAACCACCTTTGGCAAGAAGGACGGACGCGTCCGAAGAACAACCTTGTCTGGATGAACAGACAGAAAGGGAGGTTTGCAAGATAGAGCCTGGAGCTCACTCACCCGCCGAGCGGAGGTGATGGCCACCAGAAAGGCTGTCTTCAGAGTCAGAAGACGAAGAGGACAGTTATGTAGAGGCTCAAAGGGAGCGCACATTAAAAGGTAAGAACCAAGTTCAAGTCCCACTGAGGCATTACAAACGGAACAGGAGGGAAGAGGTGAGTAATGCCTTTTAAGAACCTGTTAACAACAGGGGACTTGAAAAGGGAGGGCTGATCAGGAGCCTGAGGAAGGCCGAGATAGCACAAAGATAACCCTTGATGGTACCCAGGGCAGAACCCTGTTGGGCCAGAGAGAGAAGGAACAGAAGGACCTCAGAAAGAGGGGCAGAAAGGGGATCCACAGCCTTTGCTGTGCACCATGCCACAAATTTGTTCCACCTGCAGGCGTATACCACCTTAGTGGAGGGACGCCTGGCTGCCAGAATCACATCACAAACTTCGGGAGGCAAGTCGAAAGGAATCAACTGCCGCCGCTCAATCTCCACGCAAGCAGGTGTAGACTGGACAGGTTCGGGTGGAGGACCGTCCCTTGCTGCTGCGACAGAAGATCCTCCCGAAGAGGCAGACGGATCGGGGGATCTATGCTCATATTGAGTAGCTCGGGATACCAAACTCTTCGAGCCCAGTCCGGAGCCACAAGAATGACTTGGGCCCGGTCGTGTCCGAATCTTCTTCAACACTCTGGGTAGAAGTGGTATAGGCGGAAAGGCGTACAACAGACCGCAACTCCACTCGCGACGAAAGCGTCGCCGAGCGAGTGCCGCCTTGGAAATTCCAACGCGCAGAACTGATGACATTGCGCGTTCCCTTCGGTGGCGAATAGATCTAACCAAGGCTCTCCCCACTGTAGAAAGAGTCCTTGCGCCACGTCCGAGTGAAGACGCCATTCGTGATCCATCATGCACCTGCGGCTGGAGCTTCGTCCGCCCTGGCGTTCAGAGAACCTGCCAGGTGTTGAACCATCAGGAACATGCCCTGATGTTCCAGCCATGTCCAGAGGCGCAGAGCCTCCTGACAAAGGGTCCAAGACCCCACCCCGCCCTGTTTGTTGCAGTACCACATGGCGGTGGTGTTGTCTGTGAACACCTGCACTACCTTCCCTTTGACAGAGGGAAGGAATGCCTTGAGTGCAAGCCGGATCGCCCGGAGCTCCAGAATGTTGATATGGAGCCGGGACTCCGCCGGAGACCAGAGGCCTCTGATCTCCGCCTCTCCCATGTGACCGCCCCATCCCAGAAGGGACGCGTCCGTCACAACTGTATGCTCTGGCTGGGGAAGGGAGAGGGATCTGCCCATGACCCATTGCCGGTTCGAGAGCCACCACTGCAACTGTTTTGCAGTCCCCTCCGAGATCTGGACGTGATCGGACAGGTTGCCCTGGTGCTGCGCCCACTGGAACTTCAGGTCCCACTGCAGAGCCCGCATATGCCATCTGGCATGAGTGACCAGCAGGATGCAGGAGGCCATGAGGCCCAGCAGCCTCAGGGTCATCCGTACCGAAACCCAGGATAAAGGCTGAAAGATTGGAATCATAGCCTGAATATCCCGGACTCGCCGTTCGGGAGGATAGGCCCGAAACTGCGTCGTGTCCAGAACTGCTCCGATGAAAAGGAGCTGTGGAGAAGGAATTAGATGCGACTTCGGCACATTGATGGAGAACCCCAGCGAGTGCAGGAGTTCGGCCGTAGTCTGGAGGTGGGAGACGACTGCCTGGGACAAGCCCGCCTTCAGCAGCCAGTCGTCGAGGTAGGGGAAGACTGAAACCCCTGCCCGGCGCAGATGAGCTGCGACCACCGCCATCACTTTCGTGAACACCCGAGGGGCACTGGTAAGGCCAAAGGGGAGCACGGTGAACTGAAAATGCTCGGGGCCTACCGTGAACTGAAGGTAACGCCGGTGGGCCGGCAGGACGGGGATGTGGAAATACGCGTCCTGCAAGTCCAACGCTACCAACCAGTCTCCAGGGTCGAGGGCAGTCAAGACCTGAGCTAGGGTAAGCATCTTGAACTTCTCCTTCCGGAGGAAGCGATTGACGTTCCGGAGGTCCAAGATAGGACGCATGTCCTCCTTGTCCTTTTGGGCACCAGAAAGTAGTGGGAATAGCAACCACGCCCTACTTCTGGGGTCGGAACATGCTCGATGGCCCTCTTGGTCAAGAGGGCCGTGACTTCCTTCTGTAGAAGCACCAAGTGATCCCCTGACATGCGGTGGAATTGAGGTGGCATGGCTGGGGGGGTGGTCTCGAAGGGGAGTAGCCCCTTCGGACAATGTCCAAGACCCACCTGTCCGAGGTGATGGTGCGCCAGTGGGGAAGGTGATGGCGGACCCTGCCCCCTACTGGCGTGCCGTGCACCTGAAAGGAGGGACTAGGAGGGCTTGGAGGCCGCGGACGGGTTGGAGGTGGTGGCCTGACCCGCACGCTGGTTGCCCGATCCGCCACGGCGGAATCCAAGTCCTTGGCCACGCGAAGACGCCTGCTGCGCGGGCCGGTGGCTGGGCTGCTGACGTGAAGGGGCGCCCTACCGTGGCCACGATAGGGGCGAAAAGCAGAAGGCAGCGGAGGGCGTGTAGCAGTAAGGCCCAGGGACTTGGCAGTAGCCCGTGAGTCCTTAAAGCGCTCCAACGCATGGTCTGCTTTGGACCCAAAAAGACCGACTCCATCAAAGGGCATGTCCATGAGAGTATTCTGGACATCCCCTGAAAAACCAGTGGTTCTCAGCCAGGCGTGGCGTCGGAGCGCCACCGTCGTTGCAATCGACCTGCCCAGCAAGTCGGCGGTGTCAAGGCCACAACGGATAGTGTATTTGGCCGCATCCCTTCCTTCCGCAATGGCGCGGGAAAGCAGTGCCTGGACCTCCTCAGGGCACTGGGGCAAAGCATCCGCCACCGAATCCCACAGGGAGTGGGTATATCGGCCCAAAAGACAAGCGGTGTTAACGGACCGCAAGCCAGCACTGGAGGAAGAAAAACCTTTCTTCCCAAACTGATCCAGGCGTTTGGATTCCCTATCCGGAGGAGCGGTAGGGAAGGTGGTTTGGGAAGCGGAGGCTTGGACAACCAAGCTCTCAGGAGTGGGGGTGGACAGAAAGAAACAGGGGGTCGCCCGGAGCAGGGCGATGGCGTCGTGACACGTTCCGATCCACAGGAGCCCCTGTGTTGGGCTTGGACCAGGCGCCCAAAAGAACGTCTGTGAGGGCGTCGTTAAACGGCAGCACAGTCTCCGCAGAGGAGGCTGCCGGCTGAAGCACCTCTGTCAAGATGTTAGGCTTGACCGTCAAAGTAGGGAGCTGGAGACGTAAGGCCCCAGCAGCCCTACGCAACACCGTACCAAAATTGGCCCCCTCCTCCGTAGCCACGGGAGGAGACAGCATGCCAGTGTCAGGGGAAGTATCCAGACCACTGGCCTCCCCTAGACTCTCTGTCCAGTCCTCATCATACTGACAGTTGCGCGTCAGAGGGTCATCAGACCCCTCCCAGTCCTCCTGGTCCTCCTCTGGTGCAAAATAAGGAGGAGGAGGGACATTTGGGACCCAAGGTCCCATCGGCGCCGGAGCCGGCGTCGAGCGACGTCGCTCCGGGTCCATGTCCGGAGCCGGAAGGAACTGGGGACGACGCCGCCCGGAGCCCAGGGCGGCGTCGAGAACGGCACCGGAGACATCGGCGCCGGCGGAGGCGTCGCTAGGTCGACCGGCGTCGATGGGGGTTGTGGAGCCGGGATCGAGGCCGGGGCCGGAGCCGGGATCGAGGCTGGAGGCACGGGCGACGCCGGAGCCGCCGGCGACGCCGGAGCAACCCCATCAGGGCCCGCGGGGCCCGAAGGCGCACGGAGGGGCCTGAAGGCCCGAAGAGGCGGGCCATGGCCGACAGGAATTCCTGTATTTTGGCCGGATCCGCCCCCGAACCCGGGAAGGGCGGGTATGACGGGGCGACTCCACAGGCATGTCCGGGGCCGCGGGGCGGGGACGGTGCCGGGAGGGGCCTCAGCCGAGTCGCGAGACCGGCGAGGCGAAGTCCTAGAGCGATGATGCTTTTTGGACTTTTGTGCTTCGACTTACCGGACGAAGAAGACTTCGACGCCGACGACCGGTGTGGACTCCGCGATCGACCCCTGGACCTCTCACGCGACCGGGGCTTCCCGCGGAGCCGAATGCCGGGCCTCGAGGAGCTTTCGAGACCGCTCTCGCAAAGCTTTCGGGTGGAGGGCCTGGCAGTCGGTACAGGACGCCGTGTCGTGGCCTCGGCCGAGGCAGAAGAGACACTCCCGATGCGGGTCGGTGACGGACATCATCCGCGCACAGGCGCCGCATCGCTTGAAGCCGGGCATCCCTACGACACCTCGAAAGATGGAAAAACAGTGAAAAATCACCAAAAAGTATGGTCAAAAAATGACCAGGGCACTGCTCTTCCCGGATCTGCGCTTGCTGGCGCGGAAAAAGAAGAACTGACGTCAGCGCGCAGGGGCGGCGCCTAAGTACTGCCCGCGACGTCATCCCGGCGATCACGACGCCGACGACGGACGCGGAGCCGCACGACGCCGCCTACCGACGCGCAAGGGTACTGCTACGCAAAACTTTCCGGATCCAGCCTGACGCCTGGGGATATTCTAAGGTAAGGAATCTGTCACTAACGTGTCTCTTTCAGATTTCTCTGTTTTAGTAAAATGTGTGTGACACTTTTTTTTTTAAGCTATGTGGTAGAAGCGGAGTAAAATCATAATGGGCAGCCTAAAGGCAAGTTAGTGGGCCCAATTCTTAGAGAAACGCACAAAAGTGCACCAGCAGACATAGGTCCTTGCATTGGTGCAGATGTACGACTTTCAGAAATTTGCTAAAGATTGCGAAAATACTTGCAAATGCTTGTGAATTACATTTTCACATTAGAAAACAAATAAGGTCACAGGTTCAAATCCCGGCTGGTTCACTCAACCTTTCATCCTTCCGAGGTCAATAATATGAGTACTATCGAGTTGTGCAACAGTAAATATTTTTATTTTAGTGCCAAAAGAACCTAGGGTGAACTTGTCCTTTACAAATACACGTTATGTTATATTTGCCAATTGGAAAATCTGATGAGCGATTGCACCGCCCCTTTTTTCCACAACCTCAAAAAAGTTATATTCCTGCCTTGTCAGGAATAAACATCCAACCTTTTCTAGGGTGGGAAGAGATGATAGAGGAGTTGGTGAAAACTCTATAAAATGCAATTTAGTGGGTGTGTACACAATAATGCAGCATTGCAACCCTTGAAATACTGCGTCCCTCATACTTCAGTCCCTGTATGTAGATTTACAGAATTGTGGGAAAATCTGAGCATTGCTAGAATCCAAACCCTGACATATGTGCATAATCTGAGAGGCTAGCACCAGAGCACTGATTTAATGAGAATGCAGCATAATTCATCACCTCACTGCATGACACTGAAAGGGAGAAGTTATTTTTAACGGACAAGAGGATTTGTAGAACATTTTCCTTGTGCAAGCAGATATTTTATAAAATTACACACCCGATGAGCTCAATTATTTTACCTTATTTATTCTTTATTAATTTTCTCCAATTGTTTCATTATGACTGAGCATTCTTCTATGTTTTATACACCAAAGATGAAGAGTGAATCCCTGAGGAAGAATTTACATTATTTTATCCAAACCTCTGTCAAAAAAAGCAGTGCCTACTTACATGAGGGACATATGTAAAAATTAGAAACCTCAGTAACTACTATTTTACAAAATAAGCCGCCTCCTTCCCTTCTGGAGCGGGAATTCAGGAATCGCAAAGTGCCAATGCTAGCAAATCATCCCCTAAAAATCCCAAATGATTTTCTGTTGAAGTTACTAGCATTCCACATAAGGGTTCAGAAAGATTCTACTCGTTCTTAGTGATTCTCTGTGTTTTGAGTTTTTGATCAGCAAAGAGTCTTCACTTTTATCCAGAACATCTTCAGCTTTAGGGCCTCTCAGTGGCGAGACAAGACTAAAAAGATACATCCTAGAATGGTCATTGACCAAATATAAAACACAGATGAGGTTTGTCTTTATGACACCGATGACAAAAAAAGAACAAGAGGGTTCTTCCCCAACGCCTTTAAAAGACAAAAAAAAAATTCTGAAGGCGTCAGCAATTAAATGTCTTCAATATTAGATGATTTAAGGACCCCTATGTTTGAGCCTTCCGTGATCATCCACCTCATTACTAACGAATGGGTCCCAGCAGACCATGTTGGTCAATATGTCATGTCTAGATTCAGTATCGCCTTAGATACAGTCCAGTTCTCGATTTCGTTCTGAATGTTCACCACCATATTTCCCAAAAAGTTGTATCAGAACCTAATCTATAGATTTTAATATGCTAGTCGTTTTTAGCAAATTTTGCAAGGATCTCAAAAAGGCTTGGACATGGTCTTGTCAGTGTGTCAGGACAAATTATTAGATACCCCTGGTCCTCTCACCAAAATTCACAATATTGCAGAAAAAGCTACATTTCTAAATAAACCAGTAGACCCTGATGAATTATCTAACTGGACTAAGATAGCCATAGGTCTACTAGGTAATGCTAATGTTGCAATCTTAATAATTTTGCAAGACTTTTACTAAAAACAAAATTAAAAAAATATATATAGATCCAAAACTGGGAGCTAAGACAGCCAAGGTGGCAAATCTTCACACTAAGGGCCTGCTGTTCGGTGATTATTTCAGTAAGGAGCTCAGCAAATATGTTAATAAGTTTCGCTCAGAAGAGTATTTGGGCCTCATATTTTTGCCAAGGCCGGCAGAGGTTGAAATCACTCTGCAGGTAGGTTCAATTCTAGATTAAGTTTCTTCAGATGTTCCTACTATCCAGTCCAAGACTATCTTCAACAGTTCCACCCACAAAGAGGGAGGATTTTCAGGAACAAATGATCTAGAGGCAAAGGACAGCAGCCATTGTCGGTAAATTCAGTTTCTGGTCTTCTTTCTTTGGGAAGACGTTTGGCAAAGCTTACAGACAGTTGGGGAACCATCATAACAGATCCATGGATTCTATTTACAGTTTAAGGTTACAAAATAGAACTGTATGCTCTACCTTATCAAACTTTTCTTTGTCAACCTCTACACTTTTCTCACAATCAAGACAATCTGGTCTCTCGAGATCTAATCCGTACTCCAAAAGGAGTGATCGAAGCAACTACGCAAGACTCAGGCATTTTAAGCAATTTATTTTTTAGCACAAAGAAAAAAACAAGCAAATGAGACCTATAATAAATTTAACACAATACAATAATTTCAAAGCTTACCATAATTTCAAGATGGAGACAATTTTACAGTTAAGAAATGCTCTAATTCAAGCAAACTAGGTGGTCCAGTTAGACATTCAGGATGCCTCGTTGCTATTCCTATCCATAAAGATTACTGTAAAACATCTACAGCTTCAGTGGGAGTCACAAACTTATCAATTCCCTTCTCTACCATTAGTCCTAGCCTTGGCAGCTTGGTGCTTTAAGCAAAGTTTTTAAAACCAGCGGCGTCTCTTTTCAGAGCTCAAGGGAAAAAACTCCATCTACCTGGACGACACTAATTATAGGCAGAACAAATTCAACCTCCTTTACCACATATCTGTAAAAGAATTCCGTTCTTCAATCTCTTGATTTCATTATCAATTGGGAGAAATCTTCTCTAATTCCAGTGATGACAACAGGATGTTTGTGGTTTCAAATAGATACAAAATATTCTGTATTGCAACTTCTACAACCAAAGGTAATTGCCATTCTAAACAAAAATTAGGTCAGTCCTAAGGAAAACCATGATTTCTCTCAGACTACCAGCCTGAATAGAGGGTTTGTCACCTTCCTCAGTTCAAGCAAGCTTCCCAGGTTCCCGGCATTATCGGGTTTATCAAGAATGAAAAATCATCATCTTTGGAAAGGTCTCTCTTATATGGACGTAATGTCTTTAGACCAAGAGCCGTTTATAGAATTCCAATGGTGGTTAGATCACTAGGAGGCTTGGAATGGAAAAGATATCTTTGCTTTTGGCACAGATATTGTATTAGAACTAGATGCAAGTCTGACAGGCTGGGGCGCAAGAAGTGGCGGAGTCTCAAATGGAGGCACATGGTCAAATCAGGAGTCATCTCTCACACATTGTTTAAAGATGCTTGCCCATTCCTTGGCTATTCAAACGTTCACATAAAAACTAAAATAAATTGCTCAGCTTGATTGACAATGGACAATCTGGACTTTTCCTGAAATTATTTATGTATCTGATAGCTGTCAAACACCTAGAGGAAATAGCAAAGGGATTTTGAGAATTCTGCCCTCAAAGGAGAATTTCAACTCAGGCAAAATATTTATGGGGAAACCTCCATACAGTAGATGGCTGATAATCCAGACATTGAGAGGATTCCAGTGACTGGAGACTGCATCCTATGATTCTCAGAAAACGTTCATCTCATTGGGGTTCCCTTTTCTATAGATGTGTTTGCATCCCAACTCAACACTCATCTTCCATCCTGCTACAGCTGGAGACCAGAACCCTCACTTGCTGGTACAGGTGAATTCTTTCAATTTGGTCCTATGGCCTAAATTACGTGTTCAGTCCTTTTCCTTATGATAATCAAGATAATGGCTCAGGCACACCGACAACATGGGGATATGTCAATGATTCCATTTTGGTTTGCACAGGTTTGGTTTCGAACGCTGTTGGGACGGTTATTTGACTTCCGAGTTCTAATTCCTTTGTTTCCCAGCTTGTTACACAATTCACAAGATCGCTTTCACAATCTCATTCTCAAATAATCCCTCATGCTAGCAGGTTGCAAGATTCGGGATGACCTAGAGAACCTCAGGCATTTCTTCAGAAGCTGCTGAATATATCAAACATTCTTTGGCCTCAGTTACCTGCAAAGCTTATCAATTTGCTTGGCCGGTATGGTCCAGCTGCTGTTTGAGAGAGTTCAAATCTTTTTGTATCTCATGTAACAATAGTTAATTTCCTTGCTTCCTTACCAAGTCAAGGTAAAACATACAGAACTTTTGGTATCTACAGGTCCGTAATCTCAGCAAACCATGTTCAATGGGACAACAAACAGTAGTAAAACACCCACTCATTTTTTGTCTATTAAAAGGGAGCAAGATTTTCAAAACCTCATGCTCTAAAACATGGATACTCACAAACATTTACTCGGGGGCCACACCGTACAGTCTGGTATGTGCATGAGGGCTGCATCAAAGCCATGGCATTTACCAAGGAGAGAGTAGGGTGGGGGATTATGGGGATGGGAAAAAAAACACCTTTTTCAAAGATTTCTAGAAAAGGATTTCTTTCAAATCTTTTTTGTACATTTTACATTCTGTTACCTGGAGATTATAAAACCAAAATAGATCCAGAATATTTTGTTCATTTTAACTGCCTGCCTCCCACCCACACTGACTGACTGACCCTGCCACACTGTACTCATGATCATAATTTCCTTACTTTTTTTAAGCACCTCCGCTGTCCTCTCAGCTAAGCCACGAATGCCTATGAGCAGGGATGCCTTGATAGTATAAGCTGAACCTGCTGTTGAAACAAAGCTTAAAACCAGAAAAGCATGCCTTTACAACATCATTTTTATAGCTTTTCTGATTCTGGGCTTTGTTTCTAGAGACATTTCAACTTGTTCTATGAGCAGGGCAGCCTTGCTCATAAAACAAGGTGAACTAACTTTAGAAACAAAGCCCAGAATTACAAAATCGTGCTGCTTGCATAACAGAATGAAACCAAAAAATACGGACCTCAAGCAGCTTTCTGCACTACAATGTGGAAAAGTATGTCTGTTGTCTTGCCATTAGCTCAGCCATTTTGCGCTTCATCCTCCATTGCGACCTCTCTACAGGGGTCACAAATGCTCTGTGGCTTCACATCTTGATTCACCTCACCTCTGCACTGCCACCAATGCCCTGTTCCTGACCTGACCTACCACCACCTGCCTGAACTAATGCTAAACCAGCCGAGCAGGACTGTCCGTGCCCTTGTTTGCCACAATCTGACTGAACTCTTGCTAACCCCAGTTGAACAGGACTGTTCACCTGCGCTTACTGTCCTCACCCTGCCCTTCGCCCTACAGGGCTTGACAGCTACCATCTTCGGACTTATCAGATTGTCCTCTGCTTGTTGTGTAATTATGGGTTTCACCTACGCCCTGCAGGGGCCCAACAGTGACCATCTGCTAACTTATCAGATAGACCTCTGCCTGTATAATTATGGTGTTCATTGTTTTACTGCACACGTCTCCCTTTGTATAATCATGGTGTTCATAGTTTTCTGTATACATCCCCCTTTTCATAATCATGGTGTTCTTTCTTTACTATACACGCATAGGTTGGGGATGAAGGGTATATAAGACGTGGAACCAAAGTGCTTAGCAGATTGCCTCCTCAGACAAGCTGCGGGTGTCTGTTGCTGATGCTCTCTCTCTCTCCATCTCATGAGATTGTAATAAATATCCTTTCTCTCGGCGCTCCAGTGTTGGTCTCAGTTTGTATCCCGGACCCGTGGACGAAGGGTGGACCCTGCACCTTTGGGTGGTCTTCCAAGGAGACCCCCAAATCCACAATTGGCGCCCAAACGTGGTCCCCATCAGTGACGCGGCTGCCCGGTCAAGGGGTCCCTACGAGGAAGTTTGAACGGACGGTGGTGGAGTATACCTACGCGAATGAGACCCTCGTCTTCGTAGCCACCACCCGACCTTCGCTGCATCTGAAAAGACCCGCGCAAGTGGCACCGGTCCTGACTGGAGCCCCCGATAGACTTGGACGAGCTTTGCAGTAAAGAGACCGCCTGGAGAACGAGACAAAGTATTCTGGTAGGATCGCCGGTTGGCGATACCTTTTGTTTGGTTTGTTTGGTTATCTGGTTTTTGTTCACTCTTTGCAAAGGGCGAAAGCAAAACGGGTAATGTGGACTTTTTTTGTCCGGTTTAGAAACTTGTAGAGACGTTTTTGGTAAAATAATATAGAAAAACATGCCCGTGTTTAGTAAGTTTGCACAATGGTATTGTTGTTGCTCATCTCCATCAAGGGTGCTGGAAGATAGTCAGCCGGCTCCCCCGGAAGGTATCCCGAGTAAGGATATGTACATAAGATATGGTATTGCTCCCATAATATACAACTCATTGTCAGCGCTGAAACTATTCCTTTTTCCATACGACGTGCTTTCAAGCAATGACATGGAAAACTCCCATATGGATATATGCATTTCATCAAATTAATAACAATCATCTTTAGCCACGTCATAGTCTCAATGCTCAAAAGTCATCTTGATGAGTAACTGTTAGGATAGGACATGGCTAAAGGGATTAATGTGCTGTGTACTATGCGGGTAGAAAGACAAGTGTACTAATCTGCTACGCCTGTATATGGTTAAGCTGATGACTGCACTGAAGCTGCTGTGGTGGAGTAAGATTAAATAAATGAATGCATGAAATCTATGTTGATATATGCCGATCTTCCAAAGCACCTGCAAAAATCGACATTTTGCGTGAAAACCACAGGACAACCATAATCAAATCATTTTTTGGACAGATTAAAGAGTATTCTTTATTTTTCAGACAAACAGTTAATGCACAAAAAGTAGAGAGTAGCTGAAGAGTCAAATACAAATGTACTTAAAGGAGAAGGGGTAAAATATACAATCACTAAGGAAACAAGTATCAGGGAAAGAAATTGGCAGAGGGTGAAAGCAGGAAAAGCCTTGGGTGTGATTAAAAATGTTTGTTTTTAAAAGTAGGTGAAGAGGAGAGGAACGTAGCATGTCTAAATTCTATTTTAGTATACAGCATTTCAAACAAATCTTTTAAAATACGTTGCTTTGAATATGGAAGTGTGACTGACTTTTTATTCTGAACAAACATTATGCAAAGTATTATGGACAAACTCCGAATTACAATTTACAGGAAACTGTACCTTAGGTACAAATTATAGGGAATTTACATTTGTCTAGAGAGACCGAGCCCTTGAAAGACGTGTAATAATTGCTAAGTCTTTCAGGAAAGGATTGTAGCATAATATTTTTTTTAAAGACAGGCCTCCCACAACAAGGAAGGCAAGTGATATCTTCTGTATTTATCATGCACAAGCATACCTGGTTTTTAATGAACACCATTCCATTCCATGTAATGAATATTGACCATTGTATCACATTAACATGGATATTGACATGCAATTCCACTTTGTATATCTTTTTCAGTATACTTTCATTTCTTACCTCTGCAAACATGTTTTGAGGAGAGCACTGGTCCAGCAATTCAGCGCAGATAATCAGTAATTACTGGACTATAATCCTAGGCTTAGGTATTATATAACTTGCACTTTCCCTTCTGTAATAGGGGTTAAAATCGCTTTCGCTGTAAATAACGAAAGCTAATGTGAGAATTACCAATTTCCCCAATCTTGTCAAACTTAAACTGCACCTCGTGGTCACACAATGCATCAGCAAAATGCAACCTGTAGTTAATGAGGGACACAGTGCCAAGAAGCTAAACAAACTGCAGCTGTTGGTGAGGGTAGAAGGCAAATAAAAGACACAACGAAGCCTACTGCAAATGTGAGGATAACAGACGGTAAAGCAAATGAGGCACAGCCACACTACAGTTGTTGGGAGAACAGAAAACCAAGAACATAAGATACAACCTAGGACGAGTGTGGAGTAGAAAGGAGAATGTAAAACGAATTACATGATGAGTAAGCCTTAGGGACTGACTTTGTTTTCATACAGTTATTGTATTATGTACTTGGTACAGGCAGCAAACACAGCGCAGCCTGGCACACAGGCCAAGTGCAAACACTTCCCCATTTAAAATTTCACAATTAGTCCTTTTCTTGAACAGGAGAATAGATTTAAGACGTCCCTGTTCTCACGTTCTAGGAAATTATGGCGTCGCTTGCGTTTCTCCACATTTACTGCACCACGTGCACATGGGCTATTTAGGTGTAAATTGGGAAGTACAGATTGGTGTAAGGGAGGCATTGCAGATGTTTTTGAGTAACCACAAAGTTGAAACTTCGGTGTTCGCCTCAGGTGCATGCCCTGCCTTCCCAGGACCATATCCCGCCTGAAACATTTGCACCCGGGGTAACACTTCCACAGGTGTAATTAAAAGCTCGGCATGAACACCTACACCGATCCGACATTTCAAAGGGACGGGTTCTGCCTGCAGAAGTGCCCACTCTTTCCACTGATATATGCTTGGAAAAGGTTTCTGGAATCAGGCCCACTATTGCTTACACTCCAAATAATAACTGCCATTTACTAACCCAAGAGTTATTTGTGCTGTGAACCCATGGAAACTACACCTGAAAATACTAAATATTACAACCTAATACAAAGCAGTCATGATTTTTTTAATGTGGCTATTTGGCAAAACCCCTAAAACCACGCTGTAGGAATGCGAAATGTTCCCGAGACAGATTGGATGGTCTGAATTCAAAAACTTGTCATTTTGCATCCCAACATGGAGGCCTCGCTCTGGTTTTGTCCCAATAGTAATGGCTTGGAGTTATTAATTTCTTTTCCCTGAAACAGTTGTTCTTACTGGCCTCTACCGACAGTTTGCTCGTCCTACCTGTTCCTTTACTTTTAAACATCTTGATCCATTTGCTTCAACCGTCTCCTTTACCAGCCCGTGTGTTTTAGGTTGAATTAATTTATTTACTTCAAATTGTGATGTGCAAGCTGATGATACGAAAACAACTTTCTCCCTGCCACTGTCGAGCGACAGAAATAAAACCGGAAATGCATGTAGGCACTGCGATGTAGAGCTCTCGTACAATCAAGGATCAGTTGTATTTCTTGGAATAAAAAAAAAAAAAAGGGCAATATTGCTAAACTTTTAGAGTGTGATTGAAGCATCTTTTAGTAAGAATTAGGGGAGAGGGGGCAAGTTGAATGATAGAAGCTGACACTAGAAATGACTTGAGTGAAACAGTTGACAAGGTACAGTAGTGATGTGTGCTCTAGCAGAATGGCGGAAGTTGTTTCCTCTTCCTATCTTGTCGCAACTGTTCCTTTTACACTAAAGAAAATTAGCATGAGTTTCAGGTTTGCATTTCGACGCTATTCCTCAGAATAACCTAACAATTCTTGTGTGAAACATCACAGTAGATAAAAAAAAGAAAAGGCTGCACCTCAACTAAAAATTCTGTTTAACAAACTTAAATCTAGCAAGTCTACTGGGAGCATAAACATATATGTTTCCTAAATTAAATATTTAAGACATTTTTTAGGTGTATGAATTGCCTGGCTATGTACAGCTGTGTTACGAAAATTACTCGAGCAGCCATTTTGTATGCCAGCTAATAACCGACCAAGCTCTCAAGATGCTGCACCACTGCAGGTGTGTTGCAGGAAGGTGATATTTCCATTCTCCTTAATATTCTACTTGTGAGCTGCCAGCAGGTATCAGAAATCACTGAATCGCGTCCCACCAGCTGTGTTTATTGCCTTTCCGGTAACTAAGCTACTCACAGTATTTGGCTAACCTAATGCTAATGCAGTTGGTAATAAGTTGGAACGTCCCAAACTCAAATACTTTGGGACAACTTCAAAGCCCTTTGCAAACAATCGCCACACTGTGTTAACAGAGCTGCATGTGGCGCTTCTTTCACTTACCCTGGTAGGGCATGTTCTTCTGAGGAGCTGAACCTAGGAAACTCCGCTCTGTGCAGCTCAGGACACCCAAGTCTTAAGAATGAGTCTCCCCTTAGCCCATAACCAGCGCTAAATCCTCATCCTTATACGAGGTTTGGGAGCAAGATTATACTCAGTCCAATTAATGGCTGATAGAAGAATATCTAAAGTAACTCATCAAATTAAATTAAAAAATATATATAAACCATTATTAAAGTGTGGCAGCTACATTACACCATACTGCACTTACAAGGTCGACGTGCAGACTAAATGCTGTTAAAAAGAATTAAGGAATGTACCTGTCCTCACCCCCAAAATTAAACCAACAAGCAAACTTAATAAATGCACAACTTATAATGAGAATAATGCGTGTGCCATGTTCGGTCGTATTACCAGCATTTGTGTAGCAACTGCTACCACCTTCACAGTCATAGACCTCAAAAATGCCTTTTTCTCCATACCAATACATCCTGATTCACGCTACCTTTTTGGTTTTACCATAAGAAACAGATCATATAGATTCTGCCGGGCTCCACAAGGGTACACCGAGAGTCCGAGCATATACAGCCAAGCCCTTAAACAACAGCTCGACCAGATACAGTTACCACCCGCCACTGTCCTCATTCAGTATGTCGATGACATTCTTTTGGCTGCGGACACTCCGGCCCTGGCCCGCACCGCATCACTTACTACTTTACACTTTCTGGCGTCACAGGGCCATAAGGTGTCCAAGAATAAGTTACAGTATTGTAGACAGCAGGTGACCTACCTCGGCCATCTGCTGTCTAAGGAGGGACGTACCCTCACACCTGACCGCATCCAAACAATACTACGCCTTTCTTCTCCTACTACCCAAAGAGATGTTCGTGCATTAATTGGCCTCACTTCTTTTTGTCGTCAATGGATTCCGAATTTTTCCCTCATAGTTAAGCCACTCCTTGCTATACTTACAAAAGACACACCCACACCCCTCCCTTGGACACATGAACATGACCAAGCCTTTGAAGACTTACGTCACGCTCTTTGCTCTGCGCCAGTACTGGGCACGCCTGATTCAGATGGTACCACATCTGCTGCCTATGCCGTCACTACTACCAACACCATTGTTGAGACTGCACGCATACCTCACCCGCGCATGTACCCTTAGCCAGGATCTCGCTGTCACCATCTATACCGACAGCCAGTACTCTGGAGTGACAGCGGGAGCCACTTCATTGGAGAGGTAGTTGTACACATTAACTGGACTAGGGGTCAAACAAAAATTCCACGCAGTCTTCCACCCCCAGTCAGCAGGCTTGGGGGAAAGATACAATGCTACCATCAAATCAAAACTAGCCAAAATAGTGGAGACTACGGGGCTTAGATGGCCCGATGCATTACCACTAGCACTCCTATCAATAAGGTCTGTCCCACACTCCCGCACCTAGTTGACCCCATACGAGGTAATTTTTGGCCGCCCAATGAACATCTGTGGTGCCCCTCCGGCTACCACCTTGTCGGATTCTCCTTGTGAATTGTCTGTACTTACACAAACTTTGTCTTCTATTAATCAGCAGGTTCAGGAAGCGTTGCCCGACCGATCCACGGGGCCGGCCACCTACATGGAAGTGCTGACGCACGACCACCCCGTGTACGGC
The DNA here is from genome assembly GCA_963921515.1 of Calotriton arnoldi. Lineage (NCBI taxonomy): Eukaryota > Metazoa > Chordata > Amphibia > Caudata > Salamandridae > Calotriton > Calotriton arnoldi. The sequence goes on from CAWUFW010002012.1 coordinate 1,294,180, forward strand.
CTCCAAGAACCAGAGCTTGAACTGTTTGAAGACAACACAGTACCAGCCAAAGAGAGATACAACCTCCGTCCTCGCACAACCTCTGGAGCTCCAGCGACTGGACAGGAGGGCTGAACAAAAAGTCGCAGGGTGGTAGTACAGTCTGGAAGGGTGGATTGATACTCCTTATAGTGGGGTATTAAGAAGCCTAGCCAGTGAAGCAACCACCAGTTACCGGCGACGCGTAGGGCTCAGCCTCCCTCTCCGACAGCTGTAGAGCCCAAAAAGGAGATTGGCTATGCCTAATAACGCAGCCATACCACCCCTCGAGAAGAAGGCATACCATAACAAACTGTATAACCGAAGGTCAATAGTGCTAACAATATTTCTCTGCCTCACGATCATTTTTACCATCATCTTCTGGGTTATGGAAGAAAAAGCGCCGGCGAAAGGTACCATATTGCCGACTGATGCCACACCTACTGAACACTCGCAGGTGTCCTTGCCCCCTTATCCCCAACACAGAAGACAAGACTTTTGGAACAACACTTTTATTCAAATGTTGCATCAACATAATATGGTCCTGAACAAAACGAACTGTTGGGTCTGTGGTCTCCTGCCTCAGTCCACGGAAAACCCAATATCGCTTTTTCCTTACCCCTATTCTGTACATGCCTCTTGCCTTGCCTGGATGATGCTCATCATGGATGCCCAGCAGACTAGCAACATCGCTGATACCATTCTCCAGCAATTCCGGGACGAATTATGGTGGAACACGACAGGTAACACCATCAACCCTTTCTGTCCAACTAACGGTCCCATGAAAATATCGGAAGATGAGCAAGAGGAAATGCTGATCTTCAACACCACTGACCGTCTTCGCTTTTCTAGCTTCAAAAAGTAGGCCCCCGCCAAGCGAACATTGCCCCTATCAGTTGTTCGCATTCCTTGACTTGTATGCATCAAAGGCTTAGGTACTGAGTACGTTGGGGACAGCTCGTGCCATAACAGCAACTCTGAACATGACATTTCCACCACCGCTTGTTGCTTCCCCAAACACTTATTTCGTGTGTGGGACAAAAGCATACACCTGGCTTCACAAAAACTGGGGAGGCACATGTTATATAGCGTTTCTCCTTCCTCCTGCCTATATTGCTCCTCTTCTTCATCATCGCGTCCGCCGCAGCAACGAAGTGGTCGACCAAGCAGACACTACCTCTCAACTGTTCCTGGATGCCATGAAAGGCATCCTTCCCTTCTGGGGACCGATGGAAAACAGCAGAGACATTCGCCACCTCATCAGGGTCATGGAAGAAACTGTCAACATCACAGCTGTTATTCTGGCCAACACCACAGCGGAGCTCCAAGCGGTACGCCTCGTCATTTTACAAAACCGCATGGTCCTTGACGTCATCCTTGCTGACCGCGGAGGAGCGTGCCGCATCATTGGTACCAGCTGCTGTGTGTACATCCCAGATCATTCCTCATCTGTCTATGAGGCTATTTCCACGCTTCATCGAATCACCTCTGATCTTCATCAAGATGCCGGCTCATGGTCCCTTGGCCCCTGGTTGTGGCAACTTCTACTGACTTGGGGATGGAAAGTCCTAATGATCGTCCTGATACCTCTTGTATTGATTTTCTTTTGCTGTCTTTGCATTCAATGTGGTCCCCCACTTTGCGGCCTCTGCGCAAGTGCTATCAAGCCAGTCCCTATAAATACTCATGTCGAGAACAATAAAATAATGATTGAACGCGAGATACAGCTATTGATGGACATTGCAATTGACTAAAAATGATTTCGCTTATGGCAAAAGGAGGGACTGTGGAAAAGTATGTCTGTTGTCTTGCCATTAGCTCAGCCATTTTGCGCTTCATCCTCCATTGCGACCTCTCTACAGGGGTCACAAATGCTCTTTGGCTTCACATCTTGATTCACCTCACCTCTGCACTGCCACTAACGCCCTGTTCCTGACCTGACCTACCGCCACCTGCCTGAACTCATGCTAAACCAGCCGAGCAGGACTGTCCGTGCCCTTGTTTGCCACAATCTGACTGAACTCTTGCTAACCCCAGTTGAACAGGACTGTTCACCTGCGCTTACTGTCCTCACCCTGCCCTTCGCCCTACAGGGCTTGACAGCTACCATCTTCGGACTTATCAGATTGTCCTCTGCTTGTTGTGTAATTATGCGTTTCACCTACGCCCTGCAGGGGCCCAACAGTGACCATCTGCTAACTTATCAGATTGACCTCTGCCTGTATAATTATGGTGTTCATTGTTTTACTGTACACGTCTCCCTTTGTATAATCATGGTGTTCATCGTTTTCTGTATGCATCCCCCCTTTTCATAATCATGGTGTTCTTTCTTTCAAGGAGACCCCCAAATCCACAACAACCAGTGGTCCATGAGGGAACTCTTTGGGCCACAAGGAAAGGTCTGCCAGGCCACCAGCGGCACGCAGGCAGTACTTTTGAGTACCACTGCTCTAAAATATACATCATTGAGGAGTGTTAATGAATTTTTTATTTCTTTCTGAACTGGGATGTTAATGGTACATTATCCTTAAAAATGTTACTGCAAAGTTGACCGTACCCTTATGTTTGGTTTCTATTAAATGCCTGTCTGATGTGCGAGCTCTTGACATATCCCCCAGAGAATATACTCCTAAGGAAGTTTATTTTCCTATTTCTACAAAAACTGAAACCGGTTTAAGCTCTGTTTTCTACTCTTACTTTCCTAATCAACCAAAGTTGTGTGTGGGTTCTTGTTTGAAATATTATGCGCAAACAACTGCTACACTAAAGACGTCCTCCTCCACTCAATGTTTGATTTAATTTGAAAAACCCTATAAACCAGTCTCTTCTCTTACTCTGGCTTGTTGGGTTAAATGCATGATGTCCTTAGGCAGAGTTTATAATTCCATTTTTGGCTGTCATTCTGCTAGGGGAGCTTTTTGGGCTAGAGGACATTCTTAGATCACTAGATTGGTGCAAGGACTCAGTTTCCTATACCTTTTGAATTGCAAACCAGTATCTAATGTTGTATTTAATATTGCAAATAAGCTTTAAACAAGCACAATATGAGCCTCTTGTCATAAAACGCAGATTTTCCTAGCTATTAGTAAAGTCTAGATTTTATTTAAGACACAGATGCGTTTATCATCCTAATACAATTTTCAAAATGTTCCCACCCTTTTCTATTTCAGCTCATCCTCAACACTATTTCCTAGGAGTTGGTTCAGAATTCAAATTTCTCTTTAAAATTTGCTAGAGCATAATTGTCAACCGATGGACTCGTCCAGTTCAAAGCCACTGGAGATGCATCAAGTCACTACCTGCTGTTTTATCAAACTTTCTCAATACTTACTCATTTATGGCATTTAATTGTTCTTATTATCCCACTTATTCATTGTCTGGTTTCCTCCCACACAAGAAAAGAGGCCATGTTGTTTGTAAACAAGATAATTAATTATAAGTCTTTTATTTGATTGGTCTTCAACTATTGCATTCAAATTGGCTATTTTTTCGTTAAGGATTACGGGAATTGTAGTTTAACTGCTATTCAATTAAAGCAAGGAAAGTGGAGCACAATCCTTGCGTTCGTCTTTAATAAAACCTAGACTTTCCTTCACTAATAGCTAGGAAAATATGCATTTGCTTATGGACATTTGGGCAAGAAAAGATCCGCTGCCAGTAAAGAGCCAGAAAAAGGAAATATAACTCACAGCCAAGACTACCTTAGATGGACACAATGTTACAACTGTGTTTTGACTCAATACGCTTGAGACTGATCAGAATTATAGCATCAAGTCATAAGAGGTTATGGTTCGGATTCTGTATGCTTGAATGGGTTGTCGAGGATGTACTAAAGCATGTGGAGAGCAATCCTAGTCACTCCATTTACTTTGGAAACATTAAACTATTAACAAGCTAAAAAAAAACAACAAAAAAAACGTTTGAGACCCATGTTTTAACTGTGTACTACATTAAAAGCACAATTCGGTCTTGCTCGTCTGTTGAGACATACCAAATTTCCATAGGCGCAAAAATGAATGCTGCATTACAAGACAGACAAAGTTACAGCCATAGACCAAAAATCTAAAGGAAAATCATGGGGGGGGAGGGGTCGACATTTTTGAGCTATCACTAGATCAACTTCAACCGCCCTTGGGGACAGGCTGTGGACATTCATCACAACTGTGATGTTAAAATTGACATCTTCCTAGACAACATGGAAGGACTTTGACGAGGAACGGACTATACTGTGAAAAAATTCAGTACGAATTAGATATTCTGAGCACAAAGCTAAAATATAGAGGTTTCAAATTGTCAAACTCTTGCAATGTAGCACTCCCATGGAGGTGCGTGGTACATGTCCGCATTCACACTTTGGCACCTTTCAGGTATATGATGTGCTACATAAATGCAAGCAGAATACAATTGTCTTGAAATGTGTGAGCCATTGACAGCTCGAGCCGAATGCCTGGCTCTGGTTCACCTAGAGTTCCTCTTGTCCCCTCAAGTCAAACAAGCATTGGCATAGCCAATAGGTCTCGCCTTTGGGACCTTATAAGTGTTTAGCCATGTAACAGTTAATGTTGTTGCACCAAGGATATTGTGCTGGATAACTAAACACTTATAAGGTCCCAAAGGCGAGACCTATTGGCTATGCCAATGCTTGTTTGTTTTTTAGCAAAGGGAGCACTCCCCATTTAGAAATAGGGTCACCTATGAGAAGCTGTGAGCCAGGGGGTTGATGAGGCCACTTCTCAATGAGTTTTCTACTCAACAGTGGGCAGATGGCATCGGATTGCGGGAGCGGGCGGCGCCTCTGTTCTGTGAATACATGTAATTTAATAAAGTTTGTTTGTCCCCGCTCTCTGGGCGAATTCCGTTCATGGGGGGCGTGCCCGTGAAACCGAAGCCGCGTGTGCTGATCCAACAAAAGCCTCATGGGAAACCAATAATTTGTAACAAGCAGAATACACCAACGAAAGGAAACAGAAAAAGAAGTGCAATTACACCTAATGAAATAGACAGACGAACAATAACACACGTAAACATTAAAGTTGCACATCATAATCGACTAAACAGATTGGTTTTTTAAATGGTTGTGGGGGAAAAATGTAAAGAAGTTTGCACATAAGCTATTTGAAAAGCGAAGAACGGGGCTGCACGGAGTTTCTATCCTTCTCCTGCGGCACATCTCATCTTAAAGACATCATGCCATTAATAATGTCAAGAGGTTAAACAAGGATATATAAATTGGGAAATAAAATAAATACCATTTTCAAAAAGATGCTAATAGTTCTGTATTAGAAAACATCGCTCAATCAAAACATTACATGATAGACAGGACCACTGGAATTATGCGGCTGGAAAGTGCCAAATTATGCGGCAGAGTTCAGTAAACCATGCAGCAAGAAAAGGCAAAGTATGCTGCGTAACATTTCTTGATAGTATTACTTCATTATTTTGTACTTTTTACACTTAACACTGTCTGGGCATTGGACACACCTCATTAGTACCAGTTTAATAACCAAACATGGTGATAAGCAATAGAAAGGTGACCAGTCAGCCTTTGCAAAAGGCTTTCCTTTGAACTGCAACATGTGCGAATGCGTTTTTTGTACCTTTTGAACCGTTTCATATAGTAAAATGATTTTCTTGGTTAAAATCTGCAGATTATGCAGCAGATGATGGATTATGTAGCAAATCTATTATACGAAAATCGGTGCAGTATCACAATCGCAGAATTCCAGTGGCCCTGATAATAGCTATAGCTAAAATACGTACACCACAATATAAACATTGCTGCTTCCTTTTTATGTCCGGTAAGAACCAGCCCTGAGGACTTCCTAAAACAGCCCCTCGTCCCCTTAAATGAATCCTGGCATAGGCGAAGGAAAGCAGGCAGATATGCGACAGTAGCTGATGGGACGACAACAGCAATCTCATTCAACAAGCCCCTAGAGACCGCTATTAGGTTTTTTTAAATGTAAACAGTGCTCTAAAGAAAGAAAGGCAACAAGCATTGGCAAGTCAACAGGTATTGGCTTAAGGACCTATTGACCTTTGCAGAAAGAGGGCCAGAGGAGGGGCTGAAGCAACGAGGAGGGCAGACAGAAGCCCATGGATGAGATGAGGGACAGGTGCTAAGAATCGGGCAGCAGATTGGGCCTTAGGGCCACAGCTGCGACTTTGGAACTGGGGAATCAGGGTTAGCTCGACATTCTGGGCACATCACTTATTTTCCCTGTTCCCACAAAATTAATGTGACTGTGTTCCTGCTCCATTTATAAAACCAGGAAAAAACCACCTCCATGAGACTGCATATTTGTGGGATGTAATTACACTGTGAGAAGAGCAGTAGGATGACGCACACGCAAATTGTTTGTAGCAGCAGGAGCTCGATGGCATCAAAACAGCCCTCCCCACAGCCACACGAACTCATAATTTTAAGCACCCACCTTGCCACCGCTGGAATACACATCCATTTTGGGCCAGGGATCCTCCAGCCCAGCAATTGCCATTCCAGGGCTGGCCAGGTACTGCCACTGCTTCTCCCTGCTACCGCCGCCTCCTCCAGTCCGTGAAGCAGCAGCCGCGCAGCACAAACAATCAACCACAGCTGCAGTGGCCTGGGAGAGCCGCCTCCTTCAGCCAGGGTCACAGGGCTCTCTGGCCGCTTCCCAGCTGAATATGGGCGCAACACTCCTACCTGTACAGCTGCCCGTGACTATTAAAGTTATTTGCATGGCGGCCTGTGAAGGGCGCCATGCTGATTTAAAAATATATATAAATAATGGGGGGAAAGCGTTATCCTGGACACAGGAGGACAAAATAACACAACATAGAAAAAACGGGCGCCGTGCTAGCACATATAGCGTGGCGCCCGTGCCTAGTAAAGTTATGCGCATGGCAGCCCATGAAGGGCGCCATGCTGATAAAAAAAGCCCATTAACCCCTTCGCTGCGTTCGTCGGCCAACGGCCGTCGCAAGCACTACCTCGGTAGTGCTGCGCACGTCCGTTGGCCGACGCGGTCCCGCCCACTCCTTTGAAGTGCCGCACCGCGGTGGAATGTTCGCCGCGGTAAAGGGGCTAGACGGAGAAAATAAAAAACAGCAAAACACAAAAGCGGGCGCCGTGCCTATTAAAGTTATCAGCGTTTCCCTTGAAAAGCGCTTACAACTTCTGTTGACAGGGACCAGATGCACAGCGCTTCCCTTGCGGGAGCGAGCAGGGGCACCATCTGTTTTCAAGATAATTACAAACAGATGGCGCCGATGCTCGCTCCCGCAAGGGAAACGCCAAACGTGCACGCGTTGCAATAGAAAGCAATGCAAAACGTGCATGCTTTTAGCCAAAATGCTGATCGATTCCAAAAGGTCCCCTCCTATGCAGCGCATGCGCGCTGCGTAGGCGAGACCTAACGAGCAGAGCTTTTATGTGGCTTCTGCCTGCCAACCACGCTGTAACCTCATGCGCAAAGAATTAACAAAGCAGTGATCGTTGATTTCAAGCAGGCGTGAGGAGGAGATACTCAGCTAGTGGCTGAACTGCACAAAGCAAAATATGAAAACCCCAGCTTCACCCACTTGACCAAATTGTGTGATCCCGGGCAAATATTTTCTCACCAAGCACCCGTTTTCTTCATAACCACATCTGAGAGCACCAAGAAATGTCATTTAAGGATATGCACTGTACACGAACCACTAGTGTTGGATTTAATTGACCATAGTGTTACTTCATCTATAATAAGAATCAAAGCCATATTGACTTGCCTCTTAGTTCCGTCATGGCAAGGGTGGAAGAGAGTCAGGATGGTTTCAAGGTCATGTTTAAAAACCATCACCTTTAAAAAATACCTCTCGATGCAGCAATATAATCGGATGTACTAAGGTGAAATGCTTCCGCATGTTAAATAGACAGCAGCGGTTTCTGCACAAGGGCGGGGGAGCGTCCCCCACCCGTTGCAAGCAGCGCAGGAAAAAATAAAATGGGAATGAAAACATTTCATTGCCATTTTTTTTACCGTTATGTGCGCTGCAGCCCAAAGACATGTGTGGCGTGTCCTCTGCTGCCAGTTGACAGCAGAGGACTGGAGCATAGGGTGGATGGATGCTCCAAAGTGCGCATGTCACTCTGGCCAGCTGTCTTGCACCGGCCAAAGTGACATGCGCACTTTGAAGCTCTCCACTTAGCTGTCTTAGACAGCTGGGTTGAGACCAAGCACAGGCCTACAGGGCCCCTGAAGGAGCGTCTAGTCAGCCTGCTCCATCGAATTCTGGTTCTGCTCTCATGCCGGTTACCAGCATGGGAGCTGCGCCAGGATTGGTTAGGGGAATTGAGGTAAGTGGTTATTTTGTCTTTTTATTTTACACTCACCTTGCTTGCATGCACCCACCCACCACACACTTGCCCACCCCACTCTTCCTAAATGCCAGCCGCCACTGTAAATGCATAAACTTTTTGAATCTTGAAGAGACTGACATTACCTTACATGGTGTTTGTTGCATGATTTACTTGCCAAATATTTTCAGGGCTCGGCTCATGCACGGGCTCATAGAGCAAAGCCAGACCCTTGGCTCGGCTCTCCCTTTTAATTTGTTGGCTCGCCCACCTCTGCATCTACTAATACAATTTGAAATGTCGATACTTAACCTGCATGACTTCATTATACCTGCCAACTTGAAAAACAATTTCACAGTGTGCGGAAGGGGCAGGGCCTTGAAGGGGGCAGGGCCTCGTGCCAATAAGTACCTAGGAAGCACTTAAGAACAACACCCCTGGTGGCGTTGTCCTGGGGTGTTTTCACACTCATTTATGGACGTCTTCAGTACAAAGCCTCTCGAAAACGACTATTTACAGTGGCTTTCAGTTCGTTTTCCTTGCCACAGTGGGACGTCGGCTCCTCACCGGGTGACCGGAATCGATATCCTGTGTCATGTGTGTTAGCAGGTATGCATCATACTAGTCTAAAAACTACTGCAAAAGAACCGACTCTCATACGTGTGAACAATATTCCTCGAATCGTTGTTTGGTTAACCAAACTTCGTAGCCTGATTTGTCTGAAACACTTAACATCTTTTTATGACTTTACCTTTCCGCCAGTAGCGGCTCCTGGAGGGAGTGCTGTGGGGCGGGGGAGGGGCAGGGTGGGGGGTAGTAAACTCCGGCTGACGGCCGAACTGAGTTAAGTACATAAATAAAACGAATTACATTGCGCGCGCTGCATCGCCGATTGCGATGCAGCGCACGCAATGTAATTCGTTTTATTTATGTACTTAACTCAGTTCGGCCGTCAGCCGGAGTTTACTACCCCTCCCCCCCCCCACCCTGCCCCTCCCCCGCAGCACTCCCTCCAGGAGCCGCTTCTGCTTTCCGCATATACAAAGCAAGAAAAAAACTCAACTGGTAAAGTGATTTGGGTTTAAATGTGTTGGTTTACTCTTGCTGCCTTCTAAAAATTGTATTTTTTGTTTGTTTTTTTAAGACAATGCATTTGCGCATTAAGCTGGAGAGACGGACGGGAAGGGAAAGGAGGGATTTCTGGTTCATGCAAAGGTTGAGAGGTCAGCAGCCATGTTAACTTACAGCACGTTCCCTGCCTATGGCAGCTCTTTCATCTGCGGAGAAGGACACGTTGACCTCGAGGCATGATGAGTCAGCTGTAAGGATAATAGGATGCTCATCTCTTTCCGAGGACTTCACTTCCTGGTATGTGAAATATTCGAAGAGGATGGGCAGAGAGCAAGGAGGAACCCTGATATTTTGGTAGGGTCGAAGTACACGTTTATCCGGAGAGATCTCATTACACTGCTAACATCGATGGGAAAGTGGGACTCGTTTTTTGCTTGCAGAAAAAGACCCGTCTGCACCGACAAAAACATCTTTTAATCCTTTCACCAAGAAATAGAGGAGTATGTTGAGGGCAGAAGGCAGTGACATTTTTAGAGAATGAAATGTTACACAGTAGTGCAGATGAACAATGTAAGAACAAACCACTGAAAACAAAGGTCACAAAAAGTAACGCAAGGTCACATTCAGAAAACACAGACAAGTAGAAATGCACGCAGTTCGTGAATTGTGCCATTCTGTGCTCGAGTTATGACGTTCTCCGTATTCACAAGCATTTACACACGCATTTGGTGCAGGTTACACATTCCATGATTTGCACACCTAGAGTTATGATACTTCTGTAAAATGAATACTTTTGCCATTTCTCAGTCACTACACAATTTGTACATCATGCAAGCGTGGGATCATCATGTGCCACCCACATTAAAAAAAGCTTAGTTTGGTTATTTTTTCTTTAAAATGTATTCTTTGCCCTACATACTGTCAGAAACGGAATTAATTTGGGAGAGCATGCTTCAGAACGCCCTACTAATGCAATAAACCCACTCTAGATACAGTGGCGGATGGTGACATTTGAAAGTGGTGAGGCGTAAAACAATTGTCGTACTTCACCACCTACGGGGGGGGGGGTTCGGGGGTTCTCCCCCACGCGAATGGTGCATTTTCACGCAAAGAAATCCCATCTCGTGAACTCCACTCAACAGGGTGCAGCTTTCGTTTGTGCAGCAGGTGCAGTGGCACCAGGGCCCAGAGGGGCCAACCAAATCCTGATTATTATTGTATTGTACACGAGAGAGCAATATTAAGGCCCAGTCCATCTGTCCCAGCATCCCAGGTGAATTCTCTGGCGCGTGCACCACTCGCCTCACACATCTCAGAGCCATCTTCTTTTAAACACCCCAGACACCCCCACGCTCATCCCAGGAAGCCCACTCACAGATGGCCCTTCTGGTGGGCCTCTCTCAGGTACCCCGTTGTGTGCACCCTGAGGGCCCCCGTCACGCACACCTCCCCTCGCACGCCCCTGTAGCTCTCACAGACTCCGGGTGCCAACTCAGGCAGGCACTCACAGGTGAGGCCACCGTCATGTATTTTCACAGCTATCTACATCCAGCGCTCAGCCCTGGCCTACTGGGTCATGCTCGCGCTAGATAAGACAGCCAATTAATAAATAAAGAAGAATCTTCTAACACATGCACCCATTCCACAGATACCCTGCCAATGCCTCCCTTCTTTCAAACACAAAGCGATCCCGTCACTGGAACTCCGTGGGCCCTCACAGACCTCGCTCCCCCCTCCAGGTGGAACTTCCCAACAAATGAGCCCTTCGAGATATTCCCCCATAGGCTCCGAGCCCCGGTACCACTGCACCTGCTGCACCAATAGTAACCACGCCCGAGGCAAATGCATCGTCTCAGACGTCCACATACGTTCCAACTCAGGCAACCCTCACAGCTTAGAGCTCTCTCGGAGGTTTTCAAACCTACAGATGTACCGCGCTCTGAACACCTGGTCGGTGAAGTTCGCGCTATAAATACTAAACAATAAATACAAACGAATCTTCGCTCACACATGCACGCATTCGACAGTTACCTGCTTCAAAAACTCTTAGACACCCTCGCTTGGACACCTAAAGACATCGCCTTCTTAGGGACGCTTCGGCCCTCTGTATATTGAAGATGTGTATACGTTTGACTACATTTATAACACAAAAGCAGTGGTTTCAATTTGGAATGTATTAAAAAGGAGGCCTAGTCTTAGTCAAATTCCCTTGCCTCTAGCTAACGAGTCTCTAAGCATGACAGTGCATTTCAATAATGACAAGCCGACCTATACTGCTAGGTTTTACTATTTGTTGAATCAGCCCCCTCTTGTGAGAGGTAAACATCCCCGAAGATGCGAATTGCAATTTGGGCCCCTTATTTGCAGAACCATGCAGGCAGAAGCTCAAAAACCTCTAAATTTGACAGAAGGCATTTTTTAAGAAACCAAACAACGTGGGGTGCCCGAGATCTATTTCTTCAACTACATGACAATAATTCTGCTCTTTTTACTACATCTAATCAAACAGTATAGTTCAGTATTTCATTCATTGTTTTCAATGTATATGTATCAGCTGAAAAAGCACCTTTTTATTTATTTAGTTAGGTGTTTTATAACGTGCCAGTTGTCTTCTTTCAATAACCTTCACCCCAAGTGCCCCCAGAGAAGCATGCAATTTAAAAGATAAACAATGGGTGACATGTTGAAGGGAGCTAGCTGAGGTCATTGTTGACGTTACCACGACACTTGGCCTTCTGTGTTGTGGTTTATTATGGGCTAGACTACCTCGGTGGCATTGTTGGTCCATACTATACAATCATCCATTGTGTATCCTGTACACATTCCAGCAACAAGCGATACATCACAACAAGCAGCATATCAAAGCAAAAAGTGTGTGCCAGAAAGCAAGTAACATGATACTGTATCAAGCGATATGTCACAGAAATTAGCAGTTTATGACATCATGCAGTGGCATATCAGAGCAACAAGCAGCGTGCCATAGCAGCAAGCAGCATGTCACAGCAAGGTGTGATCTATCACAGACGTAAGCACTATATCACACAAACAAGTGTACATCACAAGCATGAGCAGTGCATATCACAGAAACAAGTGTCCATCACAAGCATGAGCAGGGCATATCACAGGAAAAAGTTATAGGTTTCAATAACAAGTGATATAACGCAGAAAAGAGCAGCAGTCAGTACAGTGTGATATATCTGAAAATACTGTTATATTACAGAAAAGAGCCATGCATCAGAGAAGCAAGAAGCACGAATATCATAGCGAGAAGAGCTTTATATCAAGGCGAAAAGAAAAGAGGCCTGGCAATCACAGAAACATCCTCTATAGCATAACAATAGGTGGTGGTATATCACAAAAGAGCAATGTCCCTTCAACAACCGACACACCGCACTACCGTGTTACAACACAGCTCATGGTATTACAACATATATCTAGATCATTCAGCGCAGATTACGGTATTATTGCAACACAGATCTGCGCGTTATAGCAACACATATCCCTTTCAGCATATACCCCTATACCATTCGCGGCATGCGGGGGAGGGGTGTCCGGGTGGGGTGTCGCGGTGTGGGGGGATGAGTGCCGGGGTGGGGGGGGAGTTTTAAAAGAAAATAAAAATCCTACCTGAGCAGGTCCGCGCAGCCTCTGGTCCGTTGGCGCCTACAGGAACGGAACAGCCGCATCACTGCTGGCAAGTGGGTGGCAACTCCTCTCAGCCAATCCTGGCGCTGCCAGCAGCGCCAGTATTGACTTAGGGCACGGTTACTCTCCGCCCGCCTGCCCATTAGGAGACCGAGGTTTGAGCCTTTGCTCAACCCTCGCTCTCCTAATGGGCATGCGCCAGCCTGTGCAGCCACTAGTGCGCATGACTGGGCACGGCGGAAAAATTTGCCGACCTTCCCCACTCATGCGCACTTGTGCATTGTGCTGCTGCATGCCCCTGGTGACAGTGTGACTGACAATGCCTGTCAGTCAACATGACGCCGGACCGCCAACCCCCTTCAGACTCAGAAGGGGGTGGGCGGTCCGACGTCATGCTGACTGACATGTTTGTCAGTTCTCCCTCGGCGTCTCTGAACTTAAGTAAACAGAGTTTACTTAAGTTCAGAGATGCCGAGGGAGCTGCGGGCGGGAGGGGCAACGCCCCAATGGACGCACCGCCGCTGTCTAGATACCTTAAAACAGTTCCGAGAGAATCTCTGTTCAACCCCTAGTAGCTATGGTGCAAGCACCAGGTAATCCCCAGAGAAGGGTGTGCTATTTTCAAGCATTACCAACAACACAATAACATTTGCAAACCACTTTAGAAAACTAGAGGAACTTTAATGAGCAAAAAGAGACCAAGATCATCAAAATAGGTTAAGATCATCTGGAGATATGGGTTTTAAGGAAAATGCGCTTCAAGAAAGTCAAGCGCTTATGAAAAAAACAACAGTTTAAAATGCACCAGGACCTGAGGCAAGAGTGGCCGACCCCGATAAAGTGGAAGTCGGATACAGAAAGTGGGTTGTCCTGATCAAAGGTTTTACCTTCAGATTTAGGGTGTGATTTAGAGCTTGGGGGACGAGTTCACTGTGACAAATGTGATGTCTATCCCGTCCACTTTATAACAAATGCATGCTATGCTAATTCACTTGTAACAAGGTTGATAGGATAGCTGTCACATTTATTAGTCTCCACAGGTGTGAAAAGCCTGTCTGGTCAGTCCTGAAGCCCCTAGCTCTTCAGGGCAGGCTTCTGGGAACCAGGTAGCTCTCCAGCCAGGTCTCCTGCAGTGTCCAGCCATCTTTTGTCAGATGGGCCCTATTGGAGTCAGGAATCCTTCAGCTTTTTGTGTCCTTGTAACAAGTGATCAGGAGGCCAACCACATAACTATTGGAAAGCAGTTCCAATCCCTGGATGTAGGCGGGATTCTGGGTCCTTCCATCCTGGAGTCTTGTGAGAGTCCTCTTCTTCGAGCAGGGGTCCGAAGACAAGATTCTTCTTCCAGCAGGGTCTTCTTCAGATGGAATTTTCCCACGTTCAGGAGTGTTCTGAAAAGGAGGTGGTGCCAAATCTATCTACCCTGTGCACTAGCCAGTGATTCCAGAAATTCTACCACCCAATCCTAACCATTTTCAGATAGTCCCTTACCCCCTTTTGCAGCACTTCCTCTTTCCCTTACTGTACAATTACCCAAGAGCCCCATTTCAGAATGCCAGGTATCATCTGCTACGGCTTCTTGGCCATGCCCCAACCTGACTGATTCAAGACGGATTTTCCCTTCTAAAGTGGCCGGAGCCTATCTACGAGGTTCCTGTGGGTCTATTGATAAAGTCCTCTTTGGCATCTCCAAGTCAAAAGAGGGAGTGCTAAAGCTTCCTGTTGGTCTGCCAATGCTTCCTGTCCACTCCAAGATAGCTAGTCCCTGCTAAGGTGTCAGCAGTTAACACCTGTTGGCCTTTCCTGGGCCAAGAGGCAAGCCATTGTCCCGATTAAAAGGCAGGTCTGGTAGATTTTTGGATTTTTAATAGATTTTCTATTTTTAAACAAACAGGCTGACCCACTTGGTAGAATGGCATAGGATACAGAATTACCCATCACATAGGTCCCATGTCATTTCTCATAAAAGGGTACAATTGGTTTCTAAGGGCACCCCCCAGTAAGATTGTAGGCAGTGCATAATTGGGTTGTACTATGTACTTTGATTGCTTATCCACTATAAAGGCTGGTTGTATAGGTTGCACTTTTCTCTGAAAGGGGTATTTAGGATGGATGCCCCTCTAGGCCTGTGGATATTTGCAGGAGGATAGGTTGCGATTATCCCTGTCCAAAGCAGTCACAGTATCCCCTCTGCCCATTCTCCTGGGGTGCCTCTGTGTTAAGCTTATCGCACAAGTTACTAACTTGTGTAACGATATATCTGTAAGAGACAGTAGTTAGTGACAGATTCCTTACCTTAGAATATCCCCAGGCGTCAGGCTGGATCCGGAAAGTTTTTGCGTAGCAGTACCCTTGCGCGTCGGTAGGCGGCGTCGTGCGGCTCCGCGTCCGTCGTCGGGATCGCCGGGATGACGTCGCAGGCAGTACTTAGACGCCGCCCCTGCGCGCTGACGTCAGTTCTGTACACGACTTTCCGCACCAGGAACGCAGAGCCATGCAAGAAGCTGACATAGGCGTCTGAAAAAATACTAGGGCCCTGAAAGGGATGTCCTTAACCCTAGAAATCAGTTCACAGAACGGGGAGGATGGGTGGGGCGGTAAGGAATCTGTCACTAACTACTGTCTCTTACAGATATATCGTTACACAAGTTAGTAACTTGTGCATCTGAAAGACACGTTAGTGACAGATTCCTTACCTTAGAATAGATACCCCAGCAATACCAACGCCGGTGGTGGGTCTGCGAACAGATTCAGACAAGGAAGTCCCGGAGGACAGAACGGCCAAAGAAGCCGTCCCTCCGGACCTGGCTGTCAAGGCAGTAATGTTTGGTAAACGTGTGCAGCGAGGCCCACGTAGCTGCCTGACATATATCCTGTAGCGGAACACCGCAGCCTAAAGCCGTGGTAGCAGCCGTTGCCCTGGTGGAATGGGCACGCAGCCCAACAGGAGGCTCCTTCTTAGCCAAAGAATAGCAGGCTTTGATACACAAGATGACCCAGCGGGAGATGGTCCTTTTGTGTACCGCCCGACCTTTTTTGGCGCCCACGTAGCCAACAAAGAGCTGGTCATCGACCCGGAACTGTTGTGTGCGGTTGATGTAAAAGGAAAGCGCACGTTTTGGGTCCAGACGGTGGAGCCTCGCTTCCTCTCTGGAAGGATGCAGAGGCGGAAAGAAGGTGGGCAAAGTGATGGTCTGCCCAATGTGGAAGGCAGTAACCACCTTTGGCAAGAAGGACGGACGCGTCCTAAGAACAACCTTGTCTGGATGGACAGACAGAAAGGGGGGTTTACATGACAGAGCCTGGAGCTCACTCACCCGCCAAGCGGAGGTGATGGCCACCAGAAAGGCTGTCTTCAGAGTGAGAAGACGAAGAGGACAGTTATGCAGAGGCTCAAAGGGAGCGCACATCAAGAAAGTAAGAACCAAGTTTAAGTCCCACTGAGGCATTACAAACGGAACAGGAGGAAAGAGGTGTGTAATGCCTTTAAGAAACCTGTTAACAACAGGGGACTTAAAAAGAGAGGGCTGATCAGGAAGCCTGAGGAAGGCCGAGATGGCACAAAGATGGCCCTTGATGGTACCCAGGGCAGAACCCTGATGGGCCAGAGAAAGAAGGAACAGAAGAACCTCAGAAAGAGGGGCAGAAAGGGGATTCACAGCCTTTGCTGTGCACCATGCCACAAACTTGTCCCACCTGCAGGCGTATACCACCTTAGTGGAGGGACGCCTGGCTGCCAGAATCACATCACAAACTTCGGGAGGAAAGTCGAAAGGAATCAACTGCCGCCACTCAATCTCCACGCAAGCAGGTGGAGACTGGACAGGTTCGGGTGGAGGACCGTCCCCTGCTGCTGCGACAGGAGATCCTCCCGAAGAGGCAGACGGATCGGGGGAATCAACGCTCATACTGAGTAGCTCGGGATACCAAACTCTGAGCCCAGTCCGGAGCCACAAGTATGACTTGGGCCCGGTCGCGCCGAATCTTCTTCAACACTCTGGGTAGAAGTGGTATAGGTGGAAAGGCGTACAACAGACCGCAACTCCACTCGCGACGAAAAGCGTCGCCGAGCGAGTGCCGCCTTGGAAATTCCAACGCGCAGAACTGATGACATTGCGCGTTCTCTTCGGTGACGAATAGATCTAACCAAGGCTCTCCCCACTGTAGAAAGAGTCCTTGCGCCACCTCCGAGTGAAGACGCCATTCGTGATCCATCATGCACCTGCGGCTGAGTTCGTCCGCCCTGGCGTTCAGGGAACCTGCCAGGTGTTGAACCATCAGGAATATGCCCTGATGTTCCAGCCATGTCCAGAGGCGCAGAGCCTCCTGACATAGGGTCCACGACCCCACCCCGCCCTGTTTGTTGCAGTACCACATGGCGGTGGTGTTGTCTGTGAACACCTGCACTACCTTCCCTTTGACAGAGGGAAGGAATGCCCTCAGTGCAAGTCGGATCACCCGGAGCTCCAGAAGGTTGATATGGAGCCGGGACTCCGCCGGAGACCAGAGGCCTCTGATCTCCGCCTCTCCCATGTGACCGCCCCATCCCAGAAGGGACGCGTCCGTCACAACTGTGTGCTCTGGCTGGGGAAGGGAGAGGGATCTGCCCAAGACCCATTGCCGGTTCGAGAGCCACCACTGCAACTGTTTTGCAGTCCCCTCCGAGATCTGGACGTGATCGGACAGGTTGCCCTGGTGCTGCGCCCACTGGAACTTCAGGTCCCACTGCAGAGCCCGCATATGCCATCTGACATGATCGACCAGCAGGATGCAGGAGGCCATGAGGCCCAGCAGCCTCAGGGTCATCCGTACCGAAACCCAGGATAGAGGCAGAAAGATCGAAATCCTAGCCTGAATATCCCGGACTCGCCGTTCGGGAGCATAGGCCCGAAACTGCGTCGTGTCCAGAACTGCTCCGATGAAAAGGAGCTGTGGTGTGAAAGGCAGCGAGTCTTCTAAGACCCTCAATGCTGCCCGGTGCAGGGTTCCACCTCTAATTCACTTTGGGTTCGCTATCAAAATAATGAGGCAAGCACTGGAAACTGGAAGACAAGAAAAAGGTTTATTTCTCATGAGGAGATCACGTCAACTGAGACACAGGGATGTCTGAGGGAGGTGTTCTGCCGATAACTCCTTTGGCTCTTCCTTTTATACAGGTTTGACACAATGCATTTGTTTCATCAACATGGTTACACAAGCTTGGGGTCCCCGCCCGGGCAGGTTGTCACACAAGCCCAACAGTAATTCTCTTCCCACCCAGGTCAAACAGACAATCTTATCTTGCAGCTGGACCTTGCTTCAGGGTCTAAAACATGTGAGACCGGCCAGATCTAAGAGTCCGTTCTGTTGATAAAAACAGGTCCCATTGTTGGTAACAACAAGTCTTGCTGTTTGCAGTGCAATAAATCATGTTGCAAGAGTCTTTTTGGTGTTTGGAACCTGTTTGTGTAACTAGGTGCAGTGAGGGGTAGAGTGTCCAAAGGTTTGCCTGAAAACAGAGACGAGAGGAAAAACGAGTTTGTGGCAGCAAGTGGCGCTGAGGTTTGTTGTGGCAATAGAGTTTATAGCCCCCAGCACACATACCAGGTCGGTCAGAGGGTCAGAGGGATGCTAGTAAGGGCAGGGTGAAACAAAGGTGACCAACAGAGTACAAAATGGCTGTGATAGATTAAAATGACTGCAACTTATGTGCAGATAGAATTCCACCAGACAAGATGGCGCAGGTAATGTTCATGATTACCGTTTTGCTTTTAACAGTGGAGAAGGAATCCGGTGCGACTTCGGCACGTTGATGGAGAACCCCAGCGAGTGCAGGAGTTCGGCCGTAGTCTGGAGGTGGGAGACGACTGCCTGGGACGAGCCCGCCTTCAGCAGCCAGTCGTCGAGGTAGGGGAAGACTGGAACCCCTGCCCGGCGCAGATGAGCTGCGACCACCGCCATCACTTTCGTGAACACCCGAGGGGCGCTGGTAAGGCCAAAGGGGAGCACGGTGAACTGAAAATGCTCGAGGCCTACCGTGAACCGCAGGTAACGCCGGTGGGCCGGCAGGACAGGGATGTGGAAATATGCGTCCTACAAGTCCAACGCTACCATCCAGTCTCCAGGGTCGAGGGCAGTCAAGACCTGAGCTAGGGTGAGCATCTTGAACTTCTCCTTCCGGAGGAAGCGATTGACGTTCCGGAGGTCCAAGATAGGACGCATGTCCTCCTTGTCCTTTTTGGGCACCAGAAAGTAGTGGGAGTAACAACCACGCCCTACTTCTGGGGTCGGAACGCGCTCGATGGCCCTCTTGGCCAAGAGGGCCGGAACTTCCCTCTGAAGAAGCACCAATTGATCCCCTGACATGCAGTGGAATTGAGGTGGCATGGCTGGGTGGATGGTCTCGAAGGGGAGGGAGTAGCCCCTCCGGACAATGTCCAAGACCCACCTGTCCGAGGTGATGGCACGCCAGTGGTGAAGGTGATGGCCGACCCTGCACCCTACTGGCGTGCTGTGGACCTGAAATGAAGGACTAGGAGGGCTTAGAGGCCGCGAACGGGGCGGGGTTGGTGGCCTGACCCGCACGCTGGTTGCCCGACCCGCCTTGGCGGGAGCCACGTCCTCGGCCACGCGAAGACGCTTGCTGTGCGGGCCGGTGGCTGGGCAGCGGACGTGACTGGGCGCCCCTTCCGTGGCCACGAAAGGGGCGAAAAGCAGACTGTTGCGGAGGGCGTACAGCAGAAAGGCCCAGGCGCTTGGCTGTAGCCCGCGAGTCCTTAAAGCGCTCCAGCGCATGGTCTGCCTTGTTTCCGAAAAGACCGACCCCATCAAAGGGTATGTCCATAAGAGTGTTTTGGACATCGCCCGAGAAACCAGTGGTTCTCAGCCAGGCGTGACGGCGCAGCGCCACTGTCGTCGCAAGCGATCTGCCTAGCAAGTCGGCGGTATCAAGGCCACATCTGATGGTGTACTTTGCCGCATCCCTTTCTTCCGCAATGGCGCGGGAAAGCAGTGTCTGGAACTCCTCAGAATACTGGGGCAGAACTTGCACCACCGAATCCCACAAGGAGTGGGAATATCGGCCCAAGAGGCAAGTGGTGTTGACAGACCGCAAGCCAGCACTGGAGAAAGAAAAAGGCGCTTTGGGTGGCAGAGGCTTGGACAACCAAGCTCTCAGGGGTAGGGTGTTGGGAGAGGAACAGGGGGTCGCCCGGAGCAGGGCGATTGCGTCGGGCTAAGTTCCTATCCACAGGAGCCCCTGTGGTGGGCTTGGACCAGGTGCCCAAAAGAACGTCCGAAAGTGCCTTGTTAAACGGCAGCAGTGGCTCCGAGGAGGTAGCCGCCGGCTGAAGCACTTCCGTCAGGAGGTTAGTCCTGACAGCCACTGTAGGCAACTGGAGGTGTAAGGCCTCAGCTGCTCTACGCAACACCGTTGCAAAGTTTGCTCCCTCCTCCGTTGCCACGGAAGGAGGAGACAGCATGCCAGTGTCAGGGGAGGTGTCCAGACCACTGGCATCCCCAAGTTCCTCAGCCCAGTCCCGATCAAACTCACATTGCTGTGTGAGAGGGTCATCAGACCCCTCCCAGTTCTCTTCGTCCTCCAATTCTGGTTCAAAGTAAGGTAGAGGGACATGTGGGACCCAAGGGCGCTGTGTCCGGATCCGGAGAGAACCGGGGTACGACGACGCCCGGAGCCCCGGACGGCGTTAGAAACTGCACCAGTGAAATAGACGCCGGCGGAGGTGTCGTCAGGTCAACCGGCGTCGATCGGGGTTGTGGCAGCACCGGAGCCGGGGTCAAGGCCGGGGCCGGGACCGAGGCCGGTGTGACAGGCGGCACCGGGACCGGAGTCGCCGGCGGCGCCGTAGGAACCCCATCAGGGCCCGCGGGGCCCGAAGGCGCACCGGGGGGACTTTGAGGCTCGAAGAGGCGGGCCATGGCCGACAGGAACTCCTGTATCTCGGCCGGAGTTGCCGCCGAACCCGGATAAGGCGGGTAATGCGGCGGCGGCTCCACAGGCACTCCCGGAGCCGCGGGGACGGTGCCGACAGGACCCTCAGCCGAGTCGCAAGACCGGCGAGGGGAAGTCGTCGAGCGATGACGCTTCTTCGACTTCTTGTGCTTCGACTTACCGGAGGAGTGCGGAGACTTGGACACCGACGACCAATGAGGACTCCGCGACCGGCCCCTCGACCTCACGTGACCGGGGCTTGGATTGGCGCGGAGCCGACTGCCGGACCTCGAGGAGCTTTCGAGACCGCTCTCGCAAAGCCTTCGGATGCAAGGCCCGGCAGTCGAGGCACGACTTGGAGTCGTGGTCGCGGCCGAGGCAGTAGAGACAGTCTCGATGCGGGTCCGTGATCGACATCATCCGACCACAGGCGTCGCATGGCTTGAAGCCGGGCATCCCTACCGACACCTTCGGAGTCGAACGACTCGAGAAAATTGACTAGGGCACTGCTCTTCCCGGATCTGCGCTTACTGGCGCGGAAAAAGAAAACTGACGTCAGCGCGCAGGGGCGGCGTCCAACTACTGCCCGCAACGTCATCCCGGCGATCCCGACGCCGACGACTGACGCGCAAGGGTACTACTACGCAAAAACTTTCCGGATCCAGCCTGACGCCTGGGGATATTCTAAGGTAAGGAATCTGTCACTAACGTGTCTCTTTCAGATTTTTCTATTGGTTGCCCAAGTTGTTTGGCACCCTAGTCTCTTTTTTTTCATATTGGTCTCCCACCTTTTTAGGTCGAGCCTAGGCAGCATGCATGCGCTATCTGCAAGACCTGTTATCTCCTCTATTAGCTTTTGGTATGCCCACGAATTGCCATTTATTTGTTGTTGTGCCATTTAGAAATACTCTGTTTTTATTGGTGCATTGGGTCTGATTCTCCCGCCTTTGCGTGCTTGGGTCATGCCCAGGCGATTTCACTCATTGTTTGCTTGCGTTGGCCATCCTAATGCGTCCGCGGTTCCTCCTGGTCATCCTGATCTGCCTTTTTATTGTGTAGGCTAGCAACATCGTTTTAGGCTTGCAGGCCGTTTCACGGAGCAATGCTCTGTTCGGCACCTGCAAAGTGGCAATTTCTGTCCGGTAGCTGTTGAGCTATGTCAATAGCTCTAACTCAAAAAAATGCAAGACCTATTGCATTTCTAATGCTTGTTCCTTATTGGTCTGCTACATCAGCACATAAATCTGTTCACTCCCATTTCCTTGGAAAAGGTACCTTGTGGAGGAGGCCTTAAGAGCATTGCAGATCCATAGTGGAAGTACATCTGATGACTCAGTCTTGTGGGTGGGCGGCTATTTTTAAATTTACATACTTCAAAAATGGAGACCGGATGCCTGGCAGTCTAGTGTTATTGTGGTCATGCACCCTTGAAAGCAGAAGTACTGAATTTAATCGGCATGCCTGCATCTTGCGGCGTGCACTGCGGTTTAAAGAACCTCCAAGTCCTGCATCACTGGTGATGTTCACTGTATGGGCATCCAGTTGAATGGAGCAGTATTATTGCTTGCAGTTAGAACTATGATCGGGCCCCCTTCTTTCAAAGATTGAGTGCAGACCAGCAATTAAACTCCATAGACTGGGTTACCACGATACAGTGCTTTTAGAATACGATGAGTAGTTATGAGGGACAGGTCACTTCTACATACCTGTGGTTTCCTTGTTCAGTACACGCTTAATCTTTTTCTTCATTTTTTATCGGTTCAAGCAATAATTTTTACTGTTCTGTTTTTGTCCGCTTGCTTCAAGTAGAGTGGACTTACAGTTGTAATTTGCTGTTCCAGGGGTTCTAGTTTCTGATGAACTATTTCTCTTGGGAATCTCTTCTGACCACTGGAACGCCTTCGCCTGGCAGCAAATACGTTTTTGAAATGTTCACTGTGCATCTGTTCCATACAACAAAGATCATCCAAGTAGAATATATCACTTACCTTATATTTTGTGTTTTGTTACGCTCGCTCATTAGGTGCAGTACACTACTGGCTGACAGTTTGGTCCTCTCACCTTGATGAAATGCAAGCAAATAATTTTTTATTTTTTATTTGGCAATGAAAATGGCCAGTCATTACTTTGTGGTGTGAGCATGTCTAATTTTTTTTAATCATGCGTAGAAGGCCCATTTAATTAATTTTTCAGAGGATACTTCAGACCCATTTTAACAGTTGGTTGGTCACTTTGTGTCCTAGAGAGTGACAGTAGGACTCCCATTTCACTTGAGAAAGTACAGGGATGCAGACAGTGTTTTTTTTTTTTTTTTAAATGCATCTACGGCCTCTTCCAATGATTAGTTTTTGGAGGATTGGCTCTGATTTCTCCTGGATCTATAGGATAGTGCTTGACTGGCTTGTGGTGGTTATCTATGTGAGGAACCTCCTATATGGTTTTACTCAACTTTTACCCCTTTTCTCCAAATTTTGGCACATTATTTTGACTTTGACTGCTGAATGTAACGTCTTTTTGGGATTTGTTTGAAAACATCTTTTTGACTATAGTTGCAACTAATTTTTTTAATGATCCCCAGTTAGGGGCAGTGGGCCCTTAGTTCTAATAATAAACAGGGACCCAGTTTGCATGGAAGATTTCAGTGGGGTGTCAGAAAAGGCCTATTAAATGCCAAAAGTAGTCGTCCTGAGCCACTCAAATGGAGCATCCCCTATGGAGAGATGCTTAGAGCAAAAAGAAATTGTAGCTTCACAGGCGCTTCCCTCAAAGAACAGGAGAACATGATGCAGAGATTCCTAGAGAGGGGGTACCCCAAATGGATGCTGCACAAAGCTATAGCGCGGCTTCAGAAAAACAAAGGAGGGCACTATTTGGCGGAGTAAGAAAATCTGACATGAATGAAACATGTATGATAACCACTTTCATTAAAAGGTCCCTTATTATGGAGAAAATCTTTTGTATAAAAACTGGGAAATCTTGAAATGTGATTTTTGGCTGATCACTATCTTGGTGAGGCCCTTGATCACTTACCATAAGAGTAGGTCGATTCGTGACATACTGGTACATAGCGAGATCTCAAACGGGGATAAAAAAAACCATCCATCCGGCCCCAACGTGTTTGTTTGTTTACAGCAAATGCAAAGTTTGTAAGTATAGCACGAACAAGAAACCCTACACTATAAATATGGGAAAGGACAGAGAATCATTGAACGATTTATTATGTGTAGGACCAGATATATGATATACATACTCACTTGCCTTTGAAATAAACTTTTACAAAAAAAAGCATTTGTCTGTCAAGTTGACAAACCAATGTTTTTTTTGTTTTAAAAGCGCCCCATACCGCGCTTTTACTTTAATGGCGGCCACGCCACTTTCCTTAGACTCTGCTCGTTTAAGGAAAGGGGTGCAGTAATAATTTGAAATTCACTGGAAAAAAAAAAAAAACGCTAAAGTGAGGTTATAGTTAGGCATGGTATACCTTACTTTACATTGAAGAAAATAAACCTTAGAAATTCATTGGAAAAAACAAAAAGTTAAAGTGAATATAGTTAGGTGAAATGTCAGTGTACCTGCCATGCACTGCTTTTGACCTCGCATATTACATTACTAATGGCATGTTCAATGATATTGGTCAAATCACTGTTGGCATCTGAAATGACATCATTAATGCCATCACTGTACATGGCAAATGTGCAAGTTATAGTTAATATAATTAACTATAACTGGGGAAATTGTGTTTTATTTTTATTTATTTTTAGTTTGAAATAGTATATTTTAACGAACATTTCACCTCACTATAACGTCACTTGAACCTTTTGTATTTTTTCAGTGAATTTATATCGATCTATCTCCAGGCACACTGGATGCAGAGCGAGATCCGACACAAATCCAGTGAGCTAAGTCTGCTGCTGAGAAAGCTCAAATGTCTAAAACTCTCCAGGAAACTCCAGCTGCAGGTCATGCCTGAGCTCCTCTCAGCTTAACACAGATGTCAGCAGAAATGAAACTGGTATTTAAAGCAAATCAGACACCTCGGCAGTAAAGGAAGCGTATCATGGCGACATCATTCATGCAGCCATCCAGGAACAGTGGAAACACATTCACACTGCACAATGTTAACCTGAGCCCACAGCTCCCTAGAAATATTTACTGCACACTCTGGCATGGCCCCAGATCGTCAATAGAATGAAGTCAAAACACTGGGCTAGGTAAGCCATAGGGAGTAGGGGAAAGAAGGGCGTAGAAATGGGTCTTTTTTAAAAATATACATTTGATTGACTAGGGCCCAATACACACCACCATCATCATCGTGTAACCAGATGCCTTCCTATTAAATGCAAGGCTCAGAAGGCAGTCCCTTCACCACTGGTGGGGTAGAGCGATTTGGATTGGTGCACGGCCCCTCAATCAATGGGATAAATTGTGCCTTTCCCTCTTGTATGGCTAGAGAGGAAAGGAGCACAAAGTCCACTGCAGTTCCACCTGAAATGGACCAATTGGTTATTTTATTATCTCCATATTAAAACATGCCACTCCATGAATAAGGGGCTCGACTTCCAACTACCTAGCACAGAATCAGGTCAAGTCAGGACTCGAGACCCTTGGGTGTTTTGACTTCCTCCTTGAATTCCCGAACGTCAAACAACAAGCATTAGCAAAGCCAATAGATCTAGTGTTGGCTGCCATATTTTTGGCTAGGTCAGTGCTTCTTTTATAATTTTTTGGTAAAAGTTTGTTAGGGAACATGATTTAAAATTAACCAGGATTTTCCTTGGATTTTTTTTCCCCGGTCTCTTAAAGTAAGGGTCCCGATGTACTCTCTGGATGTCTTCCTCCAAAGTAAGCTCCTCAATATCCATGTTGTACTCTTTTAAGAGTCCAATTGTGAAACCCCTTATATCTTCCCCTTCAAGACCCTCCGGGACATTCAGAATCTTAATGTTATTTCTCCTGGCGTTATTTTCAAGAACTTCCAGTTTGTCCCTGAATTCTTTGTCGCCGTCTTTCAATTTTACAATCTCATTTTTAGGTCTCGGCCTGACGTAAGCAGCGCATGCGCTGCTCTCGTCATAAGAGGGCTTCTTGGAATCGATACGATTCCAGAAGCCATGTCCCAGCTCCACCTTCAGTTTTCATTCGTGCGGGTCGTTTGGCGTCACGAATTATGCCAAAGGCAGTGCAATGATTGCACCGAAGGCATGTCAATCCCTCCTTGTTGCCACACAGTCTCCTTTTAGCCCTGCCCACCGGGATTGGATCTTTTACTGGCGGCAGTACACAGGCTTTTTATTGCTTTTAAAAAGTGCGCTCTCGCCGTCCGTCCGTGTCAGTACTACACCACTATCACACGCAGCTGGCAGAGATCAAGCTTCGTACCCATGACAGCGGCACCCGCAGCTAGCTACATCACTGACACGAAACCCAGCGACCGAATTAAAACATTTTGAGCAAACGAGAACACGCTGTGCTTACTTCGAAGATCTCGAAATACCTTTGAACACGCTGTGCTTACTTCGAAGATCTCGAAATACCTTTGGGTGAGTTCGCGCTACATAAAATTGCAACACAAAAAATATCCTGCATCACAAGGCTAAGATCAACACAAAGTGTGCACAACCCTACAAACATAGGCTAAGAAACACACACAGTATGTGCGTGAACACTTTTAGGGATAGTGTGTGCGTTTTAGTGACTGTGGACCCGGGAAACTTGAGTTCTAAACCCGGCATCCCCAGGTTGTTACTACGATTAGAGACTGAAAGTGGAAGGTTGTGTGCAAGCTGTACTGGTGGCCCTCTGCCTCCTCTCACCGTCATGGTGGGGGAGGAGGGGTCCTGCCCACCTCCAAATGGCCAATAGTGCACGCAGCGCATCATACTGATTTACAGTTGGCTTCTAGGCACTTTGGGTGTGTGGTGACGAAGTACAGCGGCATTAAAGTCACTTGCGCAGGAGTGTCAAGGTGTCAGAGGGATGAACCCGAGTTTAGGGACAGCTCGATAGCAGGGCAGTGGTAGTGCAAGGAAGAGCTGTGTGAGGGGCCGCCCTTTTTAAAGTGAACACAAACACAAAATACTTCAAGCCACGTGTTTTTGCAAATGGCCAATTGTGCACGTAGCGTATCATACTGATTTACAGTTGGCTTCTAGGCACTTCGGGTGTGTGGTGACGAAGTACAGCGGCATTAAAGTCACTTGCGCAGGATCACAGGAGTGTCAAGGTGTCGGAGGGATGAACCCAAGTTTAGGGACAGCTCGATACTGACTGGAAAAACATAGTGCGTACCGAGTTACAAAGGAAACTGGCCTCGGCCGGTGCGTCACGGTCCGAACGTCCTGCTCAGTTGGTTCATGACCTGAGCTCTGTGCTGTGTGCTTCCAACTGGCAGAATATTTCAAGTCAAAGTACCACGCTGTGCTTTAATGGAGAAGAAGTGAATTCTTAAGCTGAATGCAAGTCTTCCATCGGACATGCCATGTCTATTACCACGGCGCAGCTAACAGTACATCTAGTAATAGGCAAAGCGCACACGTGTTGACAATTGTGGTTTGGAGAGGGCTCGCCTTCCAGCACCGTGCAGCAGTTGTGCTGTTTATCCCGCAAGGCCTGGCTGATGCCGGCATGCACTTTCTAACTGAGATGCCAGCCAGCTGACGTGGTTAGCCTTCGGTCAGATCCCTTAGTGCTTTTCTGCGTGGAGTGTAAATGTACACACCAAATACTACTCAACTGCAAGAGCTTTGTAAACTAGCTTAGTTTGGCTTCCTCGGTCTGTAATCGTAGTTTAACGCTTTGTTGAAGCGCTGCAGGTCATAGGTCACTTTTTGTTTGCTGCTTTGCTTTTTTGGCTGTCAAAAACTTTAATTTTCAAACGTGCACGTGGCAGTGGCTTGAATAGCTTTTGTCACTGCTGATAGTTCAGCTTTCTAGCTCCTGCACTCGTTGGGGTGGGCTACAGACGCTGAATCGCGGCTGTTAGTCATGTCCTCGGCAGAAAGAGAGAAAGCAATAGAGTTACCTCTGATGCCGCCTCTTTACTGTCCTGTTCACTGAGCTGCGGCCTTGACGGTACATTCTTTTGTGCAGTTGTCATGCGGACATCACCAGCACTTGCGACTGTTTAATTGACAAATTTGTTTATTGGTTGCGTACATTTCCGATTAGCTAAGTTTTTCGTGCTTAACTTGCCTGCCCGATAAACACAGGAACTGTTGGGTTCTTGTTCTCTCCCAGTATGTGTTTGAAAGCTTTCACCACACAAAACAGGACCAAACATGGATGTATTCATCTGTGTATCTATAGCGCTGTGGGCAGGGCTTTAAGTGGGATGAATAAACTGGGGGGTCTCTCAAAGGGGCGTGGCCAATGTAATTAAGGGCGTGGCTTAAAAACATGTAAGCTAAAAATCTGTGCTTAGCATAGTGTGCCGCCCGACTTGTATTTGGCTGTTTGTCATTGTATCCAGATATGATACAACAAGCAACATCATAACTACAAGAAGTCAGGACTATTGGCTTTGTCAATGGTTCTTAGTTGCCTAAGATAAATAAGCAGCAACAATGGCTTGTATACAATATTGAAAAAGCTTCGACTTAAAACCCTGGTGACACCACGACAATGTTGCTGCTCCTGAGTTTCAAAAAGAGAAGGGAAATCCAGAGAAAAAATGACTCTTTAAAGGATTTCCCTTCCCCCTACAACGCTCACCTGGCATGAGATCATGCCATAACTTCTCCTCTAGTGAGAAGTGAGCAGTGTGAGCGTGCACATGATGTGCCTGCTGTCACTGCAGTCCGGAAACAAGCATTAAAAATGCAATAGGTCTCGCCTTTCATTAAGTTAAAGCCATTTGCTTTGCTATACAATACCATTAGCAAAGCAAATGGCTTTAACTTAATCAAAGGCGAGACCTATTGCATTTTCAATGCTTGTTATTTAAGTCAACTTTTTTTGAAAGGTCCTCCAGGGAATTCTCTATTACTCGACTCTATCCATCAAGTTATTAATCTTATTTTCCAAGATTTCACAAGGGCTTTGGATCTTTTGCGGATTTATCTCCGAGAAGGCAAACTTTTCCCTAACTTCCATTAGTAGAGTAGATAATAATTTTTCCATACCGAGCTGGTCAGGCTGTTCAGCCAACGCAGAAGCTGTTTCAGGAGGCTGGCTAAAGGTATTTGTGGAACTAGCCTCTGCTTGCATTCCAAACTCGTTTTCTACTATTGGTGCTAGAGGGCTAAACCGGTTTTCTAGACTTAAAGTACTATCCATGGCTTCTATACTAACAATGCCGTCCATAATGCACGTGGGGTTGTCAAAATCAGAAGTATGTACCGACTCCGAGAGTGTTGGTACCGAAGTAGAGGGGGGAGTTAGATGCACAATCTGGGATGGAACTTTAAAATAGGAGCGAAGTGAGGGCGTAATTATTAAGCATTCAGGATTTCTTTTAGGCCGTCTCTTCCCTGGTCCCGGTGTAGGTTTGTCTATCAGAGAGCCCTTTGCAGTGCTAGCTGGAGGAAATAACAGGGGGGTGCGTGAGCCTCTTTTACCCGAACCTTTTTGAGAAGGTAGCAGGGGCGACTTTAATTAAAAGCTCTGCAGAGTTTTGATCCTTCCCCTTTAAGTCCCGACTTCTCAAAGTGCATCTGTTAGTGGAGCAGGTAGAAACTTCGCTCAAACCCTCACTCTCCCCCTCTTTCAGAGAAACTCTGGAAGGTTTGAAAGCCCCTCCAAAATAATTTTGTTTTTGCCCCTTCTCCCCTCTTACCGGAGTCATCAGAGGTTTTATGGCGATCTTGACCGATCCGGCCTTAGTGTCCTCCTTACCACTGGAGGGCAGGGACTTGCCAGGGCAAAACAAGCTACACTCCTGTGTGCGAGCGGTCAGGTTACAGCTCCCGCTGCCCCGAAAGCCGATCCTGGCGGCAGCACGCCGACCCTGACCGAGCCGGACCGCTGTCTCCGCCCACACACCACGCCGCGGCTGAGATGCCGTCCTGGGAAGCAAACGATAGCGCAGACATAGGAGCCCCGCAGCGGGGCCGCAAAAGTAAAAAGGAACCCCTCTGAGGAGTCAAAGAGTCATCCAGAGGCAGCAACCCACTTCACTACGCCCAAGCACAGGTACAATTTACAATTTATTACCGCATGGGAAATGGAGCTCGCGACCTACACTAACGGCCGCCATGTCCCCCCCCGAATTTTAATCATATTCCATTAAGGAGAGAATTCTCGCGGGGGGCCTCAAAGCTGGTACATATAAGAAGGGAGATTGGTCCTTTCGCGTTAGATCCGACATCTCATGCACTACTCAAGACGGACAATGGGAGCTAGGGAAATTTATCCAAGAGTTGAGAGGTCTGGGGGCTACTGCTAATCTACGTTTCCCTACTTCCTTAAAAGTGATGTGGGACAATAAAATGCACAATTTTAGAGACCCCAACAAAGTCCGTAACTTTATCGAACAAGTTAAAGCACACCACAAGTAATTTGTTAGTTCCGCCTGAAGCAATGGAGCTCAAATCAGAGGTAACTAGCTAGATACCTCTAGTATTGTTGGGAGGGTTCCCCGGGGTGGGAAGGAAGGGGGGTGTAAGGGGAGGAGTGTAAGGGGGGGGTCACTGGCATAAAATAAAAAAATAAAAAGATGATTTAACTTTCACTGGGTGGGGGAGCATATGGGTTAAAAAACAAAAATTCTCATTTGTCAATAAAATTCAATCAGACTACGATACAGTTGAGTCTCTTCAAAGAGTTATAAGTATCCGAAATATCTCAGATACCTCGAGTTACCCAAATTACTGTTTATATGATGAATTCAGATAGACCCAAGAAATTGGAAATTTTATCTTGGAACGTCAATGGCCTCAGAGTTGTCTCTAGGAGAAAAAAAATTCTAGAGTATTTGAGACTCTCGGACAGCGAAGTGTTATTAATACAAGAATCCCATTTATTAAAAGATGACTGGGCCGAGATACTCCAAGGACAAAAATGGGTGGAACACTGTGTGTGTACCACCCAAACATGCCCATCAAAGGGAGTTGCACTACTTTTTAAACAAAAACATCCAAGCCACCTTAGGGGACTGTGTGGTTGATCCCCTCGGTAGATGGGCAATTACTAGGGCCAAAATTTACAGATCTTGGCTGACTTTTGTGGGATACTATGGCCCTAATATAGACGATCCGGCCTCTCTATGCACTTTACTCCTTCATTTGGTAAATATTAACAATCCTATAATACTTGGTGGCGATTTTAATGCTGTTATAGATCCAATTCATGATACAACATCTAAGAGGGCCGCTGCAACCCGCGAGATGAGAAGTACCTTAAAACAACTGATGGCGGATATAGTCCGTGTAGATATATGGAGGTTGATGGGAGATAAGGCTGGGACGGGAGGGGGAGCCTTTACCTTCCATAACAAAAAATGCGGCCATCGATCCAGGATCAATTTTTTTCTAGTGGACACCTATATCAGTAAAAACACTATTAAAGTTACCCCCGCCCCGGAACATCTTTCTGATCACTCAGCAGTTATTTTAGAGGTCATGTTAAGAACAAGGCCGCTTTCCCGTAGGTGGACCTTAAATAGATCTCTACTTTTAGAACCCCAGGTGGTGGAGAAACTGAAAAGTGCCACAAGTGAATTTTTTCTTGTTAATATGGATTTGGCCCCACTTCATGTGGTCTGGGACACACATAAGGCCTATATAAGGGGCACCGTAACTGGCTTGTCTATTGTACAAAGTAGGAAAGTCAAGGATGATATAAAGAAAGCTGGAAACTATAATTCATGGCTGCCAGGTAGAACTTGAACAAAATTTAGGAAGTTCAAATGTGTTGCAAATAAAGCAAAAATCGCAAACTGCAAAATTTGAGCTTGCCGATTATCTTGAGGTAATCATCAGGAAAAAATGGGAAGCTAGCAGATTGTTACACCATGAATATGGAGAGGGGTGCGGCAAACTGCTTGCATGGAAAACAAAGGCTAACCAGACAAGAAATCAGACTAGAGACCTTAGATGTCAAATTTCTGGAGATATAATCTCTGATGAAGATGAGATTGAGAATGCGTTTGCCTCCTTTTTTCAAGACCTTTATAAAGAAGATATCAAAGCAGACGATAAAAAAATTGAAGATTTTCTTCAAGACCTTGAGCTCCCCTCATTGCAGGGCTTGGAAAAAGACAGGCTAAATAGTCCTTTTAGTCTTGAGGAAATACTTATTATTAGGGGTTTGAAAAAAGGGAAAGCCACTGGTCCGGATGCTCTCTTAAACGAAATTTATATTACACTGAAAGATGAGCTTGCCGGAATATTATTGCAACTGTTTAACTCTGCCTTTGTTTGTAGACAGAATCTCCCGTCATCTTGGGATATGGCTACTATAACCATACTTTTAAAACCAAATAAAAATCCGAGGGTCTGTGAAACATATAGACCAATCTCCCTCCTCAACAGTGATTATAAAATCTATACTCAGACGTTGACAAAACGACTGGATAAGGTGATAGGATCATTAATTCATGCCGATCAAAAAGGTTTCATAAGGGGGAGGCAACTTCACAAGTTAACTCATGAACTAATTGCTACTATAGATTTAGCGAAGGAATTCGGGAACCCCTTGACAGTGATGACACTAGATGCCGCCAAGGCTTTCGACAAGGTTAGTTGGCCTTTCCTGTATAAAATGATAGAACGTTTTAACCTAGGAGAAAGCTTTTTAACAGCAATTAAAGCAGTATATAAAAATCCATTGGCAAAGGTGTTAGTAAATGGGAACCTCTCTAAATTAATAAAAATTGGTAGAGGGACTAGACAGGGCTGCCCCCTTTACCCCCTCCCGTTTAACATTTAGATTGAGCCTCTGGCCTGTAAATTAAGGGCAAGTCACAGTATCCATCCATTTGTCTGTAATGGCTGGTCAAAAAAAATTGGTCTATATGCCAATGATTTAATGATCTTTACTGGTGACCTACCTAACTCACTCTCAGCTATTTGGGAGACTCTGGAACAATTTGGAAGTGTATCTGGGTATTCCATAAACCAGCAAAAAACAGATATGATGCAATGGAACACTCAACACAGCAGTAACCTGATAAGACAAGAAATTAAATATCTGGGAGTATAAATAGTTCATAATCTGGAAAAATTAGCTCAGGTGAATTTCGACAAACTAGATACATCAGTTAAGAAACCACTTCAAGCCTGGGGAGTTCTTCCACTGTCCCTTCTTGGCAGGTCAAATCTCTTAAAAATGTCGGTTCTCCCGAAGTTCACTTTTTGCTCAACACCAACCCTCTAGAATTTAAGAAAGTCTGGTTTAAGAGAATACAAGGGGAGTTTACTAGTTGTATCTGGGGAAATAAATGTCCTAGAATTGCCTTGAAGAAATTACAAAGGAAAAAAAGCATGGTGGCATCGCCACCCCAGATCTATACCAATACTATCGAGCCTTTCATTTAAAGAATTTGACAGCTTCTAAAGGACAGTACCTGCTTAGCTCCTTATTTAAAGGCTCTCAAAGGATCCCCAAGCCCAATCAGAATCTTTCCTTCTTAAATTTGGTCATCCTAAATTTTTTTTTAAAGTTAGGTTAAAGATTCTTCAGGGAGCAGCCAAGATCTGGTATCATATAAGACTCACATTACAAATACCATACTATTGTGATTCTGCTCCTATCTAGGACTCTCCAGGTATTCCTGACTATCTTCTGGATTCACTAGCAACCCCCTTGCGCGAGTGTGGTGTTAATCATTGGGGGCAGCTCCTAGAAAACGCCAAATTAATTTTGTGGCAGAGACTGTCGGAGATCTCCAGTGACTGTCTCAAAATTTAAATATTACCAACTAGCAAGCTGGGCAAATACCTCGGCCAAAAATGGTGAGGGGAACCCGGAGGTGGAGGCTAGGATACGTCTACGTCCCATTCTGCGGAAAGAAATCGCGGAGTGGTATTGGATGTTGATTCGGGCAGAAGGGGCACAAAATTCACTGCTGGAGAGCTGGAAGAGGGAACTGCCGGACCAGGATCATGAAGCTTTATGGCAAGTATCTATGGCTTATTTATGGCTATACGGGAGATCTGCTCCACTGAGAAAGAATCATCTTTTCACTGTCCATAAGGCCTACTGGACGCCCCAGAGACTATCGAAGATGGAAAGTCGGGCAGTGAAAAAATGCTCCAAATGCGGAAAAGAAAATGCGAACGAAGCCCATATGTTCTGGCAGTGCCCCTCGATCCAGGCCTTCTGGGATAAAGTGGGTAAGATCATATCGGAGGTCGTAGGCCAAGAACTAAAGGTGAGCCTGGATATAGTCATTTTTGGGGTACTGACGGGAGGGGTGGAAAATGTTAACTTTCTTAAAATTCAAAAAGCCATCATTTTTGTATTAATTCTTCTCGCGCGTAGGGAGTTGTGCATTAAATGGATACTCCCATGCCCCCCTACAGAGGTGAAATGGATTCGATCAATACAAAGGGTTGCGACTCTTGACCGAGCTACTAAGAAGGTTAAGAGAACAACATTTTGGGAATTATGGGACACATGGTTTGAGGCTCATGTAACAAATTCAACTCTCTAGTCTTGAAATATTTTCTATCTTGAGTTTAAATTTGGTTAGGTAGATAACTCCGTGGCTTGTAAATCTTCCCCTAAGTATGGTCTTTTTTCTTTTGTTTCTTTGGTCATTTCTATGGGCCTATGATTAGTAATATGCTTCACAGGTTGGTCTGATTTTCAGAGTCACTGCTTCATTTACCTGTTTAGTGAAGTTAGTCCCTTTGACCGGACAGGGGAAAATTGTTAATCCGGGATGCTTACTACATCCCCTCCGTATGGAGAGACCCGACACCCCTTGTCCTAGTAGAAGGGACTGTCTTCGACATTTTAGCATATTGACAAATGACAAAAAAAAACAACAAAAAACACTTAGTTAGGGGTGCTGCTGCCGATACAAAAATCACCTGCTAAAAGTAAATATTCTTTATGATCTATAAAAGCGTGCTTTGCCACAGTAGTCCCTGCCACTTAATGGAAGTACTTTGTGTGTGGATTTGCTGCTTGTGACAGGGTAGAGTGGTGCCCGCCACAATGAAGTTAACCAATGGCGGACATGGGCTGAACCACTGCCCCGTGTTGCCTGCTGTAGTGGACAGAAGAAAAATGTGGATGACACAACAGACCATTAGGTGACGAGAAGGGCCTGATTGAAAGCTCCTATACGTCTGATATACAAGTATTTTATTTGTAAAGTCAAAAGAGCATGGCTAACGCCAAACCTTTAAAAAAAAAACACAAAAAACAAAGAATCCTTCTCTCTTTGTGTGCAAATGGAGGCTCAAATTCCATTCCACCAGCTATCGGGATCATCGACTAACTGCGTATGTCAAAAGACAACTATAATCCTTTTTGTACTGCGACATTCACACTCCATTGATGCCAATTTCTGTAGATTATTTTCACCTGGTTACATCTTTTTCTCTTGTCAGGAGTTTATTTTACACTTTATTTGCTTACGTTTCAAATGTGTTGTCTCTAAGCACACCAACAATTATAGTAGATATATATATATATATATATATATATATCTTTCATTATTAAATATTATCACCCCATAACTGTTACTTTTTCCCCTCACATGTTTTACCAAGGTCCTTGGTAAAGCGCTCTGGCACCCTTTCGGTCAAGTCCCATATTGCGTCTCCTGCTCTCTCTGCTCACAGGAAGCAGAAGCAGGCAGCCTCCCTCCTCTCCTCCCCTAAGCCAATCACAAAGCTGCAATGGGAGCCCATAACATTGGGCTAGCCACTCCTCCCCGACCCGCCCACCTGCCCCAACCAAACCCTTCTGCTTTCTCGCAGTGCGAGAAGCAGAAACATAAAATGGTATTTATACCATTTTATGTTTCTGCTTCTCGCACTGCGAGAAAGCAGTGGGACGACGCTCCTCCGCCCACGTGGAGGGGCCGCCCCTGCTTCTCACATAAAATGTATGCAGGAGTGTGAGATAAATGTCCCAGATTTGCCTGCAAAAGTAGTGAATGCATACACGTGGTCTGGAATAAAGGATTGAAAGAAAGGATCTGGCAAAAGGTCTCGGTGAAGGGGACACAACACAATCTTGAACAGCGATGCAGTGAGTGTTATTGCTAAACAAAATGAGGGATTCACATATTTAGCACTTGTAAAAAGTAGACGGTGCAGTGGTATAGAAATCTTCAAGCCCTTCACAGTGTTCGAACTGGTTAAAAGATATGAGCAAATGGTAACCAGAAAAACTATTAATACTGGTCAAGATGAGAAATGTAGGAGGCCCCCCCCCCCCTTCAGCTCTTCCTCAGGAATTCTGGGAGTGCATATGGAGGCGCTACTCCAGGCAAGTGACAAGCTGTCTGCTTCAATTAATGGACATTGCACAAATGAGCAAACAGCGAGTAGACTGGGTCAATCACAAGCCCCATACAGGGCATCAAAGCCATAAGCTGTCATGTGCCAACCTCAACTAGGAAGTACTTTGCAAAAAGGTCTACATGTAATTAAATATTATGGTAAGTGTAACAGTAAACATCGAGCCGACAGGTAACCCCAACAACTCCAGTCTATTCTAGCACCTCTTTGGGAAACTTTAAAAGTAAATTCTGCATAACATATAGTAGGAACGACAAAAAGTTCATTTTTAGGCTGGTTATGTAGCCAAGCAGCAAGATTTTAACTTCCCACCACCTGTATAGATCTTCATACAAAATATGCAACAACTGTGGAACATTGCATGCATGGAGATCTTGAATCATACTGGTAAGATTAACCCCCAGGCTTTGGGTCCAGGTTCGGTTGTGATTCGGTATTGGTGGGCTTCAAAGTTTTGTAAGAGGTCAGATTCACCCACACCCTGTATAGCCTTTTTACATCCTAGTTCAGAAGGGCAATCTTTGGATATGAAGCACAAGTGGAGGGGTCTTTATCGCGTGTACGCAAAAGAGAGACCATGGACTCCAGTAATTAATATAGTGACTGTATGGAAAATCAAAACTGAGTTGAACTCAATGAACATGACAAAAGGATATAACTATGCAACTGATGGAAAGGACTTGAGTGAGCGCAAGTGATCTTTAGCTAGTCTATGGCCTCGGACTGATTGTAGCATGATATAAGGTAGCTTACAGTTACCTCAACACACCATCACAGGTTACATATTCAATAAATGTCATTATGCATTATGATGTGAACAATACTTCTTTATCGATGATCAGTTTATGAACAGCTGTCAGATGTTTCTCTAATGTAGGTTAGCAAGTGCGCTTTCTTTCCCAAGGCATTGAAGAGTAGTCATAATGAAAATCTTAAGTAGCTTTTGTTATACACAAAGCAATAACATTGTTGTATTAGTCACAGTTGAGCATTCACTAAGTTGGCTCATGACCAAAATTGAAATTAATGGGTGTTTGCAGCTCATTGACTAGTAGTCAAAGTGAAAATCTTGTGTAGTTGTTGTTAAACACAAAGTGCTAATACTGTTGTATCGGTCTTGGTTCAGGGTTCATTAAGTCAAGCCGCCTTAATGGATGTTCAACGGTGACCAATTTGGCAATATTATCTCTTTGTGTGTAACAACAACTACTTAAGATTTTCATTAGGACTTCTATTCATTGCTTTGAGAAAGCTTACTGGCTAACCCTACGGGGTAAAACGAGTGTCTTTTGTACATAAACTGATCATCAATACAGATTTTTTCTTTCCATTTTAAAGAACAACCAAGTTTATTAGCTATATAACTTGTGGCGGTGTGTGTCCTGTAGGGTCACACCCAATGGAACCCACACATTACACCATCCAGTCCACCAGCACAACTTGGAGTACTGACAACCTCTGCGACCAGCTCCTAACCCGCTTAATACCAAAAAGTTGGTGACAAACCTGCACAAAAAAAATATATATTCCATCTGTGACATTTCTACTCTCAGTCTGTGTACTGGTGTGGGATTGTGACTCCATTCACTGTGCAGCAGACAGACAGGGCTGATGTACGAAGGCAACTGGCACCAACAAAACGAACAACCAACGAACGAACCTTGCTTGTAAGGAACATTCGCATGACAGAGGCAAAATGACTGGGGCAACAAACACTGGGATGGTAGCAATGGGTGATCGAAGTGAGGCTGCAGGACAGGCAATACACATTTATGTAATTTAGATTTTTAGGACATTCTGCGGCAAAACTAGAGGGAATGACTGGAGGTTCGAGGATATTAGCCGAAAGTACAGGGGGAAAGGATGGAAAAATAGGGACAGCGGTTGCCGTCCGATACAGGGGAAACAACCACTGTGAGAGGTCAATTCAGTGCTTTAAATGTAAATATAGAAGTGCTGTTACTCACTAGTAGAAGTACCCGTTTGCTCCTGAGAAGTTCCAGTACTCATATATTAAATGTATTGCAGAAGTGCAAGTACTCAGTACCGGACAGTATCTGCCCATTTAAAGTACTGGGAGCATCATAAGAACGCATATCGTAGTGGCAAACTAACACTACAGCAGCAAAGCCGGTCGAGATGGGATCAAAAGGCACAGGACAATGAGGAACAACAAGGCAGAAATAAAGCACAAGCAACGGAAACACTTCCCGCCATTTCCAAACACGTGGCTCGTCCCGCAGAGCAGTGCATTGAAATTCATGGAATAAAATGTCGCACAAACCCTACAGCTGACACTTAACACTCATTATACTCTATATTACACAGACACACACCAAGCCTCCCACATGCAGGCTGGTGGTGTAACTGTGAGCAGGTACTGAACGCGAGATTCACAATAGGCTCCGGGCACGGCCAGGGGCAGGTCACCAGAGGACTCGTCAGACTGGTTTGTGTGTTAAAGTCGGTAATGAAACACCTGTTACACAACGCTGCCTGGCTCGCTCGCGCCCTTTGTGCCTCGTCCCACCCCCACAATGCAGCAGCTTTTCTATCTTCTCCATCAGACGCTCGCGGTGAGTCATGCTGTCTCAGCGCTGCAGAGAAAGGCTTGGCAGCGTTACCTTCTCATTTCTCACAGATCTCAAAATACCACGAATCCGAAGCCAGAATACATACCCTAGATAATCCGTTTCTTGCACTGTGCTTTTGCATTCGTGGACGGATATGTAGCTTACTGCTTGTGCAAGGTGCCCAGGCATTCTGCGGGCATCATGGGGGACTTTTGCGCAGAGTGCTTCCAAGAAAAGCAGGTGCACTAATCAATTCCTGAACAAATTTGCTGTCATCTAGAACAACAAGCATTTGCAATGCCATAGGTCTTGCATTTACGAGAGTTTGAGCTATTTGCATTGTAAATGACAATGCCTGTTATTTATGTGTTGTTTTTAAAACAGATAAATAAAAGGCATTGTCATTTACAATGCCAATAGCTCAGGGGCGCAGGATGCACAACATTTCTGGGGGCGACACGGACAACCTTGTGCGTGTGTGCGTGTGTGCGTGTGCCCGTGTGTGTGCCCGTGTGTGCGCGTGTGTGTGTTTGCATGTGTGTGTTTTGAGGATGCTCGCTGCAAGAGTGGTGAAGCACCTAGGCAAATACTGTATCTTCCCAAATCTCCTTACTTGACTTCTTCAAATCTTACTGCTGCCTTCAGGCCTGGGTCTTCAAGGCGGCAGGTAGGGTAGGGCTGAGGGGCAGTATCAGACAGCAATCAACAAAGGACCGCTCTCCCTTTGTTCTCAGAAGTGCAGACTGCAGGCAGCTGTGGTTGAGATTATAAACAATTCCTGGAGTGTTGCAGTGCAACAAAAGTGTAGGGGGCGGGTGGCCTCTGACTGTCAAGATTGGTCACAGGTAACTGGAGGCTGGTCACAGGTCATGTGCAGTCAGGGCTGGCCTTTCGAGCTGGGCCCAAGCCACCAATTTTCTGAGGGGCGCATTATGGTTATGCCAATATCGGTGCCCTTCTCACATTGCTCCAGCCTTGTCCTTGCCGGTTTCTTTCTGTCTGATTTGCCAATTTAAAGTGGTTTTAGTGCTTCATTATCATATGGCAGGTGATGTTTTTAACACCCCTTCAGCCCCCTTCCTTACCCACCCTTCACCCCCTGACCCCTGCTGGCACACATCATCAAACCCATCATTTGGCTGGGCAGCTAAGCTAAATGTGATTTAGGTGAGCTCCGGGAGGTCCGGGATGTGTGGTTTCAAGTGCGAGTCCCTGCTCATCCAGGTACTGAAGAGTGTACGCAAAGTAACCCTCTGCTGCCTCATTCAATTCACTCCCATCAAAAAGGGCGCCAAATGTCTCTCGCCCAGGGCGCTATCTTAGCAAAGGCTGGCTCTGCCTGCAGGGCCATTAAAGGTAGCGCTTTTGCGCGCTAAAGGCCCTGTGAATTAAAGAAGGGAGACAAGAAATTCTTTGTCTTCTCGTCGTCCCCCCCACCCCACCCTTGTCCCCTGCGTCCCCCGCCACTCCAAAATCTGGGGGGGATATGTCCCCTGCGTCCCCCACACTTCCTACGCCCATGCAATAGCTTAAACTCGCTCAAATGCAAGACCTATTGCATTGCAAATGCGTTCGCGCCCGTGCTATAACATTTTTTTTAAAAAGCTTTAGGAGAGAGCGTGTCCTGCCTGCAACAGCAGGTAGGACAAAGCTATTTGA
The DNA here is from genome assembly GCA_963921515.1 of Calotriton arnoldi. Lineage (NCBI taxonomy): Eukaryota > Metazoa > Chordata > Amphibia > Caudata > Salamandridae > Calotriton > Calotriton arnoldi. The sequence goes on from CAWUFW010002012.1 coordinate 1,334,809, forward strand.
GAAAGTAGTGCTCGGAGGCTGTAATTAAAGCCTACCAAGTAACACACGCAACAGGGGGTGTTGCCATGGGAGGTTACAAAATGAGACAAGGCAGTACTAAGAAGGGACTACTAAGCCTATTGGCCAATGAACAGCCACAGTTTACAGTGGACAGTGACAAGCCAATGAAAAATATGGACTGGAGAGTGGGCGGAGCATCAAGCCCCTACCAGAATACAGCATGCCTTGCAAAGCAGCACATGCGCTGCCCAGGCTCGACCTAAAAATGCCAATATGTGCCACAAGTGTTGAAATAACCCGAGAAGCATCAATGTACACCATGCCAATGCAGAACAGAGAATGCATTTTAAAAATAAGGAACCATATTCAGACACGACAGCTGTTGAGTCCTGAATGATCGTACTTGGAACAAAGGCCAGTGAGTGAGATGCCGTTAGCAAGGTCTTTTAAATGTCCTGCCTGCCGAGGAAAACACTGGGTAAGATATTTGGATCTTACTCTCTGGTGACCCAAACACGAACTTTCATAGCCTTCTTGCATAAAGGTCTTCCTCTCTGGCTATCTAAGGGTCAAGGTACCAGAGCTTTTTCTCTGCGTCTCGTTCTTAACACTAACGTCACAGGTGCCCGTCAACAACTGGCACCCTAATGGCTCTTCAGCATCTTAGTTCATCACTACTGCCATCAAACAGGGATATTTCAGTAGGACAGATAGGAAAATATTAGAAAATTCATCAGACGTCTTCTCAGGAAAACAACCTTATGTCTCAAATGATCACGGATACATTTTTATTACATAGTCTTTCCTTCATGTTTATTGATTTCGTAGCCAACAGTGGTGATCCCACTCCCCTTGGCAATGTGCTTTTTTAAAAAAAGCATGGTAACCTAAATGGAGCAATAGGGTCTACTTCTAGATTAATGGCAGGAAGAACTATTAAACATTCACCACAAATTAGCAAAATTAGAATGTCCTGTCAAGTGTGTTCACTCATAAAAATTAAATTTAATTTAAAATATGGATTAAAACTTATCAGATAGGACCCTGAATAGGTGCACTCGCACCGTCTCATATTGCTAGCTTGGGTACCATGGTTAAAATGACTCACCGGGAGACCAGCATCCCAGTATGAAATGTGTCCGTCTCGTACAGGTCCAGCTCGAGCTTCACTTTTAACACCGAGTAGTGCAAATGAAGGACTGTTCTATGCATTCTTGGACGTGCAAGTCATGGCTGCACCTTACTGTACTCCAGCTCTCCTCACGAGCTGACTCCACTTCATCGGGTGCAGGACAACCCAATGACGTGCTGGAGGGCAGCCACATTTCATGAAAACTTCCAATCTTCAGGCCAGTCATATCATTCCCCGATTGGCAATATAATAAGATGTCCGACATGTTTTTTCAGAGTGCATCTTGTGAACTACAATACTTATGTAAATTTAGGACTGCATACACATTTGGGTCCTAAATACTGTGGAGGTGGGCGAGCCAACAAATTAACAGTGATAGCCGAGCCAGAGCCGAACCACGGGTCTGGCTTGGTTATAAGAGCCCTTGATCGAGCCGAGCCCGAAAATTAGTTGGCATGAAAATTATGCCACAAACATGTAAAACTATGGCAAAGTCTCTTCAAAACTAGAAAAAAGTGTATTTCTTTAACACGCAGAAGTGTTTCGCCTTAGTACATTAGATATCAGTGCATTGAGAGGTAATTATTAAATGTGATAGGTTTTAAATGTAGAAATATTCCTGCCCCAATGACAATGCCATTAGTGAACTAAGAGGCAAGTCTGTTGTCATCTGTACCCTACACGGGGTCTAAATTGTTATTACAGACTGAGCAACATTATAGTCTAATAAATCAAACAAGAGTTTTTCCTGAGCTTACTTATTAGAAAGTGCTCTCATATGTGATAATAAAGAAAAAGGTGGCTTGTTGAAATCAAATATTTGCCTTGGAACACAAAGTTTGAAGAAGCGGGGAAGGCGGAATTGACCTAAAGGTTTTTCAAGTTTCAAAATTTGCAAACCAGCCACTAGATGTCCATTTCTCTTTTAACAGCCCAGGTTTATGATTTGTTTTTAATTCAAAGTGCATGAGGGGAGAGTGTGGGCACAGCCAGAAGCTACACGAAAGCTTAGCTCGTTTTGGGCTCGAGAGTCCAAAAGGACAATAGGCTTCTCGCCTTGGGCACACGGCAACTGGTGACTCAGATGTTTTAGTTTAAATGTTTTTTTGTTGTTACTTTAGACCCCTTATAAAAGGGCATTACGAAACACAAACCACTGATCGATAACTGCACATAACCTCTCTGTCCTCTTTCATTTATTTATTTTTATTTGAAAAGTTTTATAAAGCACGAACAAGACCCAAAGGGGTATCAGATCGCTGTACAGAGTTGGCGCCAACAAGTATACAAAACAATGAAAGTAAGTGACGTTACAACCTGTGGGAAAACATTCAAAGATAAAGAATAGGGGGTATCAAAGGTGCCATAGAGCACGCAGAGTAAAATATCATACAATAGAAAGAACCATGGTGCAATGTGAATCAAGGGATTTTAACAAAGAAAGAAACGAGCAATGTCATCAGTTAATGCAGTTAAAGGAGCTATCGAGGACTAGAACAAAACAAGCATTGGCATAGCCAATAGGTCTCGCTTTTTGGACCTTATCAGTATTTTGTTTTGCAGCACAATATCCTTGGTGCAACAACATCAACTGTTGCATGGCTAAACACTTATAAGGTCCCAAAGGCGAGACCTATTGGCTATGCCAATGCTTGTTTTACAAGCCAATAGGTTAAAAAGGAGAGACCTATTTCATTTGTCTATGGTTGTCGTACTATCGTGTAACACGCCATTCGCCGTTCCAAAGAACAGCTCGAGAGTGCTTTGTAAACAGAGGAGCAAAGCTCGGCTGCAGTAACACCTGAGCGAGAGGATTAAGGTAGCACCGCAGACTTCATGACGGGCGATCAGTGAACTGATTTGATAAGGGCTGCTGAGTCCATAAACATTGAGCTAAGCACATGGGAAGACCAGGAACAAAAGGTAAACTCGATTTACAAAGTAGGTCCCTAGGGGTACAGCCTTCAGCTAGCCCAGTCAATGCATTATCTCGTTGGTCTCCGGCGCCCTCTTCAGGTCGCACGTGGCATATATTTTCACACATGCTTTTAAACAATGACATTAATTTTATTATTATCGCCGTGCCTAAACAATCTTAAAATATTCATTCAAATGTTTTAAACCACCACATTAGGAACATGATTGCAATATACATTGTCTAAAATAAAGGCAAATATCGTCCAAAACTCGGTATCTGACCGTAAAATGTTAGTAAGAACAAGGCGCAGCATGAAGTCCTCTGTACAGAACCCTCAAATTCGAAAGCAGTCCCAAAGACACAAAACTAACCGCGTGAGCAAATGGTACATTGTCATGTCGAGGGTTAGAAAAAATACGAAGAAGGCGGCTTTTGAGACAGTAAAGGGTGCGGGCTTGGATTGACGAGTGGAGTTTATATTATATCGCACAGGTGTTAACATTCATTTGTTGAAGAATTTGACTAATTAGGCATGAAAACAAGAGCTCAGAAAAGGGAACAATAACATACATAACGAAAGACTAGTCTTAATAATAACTTGCTTTATTTAGTGTTGCCTAGAATCGGTCGTTTCTAAGCGCTGTGCATAAAAGGCGTTACTCTTACCTCATTAATGGTACTCAAACTCAGAAGCTGTATTGGCCAGGATGACCTACAGTCACCTAGTAAAACTCGATAGCGATTGAAAAAAAATCTGGACAAATGGTCATTTTTACGGACAAAAATTCTGAACAAGGTGCAAATCTTACGGACACACCAATATCAACAAGAGAGGAGCGGGGGCGAGCGAGCGCGGCAGCCTGGGCTTTCGAAAGCTGACCAGACGCTCGTGCGTCATGGCCTTTTCCCCGCACGGCCGGCATTTGTTTCCAATTATCGCGCCCGCGTCTGGGCACGATAATGGGAAACAGATGTCGGCCGCGCTGGTAACCGCACGAAAAAGGCCATGACGCACGAGCGTCTGGTCAGCTTTGAAATGCCCCTAACAAAGTCTCGCTTAGCAGCGCTTGCGCACTACTAGAGGCTCGACCTAAAAAGGTAAACGCATGTAATAAGACAACAGTGAAATACTTCAAGATTTAGGTTATTAACAAAACACACGAGCATGATCAACGTGTTAACGTTCGTTCATTAGTAGTCGTTTGTCCAGTTTTTTTAAAGGAAGTAGTGTCCTCTGACAGCGAAAGGTTTGTTGTCCTAGTGTCTGTTGGTCAAGACCTTAACATTTTTGTCCTGATGAAGACTACGAACCATTTTTTGGAATACAAACAGCAAAAAACACATGCGGACTGTTAAAGCATGAAGAATCGGAGTACAGACCCTCAACATGTTTTTAATCCTGTTAAGAGTGGAAAAAATAATAAAGCAACTATGGTCCGCACAACACATTTTTCATTGTTTTAGGTTCTACCTAGACACTGCAAGCACTAGGGGAGGCCAATTTAAAATTCAGATCAAAATATTGACGCGCTGCAAATGCGTCCACCCCTCTGAAAATGTAAACCATTTTCCCAACCACAAACCTACCAGCGCAGCTCTCACTGTAGCGAGCAATGGAACATTTAATTTTGCCTTGGCCGCATGTTTTAGTTCAGATTTGAGGCGCACTGCATCTACTCATTACAGCATCAAAATCTGCCATAACAAACCATCACACACAATGTTTGGCAGAGTAAAGTTCGGGTTGGTCCAAAACATTTGTTTACATTTACAAATCACAAGTTTATAGTCATTGGACTTCTCCAAAGAGGACATGTCACATGAGAGCAAACAAATGAAAAACTGCAAAAATTCTCAGTTGTAAGGTCTCTCATTCTCTCCACACTAGATTATGGATTTGCCCTTCCCTCAGGCATCCCCAAAGTTCACCTAGGCCCACTGAGGGCAACACTACATGCAGCAGCACACTTTGCTTTGGGTCTCACGAAATTTAACCACATTTCTCCTGCCCTGCTCTCTCAAATGGCTTCCCATTGAAGCGCGGGCCCAATGCAAGACCGTCTGCATTACCCACAGAGCGCTGCACTCCTCTTCACCCTCCTATCTAAACAAGAAACTGAAAATCTCTGGAGCAAATAGGGTTTCAAGAAATGCCAAATCCCTGCTCCCTCCCCCCCCCCCCAACCTTCAGCTAAGAACGATATAAGAGCCAGTCATTCTCTGGTAGGGCCACACGAATCTGGGACTCCCCGAATCCCCCCCTCCGCCTAGTCACCTTCAAAAAGGACCTTAAGCTTCTCCTCTTTAACAGACACCTTGGTTAATCACCCCTGACCAGACTTCAGTATTCTCACCACCAGGATCTGAACTACCTTGGTTATGTGACCTCACTATCTAAATCGATGGTTTAACTGTGTACGACCTTTGACCAACTTCTGTAACTGTCTCATGTGGTAACTCCTGCACGCAGCTACAGATTTAAACGTCAGTTTAAATACTGTAAATGAAACCCACTGCAACCCATGTATCCTGCTACTGTTGTAAAGTGCTCTGATGCCTTCGGGCCATGTCCGCGCTATATAAAATTGGAAATAAATAAAAAAATAAGGTCCGCTGAAGAAAGCCCCACCATCATCATTGCCAAGACTATTCATCAAGGTTTTAAGAAAAAGTATGATGTACATTGGTTGAGGCATAACAAAGTACATTACAGCAGAATTATGTTTCTCGGGTAGCACAAGGTCTGCTGCACAAAAGACACAGAATTACTTCCAGTCGAACATATTGGTCTGTAAACTGCTATTCAACAATAAAAAAAAGGAGTTGTGTTTCTGATAATAGTTCTCTCTATAATAGGTATACTATATGGATCCACACTTTAGGCTCTATAGTTAAATTGAGCATGTGTGTAGATCATCATCTGCCTTCAGTAAGGAACCACAATGCATTTCAAAAGTCCAGGGGTTACTTCTCCAAACCAGTTCCGATGTTTACCTCATAGACTGGTTCAGTTCGGTCAGCTAAGCAGAGTGGGCTTACAGATGCGCTAGGTGATGCATGCCCACACTCCTGTGCAGAAGCCACAGTTATGACCACAAGGTACACACGTATCTTAGTTTCAGGTTATCCCTTCCAAAATCCATAAAATGAATCAGTCGTGGAGCTCAGTTTGGTGTGGATCAATACAGAGAAACAATCTGCAGGCCTGAGTATTCTTCTGAGCCATTGTGTGCATGCCACTGACAGATACTGCATAGAAAGAAAGCCAAGTGTAGTCCTGAGCAGGAGAGGAATAATCACCTTTTACCACTTTCAACAATCATGAGGAGAGCCAAGACACTAGGTGACAAGCTGAAGGAACCAATCAGGGCTGACAGAGGGATCTCCCTTTATTGAGAGACATGATTATCGTGTGCTCTCAGGGATACTTCCGAAATAAGACAGAAGATCTTGTTAACTTACTGGAGGTTTACCGTCAACAAGGTCTTTCCCCACTATTGGTTAGTTACATTCAACAATCAACACAACGGAAAGGCAATCACACCTAGCAGCGCAGGCCGATGCTAAAGAATTGAACCCAATTATAGTCTGCTAAATGTATAAAATAGGATGGAGAAATAACGGCTTCCATGATAGTGTGCTTCTGACACCATATGGAACACACTGGAACTCGCAGCTTTGACTCCGCAAAGATGTTTAAGAGGTGGTGTGATCTTATAAACAGTCTATTGCTCACGTAACAACCCATTTAAAATCAAGCATCCGGCATCCAAGCAAGAGATGTCAGTGATATAAATTCCAGTCCTCAAGGAATGGAGCATGAGTAGTGCATGCCTCATCCAGGCAAGAGACAATCAAGCTGCCTGTACCTTTTTTCTTTCATTCATGAGGGGGCTAGCCGAGCAGAACACAGGTGCTTTGAAGGAAGAGGTGAGACAGCAAACCTACTCAAGGTGCACACATAAGACAGATGAACAAGCAATACTAGAAACTTGTCACCCAAGGAAAAGACAGCTAACCAGAATAATGCTGTGCCTCTCACCCAAACCAGTCACCGGACCAGAACATTCATTCCCTCATCACCCAAGAAAGAGAGATGAGCACAATTAACAAATTACTTACCTTCGATAATGCTCTTTCTGGTAAAGCTTCTAACTGCAGATTCCTAACCTTTTGAATACTCCCCCTGGTGTCACTGGATCCAGAAAATCTTCAGCAGTACCCCTGCACACCAGTCAGTGGTACCAGCAGCTCTGCGTAGAGGTGATGTGTGAGGGCCTAAATAGGCACCACCCATGCACGCTGACATCAATTCCTTTATTTCTGCAAGAGACAACATAAATAACAGAACTTCAGACAGTTTGGCATGGATTGGGTTGATCTGTTTACCAGCACATCAGCCATAAACTTATCCCAACTGCAGGCTTATACAGTTTTGGTTGGGAGACGCTGGACATCCACAACTTCAGGAGGAAAGTCGAAACCACTCAATAGTCACTGCTCAATCTCCAAGCATGGAGGTGTTATGTTGCGCAGATTTGGGTGCAGGACCCTACCCTGCTGCTGAGACAGAAGATCGTCCTGAAGAGGCAGCCTGATCAGCAGACAAATGCTCATGCCCATGAGTTCAGGATACCAAAGTCTCCATGCCCAGCCTGGGACTACTAAGATGACTTTAGCCCATTTGGTCCTGATCTTCTTAAGGGGTCATGGCAGGAGTGGTATCGGCGGGAAGTCAAACAGAAATCCATTGTTCCACTCTAAGCAGAACGAGTGAGAGATGCTTTGGAAACAACGCTCAAAAGTGCTGAGATCACGTGTTCTCAGCGATGGTGAAAATATTGGGCAAGAATTCTCCCGATTTGCAGAAAAGATCCAGCACCACCTCTGTATGTTACCATCATTCATGATCCGTAAGGTGTCCAGAACTTACTTAATCCGCTCTGGCATTTAGGGACCCTGCCAGGTGGTGTGTCACCAGAAAAATAATTCGGCGATCTAGCTATGTCCAGAGACGTAAAGCCTCCTGTTAGACTTGGCATCTTTTGGCGTGTTTCCCCCCCCCCCCCCGAGTTTTCGCTTTCTGACCTCCCGGTTTTGACTCTGTTTTGCTGGTACAACAGTTCTGCGCGCTTTTCGCACTGCTGATCAGTGGTAAAGCGCAGGTGCTCCTATGCTAAATTGTGTTATGAATTGGTGTTTCCATGATTGGATATTTGATTTACCCGTTAGCCCCTAGTAAAGTGCACTGCGTGTGCCAGGGCCGGTGAATCAAATGCTACCCGGGGGCCTGCAGCACTGGTTGTGCCACCCCCGTGAGTAGCCCTGAAAACGGTAACTCAGACCTGCCATTGCAGAGTCTGCGCGCAGTTTGTAACTGCCATGTCGACTTGGCCAGTGCACACACTGGCCGGTCCCTAACCTTCCCTTTTCTTACATGTCAGGCACCCCTCAGGTAGGCCCAAGGTACCCCTGTGGGCAGCGTGCAATGTATGTGAAAGGTAGGACATGCCCCGGTGTGTGGCATGTCCGAATAGTGAATTACAGCCAATTTCGTTTTTCACTATTGCAAGGCTACCAGTTCCCCATAGGACAGAATGGGAGGTTTGTTCATAACATCTTATGAACATAACTGGCCCAGGGAATTCGGTAAGAAAATGAAGTTTCGTATGCCTGAACTCAGAATCTAAAGATGCCTCTTTTAGTAAAGGTGATTTTTACATTGCGTTTGAAAATACCACTTTTGGAAAGTGGGTATTTTCTTGCTCAGTCATCCCGTGTGCCTCTGCTGGAATGTGGATTGCCTGTCTGGGTTTTGGATGACAGAAGGCTGGGGAGCAGGAGGGGCTCCAGATGGTCTAGGTAGGTCAGGAAAGGGCTGAAGAGACCTGGGTTACGATGGGGGGGGGGGGGAGGAGATTTCCTTGCACCTCAAAGGGCCTGCTCTGCCTCTGACAAATGCCGTCTCCACCTCCTGCCAGGAATTCAGACCAGAGAAGGCAGAACTGGTCCTGACCGGGCACAGGCCCTCTCTGCCTAAGAGATCAAAGGATTTTTGGACATAAATGCTGGGTCCCAGACCCCTGAACTTTAGAACTCATCTGGACAAGAAGACTGCCAAGAAGAAGAGCCGGAGAAGCTGCGAAAAGGAACAACTGCTTTGCTGGGTGCTTTGCTGGGCTGACCTGCAGTGGCTGCTTTTGTCTTGGGTAGTGAAAGGCCTGGACTGGACTTTCTGCAACCTAAATTTGTGAGTCTCTCCAAGGGCTTGAGGTAGAGCTTGCCCCCTGTTCACGAAGTCTCAGGAACAGCAAAGATTTCAAGTTCTTCGACCCACAGCACTGGGGACTGTGTGTTTTGTGCTGCAACCTGAAGAACACCAACTCGACGACGTCTACGACGCCACTGCCGACTCCGTGTCCTGAAGGCAACGCAGAGGGCACCGCCGCAACTCAACCCTGGTCTCACCGACGACGCCTGGGGACGCCGCCACCGAGCCGCTGCTTGCACCGCGACCTGTGGGTACCGCACTCCGCACCGCCTCACTTCATGCCGAAGCTTTGGCACCGCAGAGAGCACCGCCACAATGCCGCACCGCGACCCTGGTCTCACCAACGACGCCTGTTGACGCCGCCACCGAGCCGCTGCTCGCACCGCGACCTGTGGGCACCGCACTCCGCACCGCCTTGCTTTACGAGGACGCCTTGGCCTGCCTGACGCCGCCACTTCCTGCCAAAATAGACGCCGCTGCTTGCACCGTGATTCGAGGGCACCGCTCGTAAGTCACACGACGCAGTGACCTCATTCCGCACCGCAGCCATGGCCTACCGACGCCATCGACTCCAGTTAGTCAGCCGACGACCGCGCTAAAGCAACCACGACGCCACTGCTTGCACCGTGACCTGCTAGCACCGTGACGAGCACCGCCCTCATCTCGCACCGCGACCCTGGTCTCACCGACAACGTCATCCGACGCCGCCACCGAGCCACTGCTCGCACCGCGACCTGGGGGGCACCGCACGCCGCACCACAGCACGTGGCGCCTGCCGACGCCAGCGCTCCTGATCCCAACCGAGAGGAGATCAACCTGTAACGCGAGTGACTTCAAGGGCCCCATCTCCCTGCATCTCTGAAAGGTACTGTTTGCAGGTCTTCCCGACACCGTAGCGGGCCTGCGACGCCGCGGCCAGCCAGAACTGTTTTGGATTTGTGTGTTCACGACGCCGTGGTAGCCCGGACGGGGCTATCCACACAAGGAACCCATTTTAATCAGCGTATTTTTGAACTGTGAACTTTTAAGTATAGTATTGTGGATTTTTTTATCGTTTTGGTCTTGTTTTAATTATATAAAAATATTGGATATTTTTCTAAACTGGTGTGGTGTCCTTTTGTAGTGCGTACACTGCATTACTGTTGGTTATGTGCAAATGCTTTACACACTGCCTCTAAGATAGGCCTAGCTGCTCGTGCCAAGCTACCAAGGGGGTGAGCAGGGGTTATTTTAGAAGTGTAACTCCCTTATCCTGACTAGAGTGGTGGTTTTTGCCTGGCTTTGGCCCGCGCCTAGCCTACCAAGAATCCCATTTCTAACATTGATTGTCAGCGGTGAGGATAGGACTCGCGTTTGCACTTGACTTACAGTGATTGGTGTGCACTACTACCATATCACGAGACCATTACGTACCACATACTAACCCGTTTTCTTTTTGGCCGATTTTTGTGATCTTGCCAGGTGAACTTTCTACTTCACCATGTCGGAATCAATAGCATCATCCGTTGCATCCATGGACATTGCCTTTGAGGAGGATAGGTTGGAGCTCTACACTGTGAGAGAATTGAAGTCAGTTTGCAAAAACCTAAAAGTCCAAATCAGAGGCCTCACTAGGAAGGACGAGCTACAAAAGGCGCTGAGGGCCTGGGTAGCAGCCAGAGACGCAAGTGGGCAATCTGGTGACCTTAGTGGAGAGGCGGGGGAGCCTAGTCCTAGGGTGGATGTGCTTTTGGGAGGGGGGGGGGGGAAACCCTTCTGACCAGGCAGCAGTGGCCTGTCCCCAGAGGAGCTGGAGGACAGGCAGGAAGCAAGGAGAGCAGCCACGGAGCTAGAAAAGATTAGATTGGCCATGGAGGAGAAGAGAATGCTATTGGAACATGAACAAGGTCTTAAAGAGCTGAAGAGTAGGCCCGGCTCGGATGGTGGCAGCAACTCGTCAAGGCAGACAGACCGAATCGTACACATCCCTAAGAATGTGGGCAGAGAGTTCAAGAAGGGGGATGACATACAGAGGTAGTTTCAGGGTTACGAGGCAGCGATACACATGAATGGGGTCCCTGAGGAGAATTGGGGAGCAGGATTGTGGTCTCGGTTTCCAGAGGAAGCCAGGGATACTTTGACAGCTTTGGGTAAGGGGCCTAACCTCACCTATGCTGATATGAAGGAAGCCCTTCTCACTAGGTATGGTCACACTCCTGAAAAGTACCGGGATCAGTTTAGGTCCTGGAAGAAATCTGATGCCAACACGTGGCTGGAATGTGTGGATGGGTTTTGTCGGTCGTTGGATGGCTGGGTGAAGGGCAGTAATGTGACAGATTTTCGGGGGCTCTACAATTTGATTGCGTGGGAGCACTTGTCTAGTCTATGTTTTGCAGATCTGCGCCAGCACCTAGTTGATAGTAAGCTAACTGACCCCAGGAAGCTTGCTATGGAGGCGGACCGCTGGGTGAGTACCAGGGTCCACAAGAAAGCATTTGGGGGGGACTCAGTCAAAGGTGGGCAGGGTCCCCAGCAGAAAAGTGGGGGGGACAAGGGTAAAACACAGGAGTTCTCGAAAGGGCCCCAAAATAACACCCAGGGTAAAGGTTTCAATCCCCCCGGAGATAAGAAGCAAGGGGTCTCGACAGGAAAGCCTGCCGAGACCGGCCCCCGCAAGTGTTTTGCCTGTGACCAGGTGGGGCACATTAGGGGAGACCCCCGGTGCCCAAAGGGGACACAGCCACCCACCGGTGGACCGTCCAAAGTGTTGGCTAGCGTAGCGCTGGGGGAGGAGGAGTCCCAACAGGAGGGTGGGGACCCCGCAGAAATGACCCTCGTCTCACTAGGGGACAGTGAGATGGTCCCAGGAGCCCAGGTGCCCCCTAACACAAAGAAATACAGCACCTGGGTGACCATCAACGGGAAAAGGGTAGAGGCTCTCAGGGATACTGGAGCCAGTGTGACCTCAGTTCGGTGTCAACTGGTCCCTGAGACGCAGGGAGTCCCCGGGGCATTCCACCAGGTGATTGCAGTCGACAATTCCGAGCGCCAGTGTCTGGTGGCGCGGGTTCCCTTCGAGTGGGGGGGGGGGAGAGAGGGGGGGTCTCAGGTCTTTAAGGGTAGTTGTGAGCCCTTCCATGCCTGTCAATTGTCTGCTCGGTAACAACCTGGAGCAGTCCTTATGGAAGGATGTTGAGCTCCGGTCCCACTTGGAGATGCTGGGGTTGCCAGAGTGGGCATGCGTGTCCACTCGGTCGATGGCGGCCAGAGAGGGTGATCAGAGGGACCCGGAGCATGAAACAGTGGCCCAGGTCCCTGCCAAGAGGAAGGGCAAGGGACGCGGGAAACCGGCCCCTGAAGTTCCCACGGCCCGGGAGGAGGCGGACCCCGAGGGGGACGCCCCGGTGCCTACAGGGGAACAGGTAGCCGAACTGGGGGACATCTCTGAGCTGACCCATTGGCAGCAAGAAGGGGGTCCCACCAGGGAGGAGTTCTGCCGGGAGCAGAAAGAGTGCCCTTCTCTGGAGGGTCTGCGGCAGCAGGCCGCAGCCCAGGCGCCTGGTGATCAGTCCGGATCACATTGGATATATTGGGAGAATGATCTCCTGTACAGCGAGCCTAAGGTCGCGGAACCTGGGTCAGCCCGTGTGCTGGTGGTACCCCAGCGCTTCCGGACCTTCCTACTGGGTCTGGCTCACGACATGCCTTTGGCAGGACATTGGGGCAGGACAAGACCTTTGACCGGCTTGTCACCCACTTCTTCTGGCCTCGAATGCGAAGGCAGTCGGATGGGCATTGTCGGTCTTGCCAAACTTGCCAGGCAAGTGGCAAGAGTGGGAGGAAGGTCAAAGCTCCTCTCCAACCGTTCCCCGTGGTGGGGACACCCTTTGAAAGGTTAGGGATGGACATCGTGGGGCCACTGGATCCCAAGACAGCCATGGGAAACAGGTACATCCTGGTCTTGGTGGACCATGCCACCCGGTACCCGGAGGCAATCCCTCTCAGGACAACGACGGCGCCTATGGTGGGCCGGGCGTTGATGGGGATCTTTTCCCGCGTGGGGTTCCCCAGAGAGGTGGTTTCTGACAGGGGGACCAATTTCATATCGAAGTATATGACATCCCTGTGGAAGGAGTGTGGTGTAACGTACAAGTTCAACACTCCTTACCACCCCCAAGGCAACGGTCTGGTGGAAAGGTTCAACCAGACCTTAAAAGGCATGATCAAGGGTCTCACTGAACCCATGAGGCGTAAGTGGGACGTCCTCTTACCGTGCCTTCTCTTTGCGTACAGGGAGGTACCCCAGAAGTCTCTTGGGTTCAGTCCCTTCGAGCTTCTGTACGGTCACCCCGTGCGGGGACCTCTAAGCTTGGTAAAGGAAAGCTGGGAGGCCGCTCCCAGGAAGACCCCCCCCAGGATGTGTTCAGCTACATGCTGGCCTTCCGCAACCAAACTGCCCGCTTCAGGAAACTCGCTCAGGCGAACCTTGAGGCCAGCCAGGAAGAAATGAGGAAGTGGTATGACCAGGTTGAAACTCGACCAGAGTGGCATTCTGGACAGAAAGTGTGGGTCATGGCCCCTGTGGAACCTTGTGCCTTACAGGACAAGTGGACGGGGCCCTTTGAAGTGGTGGAGCACAAAAGTGAGGTCACCTACCTGGTGGATTTGCAGGCTCCTCGGAACCCGTTACGGGTCCTCCACGTGAACCGCTTCAAACCCCACTTCGAGAGGTCCGAAGTGAGCATGCTCTTGGCGACGGACGACGGGGAGGAAGCGGAGAGTGAGCCTCTCCCGGACCTCCTGTCTGCCCAAGAGGGGGATGGGTCGGTGGATGGTGTGACCCTCTCCCCGGCCCGAGTGAGTGTCGCCAGCTGTTGGGGCAGTTTGCCCCACTGTTATCCTTGACCCCAGGTGTTACTCACTGGTGTAACCACGACGTGGATACCGGTGACAGCCCCCCGGTGAAACACAAGATTTACTGGTTGGCTGACCGGGTCAAGGCCAGCATCAAAGAGGAGGTCTTGAAGATGTTGGCGTTAGGAGTGGTTGAGCCATCCAGTAGCCCATGGGCCAGCCCCGTGGTCTTGGTCCCGAAAGCAACGGCACCCGGGGCCACCCCAGAACTGCGCTTCGGTGTGGACTATCGGGAGCTCAATGCGGTCACGCGGACCGACGCCCACCCCATCCCCCGAGCTGATGAGCTCATCGACTGGTTGGGAGCAGCCAGATTCCAGAGTACGTTCGATTTAACGTCCGGGTACTGGCCGATCGCTCTAACCGAGGGGGCCAAAGAGAGATCAGCATTCTCAACCCCAGACGGGCATTACCAGTTCCGGGTGATGCCCTTCGGATTGAAGAATGCCCCTGCCACCTTTCAGAGGTTGGTCAACCAGGTGTTGGCCGGGCTGGAGGAATTCAGCGCCGCGTACCTGGACGACATTGCAGTGTTCAGTTCCAGTTGGGACGAACATCTGCAACACCTCAGGGAAGTGTTGAGGGCGCTGCAGACGGCAGGCCTCACGATTAAGGCCAGTAAGTGCCAGATCGGGCAGGGGTCGGTGGTGTACTTGGGACACCAGGTAGGGAGCGGCCAGGTGGCGCCCCTACAGCCCAAGATCGACACCATCCTGGCTTGGGAGCCACCCAAGACCCAGACAGAGGTGAGGGCCTTCTTAGGACTCACTGGGTACTACCGGAGGTTTGTTAAGGGATATGGCACCATCGTGGCCCCCTTAACTGAGTTGACTTCCAAGAAGCAACCGAGAAAGGTGATCTGGACTGAGTCTTGCCAGAGGGCGTTTGATACCCTGAAGGCCACCATGTGCACGGCCCCCATGATCAAGGCCCCCGACTTCTCCAAGGAATTTGTCGTGCAGACCGACGCGTCAGAGCATGGAGTGGGAGCGGTGCTCTCACAACTGAACGAAGAGGACCTAGACCAACCGGTAGTCTTCCTTAGCAGGAGACTACTCCCCAGGGAGCAGAGGTGGAGTGCCATAGAAAGGGAAGCTTTCGCTGTGGTCTGGGCACTGAAGAAGCGGAGACCATACCTGTTTGAGACTCACTTCCGAGTTCAGACCGACCACTGGCCCCTCAGATGGTTAAAGCAGATGAGGGGGGAGAATCAAAAACTGCTGAGGTGGTCCATCTCCCTACAGGGAATGGACTTTACGGTGGAACACCGCCCTGGCACAGAGCACGCCAATGCAGATGGCCTGTCCAGGTTCTTCCGCCTTAGTGAAGAGAACCCCCAGGTAAATGGGTAGTTCTCCCTACTTTCAGCTGGAGGGAACGTGCGTTAGACTTGTCATCTTTTGGCGTGTTTCCCCTGAGTTTTTGCTTTCTGACCTCCCGGTTTTGACTCCGTTTTGCTGGTGTAACGGTTCTGCGCGCTTTTCGCACTGCTGATCAGTGGTAAAGCGCAGGTGCTCCTATGGTAAATTGTGTTATGGATTGGTGTTTCCATGATTGGATATTTGATTTACCTGTTAGCCCCTAGTAAAGTGCACTGCGTGTGCCAGGGCCGGTGAATCAAATGCTACCCGGGGGCCTGCAGCACTGGTTGTGCCACCCCCGTGAGTTGCCCTGAAAACGGTAACTCAGACCTGCCATTGCAGAGTCTGCGCGCAGTTTGTAACTGCCATGTCGACTTGGCCAGTGCACCCACTGGCCGGTCCCTAACCTTCCCTTTTCTTACATGTCAGGCACCCCTCAGGTAGGCCCAAGGTACCCCTGTGGGCAGGGGCAATGTATGTGAAAGGTAGGACATGCCCTGGTGTGTGTGGCATGTCCTAATAGTGAATTACAGCCAATTTCGTTTTTCACTATTGCAAGGCTACCAGTTCCCCATAGGACAGAATGGGAGGTTTGTTCATAACATCTTATGAACATAACTGGCCCAGGGAATTCGGTAAGAAAATGAAGTTTCGTATGCCTGAACTCAGAATCTAAAGATGCCTCTTTTAGTGAAGGTGATTTTTACATTCTGTGTTTGAAAATACCACTTTTGGAAAGTGGGTATTTTCTTGCTCAGTCATCCAGTGTGCCTCTGCTGGAATGTGGATTGCCTGTCTGGGTTTTGGATGACAGAAGGCTAGGGGAGCAGGAGGGGCGCCAGATGGTCTAGGTAGGTCAGGAAAGGGCTGAAGAGACCTGGGTTACGATGGGGGAAGGGGGAGGAGATTTCCTTGCACCTCAAAGGGCCTGCTCTGCCTCTGACAAATGCCGTCTCCACCTCCTGCCAGGAATTCACACCAGAGAAGGCAGAACTGGTCCTGACCGGGCACAGGCCCTCTCTGCCTAAGAGATCAAAGGATTTTTGGACATAAATGCTGGGTCCCAGACCCCTGAACTTTAGAACTCATCTGGACAAGAAGACTGCCAAGAAGAGCCGGAGAAGCTGCGAAAAGGAACGACTGCTTTGCTGGGTGCTTTGCTGGGCTGACCTGCAGTGGCTGCTTTTGTCTTGGGTAGTGAAAGGCCTGGACTGGACTTTCTGCAACCTAAATTTGTGAGTCTCTCCAAGGGCTTGAGGTAAAGCTTGCCCCCTGTTCACGAAGTCTCAGGAACAGCAAAGACTTCAAGTTCTTCGACCCGCAGCACTGGGGACTGTGTGTTTTGTGCTGAAACCTGAAGAACACCAACTCGACGACGTCTACGACGCCACTGCCGACTCCGTGTCCTGAAGGCAACGCAGAGGGAACCCTGGTCTCACCGACGACGCCTGGGGACGCCTCCACCGAGCCGCTGCTTGCACCGCGACCTGTGGGCACCGCACTCCGCACCGCCTCGCTTCACGCCGAAGCTTTGGCACCGCCGCAACGCGACCCTGGTCTCACCAACGACGCCTGTTGACGCCGCCACCGAGCCGCTGCTCGCACCGCGACCTGTGGGCACCGCACTCCGCACCGCCTTGCTTTACGAAGACGCCTTGGCCTGCCTGACGCCGCCACTTCCTGCCGAAATCGACGCTGCTGCTTGCACCGTGGTTCGAGGGCACCGCTCGTAAGTCACACGACGCACCGCCCTCATTCCGCACCGCAGCCTTGGCCTACCGACGCCGGCGCCATTGACTCCAGTTCGTCAGCCGACAACCGCGCTTCAGCAACCACGATGCCGCTGCTTGCACCGTTGACCTGCTAGCACCGTGACGAGCACCGCCCTCATCTCGCACCGCGACCCTGGTCTCACCGACTACATCATCTGACGCCGCCACCGAGCCGCTGCTTGCACCGCGACCTGGGGGCACCGCACGCCGCACCGCAGCACGTGGCGCCTGCCGACGCCAGCGCTCCTGATCCCAACCGAGAGGAGATCAACCTGTAACGCGAGTGACTTCAAGGGCCCCATCGCCCTGCATCTCTGAAAGGTACTGTTTGCGGGTCTTCCTGACACCATAGCGGGCCTGCGACGCCGTGGCCAGCCAGAACTGTTTTGGATTTGTGTGTTCACGACACCGTGGTAGCCCGGACGGGGCTATCCACACAAGGAACCCCTTTTAATCAGCGTATTTTTGAACTGTGAACTTTTAAGTATAGTATTGTGGATTTTTTTATCGTTTTGGTCTTGTTTTAATTATATAAAAATATTGGATATTTTTCTAAACTGGTGTGGTGTCCTTTTGTAGTGCATACACTATTACTGTTGGTTATGTGCAAATGCTTGACACACTGCCTCTAAGATAGGCCTGGCTGCTCGTGCCAAGCTACCAAGGGGGTGAGCAGGGGTTAATTTTAGAAGTGTAACTCCCTTATCCTGACTAGAGTGGTGGTTTTTGCCTGGCTTTGGACCGCGCCCTAGCCTACCAAAAATCCCATTTCTAACACCTCCCGACACAGGCTCCATAACCTTACACTAGTTGTTGCAGTACAACATGGTGGTGGTGCTGTCCTTGAGTACCTGCACCACTTTCCCTTAGATGGAGGACAGGGAGGCTTTCAACGCCAAGGTGATGGCTCTCCACGCCAGAAGTGATGCATCCGTCACCTCTGTGAGCTCTGGGTGGGGTAAGGTGGTGTCGGTCGCTGACCCAATTGTGGTCCCCCAGTCACCACTGCAGATCTTTTGCAGTCTCCTTTCTGATCTGGTCAAGATTTTGGAGAACACCTGCCGAGACCACTGGGTCTTCATATCCCACTGCAGGGCCCACAAATGCAATCTGGCGTACTTGACAAGCAGGATACAGGAGGACATCAGTCACAGCAGCCTCAGCAATCCTTACTGTGATCCACGACAGAGGCTGAACCATTGGGATCACGGCCCGAATGTCCTAAACTCTCCGCTTCAGGGCGTGGGTGCAAAACTGCATCAGGTCTAGAATGGCTCAGATGAAGGGGAGAATCTGCAAGGAGTTAGGTGTGACTTCGACACATTGACAGAAAACCTCAAGGATGTTAGGACTTTGCTGTAGTCTGGAGGAGGACGATGACTGCCTGGGGCACGCTCGCCTTCAACAACCAGTCACTGAGGTAGGAGAAGACTGGAACCCACGACCTCCGAAGATGTGCTGCTACCACCGCCATGACTTTCGTGAACAAATGCTGATAAGACCAAAAGGGAGTACAAGAAACTGAAAATGCTCAGGGCCTACTGTGAGCAGCAGGTCACGCCTGTGGGACGGCAGGACGGGGATGTGGAAATAAGCATCCGGCAGGTCCAGCGCTACCATCCAATCTTCAGGGTCGAAAGCAGACAGGACCTGGGCGAGCATCTTGCTTGAGCTGGTCTTTTAGAAGAAAGGCATTGAAAGGGCAAATGGCTAAAATGGGACGGGGGCTTCTTACGTTTTTCAACACCAGGAAATAGAGAGAATAAACAACCAACTTCTGGAGCTTGTACCCTCTCTATGACTCCTTTGGTCAAAAGAGCCTGCACTTCCTGCTGCAAGAGCGACATGTGGTCCTCTGTCAGCCGATATGTGGATGGTGATGGAGGAGCAGGGTCTCAAGAAACGGGAAAGCATAACCCTGCTGATCAATTTGCAGGACTCATTTGTCCAAAGTTATCGCCTGCCACCCTGGCACAAAATACCAGATCCTTACTCTAACAGGATGGCTGTGTGCTGTCAAGGGTACACTAAATAGGCTTTGGTTGGAGGCAGGAGCTAGGGCTGTCCTTGTAGCCCTCTCAAATGGGTACTGTGGCCGTGCCCACAGAAAGGCTAGGGTGATTGCTGCACCTGCTGGGGCTGTTGGTGATATTGAAAGCCCCTACCATAGCCACAGAGGTGACAAACCTGCAAGTGAGGCTGACACAGAGGAGCCGAAAGGTCCAGGGAGTGCCACGTGGCCCGATCTCTGAAGCTTCCAGGGCAGAGTTTGCTTTATCCTCAAAAAGTCAGAAGCTATCAAACGTTAAGTCCATAATTTGGCCTGAATGCCTCCCAAAAAGTCAGTGGGCCGCATCCAAGGCGTGCCTGTGAATGGCCACATTGAAGCCAATAACTGTGCCTTGGAAATCAGTGTCATCCAGTCAGCAGTGGGTGTTGAACTTGCATGCCCGGGGAAAGTATGGTGCAGGCTTCTTCCAAGACCTGGGGCAATAACAGGGCCACAGAGTCCCACAAGGCGTGAGAGTAGCGGCCTAAGAGGCATCTGACCTTCACTGAGACAAGGGCCAAACGTTTAGAGGAAAAAAAAAATCCACTTACAGCTATCCTCTTCGATTCCCTGTGAGGGGAAGTAGTGGGAAGAGAGTTTGGTTTACGCTATTGGCCGAAGCCTGCTTCACTAGGCTCTCAGGAGTGGGGTGCTGTGTGAGGAAAGCTGGATTGCCCTGAGCAGGGCAATGGAGTCTGGTAATGCACAGGTGGGCCTGAGCAGGGGTTGTCGCAGGTACCCAATAGTGTATCAGTAAGAATGGAGGTGGTGTGGGGGTTCCACGGCAATTCCAGTTACCAAGGAACCAGGTTCATAATATACTCTGAAGGAGACCAACTTAGGAAGCGTAACATGGAGACACATTGACACCCTCACTCCCTCTACAGAGTGATTGAGAATGGCAGGACAAGGCTAAGTCCTGTTTGGACTTCTTGCGTTTTCCTTTCTTGGTTGTGCCTGAGAACTTAAAGCATGAAGTCAACCTGTCACGGGAACGTGACCTACAGTTAGACCGCGAACGATCCCAGTGCAGGGTCTTCTGATGCTTTTGTCAGCTAATACATGAAATTCAACATATTCTAAAGAAACCCCTTAAATGTTTGCAAGGGAGATTAGGGTTCTAGGGTAGACATTGCAATTCTTAGTGACCCACATTTCACTCAACTGGTTATAAATGCAATTACCATACAAACAGAATCCAATCCACTGGCCTTCTATGTAGACAGTAAGAATTTTCGTTTGTTAAAGCTACTTTTGAGCTTGTAAGTGTGCTTTGAGAGTAGCAGAAATTCTAAAAGAAAAGCAAGTTACAGTCAGATAACCAACCGAGAAGAGTACCCCAAAAGTTAAGTTCCTAGGGTGATATTCTCAGCCAGCTGGTTCCTAGAGCGCTCTTAGTGACTTGCTAAACCTCGAGTGGCCGGATCCTACAGGTAGGTTAGCTGCATCAGACTAGAGATACTCAGATTAGTGGGAGCTTCAAACTCATTCTTCAGACAGCAAATGGTTTGGCCTGGTATTGTTCTAGCGCATTAGTGCTGCTAGCAGCCGTTGGCGATGGGTTTGCCATTGTGTAAGGTGGAGCATAATACATCAACCTACAACAGTCCATACATCCATATACTCCACTGTATAACAGTAGCCATTTAATATCTGCATCCCCTCGCACCCTTCTCATTCAGACCAGAAGCTAGGTGTTGCATCTTGTCATGGCACTGATATGAGGAACAGCAGCATACTATGCATAAAATAGTTATTACTGGACAGTTGTCCAACACAGAATGTCCAAGGCTCTGGGAGGGCAGCTGGAGCTCAACCACCCCCAGCCCCAACCCCCAGTGGTCAAGCTTGGAATCTGGGGAGACCAAGCGCTAGAAAGATACTCGCTCCTCTTTTGTAATGAGGCACTGATGGTGGCTAGATGTGATATTAGAGGTGGGAAAGTGAAACCACCACAATGGGAAGCTAACATGGACAGGTGCATGCGGGCAGAGGAACAAATTTGCCAAAGTGTGAGGCTAATGGAAGAGCTTGGTGGATAATGTAGTATAGGGGACCAAGTCTGGAGATACCAGTCACCCCACTATGACAGGAAGGTGGGATTATATTGGAGGTATCACCGACTGTGGTGTGGGGTCTATGCTGGACGCCAGGGTGGTATGAAACATTATGAAGTGGTATTTTAATCATACTCATGATTGCCGGGCATGTAAGCTGTCGAAAGGGAGGGTTGTATTTGTTCACTGTTATTGATTTGTTGCAAACAAAACAAAATATAAAAAAATAATATTACAGCAATCATCACTGCATAAAAGATAGATATGGCTATACGAGTAAAACAACCCTGCTGAAGTAATGTGTGTGCAACATGCAGGCCACGGGTTAAAATTCCAATTTACCTACTCAGGCTGACAGATTGAGCACCTATTCCCTGAGTAAGATCAGCATCTCATTTACAGTGCAATGGAACCGGAAAACTGAGGAACCAAACACAATGTGAAAATAACCAAATTATCTGCTATTTAACAATGACCTATTCATGCCTATCCACAAAAAATCCTCTTCACTACATGACAGACCACTGAGCAGGGCACTGCGTAATCGAGGCATGTGGTTCTTTGTGGGAGGTAGTCTGTTTTCTCCAGAAGGACCGAGAAGGGGGCGCTTAGAACCCTTCACATTGCTATGTTCCCATCAGGCTCCAAGTCACTGCGTACCATGCCTGCCTTCTGAAGTACCGTCTATCTGTATCCACCAGAATTCAGTGTCCAAAGCATCTGCTGTTCCTGGCAATGGAAGAGCTCTTATTCTCTGTGAGGGGCACATAGAAGGCTCAGAGGGATGTGAGAGAACTAGATTGCAATATTGGTACCTGACCGACTCAGAGCTGTGCAGGCAGTGGCCATTTAAGGAGGAGGGGAACAATGGAAATACAAATCTAATGACAGACCGAGGAGATCGGGGGAGGGGAGAAAGAGAGAGAAAACCAAGTACGAGAGAGATGGAGGGATGGGGAATTCTCTTATATTATCTGAAGGAGACAACTTTCTTCTGCAAACATATGTTGATGAGTTTCACGCCCTGAACCTGGCTACCCTTTGCTTAGGTGATAAGAACTTGATCAGTGCTCATCCGCTAGGATACTATGGAAGTAAGGGGCATGTACGTCTTTCTTTTGCTGGGGTGGTTGCCATGCAACATAAGCGTTCTCCTCTTTGGATGCTTGACCTTGTATTCTTTTTGGATTGGTGTCTCCTAATGGTAAGCCATATGTTACCTGGCTCTACATCTCCTGCTTACTTATTTGATGTTCTGTAAATTAAGTCATCTCTGGTCATTAAACAAGAAATTACTTTGGCAAGTTAGCATTGTGACTTCTATTATCTAGCATGTTAATAAATCTTTAGGGCAGAATTATTGGCAGTAATCCCCGATATAATGCTGGTCAAGTGACCTTACTAACATGAGGTTATTTTTAGGTCGCTGTCTTGTTTACTAAAGACATCTTGGGGACATTCAGAAAGATGACCTAGGAATGCACTCCGCCCGTTGCTTACTGCTAATCGCTTTGCGAATTGTAACTCACATTTGCTGGCTTTATTTGCTTCAGGCTGTCCAGCTTGAGTTAGTCCTTCCCGTTGCCCAAATCTTGCTAACTGTATTGTTCCACAAACTCCCTTTCTGTAAATAGGCCTTTAAATCTTGTTCTTATCTTGTCACATATGCTGTGCATTCAAAGACGGAGGTCAAATAATCTCTCTCCAAGGAAGCTTGGTGTTTGCTTTTGTTTCTCGGACTTCAAAGTCAGAGAATTTATGTGACAATCCTGCTGAGTATCCATGTAAGAAGAGAGGGTGTAGGATGTTTTTTTCCTAGCACACAAAAAAAAAAAAAAAAAAAAGAACTGTGCTGATGTTTCAGAATATATCAGAATTAGAACAAATGAAGCACTTTTTTTGTAATTCTGAAGTGTGGTGGAAACGAATATTTAAATACGATCAAAACATCAATACACTAGATGATGAAATGTGCACACACTCGTTTGTGTGCAGTAAAACTGTTTTTCTGTGCAAATGTATTGGTCATTTTAATTGAAAATGTGTTGTCTGTAATGGTAGTGTAATATGACATCATGCATATTCCACACTGCACCACGCCACTCCATTCCATTCTACAACACTCCATGACATGCCACACCACTACGCCCATCCACTCTAAGACACTTTACGACATGCCAAGGGACTCCACTCCATGCCACTCACTCCATAACACGCCACTATCCTCCTTCCACTCTACCCCTCCAATTCAATCTACCCCACACCACCTACCCCACTTCAGACCACCCCACTCACTTCAATCTACCCCACTTCAATGGAGCTTACTCTAACCCAATCTACCCCACCCCACCCAATCTACCCCACCCCACCCAATCTACCCCACCCCACCCAATCTACCCCACCCCACTCCGCCCAATCTATCCAGCCCAATCTACCCCTCTGCTCCAACCTACCCCACCCCAATTCCAATGTACTCAAATCCAACCCACTCCAGTCCAATCAACGCCAGTCCAATTTACCCCAGTCCATTCCAATATACCACAAACCCCACTGCAAACCCCACTGCAAACCCCACTGCAAACCCCACTGCAATCTTTCCAACTCGTCTCCACCCCAACCTACCCGACCCCACTCCACCCCAACCTACCCAAACCTACCCATCCCCACCACAAACTACCAGACTCCACTCCACCACAATCTACCCCATTCCACTCTGCCACACTGCACAACACTCTACCCAAATCTACCGCACTCCAATCTACCCCACTCAAGTCTTCTTCAATCGGTCTCATTCCACCCTCGACTTCAGTCCAATCTGTCTCATCCCACTCCACCCTCTACTTCAGTCCAATCTGTCTCATTCCACTCCACCCCACCCCACCCCGACCCTCTCCACCGTACCCCACCCCGACCCTCTCCACCCTACCCCACCCCGACCCTCCCCACCCCACCCTACCCCACCCCGACCCTCCCCACCCCACCCTACCCCACCCCGACCCTCCCCACCCCACCCTACCCCACCCCGACCCTCTCCACCCCACCCCGACCCACCCCGACCCTCTCCACCCCACCCCGACCCACCCCGACCCTCTCCACCCCACCCCGACCCTCTCCACCCCACCCCGACCCTCTCCACCCCTCCCACCCCACCCCACCCCGACCCTCTCCACCCCACCCCGACCCTCTCCACCCCACCCCGACCCTCTCCACCCCACCCCACCCCGACCCTCTCCACCCTACCCCACCCCGACCCTCTCCACTCCACCCCACCCCGACCCTCTCCACTCCACCCCACCCCGACCCTCTCCACTCCACTCCACCCCACCCCGACCCTCTCCACTCCACCCCACCCCGACCCTCTCCACTCCACCCCACCCCGACCCTCTCCACTCCACTCCACCCCACCCCGACCCTCTCCACTCCACCCCACCCCGACCCACTCCACCCCACCCCACCCCGACCCTCTCCACTCCACCCCACCCCGACCCTCTCCACTCCACCCCACCCCACCCCGACCCTCTCCACCCCACCCCACCCCGACCCTCTCCACCCCACCCCACCCCGACCCTCTCCACCCCACCCCACCCCGACCCTCTCCACCCCACCCCACCCCGACCCTCTCCACTCCACCCCACCCCGACCCTCTCCACTCCACTCCACCCCACCCCGACCCTCTCCACTCCACTCCACCCCACCCCGACCCTCTCCACTCCACTCCACCCCACCCCGACCCTCTCCACTCCACCCCACCCCACCCCGACCCTCTCCACTCCACCCCACCCTACCCCGACCCTCTCCACTCCACCCCACCCCACCCCGACCCTCTCCACCCCACCCCACCCCACCCCGACCCTCTCCACCCCACCCCACCCCACCCCGACCCTCTCCACTCCACCCCACCCCACCCCGACCCTCTCCACTCCACCCCACCCCGACCCTCTCCACTCCACCCCACCCCACCCCGACCCACTCCACTCCACCCCGACCCTCTCCACTCCACCCCACCCCGACCCTCTCCACTCCACTCCACCCCGACCCTCTCCACTCCACTCCACCCCACCCCGACCCTCTCCACTCCACCCCACCCCACCCCGACCCTCTCCACCCCACCCCACCCCGACCCTCTCCACTCCACCCCACCCCGACCCTCTCCACTCCACCCCACCCGACCCTCTCCACTCCACCCCACCCCGACCCTCTCCACTCCACTCCACTCCTCTCCACCCCGACCCTCTCGACCCACCCCGACCCTCTCGACCCACCTCCACCCCACCCCACCCCACCCCACTCCACTCGACTCCACTCCACCCCACTCCACCCCACTCCACCCCACTCCACCCCACTCCACTCTCCACCCCACCCCACCCCACTCCACCCCACCCCGACCCTCTCCACCCCACCCCGACCCTCTCCACCCCACCCCACCCCGACCCTCTCCACCCCACCCGACCCTCTCCACCCCACCCCGACCCACCCCGACCCTCTCCACCCTACCCCACCCCGACCCTCTCCACCCTACCCCACCCCGACCCTCTCCACCCCACCCCGACCCTCTCCACCCCACCCCACCCCGACCCTCTCCACCCCACCCCGACCCTCTCCACCCCACCCCGACCCTCTCCACTCCACCCCGACCCTCTCCACTCCACCCCGACCCTCTCCACCCCACCCCACCCCACCCCTCTCCACTCCACTCCACTCCACCCTACCCCACCCCGACCCTCTCCACTCCGACCCTCTCCACTCCACCCCACCCAGACCCTCTCCACTCCACCCCACCCCGACCCTCTCCACTCCACCCCACCCCGACCCTCTCCACTCCACCCCACCCCGACCCTCTCCACCCCACCCCACCCCGACCCTCTCCACCCCACCCCACCCCGACCCTCTCCACTCCACCCTACCCCGACCCTCTCCACTCCACCCTACCCCGACCCTCTCCACTCCACCCTACCCCGACCCTCTCCACTCCACCCTACCCCGACCCTCTCCACTCCACCCTACCCCGACCCTCTCCACTCCACCCCGACCCTCTCCACTCCACCCTACCCCGACCCTCTCCACTCCACCCCACCCCACCCCACCCCGACCCTCTCCACCCCACCCCGACCCTCTCCACCCCACCCCACCCCGACCCTCTCCACCCCACCCCACCCCTCTCCACCCCACCCCGACCCTCTCCACTCCACCCCACCCCACCCCGACCCTCTCCACTCCACCCCACCCCACCCCGACCCTCTCCACTCCACCCCACCCCACCCGACCCTCTCCACTCCACCCCACCCCACCCCGACCCTCTCCACTCCACCCCACCCCACCCCGACCCTCTCCACTCCACCCCACCCCGACCCTCTCCACTCCACCCCACCCCACCCCGACCCTCTCCACTCCACTCCACCCCACCCCGACCCTCTCCACTCCACCCCACCCCGACCCTCTCCACTCCACCCCACCCCGACCCTCTCCACTCCACCCCACCCCGACCCTCTCCACTCCACCCCACGCCGACCCACTCCACTCCACTCCACTCCACCCCACCCCTCTCCACCCCACCCCACCCCTCTCCACCCCACCCCACCCCTCTCCACCCCACCCCGACCCTCTCGACCCACCCCCACTCCACCCCACTCCACTCCACTCCACTCCACTCCACCCCACTCCACCCCACTCCACTCTCCACCCCACCCCACCCCGACCCTCTCCACCCCACCCCGACCCTCTCCACCCCACCCCGACCCTCTCCACTCCACTCCACCCCACCCCGACCCTCTCCACCCCACCCCACCCCTCTCCACTCCACTCCACCCCACCCCTCTCCACTCCACTCCACTCCACCCCGACCCGATCCACCCCACCCCACCCCGACCCTCTCCACTCCACCCCACCCCGACCCTCTCCACTCCACCCCACCCCACCCCTCTCCACTCCACCCCACCCCACTCCACTCCACTCCACCCCACCCCACCCCACTCCACCCCACCCCACCCCGACCCGATCCACCCCACCCCACCCCGACCCGATCCACCCCACCCCGACCCGATCCACCCCACCCCGACCCGATCCACCCCACCCCACCCCGATCCACCCCACCCCACCCCGATCCACCCCACCCCACCCCGATCCACCCCACCCCACCCCGATCCACCCCACCCCACCCCAACCCGATCCACCCCACCCCACCCCACCCCGACCCGATCCACCCCACCCCACCCCACCCCACCCCGATCCACCCCACCCCACCCCACCCAGACCAGATCCACCCCACCCCACCCCACCCCACCCCACCCCACCCCGACCCGATCCACCCCGACCCGATCCACCCCACCCCGATCCACCCCACCCCACCCCGACCCTCTCCACCCCACCCCACCCCGACCCTCTCCACCCCACCCCACCCCGACCCGATCCACCCCACCCCACCCCGACCCTCTCCACCACACCCCACCCCGACCCACCCCGATCCACCCCGATCCACCCCACCCCGACCCGATCCACCCCACCCCGACCCGATCCACCCCACCCCGACCCTCTCCCACCCCACCCCGACCCTCTCCACCCCACCCCACCCCGACCCTCTCCACCCCACCCCACCCCGATCCACCCCACCCCACCCCACCCCACCCTGATCCACCCCACCCCACCCCCACCCCGACCCGATCCACCCCACCCCACCCCCCGACCCGATCCACCAGACCCCACCCCACCCCGACCCGATCCACCAGACCCCACCCCACCCCGACCCGATCCACCAGACCCCACCCCACCCCGACCCGATCCACCAGACCCCACCCCACCCCGACCCGATCCACCAGACCCCACCCCACCCCGATCCGATCCACCCCACCCCGATCCACCCCACCCCACCCCGACCCGATCCACCCCGACCCACTCCACTCCACCCCACCCCACCCCTCTCCACCCCACCCCACCCCACCCCTCTCCACCCCACCCCGACCCTCTCCACCCCACCCCACCCGACCCTCTCCACCCCACCCCACCCCGACCCTCTCCACCCCACCCCACCCCGACCCGATCCACCAGACCCCACCCCACCCCGACCCGATCCACCCCACCCCGATCCACCCCACCCCGATCCACCCCACCCCGATCCACCCCACCCCACCCCACCCCGACCCGATCCACCCCACCCCGACCCGATCCACCCCACCCCGACCCACCCCGACCCGATCCACCCCACCCCACCCCTCTCCACCCCACCCCGATCCACCCCACCCCACCCCACCCCGACCCTCCCCACCCCACCCCACCCCAACCCGATCAGACCCTCCCCACCCCACCCCACTCCACTCCACTCCACCCCGACCCTCTCCACCCCACCCAGACCCTCTCCACCCCACCCCCCAGACCCTCTCCACCCCACCCCACCCAGACCCTCTCCACCCCACCCCACCCAGACCCTCTCCACCCCACCCCACCCCGACCCACTCCACTCCACCCCACCCCACTCCACCCCACCCCGACCCTCTCCACTCCACTCCACCCCACCCCACTCCACCCCACCCCGACCCGACCCTCTCCACCCCACCCCGACCCGACCCTCTCCACTCCACTCCACCCCACCCCACTCCACCCCACCCCGACCCTCTCCACTCCACCCCCACCCCACCCCACCCTCTCCACTCCACTCCACCCCACCCCACCCCGACCCTCTCCACTCCACCCCACCCCACCCCGACCCACTCCACTCCACTCCTCTCCACTCCACCCCACCCCACCCCTCTCCACCCCACCCCACCCCGACCCTCTCCACCCCACCCCACCCCGACCCTCTCCACCCCACCCCACCCCGACCCTCTCCACCCCACCCCACCCCGACCCTCTCCACCCCACCCCACCCCGACCCTCTCCACCCCACCCCACCCCGACCCTCTCCACCCCACCCCACCCCGACCCTCTCCACCCCACCCCACCCCGACCCTCTCCACCCCACCCCGACCCTCTCCACCCCTCCCCACCCCACCCCACCCCGACCCTCTCCACCCCGACCCTCTCCACCCCTCCCCACCCCACCCCGACCCTCTCCACCCCACCCCGACCCTCTCCACCCCACCCCGACCCTCTCCACCCCACCCCACCCCACCCCGACCCTCTCCACCCCTCCCCACCCCACCCCGACCCTCTCCACCCCCACTCCACCCCGACCCTCTCCACCCCCACCCCACCCTACCCACTCCACCCTACCCACTCCACCCTACCCACTCCACCCTACCCACTCCACCCTACCCACTCCACCCTACCCACTCCACCCTACCCACCCTACCCACTCCACCCTACCCACTCCACCCTACCCACCCTACCCACTCCACCCTACCCCACCCTACCCACTCCACCCTACCCACCCTACCCACTCCACCCTACCCCACCCTACCCACTCCACCCCACCCCACCCCGACCCACTCCACCCCACCCCGACCCTCTCCACCCCACCCCACCCCACCCCGACCCTCTCCACCCCTCTCCACCCCACCCCGACCCTCTCCACCCCTCCCCACCCCGACCCTCTCCACCCCGACCCTCTCCACCCCTCCCCACCCCACCCGACCCTCTCCACCCCACCCCGACCCTCTCCACCCCACCCCGACCCTCTCCACCCCAACCCTCTCCACCCCTCTCCACCCCAACCCTCTCCACCCTCTCCACCCCAACCCTCTCCACCCCTCTCCACCCCACCCCACCCCGACCCTCTCCACCCCACCCCGACCCTCTCCACCCCACCCCGACCCTCTCCACCCCTCCCCACCCCACCCCGACCCTCTCCACCCCACCCCGACCCTCTCCACCCCTCCCCACCCCACCCCCGACCCTCTACACCCCTCCCCACCCCACCCCGACCCTCTACACCCCCACCCCACCCCGACCCTCTCCACCCCCACCCCACTCCACCCTACCCACTCCACCCTACCCACTCCACCCTACCCACTCCACCCTACCCCCTCCACCCTACCCACTCCACCCTACCCACTCCACCCTACCCACTCCACCCTACCCACTCCACCCTACCCACTCCACCCTACCCACTCCACCCTACCCACTCCACCCTACCCACCCTACCCACTCCACCCTACCCCACCCTACCCACTCCACCCCACCCCACCCCGACCCACTCCACCCCACCCCGACCCACTCCACCCTACCCCACCCTACCCACTCCACTCCACCCCACCCCGACCCTCTCCACCCCACCCCTCTCTACCCTACCCCGACCCACTCCACCCCACCCCACCCCACCCACTCCACTCCACCCCACCCACTCCACCCTCTCCACCCCACCCCACCCCACTCAATCCACTCCAATCCACTCCACTCCACTCCAATCCACCACATGCCACTCAAATAAACCCAGGCCCAATCTACCCCATTCCACCCCAAACTACCCTCCTCCAACCCACCCAACTTCAATCTACCCCATTCCACTCTAGCCCAATCTACCCCATTCCACTCTAGCCCAATCTACCCCATTCCACTCTAGCCCAATCTACCCCATTCCACTCTAGCCCAATCTACCCCATTCCACTCTACCCCAATCCACTCTAGCCCAATCTACCCCAATCCACTCTAGCCCAATCTACCCCAGCCCACCCCACTCTAGCCCACCCCACCCCACAACACTAACTTCTAGCCATGCTGAACAGGAGCCACACTGGTGTACATAATGGCTAAAAACACATTGCCAAACCCAATAGTTCTCACCATGGCGAGCTCTACTGGCTTTCCCAATGCTTGTTCCTAATCGTTATGACATTTTTCTTCTCAGCCTCCCCAGCGGTAATCCATTCAACCATAACATTTAGCTGGGGGAGCTGTCCTCGCCTCTGTTCTTAAGTAAACATGAAATTTCCAGTGAAGGTCACTCGAAAAGATTCATACTCCGAGCACTGTCACAACACATCAGACTATTAAAGCTTCATGAAACAGATTCATGTTAAAAATAGAATACCAGGAAAAACAAGTAACTCAGACATATACTGCTTTGACTCGTGCACCTAGACTACCCTGTGAAAATCCCTTTAAGCTTCAGCCAAAGGTTGGTAGCACTTTCACTTACATTTAAGTGATCTGAATATCAGCCAATGTGGCAGTGACCACATCACAGCAGGGCAACTGCTACACGCCATCCTAGCTGCAATAAATGCATCTACTGAATGATGGTTGTCCGGCATCAATCGCCCGAGTAACAAACGTGTTCAATCAGAGAAGGAAAACTCGGGGAGAAAACCTCATCTCCATGCTTGATCAGAGCTGAGAAGCCAAAAGCTAGCGAACATCTCCAATTTTTCATTTTGGGGTGCCAATCAATAAGTTCTTCTGAAAGGGTATCTTAAGCTTTCCCTCTCCAAAATATCAATATTATAGATATGATGGGTAACAGCAGTAACAGTCAAAGGGCCCAAAAATTATTCTGGGCCTCACCTGGATTGAGCTGTATAATGCGCATACAGGCTATCAGTCACACTTCTGAACTGCACCGATAAGGCCACTACAGCTGGTGGTAGTAGTGCTGACGGATGCGTCCGGCATTGGTGCTTGTACGAAACACAAATCTCACACTTCGGTAGACACCGTGACTATCACACGGACTTTTACCACCCAAGGCACAGTGGAATTTCGTCACCCTTCTAACCTGGGATCGAGGTCCTAATTACTGCTTCTAGGGGCGCTCCAGTACCCTGCCTCTTTCCCCCCTGCTAGTGGCGTCTTAACCCTTGCCCAGTAAAGCCCAGTCCTAGAGCCGTCCTAATAGCAAAACTAAATGCCAGAAAATATTGCGCCCTGGCTATAAATAAAACACACTTAGGTTTGAGAAAAGGGCACAAGATTCTTCTATTAAGTTTTTCACTGCACGAAAGGTTTAATGGATTTAAAAGTAAATGCATAAACAGCAGACACCACTACAGCTCATCTTAAATTGCAAGTTAGACGTGAGATAAAAATGGATATCTTATTTCTGGATGATTAAAAAAGAAACCAGACACTGGTTGAGTACTAACAGGTAGTGTTGCAACAGATGTCAGTTTCGATCTGGCTTCTAACAGTGGCTTCCTGGAGAGTGTGGTGAACGAATCAATTGTTCTAAAATAAGGAATACTAGCACTGCCTACCTGCAAAAAAGAAAGGTTGTTATCAGTGAATTATATTTTGCATCCACAAATAAACAGTTGGTTTTTTTAGGTGTATGGGGATAAACTTGTCTCATCCCATCTTCATCAAAATTCTACAGAACCTCACCATCCTTACAATGGAATACTAAGCATGAGAATAAAACCAGGAAGGAATTAAATATAAATTAATCACCAAAGCTTGGATTAAGTAATTCTTGTTCTTTAAAAACATTCTTTTCATTTTTCCATTTTATGTGCACCGTGTACAAAATGGATTAGGAGGATTAGGAGTCACTGAACCTTAGAAAGGGCTGAGCTAATTTTCTTCACATTCATTGCTGAGGTGATTTCCAGAAGTTACTGCAGGTGACTATGATTTGACAAACCCTTCCCGCACACCCCATGGCCCTTCATCAGGGCACTTGCTACTATTTTAGTGGAAAGGGAAAAGAAACATGCAAAACTCAGCCAGACAAGTATGAAAAACACACTGTTATCAGCATCATAGTGAACTCTACTTCCAGTAATCTCCAGTGTTTTTTTCACAGAAGGGGTAATCAGCATCACCTCTTTCTACTTCTAGTCCCTTTCTCTCCTATTACCATCACCACAACAGCTATACCACTTGCTACCTCAGTCACTTTCCGGGCTGATCTTTGGGGGCTTCGTCAGTGTGGATGTCTTGTCAGGAGCATTCAGCCCGAGCCCTTCCTAAAGCTGCCTCAAAGACAGAACCTGAAAGATGGGAGTCGGACACATCCCCTCTTGTGGAAAGGGAACAGGCTCAAGTCTACCCAGCTCCAGGAGTCACACTTAACTAGACTTCTCAACACTAGAAGAAGAGTATTGGAACACAAATCATTTTATAGAAGATAGCGAGCCCAGACAAAACACCATTTGAGGGTACATAGATGCACAGGACTTCAGACCTGCCCAAATGGTTTATACTTCTTAGGAAGGCTTAAAGTCAGAGGGCTTTCAAGGTATTCAATCAAACACGGTCTATTTACCGTGGTCACGACTGCTTATTTTCTCAAATAGCTTTATGCATCAAATAGTGGAAAAGGTTACCATTGACATTGCAGTGAAAATGTAGTTTTCTGGAACACAGACGTACCCTTGGAAGCACTGTTGGTTACAGAAGTAAACCTGTCTTTTTATGAATGAACCCAGGAAGTAACCAGAGTAAAGGTCTTCAGTGTGTTCCACTGATAGAAAACATATTAACCCTCTGTCTTATATCGTTTTCGAAGTGCAAGTTGGGATAGTACAGAGACAAGAGACGGACACTGTCAGTTGACTCTGCCTTCAGAATGAAATCACGTCAGAAAAGAAGAAATACTGGAACAGTAGAAAAAAGTGTCACAAAAGCTGAATTTGTATTCTATAAGAAGCACATATTGGCTGAACCTCAGGCCTGTCTGGATCGGAGCTGGCATTGCACGTTTCTGTCAGAAGAATATCCAGGAGTTATTCGGCTTGGCAGTCTCATGCATTCAGCTTCATCGCCTGCACTATGCTCCAGCGGGTCACAAGATCTCGCCTCCGAGAACCGTCAGATGCCAAATTCATGGGCTCTGGAGAGTGCACAGCATCAATTCGATTTTATTAGGGTATGAGTGGAACCGCCACAGCGAGCGTTTCGCTCCAAGGTCATTTGGAAAAATCTAAGCCTTCTCATGTTACTTTGATTAGTGCTGTACAACTGTTACCCAATAGGGGTATTCCGGGGCTAAAAAACTCTCAACGAGCCTACAGAGGTATAATCAACCCTGCTGATCAGCCAAGTATTAAGGTGTTTCTTAAAGAATGGAAAACTAGACAGTTGATCCAGAGGGGGAGGTTGTTCCAGTTCTTAGCTGCCAGACACGAGAAGGTCTGTCTGCAAGTCTGGTGCAAGTAATGCAGGGAAGGAAGGCCTGGTTGAAGTTGGCAGGTAACAGAACACAAGCAGTTTGGTGGAAAGTTACCTTCTTGTTGAAATAGATGGGTCCCCGGTTATACAGAGCTTTATGGGTGAAGCAAAGCATTTTGGACAGTTTGTTTGTGCATGGGGAGGAAGTGGAGTTTTTCAGAGTGTTAAAAGATGGAGGAACTAGCCAGGGGAGTGAGAACAAGGTGGACTGCAGAGTTTTGGACGACTTGACATCAGTGCATCAAGTGGGCCGGAATGCCCAGAGTCAGGGTGGTCCCATAGTCCAAATGGAAGTTCGTGAGTGCTTAGAGAATGATTTTTCGAATCACTACTGAGAGCTACAAGAAAAGCTTTACACATCATTTTCAGAATGGGAAAACAGGGGGCCGAAACAATGGAGACTTCAGAATCATAGGAAGATCCTGGTCTAAGAAGACTCCTAGGTTTCTGGTAAAGCTAGCAGGAGTGGGTGTGAGGTCAAAGTCTGCAAGCCACCAGAGAGAAGACCAGCTATTAGCTAGATTGCTAAACGTAAGTAGCTCTGTCTTATTGTTCAGAGTTAAATTAGTTCGGTTTCATCCAGGCAGCAATGTTTATCATACATGAAAGGAACTTGGCTTGAGCGTCCACATAGTTACTTGAGATGGACTATGATCTGTGCATCGGTTGCATAAGATGTCAAATCCAAAAGATTGGGGTATTACCACTGGGGCCTCAGGTTTGGGAGAATGTAAACATTAAAGAGGGGAGGCATCAAATATGAGCCCTGAGGAACGGCACAAAGAAGAGGGGGGACATGGACTGAAAAGAGGGGAAGAGGGACAGCTCGAGTTCTGGCCAACAGAAGGATTTCTGAAAAGGATGGCCTGAGAAGGTGTTAAACACTGCTGAGAGATCAAGAAGGATCAAAGGAGCTGACCACCCTGAACCATTTCTATTGGCTGTAGCATATTTTCCTGCATTTACCAATGCTTGTTCTTCGTCTGCTTTTCATATTAGTTTCATGTCGCCGAAATACTGTTAACATTCACTTTGGTGGAACTATATTTTCATAAAGCATTGCCTTTTACTCTTGCAGCATATTTATATAACAATTTATCACTCAGAGATTAGGTGATTTGCACAGAATCGCAGGATGTTGTGCAGCGCTGCCAAGACTGGAACCGAGATCCCCAGCTCTCAAGTCAGCAGCTCTGGCCGCTGTGCCACATCCTCTCCACTCCCGTGTTATCTGTCAGGGAGCTCTTTCCTTCTCCCAGCCGATGATAGATGAAAACATCTCTATTCATTACATCGACAAAACCGATGAATTACCAATGCTTGTTCTAGAGAGCAACCTTACCCTCGATTTCTCTTCAAGGCATGAGGTTCCCGCACAGAATGATGCAAATGCTCTAACTGGCCCCCGTTTTGCAGGACACTTGAGTTTCTCTAACGGTTCTTACATCTATTCCTGTGATGAAGTGGATCATTTTTTCCATATACATCACTAAATGAAAACGTTCAATGAAATAATCTTGTTAATTTCTGCTTTAAAAGTCTAATTATAAAGAGGCAGATTTTGTTTTCATTTTTACAACCCTGATCTAAAGAGGGCAGTCAGGCATGAAGGCTGCGAGTCTTCTGTGAGCAATTTTCTTGTTTCACTTCAGCTATAAAGAGCTATTTCCTACCTATATTAAGAAAAAACTCAGGATACAAACTGCATGAATTTTTCATAGTTTTCATGAACCATACTCCTTCTGCCTCTAAAATAGCACAAGCCATGCACAGAAAACGCACAATAATAAAAATCTAAACCAGCAGGCACAGGCTTGACTTACAAATTAGTCATCCGTGTCAGGGTGAATTGTATACAAAGAACATGACCTTTAAAGTCTGAATTAAAAACAAAAGCAGATAGACCCCCTAATTACACAAAGCATAATTAGAAGCCTATTTCTGTGAGTCAGCAGCATCTGCAGGAGTGTGGCCTTCATCTACTGCTGTCTGAAAGCAGTATGAATAATTGAAACTTCTGCAGCATGAAGAGACCTGCCGGATGGGCACAGACCGACAGATCCAGGCAGTGGTCTGTGCCAGTCTACAAAACTCTGTGGGCTATAAATAGAAGGTGGCTGTGCAGCCCTCGGAGGCCGCCTTCAATCAGGACCTGTAGCTCTTCTTCAATGGACACGGAGTCCTGACCCTGTACACTTATAAACACAATAAAACATTAGAATCTTTTGAATCCTGAGCATTTATCATGCCACCCACACTGCTCATGGCATATATTTAGAATCACATGTGGATTTACCATAAACCATTATCCTCAGTAAGCACACCGCGTTGCACTTTTTAACTTGTAGGCCTCACTATAGCTGCACAGATAGCCTCATTGCACTGGACTGTCAAATTGATAAAGGAACAGGGGTATGATAATCTTACCAGGGAAAAGTGCAGCCTTTTCGTATCTCCATGTCACACCTGTAGAGCGAGTGCACGAGTTAAGCGCTAAAGGTTCTCAAGTGGTAACAGTGGTTGGTGATGGAGGTTACAGTTAGTACTACAGAAAAGAGACAATGCAGTGGAATTCTTCATGAACAAACAGTGCCTTGAATTGGATTCTTTGAGCTATGTTGATGGAGCATTGCACTGGGGAAGATTTAGGAGTTTAGGTGAAAAGGTATGAAGCCCTATTCAGACCTTGACCAGGTGAGTTTTTGTGAAGGCTTAAAGACGCACTCTTCCCATGGCTGAGAGATCATCACCACTGGGAAGGCATAGAGTAAGTGCTATAAGAGGGCAGTGTGTCATAAGGTAAAACAAATGCAGGCTCGAACACCAAGCAATGAAAAAGTAAACAGGTTTTTTTACTAGGGTCTATCGGAGAAGCACCGCCTGAGGTCAGTGGAGTGGACCAGGGAGTGATTGACCTTTGAAGATTATCCTCTCAGTTTTAAAGGGATACAGTTTAAGAAAATTGATGTTCTGCAATGAGGAATTTCATCCTAGCCGCGTTACAGCACTTACGCTGATGGAACAGTCTCAGTTAAGGTGGAAGACAATTTGCTGGCCACCCGTAGTGGTGTAGAAATAGAAGCCAAAGGACTGCAACAGTAGCCCTTAGAAGTTAAAGACAGCAACAGAACCATGTGGAACCGCACAGGCGAATAAGCATGGTTGTGAACGGAGCTGGCGATGGCAGAGAAAAACAGTTTGACAGTGGATCTTAGATTTGGTAGAATAGATTATAGGTTAGGACGCAGCGTGGTGGTGTGGAAGTCAATGAACGGGTTTTGGGTGATAGTGAGAAATGGTTGCAACAGGTTAATCAGAACGGAGCTAACTAGGACTGTTCTGTGGTTAATTAAGACTATAACTTCAGAGAGGCTGGAACCAGTTGAATGTGGTGTTCTAGGTGAATCTTGTCCCTGTCCTGGAAGTTTTCCTAAAGACCTTGATAATTGTCAAAATCTTGTGGGACGTAGTGCAATTCTTTTACATGATACTCATAAGTCATTCCCACAAAATGGGCATTCGACCCACTGTTAAAAAGGAAAAAAGCGCGGACACAGAATAAGAGAAAGCAAAAGAGAAAATAGGAGAAAATAAAGAAAGTGAGTTAAAATATTAAAGAAAGAGAAAAAGAACACCGACGGAGGGTGTGGAAAATTCATGCCAGAAGCCTTTTCTTATGATTAGCTATTGCCACTGAGGAATTTTTATGACGACAAAAACTACAAACCCTTACCTTCAATGGCTTGCAAATGTCACAAACTTAGAAACATTAGAAGGCGCCAATACACATTTACTCGACATGTGCTTCTTACAGAGGTTTGTCAGTTTCCCAGTGGTTTCAAAATCCATCCCTCATGGGTATGGCTTCAATCTCATGAAATAGAAGGCTTGGAACCACTGAGAAGTGTGAAATTAAACAACAAATTATGCAATATTATACATGGCTTTCGATGTGAAGCCATATTCAAGTATCATTTGTACCACTTATCAGGAGAGGGAACTGTATCAATGTATATGTCGAAAAAACACACAAGACACCTATAAAATTAGAAAGTATGCAGACCAACCAATAAGTTTAATTCTTTGTGCTGAAGTAGGTGGGCCCTGTATGAGATAAGAGGATAACTCAGTAAATATGTAATTGTTTAACCTGTAAGCCTTTTCTTGCCATGGTCTACTTCATTCTGAAAGTAAAACAGACTGGAGCTAAATTTACACATTTTACAACATGGCTGCGAATTAATAAACTTGTATATTGTCATTTGAACTAATACAGGTAAAATACAATCATTAGGAAATAAAGGTGATACAGCAATGTTTGCTCATCTATGGAGAAAATGGCCGAAGCAAGTGTTGTAAGGAGAGAAAATGAGTAAGTATAAATATGCAGAATCAAAAGTGTATATGCTTGCAATTACGATGCCTTAGTAGAATCTGTCCAAGTGAAAAGTCTTTCCAAGAATTGCAGGTGTTAACATGCTTACAAAGGAACCCCTGGCTTCATAAAATGGGTGTTTCAAGAAGAACGCATCTGTTCATGCCTTGTATCCATCCCATTATAAAGGAAAGAGCAGTTTCCCTCCAGTGCTAGGCAATGTCTCATTGGGCAAGCACCAAACCCTGGTGTAATCAAGGTTTGGCATAGCAATTGGTGTCTATCACTTTGAGGATGTATAGAATAGTAAATCTGGGAGTGTTCTGAACTGGCCAACCCTGGAGCTGAGCCGCTGTGTCAAGTACAGTGGCGGTGCGTCCATAGGGGCGCTGGGGCGTTGCCCCACTAATGCCACATGGCTCCATGGCTGCATTCACGCCTAAATTTGTTTATCTCGGGGTCGCGCTGAAACGCTAATTGTAAATTGTACCGGGACACGTCACACGCCCGAGGCAATGGGACGGTGAAGGCTGAAGGGGGCGGGTGGGTGGGGCTGCGGCAGCACTTGAGTGACAGTCTCTCACTGTAAGTGACAGCGCGGCGGCGGCAGTGGTGCGCATGTTCGGTTTTGGGCAGGTCATTTTTACGACAAGCCCTGAACATGCGCATTAGCCACTACTACTACTCTTTCCCATTAGGAGAGCGAGGGACCCGAGGGTTGCTTCATGCAGCAGCCCCCGGTCTCCTAATGGGCGGGGAGTATCCCTGCTCTAGCCAATCCTGGCGCTGCTAATGCAGCGTCTGGATTGGCTGAGAGGGGTTGCCAGCCACTCCGAAGACGTTGAAGGCAGGCGCCAATGCGGAAGTCGGGACCCCGGCCTGCCCGCCCAGGAGCAGAGGCGACGTGGACCCCGTAAGTTTTCTTTTATACTAATACTTTATTTTTTAAACCCCCCCCACCCCGACACCCCCCCCCGCGAGTCACGACTGACCTCTGCTCAGGTGTCTCTGTTCTGGATGTGGGAGTTCAGGGTGGGGGGGCTCCTTGAGAGAATACTGGGAATGCACTGAGTGTTTTCTCATCCCATCTAGCTAGCCTCTGTGCCATGGAAGCCGCTGGTTGCAGACCTGCTGGGTATTGCTGTATGCCCACATTGTGCATTGCGCACATCAAGCTGTCAGAGGTACAGGGTGAACAGACACGGCGTGTCACGGAAGCAGGCCTGTCGGGCTGGGATAGGATGCCACGCCACGGGCCCATTAATAAAAATCCCGATCTGATTCATACCTTTCACAGCGCAGAGATCCCGTACATCACGGCGTATAATGGCGTCTTTCTCGGGGAACGAGGCCCGGGGTCCTCCCTTGACGCAGCCTCGGGCCTGGCACACATCCTGCGGGCAGACCCGAAATCTGGGCCTGGTAAACAAGCCACCAGGTGACAATGGTCCGGACTAAGGCAATCAGCGCTCGGTGTTTGCCCAGCCTTATCGAGAGCCTGCGGCCCTGTTCTGTGCTGTCAATGCAGTCAGCCTCCCGGGGTGAATGATGAGATTTCCAGCGCCTAAACGGAGCTGTCCTCGCTTAATAGGGGCTCAACCGAGGGGGAGCTCCAGTGCTGACCAGGTGGGGTCACCTGCCGGAGTCTTTACCCCAAGACAGGTTCCTCCGCTGGCTCTTTACCCTAATTTCCTTAAATCACCCCTTCTGGTTTTTTTATTTTATGTCCTTACGTTTTCTTCATGCCTCTATGCCTGCTTCAAGGCGCTAGATTTCAATCATGCCACTCAGTTTGTTTTTTTCCCTTGGTTCAGGTTTCTAGCCTTCGTGTGGTGTTTGCTCTTGTTGGCGGTCCTGGTGGGGTTTGCACTAGGTTGGACCTTTCAGAAGCCTCAGAAATCTTGCATCTCGTCCCCTAGGACGTCTCACTCTCCTAACCAGCACAACGAGGAAGGTGTCAAGAAAGAGCATTGGCAACACAGCAGAGGCCAGTGGCGTACTCCTGCGCAGAGAGGCTTTCAAGTGAGGGGGGCTTGTAAGGGCGCAGCACCGGCCTTCTGAGCATTAAGTACTTCCATTAATGCCTCTTTCAAGGAAGCTTTCCCTCCACAGAGTCCACAGAGGCAGATAACCCAAAATAGACCTTTATTTAATATTTACCTTCCCAAGTATGGCTGCAAAAATTAACACATCCCGCTTAAAATGTGTGGCAGAAATGTAGAGGCAGACAGACAGCCAGGCCCCTCAGACCGCGGCCGCAGCACGTTCAGATGGACCCAGACCCGGCTGCGAGGAGTGCAAGAGACAGCCTTGACACCCCAGGCCCTCGCTGCACATTGCTCGCTCCTTTAGAAGTGGAGCTGCGGCATTTGCTCCCTTGTGAAATGGATCCAAATATCCGAGTCAGGCCCAAAGCGAGAGATATGTGCTTACTGTGTAACATGTGCTTACAGTGGCCAGTCCTCTGATGTATGGCATTAAAACTGGCCCTGTGTACATGCCCCTAAGTTAACACTGATGCCAAAAAACATGGATTGACTTGCAAACAATGAATGTTAAAAACGTCGAGGGAATGCATTTCAGCGATGTAGTTCCTCTCTTATTTTACATGTTTACTTGATCTTGCATTCCCCACGAGTTAGCTATTTTATAATGTTGTTGTTTATCTGTATTTTTTCTGTGCATACTTTGAGGCTTGAGCCATGCCAGGTGTTTGAGGGGCTTTGATTGAGCACGCAGGCGCTAAGGGTAAAGCAAAACAAAGTGGCTGTCAGTGGCCTCTCTGCAGAACACACAAAACAATGTTTGTGTATTCCATTTGCAACTGAAATTCTGTGGAAATGTGTGTGAAGGGGGTACACTGATGTCAAAATATTTGCAAGGCTAAAGTAAGAGAAATTAAAGTGCTTATATTTGAGGGAGTGCAGTGCATGTTGGGGACGGTGAAGACACAGATGTGAGGAAGGGCATTAGGGGAAGAGTGAAAAGAGGATGCTGAAGAGGAAAGAAAGGGGGTTGAAGATGTGCAGATGGACAACATATGCAGAGAAAAAGAGGATACATATCTAACATAAAGCACACATAATTGAAGGCCAAAACTCCTTCCACAGGCCTCAATGCTATTTAATTCACAGACTCACTATTTCAGAATTTAAACATTTTCAATGTTAATTATTTATAAGAAATCATTGTTGTTACTCATTTATCTTAAACAGCTAACACCCAGTGACAAAGCCAATCATACCGACAGGCTTTAGATGTATGTCAGTTGCTGTGCCATTTATCTGGATAAAATTACATCTCAGAGAGAAACCAAAATACCGGTCTGATGGCACACTATGGGAATCACAGAAATGTATTTGGCATGTTCCTTTATAGGGAGCACCCACTTTTTTCATCTCACTTAAAGACTTGTCTGCACATATTTCTATATGACTGGTTACAGTCAGCAGCTGTGGGTGCTTCCCGAAGTCTGGTTAGAGCATATTTTTCCAAAGTTAATGCTGCATGCAGTGCAAGACACTGGGCAAGCATACATTTTAAAGGGCTAAAGTTGTCATGCAGAACATATTACAGTAACTGTTGAACAAATTAATGCAAGAAGATACGGGGCAGTTTTTAATGTGTTTAATATTTCAAGACTATACGTTCCCACTGCTTAATAAGCCTTGCTTTATCGCTGCATTCATGTGCTTTAAAATGCACCATTTGCCAATCTTTTAAATTTCTCTCTCAGGACAGGGACTCTCCCTAGACCCCAGGTTTGTCCATTGAACTTGTTCACATCGCCAACTAGTGTTTTCTATTGGAAAGGGTAGAGCCAAAGCAGTCTTGCTTAGTACCCTAGCCCTCTTCAGAAGTCAGACTTGCTTGGCAACCCAGAAATTCTCTGAAATAATGTACGAGTTTTTTCATGTATGCCTAGAAGAACTGAATTTTTAGTCCATTTATCACAGAAATAGT
This sequence comes from Calotriton arnoldi, assembly GCA_963921515.1. NCBI lineage: Eukaryota > Metazoa > Chordata > Amphibia > Caudata > Salamandridae > Calotriton > Calotriton arnoldi. The sequence continues at coordinate 1,377,636 of CAWUFW010002012.1, forward strand.
GCTGAAAATCGCACCAAAAAGATGCCAATTTTTTTTTTTAATTCTTCACGGGGGGAGAACCCCCTCGAACCCCCTTTATTGCCGTCGGGCTCGCTCGCTGCGCTCGCATACGTACAAGTTCGCTCTATAAAGTTTGCTCTAAGTTTCTGTATACAGGTCTATGCAGGAGTTTAAAATAATATTGACTAACATCGCATCACATTTCAAACTGCATCTTGGGTATTAATTACTAACCAACTCAGTGGTACCTATTTTATCAACCTTAGATGAATGAAAGATTGAGCTGCGGCCTGCAAGGTTTGAAAATATTCCTTGAGTTTACATGCAGCAGCTGTAGGGCACGGATAACTCACTGAATTATTTTACAAGGATCAGAACTGTGACCTGCAGGATTCTCTGCAACAAATGTATTAAACCAGTAAGCTGTTTTGCTAGGATACACACCTGTGAGCAGCACGTAACAAGCAATGCTCAGCAATATGAATATTAACACTCAAATATGTTATGATGATTAAAATCGCTCACCAGTAGATTACAAAGTGATATATCCCCGCAGCAAATGGATTCATCATCTGTGCTTTCCTCCGGCTAATCTATGCGGAGGCTTCCCTGGATACACAAAGATGTCTCCTGTTTCTAGCATGATTCTCAACAACTTAAGCTATACTAAAATGTAATCTCTTGGTTACCAATACCTTAAACAGAAAAGTTTAACTAGCACGTTTCCTTTCCAATGTCTTTAAGGGTAAAGTTTGTAAATAATATGCACATGCTGTGGCAAGACAATAAGCTGCCTACCACCCTTCCCTCATGACTCGTCATTTTCTGATTCCATCTCCTTTCTAAAGCTGTAGCCATTTGCCCCCTCCCCAACAACATACCAGGGGCCTTCGGAGATTAAATACTCAGCTTGTCACAAACTCAACATGCATGGCAAGGTCTCCATGTCTCGCATTGGCCGCCAGCCTTTTGGCTTTGTCATGAATTCTTTTGACGTTTTTGAGAAAATATTGTTGGGGTTGCTGACAGGCCCTCAACAATCTTGGTCTCAAAAAGCAGACACTGCCATTGTAGCCGCTGGCACTTGAGAGCCACTGTGTGTGGATGTACTCCTTGTGAAAGGGCTGAATGTCGTCACTCCCAGAAAAGTTAAGCAATGGTTGAGACTACTGACCGCTGCCCCATGCTGCGCGCAGAGGAAACATGTGAATGACACAAAAACAGATCAATGAATTAACAGGCCTAGCTAGAAGCCCCTAATAAGTTAGCATAATATACATATAATTTTATCAAACTCTAAAAGGTCTTCCTTAACGCCAGGCCTAAAAATAATTGCCTGATTTGGGATACTATAACCAATTCAGACCCGTTTCAGCTATTGATCCGATTCAGGTGAATAAAAGTAGTAAACAATGTCGGACGTTTAAATTTTAAGACTATTCGAATGTGTGGTGCAAGCTATAAAACATCTGGAAAAATTCAGGTCTGCAAGCAGAAATAGGCTGCGGCTCCATGCCATGCTAGATGTTCTTGGAATCATTCTTTTAAAAGGGAAGTGGGGCCTTGAAAGGTGTGGCTGTGGTTAAAATTAACCCGCTAAAGTATTTTTATTTTCCCCTGTGCAAACTGAACCTGCAGGGACCCATTCATCAGAGCCTGCCCTCAGACTGTAAATAGTTTCATAATGGGCCAACGCCAGGTACTGTTCAGAAACTCGTGGTCCGGGGGAAAAAATAATAATAGAACGTTGCATTTGAGCAAGGGGCTGAGAGTAAGGCTAAACGTAGATGGCGCGTGTGTGTTGCGGAAAGGGGAGGGGGGCCCCATAATCCAAGATTTATGACACCCTGCTCCTTTCATGATCCACTTCAAGATTTTGCTAAGGTGTCAGCACAGACTAATATAATTAACTGCGCAGTAGCAAATAAACACTAGAAAATTAACAACCTTCAGCCGCCCGAGAGTGTACTACGTAATTGAACATTTTCATTTGTGAGGCATGGATGCGAGGAAACCAGATTCAAAATAAAGGAGGGGTGAGGGGCGGGTCCCGTCCCCCGTCCCTAGGGAAATTTACAGAGTGCTGCCTAACAATTACTCAGATAAACTTTTACGTTCCAATGAATGGCCCTTTTAATTTTTGGCGTAGCCCCTGACCTCGACTCAGTGTTCGCTTTCCACCTCAATTGGAATGTGAGCGATGACATATTTACAGTACAGAGCGAACAGCATTGCCGTGCCTAAGGGAAGCCGAGACAAGATGTAAGAAACAGAGAGGGCATAACGCTTGTAGAAAGGGGCAAATCATCTTTATAAACACCGTGTGGTTAGGAAAACGAATATGAAAACAAGGGCTGCTAAGCCAATTCGTTTCCATCATTTGTTTCCAGCTGCCCTGCACCCACTGAAAGGCTCTGGAGCCGGAGTATTTTTTGATTGGCCTAGCAGCGATTTCTGGATTCCAAATGCACCTGCATCATTTGAGATCAGTGTTCTTTGCCAGCTCTAGATTCAGGCCCTGATTTAGAGTTTGGCGGTCGGAATACTTAGTCGCAAACACGCCAGATGTGGTGTCTGCCATTTTACAAGTGCAAGAGAGGGACTGATGCAATTAATGCACGAAAAATAGAGTATCCCAAGTGATGCCGCTGCATAGGTGTTTGAGTGTTCGGAAGATGAACAGGCAGTAGTGTCGGCTGCACTCCTTTCACCATTTTCCAGGATACTGCTTAGCCAATGACTGTACTCAAATAAAGGACCATTAGGTATATTTAAAAGACCCCTCACACACCAACCTAGTTGGTGTCATGCTTCATCATTGGGGTCCCAACCGGGAGGCCTAATGCCGCCCGGTTGTGCTCGACGCCTGATTACAGCGGAGCAGGTGTAGTGTGAAGATGTGATGTAAAAATTAAAAATACCTCTGAGAATCCTTGCCCAGTAAATTTATTAGTGGCGGCTCAGGGTATGGTTAAAAACTATGTGAAACCGACTAACAAGAAATATTCATCTGTAGTGGTTTAGGTGATGCGGTCTACATGTTTCAGCCCGTCAAAAAATTCAAATGGGCTTTCGTCAGGACCTAGAATTCAAGTGAGTGGCAAAGTGAAGGCCACGTGAAAAAGTAAAGTACCAACACACGCACTAAGGTGTGTGGACCCGGTGTCGATATACTTACAGACACCACTCAAAAAACAATTAGTAGAAAAGAGCAGCTAATCGGGGCATGAGAGGGGTTTCAACCGATCAACCGATTTGGTTCCGTGAGGATTCCCATGAGACTACCTACTGCGGTCTCCCGAAGTCCCGGCCGAAGTGTTGACCAGCCGGGACTTCGGGAGACCGCAGTAGGTAGTCTCATGGGAATCCTCACGGAACCAAATCGGTTGATCGGTGAAACCTCTCATGCCCCGATTAGCTGCTTTCTTTCTACTAATTGTTTTGAGTGGTGTCTGTAAGTATATCGACATCGGGTCCACACACCTAGTGCGTGTGTTGGTACTTTACTTTCTTCACGTGGCCTTCACTTTGCCACTCACTTGAATTCTAGGTCCTGACGAAAGCCCATTTGAATTTTTGACGAGCTGAAACATGTAGACCGCATCACCTAAACCACTACAGATGAATATTTCTTGTTAGTCGGTTTCACATAGTTTTTAACCATACCCTGAGCCGCCACTAATAAATTTACTGGGCAAGGATTCTCAGAGGTATTTTTAATTTTTACATCACATCTTCACACTACACCTGCTCCGCTGTAATCAGGCGTCGTAGCACAACCGGGCGGCATTAGGCCTCCCGGTTGGGACCCCAATGATGAAGCATGACACCAACTAGGTTGGTGTGTGAGGGGTCTTTAAATATACCTAATGGTCCTTGGACTTACCACACATAGTGATTGATAGATCTCCACTATTTCAGGGTCCGTCCATATTGTTTCTTTATAACTTTACCCAGGGGATTAGGACGTACCCCAAAATCCTCGCTCTCTTTTTGTTTTTCGGTGTACTCAAATAAAGCCTTTTTGCCACTCTAGCCATCACCCAGAAAAAACAAACCAAGACAATGCAGAGAGGGGAGGAACTATATTCAACGTTTATGAAGCAAGTAATCTGGACAGCCATCTTTATGAAGCTGCCACCACGCTTGGGGCAGACAAGGGATGGGTCTGTCAGTACATGGCAAACCGTTGTAATAAGAATACAAAGGATTCCTAGGCCTCCACACCAGATCATCAGTAATCCGGGCCCTCCATTGAAACAAGCATTGGTAATGCCAATAGGTCTGGCTTTAAAGGAATGTTGTACGGTAACGTGAAGCATTACAAATACACAGCATGGGAATATATATATGTCTGTGTGTGGAAGCAAAGAAATGCAGAATAATATTGGTGTATGTTATAAGGTCATATGAGAGATGCACTGTCAAACCAGACCTAAAAATCCATGTATGTTAATGACTGCCCTCCTTCCATCTGGGCTGCTGCCAGAGAAAAACAACAAATTATCTAGTTATCTAAGACACTTTAATAACCTTACAATGTTGTGTGTGTGCCCCTGAAAGTTCAAGCTCAGACAGCTAGATGAATAAACAAAATGATCACAACTGTGAGGAGGGCAAGCACCGTTTTCTGGAGGCACACAGCTTCTGCCCAATAAAAACATGTATTCCTGGCTACCAACATGTGGGCGTAGCAAAAGCCCATCTCTGGTGATGTTCACATAACTATTTGGCAACTGCTGAGCTGTCAAGTCAGACGATAAAGAAAAAATAGCACTGCTTTTACAATGTTAGTTATCAGCGAAATCTCCTTGAGTGAGAGTTCACAAAGGGAAACAAAAGAAGGTTGATCACACAGTCACCATGGAGATTTTAAAGATAATAGAAAATGTTCACCACAGAAAGGCACTGAACTCAGAACTCTCCGATAGCATTACGCAGGGGAAACTCTCAAAAAGACATAAATAACATTTGTGTGGGGGTGGGGCCCATGGACATATGCGATGGAAGTTTTATCTACTGGTGAGGGATAACCACAGATTTACTGTTGAACATTCATAAAATTGCAAAGGAGTAGTATGGAAGCTGGAAAGCCCGAAACAGCCAGTTAGCTTTCAAACCGGTCACCAAAAGTGTCCACACCGATCTCACCAGCACCCCTACCTCACTGAAGTACCTTGTTGGCTTTCACAGCAGAGCAGTTTCTTTCTATGAAACAGTACCTGCATGGTGCACCAATACAAACCATACTATCTCAAACGCGTATGTATTTTTATTAGAAGACAAAATAAAAAGCATCATACACTTTTATATGCATTAAAGAGGAGTTTAAAGTACTATTATGATGTTAATGAAAAATGTTCAGATTTTTTTTTGTTTAAGTAGTGCTAAATTCAGAAGTCATCCGGTATACACATTTTCTCTACCAAAATATTCAAATTCTAATGGAAAAGGCACTGGTCAATTCTACAGATAACAGCAAAAATGATGGATGGAATGCTGACAATGCAAACATTCTCCCCCAGTCAAAAGATCTGGGTTAAATCCATCGTTCTTTTGCCCACTACGCCACCCCAGTTTGGACCCAGCCATATGCAAATCAGTCTTGACCCTGTGCCCCATGGGAACAGTCCAGACCGAACTGCCAGGCCCTCCCTGGACCGGAAACAAGCATCCTGGGACCGGTTTCAGGGTATGTCACCCCTCTTCAGCCAGGCTAGCTTGAATCCAGTGGCACAGTGAGCAAGGGACCCACGTCTGGGCATACCCATCCCACTTAGGGCGAAAAGTGTTACAGCAAACAAATGATGGACGGAATGCTACAGATAAAGCATTTAGGGGAAAAAGGGTGGTTTCTGCTACCAACCAACACCAAACAAGGCCCTAAACGTAGCAGCAGGTGCTGAGATTAGGTAACTTAATGACAAGATTGAGCAATTTATTACTTTTGCCATCAAAGAAAACTTAACAGTTTGTTAATCAGTCGGTACACAAATGATTTTATTAACTCCTTCGCAACAAATTACCATTAGAAAAGTCCAACTTTGAGCAAACTACAAGAACCTCACGAATGAGCATTTTTGAACAAGTCTGTGATGCCTGAAGGCAGAGAAACTGGATGCAAAATGAATCAGAGGACAGATCTCGATCCTAGAAAAATTGAGTGCGGTCAGACAATTTGAGAACATCCTTGGTATTAATCAAGGATCTGTTTTAATCTCGCCATTTTGTGCAAGTACGAGCAGTGAAATGTCCCAGTAAATGCCCTTTATTATGTAGTGTTGCTATATGCTCTAGGTTTGCCAATTTTTAAGCACTACCGATCCTTGGAAATACTGCAACGCCAACAATGGGAAAAACAGTAAATTGCCCAAAGGCATGCACATTTGTGGGCCAGTGGGCAATCAGGACATTAAAAAAACAGGTTTCTGAACACTGCCTGGAAAGGATCGTTGGTAGGCCATAAACTAACTTTGCACATTAACTTTTTTTTTTTTAACCCAAGCCAGAGGTTAACTAAAGCATCTCAATAAAAAGCACCAATGCGGGCCATGCACATTTCGCCTGTATTAGTCATGGCCACAATCACTGCCATTTCCCCAGGATTTGATTTGTACAGCAGGTCACGAGGTGCAAGAGGTCCAGCTCAGGATTAGGAGCTTGATAAAAGGCAGGATATTTCAATCTCTTGCACAGTACATAATTTTGAATGTAGCAAGTGCTTTTATGTCCCAGCAGATGAGCTTGTGATGTCACAAGAGGTGCTCCGTAGCAGACCGGGACATTCGAATGAGAAATTTCGACAAATGTTGCAAATTAAAATATACATAAACAAATGTCTTAATTGTCACATAAAATGCATGTACTCATGGAACATGGTCTTCTCCAAGAACTCTGCTAATATCTAAGATTGCCTCCCTACACGCACTGCACATGATGGAACACTGGCAAATGGGATTCGCACATGCTAACAATGCAGATGGACAGGTCACGCAGGTCTGTTTAGCCGAAGAGCCAGGTCTTGAGAGTCTTCCTGAAGGTGTTCAGGGAGGGGGTGCGTCTGATGTCTGCCGATAGCTCGTGTTAAAATGTAAAATCTGAGTCCCTTGTTTTTAGGTCTCGCCTATGCAGCGCGCATGAGCTGCATAGGAGGACCTTTAGCCGTCGCTCTGGTCATTTTCAAGCACTGCACTCGTGCTTGTGGCGGCATCCACCTTGCGGGAGCGAGCAGGGGCGCGCAACAAGCACGAGTGCAGTGCTTGAAAATGAGCAGACTGCTCTTTCAAGCGCACGCGCGCACCACTCGCAGGTGCACCCCTCCACATTTCTCACGTCCCTACTGCTGCAGCCTGCACGCCTTTTTTTTTTTTTTTTTAACTTTAAGCACGAGGCGCGCGTGCTTGTTTCCTGCGCCTGTCTTCGGCAAGGTCGCTGCGTGGGAACAAAATAACTCGCATTACAGGGCACCATCCTATTTAGAAGGGACGGCAGCGTCTCATTATGCGGGGATGTTAACTTGTGCGACTTTTTGTTTAACTTTAAGGCTGGATCGAACAAGCTCTCTCTCCCTGTCTAGTTCTCTTCCCAACAATGGGCACCCCCTTCGGACCAGGCAAAATTTCTTCCCCCATTCCCCCAATTTTCCGATTGTTTCTATCTCCACGTATTGCCCCAAACGGCAAATTACAGGCACTATTAATTGCAAAACAGCTGCCATCCTGAGCAGAGGGAACAGTCAACTTGCCGAAAACACTTATGTAAATGCAGGAATCCTTTTATGCACCTATTACAACCCATTTATTTTTACAGCCTTTGTTGCTAGGGACGACGAATCTCTTCACATTCAGAAAGAAGCACATTCCCATCTCCACTGCCCTGTGTGGCAAAATAAAACAACGCACAGGCACACATGTGGGCACAAACACATAGGCAAACTCACAGACATATGTAGGGACACACCATACAGACCTGTGGGGGTTCTAAAATCCTTACACCCGTGGACAGCTGGCTGCTGGGTAAGTGTATCTAAATTGCCTTATCATGCTTTTGAAACGCACACTTTGACTCCCGGCGATCTTTCCATGGGCTTAACTTAAAACACGAGTATTTTAAATCTGTAGTTTCTGCAGTCACATATAACTCTGATCATATGACAGAAGACTGCTTGGACAGGGGATGTCATTGCCAAATACTTGCTGTTGTAGTTGGAAAAAAATATTTTTGTATGCGTTTTCCTATTTTAAAAATGTTTTGTTTCAGCAAATTTTTGTATTCGGGTGGGAACCTTGAGAGATTCTATAGAAACATCAGTGAGCGGAGCTGGCAGGAAGTAAAGGAAGGGGCCCCCTAGCCAGGAACATGTTTAGGTCGAGCCTAAATCAGCACACATGCTATATTCTCTCTCTGAGGTTTTAACACGCCAACTTATCTAAAACATTGGCAAAACAAACAGCTTCAGCTAAACACTTACAAAGTCACAAAGGCGAGGCCTATTGGCTATGCCAATGCTTGTTTGATTAAGCTATGCCTCATCCATTTTTCACCCCTGCCCTGCTTTTAGCCTGGCTCTATCCTTGACACTGCATTTGTATAAACATGAGTAAAGAATCTAGATTGGGGCATTGTAGGCTGTGTATACATGCAGAGTCGGCGCAAAAGAACAGCTGGCGTCTGCTTGGAGTTTTTCAGACAATGGTAAAACCTCAAGTAAAGTTTACCCAGATAGCATATCTTGTTGTGCAGCTTCAGGACGCGACAATTGCACAAGGCACCAAGGCTGTCGATTCTTACCGGTACCTCATTTGTGTGTTTTTCCCAAAGTTCTATTTACCTCTGGGCGTCCCTTGTTTGTGATCTTTTGCTATAAAAACCCATGTAACCATCGTTCAGTGTGCTCTCTCCTCGAGTATCTCTATGGTGCTTGTCGGACGAGGCCCCCATTCATGAATGCTAATAAATGACCTATGGTTTGTACTTCACTCCAGTGTCGATCCCCCTTTACTTCTTAAGAACCCGTTGACTAAGGGTGACCCCTGCACCAGTGGGTTTTAAATAATCCGCTTCCACACTCGTTCCAGGTCTTGGCCGCAATGTGAGAGAAGGATCTTCCGCCTGCTCTGGCTCTGTGGATGCACGGGGTTTCGGCCAGTGCCAGTCGAGGTTGGAAGATCGGAGGTTTCTTTTGGGTACGTGGAAGTTGATTCTGTCGTTGAGGTATTTGGGTCCGTTGTTGTGTAGGCATTTGTAGGCGCGAGTGAGGATTTTGAAGGCGACTCTTTTCTCCACGGGGAGCCAGTGGAGTCTTTGTAGGTGTTGGCTGATGTGTTCGTGCCGGGGGATGCCGAGGACGAGTCTGGCGGCGGTGTTCTGTATTGTCTGGAGTTTGCAGAGGAGGGAACTTGCTGATGCCGGCGTAGAGCACGTTTCCATAGTCCAGTCTGCTGGTGATGAGTGCGTGGGTGACTGTCTTCCTTGACTCAGGGGGGATCCATTTGAAGGTCTTGCGAAGGATGCGGAGGGTGTTGAAGCAGCTGGGGGTGACGGCGTTCACCTGTCGGTTCATGGTGAGTCATGAGTCGAGTACGATGTGATCGTCCTTGGAAAGATGAAATATTCATTTTTCCCACTGGGATTCGAGCAAAACTGCAGAGAGAAAGAAGAAGAGTAAAGGCGAAGCCTTTGATGTATGGCAAGAAGGCAGATCGAACACACTGGATGGACCTGGCGGTTATCTTTCACCATCCAATTAGAAGTCTGCCTGCATGGTTAGGGTGTCTCTTCAATCAATGCTTGCTTCTTCTACACCCCAAAATATATAATAAAGACCGAGCTAACAAAGTTCTGCATCTTGCAAAGATAACAAATCGTCTCTTTGAGGAACTATAAATGTTGAGAGGGTTAAAAAAGTTTGAAGGGTGGGACAACATGAATGCTTTTTTCCTGGGTGATGTAAACATTTTGAATTTTTGGCTGGGTAAGTCACGGGGGAACTTGTGTGTTTACATTTTTATCCAGCTAGCATTCTTCATAGAGTCAAAGATTTTTAATGCATTCTGCCACGTGAGGCACTTCTCCATAATTTAGCGTGATTTTATTAACGATCTACATTGGCACTGGAATTCTCTCTGTGGTTAATCAACGCTTGTGATACTGGGAGACTTCCAATGGACGTCAGCCTGTCGTAAGCGACAGAAAAGAAAGACTAGGTAAGGCACCAGAGCTAAAATGGAATCCAAAATACGCAAAACATCTGAACCAAAGCTTTTCCCAGTGCAAGGCTCTAGAAGACGACTGTCAGATCGACAATAATTTGTGCATAGGATAAGACAAGTTGCATTTCTGGCAACTGTGCCTTCAATCTCGACCGAAGCCAGTCTGACATTTTATTTTACTATTCCCAGATGAGAATACAGTTGTGTCCAGGCACTATGCCAGGGCACGTAAAAAAACAATGCCATTGGAAATAGATGAGGTCTTTAAAAACCATCCAAGCCCTTGTCAAGATGGCAGTGTTCTGTAAGAAAGAATATTAAATAAACCTAAAGGCCGTCAAGCAGACAATGGCCAGGTGCCGCCTGGTACATGTTTATCTCTGCTTTATTGCATTATGATGGTGACTCTCATTGGCGCGGATCCAAGCGTACACTTTCCTCGTACTGAGGCCCATCCCCTTGGAAATAAATACCGCCTCTACCCACGCCGTGTGATGTCACATGTTCTATTACTACTTGGCAAACAACGGGATCAACTTAAGACAAGTTCAGCAGCAAATCATTTCTTTGAGAATGTGTGTCCGAATATCTGCAGCTTGTTAAACTTTGGGCGTGGCCCGCAACTTCAATAATAAACTTTGTTCACCCAAATCCAGAAACAAATGATACAAGGTGATGTTCTGTTCACATACCTCCTGGCATCCAACAGTCCCATCATCTTGCATCTCCTCAGCCTTCCTAGCATTCCGACACGAGTCATCAAACTTTCCAAAGTACAACAGCACTCCAAAAAGTCCAATCTGTTTGTGATAGGCCAGCGATCCTCGTTTCTTTAATATATATGTCAGTTCCATAAGCCCGACACTAAATAACGATTATGAAAGGGTTTTAACAGCAGTGGAACTGATCTCCAGTTATTCAGATAAAAACGTCACCATAGTGGTTGATAAATAAGAGTATATATCGGTTTATTTATCTGCACTTGAGCGTCAAACTACACACCTCTTTGTTAATTTTAGAGGCTAAAAGTAGTATTAGAGTGTTCAAAAAAGTTTTTGTACGCACAAAGGTTTTACTTGTAAAAAGATTAATATTTTAACAACGCGACAAGCAATAAAGTTTACTTGAAAGTCTAACAGTACTTCATAGCAGACAGCAAATCACCCTAGGCAAAGCCAAGCAAAGTTTTCTTGCCATCTACCAAGTCTACATTAGCCCATGTAGAGGTAAGTACGAGTAACCGAACCAGGGCTCTTGCCTATTGCTAGCCATCAGAGTATCAGTATTCGTCCAATCACAGCTCTCACAACAGTTCTGCACTTGCAGTCCTAATAGGCCCTCACAGCATCAATACAAACCCCTTCATTGCTCTCCTAGTAACTCTGCATGGTTACTTATAGTTATGGTAACTGAACTCCAATCTGATGCTATTTCTGGTGAACCAAATACAGAATTCCAACAACACCAAGCAACCACAGGTGTTAAGCTGTTGTTAAGATAACCAGTTTTTAGATCCAAAGGTGAAACAGACAAGGACCAACCCCAAGAGCCAGCATGACCTGTTCATCCATGGATAGCTACTGGCCATCTGGCCCGCCCAACTTGTGTTGATTTACTGACAACTATACGATGGTCACTTTTGTGAAATCAGTGTGGCTTATGGAGCGAGAAAAGTTTTATGAGTGCAAGACCGTGTGAACACTATGGATGAACTACCACTGAAAGTATCTGACTTCAGGAGCTCTACGCAGTCATTAGCGAGTTTGCAAGAAATACTCCAAAGCTGTTTAACAAAAGCCTGCAGCGAGAATGGAAAAATGACAGTACTAGTAAGCCTCAATTTACTTATACAGTTCTTTCTTTCTTAGCTTAAAAAAAATTGCAATATCTCTGTAAATGCTCGTTCCTTTGAAGAGCCTTTTACTTTCTCTCTGAAAGAGAGTAGCTGAGAGGAGGGCAACAGTTGGGGGAATGTACCCTCAGGGTCCCCCTCGTATCTTAGGTGAAGATTCTCATGTTCACAGTGGGATTAAGGGGTTGCAGTCTGTAGAACCTTGTAGCACTTGCCCTGCACTAGCAGTTTGCATGTCCTTCTTTGCCCACAAAAACATTACGCAACATCCGCGCAGAGGCTTCCTCAGAATGGGGAACTGCAGTCTCTTGGAACTATTTTGTTCTGCACATGTAGTGCAATGTGCATGTTATTTAGAATAGCAAACACAACAAGATGATGGACGGAGTGCTGAAACTTTTCAACCACTCACCCCCAGTCACAGATTTGGGTTTAATCCTTCGCTCTTTTGTTCACTATGCCACCCCAGTTTGGACCCAGCCATATGCAAATCAGTCTTGACACTGTGCCTCATGGGAACAGTCCAGCCCAAACTGCCAGGCCAGGTCCTCCCTAGACCGGAAACAAGCATCGTGGGACCGGTTTCGGGGTTTCATCCGTCATCAGTCAGGCTAGCTTGAATCCAGTGGCACAGTGAGCAATGGACCCACGTCTGGGTGTACCCTTGGCCACTCAGGGTAAACATAGAATAGGCTGTGCTGTTCAAAACATTGCATAAATAAATCCGACAATTAGCATGCGGGTAGTGAAGAATTATGAAATATACTGCATTTGTTTTTTACTTCACTGCGGGCCTGGCCTTTACTATACAGTTTTATGGATGATATTTTTAGGTCGAGCCTGGGCAGCGCATGTGCTGCTCTGCGAGGCATGCTGAATTCAGGTATGACTTGAAGCTCCACCCACTCTGCTCATATTTTTCATTGGCTTGTGTCAATGTCCACTGTAAACTGTGGCTTTTCATTGGTCAATAGGCTCAAAGGTCCCGCCTTAATACCGCCTTGTCTCATTTTGTAACCTCCCATGAGGACACCCCCTGTTACGTGTGTTGTTACTCAGTAGGCTTTAATTACAGCCTCCGAGCACTATTTTATTTAAATAGCTTTGTCCTGCCTGCTGTTGGGCAGGACATGCTCTCCAACACTTTTTAAAATCTTTATAGCACAGGCGCTGAACGCATTTGCAATGCAACAGGTCTCGCATTTGCGAGAGTTTATGCTATTGGCATTGCCTTTTATTTAGCGGTTTTAAAAAAAATAAAAATAAAAGGCAGTGTCATTTACAATGCCACTAGCTTAAACTCTCGTAAATGCGAGCCTATTGCATTGCAAATGCTTGTTTTTATAGAAAACTTGCCATGTAAAATTATGACATATGGCACAACAAAATACATGGGTAGTGTGACATTGTTACACCACACACAGCAAGAACTGCCACGGTGTGAATAGAAGTGTTTTCTTCTTCCTTACTTATCCACACTTGTGTAAAAACGTAGTTGAAGTAAAGGTTGACCAAAACCTGTGTTATCTTCTGTCGTGTCGCCATGCCTGCCCTGACTCTGCCCCAAGGTCAGGCATGGCCGGAAGGGGAGGAGCCGCGGGGTGGAAGCGGCAGTTGGCGCCCGGCAAGGGAGAATAAAGGACGTTGTTTCCCAACACTGACCGTGTCCACGTATTCCTGGGGCGCGGGGAACACGAAACTGGCGACGAGGGTGGGGATGCGAAGTCACCCCCCTCCACCTCCCGCAAGTCAAACGAAGCGCGCGCTGCCGCAAGTGAAAGCGGTGCGCCCTTGCCGTCAGAAGAAAGCGCGAGTGACAGACAGCGCATCCACGCGGCCCGTGATCAGGGAGGTGCACCTGAGGGTTTACTTCAAAGACAGAACCTTGCTCACATGAAGGGACAGCGCGTGAAGACAGGGGTAAGCTCAATAAGAATGCCCCTGTGAAGATTAAAACATGCATGCATGAGTCCTTTTCGGCGGCCATCTTGAAGTCAGGCATGCTGCATTGGCCAAGCTTAGTCCTAACAGTGGCCATTTTAAAGTCAGGCAACACGCTTTTAAAAAAACCAAGGCCTGCCAAAGTCATACTGAGCCTCACAGGCACCTCTAAAGCCCATTGGAGCCACACTGTACCTCACCATGTCGGACCCAGACTCCTCGCAGCAACCCGTGCCTGGCCCAGCACACAATGCCCCGCCGCCCGGACCGATACTCATGAGAGTATCATACTTACGCCCTCCTGAACCATTACCGATGACGTCAGGAAACAGTATGGGCCCTGCGTGGAAGAGTTGGCTTGAGGACTTTGAAGACTTTATGAAAGGGTCACAAGTCCGTAACTCTAACCAACAACTCATTGCCCTACGCAATCTTGTAGGTAAAGACATTGGACAAATTATCAAAGACTTACCGCCGGCCAATGCTGCGTCATATGAGAACATGAGAGAAGCTCTGAATAAGAAGTTCCTTCACAAGCGGAACCTAGATTATGAGCGCTACACGTTTAACCTCGCGTCTCAGGAGCGAGATGAACCCATGGGAGACTTCATCTCAAGCCTCAAGCGTCTAGTCCGCCATTGCGAATTCGACAACTTCAACACAGAAGACGCCCTTCGCCTGCGCATCATTGATGGATGCCAATCTGAGTCATTACGCCGTCGACTACTGAAGAAGCACTACACACTAGATGAGATAGAAGAACTCACTCGCATCAACGATCAAGCCGAAGAGCACGCAAAGAAAATGGAGGCCAGCAAAACCGAAAAAAAAAAAAAAAAAAAAAAAGGAGCAAGCCCTCTGTGTGCTCTCCCACACAGAACCGAGGCGTCGCCCAGACCGACACATCGGGAAGATTTGTAAGACCGCCTCGTATGAAGACACCCCGCCGAGGGACACAACAGTCACTGCCGTAGACAACCTCCGCAATGCTACCGGTGTGTCCAAGACTACCCTCACACGGGTCAGTGTCCAGCCATTGGGCAACAATGTCACCGATGTGGAAAAGACAACCATTTCGAAGCCGCTTGTCAAGCCCGTTGCACGGAGACGAGACAGACCAAACCGAACACAGGATCACGTCACCATGTAAGGTCTGTACAAGGTCAAAGAGACCACTCGAAGAGCTCATCCAGATCCAGTACACAGCTCATACCGATCTCAGCAGTCAACATCCAGAGAGTCGTCCTCCCTTACTCCCATATCACAAGACAGTGATGAATATGTATGTACGGTGGCAGACCCAGATAGACTGAAGTACCCGCGACTACACATCCAAATGGGAAACCACTCCGCCAAGTTTGTCTTAGACACAGGCGCATCGCTCAACTACATTTGCGCCACCGAATACCAGAGCATGAAGCCAAAATTAGAGCCAGCCGCAGTGCGGGTCTACACGTGGATGTCCAGAGAACCATTGCCATATTTAGGACAATTTCGTACCACGCTGACTTACAAAGACAGGAAAATCCAAGCACAAATTCACATGATCGAAGGCCCTGAAGCAGCGGACTGCCTTCTCAGCTTACCAACGGCGGAACGCCTGAAGCTAGTCGAGATCCTATACAAAGTGGACGACTCGCCAGACATTGACAACAAGTTCCCAAAGCTGTTCAACGGTCTAGGGAAGCTTGCCCATTTCAAAGTCAAGCTGCACATCAATGAGCAAGTGACGCCAGTGGCACAGCATCACAGGAAAGTGCCCTTTCACCTACAACAAGCGGTAGATGATGAACTCCAAGACCTATTAAAAGCAGACATCATCGAAAGATCAATTAGACCCACTCCATGGGTGTCACCTGTAGTGGTCGTACCCAAGAGAGGCCAAGACAACAAAGTACGCTTGTGCGTAGACATGCGAGCTCCAAATACAGCCATCGAACGGGAGCGACACCCAGGACCCCACATTAGTGACATGATCACACGCCTGAACGGAGCGACAGTCTTTTCGAAACTAGACCTCAACAAGGGGGATCATCAACTTGAGTTGCACGAACGATCACGTTACATCACTACATTCACCACACACCAAGGACTCTTCCGGTATAAACGCCTCAACTTTGGGATCTCCTCTGCTGCTGAGATTTTCCAGGAGGCTGTCAGACAAGTGATACAAGACATTCCGAATGCCTTTAACTACAGCAACGACATCTTGGTGTTCGGAGAGACCCAGAAAGATCACGACACAAAGCGCTGGACCGGGTGTGCCACGCCCTACTCCACGCCAACCTCACACTCAATCAGGACAAATGTGAATTTCACAAGTCGACCCTCAAGTTTTACGGCCACATCTTCTCAAAGGAGGGCATGAGACCTGACCCAGAGACAAGGTATCAGCACTCGGACACTCCACAGCCGCATGACGTCAGTGATGTTCGCTCGTTCCTGGGGATGGCCAGCTACTGCGCCCGTTACATCAAAGATTACGCCACAATCAGTTACCCCCTCAGAGAACTAACTCGACAAGGGCAAAGCTTTCAGTGGTCAGCTGCGTGTGACCGTGCTTTCAACAAAATCAAGGCAGCAGTGAGTTCAGCCATCAACCTCGCGTACTTCAACCCCAAACGGAAGACTGAAATCACAGTAGATGCCAGCCCCGTTGGGCTAGGTGCGATTCTGGCGCAATATGATGATGAAGCTGACCAACGCCACATAGTCGCTTACGCCAGCCGCAGCCTCAATGCCACAGAAAAAGCATATTCCCAACCGGAAAAAGAAAGCCTGGCAGTCGTGTGGGCGTGTGAGCATGTTCACCTTTTTGTGTATGGCAAACACTTCACACTCATCACCGACCACCAGGCGTTGATCACCATCTTTGGGAACCCCAGGGTGAAGATGCCTCCGCGAATCGAAAGGTGGGGCATCCGCCTGCAAGGCTATACGTACACCATCATTCACAAACCAGGGAAGGCGGAGAATCCGGCAGATTACATTTCACGGCATCCCCAAGCCCTGACGCGGATGCGCCACTCTGTGGCTGAAGAATATCTCCATTTCGTCATTGACCGAGCTTGCCCACCGGCTGTTCCACTTGAGGCTATCATCGATGCATCGGCAAATGACGTCACAATCCAAAACATCATACATCGTGTTCGCACTGACTCATGGCGACATCTAGAAGAACTGAAGACAAGCGACACCATCAACATGCAGGAACTCGCGGCATTCAAGCACGTCAAAGATGCTCTATCAGTGACAATGGCCTACTATTAAGAGGCCGGAGGATTGTCATTCCCAACCAGCTGCGACAGGGAACTGTAAATCTGGCACACGAAGGACACCGAGGGGTGGTAGCCACGAAGAAAGCGCTGCGAGAGCGCGTCTGGTTCCCCTCCCTTGACCAGATGGTGGAGACCACACTCCGAGACTGCCCACACTGTCAACTAGTAGGGCGAGAAGAATCACATGCTCCCCTGCAGATGTCGGATCTACCAGATAGTGTCTGGCAACACGTAGCTGTTGACTTCTTTGGCCCGCTGAAGTCGGGAAAATACATAGTCATCATGGACGAATATTCCCGTTTCCCCATCGCTCACCAGATTTCCTCTACTAAAGCGACCACTGTCATACCTGCAATTGATGAAGCATTTGCCGCATGGGGCATCCCCACAGTGGTGAAGACTGACAATGGTCCACCATTCAATGGACAAGAATTCGCAGAATTTGCGAGACACCTCAATTTCAAGCATCGGAAAATCACTCCCCTGTGGCCCCAAGCAAACGGGATGGTGGAGCGATTCATGGCCACCATCAAAAAGACAATGCAACAAGCTGAGCTAACTCACCGTGATATTCAGCCAGCACTTAACGAAGTACTACGAGCATACAGGACCACACCACAAACCAATGTCCGGCCACTGATGCTCGGGCGGATCCCTCGCACTCGAATACCAACCGCAGACACTGTTAGAGTCCAAAATTACGACTTCAGACCACGAGACCCTGGTAAAATTGGACCGGACTAGGAAGGAGAGGATGAAGGAATATGCAGACCACCGCAGACACGCCAAGACGTCTGATATCCGAGAAGGAGACTGGGTGCTGGTAAGACAAGAAAGGAAATCCAAAGCAGACAGCCGTTACCATGATCATCCACTACAAGTAACAAGAAGAAAAGGGACCATGATTACAGCCGAGGCTGGGGGCAAGAGAACGACCAGGAATGTGTCACACTTCAAAAGGTGCAACCAGACAGCGTACACGTGGGCTCGAAGACCTGACTGGGACACAGACATGTCAAGTCAAGAAGAGAGCAGCCACGAAGAACCCATACGAGTAGTGGAGACCTGTGAGGGGAGAAGAGAACGTCCTCGCAGTCAATTACAATCCAGCCGACCACGAAGGGACATTCGAAGGCCCATTCGACTCATTGAAGAACTCTGAGAAAGACATTGAACATTCAAAATACAAAAGGGGGAGATGTCGTGTCGCCATGCCTGTCCTGACTCTGCCCCAAGGTCAGGCATGGCCGGAAGGGGAGGAGCCACGGGGTGGAAGCGGCAGTTGGCGCCCGGCAAGGGAGAATAAAGAACGTTGTTTCCAAACACTGACCGTGTCCACGTATTCCTGGGGCGCGGGGGACACGAAATCTTCCATCACAAGTTACAACCAAAAGCCCCATAGGCACCTGCCGTTTTTCACAACATTTGCACCACTTTTTAATGAAAATCATTAAAGCAATATCAGATGTAAAAGTAGACCGGAAGTGACCATCCCAGGGAAACCATGGACTTGGGAATTGTTAGGTATGTGCAACTACGCAGAACATAAAAGTATTTCAGAACTGAGACAAGTGTTGTCGTAAAAACAGAAATATCAAATTTCCCAGGTACCACCTACCAGTAGTATCTTTACACATTTACCACCTAGGGGCAGAAACTGAAAGAGTTACTCTTTAAAAGCATTTAAATCACAAATCAGTCGAGTCAGAAAATCACATACATCCCTTGCGTGCGCTGGTGCCCTCCCTTCACACACAGAGCCAGATTCATTATTTCTTTTTCACTTCCAGATGCCACTGGAGTACACCTCACAAGGTTCTGAATACACTGAAAGAGAGCCACAAATAACGGGGCTGCTACAACCAGATCATGTAGAGCATGATGCAATCAACACACACACATGGCCAATGAGTCAGTCCTTTTACTTCTCTTAGAAATCCGGCTACTCTGCCAGGGATGGTTCCCCCATGACACGAGGCCCGACAGCTGGCAGTGGTGGTGCTAGATTACAACAAAATGCCTGGAAATTGGTTTTTCCTGTGAACTGAGGCAGCTCCTGTGGCATGCAAGCACAGAAAATATTTGCACTGCTCTTGTACACAACACTGGAAATTGGATTAGGTACAATGGTGAGTTTCTGGCTACACAGCTAGTCTCAGAGAACCTGTTCTTCTGTTTGCTCAAGACAACAATAATATCTTGTGGAAAAAGGTGTATTCGTTAAAGATTAACTCCAGGGAACCATGATTTTTAATCTACCTCAAAAAGTAAAGAGTTACAATTTGTAGATTTGACCTCTATCAGCACAAACTACAGGATGTAAAATTTGAATATGCACAATAATTGTAAAAGAGTAGTTTTTCACATCTAATGGAAGAACTTGTACATCTTGTACTAGTGTAGTCCCGGTTCTTGGAAGGGTGGAGGGTACAGGAGGGCCAGCCTCCCTCCCCCCCATCCCAAACACAACAAAACCACCTGGTGCATCCATGGCCCACTGACAAGGGAAGAGTCATTTTCTTTTCATGTCCCCCTGCGGACTATCATGCTCTTTGCCCAAAAGTCTCACTTACATAATAACTAGCAATTACTTGGGCATCTATGTCAAAGCGTCATCATAGAGGAGTGCAACCGGGTTTGGTAAACCAACGCCCAGCGCATCAAAGAGTCGAGCCAGGAGATGGTTCCCTTTTAAGGCAAAAAAAACCCAGGCTATTCTGTTTACTGTGTAGACAGTGAACAGTCGCTGCCGTGACACTCGCAGGCTAGACCAGTGACACAGAATGGGGCTCACCTGGAGCCCCAAGAGCTCAGACGCAAAAGCACATTTTTGACTGGGGCTGCAATCTATTCCGGGCTTTCTTTAGCAGTGGTGGGAAATGGTGGGGGGTGGTCTTTCACTGGCATAGCTTTCATCGTCCAGTTTACACTGTACACCGTCGATTGACCATTATAGATTACAAGCGGTGTCTGACAGGGTGGCACAGGGCTGGGTCAGAGTAATCACATGCTAGTGCTACTGACCAAAGAGCTTTTAGATGCCCCACGTCTTTTTTTTCCAAGTAATCTTCGGAAAAAAACTGCGAGTCATTTGCAAATTGTGTTTACATCCTCTTGTTTTAAGTAATGTTGCAAGCTTAATAGCCAATGAAATGGCAATTTGCTATTTTTCCTCAAAATTCTTTGGAGAGAGTTCACCTCTCCATAACAAGTCATTAAGTTTTGATCAATGATATGTACCTTTAAGAGGCTTACTTGGCCATTTACGTTACAAATCTCCAAACCCTGTGCAAATGTTTTTTTAAATGCAGTCAACTTTTGAAAAGTGACACTGCTGAAATGTTCTTTAAAATGCAACATTTGCTATGAATGCTCAAAACTAATTTAGGATAGAACTAGGATGGGGCCTGCGGGTAGTTATTCATCAGGGCTCACAAAACCCTCTGTCATGCCCGCTCTGGTAACAGACATGGAATAGGCATAAATGGAAGCAGATGCTATCAAATTTATCATCTACAAACAACTGACCAGAAGAGTATCCAAAACCACCCCCACTAGAAAAAAAAGATACATAATGCATTCCCACAAGGTGGTAGTTAAAAGTCAAAGACAGTAAAATTGACAGTCACTGGCCAAATGCCTTGTCCATTCGACTCAACTTTACTAAAGATAGTAACTTTCACTTCTTAAACAAGTACAAATTGGACAGATGTTGTAAGACTCTAAAATGCAGATTTTTCCATAAACCTTTCATAATTTTCACTCACTGCCCATCTATCTTCTTTGCCCACACAGGCTACTCCATGGCTTCTCAGAAAACAAGGATCCTGTATCCAGGCCTGGTTTTGTGTGCCCATTTTATTGAAAGTTGTGAATTCTCTCCATAGAAGACATGCCAAATCAGCTTTGCTGGGCTGTCTCTCTGGCTCTGCCTACCCCACATAATATGAGTCTAGTGAAATCACTCTCCGCTTGTGTTCCCTTTGCTCCAAGTCCTGGGCCAGCCAGTGTGGAGTGTTGGATCACAGTGCCCTCACAATACTGTCTAGTAGTGTTTCTCCAGAGCACAAGATACAGTGGCATTTCAACTGGATATCACTTTATGCTCCTGACTTTACAACAATAGTTTGGACAAGCAATCAATGTTTATTAGAAGAAGTGGAACGAATAGTTTCTTACCTGTCGGTGTAGTTTTGCAGCTTGAAGACTTTCTGGATTCACTATGCTGTGCATTATTCCGCCATCTCGTGGTTGGGTCCTGATTCGTAGTCTTTTCTTTCTTTCTTTTTTTTTTGTTGTTGGCCCAGGTGGGCGGCGACGCCCCCACCATTTGGTGTCCTCGGTGACGTAGTCGCGCTTCCTGCGGAAGCTCCCACCTTTGGTCGCCATCTTCGGATTCTTTTTTCTTTTCCTGTTATTGTTTTTGTCGTCTAGGTCTTTCTCTTTTATCCTTTTATTTTTCTTTTGATCCCTCTAAACTCTGTATGTAGTCTAGTTTTACCCTTAACCTCCTATGTTATCTTCCTGGCGGAGGCGGGTGGGATCGCTAGTGAATCCAGAAAGTCTTCAAGCTGCAAAACTACACCGACAGGTAAGAAACTATTCGTTTTGCAGCGTGAATCTTTCTGGATTCACTATGCTGTGCATAGACTTTGTAGCGGTTTTGTTATTGCGGTGGTTGGGTGGAAGATGAGCATTGGCTGCTGAAAATGTGCTGTAAGACCTTCTGTCCTACTTGTGCCTCTTTGTTCATCTGGATATCAACACAGTAGTGTTTGGTGAACGTGTGCACGGAAGACCATGTTGCCGCTTGGCAAATGTCTTGTATAGGTGTGTTCGCTAGGAACGCAACCGTTGCTCCCTTCTTCCTTGTTGAGTGAGCCTGGGCGGCTCCCTGTAATTCTTGTCCTGCCTGCTTGTGGCAGAGTTGTATTGCTTGTGCAATCCATCGTGCTATGGTATTTTTTGTTACTGGTCGTCCCAAGAAACTGCTTGCGAAGGAAACGAAGAGTTGTTTTGTTTTCCTGCATTCCTTCGTCCTTTCTATGTAGTGCATCACTGCCCTTCTGGCGTCTAGCGTGTGTAGCGCCTTTTCTGTGGGCGTTGATGGTTTCTGGAAGAAACTTGGTATCTGTATTGTCTGGTTAATATGGAACCGCGACACCACCTTTGGCAGGAAGTGTGGGTCCGTTCTCATGACAATTCTGTCCTTGTGTATTTGCAAGTAGGGCTCTTGTAGTGTAAGAGCCTGCAGTTCACTGACCCTTCGCAGTGACGTGATAGCCACCAAGAATGCAGTCTTTAGTGTGAGCATGTGCAGTGTGGTCTTGTGTATGGGCTCAAATGGTGATTTCATCAACTGTGTTAGCACAGTGTTGAGGTTCCAGCTTGGGGCTGGCATCCTTTTGGGGGGCTATTCTTTTAGCTCCCTCCAGGAATCTTTTGACCACCTGTGAGGTGAAGAAACTTTTCCCCGCTTCTCCCCTGGTGTAGGCCACTATGGCTGCTAAGTGAACCCTTAGTGACGAGTAGCTTAGCCCGCTGTGTAGTAGGTGCGTTAAGTATTGTAGTACCGTTGATTCTTTTGAGACCTTTCGTTGCAGTCCCTCTTTAATGCACCATTGCGAGAACCTTTTCCACTTTGCAATGTAGCATTTTCTTGTAGTGGGTCTCCTTGCTTCTCCGAGTACTGCCATGGTGCTTGGTGGTAGTTTGAGGTGTGCGAATTCTAGGTCCTCAGGAGCCATGCTGCTATGCTGAGGCTCTCTGGTTCTGAGTGGAGCACTTTTCCTTCTTGCATTGTTAGGAGGTCTTTCCTTCTGCTGAACCTGTGCGCTGGTTCCTGTGCCATTTCCATTATTTGTGAGAACCATGATTGTCTGGCCCACTGAGGTGCCACCAGTATCAGTGTCATGCTGCTGCTCCTGCATTTGCTGAGTACCTTGTGTAACAGTGGTATCGGGGGAAAAGCGTATGCAAATTCGTTTGACCAACTTATCCATAGCGCATTCCCTAGGGACCTTTGGTCCGGTTGTCTGGATGCGTAATGTTGGCATTTTGCATTCTGGAGTGTTGCAAACAGGTCTATCCATGGTGTACCCCACTTTTGGAACAGCCGCTGCACCTCCTGTTGGTTGAGTTCCCTTTCGTGGGATGCAGACGTCTGCCTGCTGAGTCGGTCTGCTTCTACATTGTCTATTCCTGGAAGGTGTATTGCCAGTAGGTCTATCCTTAGAGGGATGGCCCATCTCCAAATCTCTTGTGCCAGGCTTGATAGCGGTGCTGACTGTGTTCCACCTTGTTTGTTGATGTAGAACATGGTTGTTGTGTTGTCTGTTTGTATCAGCACTCGCTGTCCGTAAAGCTGCTTCTGAAAGGCTTTTAAGGCTAGGAACACAGTTTTTAGTTCTAGGTAGTTGATGTGTTTCACTGCATCTTGTTGTGACCACAGCCCCCTGACGCGGAGTCTGTCCATGTGCGCGCCCCAGCCCTGCTGTGAGGCGTCTGTTGTGATGGTCACTGTTGGAGTTGGCTGTGTGAATGGCTTCCCCTGTAATATGTTCTCTTCCTTCCACCACGCTATTTCTTGCTGCACTGCGTGTGTGACAACCACTAGATCTTCCCAACTCCCTGTCGCTTGTGACCACTGCTGCTGTATCCATTCTTGGAACGGTCTCATGTGCAGCCTGATATGTGGGACTAGGTGGATGCATGATGCCATCATTCCCATTAGTCTGCTCACCGTCCTCACTGTCAGAACTTGCCCCTTGCGGTAATGACGCGTTTCCCTCAGGAGCGCTATAGTTCTCTTGTCGCTGGGGAACACCTTGGACTGTGTGCTGTCGATTTGTGCCCCTAAGAATATTTTGATCTGCTGAGGTTCTGTTGACGATTTCTCCCAATGTATTGAGAAACCTAGTCTGGACAGTGTTTGTATGACTTGTTTGATGTGATCCTTGCAGTGTCTGTATGATCCTGCTTTCACAAGCCAGTCGTCGAGGTAGGGGTATATATGTATGCCCTTTCTCCGTAGGTGCGCTGCCGCTGCTGCAAGGCATTTTGTGAAAGCCCTTGGTGCGGACTTGAGCCCGAAGGCTAGCACTGTGAACTGGTAGTGATTGTGGCCAATCACGAATCTTAGTAGACGTTTGCGTTTGTGGTTGACGGGTATGTGCAGATATGCGTCTTTCATGTCTATGGTCGCCATGTAATCCCCTTCTTGGATTTGGGGTATTACTTCCTGAAGTGACGTCATTTTGAATTTTTGAGTTTTTACGAACTTGTTGAGGAATCTGAGGTCCAGTATTGGCCTTAGTGTTTCGTCTACCTTTGGCACTAGGAAGTACGTTGAGTAGACTCCCTTGTTCCTTTCGTTGATTGGAACTGGTTCCATTGCTCTTTTTTGTAGCAGCTCCTCTGCTTCTAGACGTAGGAGGGCGAGCTCCCTTGCGGGAATTGCCCAGTGTCTTGGTTTTTTGCCCAGGGGGTGTTTTTGGAGTTCTATGCAGTAGCCGTGCTGTATGATGTTCAGTATCCACTTGTCCGTGGTAATCTCCCTCCATTGTGTGAGGAAGTTTCCTATTCTGCCCCCCACCGGGGTTGTATGCTCGGTGGTTATTTGTTTGCTGTGTGTGTTTCTTATTTTGTTCTTCTGTTGACTTCTCCTCTCCCTTGGTGTTAAAAGGGGAGGGTTTGGTTTGTTTGTGAAGTCACTTTGAGGTGGGCTGCTGACCCCCTCTTCGGGATTGTCCCCGTCCGTACCCGCGTCCTCGAAAAGACCGTCCTCTGGGTTGATACTGCCAATTTTGCTGCTGTTGTCCCTGTTGGCTTTGTCCCTGGTTGTTCCCCTGGTATCCTTGTTGGGGAGATTGGTGGGAAGTGGCGGGCGCATTGCCCCCTCTACCATTGGGCCGCCTTGAGGGGGTTCCTCTTCTCATCCCCCTGAATTGCAGTGCTCCCATGGACCTCGCAGTTTCATTGTCTTTTTTGAGCTGCGTTAACTTCTCGTCCACTGGGGCTCCAAACAGTTTCTGGCCATCGAATGGTGTGTTCAGGATGTTGCTTTGTACCTCAGGTTTGAAACCTGAGATCCTGAGCCATGCGTGTCTCCTTTCAGTCACCCCTATCATCATCTGCCTGCCGGTGTTCTCTGCTGCGTCCAAGGCTGATTTTAGGCAAGTGTTTGCGATAGCCTTGCCCTCTTCAACTAGGTGGTTTGCCCTTTGTTGGTGTTGTTGTGGTAGGTGTGTTATGAGCTGGCTCATTTCATCCCAATGCTGGTATGCATGCCTGCTGATGAGGGCGTTGGAGTTGGCGATGCGCCAGTGTATGGCTGCGTTCCTCTCCACCTTTCGTCCTGTGAGGTCCATTCGTTTGCTCTCCTTGTCTGGAGGTGGACCTGTGTTAGTGGGCACATTTGCCCTTTTCCTGGCCGTTGCAGTGATAATGGAGTCTGCTGGCACTGACCCTTGTATGTACGCAGGGTCTTTAGAGGAGTGCTTGTACTTCTTTTCGCTCCTTGGTGTAACAGCCTTGCAGACTGCCGGTTCTTTGAAGGCCTCCCTTCCCTGGTCCAGGACGCTAGGGAGCATGGGTAGGAACTGGGACCTTGTTTGTTGAGGAAGTAGGGTTTCCAAAAGGAAACATGCCTTTGCCTTCTCCTCTTGCATTTCGACGCCATAAGTTGCTGCAGCCCTTTGGACGACCCCATTGTAGGCTCCAATGTCGTCTGGCGGCGAAGGCCTCGAGGGATAAGAGTCTACCCCTTCTTCTGGTGATTCTGCATCGAGGTCTTGCCAGTCTAGGTCTTGTTCTTCCGAGGGCGCCGAGTCCCGGTAAGACTGGAACTCTTCTTCGCCTTCGAAGTAGTAGTCCTCTTCGCCCTGTTCGTCGAGCGGTTCGGGGGCTCGATGTCTTCGTTGTCGCCCTCCCCGAGTGTTTCGCGTGCTGGCTTCGACGGAATGGCGTATTGCTTCATTTTTTCGTCGAAGTCTTTTTTCCTTTGCAGGATGCTCGCCATCTCTGCTTCGAGCCTCCTCTTCTTCTTCTCCATCTCGTGGACCCTTTCGGCGTTGATGGCTGAAGCGCCCCTCTTCGCGGTCTCGGACGTCAAGGACGACGCCGGGCCTTCCTTTCTGGGCGTCGAGGCTTCCTTTTCGGAGGTTACCTTCGACGCCCTTGGTTTTTCGGAGGCTTTTGCCGATTGGGAGTCCTTC
The DNA here is from genome assembly GCA_963921515.1 of Calotriton arnoldi. Taxonomy (NCBI): domain Eukaryota; kingdom Metazoa; phylum Chordata; class Amphibia; order Caudata; family Salamandridae; genus Calotriton; species Calotriton arnoldi. The sequence continues at coordinate 1,404,133 of CAWUFW010002012.1, forward strand.
ACGAAGGATCCGCTCGGTTGTTTGTCCTTGGTTGCTGTTGCTTTCGGCGAGTGTTTCGGCGGCAACGCTCCCTTCGAGGACTTGGCTTCACTTCTGAGAGTGTCGCTCGGGGCCTTAGCTTCACTCTTTCGAGCGTCGCTTGGGTGCTTCGGGGTCGACGTCTCCCTTACCTCCTTCGAAGTTTTCTTGTGGACCTCGACGACTGAGCAGTCCTCCGGTCCCTCTGCGATGTTGTTTTCCTCTCCACTCGAGAGGCCCAGGTCTCGGAGCGATGGAGGTGCTCCCTGGCCCTGCATGTTGTGTTTCGCCCTTCTTTGCCTCTCTCTCACCCGGATGGTTTTCGGGGTGAACGCCGAACACGCGTTGCAGTCTTCGCTGATGTGGTCGAGCGGCAAGCAGAGGTTGCAGACTGGGTGCTGGTCCTTCTGGGCGTACTTGTGGTGACAGTTTTGGCAAAACTTAAACGGTGTCTTGTCCATACCCGTGCTCTGGGGGCCCCCTGTGAGCGCATTCTCTGTAGGCGTCGAGATTTTGGTTGTGGACCTTCTACCTAGTCGTCCTTCTCGTCGCCTCCTGTACTCGTCTCCTCATCCGGTGTCTTCAGGAAACGATCTTTTGGTGATTATTTCAACTTTGAGATTCTTCGTCCAACTTTCTGGAACTTCTCGTCGACGATCCAGACCCCACGGCGGAAAAAAGAATCTGAAGATGGCGACCAAAGGTGGGAGCTTCCGCAGGAAGCGCGACGACGTCACCGAGGACACCAAATGGTGGGGGCGTCGCCGCCCACCTGGGCCAACAAAAAAAAAAAAAAAAGAAAGAAAGAAAAGACTACGAATCCGGACCTAACCACGAGATGGCGGAATAATGCACAGCATAGTGAATCCAGAAAGATTCACGCTGCAAAATTACATTTTAACTCAAATACAGTAGGACAAAGTAACTATGCACAATAAAAACCCAGTGTCCAGTGAGAGATCACTAATAAAAATAATACTAGCAACAATAATGCATAGCTTTTTCTTTACATACAGAAAACGTATGTCTCAAAGAACTGACACTGGTGGTTCTAGCACCTTCTGGGAGCCAAGATATGACCACAGATATGCAGTGCTGAGAAGCAAATCTCTGTGGTGAAATGGCTATGCTATGTAGTGATCTTGAACACCTACTTGTTCTTAGAAGTTAATTTCTCTGTCCTGGACTAACCCAGTGACTAGCCTCCAAAGTTTAAAATTAAGGAGAAATGTATGAAATCAGAAGTTCCTCGCCAAAATGGTGATCAAAGCTCTAAAAATCATCTGGGCTCAGCACCTTCTTCTGGATCTTCTGTACACAAATGGGTCACGGATTGAATGATCACTACTAAGCTGCTAGAGCAGATGTCAAGGAAACAGTGCACGCTCACCAGCAGGTAGTACCTCCTCTCTGCTCTTGCTAAAGTCACGACAAATACAAAGTGCTCAAGGGCCAGAACTTTTGGGGTAGTTGTGGCACTGGCAGGAAGCAAGGGTCTAATTAAAAAGTTTACCAATTCATAATCAGTAAGTGAAGCCAACCACTTCAGGGAGCACTTTCCGATGCTACCTACTCTCCTCTCAGGACAAGGGAGACCAGCAACTGATCAGCAGCATGTGTATTAACTTACTAGGCATCCTAAGTGGGATTCATCTACGCCTGGGCAGACTGGCAGGTCAAATGCCAGGATAGCCTGTCCTTGTTTCAGCTTAGAGCACGGACTCTGCACAATAGCTCGATTCCCAGGCCTCCGTGGTTATTTCTTCATGCGCCTTCTTTCTTCATGAAAGATCCAGTACCTCTTTTAAAGTCGAATGCTTAGATAAAGCAACACTCATGTTCTATTCCAAACTGGATTTACAGAAACCTTCTCCAGTACATTCCATTTAGAACACTTCACTGGTCAATCTCCCCTCTTCTTCGCATTCCTAAATACAGTAAATCTTCCCAAAAAACTTTGTAAGTTTCTCCTATTTGGCTTGCCATAATCTTTTGCAGCAAGAGTCCTCTTTGGTGATAGCATGCTTTATAAAACTTATATAACCTAGTTTACAAGAGGTCTTTGCGATGAATGTGGACTGCAACTCAGAAATCAGGCAAGGGTGAAACTCCTATTGGATCTCTGAGAGACAGGCCCTGCGGGGGGTTGTTTCAAAAACCGGGGATTTGAAATTGAGTTAACACTGATGCAGACAAGTTGCACCACGTTATGTTATGCGGTTTTATATAGCGCACAGCTGCTGCAGCAAAGGGGCATCCCAGCGCTGAACAAAAAACAGCAGGTCAGAACAACACACAACAGTCTATGATGGAAAGAGATACGTTTTAATGGCCCTGCGAAATGCCATATAGTTTCCCATGCTACGAATGATGGTGGGGAGCGCGTTCCAAAGTCTGGCCGTCAATACACCAAAAGAACGTCCACCAGCACGCACCCTCCTCACCCGTGGGACCACCGCCAGATGCTGGCCCATAGACCGAAGTTGGCGGGAGGGGATGTAAGGTGTAAGCAGATTAGCCAGAATGTCTGGGGAGGAGGAATTCAGAATTTTAAAAGACATGCACAGAGTCTTAAACTCGATGCGCTTTGCTACAGGCAACCAATGTAGCCGACGGATAGCATTGGAAGTAGGGCATGTCCTGGGCAGACCTAACAAGGCTCTGGCGGCAGCATTCTGAACCCTTTGCAGTCTTGTGATCTCCACTTTATTAACTCCCTGGTAGAGTGAGTTGGCGTAGTCCAGTCTTGACAGAATGGATGCTTGGACAATTACCTGCCTCATGGCCGGGTCAATAAACCTCAGCAATGGTTTGAGCCCCCGTAAGATACCAAAACAGGTTCCTGCTACTTTCTTTGTTTGAGTCTGAAAGCTAAGGGCAGCATCTACCCCCACACACAGATTTTTTACCACCTGTTTGGGAGCAGGTGCATCGCCCAACTTAGCAGGCCACCAATGCTTGCTCCACAATTCAGTGTTTCTCCCAACCAGCAGGACATCGGACTTGTTGGCATTTAACTGAAGACAGTTGGCAGTCATCCACTCATATATAAACTCTAGATCCCTCTGAAACTTACATGAGCCTGCTATATGTCCTTCCAAAGGAAGGACATCGATTTAGCATATATTCCCCAAGCATACCACAAATAAGTACATTCACAAAAACATGCTCAGGGGACGTGAAATGATTTTCTTTCCCTGGGGTTCAGGTGAAAATGTATTGTGCACTGGCACAAATAAATCAGAACCAAAAAATTGGCAGACCCCTCAACCTGGTGGGGTGGCAAAATTAATCCTCCTTGATGGGTGCTTACACGTAGAAGAGCGCAAGGCTATTGGGGAAGATGGGTGAGCAACAAAAAGACATGGCTCACCTCCAGTGGGTTAAAGATACAGACTCCACTGGGGTGCATACACCGGCTCAATCAGAAAAGTGAAAAAAAGAGGAGGATTGCTTAGCTTCTGGAACAGTGCTAGGAATGTATTCCCCACACACAAGGGTATCATGAACCCTTTAGCAGCCAATGCGGGGTGAGGTTCTTTATGGAAGTAAGATGTGCTGATAGAAAAGGGAAACAAGGATGGATGAGTGGGTAAAGGGGTGCATGGGTGAAAGGATGTTGGGTAGATGGGTGGATGGATTAAAGGATGGTTGGATGAGTGGGTTAATGGATGAGCAGGGGGAATGGATGAGCGGGTGAACTGATTTATGGGTGAAAGGATTGATGGATGAGTGGCTGAAAGTATGGATGCATGAGTGGCTGAGAGGATGGGTGGATGGGTAGATGGGTGGATTAAAGGATGGCAAAGTAAATGGAAATCTGACAGGCTGGATGGATGAAGGGATGGATGGGTCGTTGACAGGATGGCAGAGTAAGTGGAAATCTAAGGATGGATAGATCGCTGGGTGAAAGGATAGCAGGGTAAATTTAAATTGAAAGGATGGGTGACAAAGTAAATGGAAATCAGAGATGATGGAAGGGCAAAAGAATGAACTGATAAATTAAAGGTTTTGTTGATGGTTGGCAAGTCAAATGGTGGGTGTATGGATGGACGCATGCATAGATGATGGATGATGTGTTAACGGATGGTTGGAATAGTTGATGAACTGGTGAAAGACTGAATGATGGCTGAAAGAGTGAACGGATTATAGAATGTAAAGGTGAAATGGTAGATATCTGCGGGAGGATGAAGGGTGAATGGATAACAGCTTGGATGGAAGAGACAAGGATGCTCTTCTAGGGAGGTCCGGGCTCACTTTCTTCGCTTGTTTGGTGCCATCAGAGTTTTGATTTGAAGTGGGGATATTTTAATTTTCTGCCTACTCGCTTGCCTACACCCATGTAGCAACTACATGTCCAGATGGCATGCAGTAATGAAGTACATGCGTTTAGCATGGAACTTCATATATTGCACCTTTCAGATCAGCGCCTCAGAGATCTTCGCACCCTTTTGGCGCGCCATCTATTCATTTGCAATCACCAAATGCACACTTCAGCAAAGGAAAATCCACTATTGAAAACATGGACCAATGAAGAGCTCTTGAACAGAATAAAAACCTAAATTCTTGATGCTGTAGAGAATTATTTTGTTTTGCAGCACACATCTTTTAAGTCTGGCAGTCTATAACTGTGCCATTAGCAGTTTTTTCACACCAGCAGAGCCCTGCCAGAGGTGTGACTACCGATCGGAAGTGTGGTTACAACCAAAGCTGGCCTCCTGCAGCAAAGCATGTCTCAGCAAGATCTGCAAAACCTCGAAACAACTGCGCACTGTGTGCAGAAGTAGCTTGACACCACAGCTGCACGGATGCTCAAAAGCCTCACTGATGAGGGGGCTGGAATTCTAAGACGAGAAGCACTGAACCGCACTACCGCCCTCATTCTTCTACAACCAGTGCTAAAGCTGCCTGCAGTACCATTTATTCTATTGTCAGTTCCATTAATGTTTGCAATTGAGGAAGCATTCCAAGCATTACGGGACAGCTTGGAAACACTTATTTGCACTGTTCTCAGCGATATGAACTAATTTGAAAGCACTTACTTAAATGGGGAAACTCGATTAATTTTTTTACATCACAGGTAACCCCAAGTCAAGAGGGTTTTGGATGAATACAACAATCAGGATTCACCTTCCAATCCCCACCTATAACTACAGCAGAAAACGAAAACATAAGATATGCAAACTAACTATTCCTAAATCAACTGAACGATCCAAATCGATTGAGTTCAAACTAGAATCACTTGGTACATAAATTACATCATCAGGATGAGACACAACTTGCACTGCAACAACGAAAAACACCAAAACCCTACGTGATATGCAAATGGACAGACTAAAATGCAATCCCAGAACAATCATGCCTATATGCATGGCATACAACAAGCATTGGCATAGCCAATAGGGCTCGCTTTTGGGACCTTATAAGTTTTTAGTCATGCTTTACATTATCGTGGGTGGAAGCTTTAACACATTTATTAGGCATTTTATAGAACTGTATTGAGAAGTACATATTTAAAGTGTTATTCTGTACAACTAAACTGCAGGGTACATATGTACAATACTAATAATAGGGTATCAAATTAAACTGGCAGTGAATTGAACAGAAGTATTGGGATGGTATAAACATAGGGTAACAGCAGCTGTATAACATGTTTAAGAACTAAGTTTTTCTGTATACATATATTATAAATATGTGAATATATTCTTATGTGAGCGGAATGCGTTTTTAAAATAAATTGCATAGTAAAAACATATTTCTTCACTAATAAAACAAATTGATGCACTTTAAGCAACAACTAAACTCAAGGTTTGGTAACCTGCTTTACTTCCTTGTGTTATGCGTGGTGCTGCTACAAAATAATACTGTTTGATACGGAGGTGGTGGTGTTTTTGTGGAAGGTGGTGCTTGATGGTGCTGAGTGATAGTGATGTGGTGCATAGCGATATTAAGGTGATGTTGTGTAATGCTGAGGTGGTGCTTAGTGATGCTGAGGTGGTGCTTAGTGATGCGGAGGTGGTGCTTAGTGATGCTGAGGTGGTGCTTAGTGATGCTGAGGTGGTGCTTAGTGATGCTGAGGTGGTGCTTAGTGATGCTGAGGTGGTGCTTAGTGATGCTGAGGTGGTGTTTAGTGATGCTGAGGTGGTGTTTAGTGATGCTGAGGTGGTGTTTAGTGATGCTGAGGTGGTGTTTAGTGATGCTGAGGTGGTGTTTAGTGATGCTGAGGTGGTGTTTAGTGATGCTGAGGTGGTGCTGTGTTTGTTATTTGCAATTGAAGTGGTGCTGTGTTGATGCTGTGGTGGGGCTGTGCTGGTGCTGAGTTGGTGCTGCACTGATGCGGAGGTAATGTGAGGGGGCGGTGTTGAGTGATGCTTAGGTAATGCTGTGCTGGTGTTTAGGTGGTGCTGAGTTATGCTGTGGTGGCACTGTGCAATGCTGTGCTGGTGCTAAGGTGATGGTGCACAGATGCTGAGGTAGTGTGGTGGTGCTGCAGTGGTGCAGAGGTGGTGTTCAGGTATTGTACTGTTGCGGAGGTGTTTTGCGCTGGTGGTGATGTGTGAGATGGTGCAGGACTTGGGCTGAGTGATGCTGAGGAGGTGTTGTGCTTCTGTTGGTGTTTTTGGAGTGCAGTTGCGTGCAGTAGCTTTGTATATATTATTGGCTGTAAGGCATGCCTGTTTTTTTTAAAAACTGTGTGGCTATGCAAAGATGTATTTTTTTTATGATATACTATTACAAGCTTAACAGAAATCGATCTAGTAACAATAAAAAACAGCAAATGTGGCTTTCTACCCCCATTAATTACTTAGCAGCTTAGGAAGTATGTTTTAGTCCTGGTGTAAAGCTTCACAGCCATTAATTTCAAGTAGTTTATTTAATGTTTACGTGCTAATAAAACACAAATATGCAAGTTATGTTGGGGAGAGCAATGTTTACAGCTATGCTAACTTTCAATTTTATATAGCATAGCTAGGTTTCTAAACAACTACAAAGTAATGAATTGTCAGCTACTGAAAATTCTTGTTGTAGCCTTTTTGCTTAAAAAACAAATGTGGAACAGCTTTACAATTAGTTTCAATGCTAAAGTAGCACCTTCAAAGCCACAGCCCTCGCCCCCTGACCCCTCCCAGAAGCGCACATACGCGCACGTTATAAAAATAAATGTAAACAAATAAAACCAGGGTAGGCACGGGGAGATTAAGTGATTTTGCGCAGGATCACAGGATGTTGAGCCGACGCCGAGACTTCAGTAATTCGGAGTGCAGAGAGGAAGCTGGTTTGCAAGTGAAGAGACAGCAAATAGTTTTGGGTCAAAGAGGGTACTAAGAGTTAGATCATGCTTATATGCGTTTGCTTTTCCGTTCGTTTTTCCTTCCTATGTCTTTCTGTTTACAGAATATTGCATAACAGCTGGCAGAGAGACAGAAAGACATAGGAAGGAAAAACGAACGGAAAAGCAAACACATAAGCATGATAAAAACTTGTGTATACAAACAAAGAGCGACACTAAAAGTGGAACAGGGACAGGCATAGATAAATACGAAAGCATAAACAGGGATAGACAGATAGAGCGAGATAAGGTAAGTGAGACAGGCTTTACAGAAAAAGTGTACAGAGACAGTGAAAGGCGGAAATATAGAGTGAGAGAATAATACATAGACACAGTGGAAGACAAACAGACGCTGAGGAGGGACATGGCACAAGACAGATAATCAAAGAAAGACATAGAAATTATAAGACCGAGGGACGAATACAAAAAATCACAGGGACAAGCATGGCCACATGAGAGAGAGAGACTTTAATAGAGGATGCTAAGAGTTACACCATTAGGCACAGCGGCTAAAGGCAGCAAGCGCCAGGACACAGCGCTTCTCCACACCATGTGTGCACAAAGCAGTCCCCACTTTAATATAGTTTATAATCTGCACTGTTAACATCGTCTTATCCAGATACATAGGATTACCAGTGTCTTGGTAACGTAAACAAAAATTGCATAACCGGTGGCATCTGCCAATGTCACCAAGTGTACTGAAGAAATCTATGTGCACGCAGCAGCCACAGGTACAAATAAAAGCAGGGCTGACTCGGACTTTCATCCTTTCCATTGTTCAAAAAGCAAGCTCGTGTGCGGTGTAAATCGATATGTCTGGGCACGTATGCTCGGCTTATCATTCATAAAGATTAGTCTCATTACACGTGCTCTGTAGGATTGATAATAAATCGCATTGTGCAAGTCATGGCTTTTTTTTTACCGTGTTGTGTGCGAAGTGTGACACTGCGCCATCAGTGCAATCATGAAGGTAAACCCCACAATTAAACCCCATGCTCTATAACGAGCCTGGACCTGCGCCATCGGAAGTGCCTAGAAGTCTAGGAAAGGGGAGTGCTTTTGTATGGAGTAATAGACCTGTCCCAGGGTGTTTCAGTGTGAAGGCGCGTGGCATCTGCATAAGCCATGTTCGAGCCCCCCCAGGGTGCACAGCCTGCTTCTCTCGGCCTTTTAGGAATATCTAATAACTAGTTGTTCCCCTTGTTTAAGGGACCCCTCATTTGCAACTTTGGGCTTCCATTCAAAACAATTACTGTTTTGTGCGTTAAGCCCAGTGCTTCAGCTGTGTCCATAAGACTACAGCTTCCAGAATACATCAGTTTGAGCAGCCATGTGCTCACCAAGGCACCCCCCTCCTGATCAGGGGCCGGTCCCAGTCAGCAGCGCGGGGACCGGCAAGTTTCGCTTTCCTGTCAAAGGGCGGGGGCCCAGAGCTGGAAACAGGGTGCCTGCGAGCGAGGGTGAGACAGGCAGGGGAGAGAGAGTAGAGAAACAGAGGAGGAAGAGAGGCACAGCACAGAGACGGGGGCAACCGAGGAAAGGGAGCGCTGAGAGCACAGGAGCGAAACCGGAAGCTCTCTTCAATAAAACAAGCATTTGCAATGCAATGGGTCTCGCATTTGCGAAATTTTAAGCTATTGGCATTGTAAATGACAATGTCTTTTATTTATCCGTTTTCAAAACCAACAGATAGATAAAAGGTTTGTCATTTACAATGCCAGTATCTTAAAGTCTCGCAAATGCGAGACCTATTGCATTGCAAGACCACTGGTGGTGCTGAGTCCTTGTATGCGTGAAGGGGCGTGTGATCGTGTACACTGATCCCTGGTGTGTCTCCTGGGAGGGCTGCCTTCACGAGCATATGGAAACGTCCAGTGTGCCAGCCGGTGGGCATGGAACTTACATTAGTGCTCAGCCCGTGTGTGCGTGAGTGAAGCGACAAGTGATCGTGTGCAAGGGGCTCTGGTGCGGTGTCTGTCCTGGGAGGACAGTCTTCACATTATCCACTACATGCCAGTGTGCGCCGTGTCAGCCGGCGGGCACGGGAGCTTACAATGTGGCACTGCTAAAAGCAAAACGACAATCGTGAACATTACCTGCGCCATCTTGTCTGGTGGAATTCTATGTGCACATAAGTTGCAGTCATTTTAATCTATCACAGCCATTTTGTACTCTGTTGGTCACCTTTGTTTCACCCTGCCCTTACTAGCATCCCTCTGACCCTCTGACCGACCTGGTACGTGTGCTGGGGGCTATAAACTCTATTTGCCGCAACAAACCTCAGCGCCACTTGCTGCCATAAACTCGTTTTTCCTCTCATCTCTGTTTTCAGGCAAACCTTTGGACACTCTACCCCTCACTGCACCTAGTTACACAAACAGGTTCCAAACACCAAAAAGACTCTTGCAACATGATTTATTGCACTGCAAACAGCAAGACTTGTTGTTACCAACAATGGGACCGGTTTTTATCAACAGAACGGACTCTTAGATCTGGCCGGTCTCACATGTTTTAGACCCTGAAGCAAGGTCCAGCTGCAAGATAAGATTGTCTGTTTGACCTGGGTGGGAAGAGAATTACTGTTGGGCTTGTGTGACAACCTGCCCGGGGCGGAGACCCCAAGCTTGTGTAACCATGTTGATGAAACCAATGCATTGTGTCAAACTTGTATAAAAGGAAGAGCCAAAGGAGTCATCAGCAGAACACCTCCCTCAGACATCCCGGTGTCTGCAGTTGACGTGATCTCCTCATGAGAAATAAACCTTTTTCTTGTCTTCCAGTTTCCAGCGCTTGCCTCATTATTTTGATAGCGAACCCAAAGTGAATTAGAGGTGGAACCCTGCACCGGGCAGCATTGAGGGTCTTAGAAAACTCGCTGCCTTTCACAAATTGGCGCCAAACGTGGGGGCCCATCAGCGACGCGTGGGTCCGGTAGAGAGGTCCTAACGACGGAGTGAACGACTAAACGATTGGGGTATACCTGCCTGAGAAGACCCTTGTCTGGCTGCCGATCGACTGAACTTCACTGGTTCCGAACGGACCTCTCTCGAGTGACCTGCGGTCCTGACTGGGACCTTAGAGGAACGCCGCATTGATTGTTGGAGTGAGAGGACAACCAGGCGCTGGAAGGGGAAGACGAAGAACCGTCCATACGGTCCGGGTAAGGTCGTGAAAAAACGACTTAAATTGATTGAATAGTTTGATTGAAATACTAGTATTCCTTTTTTGATATTGAGTTATTTGCGACATTTCACTGCTTGCAAACAACGAAGAATAGGAATATTCTCTCTCTTTGCAGGCAGCGAAGGACAGGTAGTGCAGACTTTTTGTCTAAATTGATTGATATATTCATTTTTGACCGATAAATACGTCATGCCTGTTTTCTCTAGATTGTTTGTAATTGTTTTGGACCAGACCGTTCGTTAGAGGTCAGTCAGCCGGCACCGCCGGAAGGCACCCCTAACAAGGACATGTACGTAAAGTATGGATTAGCCACCGTAGCTTATAGCAAACTATAGCATAAATACACTAGGAAGGACCGGGTAAATCAGTGGCCACTGACGGGATCTTTCGATCCCGCTAAAATAGAAACGTTAGAATTAGCTCTCCACAAAAAGAAAACTAGACCAGCCATGTTTGACAGTTTTGGTTTATGGCGAAAAGAGGCAGCTCAAAGAAAGAAAAGGGACAAAGCTAGACAAGATAAAGAAACGCGAAAATCAGCTTACCAAGCCTGTAAAAGATTAGAAGAAAAACTGAAAGAAAAGGAAATCGATAAAAAGGAACAGGAATCAAAAATATCAGGTCAATGCCCTGTTAGAACGCCCTTGACTCTTTACCCCAAGTTACCAGCAAAACAAAGGGTAGGTTATGGTTTATTGTTAGGTCCCCCAATCATATACATGCCACCCCCTTACGCCCCTACTCATCCCGTAGTACAACGCCAGGACCACCAAAGTATAGCCGGAGATGGCACGATCGCCTCAGTCTCCACCGCCTCTGCTCCCACCGAGTCACCCACACCAAATGCCTCAAAGGATACAGTAGTAGAGGTAGGATCAAAAGAAAAAGGAGCACCCAGGGTCCCGCGATTAAGTAAAAATGAGCGAGCAGGCATTGATAAAATAGTTAAATCCCTCATAGATAGGAAGGAGACAGAAGAGTATGTAACTGACATATGCAACTCCTATGTTGAAAACCGCAAACGATACTTTATTGTACGTCTCTGTTACCACACTCTTACTGCATATGAAGAGAAGTACCAAGATGTAGGGCCCGAGCGGCTAGTGGCTCTCTATAGGAAGGTAGACACCGGAGATGAAGGCGACAACGATGTTACAGAACTCTTTTCATCCACACTGGAGGTATTCCGTCACCTCGTGGAACAAGGACGGATAGATAAGGACAGGACATCTAAGATAGCAGGACCCCCGGTGGAAAAACCAGATAGCATGATGCCGATAAAAGAAGCTGCCCCTTATTGGGTACCTCCTAGAGGACAAGGGACTCATGACGATATGAACCATCAAGACGCTAGAGGAAGGGTGGTCTACAATTGGGTGTATCAACCATGGGACAGACAGGACATTTTGACGTTCCGTAAATCTTTACCGGATTCTACGAAAGAACCCCACCGCCTTTTACACCGAGCTAGGTACCGCTCTGGGATCAACAATGACACTTGCCGACATAGACTTGTTCTTCGGGTTATGTTTGCCAGCAGATGTGTGGAAACAGATTAGGAAAATAGACCATACCGAACTGCTTGGTCATACCTGGGAACAACTCAACACACTAGATAAACAGCGGAACCCTGGTCAAAAACCGGTTAAAGCAATATTGGACCTCCCTGACAAAATAGTGCAGAAAGTGAAAACGCTGATCCCAGAAAAAAAGATAGACTGGTCCATAGTAACCGCGTGCCGCCAGAAACCACAAGAGGATGTCTCAGAGTATTTCTCCAGATTTGAAACGGTGTTCTCCGATTACAGTGGACAAGACATGTCCACCGCAACCGGACACCACTTATTTGTGCAGAACTATGTTAAAGGACTACTGCCAGATGTATCCCAGAAATTACAAGCCAGCGAAAGTAGTTGGGCAGCATCTAAACCGGCGGCCATTCTCCAAATGGCCCAGTACTATGAGCATCAGAGAAACGAAAATGACAGGGCTACAGAAAGGAAAAAGAAGGACTTGAAGGAAAGGGTAATGGTAGCACAACTCCAGGGGCGAATACAGGAAGGGAGCAATATAGGGGAGGATACCAGCAGAATACCCCTAGAGTACAGCCACCTAGAAACAATTCATCGACTTCATATGTAGGACGCCAAGACCTAGGACAGGATCAATGTGCATTTTGCAAAGAATATGGACACTGGAAAACCCAATGCCTGGCTCTGTTAGGAGCTGGTAGGGGCAGAGGGGCGAGGGAAATAGCAAGTGGACAGAGAGGAAGAGGACGTGGGAGAGGGTACGCGAGTGAAGCAAGCGAGGAAAGGCCAGGAAGAGTGAACACATTCGACCATCCCAAACAGAATCAGTACCAACAGACAGATTATGACAATACGTACGACTTTGCATAGGACAGCCAGGGGCAAGGGAGGGATCCAGTCGAGCTCTATGATGATCAGCAAGGCCCTTATGTTACCGCTGAGGTCCTGGGCACAAAATCGCCATTTCTGGTAGACACAGGAGCAACACGTAGTGCACTATCCAAACGACTGATTCCAAGGGCACCCTTGTCAGGCTCACATGTGACCTCAATAGGATTTGACGGTACGCCCTCCACCAACCCTTTGTCCCGACCGTTCCCTTTTAACATTGACAACAATAGCATCGAAACGACATTCCTCCTCTCTCAACACCCCAGACGCCATTATGGGTCTCGACCTTTTGAAACACTTCCATGCGACTATCAGATGCTCACCAGACGGAGTGCGTGTCGTCCTGTATGACAACCCCCAGCGCCATAGAGAGAACCCTTCTCAGCACATGTTTCCCATCTCCGAGACTGACGCATCCCTACTGGACACTTTGCCATCACACTTATGGGCTAGGGCTGATTCAGACGTAGGACGAATGATGATTGACCCAGTACACGTAACAATACGACAGGACGCAACCCTACCGAAAGTACCGCAGTACAAAATATCGCCAGAGGGTGAGAAGGCACTGACAGAGATCATACACTCTTTGGTAGAGGCAGGGGTGGTAGAGGAAGTAGTGAGCAACGTTTGTAACAGTCCCATACTACCGATTGTAAAGAGACAGGGAGAGGGAGACGGAAAAGCCTACCGCTTCATCATTGACCTGCGGGAGATAAACAAAATCGTAGTGCCACAATACCCAGTAGTTTCCGACATCACGACAATTTTGACTTTAATCCCCAACCACTGCCACCACCTTCACAGTAATGGACCTCAAAAACGCTTTCTTTTCCATACCTATACACAAGGACAGCCGCTATCTATTTGGATTCACCCTAAACTCCCGTTCGTACAGATTTTGCAGAGCACCTCAGGGGTACACTGAGAGCCCAAGCATCTATAGCCAGGCGCTTAAAAGACAGTTGGACGCCGTACAATTGCCAGATGGAGTGGCACTAATACAATATGTAGACAACATCCTTCTAGCAGCGGACACCATACCAATAGCCGTCACAAGCCACCATCAAACTACTCCATTTTCTTGCTGAGAATGGTCACAAGGTCTCCCGAAAGAAATTGCAGTTCTGTAAATCACAAGTGACCTATTTGGGTCACCTTTTATCCAAAGAAGGGAGGAAACTCACGCCTGACAGGATCCAGACAATTCTAGACACCCCTGTCCCCAAAGATCAGAAACAAGTCCGCTCTTTGATAGGTCTCACTTCATTTTGCCGACAGTGGTTACCGAACTTTAGCCTCATTGTCAAACCCCTTCTCTCTCTCCTAGCTAAAGACATCCCCTCACCTCTCCCCTGGACCCCCGAATGCCAGTCAGCCTTTAAAGAACTACGCAATGCCCTTTGTTCAGCGCCTGTCCTAGGAACTCCGGATTACTCCAAACCATTCTTCCTCTACACGCACGAGAGGGAAGGATGTGCATTGTCTGTCCTAACACAATCAATTGGTCACAAACGACGCCCTTGTGCATATTTCTCTGCCACCCTCGATCCAGTAGCCAGAGCGCTGCCAGCATGCCTGCGCGCTGTGGCAGCTGCAGCAGTATCGATACGCCAGAGCGAAGGAATAGTACTCTCCAATCCAGTCACTGTTTTAGTACCCCATGCAGTCGACACTACTAAACCAGACCAAAACCCGACACTTGACTAGCGCCCGACTGACAGGATACGAGTTGACCCTGCTAGCACCGCACATTACCCTAAAGCGATGCACCACCCTCAATCCAGCCACACTGTTACCCCTACCCGAAAATGATCCTAGCGTGACTCCACTACACGACTGTGTGACACTAACCGATGAACAAACAAGGAGTAGAATAGATCTCAGAGACACCGCCTTTCTAGAACCAGATGGAGAACTATGGGTGGATGGTTCGTGCATCAAACTCCCCGACGGCACCACCTCAGCTGCATACGCTGTCACCACAGCCCGAACCGTTCTGGAAACAGCCCGTATTCCCCAACGTTCAGCCCAGGCTGCAGAACTCCTTGCCCTCACACGAGCATGTATCTTAGCGACTGAAACGACAGTTAACATATCCACCGACAGCCAATATGCCTTCAGGGTGGTTCACCATTTTGGGATCTTATGGAAAGAAAGAGGGTTCCTGACTTCACACGGTACACCCATCCTGCATGGAGATTTAGTCTCCGCCTTGACGCAAGCAGTCCTCTTCCCCAAGAAGTTAGCAGTGATAAAATGCCAAGCACATAGGAAAGTGACTGATCTCTTTGGACAGGGAAATGCACTAGCAGACGTTACTGCCCGAGCCACGGCAGGAGACAGAACTACGACACGAATGTATGTGACCAGGTCACAAGCTGAACGATGGACTGACGCTAGGACCACTGTAAGGGACATACAGACTACAGGCACACAAGACGAATTGACCGAGTGGGAAAAGGTGGGACTAAAAGACGAGGAAGATTGCTGGAGAACTAAAGACGGAAATAAATGGCTGTTACCCAATGCCTACCTCATCCCCATATTGACCATGGCACATTTACCAGCACACATAGGCTCCACCCCCATGATTGAACTAATCACCAGAGTATGGCATAACGTCAAGATAGCAGAATCTGCAAAACGCCTAGTACAACAATGTATAGTCTGCCTACAACACAACCCAGGGAAGGGGACAGTAGTACCACGGGGAGGGTTTGGAGTCCCGGACCACCCCTTTGAAATCCTTCAAATGGATTACATTCAACTAGAGAGATGCCTTGGACTAAAATATGTCCTGGTGGTTGTGTGCGCTTTTAAGCAAATGGGTGGAGGCATATCCCACCCGCGACAATACCGCCTTAGCCACTGCAAAAGTATTGCTGAAAGAATTCTTCCCCCGATACGGCCTTTGCAGAATTTTATGGAGCGACAACGGCCCCCACTTCGTAGCCGAGGTGATACAGAACATACTGAGTGGGTTGGGGGTAAAACAAAAGTTCCATGCCGTCTTCCACCCCCAATCAGCGGGCCTGGTAGAGAGACACAATGCAACGTTGAAACTAAAACTAGCCAAAATAGTTGCCACGACCGGGTTGAAATGGCTCGACGCCCTCCCATTGGCATTGTTATCGATGCGCTCCACCCCAACCAAACACCGACTGACCCCGTATGAGGTGGTCTTCGGCAGGCCTATGAGCATTTGGGCGGCACCAAGACCCACCTCCATTAACGATGTCCCGAACATATTAATGTCGGATTACTTGCATAAATTGACAAACGAGCTAACAATTATCCACCAACAGGTGCAGCAAGCCTTGCCTGACGTATCCAGGGGCCCGGGACATGAAAAAGCCAGGCGACCATGTATTGATTCGCAACTTCCAAAGAACGAAGAATCTGGAGCCTAGGTGGACGGGCCCCTGGCAAGTCCTGATCACCACCCGAACTGCCCTCCGAGTGGAAGGAAAACGAAACTGGCTGCACGCTCATCATTGCAAACGAGTCCCTCCAACCCTGGCAACCTGTGAAGGGGTGGAGGTGCAAGAGGAAGTACTCGCGAGAGACCGACCAGCTCTGAGTTGCTACCCACAAGAAGACACCCTCGAACTATCAGAATTTCCCGACCCCACGGTGCCATCCAGGAAAGGGTACAACCTAAGATCGACGAAAGGAGGGAGCTCCAACGACCAGGCCACTAACTAAGTCAAGGTCTCAGATCAGTAGCACAGTCAAACAACGCTACCAGGAAAGCGCCAGACAAAAGTCTGTGGTCCTAACAGTTGTTGAGCTCCTCGAAGATGATGGAAGAAACTGAACACCTGCAAAACCACCGCAAAGACACCAAGCCTGCTAACCTGCACAGCACAAAGACAATTGCACTTGTAGCCGCATTTCTCACCTGTCTCCTGCTAATGGTCGCACTCTGGATCATTGAAGAGAATGCACCTGCATACAGAACATTGTCACCCACCATGCAACCAACCACCAAGAAAGAACACTACCTGGTATCACTACCGCCACATCTCCAAGAACGACGCAAAGAATTCTGGAATAATTCTTTCGTGCAGATGTTGCACCAGCACAATCTTGCCACCAATGCTACCAACTGTTGGGTCTGTGGGCTGTTACCACATGCCACTGAACATTCCATCCCTTTCATCCCTTCGCCCTTTTCTATTCACGGATCTTGCCTTGCCTGGATGATGCTCCTACAAGAAAGTTACAAAGACAATGCCACTTCCGACGGAACAATCGCCCAGTTCTACAACGAGTTCTGGCGAAACAAAACAGGAAGGACAGCCGCCCCCTTCTGCCCTCACACCTTCAATGCGACATTCCAGATTAATGTCCCCTCCAAAGAACGAGTGGAAATGCAAGTGTTCAATAATCCTAACAGAGCCACATTTTCCTACCTGAAGAAAAGTACTGCTGCAACACTGACTGTGGCCCTATCTGTGGTGAACGTCTCTGGCCTTGTATACATTGAAGGCCGTGGGACTAAGAATGTGGGTAACAGCACCTGTAGCATTGTAAGGACTTTGAACACTGCCAACCCCCCAGCGCTTGTTGCATCATCCAATATGTACTTTGTTTGTGGAACCAAAGCCTACACCTGGCTCCCAAGAAACTGGGGGGGCACGTGCTACATCGCCTTTGTTTTGCCACCAACCTACACAGCCCCTGCAGAGCATCATCGAGAAAAGCGTTCTAAAGACATTGATCAAGCAGACTCTGCCTCATCACAGTTCCTCGACGCAGCAAAAGCTCGTCCCGCTATGAGGTCCGATGGCAAACAGCCGAGCCATCAGACATCTGTCCCAAGCGGTAGAGACCGCCCTGAATGTCACTGCTGGCATCCTCACCAACAACACTGCTGAGCTCCAAGCGATCGTCTGGTTACCCTGCAAAATCGCATGGTCCTGGACGTGGTACTAGCGGACCGTGGAGGAGCATGCCGCATCATCGGTGCCAGCTGCTGTGTATACATTCCTGATAATTCACCTTCTGTCTATGAAGCAATCGAACATCTCCATAGACTATCTTCAGAAATTCATCAAGGATCAGAGACTTGGACAATTGGAAGTTGGCTTTGGGGCATCTTGAAGGAGTGGGGTTGGAAAATATCAATGATTCTCTTGGTCCCAGTATTGACAATATGTGGTTGTTGTTTGGGTATACACTGTATACCACCTTTGTGTTCTCTTTGCATAACTACCTTGCACCCTAAGACTATGGACACTCAGCTAACAAAAATGAGTAATGTATGATCAAGAGATACAGGACATTATGGAGATCGAAATAGACTGACAAGCTGGCTAGTTATGTTCAAAGGGGCCACTGTTAAAAGCAAAACGATAATCATGAACATTACCTGCGCCATCTTGTCTGGTGGAATTCTATGTGCACATAAGTTGCAGTCATTTTAATCTATCACAGCCATTTTGTACTCTGTTGGTCACCTTTGTTTCACCCTGCCCTTACTAGCATCCCTCTGACCCTCTGACCGACCTGGTATGTGTGCTGGGGGCTATAAACTCTATTTGCCGCAACAAACCTCAGCGCCACTTGCTGCCACAAACTCGTTTTTCCTCATCTCTGTTTTCAGGCAAACCTTTGGACACTCTACCCCTCACTGCACCTAGTTACACAAACAGGTTCCAAACACCAAAAAGACTCTTGCAACATGATTTATTGCACTGCAAACAGCAAGACTTGTTGTTACCAACAATGGGACCTGTTTTTATCAACAGAACGGACTCTTAGATCTGGCCGGTCTCACATGTTTTAGACCCTGAAGCAAGGTCCAGCTGCAAGATAAGATTGTCTGTTTGACCTGGGTGGGAAGAGAATTACTGTTGGGCTTGTGTGACAACCTGCCCGGG
The DNA here is from genome assembly GCA_963921515.1 of Calotriton arnoldi. Taxonomy (NCBI): domain Eukaryota; kingdom Metazoa; phylum Chordata; class Amphibia; order Caudata; family Salamandridae; genus Calotriton; species Calotriton arnoldi. Next base: position 1,422,975 of record CAWUFW010002012.1, read on the forward strand.
GCGGGGACCCCAAGCTTGTGTAACCATGTTGATGAAACCAATGCATTGTGTCAAACCTGTATAAAAGGAAGAGCCAAAGGAGTCATCAGCAGAACACCTCCCTCAGACATCCCGGTGTCTGCAGTTGACGTGATCTCCTCATGAGAAATAAACCTTTTTCTTGTCTTCCAGTTTCCAGCGCTTGCCTCATTATTTTGATAGCGTACCCAAAGTGAATTAGAAGTGGAACCCTGCACCGGGCAGCATTGAGGGTCTTAGAAGACTCGCTGCCTTTCACAGCACGGTTAATGTTACACTGAAGACGTGTTTAAAGAAACTCTCCAGATAGACCCCCCTGTCGGTAAAGTGACCCCTGTTCTGCTCCGTGTGCTCTACCACCCCACAGCCGTCCACCCCCGCCCCCTTCTCCTTCAGGACAGGGCATCTAAGCGCGTGGTGCAAGTAATTGATAATAAATGTGTGTCCAGCTGGAAAATAATGCAGCGTGCCTAGCTCTGCTTTTTCTCACTTCAGAATCACGAGGCGCTGTAAGGTGTCTGAAAGGTGACATGGCTCTATGCAATGGACTGGTAAATAACAAAGGACTTCCCAACTAAAACCAATGCACTATGCACAACTCTGTCTTCTCCAAGAAAATGAGGTGCACTGAAGTATCTGAAAGGCAAAATGCAGGCGCTACACATTTTAAAAGTTAGCCCTGAAGAAATGTAAAATACGTATTTTATTTTGTATGCAAATGATAGAATGCGCCCAGATTTTACCCCTTGCCGTCTCCAGACTCCCTAAGTGGTGTAAAGGAGCTATATGAAGCTCCAATAAATACAATTACATAAACCGGTCTGTTTACCATAAAGATTAGCATGAGCCTGACGCTTTCTTCCCCCCATTAGAAACGCTATAGAGTGTATAGGCGAAACATGTCGGCACTACACAGAATACCAATGAATAAATAAATACACACACACACACACACACACACACACACACACACACACACACACAACTAAAGAAATGCGTCTGTGCTCTGCAAGCAAGATCGCGTTACGTACCTAGCTTTTTATCAATTGTTGCAGGCTAAGCGTACTGAAGCGCCTAGAAAGGCAGCCTGTCGGTGCTACGCAAAACGCAGGGGAGGGAAGGCATGGACAGCGGCTCCCCGAGTGGTGTAAAGGAGCTATATCAAGATCCAATAAATACAATTAAATAAACCGGTCCGTTTACCATAACGATTAGCACGAGCTTGGCGCTTTCTTCCCCCCCATTTGAAACGCTATAGAGTGTATGGGCGCAACATGTCGGCACTACACACAATACCAATGAAAAATAAATACACACACACACACACATAACTAAAGAAATGAGTGTCTGCTTCGCAAGCAAGATCGTGTTACGTACCTAGCTTTTATCAATTGTTGCAGTCTAAGCGTACTGAAGCGCCTAGAAAGGCAGCCTGTCGGTGCTACGCAAAACAGGGGGGGAAGGGAAAAGGTATGGACAGCGGGGGGGGGGGAAGGCACAGACAGCGGGGGGAGGGAAAAGGCATGGACAGCGGGGGGAGGGAAAAGGCACAGACAACGGAAGGGGGGGGGGGAGGATGGAAAACACGGACAACGGGAGGGGGCATGAATAAATTGATCGGGGAATACAAATAAATAAACCGGTCTCTTTACTATAAAGATTAGCAGGAGCCTGGCGCTTTCTTCACCCCCCCCATTTGAAACGCTATAGAGTGTATGGGCGCAACATGTCGGCACTACACAGAATACCAATGAATAAATAAATACACACACAACTAAAGAAATGCGTCTCTGCTTCGCAAGCAACATCGCGTTACGTACCTGGCTTTTCATCAATTGTTGCAGGCTATGCAAGTGTACTGAAGCGCCTAGAAAGGCAGCCAGTCGGTGCTACGCAAAACACTAATAACTACATAAATGGAGAAGTCACTGACAGCGGGGGGAGGCATGGACAGCGGGGGGAGGCAGGGACAACGGGAGGGGGGAGGATGGAAAACACGGAGAACGTGAGGGGGCGTGAACAAAGGGATGGGAAAAACAAAACAGGAGCGAGGGGGAACGGATGAAAAGCAGACACCACTTAATAATAGCTTTCACAGATGCAAACAACGACAAGGTCTTCAATCATTTGCCGGGGAGCCGGGGCTACTGCTGCCGTCGGGGGAGCCGTTCCGTATCACCAGCGGGGCAGCAAGAGGGAAGCAGCCGCGAGGCACCGCACGCCTAGCTTGGCAGTGTAGAAGAAGCCATAATAATAGAAAAACACTCGCCTTACTTTGTTGTGCAAGCGCTCCTCCCTCCAGGAAAATACACACTCCTCCCTGCTTCCATGAAATGGGCTGGGGGTCGCAACTAACAGCTCGAACATAGTGCCGGAAAAAACGCACTCCTCCCTGCTCTCGGCTTCCATCAAAGGGGCTGGGGGTCGCAACAACCAGCTGCAACATCGCGCCTTGAAACACGCAGTCCTCCATGATCTCTGCTTCCATCAAAGGGGCTTCAAACACAAACACATTAAAAAACAAACGCACATAGGATACAACAATACTACAAAAACACTCGCCTTACCTTGTTATGCAAGCGCTCCTCCCATGAGTTAGCTCTTCCCCTGTGAACAGAGCAAAGGTTTGCAGGGACTGGGAGGATGGGAAAGCATGGCAGGAGGGAGGCCAGGGAGGGAGTGGAACAATTAAAAAAAAAAAAGCGCGGTCCCGAAAGTGAAAGAGGACCGCGTTGCAGCCGGAACATGGGGATTTCTGGTCTTAATGGGGCCATGTGTTTCAAACACATGGCCCCATAAAGATAAGAAAGTGCTTCACGACAGCCGTGAAGCAGGCGACCCAGTCCGGATCGCAGGCCAAAGGGCGGCAACCAAAAACCCTAATTTCCAATGGCAGGCCACCGTTTAGCATAAATGGTGACGCCGGCCAATGGAAATGAGGGGGAGGGCTTAAAGCCCTTTTCTAAAAGTACTCATTAGCAATAAATCTCGCCGAGCGAGCTGCACATGTGCGCAGCAACGCTAGGCGAGACCTAAACAAGCACAGCACGAAAGTGAAAGCGACCGCAAGACAGGCAAGAAAGTGAAAGCGACCGCGAGACAAGCAAATGTAAACAAGCGCGCGCGGCCATGCTAATTAGAAACAGATGGCACCTGCGCGCCGCTGCTCGCTCCCGCAAGGTGGATGCCACCACACGCACGAGTGTTAGAAAAGTGCAGACCGATTCCAAAAGGTCATCTCCTAGATCAGCGCATGCGCGCTGCGCTAGGCTCGACCTAAAAATGTAAACTACAATGGAAATGTTAACTGAACAGGAAAAAAAAATTTGAAAAATGTTTTGGCCTAGAGTTCTTAAAGTGCTGGAAACAAACATTTCTTCACCCAAGGCAACAATAAAGCGAGGTGGAACGGGGTTCTAAAGATTATGCCAAAGACAGCACATGTTATATGCTGCTTGTATACATCAGAACTGAAGGTAAAGAATTTGGACTGGCATTAGTCTCTTATTCAATCAACAGAGTACCTGAATTATCGGTCCTAAATGCTTCATATGATTAACACAGCCACCAAACCCTTGAGATTAGAGTGACAAGAATCAAACCGATTTATACAGCTTTCCTTGTAAGTAACTCAGCCCTTGTGTTTTAGGCATAGACTACAGCGAATGCTGATGGATGGCAATTTCTAAGCTTCATATGCAAGTTTTTAGGTAATGAAATTGGAAATGATTTACAGTTGAGGCACAAATATTAAAATAGCTTAGCCTTTCTGAGGCACAAGTTACTAACTTGTGTAACGATATATCTGTAAGAGACAGTAGTTAGTGATAGATTCCTTACCTTAGAATATCCCCAGGCGTCAGGCTGGATCCGGAAAGTTTTGCGTAGCAGTACCCTTGCGCGTCGGTAGGCGGCGTCGTGCGGCTCCGCGTCCGTCGTCGGCGTCGTGATCGCCGGGATGACGTCGCGGGCAGTACTTAGGCGCCGCCCCTGCGCGCTGACGTCAGTTCTGTACACGACTTTCCGCGCCAGGAACGCAGAGCCATGCAAGAAGCTGACACAGGTGTCTGAAAAATACTAGGGCCCTGAAAGGGATGTCCTTAACCCTAGAAATCAGTTCGCAGAACGGGGAGGATGGGTGGGGCGGTAGGAATCTATCACTAACTACTGTCTCTTACAGATATATCGTTACACAAGTTAGTAACTTGTGCATCTGAAAGAGACACGTTAGTGACAGATTCCTTACCTTAGAATAGATACCCCAGCAATACCAACCCCGGTGGTGGGTCTGCGAACAAAGATCAGACAAGGAAGTCCTGGAGGACAGAACGGCCAAAGAAGCCGTCCCTCCGGACCTGACTGTCAAGGCAGTAATGCTTTGTAAACGTGTGCAGCGAGGCCCACGTAGCTGCCTGACAGATAACCGGCAGCGGAACACCGCGGCCCAAGGCCGTGGTAGCAGCCGTTGCCCTGGTGGAATGGGCACGCAGCCCAACAGGAGGCTCCTTCTTAGCCAAAGAATAGCAGGTCTTGATGCACAAGGTAACCCAGCGGGAGATGGTCCTCTTGTGCACCGCCCGACCTTTTTGGCGCCCACGTAGCCAACAAAGAGCTGGTCATCCACCCGGAAGTGTTTTGTGCGGTCAATATAGAAAGAGAGCGCACGTGTTGGGTCCAGACGGTGGAGCCTCTCTTCCTCTCTGGAAGGATGCGGAGGCGGAAAGAAGGTGGGCAAAGTGATGGTCTGCCCAATGTGGAAAGCAGTAACCACCTTTGGCAAGAAGGACGGACGCGTCCGAAGAACAACCTTGTCTGGATGAACAGACAGAAAGGGAGGTTTGCAAGATAGAGCCTGGAGCTCACTCACCCGCCGAGCGGAGGTGATGGCCACCAGAAAGGCTGTCTTCAGAGTCAGAAGACGAAGAGGACAGTTATGCAGAGGCTCAAAGGGAGCGCACATTAAAAAGGTAAGAACCAAGTTCAAGTCCCACTGAGGCATTACAAACGGAACAGGAGGGAAGAGGTGAGTAATGCCTTTTAAGAACCTGTTAACAACAGGGGACTTGAAAAGGGAGGGCTGATCAGGGAGCCTGAGGAAGGCCGAGATAGCACAAAGATAACCCTTGATGGTACCCAGGGCAGAACCCTGTTGGGCCAGAGAGAGAAGGAACAGAAGGACCTCAGAAAGAGGGGCAGAAAGGGGATCCACAGCCTTTGCTGTGCACCATGCCACAAATTTGTTCCACCTGCAGGCGTATACCACCTTAGTGGAGGGACGCCTGGCTGCCAGAATCACATCACAAACTTCGGGAGGCAAGTCGAAAGGAATCAACTGCCGCCGCTCAATCTCCACGCAAGCAGGTGTAGACTGGACAGGTTCGGGTGGAGGACCGTCCCCTGCTGCTGCGACAGAAGATCCTCCCGAAGAGGCAGACGGATCGGGGGATCTATGCTCATATTGAGTAGCTCGGGATACCAAACTCTTCGAGCCCAGTCCGGAGCCACAAGAATGACTTGGGCCCGGTCGTGCCGAATCTTCTTCAACACTCTGGGTAGAAGTGGTATAGGCGGAAAGGCGTACAACAGACCGCAACTCCACTCGCGACGAAAAGCGTCGCCGAGCGAGTGCCGCCTTGGAAATTCCAACGCGCAGAACTGATGACATTGCGCGTTCTCTTCGGTGGCGAATAGATCTAACCAAGGCTCTCCCCACTGTAGAAAGAGTCCTTGCGCCACTTCCGAGTGAAGACGCCATTCGTGATCCATCATGCACCTGCGGCTGAGGTTCGTCCGCCCTGGCGTTCAGAGAACCTGCCAGGTGTTGAACCATCAGGAACATGCCCTGATGTTCCAGCCATGTCCAGAGGCGCAGAGCCTCCTGACAAAGGGTCCAAGACCCCACCCCGCCCTGTTTGTTGCAGTACCACATGGCGGTGGTGTTGTCTGTGAACACCTGCACTACCTTCCCTTTGACAGAGGGAAGGAATGCCTTGAGTGCAAGCCGGATCGCCCGGAGTTCCAGAAGGTTGATATGGAGCCGGGACTCCGCCGGAGACCAGAGGCCTCTGATCTCCGCCTCTCCCATGTGACCGCCCCATCCCAGAAGGGACGCGTCCGTCACAACTGTATGCTCTGGCTGGGGAAGGGAGAGGGATCTGCCCATGACCCATTGCCGGTTCGAGAGCCACCACTGCAACTGTTTTGCAGTCCCCTCCGAGATCTGGACGTGATCGGACAGGTTGCCCTGGTGCTGCGCCCACTGGAACTTCAGGTCCCACTGCAGAGCCTGCATATGCCATCTGGCATGATTGACCAGCAGGATGCAGGAGGCCATGAGGCCCAGCAGCCTCAGGGTCATCCGTACCGAAACCCAGGATAAAGGCCGAAAGATCGGAATCATAGCCTGAATATCCCGGACTCGCCGTTCGGGAGGAAAGGCCCGAAACTGCGTCGTGTCCAGAACTGCTCCGATGAAAAGGAGCTGTGGAGAAGGAATTAGATGCGACTTCGGCACATTGATGGAGAACCCCAGCGAGTGCAGGAGTTCGGCCGTAGTCTGGAGGTGGGAGACGACTGCCTGGGACGAGCCCGCCTTCAGCAGCCAGTCGTCGAGGTAGGGGAAGACTGAAACCCCTGCCCGGCGCAGATGAGCTGCGACCACCGCCATCACTTTCGTGAACACCCGAGGGGCACTGGTAAGGCCAAAGGGGAGCACGGTGAACTGAAAATGCTCGGGGCCTACCGTGAACCGAAGGTAACGCCGGTGGGCCGGCAGGACGGGGATGTGGAAATACGCGTCCTGCAAGTCCAACGCTACCAACCAGTCTCCAGGGTCGAGGGCAGTCAAGACCTGAGCTAGGGTGAGCATCTTGAACTTCTCCTTCCGGAGGAAGCGATTGACGTTCCGGAGGTCCAAGATAGGACGCATGTCCTCCTTGTCCTTTTGGGCACCAGAAAGTAGTGGGAGTAGCAACCACGCCCTACTTCTGGGGTCGGAACATGCTCGATGGCCCTCTTGGTCAAGAGGGCCGTGACTTCCTTCCGTAGAAGCACCAAGTGATCCCCTGACATGCGGCGGAATTGAGGTGGCATGGCTGGGGGGTGGTCTCGAAGGGGAGGGAGTAGCCCCTTCGGACAATGTCCAAGACCCACCTGTCCGAGGTGATGGTGCGCCAGTGGGGAAGGTGATGGCGGACCCTGCCCCCTACTGGCGTGCCGTGCACCTGAAAGGAGGGACTAGGAGGGCTTGGAGGCCGCGGACGGGTTGGAGGTGGTGGCCTGACCCGCACGCTGGTTGCCCGATCCGCCGCGGCGGAATCCACGTCCTCGGCCACGCGAAGACGCCTGCTGCGCGGGCCGGTGGCTGGGCTGCTGACGTGAAGGGCGCCCCTACCGTGGCCACGATAGGGGCGAAAAGCAGAAGGCAGCGGAGGGCGTGTAGCAGAAAGGCCCAGGGACTTTGCAGTAGCCCGTGAGTCCTTAAAGCGCTCCAGCGCATGGTCTGCTTTGGACCCAAAAGACCGACTCCATCAAAGGGCATGTCCATGAGAGTATTCTGGACATCCCCTGAAAAACCAGTGGTTCTCAGCCAGGCGTGGCGCCGGAGCGCCACCGTCGTTGCAATCGACCTGCCCAGCGAGTCGGCGGTGTCAAGGCCACAACGGATAGTGTATTTGGCCGCATCCCTTCCTTCCGCAATGGCGCGGGAAAGCAGTGCCTGGACCTCCTCAGGGCACTGGGGCAAAACATCCGCCACCGAATCCCACAGGGAGTGGGTATATCGGCCCAAAAGACAAGCGGTGTTAACGGACCGCAAGCCAGCACTGGAGGAAGAAAAACCTTTCTTCCCAAACTGATCCAGGCGTTTGGATTCCCTATCCGGAGGAGCGGTAGGGAAGGCGGTTTGGGAAGCGGAGGCTTGGACAACCAAGCTCTCAGGAGTGGGGTGGACAGAAAGAAACAGGGGTCGCCCGGAGCGGGGCGATGGCGTCGTGACACGTTCCGATCCACAGGAGCCCCTGTGTTGGGCTTGGACCAGGCGCCCAAAAGAACGTCAGTGAGGGCGTCGTTAAACGGCAGCACAGTCTCCGCAGAGGAGGCTGCCGGCTGAAGCACCTCTGTCAAGATGTTAGTCTTGACCGTCAAAGTAGGGAGCTGGAGACGTAAGGCCCCAGCAGCCCTACGCAACACCGTACCAAAATTGGCCCCCTCCTCCGTAGCCACGGGAGGAGACAGCATGCCAGTGTCAGGAGAAGTATCCAGACCACTGGCCTCCCCTAGACTCTCTGTCCAGTCCTCATCATACTGACAGTTGCGTGTCAGAGGGTCATCAGACCCCTCCCAGTCCTCCTGGTCCTCCTCTGGTTCAAAATAAGGAGGAGGAGGGACATTTGGGACCCAAGGTCCCATCGGGCGCCGGAGCCGGCGTCGAGCGACGTCGCTCCGGGTCCATGTCCGGAGCCGGAAGGAACTGGGGGACGACGCCGCCCGGAGCCCAGGGCGGCGTCGAGAACGGCACCGGAGACATCGGCGCCGGCGGAGGTGTTGTGAGGTCGACCGGCGTCGATGGGGGTTGTGGAGCCGGGATCGAGGCCGGGGCCGAAGCCGGAGCCGGGATCGAGGCTGGAGGCTCGGGCGACGCCGGGGCCGGAGCCGCCGGCGACGCCGGAGCAACCCCATCAGGGCCCGCGGGGCCCGAAGGCGCACCGGAGGGGCCTGAAGGCCCGAAGAGGCGGGCCATGGCCGACAGGAACTCCTGTGCCTTGGCCGGATCCGCCCCCGAACCCGGGAAGGGCGGGTATGACGGGGGCGACTCCACAGGCAAGTCCGGGGCCGCGGGGGCGGGGACGGTGCCGGGAGGGGCCTCAGCCGAGTCGCGAGACCGGCGAGGCGAAGTCCGAGAGCGACGATGCTTCTTGGACTTCTTGTGCTTAGACTTACCGGACGAAGAAGTCGACGACCGGTGTGCACTCCGCGAGCGACCCCTGGACCTCTCACGCGACCGGGGCTTCCGCGGAGCCGAATGCCGGGCCTCGAGGAGCTTTCGAGACCGCTCTCGCAAAGCTTTCGGGTTGAGGGCCTGGCATTCGGGACAAGACTCTGTGTCGTGGCCTCGGCCGAGGCAGAAGAGACACTCCCAATGCGGGTCGGTGACGGACATCATCCGCGCACAGGCGCCGCATCGCTTGAAGCCGGGCATCCCTACGACACCTTAAAGTTGGAAAAAACCAGTGAAAAAATCACCAAAAAGTATGGTCAAAAATTGACCAGGGCACTGCTCTTCCCGGATCTGCGCTTGCTGGCGCGGAAAAGAAGAACTGACGTCAGCGCGCAGGGGCGGCGCCTAAGTACTGCCCGCGACGTCATCCCGGCGATCACGACGCCGACGACGGACGCGGAGCCGCACGACGCCGCCTACCGACGCGCAAGGGTACTGCTACGCAAAACTTTCCGGATCCAGCCTGACGCCTGGGGATATTCTAAGGTAAGGAATCTATCACTAACGTGTCTCTTTCAGATTCAGTTATTGGAAAAGGAATTTGCTAGATTAAAGTCTCTCAGGCTCTGGAAGGTGTTCACTGGACCAAACGTGGGACAGTCAGTCACACAACTCCTTGTTTCTTACTCTCCGATTAGTCAGGGAGGGTAATAGCCGAAGGGTAATCAGACCTCCTTCTGTCAGTGAATAATAATATTTTACAGTCGGTGAAGGAGAAACCTACATTTTTTTACAAAAACGCAGTTGATCAAGAGTATATTTAGATAGTACAACAAGTTTGAGGGTAAAGGGCAATAAATATGAAGCATATTCAGTTAGAAGAGAGGCGGCAAGCTACTCAAGAAGGGAGGTGAGAAATTGTTTTTCCCTGTATGGTCATCTTCTCACCTTTGTCCTTTTTCCCCCCACTGGAGTCACGTCAAAATACGGGACAACACTGGTAATACACAACAACCTATGATTATATTACAGACTATGGATTCGGGGGACCCTACAACTACCACTAGCAAACTGGCCAGAAAAGCATGGACCTGGCAGGTGGAACAGCCAATCCACACATGTGTGGACAGGCAGCTCGCATGTTCACAGATCTTGCTCAGAAACAATGCGGCTTTTTCACAGCTTACAAACAAGAGTTGGCATTTTTAAGACTGAAGTGCAAGCACAGCAAGGCGGTCCCAAAAGCAAAGGCCACGCTCGGACAGCACAGTCCGCTCTAAATATTGATGGCACTGAAGAGCTAATTAACTATTTATTACACTCAGACAGAATAACCGGTCCTAGAGCTCAAGAAATGCACATGGCAGCGCCTTGCAAACCAGGCTATTAGCGATGGTCTCAGTGGGACGCGTTTAACCTTGAGTGAAATGGGAACAGCTCCAATTTTAAACACTGCTTCGGTGCTTAAGAGACGCACACCACGTGTTTTACATAACCAAGCACATACAATATGCTTCAGTCCAGACACATGGCTGCAAAGAAATACAGACATAAAAGTGTAAAATAGGAAGATCGGGTCTTTGCTACTCTTATTCTGGCCCTTTATGCCTTTTCTAAAGTGTTTGAAAGCTAAAAAACTACCAATACCACAGTGCAGGCGAAAGAGGGGAGACCTTTGCATGTTTAATCCGCGTACAGGTTTATTTTTAAGGTTTAGAGGGCAAGGGGGAAAGGTTTCTTTATTTTGTTGTTAAAATCGGTTTATTGAGTAACATTTTCTTGTTTTTGAGATTGTTCATAGTCTATCGTCTTCCCACATAAATATCTGCCCATCCTACTGCTCTTCAATGTCTCACTCAGATACTAAATATCTGATGTCAAATCCGCACTTCGCTTCCGCTCCGTCCCCAATAAAATACGTACTCCCCTTTGCACTACTACCTGCCTGACCCTCACAAACTCAGGCCTATACTTCCATCCTCCTACATAAATCCCCTACCTCAAGACAACACTCCCACACCCCTCGTGATGAAGTGATATGTGGAGAAGAGGGATGTCATACTTAGTGCTGGTTCTGGGTAGAATGCCACTGCCGGCTCGCTCGCGCTTCCAGGTCCGTGAGGGCGCTCTGCACATCGATGCGCAGCCCGAGGACCCGCACAGGATGGGCAGATCACTCGACGGACTTGACAGCACCTGGGCGAGGCGGTGGCCCGCACGAATGTTTGTATGCCATGGGCCAGGACACCGCTTAGATATGAGTGACATTAACAGACAGGGCTGAAAATGGAGAAAAAAAATATTCTGGTAACCACATCATGCAGAGGAGACAAGTGAGGCCCTAGTGGGTCCTGGTGACAAGCACCATCATGTCACCATAACATTAGTACCGGCAGACCTTAACATGGCTACCACACTTTTCAGGTTATAGTACCACCACTTGTCAAGGAGGGCTACTTACTATACTAGTAACAAGCACCAGCACTTCTCAGCAGATTTGCTACCACTTTAGTGGAATACCGCCAGCACTTCCTCTGGAGAGGGGTCATATCCGAAATGGGCAACCCCTGCGCTTCTTACCAGAGGCTGTAATAGAAGTACCAGCACTGCTCAGCGGGGCACACATAATAGAGAGCAGCAGGAGTAACATTTGAAAGTACTTTTCCACTGAAAGTCAACAAAGGCAAGGATGTTCTCGCATCTGAAAATTAAAACGAAAACAGTAAAAAAAAATTAAAGTTTCTGGAAAGAACCATGATTTTAAACTTAACAAAAATCTCCATACTTGTTGAATGCAAAAAAAACATGTCCACCTGACACGGACACTTATTTATGGATGGTAAACTTTGTACAAAATGGAAGGTGCACCAGAACAAAGTCAGTAAGCTCCAAGTTTATCCAAAAATATCTTTGTCGTTGAAGTTAAAGATTGGACATCCCGCGATCTCAATAACCCACAGTCATGGAAACCTTAGTAATGGCCCAAGGCCTCGACATACATTGTAAAGCGGTAATGGAGTTTCGAAACTCCGGATGAGGAAGCACTGTTGCCGTCGCTGTATCTGACCAAGGATACTGGCCGCCACAATGGCCACCAGAAATGTGGGATGCTGAATGAAATATCTCAACCCATTAACGCTTTACAATTTATGTCGAGGACTTGGGCCATTACTACGGTTTCCATGACTGTGGGTTGTTGAGCAAAGCTGTAGAATTTGCAAGCACACTATAATTATTATTGAGATCGCGGGATATCTTTTACTTTATATGGCCCAAGAGAACTTTGGTTCAAGTACACAGGCAGATCGTGCCTGGATTGAAATAGCCAAGCCCTGATGAAGTTCCAGCTGTGGAACGAAACGCGTTGGCTGATGTCCAATTTTTAACTTCAACGACAATAAAGATTTTTTGGGTAAACTTGGAGCTTACTGACTTTGTTCTGGTGCACCTTCCATTTTGTACAAAGTTTGCCTATCTGGTTTCCAGTGGAGCGGAAGTGCGGCGAGCTCTGGAAGTAGTTGCACAGACTCTTTGTTTATATCTACCTGGGATTTGATGTGCTGAACCGTGGTCTGCCCACTCTGTCCTTTTTTGTATACCGATTTATGGATGGTACTTTGCCTGCCGGTACCAAGACACTGGAGGTAGCCAAGTGCAATCCGGCAGCAAAAAAACACAGTTCTTAAGCAAATAAAGAACTGTAACAAATGAGTCACTATATGCATTATGAAATCAGTCACAGAGGAGCCCGCTGAGAGAGTCAGGGAAATTACTGCTTCAAATGACAGCCAGTTTCGTCTTTCTTTCATGGATTCTTCTCAGAGTATAATCAGGGTAGCACCTGGTTGCTCATAGCAGCTGCTTCATCGGTAGAATGAAATGAAAACCTTTTGTGATACAACCGCAAGACGAATTTTATATTGCTCATCACTTGAGTGTCACCCATCTGTAGGTGGGTCTACATTGGCTCTGTAGCAGAAAGCTGGTGGCAAGGTGCGCTACCAAATGACTCGCTTACTCAAGCCCAGCTCCACGAAAACATGATGCACAGCCGTGGGTTATCATAAGGTGTGCCAGTGTTATGTTTTAAAAAAAAATATTTCCGTCTGTATTCATCTATATTTTTGCCGATTGTAGCCGCGTGAATACATATTTATTTCGGGGTTTGTGAAAAAACAATGCTGAAAGTAATGTATTTCACGGATAAATGTACTCGAATGCCTGACAGGTTTCAAAGATATGAATACCCATGCATGATACATCAACACTGTTGTATAAAAACGTCACCCTTGTGTTTATCTACAGCTGGTTAAGTCTCATTAGCAAACAGTCTCTTTTTCAATAGCCTTATCTGTCAATCCGAGCAGCTATTGGCATGTCAATGAATGGCAGCATTTAGAATGGTTCAAAAACAACCCAACTTCTATTTCTTTCCATATTTAAAAATAAATACAGAGAAAAACCATCCATCTTTACAAATCAGTAATAAACAGAAATCTGGGAGCCTATGGTATCATACCCCAGAGCTTGAGGACATGAAGTAGAAGGACGCTCTGGAAGACCTGTCCAGATGCCAACCACAGCCCTGCATGGTTTAGCTTGTTTCCTATGCGGCAAGCACTTCAGACCCCCCCTCCTCCCCAACCATAGGAGTAGTAAGTACTACACAAATATTAGAATATAATGTAATGAAGGCATGTTTCCCAGACCACGATAACGGGCAATATACATTATGTTGAATTATTAAGAAAACTTAACGGGCAAGAATGGGCTTTAGGAGCGGTACTTCGGAGTACAGGTGAGGGCCTGGGAACAGAAGTGCCTTTAGTTGTTTTTTGAAGGCTAATAAGTTGGTTATTTATGAATCATGGTCCTGAGAATAGGTTCAGGTTTCAAAAGCACCAGCTCTTTAGGAGGATTTTGAAAAGTCGGGTCTGGGTGTTTAAGCGAAGGATCCGTTCTGAGCTTCCCACGCCAATTCTCTTTGGCCAAGTCTCTTCTTGTTCATAGGCGACCTCTCGCCAGCCCCAAGTAGAACTGAAGCACTTGAACCTCTGACTGTTCCAGGTACTCACTCTGTGGTCAGCTTTGACCCTTCCCCTCTTAACGGTCCCCAAGCACTGCACAGAGGCCAGAGGATGTGGACTTCTCTCACTCCCGGGAAGGCAAAACCCGTGTTATACAGAAGCAGTGCCGGGTGGCAGGGGGGGGACGGGGGGGGGGGGTCATGTCTGTATAAAAGCATTTTGCCCCCTCACCACAGCCACTGAAGTGTTACTACAGTAACGATAAAGTGCAGGTAAGGGACGGTCGCATATATATTCGCTTGCATTCAGTAATCCTTTATTATCCCTGGAACCCCTGTCCCTACTCAAAGTATCTCCTAGCTTTGGCCTGGTAAGAGCTTGAGACTTGGTACCAGGAAAGGGTCAAACAGATGAAGAGGACGTGATGCTGGCCCGCGTGGACCACAGAGAAGCAAGCAAATAAGGACCAATGTAGCAAACCAATGGATGCAAACTAACAAAATGTCTAGCAAGCGATAGCACGTGCGGTTTCAGGCGATACCTAAAAATCACCCTCATGTGTAAGTTGCCAAGCAGTCTTTTTTTGTAAAGTTTGTACGTCACTGAGCACTATATGCATGACTTACCCACAACATCCAAGGAAATGTAATCGCTTAGCAAAAATGCATAATTTATACATTTCTGTAGCTGTGACGAGGAGCAAATTATTCAAATGTTACCGAACATTACAGAATCATCTCACAGTGCATCACTGATCCCCAATCGAAAATAACCCTGGTGTCCTTCCTTCCAGTACACAAGGTGAAAGGTGCACAGTACTCCAACCCCTCCTACTTGATAACTTACAAGAGCGTCTGCCTTTGTGGGATCCGGATTTCTAGAGAGAGAAATGATGCACCCATATCATAACCAGTTAGGACTTCTAGAATAATGAAAAATTTAAATTCAGATACCATGTGATACTTTGAATCAATTTTTTTTACTACTACTTTGTAATGTTGCATCATTGTACTAAGTTGCCCTGAGAGGTTGGAACCGATCGGCAATGCTGTACCCGGCAGGAGGGCTCACAACTGGGTTTGGTTTAAAAGAAAGTTTTTCTATACACTGCTGTTTCCAAGTAGAAAGGCCACTGCACTGTACACAAATAAAACTATTAATATTGTCTACTTCTATAGCGCAATGTCTCAAGTAGCCTGTAATAGGGAAATGTACATATTTGTATGGAGCTAATGCATATTGTCATGTTCCGATATATGTGAAATGGTACATGGCAGTGCAGTGAGACCAAGTGAAAGTTTGCCACTGGGAGGAAAGCACAATGGACACTGATAGAAGTTGGCGGATGAGTAGGTAGGGAGCATCGGTCCATTAGTTGATCTTCCTGACCTAGTGTATGATTCTGTTACTGTGTGCCCAAGATACAGTCAACATGCATGACGGATATGTGAGCCGCCGTCTTTGGGTATTCACAGGACACAGCTGTCCTATAATTGTGAATAATCTAATGGAACCATCTTGCAGCCCAGGAATATTTTTTGCCAAGAGTCCTTTCAAAAGGCCGAGAATAAGGTTGGGTAGAACAAGGTCCATCTCCAGGACTAGGGGACTGGGAATTTTCCATCTAGGACTCCTCCAGTCCCTGAAAACTTCACAGTCTCAGGGAGTGAGAAGTCTTTCAGCTGCAGTTTTGGACCTCTTAGCTTGTAAACTCTACAAACTTTCAGGAATGCTGCCTTTACTTTTCAAAGGACTACTTCCCTTAAGTAGTGTGCAACACCAGATTTGGCTCAATCGCTCCCAAGAGAGGAAGTGAGAATGTCTGACAGTCCACAGTGTGGATGCTCTAACAATCCTGCAAGCCTGCAGCAAGAACAAAGCACTTATTGACCTGGAGTGGTGCTGCCCTTTTGTAATATTTCAAGACGTGCCAAGGGTTTAGTACTAGAGGTCCACCACCGTGCTTTGTTCACCAAATGTACATGGTTGTCTTAAAAATAAAGCTTATAAGAACAGCTTATAATTCTAAAGGACATTATTATTATTTGTCTGTTTTATTAACCAGAATCCCTCTGCGATTGCTCTGTAAATTGTGAAGTGTTAGTATTTTTTTTTTTTTTACATTTAACTTGTTAAGCATCATCCACAACGCATACTGGGTCAAAGACCCTGCTTCCTTACAGAAACTGATGCTTCACAAAACACAAAGATTATTCAAGGTAGGCTATCCTGATTACTCAATGAGACGATGAAACACTGAGGCAGATTGTTGAGTGTGCAAAGTTCTAGACTCTGGAACACGCCAACCCGAATATGGGATTTAAACTAAACTACAAGCAGTTTGAAAACAGAACAATTCAGACATTACCTTCACAGATCAACACGGTAAAGGGGATTGTGTTAGAAGAATACAGGTTAACCACCTTGTTAAATGAGATTCTAACATCCACTCCTATCATCAAGATGTATTGCTTCCACCTGTCTAGCATTCAGAAGCAACCGAAAGGTGACATGCAGAGCTGCATAAAAATCCCTAATAAATAAATACATAAAATAGTAAATCATTTAAATCCTAGAATGTAAGCACATAATGAATTATTAATGGTTGACATCTCTGCATCTTTATATGCGCTCAACACTGTAGAACGAAGTGCAAACACCAACTTTAGGGCCGCAAACTAAGCTCATTTCCTCTGACCCAAAATTTAGGAAAGAAATTTGCTGTATGGTGAATCACCAAAACAGAGTGCAGCTCTGCTCAGCTTGGCCACCAAGCACCTTGTCTTTTCCATTGTGGTAAAGTTAGAGTCCTCAGCCTCTGCAGAGAGGCCGAGGACTCAATAAGCATGGAATCTGAAACAGATATAACTCTGCCGAGCATCTGCTAATGCTCAAGGGAAATATGACCCATCTCTAAACCTCAGAAAGCCTTCATTTTAGGTGTCTACACTCTGGTACTATACATAAGCTCCATCTACAGGAACAAAATATTACTTCTTTTGCACTGCCTGCAGAAATAAAACAAACTTCACTAAGTAGCACAAAAATACCCTTAGCAATACTCTTTCATAAGGCAACCAGTGAGAAAGTACAGGCACAGTTCTTTTCTTTATTGCATGAACTTCTAAAACCTAGGTCAAACATAATTCTGTTTACAAGAATCAATCTTTGAGACTCACTTAGAACCCAGCGGGTGCGTCACCAAGCCCTTGTAGTGATGGAAACCTGCCTCCCCCAGCCATATTTTTAAGGCCCTCACCGTACAAGCAGGGATTTTTCACCAAAAGTGTGCACACCAACACTGGTGTGGGAAGCACTTTATGTGAAATAGATCAATGCTTGAAACACAAAAGAGGATGAGAAGAAAGCAAGCAATTTGTCCAACTACCGCCAATCGCTCGGGGTAGCATCCCAAACCATTGTTCTTTTGCTCATCATGCCACTTCAGTTTGGACCCAGCCATATCCAAATCAGTCTTGACCCTGATCCTCATGGGAACAGTCAAGCCCGAACTGCCAGGCCAGGTCCTCACTGAACCGGAACACAGGCAACCCAGGACCTGTTTCACCCAAGTTAAGGGCTCATCAGCTGGGTACAGCTTGGTTCCAGTGACACAGTGAGCATGGGGCCCACGTCTGGGCATACCTATTTGCAACTTAGGGCGGTACATGAAACACACAAAAGGTGATGGGAGACTGCTTGCAATTTGTCTAACCGCTGGCAATCTTTTTTTGCTCACAGTGCCACCTCAGTTCGGACCCAGGCATCAGTCTTGACCCTGTTCCTTATTGGAATAGTCCTGCACGAACAACCAGGCCAGGTCCTCACTGAACTGGAACACAGTGTAACCAAGCTACACCCAACTGAAGAGCCCCAATCAGGGTGAAACCGGTCTTGGGTCGCTTGTGTTCTGGCTCAGAGAGGACCTAGCTTGGCAGTTCAGGCTGGAGTATTCCTTTTGGAGCAGAGTAAAGACTGATATGCATATAGCTGGGTCTAATCTGAGGAAGCATTGTGGGCAAAAGAAAGATGGGTTGGAATGCTACCGAGAGCAATGCCAGAGGTTACTTATTGCAAGCATCCTCCCATCATCTTTTGTGTGTTTGAAATTGATCAATGTTGCCATGTGGGATAATGGAAGAGATGGCATTTAATGAGTGGGTCTGAAAAACAAATCTTAGCTGCAGGATTTGTCTTCATGGCCACCTTCCAAAGCCAGGATGCTGGTGGTATCCCAGCAGCTGGGCGACCGCAAAAGTGTTTCCAACAGTGGTACCAGCTGAGGCTCCATTGTCAGAAAACCGTAGTTCTCCCACCAACTCTAAATCAGGTGGAGAAATTGCAAAGCGGATGAACAGGGCATCCGCAAATTTGTGAAAGGTGCACCAGTCCAGTGGCGTAGCTAGGGGGAGGCGGTCCGCCCTGGGCCACACGAGTTTTGGGGGCGGCAGCCTCCCCCCGCTCTTACCTACCGTCTCGGGGGCAGCAAAGGGAGAAATCTCTTGCCAGCACCGCCCATCCCCCGCTCCGCTCTTCACTGCGGCCGCCGTGTGGCGGCAAACGCAGGGACCGCCAAGAGGCTAGCTACACCACGGCACCAGTCCTCCCACACCCAAAATGAAGCACTATGTTTTGTGCAAAATTCTGCACTTGGGAGACTATAAAATCTAAACAATCCACTAACTAAAATATATATATAAAATCTAAACAATCCACTAACTAAAATATATATAATTCAGTTTTGTTATAATTGCAAGTTTCCAGTTACAAACTAATAATTTTCTACCAGGTGTACTTTTTCTTTGGGATAATAGTCCCTTTCCCACAGCAGGCCGGAAAATCCAGTTCTCTCCTACAGATTCCCATATACTTATGGATAGTCCCTCCTTTAACTCCGACAGGAAATATTTATTTCTGTCTTATAAGTGTAGAGCCTGCATGCTTGACTTAAAGAGCATTGCTCAACTGCATCCTGCTCTTAAAGCTGCTGCCCCCCGAGAAAGGGGAAGTGGAGGAGGGGGTTGCAAATGCAGAGCTTTGTATCTGTGCACATGTTTTAACTTCCTGTAATGTCTGCCTAACCACCACTTGAACTCAGCATCAAAAATACTCACAAGTCCAGGCGAGGCTCATCGATGCGGATACAAAAAAAACAACTTTGCACTGCCAGGGAGCACATGGCAAATTTCTTCTTTAGGTGATCTGCAAATTCTCTAAACTTGGAATCTAATACAGAAAATAGTTTGCCATGAACCGTTTCCAAATTACGCTCATGCCCTCTGTACAGGCTGCATCCACCCACTAGATGGTGGCTACTGTAGACAAAGAACATGAAAGAAATCAACTGGATCAACGCACATTGCCATGACGATGGATACGCCTTACAAACTGGAAGAGAAGTTTAAGTTAGAGTCAAGAAAGGAAACCCTAAAGGTTCTAGTTAACTAAGTGGACGTTCTAATTGCATGAATGATTTTTAAGATTTGTCTATGGCCCTACACCCTGATAACGAATATATTTCATTCCTCATAGCCTAAGGTTCCAGTTAATGAGATTTAATGGCTTTGTTAATTAAATAATTTAAGAAAACAGCCCTGTAATCTAAAACCTCTAAACAGGGTTACAAGTAATTTGACCAAGCACCGACTCTTCACTATAGTCACACCAGGAACTCATTCGGTGTCTAACCAAATCAAACTTGTATTTTGGTTAATTAAAACCATTAAATCATACATTAAATTTAGTAGCAGAAATTACTTGAATTCAAACCGGAGCATAAAATAGAGTATCGTTTTGCTGTAGTTCCAAGGTCAAGGTTTTAACAAATTGGAATTAACCCTACCCCCATGATTGTAAAGTGCTTCAGCTAAAATGCAGCAATGTCTTTAAAAAGATGTTAGCCTGCTCCAATAAATATAGAAATGTTAATCTGAAAGTGTTAAATGCTTCTCTGCACTGGTCATATAGTTGATACACCTGTTCACAAACGGAGGGTGAGCTCCTTTAAAGCTGAATGGTCAGGAAATTATGGATTTGGTACGGATTAAAAAATGTATGACGGCATTTTCTATGTTCTGATAGAAAGGCTGGGCATGTGCCCACGATGTGGGCTAAAGACTCTGGATTTTCTCCCAGGTTGGACACAACCACCCTGTTCCAAAGCATGCAGACTCTGCAAATACAGTGTGTAAATGTGGCGGAAACAAAGGCGCATAAATTTCAGTTTGTAATAAACCAGGTCTGTGCACGATGTAGTTTGACCAATCAGCGGTGGCTTTTTAAAAAAAATTTTTTTTTAGAGACTTCTGGTTTTCAAATCAATCAATCAGGGCATTGTACAGCGCGCTACTCACCCGTGAGGGTCTCAAGGCGCGGGGGGGGCAGGGTGGGGGGGGGGGCCGATCCGTTCAGCCGAAGAGCCAGGTCTTGAGGGTTTTCCTGAAGGTGTCCAGGGAGGGGGCGCGTCTGATGTCTACCGGTAGCTCGTTCCAGGTCTTGGCTGCGATGTGAGAGAACGATCTTCCGCCTGATCTGGTTCTGCGGATCCGCTGGGTTTCAGCCAGTGAGAGGTTGGAAGATCGCAGGTTTCTGTTGGGTACGTGGTAGTTTATTCGGTCGTTGAGGTATTTGGGTCAGTTGTTGTGCAGGCACTTGTAGGCGTGAATGAGGATCTTGAAGGCGACTTCTCCACGGGGAGCCAGTGGAGTCGCCGCAGGTGTTGGCTGATGTGTTCGTGCCGGGGGGGATGCCGAGGACGAGTCTAGCCGCAGTGTTCTGTATTGTTTGCAGTTTGCGGAGCAGGGACTTGTTGATGCCGGCGTAGAGTGCGTTGCCATAGTCGAGTTTGCTGGTGATGAGTGTGTGGGTGGCTGTTTTCCTCGATTCGGGGGGGGATCCATTTGAAGGTCTTTCGGAGGATGCGGAGGGTGATGAAACAGCTGGAGGTGACGGCGCTGACCTGTCGCTTCAAGGTGAGTGATGAGTAGAGTATGATGCAGAGGTTCTTGGCGTGGTCTGAGGGGGTAGGTGGGCTTCCGAGGGCGGTGGGCCACCAGGAGTTGTCCCATGCTGAAGGAGTTCTTCCGAGGACGAGGACTTCTGTTTTCTCTGCGTTGAGTTTTAGGCAGCTGGTGGTCTTCCAGACTGCCACTTCTTGCATTCCTCTCTGGAAGTTGAGTTTTGCGGTGGTGGGGGTCTTTGGTGAGGGAGAGGATGAGCTGGGTGTCGTCGGCGTAGGATACGGTGTTGAGGCCGTGTTGTCGGACGATGTCTGCGAGGGGGGCCATGTAGATGTTGAAGAGGGTCGGGCTCAGAGATGACCCCTGTGGTACTCCGCAGGTGATGTCGGTGGGGGCGGAGAGGAAGGGCAGTAGTCTGGTCCTTTGGCTTCTTCCGGTGAGGAACGAGCAGATCCAGTCTAGGGCAGTTCCTTGTATGCCGGCCTCGCGTAGTCTGGTGATTAGTGTGCGATGAGAGACGGTGTAGAAGGCTGCGGACAGGTCGAGGAGGATGAGGGCCGCGGAGTGGCCCTGGTCCAGGAGGGTGCGAATGTCGTCTGTGGCGGCGAGTAGGGCGGTCTCGGTGCTGTGGTTGGCTCGGAATCCGGATTGGGACGGGTCGAGGATGGTGTGTTCTTCGATGAACCGTGTAAGTTCCCTGTTGACTGCTTTTTCTGCCACTTTGGCTGCGAAGGTGAGGAGCGAGATGGGCCGGTAGTTCTTGAGGTCGGTGGGGTCCGTCGTGGGTTTCTTGAGCAGGGGCCTGACTTCGGCGCGCTTCGTCGTCTGGGAAGGTGCCTGTTTTGAAGGTGGTGTTGATGGTGTGTTGCAATTGGGGTGCGATGATGTCCGCGGCTCTGTGGTAGATGTGCGGGGTCGGGGGTCAGTGGGGCAGGGGGTCGGTGGGGCAGGGGTCGGTGGGCCCTTCCCCAGCCCCCCGAGTGGATGCTTTTCATGGCCGCGGCGGTGTCCGTGGTCGTCATTGGTGTCCAGTTGGAGATGGTGGGCTGGCTGGTGTCTTGGGGAGGCGAGGGGTTGGCTGAGGTGTCGAGGGAAGTTGGTGAAGTTGTCGTAGTGTGTTCTGATCTTGAGGTGGAAGAAGGTTCCGAACTTGTCGCAGAGGTCCTGGGACGGGGTGATGTCTGTGGCTTTGCTGCGTGGGTTGGTGAATTCCGGGATGACGTTGAAGAGTTCCTTGGAGTTGGTGGAGTTGGTGAGGATTTTGTTGTGGATGAAGTTCTTTTTGGTTGTTCTGCATTGGTTGTGGTAGTCTGTCATGGCATACTTGTAGGTGTGGCTGTCGGTTGTCTTGTTATTCCTCCACTTCTTTTCCAGGCGTCTGCAGGTGTGTCTGGCTTCTTGGAGGTCGGTGGTGAACCAGGCGGCTTTTCTGGGTCGTTGTTTGCCGGGGTTGCGTAGCGGGGCGAGCTAGTCTGCGCAGTTGGAGATCCACGTGTGGAGTTCTCTGGCTGCAGTGTTTGCGTCGGATGCCCAGGTGTGGTGGTCTCGGGAGAGGGTGGAGTTCAGTTGCTAGTCGGTGATCTTACTCCAATTCCTTCGTGGGGGGCGCGGGGCTTGTTTAGGTGTTTTGGGTTGTACGGTGAAATGGACGCAGTGGTGGTCAGTCCACGGTGGTTGCGTTGTGTGGCTGAAGCGGACGCTTTTTTCTGCGGCGAAGATGGGGTCGAGGGTGTGCCCTGCCCTCTGTGTCGGTGTGTTGACGAGTTGGTTGAGTCCAATGCTGGCGAGGTTGTCGCGGAGGATGGTTGAGTTGTGGTCGCTGGCGTTGTCTCGGTGGAAGTTGAGGTCTCCGATGAGTATGTAGTTAGTTGATGCGATAGCGTGGGGTGCGATTAAGTCGGTGGTGGCGAAGGGTGTCCGTGGGCCGGGGGGGTCTGTAGATGAGTGTCCCACGGAGTGTGGTCTTGGGGCTGGTCCTGATCTGGAAGTGCAGGTGTTCGGCGGAGGGGAGGGTCACACTGGAGGTGGTGAGGCGGACGGTGTTTTTGTGGACTATGGCGAGGCCTCCTCCCGGGTGGTTGGGGTGGTCCTTCCTCTGGATCGTGTAGCCGTCCGGGATGGCGGTGTTGATGTCGGGGGCGGATGCAGCGTTGGTCCAAGTCTCTGTGAAGAAGGCAACGTCGGGTGAAAGAGTCGAGTAGGTTCCAGATTTCCATGGCGTGCTAGTGTACGGAGCGCACGTTGAGGAGGATGCAGCGGAGGGTGTCGTCGGGGTTGGTGGTAGTGGTGGTGGTGGTGAGGGTCCGGCGGCAGCGGAGGCAAGAGAACTGGCTGTGGGTCGTGTTCGGTGAGGCCTGGTTGCAGTCTTCCGGGGTTGAGTGCGAGGAGGGTGGTGGAGTCGTAGCGGTGGACAGTCGGAGATCCAGGGTTCCTGGCGCTGGCTGCGGTCGAGCGCAGACGGGCTTGCCTTCGGCTCACCTTTGGCGCGCCAGCGGCACGACATCGCAGCGGCCGCCATTATGTAGGGGAGGGGGGCGGGAACGTGGAGGCGGGGGCGGTAACGGCGGGAAAACCAAGTGAAAAAACGGGAGGGCAGAGTAAACAGAGGGCAACAGTACAATGGGCAGCGCACAAGATCACAAATATCACAAAATACAACAAGGCACAAAAGTAGCAAGAAGGAAAAATATACGAGGCCAAAGGCACAAAAGTAGCAAGAAGGGAAAATATACAACGAGGCACAAGGCACAAAAGTAGCAAGAAGGAAAAATATACAACGCGGCACAGGGCACAAAAGTAGCAAGAAGGAAAAATATATAACGATAGCAAGAGTTACACGAGGGGACAATCTACCTGATGGCACAGAGCGGGCTCAAACCCTGCCTGGGTAGGGCCAAGGGGATCTGCGTCGGAGCAGAGCACCGCGGAGCTGCTGGGGAGAGAGCAGGCCTCAGACTGGGTCAGAGGTCGTGCTTTTTAAAAATAGAAAATGATGGACCGCAGAATTGAAATAAACTGCCATGGACTTTGCTGTGAGCGGCCCATTAAGTTAATTTCTGACTAAATGTGTGCTTTTAGAAAAGATTCTTCTACCACTTTTTCCCACCTGTGGACTCTTTCGTACTGGTACCTACTTCTTGGCAGCTTTCCTTTAACCATGGAAGAAATTCTACACCATTTTTTAAAATCAAAAACCTACAAGGATGTTCTTTGCCTTTTTTTTATGCATCTACTGCCTGTACATTCCTAAGCCACTTCTCATCTGGCACCAGTCTAACCTCATACCGCACACTGGCCAGAGTCTGTGTCCACCAACATAACTCTCCCATTTGATGATCCACTCTGGAGCGCAGGGCCATCCTGGCCATAGTTCTAGATCATGACTGCAGGGCACATGCAAAAACCTGCAAAGAAGCAGGATTCCACTACATGAAAGCACTTTTGTGAATAGGAAATAAGTCTCTGGTTTGTCTGGTCTGCCCTTGCACAGATGGCTAACACAACCCTCCTAGAAAAGCATGCATACAGGAGGTTTCTTTTCTGGCATACTACACAGGATGCAACTGGCACTGAAGGAACACATGATTCAGCTATGTACTGCCAGATTCCAGAACTCCCACTCTTCACTGTATTTCAGCAGGGCACTGTTTTGGAACAGGAGCATTGGCCGTGGTTTAGTGCCAAGGGCCTTACGTTGCTGTAATTTGCATACATGTCCTTAGGGCAGTGGGGGACTTAAAAGGAAAGCATGCCGTCTATAGAGTTTTGATCGATGTATTGCTCACTCTGTTTCTCTGACATTGACCAACACCAGACCTAAGACCCGCCCCCCACTTTTCGTTTCATTTGCCTTGAAAAAAATGGCATTTAATACTCCAATACTAAATTAAGCGTCAGCACTTTTCTGCTTTCTTCACCTAAATGGGTTTAAAAGGAGATATTAAACTAATGCTTAGTCAGTTTTAAGTTATCTTAAATTTGGCAGAATAGATGATGCATTAGCAGGGCGATAGCAATTTGCCCCAAATCATACAAAGGGCGATCTGGGAAACTAGATTACAACTAAGATATTCTGGTTATAAAGTAGACAACTTAGCCACTACAACACATCTCCTCTCGCTCATCTCTCTCGCATCCTTCCACTTTCCTCTTTCATTAATACCTTCATACATTTATTGTCTTTATTTCTTCCTACCTGTGCTTCCCAACTTTCTGCATTTTTTAATTTCCTTTCTTCCTCTCCTCCCTTTCCTATCCAACCATTTGTGCTCTCCTTACTTCCTCGTCACTCTTTGTGTTGATGTGCATGTGACAAGATATTTTGGCTTTATTCAATGGCCAAACTCAGCCTTTCATCCTCGGGAGGTTAAAATATCCTTGATTAGTTTGTCTTAATTACCCTTACACTTGGTGTGAGTGTATTTCAATTGTGGTGTTTAACACAATTGTACGCTGCATTCCAAAGGTGGGTTATACCAAATGAGCTTTAACTTACAAAAATAAATTTGCTCTCAGAATTAAATTTTAAAATCAGTATTTTTCTGAATTAAATCAGCATTTGTAAGTTAAATAGCAGTTTATTGGCAGCGCAGGTGCTCAGTCAGAAAAGGCAGAGCAATCGTTGGGGCAGTCTGATGTATTCCACCCTATCAGGAGAAGACAGTACTTGTAGAGGGTACGTATGTAGGATAGGTAGTATTTGTATAGCGAATTGCGGAAACGTGTAATATTTTACGTTAGCATAAGCGGCAGCCATTTTTGGCTATGGTGTTCATTTCGCTTCCTTCGTAATTCTTTCGTCCTCTGCTGTTCGCCTTTTCACCCTGCTTGTGTCATCAACTTTAGTTGACCTCTTTTGACATGGCTAAGCAATGTACGTGCTGGGGGGTTTGTAGCTGCCGGTGCACCTGGTCTTAGAGGCCATCTATTGACCGTTTACTGCTGACAAACATTCCTGCTCCCATTTCTTATTTGCTGACAAAGTGGTCATCCATCTGCCCTTGTTTGCTGATAGCTATTTTCTGTGTCTAAACTCGCTCTTTCCATTTCTGTCCATATGCTTGCATTGCAACAAAATTGTATACAAGGACGATGGTTTGTGAATTCAGTGTACCTCCTCCTACAATACTGGAGAGTGTTGTGTGGACGTGGTCCCACTCAGGAGTGATTAATAAACTTGTTGTTTTACTTCAACTCCAGTGCCGATCTCTTTTTGTTAGTCTTTGGACCCGTGGACGAGAGGATGACCCTGCACCAGTGTGCTCACTTTTGGGTACATTTCCACAGTTGGCGCCCAGCACGTGGGGCCCCATCAGAGACGCGGCCGTCCGAAGGAGTGGTCTCGACGGAGGATCGAAATATTACTGAGGATGCGCACTGCATGAGGAGACCCTGGTCTTTGCAGGCCGACGTGACTTTTCCGGTTTTCCCGATTTGACCCTCCGGGTGGTGGCCGGTCTCGACTGGGGCTTTCTTTGGCGTATTCTGCAGTGATCATTAGGTCGACCAGAGATCGGCAGGTGGGAGTTGGAGACTTCTGTTTGGTAAGGTCGCTGAAGCGGCACTCTTGATTTGCTTGGTTTGGTTTTGGTATTCATTCTTAGCAAAGACTGAAGGCAGGTAATGTGGAGATTTTTCTCCTTTTGGAATATTTGTTTGGAGTAGTAATATTTTACATATACTTGTGAAAACATGCCTGTTCTCAGCACACACCTTAAGTGGTGTTGCTGCTCTTGTGGTACCTAGAATGCTTTAGAACAAAGTCAGCCGGCTCCTCCAGAAGGGACGCCAAATAGAGATGTATATTAAATATGGTATTTGTCCCATAATGTACGGTTAATTGTGGAACAAATACACAAAGAAAGAGTCTGATTTAGAATAGCCAGTGAATGGGTCATTCCATTCTAAAAAAAGTTCAGTATGTAGAACAGTGTTTATTTAAAAGAAAGAGTAGACAGGATATGTTGGATTGTGTACGTATGTGGGATAAAGAAGTGCGAGAAAGAGCAAAGAGCGGAAGCTATAGCGGAGAAAGAGCAGCGAAAGACGATATATCAAAAAGGGGTGGAATTAAAAGACAAAGAAATGAAGGAAAGAATAGAAAAGGAAGATGGAGAACGTCGATTAGCGATAAATGGCCAGTATCCTATTAGGCGCCTTATCTATCCACTACTTAATACGCCTCAGGATGATTGCATCCCATTAGAATGACCCCCACCCCCGTATAAATTTCCAGCTCCAAGTGCCCCCTGAGGATGAGGCTTCTGATGAGGAGCTCTCTTCCTCAGAGGATAAAATTAAAGACAAGCAAGTTGGGCGACAGACTCGCTCTACTTTGACTAAAGCAGAAAAAGATACATTAAAAAGCACTGCTAAAGAGGAAGCTCGTCGGACTACTACAGCGACGATCCTCATAAATATGGTTCAACTTTGGAAAGATATAGACCAGTTATATTTCGTAGAAAAATTGTTGGGAGGTAATATATGGTTGGCAGCATATTTCTGACGAAACAGAACCAGCTGATCTGAACGTTGATTATAAGCGTTAGTAGATGGTACTTACCTTTTTTCAGATATACCCGATCCGATTAGACGAATAGTTAAATTACGAAATGAAACATTACATTTACGTAAGGAGTAAGAATTAGCTAGAAAGAGTAAAGTAGTAGAAGCAGTTCAATCCCAGGCAGAGAAAACAGATGTTCTGGTGAAAGAAGGCAATTCCGGCAGAAATAAAGTTACTATGAAACCAATGCGTGAAGCCGCACCCCTGTATGTTCCCCCGAAGGGTGCAGGAACAAATGATGATAAAACTTCGGATGATGCAAAGGGATATTTTATATAAAATTGGGTTTACACTCCTTGGAGTAGAGCAGATGTTATGGCTCTTAAGGCTGCTTTGCCCGACCCCTGGACAAATCCCACCGCCTTCTATGAGGAGGTGGAAGGAGCCATCAGCTCCTGCACTAGGACCTTGCGAGATATTGATATGTTCTTCGGGCTTATTTTGCCCCCCGATATGTGGAGAACAATATGTAAAATAGATGACAATGTGGCATTTGGTGATACCTGGGAACATTTAGAAGAAATAGATGCGGAAAGGGAGTCTGCGCAGAAACCTCCGAAGGAGATATTAGATCTTCCTAAAGCTATTGTGACTAAGTTGAAGACTCTCATACCCCCTAAGAAAATAGATTGGACTACGTTAGCATCCTGTAAACAGAAAAAGGATGAGTCAGTTTCTGATTTCTTTTCTAGATTTGAGGAGACATTCCATGATTTTAGTGGCCAGTCACTGGCCGATGACACGGGTAAACATTTGTGTGTCGACAAATTTGTCGCTAATATGTTACCGGAAATAGCTAGTCGCCTTAAGGCCAGTGAGAGTTCTTGGACCACGTCTTCCCCAGTTTCCCTTTTGACCATGGCCCAATATTAAGAGCGACAGGAACAGGAAGCGAAAGGCAGGGAGGATAAGAAGGTTAAAGACTTAAAGACAAAAGTTATGATGGCTCAAGTATATGGTCCACCATATAGGGGCGGTGGAAGAGGCGGACGTGCAATGTATACACCCGGAGCGCTCCCTCTTCCTCGAGCAAATTTGTCTCCTGATCAGTGTGCCTATTGTAAAGAGACTGGGCATTGGCGTTTTGAGAGCCCTCTTTTGCGAGGTCAGAAGTACCAGCGGGGAAGGGGAAGTATGAGAGGACGCCCAGGGAATTCAGGAAACAGGGGAGGTGTAGGAGCTCGTCCCAGGTTTGAGGCAGTTGAACAAGGACCAAATTACTCTAATACTTTTGATAGACGAAATCAATACCAAATGTCCGATTATTCTGCTGATGCACTTGTAGATTCCGATTACGCATAGGGATGCCTAGGATGGCGTAAGGGACCGGTTGAGGTGCCAGTAGATCAAATGGGTCCTTATGTTGACGCAAATGTCTTGGGATCTACTGATCGGTTTCTGGTTGATACAGGGGCTACCTGTAGTACTCTGTCTAAAAGATTGGTTCCTAGGGCTCCCCTGTCCGGCACAATGAACATCTATAGGGTTCGATGGAACACCTACACCTAGCCCGCTTTCACAGCCACTTGAATTCAGACTTGACAAATTCACTGCAGCATGTCCATTTTTGCTTTCCCCTAACACGCCGGACAACATTGTGTGTATCGATATGCTTAAATATTTTCGTGCTACAATACGTTGTTCTCCGGAAGGTGTGCGTGTTATTTTGAATGACAATTATCCAATGGTTGAGAGATCCTGTCTTGTCTTATCAATGAGGATGCCGCTCTGGCGTCCCTACCTTGTACCTTGTGGGCTAGATCAGATACTGATGTGGGTCAAATGGTTATTCCACCAGTGCAAATCCAAGTAAGGGAAGGCGTTTCATTGCCTCGCCTGCCCCAATACAAAATATCCAGAGAAGGTGAAGAAGCATTAGCAAACATTGTCCAGGATTTGATCAAAGTGGGGGTAGTGGAAGAAGTCCCCTATAATACTTGCAATAGCCCTATCCTTCCTATTTTGAAAAAAGACACTGACACTAAAATTTACAGATTCATTATTGATTTGCGGGAGGTTAATAAAATTGTAGTGCCCCAATATCCGGTAGTTTCTGATATCACAACCCTTCTCACTATGGTCCCTCCCACTGCCACTACATTTTCGGAGATCGACTTGAAAAATGCATTTTTCTCAATACCCATTCACCCTGAAAGCCGTTATCTGTTTGGATTCACATTGAAAAAAAGATCCTTCCGGTTCTGCAGAGCTCCACAGGGCTATACAGAGAGTCCTAGCATTTACAGTCAGGCATTAAAAAGACAGCTTGATCCTTTCCTGTACCAAAAGGGGTGGCCCTTCTCCAGTACGTCGACATCTTGTTAGCTGCAGATACCCCTGAGCAGTGTGAAGAAGGAACACTTATTTTGATCATTTCTTGCCTCCCATAATCACAAAGTCTCACGAAAGAAATTGCAATATTGTAGACAGCAGGTTACCTATTTAGGTCACCTCCTGTCTAAGGAGGGACGTGCACTCACACCAGATCGCATTCAGACCATTTTAGATACTCAGTGGATCCCCAGTTTTTCGCACATTTTTAAACCTTTGTTGGCCCTTTTGACTAAACACTCTGATGCCCCTCCCATGGACTGCTGAATGTCAGAATGCCTTCCAACAGTTACGCCAAACTCTTTGCTCTGCACCAGTATTAGGAACTCCAGACTAAGTGTAGTGCACACAAGAAAGTGACTGATAAAATAGGAGCAGGTAATGCCTTTGCGGATCACAGCCCGTGAGACCGCAATGCAGCGAAGCACCACATCTATGTATGTGGTTAAGTCACAAGCTGAACGTTGGCATGATGCCAGGCAGGAAGTACTGGACATGCAACAATCTGCCTCTGCTGACGAACTAGACCAATGGTCTAAGGAGGGAACACTGGATGATGAGGGCTGCTGGAGGAATAAAGATATGACCAAATGGAGGTTACCCACAGCATACTTATACCCCTTGATTCACATGGTACATGGGCCGGCACATGTTGGTGCATCCTCAATGGCAAAACAACTCATGCAAGTTTGGGGTCATCCTGATATTGCCGGCACTGCTAAAAAGATAGTCCAGTCTTGTCTGGTCTGTCTCCAGTATAATCCTGGAAAGGGAACGCGAACTCCAACAGGAGGGTTTGCGACACCATCTGCACCTTTTGAGTTCCTGCAAATGGACTACATTCAGTTTGTGCGCTGTAATAATTATTGGGCAAGTTGTAGAATATGTCATGAAAGGGTTGGGGATTAAGCAGAAATTTCATGCTGCTTTCCACCCACAGTCAGCTGGCCTGGTGGAGCATTACAACTCCACCCTGAAACTGAAATTGGCTAAAATACAGGCTTCCACGTCTTTGAAATGGCCCGATGCACTGCCCCTAGCCTTGCTTTCTATCAGATCGATACCACATACACGATCTGGCCTTACGCCACATGAGATAGTCTTTGGGAGGCCCATGAATATTTGGGGGGGTCCCTAAGCCTCGCCCTATACATGATGTTCCCCACATGTTGATGAGTGTCTATTTGTCCCAGTTAACTGACAGCTTGTCTTTTATTTATCAGCAGGTGCGGGAAGCTCTTCCAGACAGGTCGCAGGGTGATGGTCATGATCTGCGGCCTGGAGATTTTGTCCTTACGAAATCGTTTCAACGGACAAGTTGCTTGGCACCTCGCTGGCGTGGCCCAGAGCAGGTCCTCCTTGCTACCAGAACTGCAGTGCGAGTGACCAACAGGAAGAACTGGGTACACGCCAGCCACTGCCGAGAGATTCCGCATACCTTCGTGAGCCCTGCTGTGCTGACAGATCATCGCAACATTCTGGTCACCGAGAGAGGACGAGCTGCGTCACCTGAAGGGCCGGAGGAAGTTTTCCCGGACCATACGATCCCTGGTGCATCTAGATATCTGCTTCGATCCAGGAAGAAAGACACTTCATCGCAAAAAGAGACTGTTTGAGCCACTGTCCTGGGTGGTTAAAGACTGACTACAAAGGGGGGTAGCCTTTTAGTGACTACTCGTCTCAACGTTAGTGAAGAAACCAACGCCTGCCCAGGACGTTAGGGCATCATCTATTTTGTTGTTTGTCGACGAGATGAACATGCCTGAGGAGAAGAAATCAAAATGCTGCAAAGATCTGTAGCTCTGCACAATGTTTATTACTGGATTGACTTTGACTGCGGTCATCATTGCTGTGGTAATGTGGGTTGTGGAGGAAGTAACTCCGGCTCGAAACTTATTGCCTGCTACTACTCCGGTCCCCACGGAACATTACTTCACTCTTCCCGATCATGAAAAGAAGCATCGAATGTCATCTCAATAACCCTTTCATACAAATGTTGCATCATACTCATAATGCTACGAATACTACCAACTGCTGGGTATGTGGAATGATGCCAGCCCATTAGAAGAAGGGAGGAACGCCTCTCATTCCCCTGCCATTTTCACACAAAGAGCCTGGTTCGCACTTTTGTGGGCCTCCGAGGCTAGTAATATTGCTCCAGCTGATGTAGGACTTAATACACAGTTAAATAAAGGTTGTTACCCTGATGATGAAGGCCTCCCACAAGCCAAAAGAACTATATGGGAAATGGAGGAGTATCGCAAAGGAAATTCCTCTGCAAGCTACGTTTTTCCCAATACTCAAACGGCTAAGGGTAACGGGCCTCCTGTTATCGCTGTTACTAGAGCCCAAGCAAATCTTTGTGTGAGCAGTTTTCGCAGTATCCCTGTGGGAAAAAGTGACTGTACTACAGTATTGAATATCACTGGAACGAACAATAGCAGTTTTCTATCCTCACATAGCACTTATTTCATTTGTGGAAGTAAAGGTTACTATTATCTACCAATTGGATGGTCTGGAATATGCCAGGTGTCCTTCTTGCTTCCCCCTGTGTTCTTAGCACCTGCATCTTATCATAAAGATCAAAAATTGTTTGACATTTCCTTGAACCGACTTTAATTTGGGACTCTTTTTCTTTGTTGGTGCGGCCTTGAATAGTAGAAAAATAAGACGCTTGACCCGAGTGGTAGAGGCAGTGACTAATCAAACAGCGATGGCTCTTGGAAATATTACAGAAGAACTCCAAATCACGAGAATTGTGACTTTGCAAAATAGAATGCTTTTAGATGTAATATTAGCGGATCGTGGTGGAGCAGGTCGCATTATCGGGAGTAGCTGTTGTGTGTTTATCCCTGACCACGCACCTTCTGTTTATGATGCCATTTCCAAACTGCATAAAATAGCCACTGAGATACATCAAGACCCAGGAACATGCCTTGGACTGGATGGTTCTGGAACTTATTTTCTGTATGGGGTCTGAAAGTATTGTCGGCCCTATTCATAATTATTGCAATTATCTTCTCTTGTTGTTTATGCATACAATGTGGACCAATGCTCTGTTCCCTCTGTATTTCCACTTGTACTACTTTTGTACCATCTAAAACGAATGTCCAAAATGCAAATGTCCGTTTAGCAATGGAACGAGAAATTGTGAAATGATGTTAATTGATATTCACGATGTATATCATACCTCTTAGAAGGGACAAGAAAATGTCTTAGTTTATGCTAAAAGGGTCGTCTGTGGAAACGTGTAATATTTTACGTTAGCATAAGCGACAGCCATTTTTGGCTGTGGTGTTCATTTCGCTTCCTTCGTAATTCTTTCGTCCTCTGCTGTTCGCCTTTTCACCCTGCTTGTGTCATCAACTTTAGTTGACCTCTTTTGACATGGCTAAGCAATGTACGTGCTTGGGGGTTTGTAGCTAAACATTCCTGCTCCCCTTTCTTATTTGCTGACCAAGTGGTCATCAATCTGCCCTTGTTTGCTGATAGCTATTTTCTGTGTCTAAACTCGCTCTTTCCATTTCTGTCCATATGCTTGCATTGCAACAAAATTATATACAAGGACGATGGTTTGTGAATTCAGTGTACCTCCTCCTACAATACTGGAGAGTGTTGTGTGGACGTGGTCCCACTCATGAATGATTAATAAACTTGTTTTACTTCAACTCCAGTGCCGATCTCTTTTTGTTAGTCTTTGGACCCGTGGACGAGAGGGTGACCCTGCACCAGTGTGCTCACTTTTGGGTACATTTCCACAGAATTGGTATTCAATGGCATTAGAGCGATGTACAAGGTCAATCAAAGATACGGTCAACAAGTGACTGGAGGTGTAGCTGGGTTCTTGGAGCTGAAGTAGACTGTTATTGCATCATGACGTAGAGTTCTTCGAAGGGAGGCGCCTTCAGCTCTTTCCTAAACTGGGGCAGGTCTGGAGCGCTCCTGGTGGACCTAAGGATAAGGGTGATGAATCAGTACCACATATTTTGTTTGCCCCTCCACCTACATTGGGTTTGTTGCTCAGGCTGGCAGACTATCCCCTGCATCCTGAGGCACTGCATATAGCATGCCACCACTGCTTGTAACACTGGGGTGAGGACCGAAGTGAAAGGATGACACTACACACCGTTCGCAAGTATCTGCGCCTGCAACATGTAGTGGCTGCAGTCCATAACACTGAAGCTGCAGGGCGAATATGCAACACCAACACTAGCTTCAGTGTCTGCTAGTGGCCATGAAACAGACCACTCCCAACTTCCATGACCTCAGTGATGGCCTACAGTTGGGAGTCACTCCCATCTCAGCTGTTAATCTTTCAGAAGAGACGCTTGCTCTCTGGTTCTTAAAAGGATTAAAATGAAGTATACAAATTGCGTAAATGCTAAATCCAATAGCTAAACGATTATTGAAGAGGTGTATGTGTAAAATTATATCCTCGTTAGCTACAAACTTTTTTTAAAAAGCAACACCATAGGAGCTCCAGTGTATTGTTGGTGAAATTAATTTCTTTAATAATTTTGCAAATACGGTGCTCCTTTGCCTTTGAATACAAATTGTGCATGCAGAACAAATAAGAGACTGTGGAGAGAGGAGGCATGAATGTTGTACACACCCAGCAGCACCTGAGGCCAAAGATGCATGGACCATGCGGAAATCTGGAGATTTGATAAATTGCCTCAGAAAAGCCAGTAAGAGGGAGGTTAAGCCCCATATGCGAATGGCTCCACCCCAGCATAACTGCCTCAACTATGGCACCAACCTGTTGGTGAAACTTTCCGATTTCCTGGCAGGAGAGTCCACCTTTATCTACGCAGCTAAGAAGAGCCACTGCTTCAGCACCACAGTCAATTCAACAATGGTTTGCCCAGTGGAAATAAAAACAAGGGAATCCATGCGAAAATTAAATTATAGATCCTAAAAACTGGACATTCTCAGATGAAGGTGGGTGGCAAATGTTTAATAAAAAGGCACGAATAGTCGTTACCCAGAGGAAAGATACCCCAAACACTTGTATGTAAAAATACTAATCTAGTGAATTACTAACAACAAACCAGCATACACTACCAACCCCCTTATACAGTTTCGAATGAGACCCGCCGTGGCATCACTGGTAAACAAATGCATTTTTAGGACAATATTGGTTTATCAAATATTTTGAGACCAAATCAAGCTCATCTTTACAGTAACCCTCTACCTCAAGCAAGAAGACACTTCTGGCTGTCGTCTCTGCTCCAGGGACCTCTTAATGAATTTTGACTGAAGTCATTGGATTCCAAGCCATTAGGATTGAAACTACGCTAGACTATCATTTTTCATGCATGTACAATTGCGAGACTCCAGGTCAATGGAAACACCGAGGAAGCCAAAGAGGAATGCATCATGGAGTAATGGCTACAAAGAGGCAAGTGAGCAAGAGTGGGAGAGGCCTGCAGAGAGTTTACATATACCGACACTGAAACAGCCTTTACATCGCGGCTCAAACCACGCTGTGCCTTAACAACGCGGTCTGAACCACAAATGCATCTTTACAATGCATTCCTTTACCACGCAATTCGTTACAATGATTTGCCTTCAGGAAAGCTTAGGTGGACTTTTGTTGGACTTTAAGTCCAACACTTTTCCTACTGTTGCGCAGACTGGAGTTGGAATAGTAAATTATACTATTTCAAAGTCCAGCGCTTTCCCGAAGGCAAGTGGTTGTAATGACTTGAGTGGAAAAGGAATGTATTGTAAAGACACATTAGTGGTTTGGATCACGTTGTTAAGGCAGGCGTGGTAAATGCCTGCATGGTTCCAACATACATTCTAACCTCCTAGATCAGGCGTTATAGCACAGAAAGAAGCACAAACAAAAAGAATGAAAATAATCACTATTTCTTCCTTTGTACCGTCATATGCAATACCGTGTATGTACTCTGCACTATCTTGTGTCGCTCTATATCATTTATAAAATAATGCATGACTATGTGCAAAGGCAGTAAGCGAGCCCATGAACAACATTCAGATATGAAATGAAAAGCAGACATAGAAACAACAAAACCTCTCATTGACCACTGCACCACATGCAGTGGCTCATGCAATGACATCACACTGCTTATTATCCAAGTACAGAATGTCTCAATGACCAAATTAAATTTTACAATATAGTTGTTCATTACCCCCTACACTTCGTTCCTCTTAATCTCAACTTTTTCCTTTGTTCATTCGCAAGAGCATGTTATGACAATGCTGTAACTTGTCACCACTCCATAGTGACACTCAAATTATTCAACCTTCAGACAATGTTTAGAGAGGAATTGCGGATGAGTCGGACATTTTTTATTTCCTTGGTTTAAATGCACACAACTTATCTCAGATGCCCTAAGCAGCCTTTCGGCTTATCACGTGGGCATTGCTTTTATCTGCCATACTCACAACTGCACCCGCAACACGTGTGCCAAAAGGTTCCTTTTGTGCTAGGTTTGCCAATTACAAAGTTAGAATACAAAGCACGCCACACTCTAAGCTTATATGTATTAATAAGTGCAGCTTATTCATCTCCTATCCATTCCACCCAAAAGCAGCATAAAATGGCTTGTAATTGTATTTATCTACCAGGACCCCTTAAAGAACATATCAAAAGACTCCCCTGGGTTCATCCGACCATGCCACTTAGCAGCAAAAATTCACTCAGGAACCAAGTCTTTTATTCTACTTATGATACAACCTCCTGCACGCTGTTGGACCATGATTACTTGAACCTCTAGATTATTCAGCTTCTGCTTGCCAATATGGCCTTAAGTAGCCACACTTTGCCTCTGGGATTTCTACTAAAACAAAGGGCCAACATTTATGAGCATATTGCACAAGCAACTGAGCAGTATTTCACTCTCAAAAATCCTCTATAGATAGCGAGCCTAATCTTTTATTAATGTAGATCCCATGACCAAATGCAGAGCTTTCAAATAAAATATTTCACAGTCCTTATGAAGGCTAGGGGTGCCTATCCCAACTTTACCTCGACTGAAACAAATAAGACTGCATCCTCCTAAGCACAGTTCACAGGAGTAAACAATTTATCCCCCATAGACTAATACTGGACAGATGTAAACCTATTTGCTGAGTTGATAATGTGGTCACCCACTGTGTACACACTTTTAGAACTACTTGTAGGGCAAAACATTAGTGGGTGGTGCCTCGCTGAAATTTGCTCTGTGAGCACCTACTAAACTATTTAGTCAATGTGGCATTTTAGGTCTGGTGTAAGTCGAGACCGTTTGAGTGCACTAAATATATATTTTAAATGTAATATAGCCTTATAGCAAATTGCAGGGGTCTATACCAGTTGTTAACTGCCCTGAACCAGAGTTATAGGCCCAAGCCACAAGTGAGGGCCCATAAATAGTGAGAGGGTGTTAAAACAACCAGCATAGCTAGAGGCAGAAGGACTAGAAGGCAATAAGATATTCCATCCAATGAAGGTAGAATGTTCTAAATTAAAAAGGGGGAGAAAGAGAAACATTGGAATGTTGGAGCAGAAGGCTTATATCAGCCAATATAAGGTCTGAGCCACTTCATTGTCTTCAATGGCGTTCCCACCATTCCTAAGTTCTAATTACTTTTAGGGGCTTTCAGTCAGCCCTCTTCAACGATAGGTCTATTATGGAGTCATTCACATTTTTCTTCCACCCACTACAGCATACAGCAATGAGTGACACTTCAGCCATGGTCTACCTTCGTGCAACTGACAGCATTCTGCTCTTTCACATGGGCACGTTCACACACAAAATAGTTCCCTTAAGTGCACAGGATTACTATAGCAATATATGCTTTTTTGAGACTAAATACATGTTTTGCATTTAGCCAATTTAATTTTTAAACTGCCAAGAGCTTAACAGCTTCCCTGACAAGGTTTTCCAAAGACCATGACAAAACAAGCATTGATAAAGCCAAAAGGGTGGTGGCCAACATCAGACGAAATGGCTATGCCAAAGCTGGTTTGTCTTTGGAACCCATTACTGATGATATGACTGCCTTCGGTTGATATTTTAGAAAATACACAATTCAAGAACAACATTTTGGGTTACTTGATTTGTAAAATTCTGTGCACTAGAGCTATTCAATTCACATTTGACGTCTGTTATATCACTGAATGATTCGGAAAGAGCGGTTTACGTTTTAAGAAAAACTAATCGGTTTTTCAATCACTATCCATCATAGGAATTTCAACAACAACTATCTATTGGCTTTTTTCTCAGCAAACTGTCATTATATTACTGGGTGATCTCCCACCACCTAGCTACAGGATGAAGACATCCACTGCACCACCGATAACTCCTATACTCTACCATACCCAGCTGTCACCTCCAGTCTATATTAGACTATTGGAATGTTGGGAGCTCCATTGAAGACAATGGAGTGCTCCGGGCTTCTAATGGCTGGTAAAAGCCAAGCGTCAACATTCTAATGTTTGTCATTCACAGCTGATGCGTGAACAAAGGCCTCATGGAGCCCGAGGGGATTTAAATCCTCCCTGGGCACCCAGAGTCCTGTATTTTATTTGTTAGAACATTCTGACCTTTAGTGGCCGAATGTTTTAAAAGCCTTATAGCCCGCCGTAGCTGGGCCATACCGGCCATTAAAGGCCCGCTCCATTGTTAAAGGCCCTCTCCTTTGGCTCGGGCCTTTAACGCTGGGGCAGGCCTTGCCCGCTACAGCGGGCTATAAGGCTACAGTACAAAAGAAAATATCCATTACCTGCTCAGGCGATCAATGTTCTTTTCCTGGCTTGAAGAACAAAAAATAAATAGGTTTGATAGCATCATCCTACCAAAAATCTTCCAGATTTCAGATGGTAATTTGCTCTAAAAATCAAATTTAGATCTGCTTTGTACATAGTTGTCTATAATGATCCTTTTTAATCAGTGACCCTGAAATCATAATCCCCATAAAAGGAGGAGGTGGTCGCAGCAAGAATAACAAAAGCAAAAACTGAAAACAATCGCAACCACTGCCAAACATAGATGTGCACAGACTGAACATTGCTTATTACCATGGGCAACAATTTGAACCCGGCCACCACTTTGCATGCCAAGACACAAAAGCCTTCAAGCATAATGGGAACAGTCAAACAAAGTGCAAAGTGCTTCTTGCTAAACAAGCCAAGATTGGCTGATAGTGTCACACATAAAAAGGGGCCACCTGGGAGCCACAGAGGTTCAAGCCATGAGCTACACTGGTAACACAAAGTCACAACAACAACAACAAATATTATAAGTGTTAAATTGTTGCCCCCTTCCCCCAAAAAAAAAATTTGCAGAGGGAGAGAGCGATCAAAAGTGAAAATGAGAACAACTAGGCAGATTGCCAAACTTTTTAGGGTGACTTTGAAGGAGCTTTACTAGCTCTTTGTAATGAATGCATCCATCAGCATCTAAAGTGGGAAGGAAATTTAAAAACTGGGTTTTAAACTCCCAACATATCCTACAGAGCCAGCAGTTGTTTTCTTTTTCATGCTCTTATGAGTAGTAGAACATAATGGACAAGGGAGAGAACACTAGACTTGTTCATGTGCAGAATTTAGCAAGAAATTGAACTGGAAGTTTGGGAATACCCACAGAGTTCAGAGACATGATAAAGAGTCCAGGAAGCAGCACATTCAAATACATTTCTTATTCATATCCGTTTGTTTAGTTATAGAAACATAAATGTTTAAATTTTATATTTTTCTAAAAGGCTATGAATAGATTTGCTTAGCACAAAGAGGAGGTAATCAACATCACACTTATTAGAGCCACTGTTTTGGATGATTCTTTCAGGATTCAAAATGGAGATGGGAGTCAGGACAAAAGCAGTTCTGTTCAAGTCAGAGCTTAACTATATGTGAACTGTTTGCAGTTAGCAGCAGAAACCACGGAGGCCCTTTCCAGGGTAAAGCCACATTCAGGGTGAAGGTTGAGATGGGAATTAACAGCTTAGTAAACTGCACCTCGGATGAGCTAAATGTGATTATGAAGATCTGCTAATATCCTCTTCATCAAAATCAGTAGGGGTCATCGGGTGATGGCTGGACTAGAAGCTAGACTGCTAGAATGGCAACTATATGTTGCAGAGAATTATCAAGTGCAATAAGCACACCTGACTCTCTAAGGGCGGTCTCTCTGTAGCTCGTTCATAACCCTTCTCATGTACTATTGTAAATAGGGCTGAACACTTCATTTTAAAATACAACTTTTCAAATATATATTGTATTTTAGAATGAGTGTACCATAGGGCATATCTGAAGAAAATAAAAACTATCAAATATTACAATAACCTGCATTGGAAGATCATGTATGTGTCTATCAAACTGTGCGTCACTTGCTCAGGACTACTTTAGGACCTGGATGCGCGGATGGTCTCATAACCCTCCATCCTCCCAGGGCTTTCTATAGGCCTCTTATTGAACAGTTGCAACCACAACAACAATTCAGGTTAATCTGAACAGACCTCTCACCATCTTCAGGGGTCATTTTGTGGCACATCAATCCTGGAAGGAATATGGAATTTAATAAACATCCATTCTGAACCTCCATTAGCGGAATAAGTTGCATACATTTAATCAAGGGTCCTCCTTCCAGGGTTCTAGCTTTAGACATAAAAGACTTGAAATATTAAAGGCCACTCTGGTAAGTCGCAATGGCAGATGCAGAGATGGTCATGGACAGATGAAGTACTTTCGAGAGCATTAGCCGGTTGCACCACTTATCTGTGGCACAGCACAGTCCTAAAAAATAACCACATCAGCTTCTATCAGTAATCTCTGCTCAATCCAGTTAGACAGTGGCCTGCACCATCCCAGCAGATGTGCCTGGAGTAAGATATGTTTTCTGCACATAGAGCCTTAGATATGCGGCTGTTTTCTACTCCGCAATCCAGGGATCTTTTCTTTGCAGGAACATTTTGCTAACTTTCACTGGTCTATTTCACACCGTTAGTTGCTGGACTTGATTTTGCACCGAGTGACTGCATTTCGAATTTGCACAACACTAACAAATGCTTTAGAGCACACCTTGAAGATAGTACACCACTTGTTATGCGTCAAGATACCAGTTGTGGCGAGTGGTAAACCCTAAGATCACATGTTCAAGGACTGAGCAAATGAATGCTAGCTTGGTTATGGAAAGGATACCTTTACATGACTCATGATGCCCTTCAGAGGTGAAACAATACTTATAATGCAGCGATGCGGGTTTAGGATGCAAAATAAACAATCAGATTGCAGCAATGTGCTCTGCATATACGACTTTTATTTTCCATAATACCTTGTCACTACTAAAGGACAGAATCGTACAAATAAATGGAGTCCTGGCAAGAACTAAGTGGCATAAATAAAATGTACCACCATCTGCAGCACAGACATGAATCAACATGAACTCTAACCAAATGGGATTATAAATTGTTTGCTCAAAGCACATCTTTAAAATGTAAACAGAGTCTATGACAAACATCCATTTTCCATCTAATTCCTGACTCTCCTATGCCATCTAAACATCATTACTACATTCCAAAACGTGTATCACTAGTGACAAAACAAGAAGCAGTCATGCTAAAAACAAACTGCATACTTACCTACTTATTATATGAACATACCCGCTCCCAGAGTACCAAAAAGCAAAGCGTTTCAGTCGTAAAGCTAAAATGTCTCCATTTGTGTTGTAGATTGACCAGAGTAATAGCATATCTGGTGGAATTGATTCCCAACATGATGCAGCGAAAGTAATAGAGGGGCACACGATTCTGTGAGAAACTCTTGAAAACCGATAAATTGAAATACGATTTTCAAAAGATATTTGTGATAGGACCAGGTGCTTGTACCCCGCATTAGTACCTTACAAAACTAAAAAAACACTGAAATGAGGGAATGAAACCTTGTGCAAAAGTTTTGAAGCAAGAGAAAGCAACAAGAGACTAAAATGTTATTCAAATATTCTAATGTACTAATAACATCCTGATGAGATTTGAAATATATTCACCCAGTAAGATGGAAATTATAGGGCGATATGTGTTTTGTAAATTGCAACAAGACTTTAGGAAAGACTGGAGGGAAAATATTGGTAAAAAGGAAAATATTGGTAAGAAGGGAAATAAAAATCACCAAGGTAAGAAAAAAGACATTTAAATAAGCATGAAATAATGTGGGTCTTGTTTACAGAGACAATTTGCGTTTTGTATTATTTCTGGCCACAAGCATCAGAAATTAACACAAGATACAGGTTTTAATGGCTTCTCACATAAGATTAAAGGAATGGATTAAATTCATGATTTTAGGAGTTTCATAATGCATATAGTTCAGAAGGGTCCACAATTTAGGGAAAAAGAGGCAAATATAACTAATGGGGTCACTGGTAACATTTGTTTATTTGATGTGAAAAATTCTTAAAGAAAGTTACCTTAAGTCGAGCAAATGGTGTATAATTGTGAATAAACTTGAACTGTGGAAAGTGCAAGAATAAACCATCCGGTTTAGGACCAGTTACACTACATAAATGATGAGACTTAGGAGGAGGGAGTAATAATTTAAGAAAATGTTGATTTACTTTTGTAATAGTCAATTGTCAAATTGCAAATCTTGAACTAAAGTTAAAAGGATGTGAAGAACAATGTTAGGCGCTGACACTTTTTAGAAAATGACACCTCAAGATGTGTGAAAAGAAATGGTACAGATGAAAAGGCAGAACAATGAAGTTGCAATGACATTAAAAAAAAAGAAGGCATAAAGGACCATTTACATTTAGGTGTTAAATGGGATGCGTGGCTAGGTGAAACGTGCCAATCTCAGCCTGCATTGTAGCTCAGCCACTACCATATTTTCCAGTAACAGGCAGATGCACTGATCAGGCTACTAAACCTCAGTAATAACAAAAAATACAAAGTATTAGGTTACAGCATGCCAGGTCATAGGACCAATTTTTTAACAGAAGTAAAGTGTTTCCTAGGATTTTAAAGGGAAAAGACCAAACACAAATCAAACCTTCCTAACATTCCTGAAAATAAATGCAATTTCCTTATGCTCAGGCGGTCACGTCAGAGGGTCCAGTATCTATGTTACATTTAAATGCGGAGAGCAACATCAAACGAGACCAGTGTGTGTCAAACTTTCCAGTGAAGTGGATTAACTTTTCTTTACTAACCCCAAGTTTGAC
Source organism: Calotriton arnoldi (assembly GCA_963921515.1). Taxonomy (NCBI): domain Eukaryota; kingdom Metazoa; phylum Chordata; class Amphibia; order Caudata; family Salamandridae; genus Calotriton; species Calotriton arnoldi. The sequence continues at coordinate 1,465,976 of CAWUFW010002012.1, forward strand.
AAAGCTGTGACCACACACACACACGTTGATTTGTCTAGTACCGCCGGCAACCCAGTTGCATCCATCTGGTGACCTCCTGGAGTTTAGACCAAAACATTACTTGTTGGCTTCTACAGACCACAACTGCATAGAGATTGTTCAGCACTGTGAAATCTCGCATTAACGCTGGCATTCCACACAGCATCCAAAAAATAAAAGGAGGCTGCAGCAAGGAAAACACGGAAACTGCAATGCACTTCTGCTTGCCTCTTGTTGTCTCTCTCCTTGCGGATACCAGCAAATGTTCACGAATTGGAATCGTTGTGTACTAACAAATTCCCAAATATTGTGGAGGTCAAGCTGAGAAGTTCTGCCATACACATGAGCTGGCATCTTGCAGAAGTCAAAAACCCTTTCTGACCCAAGACCAATTCATCGCCCTGGTAACGTGTAAAAGAAAGACTGTGAAACCTATTCTTGCAAACTGGGCTGCGGACCAGGAAAAACTAAGGATCTCAGAGGAGTCTGGCACCAAGGTTTAGTGTCAATCATGCCTTCAAAGTGCATGTGTGCTTTCCTCTCAGCTCAATTAGCCATGCTCCATGGAGGGTAGACAATGATTACATGTTAGTGGACACTAACATTATGCGCAGTGCAGGGAATTTAATCAATTGCAGGACGCCCTCGTATTTTAGATGCAAGTTAACGAAGACTACGCATTTCCTAACTTGTTGTTGGTGGTTATGAACCTAGCTGTAATGAAAACCACGGCCATCCCAACGCACACGATTTATCATTCACTGTTTCCACTACTCCTATGGGCCAACGTGCAACGCCCATTGCTTTTTGTTGCCTTAAAAAAGGCTAGACTTTTCTTCAAATTATGAAAGGAGCATACAGGAAGAATTCCAACTTAAGCGGAAGTAATTATAGAACATTAATGCCACACCTGTATGCACTTATTTCTCGAAATAGACTCAAAATACTGAGACTTAATAAGGCATTGTCTAATTCTGCTCTACTCTGACCTGGTGACAACTAAACTCCTCTCTCAATGCGGATGTCGAGTGGCCTCGAGGAGTCCTGTATACAGTATGATTTATTAGTCTTGTTGAAGGTAGCCGGTCACAAGTGGCATTTAGGTCCTGAGCAGCCTATGGAGTTCAGGATTTATGGTTCACCTTTTGCACCATTGTGCTCGAGGAGGTGAAGGATGGTTTTCACTCTGTGGATTAGGGAAGTACTTGACAAACGTACAATTAGTCGTTATAGGGACGAAAGGACGAAAGTCCAGAACCAGCACAACTGCGGTACCATCCCCATTTGTAGACGGTCCAGTGGATTTTGTTGCCTGGCGGCAGAGTTTGGCGAGACTGATCTCCAATGGGCACCTCATTGGCACCCTTGGTGTGCCGTGTGAATGAGAAGCGCACTCACCGGGTGCAGATCGTTTTCTTTTCTAGCCCCTAGACTCTTTAATGCCTTACCTTTGGATCTTACAACTATCCCCAGTGAAAGTTTGTCTCATTCTCAACTGAAGACCTTCCTGCTTTGTGAATTGTAATGTCTGTCTTTACTTCCATCACTGTCATAGAGCCAAGACACTTCTAATGAAGCAGTAGTTGCTTGTAAATGGAGGAAAAGTAGTCATTGGTTCGGTGCTGTGGGAGAGAGACTGGAGTAGTGGGAGCCGGCCAGTCTGCGGTGTGTGCCGTTGACGGCATTAATGCAGAGAAACTTGGGCAGCGCAAACTGGTAGGGCAGACATGCGAAAGTATCAGAGGCAGGAGACACAGCCATAATAAACTAGCAAGACCGTAGATGAGTTGCAGGGTTACCATGGGGAACAATGTTGGCTCCTTCAGTCAAGATGTGTCAGTCTCCAAGATGGAAGAGGGCAGCGTCTGGCTCACCTCTTGATCCTCCACCCCTCCCACTTTTCTGCTTACTCGCCATCTTGTTGATCCGGGCACTCTGAATGGAGCCAGATGCCCTCCATGCCTGCCACCCTCGTTGCCTCAATGCTCCTGGGACCTTGAGAATGGTCTCCGATGCCAGGACCAGCACAATGCCGCAGGAGGCTGGCAGCTGAGAAGTGCAGCAGTGGGAATACCATGGCCGCCCCACTCACCCCATCACACACTTCGGCAAGTCACAGGCGGGCATGGGAGCAACCGGTGAAGCCTCAGGGACTCTGGCTCGGGCCGCCGTTTCCTTCCCCCCCAACCCCTCCCGAGAAGGAAAGGGCAGAAAGGTACAGCAGGAGAGCTGTCCGCAGGCACCCAGCAGAGAAAACATCCTGGTCTTCTCCACCACAGCTCGGCTCTGCCTCCGATACTCGCCATGGTTCCGTTCACAGCTTTCCCACCACAGTCCCACCTCCAAGTCTCCGCCCCCCGCTACCAAGTGTAGCTGCAGCTAGAACAAGCCCTGCCCTAGGACTACTTTCAGGGCAGCAGTGTTGTCGGGCCACAGCCTAGAGCAAGCAGCGCTATACAGTTCCTGACCATGTGCGATCCATTCTCACCACAGAAAGAGCACAATGAGAAGATGGAAAGGCATCAGCAGCATCCTCTCTATGGAGCCTTCACATGCGCAGAGCATAAAATAGATCCATGAGTCACGAGAGGCGCAGAGGAGAGCAAGACAATTCACTGGGAGGTGAGCTGCTGCTTATGTAAGCCGTTCTTCATTTTAAATTGACGAATAATGCTCAAATGTACAAAGCAATGTTATGCTAATGGAAAGGAATAGAAGCTTTTAGAGAAATACTGTGTGCTGGAGCACAGAGATCATTTTTAAGCAGTGGGGGAAAGAAGAGCGCCTGCAAAGCTCCACTAATGAGCCTTCCTTTTTTTTTTTTTTTTTAAGCTGCAACGATTCCTTAGCAAAATGGTTTGAGTTTTACAGCACTATCACTCAAACGAGGCCGTTATCCGAAGACAGGCATTTCTCAGCAAACTCAGTAAGCTAGTTCAGTGAGAGAAGTGCCTTCTGTAAAGACCTGGTCAGAGGTTGGTGTGAGAAGTTGGCCTGGCATATGCTGTCCACTAATTATAGTGGGCACCTTGCACCAGTCCAAACAACCCCTTATTGGAGATAGGTTAAAGACAACCTTATTGAAAGCTATCCTAGTGGTAGCTATGGAGAGCAGCCTTCAGGCCAAGTCTTGAAGGAATGTAAAGCAGCTTGTTTTACCAGTCTATAATCTCTTGAGTGATCAAATGAAAGAGCACCACACCAGGTATATATTCAAAATATATGTATTTATTGCTAAACACACCCCTCTAGTCTCTTTATGAGGCTAGAGTTCGAAGTACATAAGTTATAAGTTATTTAAACACAGTAATAGCACAAATACACGTTTGGGCCCTAGGGGCGTACCAAACCATATACCAATAAAGTGGTATAAGAACCACGACTGAGCTAGACACTAGGCCTAGAGCCTCTAGAAGTGCTTGGACCACAAGGAACCACCCAAGGTAGTGACACAGGGGACCCACGGGGGACGCGTGCAGTGTAATTACACAGCAGCGAAACGCCGTTAACTTCTATGGAGAAAGTCGCGGTTTGGAAATTAAAGAAAAGGGACACTTAAAGAAGGACTTGGAGCAAACCCTTTGAGAACTAGGTCGTTCTAGAGTCTCTACCCACGGGAGCACCGGAGTACTCTTGTTACCTCACCCAGGGAAGCCGGGTGCATAGGTGCCTTTCGGGGTCGGGTTTCGTCGTCGATTTGAATGGCGATCTGCTGCAAAGTGCTGCTGGCGACCAAGTGAAAAGTGTCCGGGTGGATCCAAAGGTGGATCGGAGATCTGAAGAACCTGAAAGCAGAGGGGACAGAGTCTGGGTCACTAGCCAGTGACCAGGAAGGCGATGAGCAGATGCCCACCGATGTCGAGTGCTTCAGGTAGGTTGACGGTCGTCTTGACTCTTCAGCCACGAGGTCCAGGAGGCGTTGTCGGCGACCAGGAGCAGGATTCGGGCTGGTACACGATGTCTGTCGAGTGCTGAGGTGTCGGCGACCGGATTGGACCCAACAAGCCTTGGCAACGGCAAGTCTCGATGTAGATGAAGATGGACGATGATGCAGACCAGCAAGGTCTGAGGAACTCACCCAGCAAGGGTAAGTGAGAGCAAGCCTGGAGCAACCAGGGAGCCCAAGAAGAAAAAGATTGGCCTTCGTGAAGGGCTACTAGCCAACGGGCTAGCGACCGCGAAGGAGCCTCGAGACGGTGCACGTGGAGCTGGCTCACAGGACACTCGTGGAGTGGAGGCCAGTGATCTTCGGTGCAGTTGGTGCTGGAGGCTAGGGCTACTCGGAGCCCAAAGCACGACTTCGTGGGAGACCAAGAAGAGGATGCACTTGCAAATGCGTGCGGTGTCCAGGGGTCACGGTTCCACGTTACCCACGACAGCTACGGGCCTCAGCTTTGCTGGGGACTCAGGGCAGCCTCGGGAAGTCTGGAAATCCACCTCTGGTGATGCAAAGACTTCGGCGTCCGACGGGAGCTTAGGCGATGCAGACCGGACAATTGCTTCTTTGGTGCCTGCCAAGCAGGGGAGTCACTCCTTGACCCCAAGGGAGATTCTTCTGTCCTCTAATCTTGTAGTAGAGCGTCGAAGGTCCAGCATTCTGTGTCAGAGTTTCGTCCAGGGATAATCTAAAGTCCTAAGGACTGGGTTCCTATACTTATACTAAGTTTAGGGGTTGGACTTACTCTGTGGCCCCACCTATGGGTGGGTCAGGGCAGAGGGGTGGCTACACCCCTTTCCCTTTGTCCAGTTCGCGCCAAAGCAGGGGCTGCAAGCCCCTGATCCGGTTTGAACTGGGGTATGCACAGGGACACCAAGTGTGCCCCCAGTGCAGGACTTCAAAGCACCCGAGAGTGCTCCCGCCCAGCCCCAATACACACTATCCTGTCTGGGGAGGTGGTCACACCTCCCTGGGACAGGAAACCTATTGTCCAGGCCTCCCCTGCCGGAGTTTCGGTCAGCAGCAGGAGGCCAGACTTGTGTCTGTGGCAGCAGCATCCATTTTGTGATGCCAGGGCTTTAGAAAGAAGTTACCGGCCAAGCCAGGGTTAACATGTCTCTCCTCTAGAAGGGTGGAATGCTACCCCCGCCGCCAGAATTGGCGGGGGGGTAGTATTCCAAGATGTTTGACACCAAACACGACATGTTTCGGTGCAGCCATTCCAAAGTTAGCATTTAACGCGAGGTTATAATGCGCTTAAGAGTATATGGTCAGGCTGCACTACAAACAGCATCAGAGAAGGGTCTCCGAACGCTGCAGAGGGGCTCTGCTCATGCAGGGGCACCCTCTCACATAGGAACCACGCACTCTGCCTTCAGGATTGATAAGGCCTGCCATAGGAGTGACTTATAGGTTTATATGTGTGTATGTATACAGTGATATAGGTAGCCTATATCACAGTAAGGGGTGCATGCACCACCTTACCCAGGCTGCAGTAGCAGACCTGGGGTGTCAGTTTGGATGGCCTTCCAGGGCTGGCACAATACATGCTGCAGCCCCTGGTAGGCCTCTGAGGTACCTATGCCCTGGGTACATAGTATACCATATACTAGGGACTTATAAGGGCACTCCAGATTCCAATCAGAGATGTGCCTAAGGGACATGGAAACCTTTTTACAGAGAAAGCAGATAGTTGGACTGGGATCCTGCTATTCAGGGCCCCAGTCTAAGTCATAAACCAGCAAAACACCAGAAAAAAAGTGGGGGCACCATATAGTCAGATTCCACCTTCCTACAGTTGGAACCACAGCAAACAAGGCCAAATTACATATTCAATCTACCCAAACCAAAATAAATAAAACAAGCATTGGCAAAGCCTATAGGTTTCGCATATGAAAGAGCTATGGGCTTTGTTAAGTTTTTTTAAAGATGGTGCACAACAACGCAGACTGCTTTGCAACAAGACTTAAAGAAAATAAAAACAAAGCGCTAAGGTACAGCTACTGCTGATTGCGCTACAGCACTTTGTTTTTGTTGAATTTAAACCATGCTGCACAGTAGCCTGAACTGCAGTGTAATGCGCCTTAAAACTGTACGGGAAGGGGGCTCGAGGTGGCAAGCAATAAGTGGGAGGAGAAGGGTGGGGATTAAAGAATGTGTAGGGGGAAGCAGCGGGGTGGTTTAAAGAAGCATGGCGGGGGGTGGTAACCCAACAGAGCGGGAGGAGGGCAGAAGTAAAGGTGAGGGACTGCAGAGGCACACACTCTAAGAGTGCATGCCAAAAGCAACAAAAAAAAGTGTACCTGTAGAGCCTCCGGCCAGTGGAAAAACACTGGCCACATGAAGCTGTACTTAGCCCACGAGTCACGGAAGGGACGAAGACTGAAGCCCAAGAGGAATCAGCAGGTGAAGGAGGCACTGACCAATCTGAATCAAGGAAATGAGAGTGACGTGAGCCAACAAACTGCAAATAATCAGTGGGCTCTAAGCTCCTTTAAGATTTTTTTTTCTTTATAAGTGATTTCGCAAGGCAAAACCTAGAAAACACAGAACTGAGTGATACCTCGCATTATATGGTGCTACAGGACAGAAAAAATCCGTAGAAGGCATTATAAAAAGAAAGTAAAATCAATACATTATTTTTGTTATGATTATATTGATACAATCGCAGGTGCATCCCTGCTCGGTTTGAGGGGGGCCAGCGCTGTGTAGTTAGCCATCAAAAGTAAGGACTGGCGAGGAAAGGAGTAAAGGCACGTGGCAAGACTTCCACCACAGGGTTCACCAAAAAGAATGCGCAGAAACATCAGGTGCTATCCACAGACCACATCTCTCGATGAGGAAGCAGATTCACAGAAGGAAAGACACTGTCACTTTCAGGGGTGGTCATTGTGGTCTCTACGCTGCTAGGCTTTTCGACCAGGCAGAGCAGAGTGTGGCACAGCTAGCCTGAACTTGAGAGCGATTCACCACATTATAGTCAAGAAATAAAGCTAGTAAGGGTGGGATATTCTCTCCTCTCCTCTCCTCTTTTCTCTTCCTCTTCCTCTTCCCCTCTCCTCCTCCTCCCCCCCCCCCAGAATACTATTTTTACAAGGCTCAACAAACATCCAGTCAGACATCCACACATGCATGCATTAAGGCAGTCATACAAGGAGGAGGGGCAGTATGGTGTACAAAAGCAGAGCAGAAGACGTGCAGCAGCGGACCAAGTGCAGTGTTGATCAGTGGAGCGAGAATGAACTGCAACAAGGAGCACAAGGTGAGTGGCCTTAGGGGAGACCACAACGATGTGCAACAGGGCAATCCTGCACAACAAAGGAGCACTAGTGATGTACTTCAAGGGAACAAAAGTAAATACACCCCACAAGAGCACTTATGAGACCACTGGGTGGGATGCATCAGTGGAGCACTGGGTGATGAGTCCCAGGGCAGCCAGGGGTGCACTGCGTGTCTTACTTCTGGGACCACCGGGTGGGAATGCATCAGGGAAGCAGTGGGCGATTAGAGCCCGCAGAGCACTGTGTGACCCGCCTTTATGACCAGGGTTTGCATGCCACAGGGGAGCATAGGGTGATGTGACGTTCAGGGACTGTGTACTATAGAGGCAAAAGGTATCGTAAAATAGGGGGCACACAACAGTGTGTATAAAGAAACTGTGTAGTTGCATTTATACACTGATTCATACACCTTAAAAGGCACCAAGGTGAGAGCTGACGAGCAGCACACTCCAACATGGGGGGGGAGGGGGGGGAGTGTGTTAAACTGCAGCTGTGGGGAACATTTTCATGCTGTCTGCGAGTGTCCTATGTGATGCTGGTAAGCTTAATTACGAAAAGCCAGAAGAGTAAGAGGTAAAATGTATGCACTTCATATTAATGAATATCATTCCTGACTGCGCGGGACTCTATAGGATATCTGCAAGAAACAACAGGTGAGTGCCTTGCAGGCATGCACTGCACACCGCCAGCAACGGTAGATGCCACACAAACGGTGGCAGCTGAGCAGGCTCAACAGACATGGAGAACAAGTAAAGCACAGGCAGCAGCAGTGCTCATCACCACCACACACAGGGAACAAGTGCTAGCAGCAGCAACGTAAGCGCTCCTTGTTGGACAGACGTTGGCTTCAAGGTTCAGTAAACCTGCAACACCATGCCGTGCACGTGTTTTTTCACCTGCATTGAGATTCTTTTCTGGTGGACTCCACAATTTACAAGCCATCGGGAGGGAATCCACTTTTTAGCATGAGACATTCAAAAGTAGACACCCTCTCTGCTAAAAGGGGATAATCAGCAAAATGCGCACCCTGTCCAATCATGGCAATGACGGTTAAATCACATTCCTAACATGGCTAAGAGGTGACTGACGATGACAGCAGTGGATTAGAGTTTAGTGGCGCAGGCCCATGGTCGGAAGGCTATCTCCTGGCACCCTGCAAAATTCTGTCAGTCCCAATGTTAAGAGCAAGGTGACTGTCAAAATAGGACACTATGTGCATGGATGCACAAGATTAAGGATTTCATTCTGGCTGTCTTTTGTTCACAGCGGACCTGACAGCTTGTTTGTTCTTTTGCAAGGGTATCCCTCAACAAAATCGTTGTTACCTGGTCAGTAGAAAGGACTCACAATCCTTGGTAGTATCAGAAAGTGGTTTCCCCATTACTATGAAACCAACCCTCCCCTCTTTCTGCTTAATTAGTAGCTGCACCAGTCACATCCCACTACATGCCTCAATTTTAACCAGGTCTGACACGACACCTGCTGCAGAAGGCCCACCATGGCAGAAGCAAAAGCCAAAATTGACACCTTCAGCATGGGATGACAGTATAAAATAAAGCTGAATTTTGTTTGGACCTCACCTCCCACAAGTGCCCTCAAAGTAAATACTGTACCCCAGGAGCCAGTAACTCGTAATTCACCTGTACTTTGAAGAGACTCTTCACACCAGTGTAGGGTCAGATGGTTTGCCAGTATGAGTGGCTGATCTAATTTAGTCTGAGGATATCTTTCCTTCAAAGTCAACTATACCAGACTAGATCGGACAGCTTTGCCACTAGGAGCATCCTCATCAAAAGACAGCAATTTTGAAGTCCTTTGCACCAATCTTTGGAAGGTGCTTATTTCAGCCTTGGGGCACAATCTGGCTTTTATTGCCCATCAACTCTACAGTCAAGTCCTGATTCATTCTTCCTTCCTTGATGTATTTTCATCTTTTATATTGGTTACTCTATTGTCCTGTTGATGACCTCATAAATCACTCCGAATAGGGTCGAAACGTTGACATATGAACTATTGGAAAGATATGATTTATGTTTGTACTCGAATTTTGAGTCTTGCTAAAAAGTTTTACCAACGACTAGAGACAAATGTACATATGATGTATATTTATTTGTGTACAGCACCAGGACACCACTTTTGCACTGATGTCACTTTTCGCTTTCACTGTGGCGTTGTTTGGAGCACCAGTCATGTGATATGGTTTATTGAATTAAAAATACAGTCTGATTCAAATTACATGTTTCTAAATCATGAACACTAGGTCTAGGAGATTTAGGTTGTAAACCTCTCCTGAAGGCAGTTATTGTTTTTTTCTTTCCTAAGTCCACTAGGACAAGTAGAGCTGAGCTGTCCAGTGTAGAGGAGAGCAGATCCCAGAGTCCCAGCAAATATTGCAAAAACTGCATCTGACTGCACACCTGCATGGAGGTTGCATCAATGAACACAGTCACATGAGCTGCAATAGCTTTGCAGCCCTGCTAGCTACAGCCACAAAGCAAATAGGTTTTACTATTAATCAATTACACCAACTCTCTAAAAGAAGGAAAGATGCTAACAATTTATGGACAATAGGAGTTAGCAGATATATTTGACAAAAGGGGATGGAAGGTGCTAGCACTATTTTATCAACTCAAAAAGTATATTTAAACCAATGCATGGCTCATCCGCCCGTCTGCACACTTTGGGAAGCATCTGGAGGACATCGCAAAATACAAAGCTCTTAAAGTGGACGCAGTAAACGCAAAATAAAATTAGAGTACAGGCTATCTAGGACCAGCATCTAAATGCAGTAATTATTTCCGTTCAGGAAACGCTACAAGTCTGATTCACTCCAAGACAAAAGGCTCGGGAGTGATACAGGATGACAGATCGCCATTAGGGGCACATATTAATCTAGTGATTACGTGACAAGCTTTGCTTTTCCATCTCAAACATTATCAGTCAAGATGCTGTTCCCCAGTGGATTGGTCTGGGCAAGCAGCTCAGCGTTACTGCGCTGGTTGCATAGATCTAATGTAAAGTTATTACAGACTAGGCTCGGGCGGCTCCTCCGTTATGGCGGAGGAGTGTTGCCTGACTGCTGGAACCAGCAGACGCATGTAAAATAAAATGATAATAAAGCAGTTAATAAAACTGCTAATCATTTTATTTTGCCCAGGAGCCAAGTCTTGAGGGCGGGGCCATCAGCAGAAAGGGAGAGGAGGGGAGGGGTGGGCTCAGGGCACTGCTAGTGCGCATGTCAGTTTGGTCGGCTGTCTTAGGACGGCCAAACCGACATGCACATTTGGAGATCTCCAGGCTGCTGCTTGGATATATCAGCAGGCTCAGGAGCACAGGCTCCCAATCCCTGCTGGAGCGTAGAACCTGCCCGCTTCGCCCAATCCCTACGCTCCTCTCATGCTGGGTAATACCAGCATGAGACCAGCATCTGGATTGGCGCAGGGGAGCCTGGTAGCCTGTGTGAGCATCGTCAAAGTTGAAGAGGCGGCAGACATCAGGCTATAGGTACATTTTGTTTTTATTTATTTTTTCCATGCTGCCCCACCGATTTCTCCTGCAAGGGGCCGCCACTGATACAGGAACCCCAAAACAGCCCACTGAAGATTGAATAATGTGTATTTCGTATAATGATTATGCAGGTCTGGCGGTAGCCAGGATCTTTTGATCTTACAAAAATTCTATATGTAATATACATACTTATACTGGCTTTCAGCCAGCCCTCCTAAGCCATTGATCTAGGGTGGTGTCATTCATATTTTTCTTCCATTCACCACAGCATTAAGCATGGGGCAATAGGTCACTTCATCTTAGTCACAAGGCTACCTTCACTGTGAGTGACGGCATTCTGTTCTTTCACAAGGGGCACAAGCACACACAAAGATGCTCCCTTCATGACCAAGGGCTATTACGGCAACGTGTGCTTTCTGAGACTCAAACATATTTTTGCATTTAGCATTTTTTTTTATTTAAATACTGGTGAGGGTCCAGTAGCTCCTCAACACTGGAGTCCCACAAAACTATGGCAAATCAAAACAAGCATTGACAAAACTCAAGAGGCTATCTTCAAATGCTAGACCTTTTTGTTTTAGGCAGTGCTTGCTTTAGTTCGCTATTGAACTTTAGGAAGAAAACGCAGGAATTTATCTGCATGTTATCACAAACGTTAAAACAGGCAACTGGTGTTTAAGTGACCTTCCCTGAACTTACTACTTATATTTGTTTGCTGCGTATCACAGGCTACATGTTCTTTTGGTTTCCGTACAAATACCATGAAATATACCCATCGTCGCCTGGTGGATCTTTTGCTTCAGCAGGACCAAGACAAAATGCAGTGAATCAGTGAAATGTAAACATGTATTATTCATAAAGGATTCAACTGCAACATACAAATATGGTTATTATATAATCACCTTGGAGCGTAGGTAATGCTATAAATGGACTGGACATTTGGAGGTGGTACTCGGTATCATTAAGAAACTCTTCCACATTTTATACCATACAGCAGAAGAATATTTCATCCCAAGTATAGAGCTCTGCAATGGCATTTTACTTCTTAGACCACGTCGCCCAAGTCGCCATACAAATAATGCCACCCCCCAATTAAGTCCTTAGTCACTTGCTCCCAATTAACATAGAATATCTTTGCGCAGAAAATAAACACCAATAAGCAGCATGAAAGCATGCAATTTTTAGGACAGAAAATTTAGAAGGTGGCCTAAAACGTCAGTTTTACAGTCAAATGTTTGAGTGAATCCAAATATTCCTTCCTACTTAGCCAAGAAATTAACAATGTCGGGGAAAAGGGGTGGACACTGCTGCACAGGGACATTTACAATTTCTTCACACATTTCGCTAACACTTGCCATTTCCAAAATGCTCCTAAGATGTGGAATCTTCTCCAAGCCATATTAGAACAGCCTCCTCCTCCAATAAAGCCTTCAGGTTTTACATGCTAAAAAAACTCTGTAGAGCACCCCAACACCCTGCTGAGCCTTATCTATGATATTGACATATAGAACACCCAATGGATAGCTGTGCATTATGGTTGTATAATGCGATCGAGATGTACCAGTGACATTTATAAACCAGAAGGACGAAGGAAGAGTCACCTGAACACGTTCTACCTTTTCTATATTACATGATTTATTAATTCAACTTAGTACTCTCAAGAAAGATTGGGAGCATTTGAGCAGCAACCGTTTAGTATTCATAGTTTGCCTGAGATTGCAGATATATCGGTCAATGTTTTGAGAAATATCCGTTTTTGTTGGGGATAATGTGCGACTATTTAAAATCAGCTTTATACAGCAATGTGTATTACTATAAGGCAAATTTTGAACACAAAGCACATTGTGAGGAAATTAAAAGCATGTATTTTAAAATGTGCTTTTCTTTTGTAGTACACTGTCAATATTAAGCTTAACGAGACATAAGAAGGTAAATAAAGTGCAATATGTACTTTGTAAGTTTTTGCTGAGGGGTTCTGCGTTTAAATATTTATTTTCACACACTGGGGCGGATTCACTGGTAGATGCTTGCAAGAGTGAGATTGTCAGGGGGTGATCATCAATGCTCTGACAGCAGTACTGCCATTGCGAAAAAAATTTTTTTTTTTTTTCTACCAGCACTGAAAGAAAGAAGAAATTGTGTTACTAATACATTACATTTATTTGTTAAGGGAAGTTAAATAACCTGCAAATTAATTCAGCCCTGTGAATTAAGGGAAATAATTCACAATTAAGACCTCTTTTCTGTGAAAGACCAGCTCTAAAGCCACTGGCAAACATTCAATATGAAGGCTTAAAAAGAAATGTGGGATAGGAAAATGGTAAGACCTTTTCTGTTGGCAGCAAGTTCCAGAGTTGTCCGTCACATTAATTTGAGAAAATGTAGATTTTTCATCCCTACTATGACACTGCATTCTGGGTAAGACAAAGTGGTGAAATCCATGCAAGACATACAGCCCTGAATTCTCCTGGGTTACTAGTTTTCTTTAAATGTCTTGGGATGGTAGCCAGGGCCGGACTGGCCATAGCGGGCACCGGGCGTTTCCCCGGTAGGCCGCTAGGGTGGGGGCCGGTTTTGGACCCCTGGGGGCCGTTTTTGTTACCGGGGATCGGCAATAACGGCCCCCGGTAACAAAATCAGCTGAAACCGGCCCTCGCAAACTGCTCGGCTGCACTCCCCCTCACCCCAGGGGGGGCCGGCTGAGCAGTCTGCCAGGGCCGGTTTCTGTTCCCAGTCCGGCCCTGATGGTAGCTTTTAGTGGGAGCCGGCCAACCAACCACAGGCCCAAACACTGCAGCCAGTGACCCTGGAAAAATAGGAAAGCATTTCTTAGACAGAATTATGATGCTTCCAGCCATTCTAAGCAAGAAAATGTGCTGGGATCCATGCAAGCCACACCACTCTGGGCACACTATGTGTACCTTTGTTCAGAAATGTCTGGGTTGGTAGGTTCCCTTGGGGTGGCAGCCAACCCCACGATCGAACACCCTAGCTACCCACATCCACAGAATGAATGTAAACTCAAAGCATGAAAAATTGATGTTTTCATGATACGTTTCTGGACCTTTCCTTTTGTGGCCAATAGGGTCACGCACTCAAATAGGTTTCCTGTTTACATTGGGAGTATCTTGGAAACACTGGATAATAGGACTCTAGCAATTTTTCACAGATACTGGAACTTTTCTTCACAGAAATGGGAGGCAATACTGTGATTTTATCCAAAGTTTGATGCGTGCAGATCATTCTGGATAGAAAATAATGGTGGATCCACAAAAGTCACACCTCCTTGGAAATCGCAGATTGTCTGGTTTTCAGAAGCGTCTGGTGTGATAGGTTCTCCTGGGAACTGGCCAAGCCCAAGCCGAACTGTTAAAAGCAAAACGACAATCGTGAACATTACCTGCGCCATCTTGTCTGGTGGAATTCTATGTGCACATAAGTTGCAGTCATTTTAATCTATCACAGCCATTTTGTACTCTGTTGGTCACCTTTGTTTCACCCTGCCCTTACTAGCATCCCTCTGACCGACCTGGTACGTGTGCTGGGGGCTATAAACTCTATTTGGCGCAACAAACCTCAGCGCCACTTGCTGCCATAAACTCGTTTTTCCTCTCATCTCTGTTTTCAGGCAAACCTTTGTGTAACTAGGTGCAGTGAGGGGTAGAGTGTCCAAACAGGTTCCAAACACCAAAAAGACTCTTGCAACATGATTTATTGCACTGCAAACAGCAAGACTTGTTGTTACCAACAATGGGACCTGTTTTTATCAACAGAACGGACTCTTAGATCTGGCCGGTCTCACATGTTTTAGACCCTGAAGCAAGGTCCAGCTGCAAGATAAGATTGTCTGTTTGACCTGAGTGGGAAGAGAATTACTGTTGGGCTTGTGTGACAACCTGCCCGGGCGGGGACCCCAAGCTTGTGTAACCATGTTGATGAAACCAATGCATTGTGTCAAACCTGTATAAAAGGAAGAGCCAAAGGAGTTATCAGCAGAACACCTCCCTCAGACATCCCGGTGTCTGCAGTTGACGTGATCTCCTCATGAGAAATAAACCTTTTTCTTGTCTTCCAGTTTCCAGCGCTTGCCTCATTATTTTGATAGCGAACCCAAAGTGAATTAGAGGTGGAACCCTGCACCGGGCAGCATTGAGGGTCTTAGAAGACTCGCTGCCTTTCACAGAATGCAGAAGCTACTCGCATCCTAAATGAATCCCTTTTACAAAGGAAAATTGAAGCCCGATTTTCAGCCTTTCCTGTCCAGGGCAACAGGCACACCCACACATATGGTAAACAATCTTTAATAGGCGAAGCGTGAGAATGCTGGGTAGTAGGACTTATGCCATTGCATACAACCTCCAGAACCAACCTACCAGAAATGTGAGGAATTTGTTTCTGAAGCACAGTTTGACACTTCCAGGGTATTCCAGAAAGAAAAAGTAGTGAAATCCACACACCACCCTGGGCTCCCTCTGGACTTCTCCTCACTAGTCTTCAGAAATGTCCGGGGTTAGTAGGGGTGCCAGCTGACCCAGGGCCCAAATATACTAGACAACCACCTGTCACAGAAGTCTACCTAATCCAAAAATAATTTCCGCTCTACACATGGCTGCATTTTCAGACCTTTCCTGTCCTAGGCAAAAGGCACGCACACAAAGGGGGAAGGGGCGCGCGTGCGCAAACACACAGACTCACACAGGGACACAGACACGTGGAAATACAGAATGATAAAGCTACCATTATTATCTATTGAATCTCTATATTTTCGGCTACAAACTGGTAGTCTGCATGCACAAAAACACAGTTTGAACACAAAAATGCCTTTAGGGTCCCCTGGCATTATGGAGAATCCAAGATTTAGGGTGATATGGTTAACCCATATTCCTATACTCAGGTTTGAAAAATAAAATGCACAGGTTTCCTTCCCGCTCATTATTTTATTCATCAAGTTTTTTCTTATGAAGTGAGGCCCGTTCGGTGCACAATGAAAAAAAAAACACTGAAAGGGACTACACATTTGAGACCAAAAGAGTTTAATACACTTAACAGTATATTCCTTTCGTGCATCACCAGTCAGCGATAAAAACCTACACATGAAAATCTTGTCACCTACACTAATGACCCCTTGCAGAATGCTGAATTTTGTCTAGTTTTTATTTATGTATAGCTTTATGGGTTGCAGACTTCTTCCCAACACTGTTTGCAAGCAGATGGAAACAGTAAGAATAGGAGCTATTGACCTCCAAACATCCCATTAGAAAACTGCAAAAACAGTAAAAGATATGCTTGTTTCTCCAAGCTGAGAAAACAGCGATATTAGCACAGCAGACATTTGTTGATGCTGACATTTCTTTTTGGAAGAATAACACACAGACTTGTCCCCATTTTTTGCAAACTATTTTTTTCCACATTTTGGCTATTTTCTCAGACACCTACAGGGTGAATCACAAACTCAGAGTACCTTTACAATCACAAACATGTGGGAAAAATGGATGCAAATTTGACCTGGATATCTTTTGGAGATAACAATGTACGAAGGCTTAAATACAAACCGCCCCAAATACCGAAAAAGGGCTCAGCACTTTGGCGTAGGCAGACCTATCAGGACTTCAGGGGCTAAGTGGGGTGATGGTGTAAAACTTAATACTCAGGTTCTAGAGGAAATAGGTTTGTCACAAGGCCAATGCCCTTCATAGGAAGGAAAGTTATGCGAATGAAAAACAAGGGCAAGGACACATCTATATGTGTACATTTATTCTAGGACTGCTGCAGAGCATTGAATAGATAAATATAAAACAGACCAATAAATCTGATCTCACAAAGGGCTGTCAACTTGGGAACTTCGTTGTTCAAGCACGGTGCTCTTTCCTTGTCATCCTTTCACAGTGAACTTTCTTATTACAAATAAATCACAAAAGAATGCTGTGTGGTAAAGTATTAATCTATATCATAAACATCAGCTTAGTGGTTACTGGTGAGGACTGCTTGTTTCAATTTACGGAAGTTCTTTACATAAATTGCACAAGGTCACCTTCAAGCAGGCAACATGAGAACAAATTTAGTCACCAAACCCAACAAGTTTTGGCAAAGCCCATAATTCTGGCTGTTAGGGGAAATGTTCCGTAACAGTTGGCCAACTCTGAGTGTGTTGCCCCGAACTGCCGTACAAAGAAATCAGTAATGAAGCAATATCTTGGATTACAACGATAGGGAAGGTGATAGTAGGGATGGGGCCAGGGCCCCTTTGCTGAACAGACTGCATTAACAGAGTTAAACTGTACCTTCAAAATGAATGAGCAAAAGGTATTTAAAAAGCACACGAGGACCTTCAGGAAGTATCATGCCACTGACTGACTAAGGAAGTGAAGCAGAACTGAGGGATACAGAAGTAACTACTACTGCTCACTAACCCAGTTATTAAAGCCTTTCTGAAGACAAGATGACCAGAGAGCACCTCCAATACGAAGGAAGCCAATTCCACTTCTGGGCCATTATGACTGAAAACTCTTTGCATCTTGATCGAGATCTTGAATAGCAAGAAACAACCAGTACATTGGAAGAGCTACAGCTCAGGCAGAAAGTTAGAATAGTTCAGGTCGGTCAATATCAATAGAGCCTAACCAATATGTTATGAACAGGAGCCAGAGGAGGAAGACTGCATTGTATGTGGTGAACTTAAAAAGGTATGGAGAGCAAAATATTGCACAGTAGATAATTTAGACAAATAGCCAGGGTTTGTGTTGTATCCTTAAGCCTAAATCTACACAAGTCTTCATTTAGGGAACAAAAAAAGCCATCAATCTAATAGCATAACCATGATAGCAAAGAAAAACAAATGAATGCACAAGGTCCATTAAGCAGATATCACTGTGTCTTTAAGGCAGCTTAAGACATCCAAAAAAGCATTCACTTCTTCATCAAAAAGCAATAACTTAGCTAATATAATTCCATTGTGTCAACACAGTAAATGCATCAAAGAACACACACTGCCTCTCAAATCACAAGCACCACTTAGTGTGACCTCTGTTGTCTAGAAAAAGAACTCCTTGATGGCCCAATCACAAAACCTAATAGGAACATAAATGAACAATGTAATGTAACCGGGTTAATGCACAAAATTCCATGGATTTAACGGACAACCCATCCAAGCAATGGCAAACTATGAAAAGCACATGAAAGTGGTCAGTTTGATGGGCTTGAGCCAAATAAAAAGTTAATTAACTTTGGTTAGATATTTCTAGTGGATAAATATTCTGCCTAGAGATTCCTCACTTTATCAATAGTCCGTCCAAGCTTCAGACTACAGATTCTTCACTATACGGCTTCAGTCTGGTCTGTAAAACTTTTACCAACAATGATTCTGCAGCACCGCCAGATGGCACCAAACAGTTCCAGCAGTGACTTGACCTCTGGAATGGACACCAGATGCTAACCAGCACGTTGGTCTCAGTTCCCGATATTCTCTCTGCATCCCATCAGGCACGCGGAGAGGAACCAAGAGAGTCACAACAGTGACCAATGCAGCCCACCCTAGAATCTTGGCACTAGCTCATCGGGGAATTGGAATTGTTAAATATCTATAGAGCGCACAAAGGCCCAAAGGCGTCTAGGCACTGTAGTATTACAGAACAAAAGAGTGAACTGCTAACATGCCAAAAATACTGTGCCCCTTTATAAAGTAAACAATCACGTTTTTAACGCTTTCCTAAAAGGGAGATGCTTTGCTGATGTCGATAACAAATAACAGCAATACTTAATATTCACCATTTATATACCACACTGTACAAAAAGAATAGCTTCTAGGGACATAAATAACAGAAATACCCAACTAATTGGTACTCTTGTTATTGACCTCAGAAGGGTGACAAGGTAAGTCTGCTCTGATGAGATTCGATCCCCTGAAAGCCTATATACAGATTTCAGAAGCGGAGTTAATGGGAGGGGGGGTTAAATGAACCCACAGTTTCATTAATGACAATGGCAAAGGGTGGCCAACTGGCCTACGTTGTGAACCACTAAAGAATCGAAACACTCATCCTGCCTGTCAAATGTCAGTAGAATTGCTCTCGAAAAGTTTATAAAATGTAGGTTACACCCACCCTGGGAAAAGCTCAAATCACTAAAATGTATGTTTATATATGCCTTCATTATTTACGTAGCAAGTAGCTAAAAGTTACTTTGGGATGCTTGTGGTTGCAACTACGACACGTGCAGTAACAATGATCCCGCCTTATACTCTTTATGCTACTTTGTTTGCAAGGATCTATGCTGCGAACCGCTCCTAATATTGCCATTTTCAGTTTCATGCAAACAACATTTGTTTTTTCGTGTCTAAAGGACCGGCGGCTTAGCAAAGGACACCCCTTCATCCACAAGGTTTATCAGCCTATTATTTTTGGGCCTCACTGGGCCAGGCTCTTGTAACTGCGGATGTCTAATGGAGGATCAGATTCTGTACAAGGGATGTCCAAGGTTGGTCCGGAAGGTCCTGATTGATTCCAACACAAAGTAATGGTTTATACATTTAATATACAGTAGATGTATTGGTTCATGGTAACGCTGAAAATGAAGCATGTCCACAGCCTTCTCATGCTGACTTTAGGTCCGTGCTTCAAATATGCTCTGGAAGTGAAGCAGAGTTCTTCAGCAGGCCGCTGTTTGACAAAGTCAGTGAAATTAGCATGATTTACATTATTTCATGCCTTCCCCGTCTTGGTGATGAAAGTTTCGAAACCGTAATAGTCCAACACCAGCTTCCTTTTCCGAGTACGCCATATAAGAATGTGAGATTGTCTTTTGCAATAGTCACACTCCACACTAATCCCTTGTACACTCAGCATTTTTGTCCTAGTATCCAGTTTAGCAAATCGCTGGTCCTCTGTAATGCTGCCACTCCCACTGTTGTATGCTAAATCACTCCCTCAACTTTCCCTGGTCATTTCTAACACAGACCCTGTTGCCTCTTTTCTACCACTCGGTCCTCATCATCAACTGTGCCACTCTGCCTCTTGAGCTTTCTTCTCCATTTCTAGAAGTTTAGCTTTTGCCTCCTCTGCACACCCCTGACCATCAGCACTCTCATCTCTACTGCTGCACACATCAGGTTACACCCTTCAACCAGTTCTTACAAACAAGGTACAGCAACGTCACCGCTACGTCTCATTTCTCAAACTCCACAGACAACATCCTCCAACTGCAATGTCCCTCTCACAGCCATATGGTTTCTATACCTTCTGCTCAAAGGTGAGTGACTGTGCCCAACCAGGCCCTTCTCTCAGTTCAGGCCCAGTCTGCCTTCAATATCTAGAGTTCAATCTGTGTTCAACCTGATCATGCCACCGCCTTCAATACCGAAGATCAGGCGTCTTCAGTTCCACCCTTTGAATTGATGGCTCTGCTTCTTTAAGATTCTTATTTAACTAATTACCACATACAATACTCTTTTCTATACAGTGGCTACTGTAGTTCTTATTTCTTTAAAAAAAAAAAAAAAAAAAAAAAAACTAGTTTATACACCTGTCAGAATAACTCCTGACAAGTTGTTGCTTATGGAACACTGCTACAGCTTGAGCAGATTCTGAGGACAGAATTATTTCCTTTCTTTAAAAGGCCAGTAAGACCAGTAGCAGAGCCAGTCTAACTCTCAGATTTGGTGACCTATGTGGGATTCTCCTGACTGATTTCCTTTTACACCACTGTGGCTCTGGATCCCTTCACCTTCTCTCTCTATCCTCAGTGCTACTCCTGCATGAATTTTTCACAGCCTTTGCTCATCATTTTACACCAGACATCTTGAAATGCCGAGCACCGTCATTCTTCATTGACTCCAACACTCAAGTGCAGGGTCTCTCCTGGTCACACACCCCTGTTAGCCAACCAATGCACAGCCAAGATTGAGAGAGTCCTGTGCATTATGGAACTATAGCAGTAACTATGGACACATTGCTTAGGGGAAAAAAAATCATGCTATCAGTTTCAGAGTTCAAGAAAAGAAACCTCTCAAGCCCAACTCAAGGAAATGGTCGAGTTAAGCTGACTTCCCATGAGATCACTGCCCAGCACAACCCTTCAGGGATACACTGCCGTCCTAAATGGCTGCCTCCTTAGCAAGAACCATCCTCCACATGCTACGAACTTTAGACATTTCCCATCGGCAAGAAACTCTTACATGCGAGCTATCATCAAGGTTAGTAATGCTGTTTACTTTCTAATATGGATTGAGGTAGCTGATATCCTAACCCACAGTTGTATAAACTATATTGTTGACTATGTATGCTTATTGGGCGACAGCTGCAGAACCATCATATGTTATAGATAATAAAAGTTTTTTAAAAAAAATAATGGTCTCATCAAGAATAACCTCATAGCAAATTCAACTAGCTATCAACAGATTTGTAATTACAAATCCATATGAAAACTGATTAAGAGCGGTTTTCAATCAGCTCTGGGATTTTATAGTCAGCAACCTATTCTCTGGCTATCAAATGGGCATCTGCACGTGTAAAGGTTGTGGCTCCACCCTGATATTCATGTTAGATGCACTGAAAATAACACTGTTTACAGAAATTGAGTGGCTGTGCGACTACATCTGGATCGGTCCCTTGTCGCTGACACACTGGACCACCAGACACTTCTAGCTAGAGGAAAGTAGGAACTTGGTGTGCAAGAAAGCATTTGAAACTTTATCTCCGCCTACCAATGACAGGTCTAGAATTATCTAGCTATCAACACCAACTCGATGCTCAATCTCACCACTTCACTTCAAACTCTACCTCACCCAGCTACTGGATGTTATCAAGTCCCTCAACCTAACTTGCAACAACTAAGCAGACATCACTCAGTTCATTCTAAAATTGGAAACACAGAAGAATCTAGATTGCTCAGGACTTGACCACTGCCTCCGAGCCATTGGCCAATGAACGCAAAGCAGCAAGCTTAAACTAAACTCTTGGAAAACTGAGATTTGAACCCACCGAAAATAAAGCTACCAACAAGATTTCCCACAGAAGTTACATGCCGCCATCATGATTGTCGTGTTATGTATAGACTGAGAACCATCTCTACCTGGGAGCCCCACTCTTCCTACTACAAAGACAGCAACAGATCCAAAATTCAGCAGCAAGACAGCTCATACAACTTTGACCATGGGAATGCATCACACCAGTGCTCAAAGTAAGTCACTGGCTCCCTATGGCCAGATTCCCCTACCTTCAAGGCAAAATGCACTTACCACAGGACTGGCCACTGTGAGGATTCATGCTTCATCCAAGTAAATCACTAACTAACTAACTAACTAACTAACTCACACAGAACCATCATATGTTATAGATAATAAAAGTTTTAAAAAAAAAATAATGGTCTCATCAAGAATAACCTCATAGCAAATTCAACTAGCTATCAACAGATTTGTAATTACAAATCCATATGAAAACTGATTAAGAGCGGTTTTCAATCAGCTCTGGGATTTTATAGAGTACACACACACACACACACACACACACACACAAAAACACACAAAAACACACAAAAACACACAAAAACACACAAAAACACACAAAATCACAAAAAACACTGCTCTAGACTACCACCTCAACTGACCATTCCACCACCCTCCACAGTCCCATACACAGAGGTGGTACTCCATTTTCATTATAAGCAGCAAAATTATGGAATTCATTCCTAGAAAAGGTAATAAATATAAGACCATCTGGAATCCAGCAAGGACCACACCTACCAATAAACAGTTCCACTCTCACACAAAATTGGCATGGATATCAGTCTAGTCAGAACCATACTCACATGAATTGGAAACTATGCCCCCCTACAAGCATATTAGGCACAATCACATGTGGATCTACATCCAATTCTACCTCATTCCACTCCAGGTATAAAAACAGCAACCTAATTACAGTAAAAGGAGAACAGCTGTCAACTACTTATCAAATACAATACCAAAAAACGTCCTATGTAGCCCACATCCGCAACCTATACCGTTCAAATCAAACAACGATACCATGAAGCACAAGCGCTCTGCACCTCACCCATTTTCGCTCCACTATAACCTTACACGCAGTGACAAAGTTTAAATAAGAGCACCTATCCCTCTGGTCATCATGCTTATTAAAGAGGCCAAGACACTGATTTTCACCTATCAGACAGATTTGCAGATTCAAAAAAAATGTTAAGATTGCAAAGTCATTCCTTCATCCCAAAGCCTCTGAAGAGATCTTTCCCACTCAAACTCTATGCGATAAACTTTCACATTACTCCGAAGAAAAAATTCCCAATCATCCAGGAGAGTTTTAATCCTATTTCCGATTAGGTACCTACCGCTCCAAGTCCAGGACAGGACTCTTTGCCATCCAAGTCTGCTGTTTTTCAGCACATTTCCCTCCAGCAGTCAGAACAGGCTCTTGAGCACTGCAAATCAGGTTCCCCTTTGGACCCCTGTCCTGCCATGGTCCTTAAGAAAGCTGCTGAAGTTATTAATCCTGTTATTGATGACATTCTGAATGTCTCCCTCTCCTCTGGTTCCTGTGTTATGGAAAGATACAAACCACTATTAAAGAAAACCCACTGCCAACCCAACAACCTATCTAATTTTAGACCCATCTCTCTTCTTCCTGCCCCAGCTAAGATGCTAGAATATTGGGTTAATGTCCCGTTAATAGATTTCCTTGAAAATTCCAGCAGTTTTCACTCTTTTCAATCAGGATTTAGGCCTCTGCACTCCACCATGACAGCACTGCTAGAAGTCTCTTAAACTATCACATTTACGCATGATAAATGTCATAATGCTGTTTTGATTCTTTTAGATCGATCTGTCTGCAGCAATGGACACGATATCTCACTCAGTTCTTTTCCAATGATTCAGAGACTGGTATCTGCAGGCAGGCCCTGGCCTGGTTACTGTTTCTTCACGACAGGAGGCAGGTTATATTTATTAGTCAGATCTCCTCAAACAAAAACTTTGAATTTTGGCGTTCCTCAGAGCTCAGCATTGAGTTTGACCCTATTCAATGTTTACTTATTTCCGCTCATGTATCTTATCGATTCTTTTGGTATCAAATGTTAATGATACCCAATTGGTGTCATCTTTAGACAAAAATTCCTCTGGCCCCAAACCCAATTTTGAAAACTTTTTTTTAAGTATCATCTGCTGGATGGAAATTAATTTGCAGAAATGTAATACTGCAACATGGAGATTCTTTTATTTGGTCAGGATACTTTATTTTCTCTTCATTTTGAGTGGCCTGACAATCTACGGTCTACTCTCTCTCCAGTCAAAGTGTCTCGCAATTTCGGCATCAAACTCGATTGCTCTCTCTCTGTTCACTCTCAAGTAGTATCTGTTTCCAGTACTTTTTTTTCGTGGATTAAATTATTAAAGAAATTTTTTGAATAGCTTCCTTTGAAAGCAAGGAAAACTTTAGTACTAGCACTTACCACTTTACGATTAGACTACTGCAACAGCTTATATCTTGGAATTACTAAACATCTATTACATGAACTTCAAGCAGTCCAAAATGCTGCAGTCAGACTGGTTCTGAAACTGCTGCGCAAAAGGTCAGTTTCTCAGGGACTTAGGAAAGAAAATGCATTGGCTCCCGGTCCATAAACAGACTCTGGTTAAGACTCTGACTTTGGTCTTCAGAGCTTTACACTGCTCAGGCCCATTCTATCTCTGGAACCATTTTAAACATTACAAGCCTTCGAGAACCTCGACATCTTCCTACCTTAATTTGCTAGCTATCCCAGTTTTCAGACACAAAACAAAGGGAGGTAAATCGCTCTGTAATGGGTTCCAAAATCTGGAATCAGCTCCCTGTCCCACTCAGATTACCAACAGTGAAACAGATTTCAGGAAACTTCTCGAAAATGTGCATTTTTTCCCCTCTATCTGATGATTCCTATAGGCACTAAAACCTACTGATTTCAAGGTTCTCCTTGGCTCTTCATACTACAGTCTTGTGTGTTAGGTGACGGTTTACTGTGTTTGTTGCTGAGCTAGCACCAGGATGCTTAGTCATGAGTGACAGTGCGCTTTATGAATACCTCATATCACAATGCTAAAACATTTCCTTATATGCCACTGTACAACAGCTTAACAACCAATCACAACCTACTATGAAGAACATTACCACTCCGCTTAAAGACTTCATTGCCTTATCAAGGGTATGAATTTCTATATAACGTATTCATTTGTGAATTTTCAACAGTGCTACATGTTCAATTACAATTACGTCTGGTTGCTAAGCACGATAACATGCAGTGTGGTCAAGTCCAACTGTACAATTGCAGCTTGTGTCAGACACCACAAACCCCGATTATGCGAAGTTCCATTAGAAGTGTTGTTTACTAATTTAATCATAAGGAGTTTTCTGAATTGTAGGTGATTGGATTCAGACCTCAAGGCAGAGTTGAGTTCGTCCCATGGTCTAGTGTCCTATACGGCCAGGTACCTGCCAAAGTGTTTCATCCTCTTGAATGATGTTTGACAATGCAGGTGGCAGACAATGATCAAAGGTTTCTAGCTGGGGTCTAGTGTGGAACCATAAGCTGCATGTATTCTGAGCCTTTGCCCTAATAGGCTTTATGGGTGATGCATAGAACCCTGAATGTGATTCTGAGTTCTACTGGAAGTCGTGGGAGAGCTTTCAGGATATGGTGCCAGCTTCTGTAGTCTGGCAAGGAGCTTCCTGGGGAAGCTTGTAACTTGTGATGCAGTAGTCCAGGAGTACCATGATACAGACTTGTCAGCTCTATCATATGGCCAATTTGGAGCAGTGGAAATATACTGCAATGAAGGGGAGATGGAGCTTAATATCCTTGAAAACTTGTCGACTTGAGAGGGAAATAACAGTTTGGAGATGAAAATTAGCCCTTGATTTTTTTTTTTTTATAAATTGGTTTATTAATTTTCCAAACAAGAAAAACAACAGGTAGCATTCCACATTACATCACTGTTAATATGATTAGGCAAAAATATCATTTGAATGTGCAAACTCAGAAAACATAACAAAAACAGTCAGGAAGCAATACATTATAGTGCAATGCCAAATCTCTTGATAAGGCCTAATTCTCAATTTTATCGTGATGATGCAGCACGTGTGACAATCTCGTGTAGGGACCCACTGGCGTATAGCGCTCAAATATCTAGCTAACATGGTCTGCCAACGTGGCAGCCTGGCACCCCCCCTTCACACCTGTGTAGTCTCGGCTAGCAGAATCTTTAAATGTCGGCCAGAATTGGGGCCGGGGCGTTGTCATCCTGCAGTGTCTTCAGCCAGTCTATAAAGGGGCCCCATATGTTTTTGGGTCGTGAGGCCACTGGCGTTAACTCTCAAAAGGTGGTTAGTTGGGTATGGCTGAAAGTGACGTCTTGTATCCACGCCTTGCTCGTAGGGGCGCGCTTATCTCCCCAATGTATAGATATTCTTCGTTTGGCGAGCAAGAGTAGCATGGCATGTAATTTAAGATTTTCAGCCTTGGTGATTTTAACATAACCTAATAGGCCAATGAGCGGACATGGCTCGCTTGAAGTCCCTAGTATCTCCTGTATTTTGCTAAATAGGTCTGCCCAGTAGGCTGCAATGGGTGGGTAGAGCCAGGACATGTGCAGGAAGGTTGCAGGGGCATGGCCACACGTCCATCAATTCTCATCAGATCGGATCCCTATGTGATACAATTGAGAAGGGGTCCTGTAGAACCTGTGCAGGTATTTAAAATGAATGAGCCTCAGTTTATAGCTTGGTGAAAGCATTTGAAGTTGGCCGCGGCAGAAAGCCCAGACATCATCCGTTATTTGGCCGTCTAAGTCTAAATTCCAACTGTGCTTGGCCCTAGGCGCAGTTAGTAGTGCAGTAGCTTGTATGGAATTGTATAATCGTGTGATTAATCTGCAGGGGGATGGGTTTGTGATCATCTGCTCAAGTGCAGGCACTGAGGTGGGAGGGCTCGGAAAAGTGTTGTGGAGTTGTCTGCATGTCGCTCTTATTTTGTAATATAAAAACAGCTCGGAAAAGTTCCTTGTGCCCTCCGCCGTAGTACCCGGCGGGTCGCAAAAGGCGTCGCCAGGGTAAAGGTCTGCAAAAGTCTCGAAGCCCATGGATTTTGCCAGAGACACATTCCCGCTGTCTGCCAATGCCAGGATCATTGGGTTCCAGCCGAGTGGGATAGAGGGGGCGTATAGTATCTGCATGCGAGCTCTGGTGCGCAGTCTATCCCAATGCCCAGCGTAGTGTCTCAACAGTGTCGATGCCATCTCGCGGCCTGCGGTATGGCTGGCAGATAGCTACCCGGAGGGGAGTCGGGGCAGCTACGTCCATCTCCACAGCCACATGGGGCTGAAATGGGGTAGGATGCAGCCAATGTAAGAATTGAGCTTGTGCGAAAAACGCATAAAGCGGTCTGTCCGGGGCTCCCAGTCCTCCCTGTGTGAAGGGGGGAGGGGGTGGGGGTGAGGGGGAGGGGGGTGAGGGGTGTGGGGGGGCGTGTGAGCAATTCCCAGGAGACACGCACTTGCTTCCCGGCCCAGACCATCGAAATTAGCAGCGTCCGAATGGACTGGAACAAAGCCTGAGTGAGCGGAATTGGTATGTTGACAAATAAGTACAAGAATTTGGGCAAGACAACCATTTTAGCTATGGCAATCCTGCCAGCCAGAGAAATTGGCAGCAGAGACCAAGCTTTGGCTTGGTCTTCCAGCCATGAGACCGTGCGTCCGTAGTTTAAATTCCAGATTACCTGTTCATCCCGGCTCAGCCAAATACCCAAATATTTTACCGGACCCTCCGCCCACTTCAGCGGGTGGTCCAGGTCAAAAGGTTTAGTTTCCTCTGTTAGTGGAAATAGGGTAGATTTGGCCCAGTTAATAAATATGCCAGATAGCCCACCGAATTTAGTGAGCTCCCTGAGCAGCAGGCTTAGATTAACCTCAGGGTCTACAATGTCATGTCGTCCGCATATAAAGAAATAAGAAGCCCCCTAGAATTGAATCCCAAGCCCCTTGCCGCGTGATGTTGCCGAAGCCTGGCTGCTATTGGTTCCATTGCAATAGCAAAGAGGAGAGGGGCTAGGGGTCATCCCTGCAGAGTTCCTCATGTGATAGGGAAAGAATCTGACAATACACCATTCATACGCAATCTCGCCGAGGGGGCCGTGTAGAGCAGTTTTATTAATGCAATGAAAGTCGGGCTAATGCCCATTCTCCCCAAAATGGCGAACAGGTATGGCCATTCCAATGCGTCAAAAGCTTTGGTTGCATCCAGGAATGCCACGAGCGCCTTGACTTTAGGGTTTAAATAATGCAGTACCGTAAAAAAGGTACGGAGATTGTGGGAGGTGGATTCACCTGGGATAAAGCCAGATTGGTCAGGTCTCGCGATAAGAGGGAGCAGGGGCTGTAGTCGATTTGCAAGCAACTTGGCATAGATCTTAGCATCAATATTAATCAGGGAGAGCGGCCTGTAGGAATCCACCTCATGGCTTGGCTTGCCCGGTTTCGGGATAGTCTGAATAATCGCCTCTCGCATAGAAGGGGGGAGTATACCTGACGTCTGAGCCTCCTCGAAGACCGCAAGGAGCTGGGGTGCCAGCAGGTCAGCATATGCCTTATAAAATGCAGTCGTCAAGCAGTCGGATCCCGGGGCCTTATCCATGGGAAGACTACTGATGACCTGCAAGATGTCTTTGGCCGTAAAGGGTTCGTCTAAGTATTCCCTGTGTGCCCTCTCAAGCCACAGCAGTTCAATAGACTCAAGGAAGGGCTGGAGTTCTTCCGGCACTGAATGGTGAGTGGCGGTGTACAATTTAGTATAAAAGTCGGTAAATCGGTCCATAACTGCCTGAGGTCCTCTTACTACAGTAGAATCCTCTCCCACTATCTCAGATATGTAAGTGACTGTGTGTGGCTTCTTGAGCATGTTCGCAAGGGTTTTGCCGGGCCCGTCTCCCTCACCGTAGCGCCTAGCCTGGGTGTATTTGCCCAGGAATTGTACCTCTGCAGGCCTCTTCTTCGTATTTAGCGAGTAGTGTCTTAATGGACAGTAAAAGTGCAGGATCTTCCGTTTCATAATACGAGGTTTCCAACTCCCCAATGCGAGATTCTAAGGAAGCCAGTGTGCCTCGAATAGCTTTAAGCACCCCGGCTTGTCGCGAAATGCATTTCCTCCTTATTACCACTTTAAATGCCTCCCAAAGCGTTGCCTGTGTAGAGACAGACCTAGCATTTGTGGCAAAGAACTCCTCGATGTCACTGTATATTTCCTCCTTAAAGGCAGAATCGAGCAAGGAGTTAGGGGCAAGTCTCCAGCTAAACATTCTATGTGGTGTGTTTGGGACGGTTAGCCGTAATAGGCAGGGGGCATGATCAGACAGCGTTCTGGGGAGGTGCGTAATATCTATGGTCCATGCCGCAATATCATGAGAAACCAGCCAATAATCCAGCCTAGACCAGGCTCCATGATGAGCGGATATACATGTGCCCTCCTCCACCCCCGGGTGCCTCTGCCTCCAAACGTCCATCAGGCTGCCCTCCTCTGCTATAGTATTTAGGACATCCCTAGAGTTGGGATGTTGTGTGCGAGAGCTTCCTTTTCTATCCAAAGTATCATTCAGCACCACATTAAAATCCGCCCCCCATATAATGGTATCGCATCCAGTGATTTGCATTTTGGCCCATACAGTACGAAAAAATCGTGACAATCATTATTTGGGCAATAAACTGCCGCAATCATCTTCGCTCCCCCTAAAATTCCAGTAAGGATCACAAAACGGCCCTCAGGGTCTACTTGCGAGTCTATAGTTTCCCAGTCTAACCCCTGCCGAATCACTATCGTCACCCCTCTCGCATAATTGGAATAGATGGAGAAGTTATGGCCCCAATGTTTGTTGTGTAGTTTAAGGTGAGATGTGTTGTTCAAATGAGTCTCTTGAATCAGGCATATATCGATATGATGCCTGCTTAAGTAAGAGTGGACTATAGTCTGGCCTTCCTGCAACCATTTAGCCCCTGGATATTCCAGGTTAAGAACTATTATTCGGTCATTCCCATCTGAGGGGTGTATAGATAATGACCAGTGTTAGCGAGATCAAAGTAAAGAGTGTCCAGTGCCCTCCATGTGCAACCATCATTAAAACAGCGAAGGCCCGTAGGTCCCGTTCAACTCTGCTCTGAGAATTGCAGGTGGTTGCATCGTTTAGCTCTGCATTGAATGCTATCCTGACAAACTTACCCAACGTATCACTCCAACCCTCTCCCCACCCACACCAACCCCTCAATTAGGCTGTGTATTACATCCTCCTTTTGATTAACAACGGAACAGTGTGCTCCAGATCAACACCTGGTAGCAGAACTTGGGAGCTCTCCCTGGAGGCGTGGGTTAACCGGCAAACAGCCCTTCCAGAAGGCACAGAATCATATAGGGGAACAGCGGCAAATGAGTTAGGATTGGAGCTCCTATTGAATCTATGTCTGCAAAGTAGCTAAAGGGCAGTTCAATAATTCCCCCAGGAACCAGAAATATAATACGTGCAATGACCCCACATTATGTAACAAGCACTTGCCAACAATCAAAAGGAAAATGCTACTTACCAGTATGCATCTGTTCTTGGCATGTAGAGCTGCAGATCCTCACACTTTGCATTAGATCGCCATCTGGTGTTGGGCTCGGATGCTTGCACTTTGTTGTTGTCTTCGAAGAAGTCTTTTGTAGTCATGTGATAGGTGACTCCTCCCTTGGACAATAGTGCGCATGGGCATCGACTCCATCCTCAGATTGTTTTTCGCCATAATGGGGAGTGATGGAGTTAGTAGAAAAGGATGTCCATGTGTGTATATCTAAATAAGATAGGACTGGAACACATACAGGTCCCGGGGAGGTGGGTGGGCGTGTGAGGATCTGCAGCTCTACATGCCAAGAACAGATGCATACTGGTAAGTAGCATTTTCCGTTCGAGGCATGTGAGCTGCAGAGCTCACACTTTGCATAGACTGTACAGCAGTATCTCCCCTAGCGGTGGTCACCTGTATGTGTTGCAGTAGTTTGAAAAAGTGTTCTAAGGACAGCTTGGCCCACAGAAGCTTGTTGCTTGGCTTGCACATCAATAGTAGTGAAGGTGTGTGTTGTAGACCATGTGGCTGCCTTACAGATGTCTTCTAGGTGGATGTTCCCTAAGAATGCCATGGAAGCCCCTAGTTTGCGTGTTGAGTGCGCTCTAGGGGGAATTGATAATGTGCGTTTGGCTTTTTGGTAGCATATTTGGATACATTTAACAATCCACCTTGCAATCCCAGCTTTTGAGATGGGGTTACCCTTATGTGGTGGAGAAAAAGCTACAAACAATTGTTTTGTTTTACGAAATGATTTGGTTCTGTCAATGTAATACATTAGGGCTCTTTTGACATCCAGGGTGTGGAAAGCTCTTTCTGCTACAGAATCTGGGTTTTGAAAAAACACTGGTAGTTCTACAGATTGGTTAAGGTGGAAAGGCGAAATGACTTTTGGAAGGAATTTTGGGTTTGTCCTGAGAACTATTTTGCTTTGATGTATTTGTAAGAAGGGCTCTTGTATAGTTAAAGCCTGGATCTCACTCACTCTCCTGAGAGAGGTGATTGCAATTAGGAACGTGACTTTCCATGTAAGGAATTGAAGTTCACATTTATGCAGGGGTTCAAATGGTGGTCCCATGAGCCTAGTAAGTACTATGTTAAGATTCCACACTGGGGAAGGTGGTAATCTGAGAGGTATGATCCGTTTAAGGCCTTCCATAAAGGCTTTAATGGCTGGGACTCTAAAGAGTGATAAGTGTTGCCCGTTCTGTAAGTAAGCAGCAAGGGCCGCTAAATGTAGACGTATGGATGAGTATGCAAGATTACATCTTTGCAAATGTAGTAAGTAGCAAATGATGTTTTGCGTGGAGGCCTGTAATGGCTGGATATTATTGTTAGTGCAGTAAATAGCGAATCTTTTCCATTTTGCTGCATAGCAAGCTCTGGTAGTAGGGCGTCTAGCCTCTTTAATAATGTTCATACAGTCTGCCGGTAGGTTAAGGTAACCGAATTCTAGGACTTCAGGAGCCAGATCGCAAGGTTCAGTTGGGATGGATCTGGGTGCCTTATCTCTCCATGGCTCTGCGTTAGCATTGATGGGGAGAGGTGTAGTTTTTGATATGGGACTACTGATAGTTCCAGCAGTGTGGTGAACCACGGTTGGCGTGCCCATGTGGGAGCTACTAGGATTATTTTTAGAGACTGTTGTCGGAGCTTGCGTACCACAAGTGGAAGGAGTGGTAGTGGTGGAAAAGCGTATGCAAATCTGCCGGACCAGTTCATCCATATCGCATTGCCCTTGGACTGCGGGTGTGGAAACCTGGCGGCGAAGGTTGGGCATTTTGCGTTTTGTTGTGTGGCGAACAGATCTATGTCTGGCTGGCCCCACATGCGGAAAAACGGTAGAAGAACTTGTGGATGTAGTTCCCATTCGTGAATCTGTTGTGTCTGTCGACTTAACAGATCGGCAATCTGATTGCGAACTCCTGGTAGGTGTTCTGCTAGAAGGTATATGTTCTGTGGAATGGCCCACCTCCAAATGTCCTGTGCCAGTTGGGACAGTTGTGGAGAGTGTGTCCCCCCTGTTTTTGTATGTAGTACATGGCTGTGATGTTGTCTGTTCGGATCAGGACAGCCTTGTTTTGTACGTGGAGTTGGAAGGATTTGAGAGCTAGGAATATAGCTAGTAACTCCAGATGATTGATGTGGAGCAGCTTTTGTTGAGTGGTCCACTTGCCTTGTGTTGTATGACCTAACAGGTGTGCACCCCATCCTGTGAGTGATGCGTCCGTTGTCAGTACTATTTGTGGAACAGGCTCTAGGAACGGCCGCCCTTTGGACACATTTTTTGTGTTCCACCACTGCAGAGAGCGATGTGTGCGGCTGTCTACCAACACCAGATCTGTAAGTTGTCCGTGAGCCTGGTTCCATTGGTGCGCTAGACACTCTTGTAGGGGACGCATTTGAAGTTTTGCATGAGGGACGATGAAAATGCAAGATGCCATTATGCCGATTAGTTGCATGAATACTCTGGCTGGGAGAGAGTGTTGTATTTGAAACCTGTTGATGAGGGTTTGTATACTGGCTATCCTGGCTGGGCTGGGATAAGCTAGGGCTGTGGAAGTGTTTATTGTGGCTCCTAGATATTGATGTATATGGGATGGTTGGAGGTGAGACTTGGTGTAGTTTATTGTGAACCCCAAGTTGTGTAGTGTTTGTATAGTTTGATGAGTGTGTTGGACACACTGGTTGAATGATCTGGCTTTGATGAGCCAGTCGTCCAGGTATGGGAAGACGTGTATTTGCTGTCTTCGTAGGTGTGCTGCTACTACTGCAAGGCATTTGGTAAACACTCTTGGAGCAGTGGTGACTCCGAATGGAAGTACTTTGAACTGGTAGTGCTGTCCAAAGAGTACGAACCTTAGATACTTCCTGTGAGCAGGATGTATGGGAATGTGGAAGTAGGCGTCCTTGAGGTCTAGTGTGACAAGGAAGTCCTCTTGTTGTAGTAAGGGAAGCACTTGTTGGAGAGTGATCATGTGAAAATGATCCGAATGTATGTACTGATTGAGGGGTCTGAGGTCTAGAATGGGCCTTAGAGTCCCATCCTTTTTGGGGATTAGGAAATACAGGGAGTAAACCCCTGTGCCCTGGTGTTTTAGAGGGACTGGCTATGGCGTGCTTTTGAAGCAGGGAAAGAACTTCTTGCTTTAAAAGCATGAGATGGTCCGCGGACATTGGACGCTGCCTGGGTGGTATGTCTGGGGGGGCAGCTGTAAGTTCTAGGCAGTAACCATGTTGGATAATTTGTCTCACCCACCTGTCTGTTGTAATGGAGTTCCAGACAGGTAGGAACTGTGCTAGTCGTCCCCCGACAGGAGTGGAATGGTCGGGGGAAGTGGAGGGAAGTCACTGTTTAGGAGTGGGGGAGGTACGGGTGTTAGTACTACCTCGGCCTCTGCCCTTACTGTTGTTGCCTCGGTAACCACCTCTAAAGTATCCCCTATTGGGAGATGTTTGGGTGGTGTTTCTGTAAGAAGAGGAATTGTCTGTGTTGGTGTTCCTAGAGCCTCCTCTGTAGAAGGAGCGGCGAAAGGAGCCACGTTGTTGTGGAGACTGCAATGCTCCCATTGATTTGGCAGTGTCAGTGTCCTTCTTCATTTTTTCAAGTGCCGTGTCTACAGCCGGACCAAAGAGTTGGTTCTGATTAAACGGCTGGTTTAAAATGGTGGTTTGAACCTCTGGCTTGAAGCCTGAAATGCGTAACCAGGCATGCCTTCTGATGAGTACGCTGGTGTTAACAGACCTAGCGGCGGTGTCGGCCGCATCAAGGGCACACTTAATGGACGCATTGGAGATTAATTTGCCCTCCTGAATAAGATCATTTGCCTGCGTCTTGTACTGGTCAGGGAGGTGTTGCAATAGGGTTTCTAGCTGGTCGTAGTGGGCCCTATCGTATCTTGCCAGCAGTGCCTGGGTGTTGGCTATGCGCCAGTGATTGGTGGCTTGCGCAGCCACTGCTTGCCAGAGGCATCCAACAATTTTGATTCCTTATCAGGGGCGGAGCGTCCCTGAAGTCTGAGAATTAGCCCGTTTACGAGCATTGGAGACGACTAAGGAGTCAAGAGGAAGCTGGCCTTTGATGTAGGCAGGGTCATCAGGGGCAGGTCTATATTTTTTGTCGATCCTAGGGTTAAGAATCCTGGCCCGTACAGGATCTTTAAATATCTCAGGAGCATGTTTGATGACTCCTTTAATCATGGGCAATGTCTGTACAGTTCGTTGAGACTGTTCGAAGGTATCTAAGAGGAAATCTTCCTCTGGTGGGTTGGTGTGTATATGTACACCATGAAAGACAGCAGCCCTGTGCATAAGTTGCCCAAAACCAATGTTATCATCTGGGGGAGATGGTTTTGTGGGATATGGCGGAGGGCTTGGGAGGTCTGGAAGATCTATGGGATCATTGTAGCCCCAATCGTCCTGTGGTGGGTCATCTGCGTCTGGGAAAACGTCATCAGGGTCACCACCATCCCCCATGTCGTCCTGATAGTCATGTGGTGGAGATGTTACAGGCTGAGGCGGTGTAACAGGGATGTAGAGAGGAGGGGTGTTAGGTGGAAGGACAGGGGAAGAAGGAGGCATAGGGGAAGTAGCAGAGTCCTTTTTGACAGGGACGGGCTCGTGGTGTGGCACAGTAGAGACATGTCCAGTTTTAGGGTTAATGTAAAGTTTGTTGTTTAGGATCGATAGGATCCGGTTGAAAAAGTTCCTCCTCCTGGAGATTTGGCTTCGGCGCCGACTTTTTCGGTTCCGAGCGCAGTGATGGTTGCTTTGTGTGCTCTTTGGCCTTGGAAGGCGTGGAAGAGTCCTTCGGCTTGGCAATCGGCTCCGACAGCTTTGGCTTAGGGGCTGTGTCGTGGAGCCTTGGTTTCGACGCCGACTTATCCGCATGCTTGGAGGCGGGTTTTGGGACCGAGGTGGATTTCGGAGCAGAGTGTTCCTTTGGCTTCGGCGCCAAAGGTGCCGGTGGAACGGATACATGCGCCTTGGTCGGTACCGAGGAACTGGAAGGCTTTAGTCTTTTCTTCGGTGCCGAGCCGGAAGGCGGGGCGTCCAAAGCATGTTTTCGGTCGCGACTGGGGCCAGCAGGCGAAGTCTTGACCGGTGCCTTCTGTTTTGATGGGGGGGTTGGGGCAGGGGCAGTAGTACTCACTCGTTGCCCAGGAGTGATGGAACCGTCTGAGTCCTCTGCCTCCGAGATGATGGTTAGGTCTTCGGAATCTTCCTCCGGGACATCGGGGCCCTCGTTGAAGATGTCGACAGGTTCTGGAGCGGACCGTTGCGCCATAACGTGTCTTCGAGCTCGACGATCCCGAATGGTCTTTTTGGAGCGGAAGGAGGCGCAAGCTGGGCAGGTGGCCTCGTTGTGGTCGGGAACTTTGCTCCACACTGGGGGCATTTTCGGAAGGGCATCCTTTCCATTAGCTGTAGGCCTTACGGCGTCGATGGGCCCAGCGGCCCGCGTCGACGACTGGAAAGGGGATCGAAGAAGAGACGCGTCGAGATGGCGATATCGACAGAAGTTGTAGAAGGTTTGAAGTATTGAAAAAACAGTAGAAGAAAGTTTCGAACCGGAGTGTCGAAAGTGGCATCCGAACCCGATGGCGGAAAAAACAGAGGATGGAGTCGATGCCCATGCGCACTATTGTCCAAGGGAGGAGTCATCTATCACATGACTACAAAAGACTTCTTCGAAGACAACAACAAAGTGCAAGCATCCAAGCCCAACACCAGATGGCGATCTAATGCAAAGTGTGAGCTCTGCAGCTCACATGCCTCGAACACAATGTTCAGTCATTATCGCTGAGGCTCTCACCAGAGTTCAGAGTCTTCTCCGGTTTCGCAGCTCGACGCTCCCCACATATGTGTTTAGCAAACTTAATGCCGAATTTTGTGTCAGTGAAGAAGTGAGCAGTGCCATCATAAGAGACCTTTAGTTTGGCAGGGTAGAGTAGCGCATAAGGAACCTCCGCCTGCAAAAGCATACGCTTGACTGGCACAAACTCTCGGCGCGCTGTCTGTACCGTAGGGGTGAAATCAGGGAAAAAGGAGATGTTACCTTTATGTTGAATGGTCCCACGTTCCCTGGCCAGGCGTAACACAACATCGCGATCCCAATAATTCAACAGCCGGGCCAGGATCGGGCGGGGGGTGGAACCCACCGGTGGCTTCGGTTCCAGCGTGCGATGTACCCTTTCAACAATAAAGACAGGTGATAGATCAGCTCTGAACAGCTCACGTAGGAGTTCCTCCACAAATGCCTCCATTTTG
This sequence comes from Calotriton arnoldi, assembly GCA_963921515.1. Classification (NCBI taxonomy): domain Eukaryota; kingdom Metazoa; phylum Chordata; class Amphibia; order Caudata; family Salamandridae; genus Calotriton; species Calotriton arnoldi. Next base: position 1,502,601 of record CAWUFW010002012.1, read on the forward strand.
TAGATTGTTGTCGTTTCAGGCACCCCTGTGATGCGAATGTTGTTGACCTGGACCGAGCCTCCAGGTCGTCATTATTAGCTCTGATCAAAGTTAGGACTTTGTCCATCTGTAACAGCTGTTCTTTAGTCTCGACCTGGAAGTCGTGTGCATCGGAGGTGCGGTTCTCGAGCTGATCCAATCTGTTCTCGTGCAGGTCTACGCGCTTTCAGACCTGATCCAGTTGGAAGGTGAGAACATTGAGTTTGGCATCTATGGTCTTCAGGCTTGATCTCATCTAGCAGGAGTGCACAAAGATCCTCCCCCTGGTCATCAGAGTTGGTTGGGACAGGGTTATCTCCCTCTCCTTCTGTACCAGAGTCCGTGTGCCATGTCAACCTCTTACTTTCAGAGGACAGTTTTGACTGTTTGGCGTCGTGCTTGCCCATGTTCATGCCACGATGAGTGCCGTGGGTGTAATTGAAAAATCAGGCAGCCCACTCAGCCCCAACGAAGCGCAAAGTGCATCTAGTGTTCTAGTCTCGGGTGTCCGCACCTCAGGGGTCAGCAGCTCCAATGTTAGCAGGTAGGTCAGGGGACCTCTACGGGCCCAGGGGCCCCAGTAGGCAAAAGCTTGCCCGGATCCTCTCACTCAGCACTGGGGGCCTCCGCCGTAGGCCCAGCCGCGCACCGAGGGTAGCTTTATCTCCTCCCCTCAGTGATAGGGTTGCTGTATGCAGCCCAATATTTTCAGCGCGGCCTCCTGGTGCACCCCTAGGCCGTCAAGGCGTGGATCGCTCTGTGCACCCTCCACAGCGCGCCCCCGGCCCCAGCAGCGGCCGTCTGATGCCCACGAATCCTCAAACCAGGCCCCCGGCAGAGCCGCGATGAGTCTGTCGCAGGAGGTCCGCTGCGCTGATTTCCCTCCCCCGCGATATCAGTAGGTCGGAAGCTCAAAAAGAGCCATTTTCAGCGCCCTCTGCATCGTGCTTGCGATTCACACTTTCCAGCTCCAGCAGCGGTCCGTGAGTGTCAGCAAATTCCTCAGGACAGGCCCCGGTGGGACCGCAATGGCCTGTTCGTAAGGGGTCCGCAGCGCTATTCCCGATGTATTCTCTATGCTGCAAAAACGTAAGTCGTCCTGTGTGCTCTCTGCTACAAATCTAAGAGCGCCTTATCCCAACATCCGATAGAGGGCCAGGTGCAGCGGTGCCAGTTAGGGTCGGGTGTGCTATTCATGGATCTCCACAATCTCCTATATAACAGGGGAGTAGGCCGCCTCAGCTCCGATGATTTAAGCGAGGGCCCCCAGTAGTCCGCCTCTCCCGCCCGACTCCTCACCTCCGCGGGCGCTCCGGGATATCCCCAGCTGCGGCACGATATCTTCTTTCCCGGGTCTGCTCCGGAGCTCCCCCGCGTCGGCACAGGAGCTGCCGGGCCCATATTCTTCCGTGCCCTCTTTGCAAAATGGCGGAGTCAGTCGTCTCAGGTTCCTGCCCCAGGGGTGATCACATTTTCCGGAACTCCATGCTCAAACGGAGTCACCCGGACCACCAGCAGAGCCCCGCACTGCCCGTATCAGAGCCACAGGCCCCCAGCGCCCCAAGACCAGCGCTCAGCAGGCCGCACGGTCCGGCGGGCGCCACGGCAGGGCTGCACCCCGCTGTCGGCTCAGAGGGCCCCCGGGGTCATCTCGCCCACGCAGACAGCACCGATGTATGCTTCGTGCCTCCAGGAACACGAGGCTAGTGTTTTCTGGCGCCGTTGGTCCCACTGATGTACGGATTGTAGACGGATTTTGCCTCGGCCGGCAGAGCACACTCAGAGCGGCCATTTTGCTGCTCGGCGAGACCACACCCCCAGCCCTTGATTCTTGGCTTTTAGGGTTGCTAGAAAGGTTTCATGATCTTAAGACCACCTGAAGATAGTGGGGAGGGGACAGACTCGCACATAACCAACACCCCGGTTTTAGGTCTGTTAATGGTGAGGAAGCCCTCTTTGATCCAGTGGAACACCTGGACCAGGCACATGGTGATGTTGATGTGATTGTTTGAGTGGGAGTCTAACATGAAGAGAGCATGCATGTGATCCATGGACTTTTGGAAGTTCATCTGGAATTGGCCAACTTATTGGGCCAACGGTGGTGTAACTAGAAAATGAATAGCATACAGAAGAGGAAAGAAACCTTGGGTTGGGCTGCAGGGCACCTGGTGCAGACAATTGACCAGATCCTGATATTTTGGGTGTGACTGAGAAGCAATGGCAAAGACAAAGCAAGTTCAGTTCTGCCCAATGTCCTATCACTTCCAGAAGGCGTCTTTTTTGTGCAAGAAAGATTTTGTGTCAATAGCAGCGAGTGTCTAAATCCAGACCAGTGGTCGTACAGAACGTAACGTAAATGCAACCCACGTATAATATAATCGAAAGAGCAATTCATCACGGCACGCTTCAGTGTTTCATATTGCTGCTATACTATTTGAACAGCGAAGGTTGTCTTGTGAATTGAGTAATATTAAATTCCGGTAGCAATTCTCCATTTCACATAGGGGGCTGGGGGGGCGGGGGAAATGCTCCTTGTATACTCGTGAATATTAACGGAGGCCTCGGTGTAACCAGTGAAACAAACAAGGGAAGGTTACACTATGTGCAATTACTATCGCAGATCAATTCAGTTGCCAAAATGTTTTACCAAATGCAGTGTCATGCCAGGTCTGAGTCACATTCACACTGCACAAGCTCAGAGTTATCATGAAAAGATAGAGGTTACTGCGAGCTGGGATGTTTTTCAAGAGATCCTAAGCACTGAACTTAAACATTGTGCAGTTACGTGCACTTGACCGAATGCAAGAAAAAGCACTGCACAGCAGGCACACGTGTATATAATAACCATATGGGCCAGGCCTGCACACTTCTCTGGCCAGGATAGGCTGTGGTGTGCACTGGAAGTGAAGGGTTTTTTTTTGTTTTTATTGCACGAAGGAGTAAATCATTGGCTTGGTTTGAGGAGGTCTGCAACTTATTTTGTGCAAGATTTTGAGTCTAATCAGCCGACATGCCACCAGCTACAGGTTCAGTAAGAATTCAAATTATTCAACACCCGAGTATTTTTACGGTAGGGTTGAAGGCAGCACAGAGAATATATAGGTGCACATTGCTGCGGACAGAATGAGGAGTAAAGTTTTACCAATGCATTTCTCAATGGAATAGGTTGTCAGTAAAACTGACAAATAATTTGTCTGAACATTTTTTTTTTTTAAATAAGTAGTGTTCGGCGATTGTGCTGGAACACTACTATACACAATACAACAGGTAGGTCACAGGCACTCAATGCCTTGTGCCAGTGCTTAACCTGTAACAAAATATGTGCCAGGGCTCCCGTCAGGAGACCAGTGCAGCTTGCACCACCCTTTAACCCTTCCAGCGCTGCCAATGACAGTATCAACCCAACTCCTAACCATCATACTCCTACAAGTGTGACAATTCAGACTATTCCAGGGGTCTAAAACTATAAAATTGGCTTGGATGGCAGGTAGTAGCCATTTTTAATTTGTATTGAATTAATAAACAACTGTTGCTGTGCTGATCTCTAAATGAAACAAACAGCGCCAACATGTGACAGACTGGCATAAGTGCCAGTGCCAAGCACAAGAATCCACCAGCTCAAGTTAAGCACTGCCTTGTGGGCTAAAACATTCCCATCTGCAGACACCAGCCTCTTGTATACTTTCTAGCCAGACGTCATTAGCAGTATCATAGAACTGAATGAAGCTACAGGCAGCAGGACCGATCTGCTAGTGCTTTAAGTGGACATTTCCCATCAGATACTGAGCACTTCTTTTAACTGAGTACCAGCACTTCTCAGCACTGGTGCAAAACTTTTAAAGGCAGAGGGTACGTCTCAGTAGCAAGCAGATACTGTGATATAATGAGGAGCTGCGCTTTTTCATGTCCAGCACGGCTTACGAGAAACATTTTTCAGCTGCAAAGGCCCCAGGTGATGTCCTTCTTTGGAGCCGAGATACAGAAAGTATGCTGTTCCTAATTACGAGACAAGGGAAAACCAGGGGAACCGGTTTTGCGTGGTCATGAGAAGTAGGACGACGGGGATCCCTCCTCTTGGAATTTGGGGCCCTCACACACCCGGCTGGGTGTCATGCTTCATCATAGGGCTGCTCCTCGTCAGGTCGGCGCTGCAATACCGGATGGGCTCCCTATGAGGGGCTCTTTGGCGGAGATCTTTTCTTCCAAATTGCCGTTTGGTGCAGTGTGGGTGAAAAACCTAACCAGTGTAGAGGAGGGAATGGAGGTGTGTAGCCTGAAGGAAGTTTAAAACAGGTTTGGAAGTACCAACGAAAACAATTTTAATCAATAGGTCTCCCAACCTGATTAAAAGAAACAAAGGCGCATGTCTGAGGTTATGTCTCAGGTAGGGCGCTCTATTGAGTGGTCAACATGTTTCTCGCCTGGTAGTCAATTAATCTGGTGGCGATTCGTCATGACCTTCTAAAATCAAATATATCTACACACAGGTGGTTATATGGTGTAATCTACCTCTTTAAACCAGCCTAACACATACTATGTGTAGTACCTGATAGAACATGACCAACCTGGTGAAGGAATAAAAACAAATATTAAGATCTGAGACTTCAGTGTAAACAAAACTCTCGTGTTCCCTTTGTGACAAGCTCACAGCACACAGTGGTGATCGCTAAAAACATACACAACGTCAGTGCCGTGTGGGTGACTCTCAGACCTTTTATCGTGAAAATTACACAGGTAGGTATAGTGGAACACCACCATGGTTGCAGAAAGAAATGATGAACTCACCCCAGTCGGGTTTCTCATTTTACTTCATCAATACCCGGCAGGTATCACACAAGGAATTTCCCTATGTACTGTGTGGGTTGTAGGTTAAAAGAAAAGGAGATTAGAGCACAACACGTAAGATGTTGTAGGTACGTGATTAGGTATATGGAGCAGTGAGGGAGCTGTTAAATCTATCAACAGTTAACGAGAGGCAGCCGTTAATATAAGTTATGTAAACGGACTCGCCCAGATCATATGGTGGTCAAATAGACATGAGCTGGGTGTAAAACTTGTTTGTTAAAAGTTGCGTGTGTCCAGTCAGGACAGATATGTGTGAATGCCACATGTCAGGTTACAATAGTCTAGAAACATTTGGTCTGTGGCGGGGGTATCAAAGATTGTTTGGTGTGGAACAACAACAGCATAGATAATGGGTCCCCGGCTAGGTGTACAAAAGCTCTCGCTGTTTCGGTAAACTGTGCATAATGAAAACAAAACTAATGTTAGATGAGCTTGCGTGTTGCAGAGTAACTAAGAAAACCCCACCATTAAGGAGAATTACGAAGGCTCTGGGCAAAGTGTACCCCGAGAAGCACAGCGTTATCGGACACAAGTTACTCACGTTTGCTGAATCAGCAACAGGCTCTCTGACCTACCCACTTCTGCCAGGATCAGGAAGTACTGGGAAGGATTGTGGACCTGTTTAAATACTGGAAGTGTCTCAGCCTGAATTGGCGGGAACCTGCCGGTTAACTCGCAGTCCGCACTAGACCGCTAAAGTCATAGGAAGTAAACCGGTATTCAGTGGGGGCCATCTTTGATGACGTGAAATCCTGATCATGGGAACCGCCATATTGGAGTGGATTAGGGCTTCTCTCGTGGTGTGGAGTTGCTATTATGCTCCAACTAAGTCTAGTGGTGATAACTCATGTGTTGCCCTATATTACATTAAAAGGAAGTGCAATCCATATTTAGAGAGGTTAGGTAAAATGATAATTTTATAAAGTCAAAGGAGGGAAACCGGTATTCAGTGGGGGCCATCTTGGATGACGTGAAATCCTGATCATGGGAACCGCCATATTGGAGTGGGTTAGGGCTTCTCTCGTGGTGTGGAGTTGCTATTATGCTCCAACTAAGTCTAGTGGCAATAACTCACGTGTTGCCCTATATTAAATTAAAAGGAAGTTGCAACCCATTAGCCAAGCCATATTTAAAGAGGTTAGGTAAAATGATAACAGAGTGACATTTTACCTAACCTCACCATGACTACCTATGACACCTTGGAGGTTAATCACATACTGAGTGCACTCTGTTATTATCATTTTCTGGCCTGATGAATTGGGGTCACCGCCTAAAGTATCGAAGGAAGTAAGAAACCTCGGAATGACCATGGACTCCAAGCTATCGATGAATGCCCAAGTGGACAAACTAACCAGATCAAGCTTTGTCACTATAAAAACGCTGTGACGAATTTTCCCTCATTTGGGATTTCCACACAAAGTCCAAGCTACCATCTCCCTTGTTCTGTCCAAACTCGATTACGCCAATAGCCTCTACCACGGATCACCTTTAACAACCATGAAAAGACTACAACGGATTCAGAACTCGGCTGCCAGACTACTCTTGCATATCAAAACGCGAGACCACATCTCACCTGCCTTGAAAGTCCTGCATTGGTTATCGGTTGCCAGAAGATCCACGTTCAAGCTACTTTGTATCACCCACAAAGCAATACATGGAATGGGACCGCTCTTCATCAGGAATAAAATCACCAAACACATTCAACAAAGGAACCTCCGCTCTAAAGGGGCATCTCGCCTCAAAATCCCAAGATACAAGAAAAAAACCTTGGGTGGCACATCCTTCTCTGTTCAAGCAGCCAAACTATGGAACTCTTTACCCCCCCCCCCCCCAACATAAGATCCACCGACAACCACCTTATCTTCAGAAAACTACTCAAGAATTGGCTCTTCCCCAATTAAGCACCATACGCACACAGAAATTTACAGCATATCCCTCTGTATATAAGCATTTATTTTCACTATAGATATGTACCTATCTTTGTGTATTGCTTTGTATAAACATGTACAATAATTATGTTGATAAATAAAAAATCTTTGGTCTACATGTACTTGCTTCCATTGTGCATCTATGTACCTCCATGTACTTGGATCTGTGTGCCTGTTACTTTTCTCCTGAAAAAGCATATCCAATGCACTACCCTACTTCTCATCCTGTACCTCTATCAATATCTTCAATCTACATATACTTACCTCCTTTATGCATCTATATACTTTCAATGTACTTATGGATCTATAGATTTATCACTTTCTTCTAATTTGGCATTTCCAATGCACTACCCTATTTCTCAGCCTATACTTCTCTCAATATATCTTCTAGCCCAACTTTGACTCATCTCAAACTACTTTCTACTACTCTTTCCATGGCACTACCCTATCTCTCACCCTATACATCTACTCTCTCATTTATCCCAAACCCCATACCACTACTATGATGCCCAAAATAACCCTTTCTAGACTCTCTCCTACCCTACCCCTCCTTGCATCATCCGACACCTCTTTTACTATACCGATCCCCCAAAACAAACCTCTAAACTCTTCCCTCTGACTCTTCCCCCTCCAAAAACCCTTTTTACTCATCCAAAAGCCTCCTCCTACTGCTATGACCTAAAAAAAAAAAATCCTTCACTCTTCTATCCCTCCACCATCCTTTTCAATCAAAACAACAGACTAACATGTTCACTTCTCAAATTCCATATTCCACTATACTAACTCACCACTAATCCTTTATGGGTTCCAGAGTAGCGTGCCACTCGCCAATAAAGCGTTTCAACACCTCATACGGGTTACAAGCGCTTTATATATGCAAACTTTTTTTCCCTTTTTTACCCCTCCCCAAACCTTCTCAATCCAAATAACTGACTAACATATCCACCACTCAAATTAATTTCATATTTCACCATACTAATTCAACACTAATCCTTATGGGTTCCAGAGTAGCGTGCTACTCGACAAAAAAAGCACTTTAAAACCCCATCAGGGGTAGCAAGCGCTATATAAATCCAAACCTCTTTCCCTCTTCTATCCCGCCACCTACCCTTCCCTATCCAAATAACTGAATAACATATCCACCACTCAAATTACTTCATATTTCACTATACTCATTTTCAACACTAATCCTTTATGGGTTCCGGAGTAGCGTGCTACTCGCCAGAAAAGCGCTTCAACACCCATCAGGGGTAACAGGTGCTATATGAATGCAAACCTTTCTTCCCCTTCTATCCCTTTGCTATCCTTCTCACTCCAAATAACTGGCTAATATCCAATCAAATTACTTTCATATTTCACTATACTAATTTTCAACACTAATCCTTTATGGGTTCCGGAGTAGCGTGCTACTCGCCAGAAAAGCGCTTCAACACCCATCAGTGGTAACAGGTGCTATATGAATGCAAACCTTTCTTCCCTTCTATCCCTCCGCTATCCTTCTCACTCCAAATAACTGACTAAATATCCACCACTCAAATTACTTTCATATTTCACCATACTAATTCACCACTAATCCTTTATGGCTTTCCGGAGTAGCGTGCTTAAACACCCCATCAGGGGTCACAAGCGCTATATAAATACAAACCTTTTTTCCTCTTCTATCCTTCTGCTATTCTTCCGAATCCAAATAACTGACTAACCTATCCACCACTTAAAATTTACTTGCATGTTTCACTATACTAATTCAACACTAATCCTCTATGGGTCCCGGAGTAGCGCGCTACTCGCCGAAAAAGCGTTTTGACGCCTCGTCAGGGGTAGTAAGCACTATACAAATGCAATTACAATAAAGTACAAAGCCAGGAAACGATCAGTGCCTGGTTTCAAATAAGCACATAGTGAGGGAGGGAGAAGCAATTCATTCTCAGTGCTTAAAATGCACACATTCTGCAGCATACATGAAAGCCGAGCTGCCTACAACTTGCTCAAAGGTTTCTGAAGCAAGCACATTAACCCACTCAGCTGTGCCAGTTATAGTGAAAACAGTAACAGGAATGAACATAGTTTTAAGGCTTAACCCCAAGGCTTAAAACTATTAACCTGGGTTTATTAATCTTGCACTAGACACGTGTAAATCCTTGCTCATCGAGTCCTGTACTTTTTCGGTTTTAAAAGGAAATGACAACGGGAGAAGATGAAATTCTGGTTTCCTTGCCCAAGGCAACATTGCATTCACATCCAAGCAGGGCCCTGCTGTGACTTGCCTCACTGCGTGGAATGTGCCAATGCCTCGGTTTCAATGGGGGCAACAATAAAGGAACTTCTGACTTCCCATGTTGCTGTTGTCTTCCTTTAATAATGTCGACGAACCGCAGCCCACAAAAGGAGCCACATTGTTTGGTCTACTGTAGCTGCCAATCCTCTCACTCCTGTTAAAGGCACGAAGATTCGAGGTGTGTTCACAACAAATGAGAATTTTATTCCACGGGAAACTCCTTAAAGAAACGGCTGTCAAGGAAAAGACTGATGAAATGTCTACTGAAAAAAATCTGACCAAGTTAAGGGGGGGAAGGGGGAGTTGGAGTCGGACTGCAGTACATATAAGGAGCTTGCATCACCAGTCAAGGTCAGACACAAGTCAAGCGACACTGTGCGTGCACGCGTGACTCATCGCGGGATCCATCTTGGATTCCGACAAGACAAGGTTTGGCAACCGATGCAACAGTAGCGGACCATGTGTTGCGCTTTGTATGACAGGCATTGGCAGTATTTGTGGCAGACGTTTTGGCTGGAGACAATTTTGTGAAGCTCAATGAGTAATAGAGAGGCATATTTGCATTTGAGTGTGGCAGTCACCAGTGGTGCAGAAAAGAAACAAAAAATTTACGATTCACAGGTTGTCTTTGTTTTGTTCTTATGGTGCCTTGTCCCCATTAACGGTTGACAACCAAATTTTGGCACAGGTATTCAAACTTGGGAGCTGTGGAACGGTGCCTTGGCTTAGCTAGGAGTCCACTACCACAGCTTCCATTCTTGCAGGTCAACCTCTTGTAGTGGAAGGAGTGGTGTAGAGCATTCAAATGATTTATCTGTGTGCCATCAATAGTTTTAGATGCCATCCAGAATTTAATAAAAATGTCTGTAAGAAACTCACTGGGCTTGGAGGGACAGACTTTTTGTGCACTTGAATGTGTGTATACCACTACAGAGTGTAAACTGCAATGAGTATCAAGAGGCTACAGCAAGACTTGAAAAAACACTTTAATCTACAGAAGAGTTTGGTGGTAAAGAGGCAAACCTTCTCCAGAGATCAAGCTGGAGAGACAATAGAAATCTGCGTGGCTGCTTAGAGGGCGTTCGCTGATTCATGAAAGTTTGAAGCTTTCACTTGAGCACCTCAACTCATGAGTGACGAATGGGTAGTGAGATACTTCAATAAGAAAAAACAGGAAAGGCTTCTCATGTGCAAAAATCAGACCGTGGTGGAAGCTGCCGACATTGCCAGTGGCATAAAATGTTCTCAGAAAAATGAAAAAAGTATTGAACAAAACTAGTAAGGATGTTGCATTTGCTGTTTAAACCATTAAGGGAGTGGATACTAGTTGAAGTAAAAGGGGATGGAAACAAAATAATGGTATGAGGAGAAATGACAGCTGTTACAGATGTGGATCAATCAGATATCCGGCGAATTTCATATTTTTTCCGCCCATGAACAGAGTGTAAAACTCTAGCACAGTGGCGCATATAGCTCAAATGTGCCAGTTTCCAAAAGAAAAGCTGGAGGATCTAAAAAAAAATGTAGAAGAGTGCAAAGATTCTGTTGTCGAAATAATTGATGATGGGATTGCTCTGGATCTCATGATTGACTCAGCGTGATGTACCACAAAAGTGTCGGAAAAACCTTATGAGGGCAGAAGTTAGAAATTCATATCTCAAGATATCAAGCCTGGATCCAATGAGTGGAACAAACTTATTGGGTAAGGTACTTTCAGGCTCACATTGAATGTAAGGGGAGAAGTATAGCTGTAAAGAGCATGCAGACCATAAACCTCTGGCTATATTTGAGTGGTGGCATCAGGGATTATTAAGGATGTGCTGCCACCAAGTAGGAAGGCCCAAGTTTTAACTGAGAAATATTCAGAGTACAAGCATTATCTTTATTCTATTTTGACTAAAAAGGTCAAAATTTTCAACAGTATGAATGAACTGAAGAATTCTGAATAAGTGATTAAAAGTCAAGTCTAGAACTCAGCCAGTCGAGAATAAGATGAAAGAAATGCTATTGAGCACGAGGAAGGATTTGGCTGACATGTTAGATCATGTGTGTGTTGAAGACATGAATGAGCCAATTGAAACATCAAATTGGTTAGCTCCGATTGTCGCTGTGTGCAAGAGTAATGCTAAGCTGCGTGTGTGAATTCACTTATACAATCCAATCCTGGCCATGTGACTGGATGGGCACCTCTTACCCAAAAGAATTGATGACCAGGCTGAGTCAAGGTAAGTGGTTCTCTAAAACTTAATCCACCACAAAATGTTGGAAGATGACTCAAATCATTTAACAGCTTTGCTACACCTGTTATGTTCCATTTTAAGAGGATTTGGCTGGCATCTGCAGCACATATTTTTTAAGGGCATGGAAGGCATCCCGACCTTTCAAGAAATATTTAAGTTAATTAGTGAGGATTTATAGAAGCAAAGGTAACCAGAGGTCAGATAGAGTGATGCAAATATTGGCATAAATGATTTTAGTTTGAATAAACTTACGTACATGGTTTAGTGAAAAGAGGTAGAATATGTAAGCCACATGACATCTGCAGAGGTTTTCAAGACCATGCTGGAAGTGTTGATGTGGTACAAGATGTACCAGATTACAATGAGGGCATGTTTCATTTTTCCCAAGTTTCTGTGAGGATTTGCCTCATTAAGCAAGCCTTGGTATAGACTGATAACACAGGGGTAAAAGGGGCTAACAGACGTTGGTGCAGGCTTTCATCATGTAAACATTTAAACTAATGAAACCTGTATGAATTAAAGATGTCACTAGTGAATATGGCTTAGGGTCAAGTGTTGATGTCACAAGAAGGAAAGGGTGACAACTGCGGCACTTGAATTATGTACCTACAGCTACAGGAGAGAGAGTATTAGGTCATGAAGGAGATGCTTGTCCTCATGAAGGCTGTGGAACTATGCAAAACCTAATTTGGGGTACAAAGTTTAAGGACCTACACAAACCATTACTCTATATGCAAAAGGGTACTAACAGTATGACTGGCTACACTAGGGACTAAAAGTTTGGAGTACAGTATCATATAAAGCACATCAATGGTTTGCACAATAAAAATGTGGGCTATTTGTTAAGGCTGGCCATGGAGGAGTATTGTGGGCAAGAGGTTGTGCAGTTACTTCTGGTAAAATGTGGGTTAGAATAGATAGTGTTTAAGAAAATGACTGGAAACAAGTTTTGCAAAAATATGAAACACACGGGCGAGTTATGGAGTTTCAGTAAGGTCTGGGAGATTTCACCTGGATTCTCATTTGAAGGTCCTTTTTAAGAGGAGATGTGTTAGTAAAATGAATGAAAGTCAGGTACAGTTTAGAGAACCTAACCAATGTGTTTCATTTGGGCATGACTTTGAACAACAAAATGTTGAGCAAGACCGATTCTCAGGTGAGGCATTTGATGACAGTTCAAGGGGCTGATCTGGTACACAGGAGTATTTGACGCACCCATACTGGTTCCACTAGATGATAATGATAATTCTTGAAGACTAAAATGGTTTTAACACTCAAATGCTGTATTTTAAAGCAGTTTTACATTTTAAAAAACCTTAATATTCAAAAGTGTAATACATTATTATGTTTATTTGAAGCCTCACACTAAGGGGATCTATTACATTCTGACTACTAACATAAAACTTAAAATTAATTTGTTTATAAGCATTTAATAAAACTCCTCCCAAAGGTAAGACTTGTTCAACAAGACTGATGCGGTGTGCCTCTGGTATGGTATGTTATGTTATCTGCCATTTGTAGCGTACACGGATACTCGGAAGTGTCCCGGCGCGAAAGCCCATTCTGGGGCGACAGGTGGAGTATGCCACGGCAGGAGAATTAATTAAAAAGCAAGGTTTTTAGCTGCTTCTTAAACAGCCTAATGTCATGGTTGTTCGAAAGCTCGAAGGGCAGACTGTTCCAGACCTTGGCCGCCCTGACAGAGGGAGCTGCCTCCCATTCTCACGAGGCGGTGGCGCGGAATAACAGGGAGACATTGTCCCGTAGAGCGAAGGTGTCTAGGTGGCACATAGAAGTCAAAGCGCCTCCTGAGATACAGGGGTCCTGATTTATAGAGGGCACCGTGAGCAATGGTAAGCGCCTTAAACAGAACACGCTGGTCAACCGGAAGCCAGTGCAAATCACGAAGAAGATGCTTAGTGCTGGATCTACCCGGAATACCCAGTAGCGTTCTAGCGGCCGCATTCTGAACAATCTAACTTTTTTAGCTGGTAGCCAGGGAGACCGATGTAAAGGGCATTGGCATAGTCCAGCCGCGAAAGAATGAGAGCGCGGGTCACCATTTCTTTTGCCGCTTTAGGGAGTAGCGGCAGAAATTTGAGGAGTTTGTGTGCCGAAGCACACTCCCGCCAGTTTATTGATCTGCGATAAAAATCTAAGGTCCTCACTAAACCAGACCCCCAAGTTTTTTACTGGACTGCCCCTAGATTTTGGCATGGGGTAACCCTCGGGCCACAGGTCCTCCCTAAAATTCTGCGGGAAGGACCCGTAGAGGAGAACCTCAGACTTATCCTCATTGCATTGGAGTTGGGCCCGCGCTAACCATTTAAAAACGCCCGTTAGGCAGTTTTTAGCTGAATCCGGGGATACATCATTTTTCTTCCATGTGAATAGAAGCTGGGTATCGTCAGCATATGCTATGATTTTAGCACCCGGCCCTTCCGCCAGATCGATTAGAAGCGTCACATAGACGTTGAAAAGAAGAGGGCTCAGGGTTGAGCCCTGAGGGACGCCCGTGATCATGCTTCTCGGTGTGGACTAAAATGGCGGCAGCCACACTTGCTGTGTTCTATTTGCCAAGAAGGATTCAATCCAATCCCACACTAGGCCAGAGATTCCGATATTCGACAAACGGGCAAGCAGTTGGCGATGTGGTACCGTGTCGAACGCGGCAGAGGTCCAATAAAACCAGGGCCGCTCTGCCGTATAAAACTGAAAGAGCTGGAGAGTAGTTGTAACATTATTTGCGGAGAACACACATCTAAAACAATCTCTCCTTAAACATGCTCTACAAGTTAATATCAAATGTTCCACTATTTGCACAAAATCTGCAAATGGCTGGTCTATTTTTATATTTTTCCAAACACTTGATGAACAAAAGAGCCGACAATGTTGGAGATGAGATTTCTGACAAATGATTTAATATATAGCACCGTAAACCATACCTATAACATACATTACAGAACTATTCTAGAAGATATCTCGGGATCATGCACAACACGAACGTTTAATCACATCTTTGTGGCTTTCATTAAGGTCACTTCTCTTCTAAATATAGATTATTAAATGTAGGTCGGACCCAAGTCACTTCATTGTAAAAGGGCCCAAACTGTACTCTGGTTCAACGTCTCCCCACTCCGCTCGTGATCCAGTCTCTTAAAACCACAGAATTTGCGAACACTTTCGTCAGAACATGTCCAACTGGGAGATCACCAACTTAAGAGGGTTGAGAGGCTGGTCAGAGATCGGCAATTAACCTGAATGTGACCGGTTTGAATCCGTATAGGGTTGAATCAGCTATAAAACCTTCCAACAGCATTATAAAAGGAGTTTGACTGTGTATGGTAATACTTGAACCCGATATTTAAACATCGGAGGTGTGCTGTGTGTTAATTAAATGGCCGCTATCATTATTATTGTTATAACTAAGCGTCACATTTTGCTACTCATTTCCAAATGGAGAATAGTCCGTTTCTGCAGTCCACTACTTCCAAAGTTTATTATCTGCAACACGGCAGCCCATCTGAGCAGTACCCGAGAGCTGCGTGACAGGGGCCACCGGCCTATAGATTTAGCAGCAGAGAGTTTCGGTAGAACTATTATCATTTACTAGGAATTCTAACAATAATTATAATAAAGTTACCAAAATACTAATATGTAAATCACCAATTACTTCGTACATATGATACCATGAACAAAAAAATCTCTTGCCACTTATATGAGGGACATTACCACCGAACTCAATGTCATTCATTTGATCACAAAAAGGTTGGCAGGCCGAGTTAGCTCTGCCAGGACTGAGAAAGAAAACTGGCTGCAGTTTTAGAGAAGTCTCTAAAGCAGGCACTGAATCCACTGAGTTGTGTTATAAACAGAGAAAGCAGACTAACTGCATCCCATTCGCAGACCATCCATGCAAGCATAGCATGAACACTACATAGTGGCTGTCAGAGGCTTTTGGTTTTAGGCAGCACGAGCCAGAAAGTCACTGAGTAAACCACTGTGTTCTGGAATGCCTATTCCTGACACGGATTTTATAATATTTCCCCAACAAAGAAATATAGTATTTAAGAAAGATAAACCAAAAATCTGATTTAATTTGATTTTTTTGTAAAGTGCTCGTTCACCAACCTAGGCATCTTAGCACGGAGGAATCAAAGACAGTAAAATCAATAGGGGAGGAGAACCTTACAAAATAGATGAGTTTTTAAAGCCTTTCTGAATGCTAAGTGAGACTTTATGAGCTCTTCAGGAAAAGGGAAGATTGTTCCATAGCTGGAGACAAAGAAGACGAAGGGAGCGGCCACCCAAGAAAGAGCGTTTGACCCATTGTGTCATGAAAAGGAAATGCAAATTAAAGCACAAGGGTTTCACTGGAAGGTACCAATGAAAACACTTATGAAGGGTTGATTAAGTCTCATATTAGATCTTGTGCATAAGGCCCTAAAAGATTTTTCTCTTCCTATTTGGGAGCCAATGGAGTTGCTGTTTGGTTTGGAGGATATGTTCAAATTTTGGCAGTTTGCTCACTTTTCGAACTGCAAAATTTTGAATCTTTGTAACTTTTACTTCCATATTACAGATGCTGCATTTTGTTAATCATTAAGCGTTTAAGCCCTTGCATTCTCGCCTCTGAGTGGCGGTAATGCCCTACTCCACATCACCGCAATCTTGAATGAAATTCATTGCATCTGCTCCTCTTGCCATCTCACACCATCTTCAAAACCAGCTGCATCATTTACAAAGCCATTATAACCAGCACCTCCCCTCTTATCTTGCATACAAGCTCACCACCTTGGGTGGTTTGCAGCACACCCGCAGCAAGGTCACCATCAGACTGAAAAAATGCACACAAAAAAAGAGAGAGAAAAAAACAAAACAAAGTAACAGGCCTTTTACATCCATGCACCCAGAATCTAGAACAATATCCTTGTATCCATCAAGACCACCCCAACAATGTTCCAATTTAGCAAAGAGTTGAAGATGCAACGCTTTAAAGAACACTACATCACAGTGCATTAACAGTCCATAACCCAGCTTCCTCTCCTGTTACTCGTTGACTTTAAGCTAGTCTTTGATTATGCCTTTTGACTAAGTTTGTGCTATAGAAATATCATGTATATACAGACATATTATAAGGAATGACACCCTGTGCTGTAAGAAGGTACTCTCAAGAGTCCCAAGACCATAAAAAGAGACTCAGCCTTCACCCTCGTTCCAATATAGGGTCACAAAGCATCTCAGATGGCAGAGTACTTAAGCCCACACGCTGCTAGTAGTAGTAACATTATTAATGCACGCAGCTGCATAAACCGTTTGGGGAGCAAGAGATGGGCTTGGTTTACTTTTCCTACTTAAACCGAGGCCAAAATTAGACATCTGCCCCGAAAATGAGGAAAGAGTGGCGCTGAAAAGGACATCACAGATAGGTTCCAACAATACTGTCAGCAGCACGCTTTAAAACGCTGAAACTAATTGCATAAGGTTTACTGATCAGACAAAAAAAGCATTGACTAAAACACACCTTTCCAAGCATAAAAAAACAGGCAACATAAAAGAATCAACAGTAATGTTGTCCTTGCGCAACGTTTCACTAGATCTCCAGAGAAGACTTTTGGGCTGAGTGGCCTTCCTTTATATTCAAGCACCGAGAACATGGCACAAAAGCATTTCGGGAAAAGTGAAAAGTACTTTCTGCAAATAAAAGTGCAAGCAATCGGCTTGGATAACAGCCAAACATTGAATGTAAATAGGAGTATTACAAAAATATCTTCAGCACTGAATTGGAACAGGGCCAGGCAGCGTACTGTTTTATCTTGCAGGCAGGCCGGCATCCACACACACATGCCCTTGTGAGCTATCTTGCCAACCATTCCGTTTGTTTCTCTGGGAACCAGTTGTTTGTCTCCTTCGAACCACACAAACCTTCTGACTGCTGACAGAAGCTCCTGTTCTCAAGATGCTTTACAAGGATGCTAACCTAAGGAGCAAAGAAAATGAACTATAAAGAACCGATATGTGGCTTTTTTAGGTATTCATTAATGAAGTACGCGTTGACAAAGCCCAATCCGCACCTTTTTGTTTTGGGGTGGGGGGGGGGTTCTTTAGGGGAGGCTGTATTACCAAAACAATGTTTTACCTAAAACCCAAGACTTTACCAGTCTATTCTGATATTTTGATGCAGGACATGGTAAGGGTGTCTAGGGGGATGTTCAACGAAGATGTAAATAAATATATGAAGCATTTTTTATATATTTTACATAATCTTTATGCAAATTAGATACTTTGTCACTGATGGGCATCACTACATTTTGATAATTGCTATGCAAATCTGTCAACTTTGTAACAGTCTAATTTTATGGAAAAACATGCATTTCACTTCGACGGAGCAGCTTATCACAGAAGCACTGTCAGAGAGCGGAAGGGGGCAACACCACCTTTGTCTCTGAAAGTGCCTCCTTAACCCCCATCCAACCATGTAGGTTTCACGAGGGTGAACAGACCCCTGCTGAAAAAAACAAGCGACTACACTTGTGTGGACTACACCACATGGTCGACTATGGCCATGTTTTGCAAGCTCTCTTTTTAAGGTCACAGTACCTAGTACATGAACAAGCCCTGCCATGGAGGAGGAGGAGGATGATACGGTCTCAAATTCCTCTGCAGCTCCAGCATCGCCTGGCTCTCAGCAGCATCACAATTGATGGTAGCAAAGAAGTGCGGAGCAGAAGAGGGGGAGAAGGAGGGAGAAGGAGGAGGAAGCAGCATCAGCAGCAATCATACCCGACCAGAAGGGTAGGTTCCCTTATTGCTAGGGAATTATGAAGAAGAGAGGAAAGAGACGGAAAAGAGTGTGTGTGCGAGAGAGAGTGTGAGACATCAGGAGGCCACTCCCTGGTATAAAGGGCCCAGGCATCAGTTGGCATCAGGTAAGGCCGCCCAACGAGGCACCCTGCCATAAAATGGCATATTATACATTTACTTTTGGATGTACTAAATGCGCAAAGCTCGCAGATGGGGAGGTCAAAAGAGGTGTATAAAAAAACGGCGCCATTTTGAATGGGACAAATTACCTTCATACCAAAACAAAAAGCTGCTACTTTGTTTCTTCATGTATAAAAACCGACTGATATTATTGAACATTTTCCTTTTTACGTAGTTAGTTACTCTTTTCCAGAATCAACCATAACATTTTAATAAGGATACTTAAAGTAAAGAAAGGTTGGCGTTTGTGACTAGAACATATGTATTTGGAGAAAACTTCAAGCCGATGTTTGGGGACACAATTATTGCTGCAATAATATAATTAATGTTAACATCCGAGTGATCACTCATGGTGAGGTACAAGCTTTCTGCTGATGTTATTTATTTACTTGTGTCAAAGAGTGCTCGTTACTATGGCTAGTATCTCATGACTCAAGGCATTTTGTCATCTAGATTGATACAGCGTTTTATGGCATGATCACCAATGATGCTGTTATCCTGTAACATTGTGTAACCTTAAAGATAGGTCTTTCTCAATCTGCAGATGCTATTTACACCGAGAAGTAGCTCTAGTGCCTCACGTGAGCAATGTGTCAGCTGCCTTCTAAGACTATAAGTTCCAAGTAACTTTTAAAGTAGACTAAAAATCTACCTGAAGGAAGCAGAATAGGAAAATGAGAGGCGGCGGAAGGTAGCAGTGTAGAAAGATGGTATACACATTATGAAAAATGATTGCTTTGCTAATAGTTCATAAAGATTACAAGAACTGACTGCCAAACCTCGCTTCAAGCCAATCAGCCTAATTAGATTGCTCCCAACATACCAGAATTGGATCCCCCTCTCTAACAGTGAAGCATGTGTTGTAGGGGGTCCAACTGGAATCTGCAGCATCTCCCCTTCTAGGGAATATCTACCCGAAATAACACGGCCACGTTGTTGCACAGCACTAACTGCAGCGCCAAATGTTTGCACCGAATATCTAACTTCACATTCCACTAAGCAGTTAGAAATAACAGCACCAGTGGCAGCCCTCAACATTTTAAACAGGTTCAGCACTTAGGCTGGGCTTGCAACGTGCCTGGTGTGCATGCACTCGAAACCTTTGTGAAGAGGTTAGCACATTTGTGCCCATCTAGAGCATAGTTATTTGGGCTGTGGCTGGGTGCTCCAAATGGCAAGGACCTACCAGGTAACAATTAGTCTCGATATATGGAAAACCAAAGACTCAACACGAACCACAGTTCTCCAAGTGACAGCAGCAGGACTTTCAGGATACTGACATCTAATACCACCCAAGTGAGAATGGTGTTAGAACTCGCATATTCAGGCTCTTCCACATATACATTCCTCTCAGTGAGTTAAGCATCCACTCCAAAGATCTGTCTGCAACCTACATGTCACTTATGCCTCCATCGTACGTTCTGTGATCAATGAAAGCTTGTACTAATCTGTCCTGCTGAATCTGTTTTCAGATCAATGGAATATCACACTTACTGCCATCTGTGAGAGGGGGAAGCTGGCTCTACTACTTCCATGCTGCACCTATTCTAAGAGGAAACAACTTCCAGAGTTGATGTCCAATTTGCGATGGTTGCAAGCCTGCAATGCGACTGCTGCTCTAGATATACCTGCCCTCCAAGGTAGGGAAGAATGACCTATTTCTGGCCAAGCTGTACCTGCTCTATGCACTGCTGTTGCTCTATCCTATTAAAAAAAGAAAAGGATACAAGGAACAGAGTTGAATAACTTGCCCTATGAACCAGCAACTGTTTCACAATATTTGATGTGAGATACCAAGACCTTTAGTCCTGAGGAAGGCATATAACCACACTCAATAAAGGAAATATTAAAGTGCTGAAACATGTCAATCCATACCAGAAACTGGTCCGTTGCTGAACTCTCACGTTTTAATATGATGGTACGGAGACACCAGTAAAAAATTGTTAGCCCACCCACATACCATTTTAATAAAGGTATGGCAGTTTAACAAAGCGAGAACATTGTCGATATGATGAACATAACCTTATCAAAACTAGGCAACCCATAACTAGAAGAGTTTCCATAAGTTAACAATAGTACTCTTGGATGCTTCCCGGTGCTAGATGTGCAACCTGCTAAAGAACTATACCACACTAGATAGGTGTGGTTTTCTCACCCTTGAGTACATGAATATTTGATAATTGCATAAGATTTTAGGGGTTTATTCCACAAGTATTTTTTATTTCGTGTTTTAGGTCTGTTTACAGAGAGCATACAACAGTCCTTTTATTCCCTCTTTGTGGCTTCATCTGGTTTTGCTGTACCTGTTCTTTATGAGCGAGAGCTCCTGGTAATGCCAGTCTTTTACTTACTCTTTGATTTAGGGAAAGTTGGGCTACTGCTGTCCATGTTGTACCTCTGTTGTGTTGCAAAGCCGAGTATGAACCGTTCAACTACACAAAAAAATACAAAGGTCAGTCCTTGTTTTAATGCATGATCTGAATAAAGAGTGAGCCCTAACAAACTATGTGAGCAGAATTTACTTTTGGTTTTATTTAGGGAACAAAACAGTTTTTGAAATGAACTAGACCACTCTCACTCTGAAAAAATGTTAAACACAGCAAACGAGTGGCTCTACGTCATGTTTAACACCTTCGGACACTTCTGGCATTTTAGCCAAAGCATTTTGAATGCAGAGGTTTTGAGCCCATAATGACCATATTAAAAACAAAACTACTAACCCCACAATGTAACACATGGTTGGCTGAAAAGGCAGGAATGGCGTATGTTGCACTTGGCAGGGTTGTGAAATGGCTTGTGTCACTTTGTAGAGTTGTGAAATGCAAAATAAAATATAGTTCCTCACATTCTGCCTCTTTTCTTGTAGACAATCAATGGTTAAACAGCCAAGTGGGCGAGAATGTGGGAAAACTTTTCTAATGCAGACGAAGGAAGCATCTCACTCCTAAAGCCCCAACATTAACACTCCTAAAAAAAAAAAAAAAAAAACACAGGCATCCTGAAACGAATTTACTTACTGGACTAGGCGAGTAGAGTCAAAAAAGAACAATGTGCTGGCACCCCTCTCGGCCTAGAAGTTGTGTGTTTGATGGAGCACCAGCAACACTATTTCGATTCACCCTGCCTTGAACAGATGTAGCATGTGCTGCAGGCGCTTCCCCACGAAGAACACCAGTGAACAGCACAACAACATCCTGATCTGCCTTAATTAGAAAGGAATACCTCTGAGTCGGGGACAAGCACCCCTGTCTCTATCCCATAAAGAATGAAGTACTCCGATTTGGAGACATCCCGTATGACAAAAACCATTCAAATGGCCACAGAACTAAGTCTCCGTGACGCAACAAACTCAAACAGTAAAGCAACTCAGTATGGTTCAATGAAAAACTATCTACTGGTCACAAAGTCTCAGTTATGGTTAAAAATTACAAATTCCATCTCACTTTGCTCAGAAGGATCCTCTCACAGTTAATGTACCACGTCACATTGTACGGACCTGGGACTTCATATTGTAGAGGTAGAATTACTACAATATTGCTTATGCTGAAGCTCCAAATAAAGATCTTGAACAGAGAGACACTAAAAAAATAATTGGTCAGATAGTTTTAGCCTAAATAAATCAGCTCATATCACTCAGGCTCCCAAGAATTTTCATCGACTCCCAGGTCACAGAAATGGTGGTGTTCTAATGACTGTCTGTATTGCTACCATAGGATGCGAGGGAAGCAGCAGAAAAATACTTACTGGCATTATTTCCAAACAATACATTCACTCAAAACATAAGGTCCATCAATGCAAACCTGACTGATCCTCCTAGATTCAACAAGAAGACTCAAAGAAAGATGTCAGTGCAGGTGTTGGAGCAGTGCTCTTAAACTCAATGAGCCCAGATTGCAAGAAACAACATTCTGACAGGTTTCAAAAAAGAATCTGAAAACAAGCTTGATTCATAAATCCTTCAATGAGAGACGTGAGTGCAGTGCATAGAACTAGAAGCAGATGCAGCAAAAGAGAGGGTAGATGGGGAGACAGCAAGAGAAAGAAAGAGTAAGTTATAAACAAGGTAGAATGTGGTAAGAGAAAGGAGATTTTGAACAGGAAAGTGAGGTAGAGAAAAAAATGTAGAGGCAGCTATGTAAGGCAAATGGTAGAGCGGGATAGCATTGGAGAAAAAAATACTAAAGAGAGGAAATGATAGAGGAGGTAGAGAGAATTGAGGGTAGGATAGAATTAGAAAGTAAGAGGCTGAACTAAAGGTGGGGCAGAGCAAGGTGAGGCCAGGATGATGGAGTGAGGTGGAGGAGGCAGCAGAAAAGGTAGGACAGGCACGAAAAGGTGAAGGAAGGAGAGCGAGGTGAGGTATCATCGGACGTGTGCGCCCCTTCAGTTTCACAGACAGGCAGACGATAGACACGCTGCGTGCCTCATATCAAACATAGAAGTGTGAAAGGCCTTGGAGGAGATTGGATTCTTCACTGCAGTCACAGAGGAAAAGCTGAGCGGAGCGCAAGGTGGTTGCGAGGACTGGTTTACACAGGGAAGGGGCAACTTCTTCCTCATCTGATTGGGTTCTTAAAGAAGGCGCACGCCTATTTTCCCTAAAACTGGCAGGTTCCATACTGTGTCCATCTCGCCTGTCAACGAGTTGGTGTCGTTCGACCCAATGCCTGTTGGCATCCATCATGACCTGGACTGTTAAGCACGTTATTGTATAGTAAATGTCGTTCCTTTCTGAGGGTGGTAAGCCTCGGATTTAATCTAGGGCGAGATGAAGGTACTTTTTCCAGAGACGCTTAAATAAGACGTCTCGAGTGCAGGCAGGAGGGAACAGTCTCCGTGCCAGAGTGCAAGCGCGGCGCTGGAGGTCCACAGACGTGCGACCAGACGCTGCCACGGCACAGGTCTCTCCCAGGAGACACTGGCTTGGAAGAATGGGTTTATCTGGCCACAGTGCAGGGCAGAAGAAGCTAGGTCAATTGCACCCGCCCTGAGGGGCTACAGCGTCAATAAACACCTGCTCAGGGCAGCCGGCCCTCTCAAAGAGCGGGCACCGAGGAGGGCACACAGTCAGTGAACTGCACCGAGAGCATACTGGCAGAGTATACCAGCCGTTTCCTGGCAATAGTTACTCTACGTTTGAGAGAAAGGCAACCATCTATTGTACCTCTCTGCGGACTGCTGCTTGTGTAGGCAGGGCAGCAGAATGGCATGCCGAATTCTTAGCGACCATAAACCGAAGGAATTGGTCACAGGTGTGTAGGACTTTGAAGTGCGTGGGTGTGGATGTGTAGGGTGCGGGTCGGGCGTATTCATTTCCTCATCTACACAAACTCGTTGAGACATCTAGTAACCCTTTCAGCTACAACAAGGTGCGATGATCTTCCTCGCACGGTCCGGTAACCGGAGTCCCCTCGTTTGCAGCCGCGGTGCAGGCGAGAGCTCGGATTTTAATGAAAGCAAAGACTCGTCAGCGCTCATGATCGCGGTTTCTAATCCTGGTCCTCCCGGAGAACACACTGTTCTCTTCCGTGCGCATCAAACGGCTTTACGACTCCCCCTTTGCCAGGATCTCACAGAACAACAAGAGAAATGTCACCGAGCCCGAGCTGCTCGACCCCGCTCTTTCAAGCTGCCGCCCCCACGGCAGAAGAGCACCCCCGGGAGAGGGGCGAAGGCGGGTCCCATCCACGCCGGACAGTGTGGCCATTCACGCCTAGCACACCTGGCTGCAAGAACTTGCAGAGGAGGGAGGGAGTTGGGGGTATTACAAGGGCCCGTATTCTCTTCGAGGTTGGGGTGGGGGGGGGCTCGAATGCCCAAGTATTCATATAATCTTGAAAGCGACCAGACACCTATAAACACCTTTTCCCGAACTCCCATCTTCCCACTCCAGCCATCAGTGCTTAGATTGAGCAGGTGGGGCACACTGGCACTCAGTTTTGGGGACCGCCACTTACTTTCTCTCATCAGACTTTGACCCAGAGCAAGAGTGATAAATTCAGAAAAGATTATGAAAAAGAATGAAAAACCATGACAAAGAAAGAACACAGGGATGAAAACCTACAAGATAAGGAGGCAGGGAGTGTCTAGTGGTGGATGAAAGAAGCATGAGGAGGACTCCAGACCGCACAGCCTTGGTATTCATCAGCACAGGCCACAGACTTCTGAGCAAAACTTTGGGCCCTAGCACTTATTCATTTATAAATTAAGCAAAGCTTGCAATTAAGGCTGTGGCGAATTCTCCATTTCGGCGGATAGATCATCTTCATGCAACCTGCTGGCAGAAATGTCCACTGAGCCAGATTCTGACACTTAGGAGCACAGTGTTCTTGCTGGCAAATCTGTATTCCATACATGCACATTTCACCTATATGCACAAGAAAATCGTTAATCGGGCAAAACATGATTTGCAAAGGAGCACACACTGGTCAAATCTGGAAAATAGGATTACATTCCAGATTGAAAAGAAAAGGAAAAAAACAAACTTTTTAGCCCTACCCTCTTACTCATTAGCCTCCTATTGTTTCTTTTAAAAATCGCCCTTCATTTTCTTTATCCCTTCCGTCTTCTCCTTCCTTACTTCCACTCTTTTCCATTTTTTTTCCTTCTTTCTCGGCTATATTCTTGTCCTCCTTCAAATCATTTCCTTTTTTTTCCCCCATTACTCTCCTTCCCATCTACCCTGCCTACCTTCCATGTTTTGTATGTTGATTTCCTAACCACATCTTGTTCCTTGCTGGACGCCCTTCATCACATCTTATTTTCTCTTTTCCCTTCTTTAAATTTCTCATTCATTCTTTTCTACACCTACTCTCCTCCTTTCAGAGGACACTCGTGCAGCAAGATGTAGGGTCGCTCCGGGTCAATGTTAAGGATCAGTCTCTTTAAAAGATGGTCTGCTAGGTGGTGCTATTAATCACTATTAATAAAGAAGCCCACTGTATTGTTTTGTAGCATTTACACAGTGTTGAATACCACTGACAATGCCACTGACCTCTCAGATTTGCATCAGGTTCATGGTGCCCTTTCAGCGTGCAATGTCGGTTGTAGCTTGACGTTTGTGGGAGGTGCTTGGTGATGTGTGTGTTGTTCACTCAAAAAAGAGCTGTAAGCACGGTGCTGCAAATTTCACCGCCCATAAGCGTGAGGTGTTGTTGAAAGCGAGAACAGACGCTTATACCAACCATTTTAGCAGTGGCCAGTCTCTTAAAGGTGAGACTGTCATAGTTGGGTGGACTCCACCAGGAAGTATTTCTATATGTATTCCATGTAGCATAAGGGAGACCCAACCTTGGAAGGCACTGCTAAATAACAAGGCACTGCTTCACCATGCTAACACTCACTTAATGATATAATTAACACTTGTCATTGGTACATTATATTTGTGGGGCGTGGCCTACAGCAGCTCTAAATGTCCTAAAGTAGATTTATATGAACAAAACAACAATTTGCCATTCCTGCCTCGCTATAAAGCGAGCGCCCAAGCTGAAGGACTCTGGTGCGTTTCTTACATGGGTTTTGGAGTGCATGATGGACACGCACGCAGGGGAAACATTGCTCTCCCTGGACTAGGTGGGTGGTGCTCACTGGGTCCAACATTTACATTTCATAGACACATCATGAAGAACAGGGTAGGTTATGAGGGGACCAGTTGCGAGCTCGCTTTCCAAGGGCGAGTTCCTTACAGAAGCTAGATTTGATGAAAGAGCAGGATGGGTAGACCTGTAGTACTACCGCACAGCACACATTAAAAGTGCAGTCTGACTTCTTTAAAATCCTATATGTCCAATGAAGTGTACATTACGTTGTGCAGCCAAATGATGATAAATACTACCCCACACTTTATTAATTTGTAAGTGAAAGCAAAGAAGCAGTTCAACTATCAATGAAAAAGTGGGATGCAGATCTGGGCCCACGCTTTACAGGTAAGCAATGGTTTGCAATACTCTCCCTCACCAACACATCACAAGTGGCACTGGGTTGCAAGCATTATTTTACATTTGTTAAAATAGCATGCCATGCCAATTCAAGCTATACCACACTGACGCAAGTTGTAGGTGCTTGCAGGAAAGTGAACCATGCTGTTGGCTTCTCATGCCTTGTTTGGAATAGACAGAGGTGTCGGCTACCAACGGAGGCTAATGAATAAACAGTGTACAGTACAGCCAGACCCCTCTGGGATGCCTTTTGGAACTGTTGTATGGAAAGCCGAAACCTAAGATGAAGTTCCACGGATTGCTACCCTCTTCTCTAGTGTGGTAGGAATCATACCTACTTGCTGCATTTTAGAACAGTGTACTATTTTTTGCGGCTGGTACTGAATGCATGACGTCACCAGGACTGGAATGGCTGGAATAGTCAGATTCAGATGGTGGACACTGCCTTGCTGCTTGGCCCTTTTTAGTGGTTTGTTCTTATTCCAATAAAGGCCTTCCTGCATCTACAAAGGTTTGTCTGGTCTTTTAGGGGGGACAATGGGACGTAGCACATTTCTTGCTGGACGTTTTGTATCTGATAGTTTTTTGTCTGGAGGTGGAGCTGGTAGTATTTGGTGAGCTAAAGAACGATGATGGATTCAACCAAGATTTGTGACTGGGGGAGAGTGTCTGAAAAGTTTCAGCGCTCGGGCCATCATCTCCTTGTGTTCGTTTTGTTGCCAACCACACAAAATGGGGACACTGGTAGTGTTTTGTTACCAACCACACAAGATTGTGCCAGAGCGGGAGGTGGAAGCTCTGGAATTTGTTGCAGTTAAGAGTGAGAAAGGAGAAAGCAGAAGCGAAAATGGTGTATACAGAACAGTGCCTAATCAGTAAAAGTGTAATTGCCGGTGCCCAGAAGCCTGTGCCCAGCGATACTGACTGTCTAGGTGCCAAATACCAAGTCTGCCAAGTCCTGATTCCACATCATGCCTCTTTAATCCACATTAAGACACTCCCTGCCTCTATATTTCACTCTTGCAGTTTCTTTTTCATGCCTGCATTCTTTCTTTGACACTGTTTTTCTGTCTCTCTTCCTGCTTATGTGGTTTCTTTGCCTTACCCCGAGTCAAAGTCTGACTAGGAAAAATAAGTGTCAGTCCATAAAAACGAGTGCATGTGGACCCCACCTGCAACTACCTGCTCAAATTAAGCGCTGATCAGGAAGCAATACTGATGGGAGACCAAGAATATGATTAAAAGCAAGGTTTAAAAGTCTGTGAAACTTTAGATGTGCAACTTTAAAACTGCAAAACTAAAAAACTTTCTGTAAACGCTCTGGAAGGGGGAACCCCCTCTTGTTTCTACTGCCACACTGTTGTTGCTAAACCGGTTATGTGCTGATGTCTGAAATTCCTTTCCCCAGTTTAGTTTGGCTCAGTCTCTGTATCTCAAATGTTCCCCGTTACAGAAACTGTGGCAGTGGCAAAGAACATTAACACAATGCAGGGAGATAGCATCACACCTCCCGTACACTGAACATTCCCTGGCAGCACCTTCAAAATGCAAGAGAGGGCTCAGGGGTGGGAACTCTCTAGGTCCGACCATCCAGATGGCTGACAGTGATGCACAAGGGAGAACTGGTCATTGGAGGACAGGATGTCACTTTCCAGTGAATTGCTTAGGATGACAGACCAGCACCGTGCAGGTGTTCAAATAGAGTCCACAAATCAATGGGGTAGCATTCAGGTGGTGGTCCCGAATAAGGTTTGATCAAAGTCAGCAGTGTGCTTTAAGCCGAGTGACATTGGTGCGATTTAGATTTTTCATAAGTGTGGCGGAATCTTTAACTCACTTTTATTAATTACACTTTGAGTTCAAAAGCGAACACTGGTCACAGACTCTGATATTTCTTCGGTTTACATATTTATTAAAGACCCCATTCTTTATGTACTCGTGGTAAGAAATGCTTATTGTACAGATAACACTGCCACCCTACATAATCTACAATATGTGTGAGGTTTAAAGTCACACACCAGTATGTGACAGGCTAGGCGTAGGCTAAAAAACAAAAACCATTAAAAAAAAAAAAAAAAAAAAAATCAGACAAAAAAAATCACTTAAATCGACTATTACATTTGCTAAGGATCTTTTGCACAAAAAAGAACAATGGATCCACAAAAGGTATTTCTGTTCCTTTAGCAGTAGTGGATGGATGTGCAAGTTCAGTGTAAAGAAGACACAAACCTTGTAAGAAAACTGAGAACAGATGTAATAAAGAGCTCACACCACAAGCCTGTCACCAGCTCAAAATCACAGCTTACCTGCCTAAGCATCGAACAAATTAAACTAGAATCATAAGTAAACTGACATCAAATATTAAGGACTGAAGGTACAATATAGTATCTGTCCGTCACCTTTGTCACTTGCACTGTAGAAGATACCAGAACATTGTAGAAGACACTAGAACAGTGGAACCTTGGAGCCACAAAGTTCTAGAATGTAGAGTAAGGAGTCTGCACTCCTCCTAACTGGCAGTTGGTATGTTGTGGCTGAAATAAACAGGATGCCTCTCTTCACTTTCTGGTCTGGTTTTTTTTCCATCACAAACTTTACTGCATTTTGTCATTATACAGCCGGATTAAATCATATTTTGTTCATACGAATCAGAAAAGGGAGCTTAACAATATTAAACATTACTGGATCAGATATTTTTAAATGAACAGCGATAGGCATCTTATGCAAATATGCAATATAAACACCACAACCCACCCACCCACCCACCCTTCCCAATCAGTAACTAGGACGTGTCGCCTAATGTCTAGTCTATAACGGGGGAGACTGGTTCGCGAGAAGTTATAATTCACTAGGTATATACCATAGGAGGCCACAACTGCATAATTACTAATGTTACAAGGGATCCTAAGGGTCGGGGCTGGCCGTTTTAGTATAAAGGCACGAGTATGAATGCCTTATGTGCAAAACCAGAGGTTAGGAGCAATCTACGGTGGAGCCACCCCGACAGAGCCACCTTAGTTGGCGACCTGAGCAGCCCCGGTTAACCTCCCCCTCAGGGCTCCAAATACTGTGTCTTGAATCCTTCTAGTAACGTGTCTCATTCCATCGATATGGGTGTTTTAAATCGGTCTCTGTATTCTTCTCACCTTAAAGCCTCACTTTCAGCCAGACCCCAGTGCAATACACCAGTTATCCACCCTGGGGGCCAGTGGGGGCTTCCAACGTTTTGTTATCAGCCTTTTCGCTATTAGCAGTGCAAAGCCCGTAAAGCATGCTACCACTTTAGAGCGTTTGGGCCATGGATACCACCTAATATACAATGCTCCGGTGAATTCCAGCGGTGTAGGAGACTCAACTCCCCTAGTGCTGCAGAGACCCTCTCCCAGTAACTGGACTGTGGGGAGCATGTTCATAACATATGCATTAGGTTGGTCTCCTGAGAGTGAAAGTGAGAACACGTCGAGGAAGCCATAGGGAACTCTGTTAATTCTGTGTGGAGTTAGATATGCTCTATGTTATATGGAGAACTGGATGAATTTAAATCTAGAGTTGTGCAAGAGTTTCTTTGGATATTCCAATAAACAGGCCCATTCTTTATCCGACAGCTCACTGGCAAGGTCAGCCTCCCACTCATATTTTAATGAAAGGAGTGTTGTTGTTAGGTGTTCCCCGAGTCTCCAGTAGAGCCATCTTATTAGGTGTCTACCATGTCCCATGGTATGTAGTGCTTGGAGCAACTCATGAGTTATGTGTTCTTTTCCACCTGATGCCCAGTGCTTATAAACACAGTGGAGGATACTGGTGTGCA
Source organism: Calotriton arnoldi (assembly GCA_963921515.1). NCBI lineage: Eukaryota > Metazoa > Chordata > Amphibia > Caudata > Salamandridae > Calotriton > Calotriton arnoldi. Next base: position 1,532,636 of record CAWUFW010002012.1, read on the forward strand.
CAAAAATAGCGTTTCCTGCAACCATGAGTATGCACAAAATCAGGATGTGACATTAATGTGCTGTCCACAGTGAGCCACCGTTGTTACTCCTGACTGTTCCCATGGGCCCAGCCTACGTGTCGTCAATGCGCCTGAAGATGTGGGCAGACCACATAACTGGATGTTCAGCGCATGGGGCGCCTGCAAAGCAGTATATTTCATTGCCTTCTTCCAGGAGGCTAGGGCTGTGTGCAGTAAAAGTGAGCCAGTGTGCAGCGATGAGGTACCGAGACAAACCAGCCTATGTAACAACCCCGACTAATTTGGGCCATTCTGTAACCTATCTCTAGCAGGTTATGTCATGCCAGCCAGTAGGATAACCACTGTAGTTGTCCGGCTATGCAATAGGCTTTAAAGTTTGCCCCCCCCATACAACCCCTGGTCGTCAGCAAGTGTAGTTTAGTTAAGTTGACTCTGCGGCTTCCACTTCCCCATGTGAGGTCAATCAGTAAAGTATTTAACAATTTGAAAACCCATGCTAGTATTATGATTGGCAAATTCAGAAAGTGATACAAAAAGCGCAATAACCACCATTTTCGCCAGGCAGCCTACCACCAACAGAGGTAACATGACCCAAAAAGTCACCTGGGATTTAAGTGCATTGACCATACGCATTAGGTTACCCACCAATCGGTCTTGTGTTTCAAAATGTACCTGAATCCCAAGGTAAAGAAAGGTGTGTGGTGCCTTTTGTATCTGTGTGTCTCTGAACTGGAGTGTGGGTTCTACTTGGGTGTCAGCAAAGGAGTAAGAACATGATTTGTCTGCATAAATATGAAGTCCGGACAACATACTGGACGTAGATAGCAATTGGGCCATTCCTACCTGTCTCTCCCGGAGATCCTTTAAATACAGAGTCATATCATCTGCATACAATGATATGGAATGCACCATGTGGTCTATAGGGATCCCCTTATGTCCAGCCTCCTGACAGATCCGCTGTGCTGTGGGTTTAATTGCCAGTATGAAGATAAACGGAGAGAGGGGACACCCCTGCAGTGTACAGCGCAACACCAGACAGGAGTCAGATATAAGGCCTGGCTCTGGCCGTAGGCGCAGAGTACAGCAGTTTCACCCATCGGATATAGGCAAGGGGTATCTCATAACAAGCCAATGCTGCTTGCATAAAATCCCATCCTAGGGTATCAAAGTCTTGTCGGACATCCAGGGATAGGCAACTGGCTTATGGATAATAGTCGCGGGCAGCAATCAACATTATAAGCAGCCGCCTTATATTCAGAAAGGTATGGCGTGGGACAAAATTGCATGTACCAATTGTGAAAGTAACGGGAGCAATCGATGGGCCAGAATTGTACTAAATATTCTGTGTTTAGTAATGAAAATGGTCTATACGAGAAGAACGCCGTGGGTGATTTGCCAGGTTTCAGCAGGGATGTCACAAGCGCTTCCCTGGTAGAAGGGGGTAGAAAACCCATATCAAGGGAAGTAATCTATAGCTTCACTAGTTGTGGAACCAATCTTGTAGCATATGTGGAGTATAATTCCACCGATAACCCATCGAAACCCAGCATTTTATTGCAGGTGAGTTACTTGATGGCACCACAAATCTCATTTGCCGTAATGGGAGCGGCGAGGGCCTCCCTTTCATTCGCAGGCATCCTAGGCAAAGATGCCTGGTGTAAAAACACCACTATCTTTGTGGGCTCAGGAGGTGGCGGGCCACATATAACAGTGTAAGACACGGAACGCCTTGTTGATTCCCAATTGTGTCACAACTGGCCCCTGATTAGATGTACTGATCAACAGGATAGGCGTGGGAGATGGGTCTGTCCAGATTAAAAGCGCCAATAATGTGCCAGACTTATCTGCTTCAGTATTTTCTGCATGTAGGCTCTATAATCTATCACTCGAAGGTGTTTCAGGAGCTCCGCATGTGCGATTCTGGCTTCCTGCAATTTAGCAGTGGCTTCAGCATTCTCGGCGGCTGCTCTCTCCAGGGGGGCCAAGTTACTCTCTAGGCGTGTGAGTTCCCAAAGGACCTCTTTCCTGTCAGCCACCACGGTACTAAATCGACATGCCTCGCACCACCATTTTGAACGTCTCCAACTCCACTGGTGGTGAAGAAGCTGCATCATAATTTTCAGAGAAGCACGCATCTATGGTCGTAGCCATGGTTTCCGTAAACACTAGGTCATCCAAGAGACATGGTTGTAGCTGCCAGGTTGGGATCAGGCTGGCACTCGGCCCCATGACAGTGTTATTTCCAGTGGATTATGATCAGATAATGTCTTTCCTAAATACATGACATGTGTAATGCTAGGTTGAAGGTGAGGAGGGCAGAGGAATCTTTCACGATGGGACTGGAGTGCATATTGGGGGGGGGGGGGGAAGAAGAGTGTAAAAGGCGTATCCCCTCATACCCATGTTACGGCTACGCCATATATCCAAGTGACCCCATCCGCCTACCCACTGTCGCAACATCCTAGCTCGACGCACTGGACCCGTACCGGGCGGGCAGGGGTGCAAGCGATCTAATATCGTGTCACACACTACACTGAAATCCCCTCCCAACAACCACAGGTATGGATTTCAATCCGCTAATACAGATGATAAATGAACGAAGGTGTCTTGTTCAGTATTGGGTGCATATATACATGCAAGCACTATTGGTTCTCCATCTAGTGTGCCCCTAACTGTTAAAAGCAAAACGCTAATCATGAACATTACCTGCGCCATCTTGTCTGGTGGAATTCTATGTGCACATAAGTTGCAGTCATTTTAATCTATCACAGCCATTTTGTACTCTGTTGGTCACCTTTGTTTCACCCTGCCCTTACTAGCATCCCTCTGACCGACCTGGTATGTGTGCTGGGGGCTATAAACTATTGCCAAAACAAACCTCAGCGCCACTTGCTGCCACAAACTCGTTTTCCTCTCATCTCTGTTTTCAGGCAAACATTTGGACACTCTACCCCTCACTGCACCTAGTTACACAAACAGGTTCCAAACACCAAAAAGACTCTTGCAACATGATTTATTGCACTGCAAACAGCAAGACTTGTTGTTACCAACAATGGGACCTGTTTTTATCAACAGAACGGACTCTTAGATCTGGCCGGTCTCACATGTTTTAGACCCTGAAGCAAGGTCCAGCTGCAAGATAAGATTGTCTGTTTGACCTGGGTGGGAAGAGAACTACTGTTGGGCTTGTGTGACAACCTGCCCGGGGCGGGACCCCAAGCTTGTGTAACCATGTTGACAAAACAAATGCATTGTGTCAAACCTGTATAAAAGGAAGAGCCAAAGGAGTATCAGCAGAACACTTCCCTCCGACATCCCGGTGTCTGCAGTTGACGTGATCTCCTCATGAGAAATAAACCTTTTTCTTGTCTTCCAGTTTCCAGCGCTTGCCTCATTATTTTGATAGCGAACCCAAAGTGAATTAGAGGTGAACCCTGCACCGGGCAGCATTGAGGGTCTTAGAAGACTCGCTGCCTTTAACAAATTGGCACCCAAACGTAGGGGCCCATCAGCGACGCGTGGGTCCGGTAGAGAGGTCCTAACGACGGAGTGAACGACTAAACGATTGGGGTATACCTGCCTGAGAAGACCCTTGTCTGGCTGCCGATCGACTGAACTTCACCGGTTCCGAACGGACCTCTCTCGAGTGACCTGCGGACCTGACTGGGACCTTAGAGGAACGCCACATTGATTTTTGGAGTGAGAGGACAACCAGGCGCTGGAAGGGGAAGACGAAGAACTGTCCATACGGTCCGGGTAAGGTCGTGAAAAAAACGACAAATTGATTGAATAGTTTGATTGAAATACTAGTATTCCTTTTTTTTTTTTTATATTGAGTTATTTGCGACATTTCCCTGCTTGCAAACAACGAAGAATAGGAATATTCTCTCTTTGCAGGCAGCAAAGGACAGGTAGTGCAGACTTTTTGTCTAAATTGATTGATTGAGATATTCATTTTTGACCGATAAATACGTCATGCCTGTTTTCTCTAGATTGTAATTGTTTTGGACCCGACCGTTCGTTAGAGGTCAGTCAGCCGGCACCGCCGGAAGGCCCCCCTAACAAGGACATGTACGTAAAGTATGGTTTAGCCACCGTAGCTTATAGCAAACTATGGCATAAATACACTAGGAAGGACCGGGTAAATCAGTGGCCACTGACAGGATCTTTCGATCCCGCTAAAATAGAAACGTTAGAATTAGCTCTCCACAAAAAGAAAACTAGACCAGCCATGTTTGACAGTTTTGGTTTATGGCGAAAAGAGGCAGCTGAAAGAAAAGGGACGAAGCTAGACAAGATAAAGAAACGCGAAAATCAGCTTACCAAGCCTGTAAAAGATTAGAAGAAAAACTAAAAGAAAAGGAAATCGATAAAAAGGAACAGGAATCAAAAATATCAGGTCAATGCCCTGTTAGAACGCGCTCGACTCTTTACCCCAAGTTACCAGCAAAACAAAGGGTAGATGATGATTTATTGTTAGGTCCCCCAATCATATACATTCCACCCCTTACGCCCCTACTCATCCCGTAGCACAACGCCAGGACCACCAAAGTATAGCCGGAGATGGCACGATCGCCTCAGTCTCCACCGCCTCTGCTCCCACCGAATCACCCACACCAAATGCCTCATCAAAGGATACAGTAGTAGAGGTAGGATCAAAAGAAAAAGGAGCGCCCAGGGTCCCGCGATTAAGTAAAAATGAGCGAGCAGGCATTGATAAAATAGTTAAATCCCTCATAGATAGGAAGGAGACAGAAGAGTATGTGACATATGCAACTCCTATGTTGAAAACCGCAAACGATACTTTATTGTACGTCTGTTACCACACTCTTACTGCATATGAAGAGAAGTACCAAGATGTAGGGCCCGAGCGGCTAGTGGCTCTCTATAGGAAGGTAGACACCGGAGATGAAGGCGACAACGATGTTACAGAACTCTTTTCATCCACACTGGAGGTATTCCGTCACCTCGTGGAACAAGGACGGATAGATAAGGACAGGACATCTAAGATAGCAGGACCCCCGGTAGAAAAACAAGATAGCATGATGCCGATAAAAGAAGCTGCCCCTTATTGGGTACCTCCTAGAGGACAAGGGACTCATGACGATATGAACCATCAAGACGCTAGAGGAAGGGTGGTCTACAATTGGGTGTATCAACCATGGGACAGACAGGACATTTTGACGTTCCGTAAATCTTTACCGGATTTACGAAAGAACCCCACCGCCTTTTACACCGAGCTAGGTACCGCTCTGGGATCAACAATAATGACACTTGCCGATATAGACTTGTTCTTCGGGTTATGTTTGCCAGCAGATGTGTGGAAACAGATTAGGAAAATAGACCATACCGAACTGCTTGGTCATACCTGGGAACAACTCAACACATTAGATAAACAGCGGAACCCTGGTCAAAAACCGGTTAAAGCAATATTGGACCTCCCTGACAAAATAGTGCAGAAAGTGAAAACGCTGATCCCAGAGAAAAGATAGACTGGTCCATAGTAACCGCATGCCGCCAGAAACCACAAGAGGATGTCTCAGAGTATTTCTCCAGATTTGAAACGGTGTTCTCCGATTACAGTGGACAAGACATGTCCTCCGCAACCGGACACCACTTATTTGTGCAGATCTATGTCAAAGGACTACTGCCAGATGTATCCCAGAAATTACAAGCCAGCGAAAGTAGTTGGGCAGCATCTAAACCGGCGGCCATTCTCCAAATGGCCCAGTACTATGAGCATCAGAAAAACGAAAATGACAGGGCTACAGAAAGGAAAAAGAAGGACTTGAAGGAAAGGGTAATGGTAGCACAACTCCAGGGGGCGAATACAGGAAGGGAGCAATATAGGGGAGGATACCAGCAGAATACCCCTAGAGTACAGCCACCTAGAAACAATTCATCGACATCATATGTAGGACGCCAAGACCTAGGACAGGATCAATGTGCATTTTGCAAAGAATATGGACACTGGAAAACCCAATGCCCGGCTTTGTTAGGAGCTGGTAGGGGTAGAGGGGCGAGGGAAATAGCAAGTGGACAGAGAGGAAGAGGACGTGGGAGAGGGTACGCGAGTGAAGCAAGCGAGGAAAGGCCAGGTAGAGTGAACACATTTGACCATCCCAAACAGAATCAGTACCAACAGACAGATTATGACAATACGTACGACTTTGCACAGGACAGCCAGGGGCAAGGGAGGGATCCAGTCGAGCTCTATGTTGATCAGCAAGGCCCTTATGTTACCGCTGAGGTCCTGGGCACAAAGTCGCCATTTCTGGTAGACACTGGAGCAACACGTAGTGTACTATCCAAACGACTGATTTCAAGGGCACCCTTGTCAGGCTCACATGTGACCTCAATAGGATTTGACGGTACGCCCTCCACCAACCCTTTGTCCCGACCGATCCCTTTTAACCTTGACAACAATAGCGTCGAAACGACATTCCTCCTCTCTTCCAACACCCCAGACGCCATTATGGGTCTCGACCTTTTGAAACACTTCCATGCGACTATCAGATGCTCACCAGACGGAGTGCGTGTCGTCCTGTATGACAACCCCCAGCGCCATAGAGAGAACCCTTCTCAGCACATGTTTCCCATCTCTGAGACTGACGCATCCCTACTGGACTCTTTGCCATCACACTTATGGGCTAGGGCTGATTCAGACGTAGGACGAATGATGATTGACCCAGTACACATAACAACACGACAGGACGCAACCCTACCAAAAGTACCGCAGTACAAAATATCGCCAGAGGGTGAGAAGGCACTGACAGAGATCATACACTCTTTGGTAGAGGCAGGGGTGGTAGAGTAAGTGGTACGCCACGTTTGTAACAGTCCCATACTACCGATTGTAAAGAGACAGGGAGAGGGAGACGGAAAAGCCTACCGCTTCATCATTGACCTGCGGGAGATAAACAAAATCGTAGTGCCACAATACCCAGTAGTTTCCGACATAACGATAATTTTGACTTTAATCCCCTCCACTGCCACCACCTTCACTGTAATTGACCTCAAAAACGCATTCTTTTCCATACCTATACACAAGGACAGCCGCTATCTATTTGGATTCACCCTAAACTCCCGTCGGTACAGATTTTGCAGAGCACCTCAGGGTTACACAGAGCTCAAGCATCTATAGCCAGGCGCTTAAAAGACAGTTAGACGCCATACAATTGCCAGATGGAGTGGCACTAATACAATATGTAGACGACATCCTTCTAGCAACGGACACCATACCAATAGCCGTCACCGCCACCATCAAACTACTCCATTTTCTTGCTGAGAATGGTCACAAGGTCTCCCGAAAGAAATTGCACTTCTGTAAATCACAAGTGACCTATTTGGGTCACCTTTTATCCAAAGAAGGGAGGAAACTCACGCCTGACAGGATCCAGACAATTCTAGACACCCCTGTCCCCAAAGATCAGAAACAAGTCCGCTCTTTGATAGGTCTCACCTCATTTTGCAGACAGTGGTTACCGAACTTTAGCCTCATTGTCAAACCCCTTCTCTCCCTCCTAGCTAAAGACATCCCCTCACCTCTCCCCTGGACCCCCGAATGCCAGTCAGCCTTTAAAGAACTACGCAATGCCCTTTGTTCAGCGCCTGTCCTAGGAACCCCGGATTACTCCAAACCATTCTTCCTCTACACGCACGAGAGGGAAGGATGTGCATTGTCTGTCCTAACACAATCAATTGGTCACAAACAACGCCCTTGTGCATATTTCTCTGCCACCCTCGATCCAGTTGGGATAGTTGGCGGGGGTATGCCCAGACGTGGGTCCCTTGCTCACTTTGCCACTGGATTCAAGCAAGCCTGGCTGATGACGGCTGGAATGCCAGAAACCGGTCCTAGTATGCTTGTTTCCGGTCCAGGGAAGATATGGCTTGGCAGTTCGGGCTGGACTGTTCCCATGAGGCACAGGGTCAGACTGATTTGCATATGGCCATGTCTGAACTGGGGTGGTGGAGTGAGCTAAAGAATGATGGATTAAACCCAGATCAGTTGACTGGGGGTGAGTGTTTGATTGGCTCAAACGTTCCGTCCATCATCCCCTTTTGTATCGCTTTGTTGGCCCTAAGTTGGCGGGGGTATGCCCAGACGTGGGTCCCTTGCTCACTTTGCCACTGGATTCAAGCAAGCCTGGCTGATGACGGCTGGAATGCCAGAAACCGGTCCTAGTATGCTTGTTTCCGGTCCAGGGAAGACATGGCTTGGCAGTTCGGGCTGGACTGTTCCCATGAGGCACAGGGTCAGACTGATTTGCATATGGCCATGTCTGAACTGGGGTGGTGGAGTGAGCTAAAGAATGATGATGGATTAAACCCAGATCAGTTGACTGGGGGTGAGTGTTTGATTGGCTCAAACGTTCCGTCCATCATCCCCTTTTGTAACCCTCGATCCAGTAGCCAGAGCGCTGCCAGCGTGCCTGCGCGCTGTGGCAGCTGCAGCAGTATCGATACGACAGAGACTGGATTGGAGAGTACTATTCCTTCGCTCTGTTTTAGTACCCCATGCAGTCGACACTACTAAACCAGACCAAAACCCAACACTTGACTAGCGCCCGACTGACAGGATATGAGTTGACCCTGCTAGCACCGCACATTACCCTAAAGCGATGCACCACCCTCAATCCAGCCACACTGTTACCCCTACCCGAAAATGATCCTAGCGTGACTCCACTACACGACTGTGTGACACTAAACGATTAACAAACAAAGAGTAGAATAGATCTCAGAGACACCGCCTTGCTAGAACCAGATGGAGAACTATGGGTGGATGGTTCGTGCATCAAACTCCCAGACGGCACCACCTCAGCTGCATACGCTGTCACCACAGCCCGAACCGTTCTGGAAACAGCCCGTATTCCCCAACGTTCAGCCCAGGCTGCAGAACTCATTGCCCTCACACGAGCATGTATCTTAGCGACTGACACAACAGTTAACATAAACACTGACAGCTAATATGCCTTCGGGGTGGTTCACCATTTTGGGATCTTATGGAAAGAAAGAGGGTTCCTGACTTCACACGGTACACCCATCCTGCATGGAGATTTAGTCTCCGCCTTGACGCAAGCAGTCCTCCTCCCCAAGAAGTTAGCAGTGATAAAATGCCAAGCACATAGGAAAGTGACTGATCTCATTGGACAGGGAAATGCACTAGCAGATGTTACTGCCCGAGCCACGGCAGGAGACAGAACTACGACACGAATGTATGTGACCAGGTCACAAGCTGAACGATGGACTGACGCTAGGACCACTGTAAGGGACATACAGACTACAGGCACACAAGACGAATTGACCGAGTTGGAAAAGGTGGGACTAAAAGACGAGGAAGATTGCTGGAGAACTAAAGACGGAAATAAATGGCTGTTACCCAATGCCTACCTCATCCCCATATTGACCATGGCACATTTACCAGCACACAGGCTCCACCCCCATGATTGAACTAATTACCAGAGTATGGCATAACGTCAAGATAGCAGAATCTGCAAAATGCCTAGTACAACAATGTATAGTCTGCCTACAACACAACCCAGGGAAGGGGACATTAGTACCACGGGGAGGGTTTGGAGTCCCTGACCACCCCTTTGAAATCCTTCAAATGGATTACATTCAACTAGAGATGCCTTGGTCTAAAATATGTCCTGGTGGTTGTGCGCGCTTTTAGCAAATGGGTGGAGGCATATCCCACCAGCGACAATACCGCCTTAGCCACTGCAAAAGTATTGCTGAAAGAATTCTTCCCCCGATACGGCCTTTGCAGAATTTTATGGAGCGACAACGGCCCCCACTTCGTAGCCGAGGTGATACAGAACATACTGAGAGGGTTGGGGTAAAACAAAAGTTCCATGCCGTCTTCCACCCCCAATCAGCAGGCCTGGTAGAGAGACACAATGCAACGTTGAAACTAAAACTAGCCAAAATAGTTGCCACGACCGGGTTGAAATGGCCCGACGCCCTCCCATTGGCATTGTTATCGATGCGCTCCACCCCAACCAAACACCGACTGACCCCGTATGAGGTGGTCTTCGGCAGGCCTATGAGCATTTGGGCGGCACCAAGACCCACCTCCATTAACGATGTCCCGAACATATTAATGTCGGATTACTTGCATAAATTGACAAACGAGCTAACAATTATCCACCAACAGGTGCAGCAAGCCTTGCCTGACGTATCCAGGGGCCCGGGACATGAAATAAAGCCAGGCGACCATGTATTGATTCGCAACTTCCAAAGAACGAAGAATCTGGAGCCTAGGTGGACGGGCCCCTGGCAAGTCCTGATCACCACCCGAACTGCCCTCTGAGTGGAAGGAAAACAAAACTGGCTGCATGCCCACCACTGCAAACGAGTCCCTCCAACCCTGGCAACCTGTGAAGGGGTGGAGGTGCAAGAGGAAGTACTCGCGAGAGACCGACCATCTCTGAGTTGCTACCCACAAGAAGACACCCTCGAACGATCAGAATTTCCCGACCCCACAGTGCATCCAGGAAAGGGTACAACCTAAGATCGACGAAAGGAGGGAGCTCCAACGACCAGGCCACCAACTAAGTCAAGGTCTCAGATCGGTAGCACAGTCAAACAACGCTACCAGGAAAGCGCCAGACAAAAGTCTGTGGTCCTAACAGTTGTTGAGCTCCTCGAAGATGATGGAAGAAACGGAACACCTGCAAAACCACCGCAAAGACACCAAGACTGCTAACCTGCACAGCATAAAGACAATTGCACTTGTAGCCGCATTTCTCACCTGTCTCCTGCTAATGGTCGCACTCTGGATCATTGAAGAGAATGCACCTGCATACAGAACATTGTCACCCACCATGCAACCAACCACCAAGAAAGAACACTACCTGGTATCACTACCGCCACATCTCCGAGAACGACGCAAAGAATTCTGGAATAATTCTTTCGTGCAGATGTTGCACCAGCACAATCTTGCCACCAATGCTACCAACTGTTGGGTCTGTGGGCTGTTACCACATGCCACTGAACATTCCATCCCTTTCATCCCTTCGCCCTTTTCTATTCACGGATCTTGCCTTGCCTGGATGATGCTCCTACAAGAAAGTTACAAAGACAATGCCACTTCCGACGGAACAATCGCCCAGTTCTACAACGAGTTCTGGCGAAACAAAACAGGAAGGTCAGCCGCCCCCTTCTGCCCTCACACCTTCAATGCGACATTCCAGATTAATGTCCCCTCCAAAGAACAAGTGGAAATGCAAGTGTTCAATAATCCTAACAGAGCCACATTTTCCTACCTGAAGAAAAGAACTGCTGCAACACTGACTGTGGCCCTATCTGTGGTGAACGTCTCTGGCCTTGTATGAATTGAAGGCCGTGGGACTAAGAATGTGGGTCACAGCACCTGTAGCATTGTAAGGACTTTGAACACTGCCAACCCCCAGCGCTTGTTGCATCACCCAATATGTACTTTGTTTGTGGAACCAAAGCCTACACCTGGCTCCCAAGAAACTGGGGGGGCACGTGCTACATCGCCTTTGTTTTGCCACCAACCTACACAGCCCCTGCAGAGCATCATCGAGAAAAGCGTTCTAAAGACATTGATCAAGCAGACTCTGCCTCATCACAGTTCCTCGACGCAGCAAAGGGCTCGTCCCGCTATAGGGTCCGATGGCAAACAGCCGAGCCATCAGACATCTGTCCCAAGCGGTAGAGACCGCCCTGAACGTGTCTGCTGGCATCCTCACCAACAACACTGCTGAGCTCCAAGCGATCCGTCTGGCTACCCTGCAAAATCGCATGGTCCTGGACGTGGTACTAGCGGACCGTGGAGGAGCATGCCGTATCATCGGTGCCAGCTGCTGTGTATACATTCCTGATAATTCACCTTCTGTCTATGAAGCAATCGAACATCTCCATAGACTATCTTCAGAAATTCATCAAGGATCAGAGACTTGGACAATTGGAAGTTGGCTTTGGGGCATCTTGAAGGAGTGGGGTTGGAAAATATCAATGATTCTCTTGGTCCCAGTATTGACAATATGTGGTTGTTTGGGTATACACTGTATACCACCTTTGTGTTCTCTTTGCATAACTACCTTGCACCCTAAGACTATGGACACTCAGCTAACAAAAATGAGAGTAATGTATGATCAAGAGATACGGGACATTATGGAGATCGAAATAGACTGACAAGCTGGCTAGTTATGTTCAAAGGGGCCACTGTTAAAAGCAAAACGCTAATCATGAACATTACCTGCGCCATCTTGTCTGGTGGAATTCTATGTGCACATAAGTTGCAGTCATTTTAATCTATCACAGCCATTTTGTACTCTGTTGGTCACCTTTGTTTCACCCTGCCCTTACTAGCATCCCTCTGACCGACCTGGTATGTGTGCTGGGGGCTATAAACTATTGCCACAACAAACCTCAGCGCCACTTGCTGCCACAAACTCGTTTTTCCTCTCATCTCTGTTTTCAGGCAAACATTTGGACACTCTACCCCTCACTGCACCTAGTTACACAAACAGGTTACAAACACCAAAAAGACTCTTGCAACATGATTTATTGCACTGCAAACAGCAAGACTTGTTGTTACCAACAATGGGACCTGTTTTTATCAACAGAACGGACTCTTAGATCTGGCCGGTCTCACATGTTTTAGACCCTGAAGCAAGGTCCAGCTGCAAGATAAGATTGTCTGTTTGACCTGGGTGGGAAGAGAATTACTGTTGGGCTTGTGTGACAACCTGCCCGGGGCGGGACCCCAAGCTTGTGTAACCATGTTGACAAAACAAATGCATTGTGTCAAACCTGTATAAAAGGAAGAGCCAAAGGAGTATCAGCAGAACACTTCCCTCAGACATCCCGGTGTCTGCAGTTGCCGTGATCTCCTCATGAGAAATAAACCTTTTTCTTGTCTTCCAGTTTCCAGCGCTTGCCTCATTATTTTGATAGCGAACCCAAAGTGAATTAGAGGTGGAACCCTGCACCGGGCAGCATTGAGGGTCTTAGAAGACTCGCTGCCTTTCACATAACCCCTGCGTATCAACCTTAAAGTCAAGCACCACAAATGGGAACACGCCCCCAGCCCAGAGCCAGATCGGGGCACCCTTGGGAGAGTGGAGTAGGAGGTTTGGAACAGCTGACCCCTCCATCTTTTACGCAATTTCTGGGCTTTGGAAGTAATCACTCGCTACAGTCGATATTTTTTTTGTTCAAATCTCTTATTAATTTTTTATACATCACAAAAGAAAATTCAGCACAGCAGTTACCAAATAGTAGGCATAATAGGGCATCACATTGGAGACAGATGGCATCGTATATGTTGATGGCCTAGGGTAGGCGAACTATAGAGGTCAACAAGCAAGGCTTGACAGAGGAATGCATGGCCAGGGATTTGGCGCATCCGGCGCAACAGGAGTCGGGCCGGTTGCGTGCGATCGTTGCCCTAGTGGCATTAAAATTCAGGCAATCCATGCCAGGAGGACGTCTATGGCTGTGTTAGCCTGGTGCGCATTGCTGTAGGGCCGAGGAGAGTTCAGATAGTAAAGTATGTCGGGTGGTGTAAGATGTCGTGCTCAGATGGCTCTGGAGTGATAGGCATGAGAGGTGTGGCCATGTGTCATGTTGGGCGCTCCTCAGGATGGTTGTTGGGATCGCCACAGGTGCACGTGGGTCTGGAGACCCGAATTAGAGGCACTTTCACGGTAGGGATTGGCCCTGGCACGACGTGCACCGACCGATTTCGCCCATGTTGAGACCATCGGAACCCAGTTGTGTCCATGGTATTTGTGATTAGGCTTTCTAAAAGAAAGTTGCAGGACTGCTGGCTTGTATGAGAAAAAATAAGAAAAGAAGAGAAAACGAAGAAGACAGAAAATAGACGAGTACAAAGAACATAGGGATAGATGAAGAAAAAGGTGGGGAGAGGGGCGCGATGCTGCGTCATCCGGGTCGGAGGAGGCTCGGGGAAAGGAGGGAGGAAGGGGAGTCCCCATGTACCACGGGTTTGTGACCTTAGAGTGGGGGGTGTCAAGTAAGACAGGGGTCCCTCCCATGTCAGCCTGTGTCGTTTTCGTAGGTTTCCCCTCTTGGGAGTATAGGATCGTCAAAAAGTTGAAGGGCTCTCAAGCGGGGGGACGGATCGAGCGTATTCCAACCTTGAAAGGTGTAGGACCAAGGGCTACCAGGTGCGTTGGAATTTAGCATCAGTGTGCGCCAACCTGTGGGACAGAAGTTCCATCGCCATGGCATGCCAAAGGCGTGTGAGCCATATCGAAGTTGGAGGAGTATAGGCCTTTTTCCAATGTAATGCAATGACTTGTTTTGCAGCAGCAAGCATGTGAAAAATTAAGCACCAGTCCGTGTGCGTCATTGCTTTAAGAGATGTTGGTCGAATGCCCAAAATGACTATCCCCGGGTCATTGGGTAGGGGAACCCCACCACTTCCCCAACGTGATTCAGTATCTACTTCCAAAACGGGAGAATGAGTGGGCATGTCCACCAAATGTGTAGGAAGGAGCCCTGGGCTGCCAGGCATCGCCAGCAGAGAGGGGCAAATCCAGGGAACATCTTCTGGAGTCTGAGGGGAGTATAATACCAGCGAGTCATGATTTTATATGCTGATTCCTGCTGTGTTATGCTTTTAAAAATGCGCGGGATATCTCTCCACAGCTGTTCCCATTGCTCAGGGAGGATATCATTCTCAAGGTCCAGCTGCCACTGTCGCTGGTAGGTATGTGGAGGGACTGCGTGGGAATGTTGAAGAACCTTATAAGTCCGGGAGATCAACCCTCGGGTTCCGTCAAAAGAGCGGACTAGTGATTCAAAGGGCGTAGGCCGACGCGTGGCACAGTCCGTGTATGAAGGGGCTCGGAGCCAGTGGCGCACTTGAAAGTATTCTAGGCGCGCGGTTCTAGGGAGATTAAAGTCTTCCTTGCATTGATCAAATGGTTTGAACGTTCCCTCCGCAAACAGTTGCTCTATAATACGGCATTCACCAGCCGTCCACGCTGAAAAGGATGAGGGGTGGAGAGCTGGGGGAAGTCAGAGTTAAGCACCAAAGGTGTGAGAGGGAAGGAAATGTGGTGAGGCCTCGGGATACCGCGATTCTATCCCAGATCTCCAATACCGTCCTCGTGGGGGTAGCGATATAGGCACTTTGGTGTCTGGCGTTCCTCCGCAACCAGGCCAAGTCCCATAGCGGGCGGCAGGCTACAGCCCTATCCATGTGAAACCAGTGTTTTTCACTTGCACGAACCGACCACTCCGATATATAGCGTAGGTGTGTCGCCCAGTAGTAGACGAGTAGGTCGGGGCAAGCCAGCCCTCCCCGGTCTCGCGGTAGCATTAGAACTCTAGTGGAAAGGCGCGATCTTCCCCCGCCCCAGATAAATGCGACTATCTCCCTCTGAAGGCCTAGGATGTCCCTATGGGGAATCGGCGTGGGGAGTGCCTGAAAGAGATACAGGACTTTCGGGAGGATTGACATTTTAATTGCATTAAGGCGACCCAGCCAAGAGATGGGAAGTGACCTCCAACGACGAAGTTCAGCTCGGATTGAAGCTCTACAGGTCGGCCAATTTGCCTGGGTCCATGTGTCCAGATCAGCCGTAACGTTGATGCCGAGGTAGCGAATCGAGACTGGAGCCCATTGGAAAGGATTGACATCCTTCAAGTCCTCCAGTTGCTGGGGGAGAAGAGTAAGGTTGAGTGCATATGATTTAGGGAGATTGATCTTAAGACCTGATATCAGCTCAAACTGGGCGAGTACATCTAGAAGAGCCGGAAGAGATGTCGTTGGGTCTGTAAGTGTTAAGAGGAGATCGTCTGCGAAGAGAGCAATCTTGTGGTCAACCCCCATTCGGATGCCCCGGATGTCCTCCGACCTCCGGACGACAATCGCCAAAGGTTCCACCGCGAGTGCAAAAGGAGCGGTGAAAGCGGGCAACCCTGACGCGTGCCCCTGTGAATGGAGAAGGAGGGTGTCAGGAGACCATTGAGGCGGATACGCGCGGTAGGCGCCACGTATGGGGCCATAATACGAGTGATCATGAGCGGTCCGAGGCCTATACGACGGAGGACCGCCCTGAGAAAGGACCAGTCGACCCGGTCGAAAGCCTTTTCGGCGTCGAGGGAGAGAAGGAAGGCGGGTATCTGGCGGCGGGAAGCTTTTGCACCAGATGGGCCACGCGGCGAATATTATCTGCTCCTTATCTCTCTTGTATGAAGCCTACCTGATCAGGCTCAATGAGGCCTGGGAGAAGAGGAGCCAGACGTTGTGCTAGGATTTTAGTGTATAGCTTAGCATCTACATTTAATAGAGAGATTGGCCTATACGAGGCACATGCGGCGGGATCCTTTCCTGGTTTAGGGATGAGTGCGATCTCCGCCTCGGCGCCATTGTCGGGGCCACAGATCCAGTCTCTGTAAAGGAGTTAAAGAGACGTACCAGATGAGCCCGGACCTCCGGGAGAAAGAGGCGATAAAATGCCAGCGTTAAGCCATCGGGACCTGGCGATTTCCCCATTGGCATGCTTTTCAAAGCTTTCTGAAGCTCAGTTGCCGTGATGGGCTCTTCTAGTTGCTGTTTAGAAAAGGAGGTGATTGGCTTCCAGGGGCAAGCGGTCAGAAAGGGCTCTATCTGTTCCACGCAAGTATCTCCCTTGCTGTACAGGGTAGAAAAGAACCTGTTAAATTCCGCCTGCTTAGCTCGTTCTGAGATGGCCCACTCTCCTCCCGGCAAAGAGAGCCTGGAGACGTGGCCACGGGAGATTTGGAGGCGTAGGCGACGCGCTAGCATGGGACCCACCTTATTACCCCCTCCATAATATTTTTGTTTGAGGGTCAGAAGGGACTGTTCCGCTTTATTCACTCGAAGGACTTTAAGCTGGCCCCGAAGTGATGCAAGTTTCCTTCGCGTTGGGAGAGATGGCGTCTGATGACTTTGTCGTTCTAATTCTTTTATATCGCGAGAGAGTTTGTCTTCCACCAGGCGGGATTCCCGCCTGCGGGCTATGGCAATAGAGGTAATAGTGCCCCGGATCGTGGCCTTAAAAGCGAACCACTGAATATGTATGGGGGTTTCCGGAAGGTCATTAGTAGTAAAATAAGATTGTATGGCCTGTCTCAATTCCGCCACATCCACTGGGTCGCGGAGGACGTGGGGAGGAAGGCGCCATCTGGGAGCAGAATTTAATTGTCTGCCCACAGCGGATAGTGTGATTTCTAGGTGCGCATGATCGGAGATAGATATGTCCGAGATCTCCACAGATTCCAAGGAGCGAATGAGGGATTGGAATATAAAGAAGTAATCAATACGGGAATATGAGCGGTGGACATGTGAATAAAAAGTATAGTCCCGTGTTTCCGGTTCCCGATAGCGCCAAGCATCAATGAGGCCCAGGGCTTCTATATCGTGTTTAAGTATTGCAGACATAGCCCCTGCTCCCTGAAAAGTCGAGGTAGTGCGGTCCAGGCCAGGGTCCCATACCAAATTGAGATCGCCCCCAAAAATGATGGGATTGGGTTCTCAAAGGAGTAGGGACCGAAGCAGGTCGCGCAAAAAGGCATCTTGCGCTTGATTAGGTGCGTATACGTTAAGCAAGGTAAGCGGTTTACCCTGCAATGTGACCGCCAGCTTGAGGAACCGACCTTCTTTGTGTGGCGCGTGTAATTTGCACCGAGAGGCCTACTTTGAAAAGAATAGCTACCCCCGCCGTCTTGGTGCGTGCGGATGCCCAGGATTGCAGAGGGTATTTAGGGTGGGACATGCGCGAAGTATCTGTGCGTAAAAGGTGGGTTTCTTGGAGGTAAATAATATCTGGGTCGTGCAGGAGAAGATATCTCCATATTTGCCGCCTTTTGTTTGGGGTGTTTAAACCTTTAACGTTTAGGGAGATACACTTAAGAGGAGCCATTAGTCATTTCAAGGTGGAACACGCTTTCACAGGGTCGTGGGGTATCGTTTCCTCCCTCTCTGGGTTCTGGGTCCAATATGTTAGTGATAATCGTAGTAGGAAGCGTGGGCAGTGCAGGTGTCCGTCCCAACAAGAAAGGAAGGGGCCTGTCTCAGAGAGTCTCCGGGGGTCCAGCCATAGAGCTGAGTCAGCACCGCAGGTGTGGACCCTCTCCCCAAGAATCCAAGGAAAGAAAAATAAGAGAAAGAAATATAGAAGAGGAATAACCAGAAAGGACCAGTGAGGTCGAACTACCAAAAGGCCAACTGGGCCAGAAAAACCCATTCCAGTCCAGGAGCGGACCACTGGTGAGAACCAGGGCGGCTCAGAGGGAGTCACTCCTCTTGGGGACTAAGGAAATGGCGGGGTGGGCCATGGAATTCCTCGGTTTCCGCAGCGTCCGTCCCCCAGTGGTCGGGCCGCTTTATCCGTAGTGGGGGGTTTTGGGGCCCTCTGTAGAAACTTTCTCTATTCCCTCAACCGAGCCTGGTCCGAGGCTCATAGGGTGTAAGATATGGCGGGGACCGGGGGTGCCGTCGGGGGTAGGGGGTGATATGAATGTGTGTGCCACTGGGGAGGTATAGCCGCTAGGTGAGTTCGATAGTGACCTTTAGTCGTGAGAGTATGCATTTCAGGTAAACAAACTTTAACAGTAGGTACTAGGGCAGGTATGAATATGCACAGTCAGTTCCAGTTCGGCAAGGTGAAGATAGAAAGTCTCTTCCATTGCAATGGATTCTTAGTTAGGTACAATTCAATATCCAGTGCCCGAGCCAGAAAGGGAGGAAGGGCCGGACCGCGATGCACCCTGAGCTGAGGACTGCGAGGCTTCAACCGTCTTCAGGTGATGAATGTCTTGTTTATCTTGGAGAGATGTCATGTTGGCCTTAGAGGACCTAGTGCGAGGGGGTCGCACCCTCGACCATTCAGGGCGAAGGGAGATCCGGGAAGCCGGTTCGGTATGCTTGGGGGAGGGGGCGGAGTTCCAGGCGAAATGCAAAGAATTTGGAGTGCTTCCTTAAGGGATCTCGTGAATCTACGTTTACCCTCCCAGTGGAAGATCAAAGCAAAGGGGTGGCCCCACTGATATTTGACATTAGATGCTTTCAGTTTGTCAGTCACTGGTTTGAAGTCCCTGCGGCGGCGCAGGGTAAGGGGGACAGATCTTGGAATAGTTGTATATTATGTCCTTCATATGTCAGTGTCTCAACTGTTCGAGATGCTTGTAGGATTGCCTCTTTCTCCTTATAGAAGTGGACCCTGGTCAGGATGTCAGGGACCAGGTTGGTGTTGCCACGCGGTGGGGCCACCCGGTGGGCGCGGTCCAATGTTGGAGGTGAGGAGTCATCATCCCCTCGCACTGCGTGAAGGAGGTCCGCGACGTAGGTCGTTATGTCTTGTCCCTCTGCGCCCCGCGGCACGCCCCTTATGCGGAGGTTGTTCCGGCGACTCCTATTTTCTAAATCCTCCTGTTTAATTTGGAGTTCTATGTGTTGCTCTTCGAGTGTGGAGACCCTACGCCATAGTTCCTCCTGGTCCTCTGTGCGCGAGTCGAGAGTCCGTTCCAGGTCGTCCACCCTAGTGCCGATGTCTGTGACATCCCGCCGAAGGTCCGCCAGGCACGTTTTGACCTCCAGCTTGAGAGATGAGATTTCAGACTTTATTTCGTGAAGGAAGTTGGACATGAAGGCCTGCGTGATAGGGGCATTATCGGATGTCGCCTGCTTGGTGTCCATTGTGAGATCCTCCTGTGAGGGTGCCGATGTATGTTTATTCCATAGGTCTACCACTGAGGTGTCTTTAGAAGGTGTTTGTGCAACGGCTTTCCCTGCTTTGGGTTTAGTCATATCTCCAGAGGTGGAGGTGTCTCCCAGTCGAGGTGTCGCCCACCACCAAGTAGGGGGCTCCACCAGCTTCACCCCAGGACAGCCCAGGAGCAGTGGACGCAGGAGAAAGCACCACCAGGTCGGATCTCTGCCAGCAAGGCTCAGTGCAGCACCGGACAGACGGCCTAGGAAGCGTGAGGAGCGGCTCGAGGACCACAAGGGATAGGTCCTATCTCCCCACCGGAGACGTCAGGAGTCAGCTCTGCCAGCGCGCAATGGAGGCACCGTTAATGTGTGGCGTGGAAGAGGGCCAATACCCAGTCCGGAATGGACAGCCCAATCAGCCCGCTGAAGCTCAGCCCCGGGAGCGTTCCAGTCCCAGAGGGGGTGGAGCGAAAGTAGGCGCCGCGGGGCAAGTGTGGGGCGCAAGAGTAATGATGATAGCTGTCCGCATTCAGTTTCCCAGGGGATTGTAGTGCGACAGTCCACGCACTGCCCAAGCCCCTCGTCCCCCCCCGGCAGCCGTGAAGCAGGTGGCAGGCAGCAGAGGGCGCGGAGGTACTCAAGCCAGCCCATCCACCGCCCCTAGGATTCGGCCAGAAACTTGCTGGGAGGTAGGCCGCCGCCGCGCAGCTGGGTAGGAGTCACAGGCCTCAGTGTCAGCAGGGCGTCAATAGGGTGCAGCTTGGCCCCTGTGGTCAGGTATCGGGGGACCAGCGATGTGTCTCTACCGGGTGTGTCGAGGCGAGGGGCGTCAGGGGGATCCCCCAGCTCTCTGCAGCAGGTAAGTGTCTCTCGCTCCCTCGGCGCGTCTCTCTTCCCCGGGGTGGTCAGCGCCGATCTCTCCTCACATGGCTCATATTAGTCTTCTCCCCCACCCGGTGTGGTGGGCGAAGCGGGGGTTACCACAGAGCCGGATTGAGCCCCCTGTAGGCCGCCCCGGGATATCCCCGTCCAGGCCCTGAAGTCACCCAGGGCCCTCAATATAGCCAGGTGCCAGGGGCATGGGGCAGTAAGGGAGGAGATCGATCCTCAGCTCTGCGAGGTAGGGGGCATGCAGCAGAGTATGCAGAGTCGTGCACCACAGGCCCTTTGCTGCTCCTAGGATTGAGCCAAAAGGGTGCCGCTGGACAGGCCTCCACCGCGCAGCAGGACAGGAGTCTTAAAGCTCGGTGTTAGCAGGGCGCCAGAAGGGCGCAGCTAGGTCTCTCTCTCCTCGGCCAGGTACCGGGGGTCAGCGGCGCATCCCCACCTGGGGGGATGGTGGGGGGAATGTCCGGGAAATGGGCCCCCCGTCGCTCTCAGCAGCAGGCAGTCGGCTCTCGCTCCCACGTCGTGTCCTTCCACCCCCGGGTCCAGCGCCTGTCTCTCCTCACCTCACTCGTAGTTGTCTTCTTCCCCGCTCCAGGCTCTCCGGTGCAGTCAGGCCTCAGGAACGGAGGACGGCAGATCAAGGGAGCGCTCCCCAGCCGGTGGCAGGCCACTCTCTCGCAGCCCCACACAAAATGGCGGTCAGGGCCCGCACACTAGGCCACCTCCACTGTCTCGGGCCGCTCACAGTGCCGCCCAGGGTCCCCGCGCAGTCCTCTGTCAGGAGCGGGATCGGCGGAGCGGGCAGGCACACCCCCGCCGCTCAGCGCAAGGCAGGTTACGGGCTCCCCTGCAAGCGGGATCACCTCCGTGGCACTTGGCAAGATGGCGGGCGGGTCCCCGTCTCACGAGCCTTCTCCTTCCTCTCGGGATTGTCCGGACGGTCTGATGCTCCGCACACGTTCCCCAGGCTACTGCGGGCTTCAGGAGGTCAAGGGGGTGGTGTTGACCTCACCCCCCGTGCTTTTGATCGCTTTAATTAAGCCTTAGGCCGACCCTGGAGGACGGAGCCCAAGCTGCGTGCGTCTTATCCCATCAAGGTCTTGGCCACGCCCCTACAGTCGATATTTTTAACATAAAAAGACCGTGGTGAATACAAGTCCCCACGCACATCTACCATTACCCCCACAAATACATCAGGTGACAGCCAACAGTAAAGAAAATTCCCCCAATACTCAGTCCAGTGATTCTCAGTCTTTCGACCAAACTTTAGAACAAACAATAACAATTTAAACATTGTAAACCATTTTCCTTCGCAAACTGGGCGTGTAGTATCAGACCCATAAGAGGGACTGCTTCTACGCAATGCGTACATGTCACCTATTGTGGGCCATCCAGAACCAGGGCCCCAATAACAGAATCATCAAAAGGTCTGGCTGCAGCAAAATGAAAGAAATACACAGCAGATGTGACCACATCTGAAAATGTAGACATAGAAACATTTCCTGTTTGTGGCGTGCCCCAGTTGGTTGCACATGCGGTTTCACATATATCCATTATCTATCTTATGGGCATCTGCCATATGGATTTTACCTGCATAACAAAACATTTGTCCTGATGTAGTACTCACGACAGTCAACCCAATAAATCATTAGCTGTATGTGGGGTGATCATTGGGAACATGGCCATGCTGCCGTTTGAATCAGAGTCTGATGCACTGCCCTGTGATAAGCTGGAGCGGACTGGCAGTTTAGCTGCCCACAGGGTGGTCGCCAACCGGATCGCCGCTAGCTGTCCCTCCAAAGCCTGCCGTGGGGAGAGCGTTCACCCCCCCCCGCCATCCCAGGTGACTTGCTCACGTCGCGGCTGCCAAGGAGCATGTTGCGCCTTAGGCGGTGCAGGCCCACCAAGCCTCAATCTCCAGGAGTCTGGAAAATATTGCTTTAACCACTCCCAAGCCCTTTCTGGATTCTCAAAAAAGTGAGTGCATTGGTAATGAATTACTTTGAGTTTAGCTAGGACTAATAGAGCATACATGAGGCCAGCTGTATGCAAGTGTCTTTTCACTTACTGGAAGGATGCACGTTTACCTTGTACAGCAATGGTAAAGTCCGGGAACAGGGAGATCCTCGTATTGTCCATAAGGATGGGTGTTTTTTCACGAGCCGCTTATTGCAGTACATCCTGGTTTTTAAAATTGAGGATCTTGGACACTATGGGCCTCCTGGCGGTCCAGGGATAGGTTCTCGTGGAGACACGGTGTGCCCTCTCGTGGGTAAATAAATAAGACAGGTCAGTAGGGGCCACCACCCGCCGGAGCCAGTCTTCCATGTATAGAGTGATGCGAGGGCCTTCCATCCCCTCAGGAACCCAAACAAACAATCTGCACATTATTACTATGGACCCTTCCTTCTGCATCCTCCGCCTGTTCCTGGAGTTGATCCATCTGCCGACGTAGTTGTGCAATTTGTGTAGTGTGGTCCGTGGCCCGGGGACAGAGCAGAGAGTGCCAGTTTGTTCGTTTTGACCATCAGCCAGCTTACATTGGTTGTCCTTCAGCAGGCTGATATCTGTGGTAAAGACTCCCAGCCGCTGTTCGATGGCCACTTTAGTCTCATTAATTTCCTGAAGGATAACATCTAATTTATCCATGGGGGTGTTATGGTGGAAAGTATGCAGTCGGTTGGAGTTTGGGCCGGCGAGCACTCAGAGGGTGCGGAGCAGGACCATGGGTGGGCAGAGGGTCCATCATTTTTGGTTTTGGTGCGCCTCATGGCTACTGTTTCTGGTTTTCTGTTTACACAGCCTGAGGAGAGACAGGGACCCATCTGCCGCTCCAACAACCGAGGCCCTATCAGTGTTTATTCGGGGACCCTCGCTAAGACTTTATGGGCGCTCATGCCATCCCCCCCCGACTCTCCTGTATGACTTCAACTACTGGTGGGGAGAAACAGCGTGAGAGGCCCACTGAGGGTTTCAGATTGGCAGCAATGCGAGGGATGTATGCGGACTTGAAATGCCCTGGTGTGTTGCCCTCAAAGTTATCATCATCCACCTTTTACACCATTGAACAAAAGGGGGCATCACAGCTGAACCATGTAGAAAATCAATAGTGAAGGCCTCAGACGCTCTGCGCACTGACCGGGAGCTCACCCAGGCCTAGAAAGGGCCCGAAATTAATTTGCTGAACTACTCGCAGAACACAGTCAGTAGTCTTCCAATACTGAGCCTTGCAGTTCTTATGGCTATAGCACTATGTTCAGTGGGTCCATAAATACTGCCCCCAAGCCATCTGTCACATCACTGGGCCCTGGACGGCGTTAGTTTTAATAGCCATGTTGCGGGCACCCTCCGTGCGTCCCAAGTGCTCCTGAAGGAGATTATGCACCAGCCCTGGAACCCACCCAATGTTTCAAAGCTGGGGTCTGTGTGTGGACCCAAGTACCAGGGTCCACTGCATGGAGTCGAAAGTGCAGCTCACGGTCCAATAACAGTCACTGCCTGACTTATATTCTTCGTGAGGGAAGCCCATGTAGTCAGGGCAGTCTGCCGTGGCCCCCGATCAGCCAACACTCACCCCGCTCCCACGGCGACTGCAAGGCATCCGTTGTCGTGAATCACCGGGTCGCACACATTCCCGGGCTCGCTCCTCCACCTCAACTTCCCAAACGCAGTTTCTATTGGGCTTGCCAGTGTACAATTGCTTCTTCCTGGGCCCCCTCTCACCTTCGGTATAGATGCAGCAGTATCAATCAGGGCCGATCGGCACCTCCATTTGTAGTGGCCTGCCAGCTCAGCCGGCCCTCTCATGGCACAGCGCGGCCCTAGTGAGCAGTTTGCCCACACTGAGCCCAATCCAGCAGCCAACTCCAGCACCAGTGGTCTGTATTGCAGTCCCCCAGGTCTCTCAGCTCACTTGACCGCCGGGGGCCCTCATCTGCGACAGAACTTGAGCTCCACATAGTTTACCGGCCCCAGGACCACTTATCTCCAGCCACCATTTTATCCGCGAGGAGAGTAACTCGGCGCCGCCCGGCCACCCGCTGTCATTTGTCACAGAGCGGGGTATTGCCGTGTGCTTGAGGCCAGCTCCAAGGCAGATCCAAAGCCCAATGCTTCAGCCAGACAGGTAGTACAAGGAGATCATGTGCCACAGGTCCGGGAGCCCGCAAACTATGTGTTCACTATCTTAGGCTGCTGGACCAATCCTTTTATCTTGCATTGGACAGACAGTGTAATGAAACTTAAGTGTATTGCATTGCAACATCTAGAAGCATGGGTCAACATACAAATTACAGCATATCTTCCCCATTTAACAACAACATAACAAATGAAAGTAAATATGTAAATAAGTGAAATAAAAGATGTAGTATAATTTTTTTTTTTTTAACAGTAAGAAAAAGGAAACATAGCAAACATATAATCTTGTGATAAAAAGAGGACACGTCAGGTAAAAACACATTACACAAAATCCTTACTTCCTTTCTCTTAACTCTACTTGGACATCCAACAAGGCACAAAAAAATCACCTAGATTCACATCAACTTAACCCTGTGCACTTTTTATCAAAATGAACAACTTGATTGTCGAAGTACCGCTACTAATGCATCATCCCGTTTTATTTTTGTGGAAGTCTCTCCCAAGTGCCCTTTTTATGCTGTCTTGATAGTACATTTTCTAAGACTGCAAGAAAGTATGCATTTGCCCGTCCGCATGACATCCTCCTCCGACGCAGATAGTGCTCCATTAATTTCCAGTAAACTTGCAACTCTGGCAACAGAGTTGTCTCCATTGATCAATTGGCTTCAATAATTATTTTAACTTCCTGCAAAACTTGATCTTCATCCATACTATTTCGCCACTCTTGTCACTGATCAAATGCTTGTCTTCAAAGATGGCATCAGTCACACAGACCTCTATACACCATCAACAAGGGAACCCAGATTTAATAGAAGGTAATTCTGTACGTATGATATTTTCTGTTATTGGAGAACAGCCAGCAAGTACCAGAGAGAGCTGCCTATAAGTGTTTTCATGGTAGAAGAAGGAGACCATAGGATGAGAATCTTAGGCAAAACAGTTGTCAAAAAGAGACAATTTTATTAAAAAATATATTTAAAAAAACATCTGCATAGTCCTAAATAGAGATTCACTGATGAGGCAACACAGGTAGAGCAGAAGGGAGGAATAGTTATAAAAAATAAAAATAATTTTTTTAAAAAAAAGTTGCTTTGCAGAGATAGATGTGTTTATTTGTTCACAACAGTGGAGTGCATGGGCGTAAGTACGCATCAGGTTTATGTGGCGCTTCAGAGAGGTCTGTAAGCTTCTGTCATATTACAGTTGTAATCGCTTCACTGCCTCTGGAGCTTAATTCTTACTCCAGCCACAGAGGCCCCTTCATGGCAGTTTCATAATGTGTGGCTATCTTAAGGGCTGTTTGAGTATCACGCCACTTACTACGGATTCCTTGCATTGACGAGGGCCTATTTTACATCTCAAACGTACACTAAATCATCAAACAATTATTTATCTCAGACTCACAGTTTGCAGAAAGAAATTATTTTTGTTATGTTACTGCAGCAGGCTTTTGTTTAATGTATTAAAGCTCAAAATGCAAACCAGATTTATTGGCTTTGCCAATGACTGTTTACAGGTAATTGTATGTAAAGGCCTTGCACAGATGATGGGGAGGAGTACATTTAACTTCCTAGATCCATCCTGGTCTTCGTGTTTAGCATCAGATATTGGAAAGTACATGGAACCTTCGTCAATGCTCCCACGATTACAGCCTAATGGCATAATTGCACAGAACTTTAAAATCACCTTCCAGGGATAGAATGTCATTTTAAATAATAAACAAAATAGCTCGTTTCATGTGGGTTTATCCCTACATTATCTACCCTAGAATTTAAAGCATCTAACAATTTACTATGAGGCCCTGGTCATTTCTAAGTAGCCGGCAGAAAATGCTTTTGTTAAAATAAATAGAAAAGCCAAGAAGGGGCAGAGGGTTCTCTGGTAAGCAAGGGTTTACCAGAGACCATAAGCCACCAGCTACAATCGCAGAATGGTTGGCGGTCTCGCGAACCCACATCTGGCACAAAGGATAGTGCGATCCTCGATATGTGCATGGTTCAGCACCATATATCAAAGTCCAGGTGGAACAGCACCTTTTCTTCTTCCTCCTTTGGTCCATCCCCAGCCATTCATGAGGAACCATGAGGCCCTGTTTTTCGGTTCCGGTTTCTCTAGCTATGAAACCATGTACATGTATAGCATGAAGTCTGCAGTGACACTGCTCCGAAAGGTAATCATTTCCAACAATAGTTATAAAAGATCAAAGCTACAAATATGTATTTTAGTGTTTATTCTTTTATGCAAGACTCCAGTTGAGCGGGAACCATGATTATTCAATATTAAGCATTTTCTCTTGTCCAGTAGCCTTCTGTGTGACATGAATACAATGGCAATGCTCACACATACAGAATGCGGAAGAACTGTGAAGCAAATATCAATCAATCAACATTTGTAGAGCGTGGCACGGTCACCCATGGGGGTATCTGGGCGCTGGGGGCGAGGTCTCCGTAGAAAAGCCAGGTCTTGAGGAAACGGCATGAAGAGAGAAGAAAGTAGCAGAGAAAGCAAAACAGAGGGCAGAAAAGCAGAAACGGCAAAACAGAGCAAAATAGGGCAGAAAAACAAGCAGAAACGGCAAAACAGAGGGCAGAAAAACGAGCAGAAGAGGCAAAACAGAGCAAGAAACAAGCAGAGGAGGCACAAACCGAGGGCAGCAGGTAGATAGACAGAAGAGGGTAGGGGATTGTGGGCAGACTGGACAGGAGAACTGTCGTAGGGGGAGCTGGCACAAGGAAAATTCCTGGATCAATGGTACAGCGTCTAGAAACGGTTTGCTAGAGTGGCACAATAGCCCACAGTACGGAGTACTGTGCACACATTAATACCTACCAGTGGTAGTGTGCCTCCGTTTAATTTATGCAATAACTCAGAAGGCAGTGTTATACACATTCCATACTTCGAATAATATGGACACATTGTCATTGATATTTAATATATGCACTCTGCACAGACTACCATACCTCTTTATACAATGAGGCCAATACTTTAAAAGTATATTGGTGCTGAATAAAAACCAGGACATTAAATTATATCATGTGCTGTCTGACATTGTAAAGCCCATTTACTACATTTTCAGAACAAACCACAACAGTGACCTTTACTCACCATTTGCACAGTACTTACTTGCAGGTCTGTCACCATCATAATCAATAAACAATCTAATCTTTCCACACCCAACAGGTGCTTTTGTGAGGACATTTTAACACGTTTTTGCAGGTACATGACTAACAGGCTCCTGGACAAAAGTGAAAGTAGCCTGTGCACTTCTCCAAGATCACACTATCTCAAAGCCTCTCCTGTAACATCCCAAACCTGACTTCAGAGCACGCTGCTGCAAGACTTCATAACTGCTGTTCAAGTCCTCATACTCTTGCATCTGGATAGTGGCATTGCCCTACACCATGGCTTTTCAGACTCCACACTGGCCCTCCTCACGGCTGTCTCACATCCTGAAACATGCTTCATGAAGGCCTCAAGAATCATCACCCTC
Source organism: Calotriton arnoldi (assembly GCA_963921515.1). NCBI lineage: Eukaryota > Metazoa > Chordata > Amphibia > Caudata > Salamandridae > Calotriton > Calotriton arnoldi. The sequence continues at coordinate 1,560,856 of CAWUFW010002012.1, forward strand.
ACTCACCCTGATGGAACTCCACTGGCTCCCCTTGCCAGCCCGCCACATCTTCAAAACCAACTGCAACTTCTACAAAGTCATCACGGCTAGCACCAAGCCCATCTTGCTGAAAAGAGCACCACTTCTGGTGGCTCTTGCCACACTCATCGCCAAGACACCATCAGACTGGTGGGGAAGAAGTGCAAAAATGAAAAAAAAACAAGGCAACAAGCTTTCTCCATTTGTGAACTCATGATCTGGAATATCACTCAGTGTTTCCACCCTTTTACAAGTTATCAAAAATTTGAAGATACACTTCTTAAAAAAGAGCACGACGTCGTGACAAAAGAAACAGTCCACCTCCACTTAGAACCTAAATGGGCATTGGCTGCTTAAAGCTTCAAAAGACGACCTGGAAAACTACTCTGTAGTGGTTTCCTGCTCGCCTTGCCTGCCAAAGTGTGATCTCGGCTCCTCATCGGGTGACTGTGTCCGCTTCCTTCACAGTGACTGGCACGTGAGTTGAGAGGTCTGCTTTTTCTCCCCCTACAGTCGCTCACTAGTTGTATCTTTGTATTTGACCATGTGCGGCACTCTGTTGCCTTTCAACTAGGTTTGTGCTGTACAAATACATGCAAGGAAATAAAAACCTCTGCAAAATATTTTGGGGGGTTAGAAAGTGAAATATATATATATATATATATATATATATATATACATATATACATATATATATATATATATACATATATATACACATATACCAAAGATGCCCCTATATGTATTTTTTTTCTTCTTCTTCAAACAAGAAGAAGTCGCACTCCAGTACTTTATGATTCAGAGGGTTTTATTCACCACTGCCACCAACGCGTTTCAGCATCAAGGCTTGTTCACGGTTAGGGAAGTCCTTCCATTATTTTTAATTTATACTACTACTCCCTTGTGCCCACAATGTGGAAGCTACATAGCTTTTTGGAACAGATAAACACAGGAACGTCATGAAGACACCTAATTAAAAGGACTGACTATCTAGACCCTTTTAAATTTAAACAAAATAATATAGAAATAGGTGTAATGTGACTCAAAATGTCACTAAGACAAGAACTTAAAGAATATAAGTATGTTCCAGTAAACTATCCCCAACAAAATACATACACAATGTAATCGATGCAAATGTAATCAATTGAACAAAGAAACATTGTAAATATAATTGTAACATCACACTGATATGTAAAACTACACATCCCATAATGCCTCATTGTGGGCACAAGGGAGTAGTAGTATAAATTAAAAATAATGGAAGGACTTCCCTAACCGTGAACAAGCCTTGATGGCGAAACGCGTTGGTGGCAGTGGTGAATAAAACCCTCTGAATCAAAGTACTGGAGTGCGACATCTTCTTGTTTGAAAAAATTACAGAGGATTGGATTCCACCCAATCTGGATGTATGCACCCGATGGTGGAGCGCGCTGCTTGGATAAAGGTATGTATGTATGTATGTATGTATGTTATGTATGTATGTATGTATGTATGTATGTATGTATGTATGTATGTATATATATATATATATATATATATATATATATATATATATATATATATCAATTTCAAGGTAAATTATCATTGTGAAGAGGCACCTGTCCCCCCCCCCTTCTGAGAGACATCCAATACCAGGGCATGGCACTTGATATTTTCAAGCTGCGCCCACTTAATAATTTTAATGTAAATACATATTTTGACTCTGTAAACCACAATAACTCACATATCGGCACCCACAAAAGGAGGTTTACATTTTTTTTTTTTTAAATATCATGCCATGTAATTACCTGGGGGAAAAACACTAGGAGCAAATGTCAAAGTCAGGAACTATTTCCATTTGGCCGCCCGTTTGTTACCAAAAGTAGATTACTGCACTGGAAAACCTGTGAGGAAATTGTTTTTCGTTAACGCAAACGAGGCTGGTGTTTTGACAGAATTTCTGGAACGTGGGTATTAAATTTCTTCATTAATCCCGAGGTAGCACGACTCCTGATGTAGTTTTGCACCAACAATCACTCAGGCGATTGTAGGCAGGGGTTTTGGGCAGGAGCACCTGAATGCACCATAAATTCTGGTGCGGTATATATTGGTACCTCAGGAACAGCATCTTCAAACGCTCTTGTGCAAGTTCTTAAATGTCTTTGAAATGGATTAAAAATCCGGAATCTTGCGGCGAAAAACAAGAGAACTTTTTAGTCAGAATATTCACATACTTCTTGGGGTGGACAAACAGGTGATCACATCTCACCAACAGACCTAAAGCATGGCTCTTCAGCAAGCACAAGAAGCGAGAACAGCTCATTCACACACAAAAAAACCAACAAAAAAACCACACACACGTAGTGCTGGGGTTTCACCACAACAGAGGGACGCCATGCCTACCACCCTCCACCCCTCCATCCTGGAAGGGTGCCAGTCACAAAGCTGACCTGCAGTTAGCCCCATTTACCGGTTAATAAAGTGAAAGTGTAATTAGGGTGAAAATAAAATGGCAAAAGGAAGTGTATTACGAGTCTCATTACATGACTCAACGGATATATTTTCCTCTGCAGTTTTCACTGGATTTTTTTCCTCCTCCTTCCAGCAGTACGAGCAGGGTGTAATGAATGTACCACTCTCCCTCCGAAAACAAATTCACCACAACAAATGAACACCAGAGCATCGAGCAGTTTATGTTGACATGAAGCGCATGTAAATATTTCTGGTTCTTTTGGTGTCACATTGTCGCCAAAGGCAAATAAACAGAAGTCAGAAACAACCATCCAAGCAAGAAAAAAATCCCCTCCCCAAAAAAACCATTCAATAATGCTGCATGGGTTGCAAAAAACGTCTAAGTAAAAAACGTGCGAGATCTCCTCAGATACATCAGCGCTTGGCGAGATTCATATACCTCATTCATTTGGTCTTAAAACAGCTGTTCCCGTTCTATCACGTTTAACCAGCATACTACCGCCAAAAAGCAATGCTGTCCCCACAAGGGACCAGTGACTCAGAGAAGCAGTGGGAAACTTTCAGCAAGCGCCCGGGGAGGAGAGGCAGAGAGCAGTAGTTTCGTCCCATGGGATTGAACTCTGCCCTGTAGGACATTTGGAAGAACATTCAAATGCATGGAAGACTCCTTAAACGTTGCAGGAGGCTGCCTAACTGACATTAGACGCACTACAAATTCTACTTTAGGTCACATCCCTGGACTGAAGTCTAAAACTACTGTTTTTAAATAAGTGAGGATCCCTAATTAGGACACATTATGTCACTGGATTTGGCACCATAGCCCAAACTAATTTCTGGCTTTAACAAAAGCTGTTTCTTTTGTAATCAATGAGAGTCCAGTGCTGTAAGTGTTCATCTAACTATAAATCAGTAATCTGAGTAAAGATGGTACTCTATCTTCATCCCATGTCAATCTGCTTTGGGGTAGGGGAGAAAAAAGAGGAGAGAGAGAGAGAGAGAGAGAGAGCGAGCGAGCGAGCAGAGAGCGAGCGGAGAGCGAGCGGAGAGCGAGCGGAGAGCGAGCGGAGAGCGAGCGGAGAGCGAGCGGAGAGCGAGCGGAGAGCGAGCGGAGAGAGAGCGGAGAGAGAGAGAGAGAGAGAGAGAGAGAGAGAGAGAGAGAGGAGAGAGAGGAGAGAGAGGAGAGAGAGGAGAGAGAGAGAGAGAGAGAGAGAGAGAGAGAGGAGAGAGAGGAGAGAGCGGAGAGAGAGCGGAGAGAGAGCGGAGAGAGAGAGAGAGAGAGAGGAGAGAGAGGAGAGAACCAACCAACCAACGAACCAAAAGTGTCTAAGTTTTGTGCTCTATGAGATATGTTGAAGGCTCAAACCGTCAACCAAGATGACCGCTATGTAGCAGAGTTGTCATTTCCAGGCTCCAGAAACCCAGCATATCCACAGTCAAATTAATGGAATATGCCTCAACTATGCAGGTAGGAGATTGGACAGCGTCCAAAGCCGAGAAAGGCCTGGCAGACTGCTGATCAGATGTGGGATGATGATTTGCAGTGATCCGGTGGGGACCTTGGTCCGGAAGAAGGATATGTGGTGACATAGTCCAGCCTGGCTGCGTACTCTATGATGGAGACTGGACGAAGGAGAGGGGGGAGGGGAGTGATGTGGGTGAGGACAGTGGGACACAGGGGTGTGGAATTTTTGAAAAACTGTACTTGTCCAAGGGACAGAGGGGTACAGTAATCTTCTAGGCCCTGTAAAGAAATCCACTTGTCCCACGTACTCTATAAAACTAGAAGCTATATGGACTAGCAAGGACTGATTACTAGTCAACTATAAAAGCCAAAGTAAACTTGACCATCTCTGCCTCTTTGCCCTTGAAAACTCTTATTATAAAGTTATTACCTTCCACGCTGCTTTCTTGCTGTCAGCAGTAAAACATTTGCCTTTCCACTAACTTGCCACAGGGCCCATACCAATTCCACAGCTTCATCACCTGTCTGTTCTCTTTGCTCACAACAAGAGCTTTACACACTTACTGTTAAAGTACACCACTCCCTTACTACACACATTCCTTCACACTGAATACATTGGAATGAATATTCCTCTCACTATCCATCTCATGGTCTTCTGTCCACTCCCTCAAAGGCTCTGTACCCCTTGCACATTTTTCTACAGGTTCTCCTCCCCTCTCAGAAGAGGGTTTATTCCCCCTCCAGTTACACCATAGGCTTTTCCCTTTCAAACCCCTCTTTTGTCTACTGCCGCTACCTTGCCTCCGCTCATTACAGGCAGCTCAGCCTTCTTTACCCCCTGTGCGATATGTACTCATCTAAGGGCTCTGAGCAACCCCTTTACCGTAACCAGCCCACTTTGCTTCCTGCCTTCCATCAGCCCTGCCAACTGCCCCTACAGTAACCATAGTAGTAAAGACATGTAAAGAGCAGCACAGGTAAATCATGTAGACACTTTTTGTGACCAGTGTATTGATGGCAATGCAGTGATGGCAAAGCAAATGTATCCGTTTCAGAATTGTGCAGTAAGGGCAATAGAAGGGAATGGCGAGGAGCACAATGACTGGCCATGGAGGAAGGAGTCAAAATTGAGAAGCCTGGACAGTAAAGCTCTGAGAGTGAATATTTCAATAGCATAATACCTGAATCAATGATGGGAATGTTATGTGGCTCACAGATGGCACTGAGGCAGACCTCAAGGGGCCAGGCTGGATTCAGGTGGAGAGAACAGACACCAGAGCTGTGAATTATTGAAAGAATCTGCAGGCAATATTCAAGAGAGGAGGGCTGGCCAGGTATTAGTATAGGGATACCTGGAGAGGCCTGCAGCAAGATCCAAGGACTAAATTGAGGAAGAACTGAGACAGAAGGGATCTAGTGCTAGGAAAAGGTACACATGTTCTGGAGAAAACCTTAGTGAATTCAAGGGCAGAAACACCAGAGGATGTTGTAGGGAAACTAGGCTGGCAAGAGAAATATAAAGGCAGCCAAACCATGGAGTCCAGTAAATAGAAGGTCAGATAATCCTAGGACAGAGGGAGAGCAGGTGACGGGATGACAGCACAAAGCAAGAAACCAGAGTTGTTTAGGCAGAATCAGCAAATTGGCTAGATGGCTCATTGGGTTAAGATTTACTCCAGACAACTGCTGTGGTCTGCACACTACGAGTTCAGATTTGGGCAATACATTTTTGCTTTCCCTCCATTTAAGGATATCAAATTGAGTACTATTACATAAACAATATTAAGCTCTATCATTTATTGTGCTAAAAACAGAAGATTATTAAGCACTATAAATAAAACCAAATTATAGGGAGGAATGGACTGCAGAGGAATAGGTATAGGAAAAGTCATCAGTGGTTCAAAATAAAGTGGAAACTTTGTTGGAAGAGCCGTGTCAAGATCAGAGGGAGAAGTACCAGAGGACATAGGTCAGATAAGCACTCGGAAATCACCGCTGGTGATTAGCAGCGCTGTACAAACAAACCCTAAATAAAATAATCGTAGCCAGATGAAGAACAGACATGTAGCCTGGAGGACAAAGGGAGCGATGAGAGCTTTTGCCTGTGATCCAGTGAGGAAAGGTAGTCTATAGAAGAGGCAAAGTCAGAAAAGCAAGAGGTCTTCTTTGTGAGCCCTAACGCCCTGTTCTTAACTTGTAAGGTCGTGAGCAGTTCTGGAATTGGAAAAACGTTACTTTGGGAACCCATAAATGGGGGATCAAAGTGGGCAACATAAAGAGGATGAAGTCACACGGGGCGGAGTCCTGAAAAGCGGTCACCAAGTACATTTTTTTTTTTAAACTGTCACAAAAAAATTGGCACCAAAAGGAAACATGACAGAAAATCTGTTCTGGCTTAATTGGTTGCAACGTCTGCATTTTAAAATATTTTATGGGGTTAAAGCACGTGCTGCAGCGAGCTCTGTGTGCCTAGTAAATCTCAGGGAAAAATAATAACAGTAAGGAAACTCTGGTGGTTAAAGCACTTGCTGGAGAGATCTGCGTTTTGTTTAGTCACAGTTTTGACGCATAAAGTAGCATAGAGTGTTAATGTGTATCCTGCAAGGCACATCAGGTCACATGCAGATGACAGATTATTATGTTATGTAGATAGGGAAGTGGGCCACTGTATTATTACTTGAAGCTCATAATTTGCATTCTTTCTAATATAGCATAGTGAGCTATGAACCTGGATCAACCACCTGCATGTAAACTGTAAGACATGGGGTTTAGAACCTGGTTTGTTCTCAATCTGTTATTATAAGGCTACTAAAAAGTTTTTGGGAGCATTAATAATGGATCATCCTAGGCACTGTTATATTTTAAACCCAAACTTTTAATTTCTACCAACTATACAATCGTGGCATATAATCCCTACCAGTAAAGACGGTTTGTGACTCCTACACCTTGAAACCTTATTTGTGTTCTGCATCATCATGTACATAGATTTACACTACACACTTGTATGATTAATAGTCAGTGTATAATGTGTGCGTGATGTGAAGCGCTCTGACACCCTACAGTGGGATGAGTAGCGCTATGAAAGTATTAAATAAAAAAAATTAGGAATTGCTATTTAAGTTATTGTTCCTTTAAATACTCATACATACGAATACATCTGACATTTTTACAATGCATGCATATGCGTTACATATAGGAGTTGCAGAAAATCAAAAACCAGCCTCCAAATCGTAGCTTCTTTTAAGTAAGTGATAACAAGCTGTGTGCCTTTGTTTCCCCATTACTTTGGCATTTAGGTGTTAGGATCTAGATAGCGTCCAGCTAGGATTATACTCGAACAGAAGGAGGGCTGATGGCACTTTAAATGTGCTCTTAGTTTTGGGCTCAAGATGGAAAAGACTATTAGAATCCCTGGCAAGGCAGCCTCCGCCATCCATCCTTCTAAGGTCGCTGAATAGCATTCTATTAAGTAGTGGTAAAGTCTGTTTTTATAGTGCTTGAAAAGAGCACAAGTGAAGTGTGAAGCATTATAATGTCAACAACAAGTACTGGTTAATAGGGGAGAACTGGTGAACGACTGGGATACAGCACTGTAGAATGTGGTGCTAAAAGTTCAGTGAGTGGTGTGAGGAAGAGACAGGCTGGGCACAAGCAACTAAGGATTCAAAGCAGATATAGGGGCATTAGAGAACAGCCGGAGGCAGGCATTTATGATTATGGTGTGGCATTAAGTAGAGGAGGTATTTAGAGAGGGCGAGAGTGCAGGTTAGACTACTAGCGTTTGGCCAGGGAGCCTGACAATCCCCAAGAGAGTCTAGGCTCGGGCTCAGGGTAAGCAAGCCACGCATGGTGGAACACAAATGGTAGCAGCTGATCAGTTAGGTTACCTGCACGGAAACCGAATACAGTGAATTTAGGAAATTGGGGAAGACCGGGAGAAGGAGGAATGGGCAGCTTGTGGGACACAGTGGGTGCACTTACCACCACCAGCGAGCTCCCAGTGAAGAAAGGTCAGTGCCACCTCCATTCGGAAACAAATGCCTTTGAGACACTGTAGTAAAAGAAGCCTTGAGCATTTTGAAACACGTCCCATGTCCTACTCCGTTGCTTGCTGCCTGCCTCTTGGTTGGGACTCGGTTCCCACTAGTTGAGTTGTTTGCGCTTTCAGTAAGTGCCTCCTGGGAGCTCCTGCCGTTCAGTGGGCATGTCATACTTATAAACCTGGACACTGTTAATCTCTAGCTGTCTGAGTTGGAGGCCCTCATCCTCCCACACATCACTTTGTCCCTGCTGCTCCGTATGAGCCAAGCTGGATGCCCCTGAAAACTGTTGGAGCCATAGATGCCAACAGACCCGATTCAGACAGGAGACTCCTGGTTTAAAACAGTTTTATTTTAGCATTGTGCCGCCTGAAAATGCCTCTGCTTCAATTAAGATCTATGGACAAAATACAGTCCCACGATCTTTTTTTATTTATTTATTTTAAAATCAGCAGGCCTGGTAGAGAGACACAATGCAACGTTGAAACTAAAACTAGCCAAAATAGTTGCCACGACCGGGTTGAAATGGCCCGACGCCCTCCCATTGGCATTGTTATCGATGCGCTCCACCCCAACCAAACACCGACTGACCCCGTATGAGGTGGTCTTCGGCAGGCCTATGAGCATTTGGGCGGCACCAAGACCCACCTCCATTAACGATGTCCCGAACATATTAATGTCGGATTACTTGCATAAATTGACAAACGAGCTAACAATTATCCACCAACAGGTGCAGCAAGCCTTGCCTGACGTATCCAGGGGCCCGGGACATGAAATAAAGCCAGGCGACCATGTATTGATTCGCAACTTCCAAAGAACGAAGAATCTGGAGCCTAGGTGGACGGGCCCCTGGCAAGTCCTGATCACCACCCGAACTGCCCTCTGAGTGGAAGGAAAACAAAACTGGCTGCATGCCCACCACTGCAAACGAGTCCCTCCAACCCTGGCAACCTGTGAAGGGGTGGAGGTGCAAGAGGAAGTACTCGCGAGAGACCGACCATCTCTGAGTTGCTACCCACAAGAAGACACCCTCGAACGATCAGAATTTCCCGACCCCACAGTGCATCCAGGAAAGGGTACAACCTAAGATCGACGAAAGGAGGGAGCTCCAACGACCAGGCCACCAACTAAGTCAAGGTCTCAGATCGGTAGCACAGTCAAACAACGCTACCAGGAAAGCGCCAGACAAAAGTCTGTGGTCCTAACAGTTGTTGAGCTCCTCGAAGATGATGGAAGAAACGGAACACCTGCAAAACCACCGCAAAGACACCAAGACTGCTAACCTGCACAGCATAAAGACAATTGCACTTGTAGCCGCATTTCTCACCTGTCTCCTGCTAATGGTCGCACTCTGGATCATTGAAGAGAATGCACCTGCATACAGAACATTGTCACCCACCATGCAACCAACCACCAAGAAAGAACACTACCTGGTATCACTACCGCCACATCTCCGAGAACGACGCAAAGAATTCTGGAATAATTCTTTCGTGCAGATGTTGCACCAGCACAATCTTGCCACCAATGCTACCAACTGTTGGGTCTGTGGGCTGTTACCACATGCCACTGAACATTCCATCCCTTTCATCCCTTCGCCCTTTTCTATTCACGGATCTTGCCTTGCCTGGATGATGCTCCTACAAGAAAGTTACAAAGACAATGCCACTTCCGACGGAACAATCGCCCAGTTCTACAACGAGTTCTGGCGAAACAAAACAGGAAGGTCAGCCGCCCCCTTCTGCCCTCACACCTTCAATGCGACATTCCAGATTAATGTCCCCTCCAAAGAACAAGTGGAAATGCAAGTGTTCAATAATCCTAACAGAGCCACATTTTCCTACCTGAAGAAAAGAACTGCTGCAACACTGACTGTGGCCCTATCTGTGGTGAACGTCTCTGGCCTTGTATGAATTGAAGGCCGTGGGACTAAGAATGTGGGTCACAGCACCTGTAGCATTGTAAGGACTTTGAACACTGCCAACCCCCAGCGCTTGTTGCATCACCCAATATGTACTTTGTTTGTGGAACCAAAGCCTACACCTGGCTCCCAAGAAACTGGGGGGCACGTGCTACATCGCCTTTGTTTTGCCACCAACCTACACAGCCCCTGCAGAGCATCATCGAGAAAAGCGTTCTAAAGACATTGATCAAGCAGACTCTGCCTCATCACAGTTCCTCGACGCAGCAAAAGGGCTCGTCCCGCTATAGGGTCCGATGGCAAACAGCCGAGCCATCAGACATCTGTCCCAAGCGGTAGAGACCGCCCTGAACGTGTCTGCTGGCATCCTCACCAACAACACTGCTGAGCTCCAAGCGATCCGTCTGGCTACCCTGCAAAATCGCATGGTCCTGGACGTGGTACTAGCGGACCGTGGAGGAGCATGCCGTATCATCGGTGCCAGCTGCTGTGTATACATTCCTGATAATTCACCTTCTGTCTATGAAGCAATCGAACATCTCCATAGACTATCTTCAGAAATTCATCAAGGATCAGAGACTTGGACAATTGGAAGTTGGCTTTGGGGCATCTTGAAGGAGTGGGGTTGGAAAATATCAATGATTCTCTTGGTCCCAGTATTGACAATATGTGGTTGTTTGGGTATACACTGTATACCACCTTTGTGTTCTCTTTGCATAACTACCTTGCACCCTAAGACTATGGACACTCAGCTAACAAAAATGAGAGTAATGTATGATCAAGAGATACGGGACATTATGGAGATCGAAATAGACTGACAAGCTGGCTAGTTATGTTCAAAGGGGCCACTGTTAAAAGCAAAACGCTAATCATGAACATTACCTGCGCCATCTTGTCTGGTGGAATTCTATGTGCACATAAGTTGCAGTCATTTTAATCTATCACAGCCATTTTGTACTCTGTTGGTCACCTTTGTTTCACCCTGCCCTTACTAGCATCCCTCTGACCGACCTGGTATGTGTGCTGGGGGCTATAAACTATTGCCACAACAAACCTCAGCGCCACTTGCTGCCACAAACTCGTTTTTCCTCTCATCTCTGTTTTCAGGCAAACATTTGGACACTCTACCCCTCACTGCACCTAGTTACACAAACAGGTTCCAAACACCAAAAAGACTCTTGCAACATGATTTATTGCACTGCAAACAGCAAGACTTGTTGTTACCAACAATGGGACCTGTTTTTATCAACAGAACGGACTCTTAGATCTGGCCGGTCTCACATGTTTTAGACCCTGAAGCAAGGTCCAGCTGCAAGATAAGATTGTCTGTTTGACCTGGGTGGGAAGAGAATTACTGTTGGGCTTGTGTGACAACCTGCCCGGGGCGGGACCCCAAGCTTGTGTAACCATGTTGACAAAACAAATGCATTGTGTCAAACCTGTATAAAAGGAAGAGCCAAAGGAGTATCAGCAGAACACTTCCCTCAGACATCCCGGTGTCTGCAGTTGCCGTGATCTCCTCATGAGAAATAAACCTTTTTCTTGTCTTCCAGTTTCCAGCGCTTGCCTCATTATTTTGATAGCGAACCCAAAGTGAATTAGAGGTGGAACCCTGCACCGGGCAGCATTGAGGGTCTTAGAAGACTCGCTGCCTTTCACATAACCCCTGCGTATCAACCTTAAAGTCAAGCACCACAAATGGGAACACGCCCCCAGCCCAGAGCCAGATCGGGGCACCCTTGGGAGAGTGGAGTAGGAGGTTTGGAACAGCTGACCCCTCCATCTTTTACGCAATTTCTGGGCTTTGGAAGTAATCACTCGCTACAGTCGATATTTTTTTTTTGTTCAAATCTCTTATTAATTTTTTATACATCACAAAAGAAAATTCAGCACAGCAGTTACCAAATAGTAGGCATAATAGGGCATCACATTGGAGACAGATGGCATCGTATATGTTGATGGCCTAGGGTAGGCGAACTATAGAGGTCAACAAGCAAGGCTTGACAGAGGAATGCATGGCCAGGGATTTGGCGCATCCGGCGCAACAGGAGTCGGGCCGGTTGCGTGCGATCGTTGCCCTAGTGGCATTAAAATTCAGGCAATCCATGCCAGGAGGACGTCTATGGCTGTGTTAGCCTGGTGCGCATTGCTGTAGGGCCGAGGAGAGTTCAGATAGTAAAGTATGTCGGGTGGTGTAAGATGTCGTGCTCAGATGGCTCTGGAGTGATAGGCATGAGAGGTGTGGCCATGTGTCATGTTGGGCGCTCCTCAGGATGGTTGTTGGGATCGCCACAGGTGCACGTGGGTCTGGAGACCCGAATTAGAGGCACTTTCACGGTAGGGATTGGCCCTGGCACGACGTGCACCGACCGATTTCGCCCATGTTGAGACCATCGGAACCCAGTTGTGTCCATGGTATTTGTGATTAGGCTTTCTAAAAGAAAGTTGCAGGACTGCTGGCTTGTATGAGAAAAAATAAGAAAAGAAGAGAAAACGAAGAAGACAGAAAATAGACGAGTACAAAGAACATAGGGATAGATGAAGAAAAAGGTGGGGAGAGGGGCGCGATGCTGCGTCATCCGGGTCGGAGGAGGCTCGGGGAAAGGAGGGAGGAAGGGGAGTCCCCATGTACCACGGGTTTGTGACCTTAGAGTGGGGGGTGTCAAGTAAGACAGGGGTCCCTCCCATGTCAGCCTGTGTCGTTTTCGTAGGTTTCCCCTCTTGGGAGTATAGGATCGTCAAAAAGTTGAAGGGCTCTCAAGCGGGGGGACGGATCGAGCGTATTCCAACCTTGAAAGGTGTAGGACCAAGGGCTACCAGGTGCGTTGGAATTTAGCATCAGTGTGCGCCAACCTGTGGGACAGAAGTTCCATCGCCATGGCATGCCAAAGGCGTGTGAGCCATATCGAAGTTGGAGGAGTATAGGCCTTTTTCCAATGTAATGCAATGACTTGTTTTGCAGCAGCAAGCATGTGAAAAATTAAGCACCAGTCCGTGTGCGTCATTGCTTTAAGAGATGTTGGTCGAATGCCCAAAATGACTATCCCCGGGTCATTGGGTAGGGGAACCCCACCACTTCCCCAACGTGATTCAGTATCTACTTCCAAAACGGGAGAATGAGTGGGCATGTCCACCAAATGTGTAGGAAGGAGCCCTGGGCTGCCAGGCATCGCCAGCAGAGAGGGGCAAATCCAGGGAACATCTTCTGGAGTCTGAGGGGAGTATAATACCAGCGAGTCATGATTTTATATGCTGATTCCTGCTGTGTTATGCTTTTAAAAATGCGCGGGATATCTCTCCACAGCTGTTCCCATTGCTCAGGGAGGATATCATTCTCAAGGTCCAGCTGCCACTGTCGCTGGTAGGTATGTGGAGGGACTGCGTGGGAATGTTGAAGAACCTTATAAGTCCGGGAGATCAACCCTCGGGTTCCGTCAAAAGAGCGGACTAGTGATTCAAAGGGCGTAGGCCGACGCGTGGCACAGTCCGTGTATGAAGGGGCTCGGAGCCAGTGGCGCACTTGAAAGTATTCTAGGCGCGCGGTTCTAGGGAGATTAAAGTCTTCCTTGCATTGATCAAATGGTTTGAACGTTCCCTCCGCAAACAGTTGCTCTATAATACGGCATTCACCAGCCGTCCACGCTGAAAAGGATGAGGGGTGGAGAGCTGGGGGAAGTCAGAGTTAAGCACCAAAGGTGTGAGAGGGGAAGGAAATGTGGTGAGGCCTCGGGATACCGCGATTCTATCCCAGATCTCCAATACCGTCCTCGTGGGGGTAGCGATATAGGCACTTTGGTGTCTGGCGTTCCTCCGCAACCAGGCCAAGTCCCATAGCGGGCGGCAGGCTACAGCCCTATCCATGTGAAACCAGTGTTTTTCACTTGCACGAACCGACCACTCCGATATATAGCGTAGGTGTGTCGCCCAGTAGTAGACGAGTAGGTCGGGGCAAGCCAGCCCTCCCCGGTCTCGCGGTAGCATTAGAACTCTAGTGGAAAGGCGCGATCTTCCCCCGCCCCAGATAAATGCGACTATCTCCCTCTGAAGGCCTAGGATGTCCCTATGGGGAATCGGCGTGGGGAGTGCCTGAAAGAGATACAGGACTTTCGGGAGGATTGACATTTTAATTGCATTAAGGCGACCCAGCCAAGAGATGGGAAGTGACCTCCAACGACGAAGTTCAGCTCGGATTGAAGCTCTACAGGTCGGCCAATTTGCCTGGGTCCATGTGTCCAGATCAGCCGTAACGTTGATGCCGAGGTAGCGAATCGAGACTGGAGCCCATTGGAAAGGATTGACATCCTTCAAGTCCTCCAGTTGCTGGGGGAGAAGAGTAAGGTTGAGTGCATATGATTTAGGGAGATTGATCTTAAGACCTGATATCAGCTCAAACTGGGCGAGTACATCTAGAAGAGCCGGAAGAGATGTCGTTGGGTCTGTAAGTGTTAAGAGGAGATCGTCTGCGAAGAGAGCAATCTTGTGGTCAACCCCCATTCGGATGCCCCGGATGTCCTCCGACCTCCGGACGACAATCGCCAAAGGTTCCACCGCGAGTGCAAAAGGAGCGGTGAAAGCGGGCAACCCTGACGCGTGCCCCTGTGAATGGAGAAGGAGGGTGTCAGGAGACCATTGAGGCGGATACGCGCGGTAGGCGCCACGTATGGGGCCATAATACGAGTGATCATGAGCGGTCCGAGGCCTATACGACGGAGGACCGCCCTGAGAAAGGACCAGTCGACCCGGTCGAAAGCCTTTTCGGCGTCGAGGGAGAGAAGGAAGGCGGGTATCTGGCGGCGGGAAGCTTTTGCACCAGATGGGCCACGCGGCGAATATTATCTGCTCCTTATCTCTCTTGTATGAAGCCTACCTGATCAGGCTCAATGAGGCCTGGGAGAAGAGGAGCCAGACGTTGTGCTAGGATTTTAGTGTATAGCTTAGCATCTACATTTAATAGAGAGATTGGCCTATACGAGGCACATGCGGCGGGATCCTTTCCTGGTTTAGGGATGAGTGCGATCTCCGCCTCGGCGCCATTGTCGGGGCCACAGATCCAGTCTCTGTAAAGGAGTTAAAGAGACGTACCAGATGAGCCCGGACCTCCGGGAGAAAGAGGCGATAAAATGCCAGCGTTAAGCCATCGGGACCTGGCGATTTCCCCATTGGCATGCTTTTCAAAGCTTTCTGAAGCTCAGTTGCCGTGATGGGCTCTTCTAGTTGCTGTTTAGAAAAGGAGGTGATTGGCTTCCAGGGGCAAGCGGTCAGAAAGGGCTCTATCTGTTCCACGCAAGTATCTCCCTTGCTGTACGGGGTAGAAAAGAACCTGTTAAATTCCGCCTGCTTAGCTCGTTCTGAGATGGCCCACTCTCCTCCCGGCAAAGAGAGCCTGGAGACGTGGCCACGGGAGATTTGGAGGCGTAGGCGACGCGCTAGCATGGGACCCACCTTATTACCCCTCCATAATATTTTTGTTTGAGGGTCAGAAGGGACTGTTCCGCTTTATTCACTCGAAGGACTTTAAGCTGGCCCCGAAGTGATGCAAGTTTCCTTCGCGTTGGGAGAGATGGCGTCTGATGACTTTGTCGTTCTAATTCTTTTATATCGCGAGAGAGTTTGTCTTCCACCAGGCGGGATTCCCGCCTGCGGGCTATGGCAATAGAGGTAATAGTGCCCCGGATCGTGGCCTTAAAAGCGAACCACTGAATATGTATGGGGGTTTCCGGAAGGTCATTAGTAGTAAAATAAGATTGTATGGCCTGTCTCAATTCCGCCACATCCACTGGGTCGCGGAGGACGTGGGGAGGAAGGCGCCATCTGGGAGCAGAATTTAATTGTCTGCCCACAGCGGATAGTGTGATTTCTAGGTGCGCATGATCGGAGATAGATATGTCCGAGATCTCCACAGATTCCAAGGAGCGAATGAGGGATTGGAATATAAAGAAGTAATCAATACGGGAATATGAGCGGTGGACATGTGAATAAAAAGTATAGTCCCGTGTTTCCGGTTCCCGATAGCGCCAAGCATCAATGAGGCCCAGGGCTTCTATATCGTGTTTAAGTATTGCAGACATAGCCCCTGCTCCCTGAAAAGTCGAGGTAGTGCGGTCCAGGCCAGGGTCCCATACCAAATTGAGATCGCCCCCAAAAATGATGGGATTGGGTTCTCAAAGGAGTAGGGACCGAAGCAGGTCGCGCAAAAAGGCATCTTGCGCTTGATTAGGTGCGTATACGTTAAGCAAGGTAAGCGGTTTACCCTGCAATGTGACCGCCAGCTTGAGGAACCGACCTTCTTTGTGTGGCGCGTGTAATTTGCACCGAGAGGCCTACTTTGAAAAGAATAGCTACCCCCGCCGTCTTGGTGCGTGCGGATGCCCAGGATTGCAGAGGGTATTTAGGGTGGGACATGCGCGAAGTATCTGTGCGTAAAAGGTGGGTTTCTTGGAGGTAAATAATATCTGGGTCGTGCAGGAGAAGATATCTCCATATTTGCCGCCTTTTGTTTGGGGTGTTTAAACCTTTAACGTTTAGGGAGATACACTTAAGAGGAGCCATTAGTCATTTCAAGGTGGAACACGCTTTCACAGGGTCGTGGGGTATCGTTTCCCTCCCTCTCTGGGTTCTGGGTCCAATATGTTAGTGATAATCGTAGTAGGAAGCGTGGGCAGTGCAGGTGTCCGTCCCAACAAGAAAGGAAGGGGCCTGTCTCAGAGAGTCTCCGGGGTCCAGCCATAGAGCTGAGTCAGCACCGCAGGTGTGGACCCTCTCCCCAAGAATCCAAGGAAAGAAAAATAAGAGAAAGAAATATAGAAGAGGAATAACCAGAAAGGACCAGTGAGGTCGAACTACCAAAAGGCCAACTGGGCCAGAAAAACCCATTCCAGTCCAGGAGCGGACCACTGGTGAGAACCAGGGCGGCTCAGAGGGAGTCACTCCTCTTGGGGACTAAGGAAATGGCGGGGTGGGCCATGGAATTCCTCGGTTTCCGCAGCGTCCGTCCCCCAGTGGTCGGGCCGCTTTATCCGTAGTGGGGGGGTTTTGGGGCCCTCTGTAGAAACTTTCTCTATTCCCCTCAACCGAGCCTGGTCCGAGGCTCATAGGGTGTAAGATATGGCGGGGACCGGGGGTGCCGTCGGGGGTAGGGGGTGATATGAATGTGTGTGCCACTGGGGAGGTATAGCCGCTAGGTGAGTTCGATAGTGACCTTTAGTCGTGAGAGTATGCATTTCAGGTAAACAAACTTTAACAGTAGGTACTAGGGCAGGTATGAATATGCACAGTCAGTTCCAGTTCGGCAAGGTGAAGATAGAAAGTCTCTTCCATTGCAATGGATTCTTAGTTAGGTACAATTCAATATCCAGTGCCCGAGCCAGAAAGGGAGGAAGGGCCGGACCGCGATGCACCCTGAGCTGAGGACTGCGAGGCTTCAACCGTCTTCAGGTGATGAATGTCTTGTTTATCTTGGAGAGATGTCATGTTGGCCTTAGAGGACCTAGTGCGAGGGGGTCGCACCCTCGACCATTCAGGGCGAAGGGAGATCCGGGAAGCCGGTTCGGTATGCTTGGGGGAGGGGGCGGAGTTCCAGGCGAAATGCAAAGAATTTGGAGTGCTTCCTTAAGGGATCTCGTGAATCTACGTTTACCCTCCCAGTGGAAGATCAAAGCAAAGGGGTGGCCCCACTGATATTTGACATTAGATGCTTTCAGTTTGTCAGTCACTGGTTTGAAGTCCCTGCGGCGGCGCAGGGTAAGGGGGACAGATCTTGGAATAGTTGTATATTATGTCCTTCATATGTCAGTGTCTCAACTGTTCGAGATGCTTGTAGGATTGCCTCTTTCTCCTTATAGAAGTGGACCCTGGTCAGGATGTCAGGGACCAGGTTGGTGTTGCCACGCGGTGGGGCCACCCGGTGGGCGCGGTCCAATGTTGGAGGTGAGGAGTCATCATCCCCTCGCACTGCGTGAAGGAGGTCCGCGACGTAGGTCGTTATGTCTTGTCCCTCTGCGCCCCGCGGCACGCCCCTTATGCGGAGGTTGTTCCGGCGACTCCTATTTTCTAAATCCTCCTGTTTAATTTGGAGTTCTATGTGTTGCTCTTCGAGTGTGGAGACCCTACGCCATAGTTCCTCCTGGTCCTCTGTGCGCGAGTCGAGAGTCCGTTCCAGGTCGTCCACCCTAGTGCCGATGTCTGTGACATCCCGCCGAAGGTCCGCCAGGCACGTTTTGACCTCCAGCTTGAGAGATGAGATTTCAGACTTTATTTCGTGAAGGAAGTTGGACATGAAGGCCTGCGTGATAGGGGCATTATCGGATGTCGCCTGCTTGGTGTCCATTGTGAGATCCTCCTGTGAGGGTGCCGATGTATGTTTATTCCATAGGTCTACCACTGAGGTGTCTTTAGAAGGTGTTTGTGCAACGGCTTTCCCTGCTTTGGGTTTAGTCATATCTCCAGAGGTGGAGGTGTCTCCCAGTCGAGGTGTCGCCCACCACCAAGTAGGGGGCTCCACCAGCTTCACCCCAGGACAGCCCAGGAGCAGTGGACGCAGGAGAAAGCACCACCAGGTCGGATCTCTGCCAGCAAGGCTCAGTGCAGCACCGGACAGACGGCCTAGGAAGCGTGAGGAGCGGCTCGAGGACCACAAGGGATAGGTCCTATCTCCCCACCGGAGACGTCAGGAGTCAGCTCTGCCAGCGCGCAATGGAGGCACCGTTAATGTGTGGCGTGGAAGAGGGCCAATACCCAGTCCGGAATGGACAGCCCAATCAGCCCGCTGAAGCTCAGCCCCGGGAGCGTTCCAGTCCCAGAGGGGGTGGAGCGAAAGTAGGCGCCGCGGGGCAAGTGTGGGGCGCAAGAGTAATGATGATAGCTGTCCGCATTCAGTTTCCCAGGGGATTGTAGTGCGACAGTCCACGCACTGCCCAAGCCCCTCGTCCCCCCCCCGGCAGCCGTGAGGCAGGTGGCAGGCAGCAGAGGGCGCGGAGGTACTCAAGCCAGCCCATCCACCGCCCCTAGGATTCGGCCAGAAACTTGCTGGGAGGTAGGCCGCCGCCGCGCAGCTGGGTAGGAGTCACAGGCCTCAGTGTCAGCAGGGCGTCAATAGGGTGCAGCTTGGCCCCTGTGGTCAGGTATCGGGGGACCAGCGATGTGTCTCTACCGGGTGTGTCGAGGCGAGGGGCGTCAGGGGGATCCCCCCAGCTCTCTGCAGCAGGTAAGTGTCTCTCGCTCCCTCGGCGCGTCTCTCTTCCCCGGGGTGGTCAGCGCCGATCTCTCCTCACATGGCTCATATTAGTCTTCTCCCCCACCCGGTGTGGTGGGCGAAGCGGGGGTTACCACAGAGCCGGATTGAGCCCCCTGTAGGCCGCCCCGGGATATCCCCGTCCAGGCCCTGAAGTCACCCAGGGCCCTCAATATAGCCAGGTGCCAGGGGCATGGGGCAGTAAGGGAGGAGATCGATCCTCAGCTCTGCGAGGTAGGGGGCATGCAGCAGAGTATGCAGAGTCGTGCACCACAGGCCCTTTGCTGCTCCTAGGATTGAGCCAAAAGGGTGCCGCTGGACAGGCCTCCACCGCGCAGCAGGACAGGAGTCTTAAAGCTCGGTGTTAGCAGGGCGCCAGAAGGGCGCAGCTAGGTCTCTCTCTCCTCGGCCAGGTACCGGGGGTCAGCGGCGCATCCCCACCTGGGGGGATGGTGGGGGGAATGTCCGGGAAATGGGCCCCCCGTCGCTCTCAGCAGCAGGCAGTCGGCTCTCGCTCCCACGTCGTGTCCTTCCACCCCCGGGTCCAGCGCCTGTCTCTCCTCACCTCACTCGTAGTTGTCTTCTTCCCCGCTCCAGGCTCTCCGGTGCAGTCAGGCCTCAGGAACGGAGGACGGCAGATCAAGGGAGCGCTCCCCAGCCGGTGGCAGGCCACTCTCTCGCAGCCCCACACAAAATGGCGGTCAGGGCCCGCACACTAGGCCACCTCCACTGTCTCGGGCCGCTCACAGTGCCGCCCAGGGTCCCCCGCGCAGTCCTCTGTCAGGAGCGGGATCGGCGGAGCGGGCAGGCACACCCCCGCCGCTCAGCGCAAGGCAGGTTACGGGCTCCCCTGCAAGCGGGATCACCTCCGTGGCACTTGGCAAGATGGCGGGCGGGTCCCCGTCTACGAGCCTTCTCCTTCCTCTCGGGATTGTCCGGACGGTCTGATGCTCCGCACACGTTCCCCAGGCTACTGCGGGCTTCAGGAGGTCAAGGGGGGTGGTGTTGACCTCACCCCCCGTGCTTTTGATCGCTTTAATTAAGCCTTAGGCCGACCCTGGAGGACGGAGCCCAAGCTGCGTGCGTCTTATCCCATCAAGGTCTTGGCCACGCCCCTACAGTCGATATTTTTAACATAAAAAGACCGTGGTGAATACAAGTCCCCACGCACATCTACCATTACCCCCACAAATACATCAGGTGACAGCCAACAGTAAAGAAAATTCCCCCAATACTCAGTCCAGTGATTCTCAGTCTTTCGACCAAACTTTAGAACAAACAATAACAATTTAAACATTGTAAACCATTTTCCTTCGCAAACTGGGCGTGTAGTATCAGACCCATAAGAGGGACTGCTTCTACGCAATGCGTACATGTCACCTATTGTGGGCCATCCAGAACCAGGGCCCCAATAACAGAATCATCAAAAGGTCTGGCTGCAGCAAAATGAAAGAAATACACAGCAGATGTGACCACATCTGAAAATGTAGACATAGAAACATTTCCTGTTTGTGGCGTGCCCCAGTTGGTTGCACATGCGGTTTCACATATATCCATTATCTATCTTATGGGCATCTGCCATATGGATTTTACCTGCATAACAAAACATTTGTCCTGATGTAGTACTCACGACAGTCAACCCAATAAATCATTAGCTGTATGTGGGGTGATCATTGGGAACATGGCCATGCTGCCGTTTGAATCAGAGTCTGATGCACTGCCCTGTGATAAGCTGGAGCGGACTGGCAGTTTAGCTGCCCACAGGGTGGTCGCCAACCGGATCGCCGCTAGCTGTCCCTCCAAAGCCTGCCGTGGGGAGAGCGTTCACCCCCCCCCGCCATCCCAGGTGACTTGCTCACGTCGCGGCTGCCAAGGAGCATGTTGCGCCTTAGGCGGTGCAGGCCCACCAAGCCTCAATCTCCAGGAGTCTGGAAAATATTGCTTTAACCACTCCCAAGCCCTTTCTGGATTCTCAAAAAAGTGAGTGCATTGGTAATGAATTACTTTGAGTTTAGCTAGGACTAATAGAGCATACATGAGGCCAGCTGTATGCAAGTGTCTTTTCACTTACTGGAAGGATGCACGTTTACCTTGTACAGCAATGGTAAAGTCCGGGAACAGGGAGATCCTCGTATTGTCCATAAGGATGGGTGTTTTTTCACGAGCCGCTTATTGCAGTACATCCTGGTTTTTAAAATTGAGGATCTTGGACACTATGGGCCTCCTGGCGGTCCAGGGATAGGTTCTCGTGGAGACACGGTGTGCCCTCTCGTGGGTAAATAAATAAGACAGGTCAGTAGGGGCCACCACCCGCCGGAGCCAGTCTTCCATGTATAGAGTGATGCGAGGGCCTTCCATCCCCTCAGGAACCCAAACAAACAATCTGCACATTATTACTATGGACCCTTCCTTCTGCATCCTCCGCCTGTTCCTGGAGTTGATCCATCTGCCGACGTAGTTGTGCAATTTGTGTAGTGTGGTCCGTGGCCCGGGGACAGAGCAGAGAGTGCCAGTTTGTTCGTTTTGACCATCAGCCAGCTTACATTGGTTGTCCTTCAGCAGGCTGATATCTGTGGTAAAGACTCCCAGCCGCTGTTCGATGGCCACTTTAGTCTCATTAATTTCCTGAAGGATAACATCTAATTTATCCATGGGGGTGTTATGGTGGAAAGTATGCAGTCGGTTGGAGTTTGGGCCGGCGAGCACTCAGAGGGTGCGGAGCAGGACCATGGGTGGGCAGAGGGTCCATCATTTTTGGTTTTGGTGCGCCTCATGGCTACTGTTTCTGGTTTTCTGTTTACACAGCCTGAGGAGAGACAGGGACCCATCTGCCGCTCCAACAACCGAGGCCCTATCAGTGTTTATTCGGGGACCCTCGCTAAGACTTTATGGGCGCTCATGCCATCCCCCCCGACTCTCCTGTATGACTTCAACTACTGGTGGGGAGAAACAGCGTGAGAGGCCCACTGAGGGTTTCAGATTGGCAGCAATGCGAGGGATGTATGCGGACTTGAAATGCCCTGGTGTGTTGCCCTCAAAGTTATCATCATCCACCTTTTACACCATTGAACAAAAGGGGGCATCACAGCTGAACCATGTAGAAAATCAATAGTGAAGGCCTCAGACGCTCTGCGCACTGACCGGGAGCTCACCCAGGCCTAGAAAGGGCCCGAAATTAATTTGCTGAACTACTCGCAGAACACAGTCAGTAGTCTTCCAATACTGAGCCTTGCAGTTCTTATGGCTATAGCACTATGTTCAGTGGGTCCATAAATACTGCCCCCAAGCCATCTGTCACATCACTGGGCCCTGGACGGCGTTAGTTTTAATAGCCATGTTGCGGGCACCCTCCGTGCGTCCCAAGTGCTCCTGAAGGAGATTATGCACCAGCCCTGGAACCCACCCAATGTTTCAAAGCTGGGGTCTGTGTGTGGACCCAAGTACCAGGGTCCACTGCATGGAGTCGAAAGTGCAGCTCACGGTCCAATAACAGTCACTGCCTGACTTATATTCTTCGTGAGGGAAGCCCATGTAGTCAGGGCAGTCTGCCGTGGCCCCCGATCAGCCAACACTCACCCCGCTCCCACGGCGACTGCAAGGCATCCGTTGTCGTGAATCACCGGGTCGCACACATTCCCCGGGCTCGCTCCTCCACCTCAACTTCCCAAACGCAGTTTCTATTGGGCTTGCCAGTGTACAATTGCTTCTTCCTGGGCCCCCTCTCACCTTCGGTATAGATGCAGCAGTATCAATCAGGGCCGATCGGCACCTCCATTTGTAGTGGCCTGCCAGCTCAGCCGGCCCTCTCATGGCACAGCGCGGCCCTAGTGAGCAGTTTGCCCACACTGAGCCCAATCCAGCAGCCAACTCCAGCACCAGTGGTCTGTATTGCAGTCCCCCAGGTCTCTCAGCTCACTTGACCGCCGGGGCCCTCATCTGCGACAGAACTTGAGCTCCACATAGTTTACCGGCCCCAGGACCACTTATCTCCAGCCACCATTTTATCCGCGAGGGAGAGTAACTCGGCGCCGCCGGCCACCCGCTGTCATTTGTCACAGAGCGGGGTATTGCCGTGTGCTTGAGGCCAGCTCCAAGGCAGATCCAAAGCCCAATGCTTCAGCCAGACAGGTAGTACAAGGAGATCATGTGCCACAGGTCCGGGAGCCCGCAAACTATGTGTTCACTATCTTAGGCTGCTGGACCAATCCTTTTATCTTGCATTGGACAGACAGTGTAATGAAACTTAAGTGTATTGCATTGCAACATCTAGAAGCATGGGTCAACATACAAATTACAGCATATCTTCCCCATTTAACAACAACATAACAAATGAAAGTAAATATGTAAATAAGTGAAATAAAAGATGTAGTATAATTTTTTTTTTTTTTAACAGTAAGAAAAAGGAAACATAGCAAACATATAATCTTGTGATAAAAAGAGGACACGTCAGGTAAAAACACATTACACAAAATCCTTACTTCCTTTCTCTTAACTCTACTTGGACATCCAACAAGGCACAAAAAAATCACCTAGATTCACATCAACTTAACCCTGTGCACTTTTTATCAAAATGAACAACTTGATTGTCGAAGTACCGCTACTAATGCATCATCCCGTTTTATTTTTGTGGAAGTCTCTCCCAAGTGCCCTTTTTATGCTGTCTTGATAGTACATTTTCTAAGACTGCAAGAAAGTATGCATTTGCCCGTCCGCATGACATCCTCCTCCGACGCAGATAGTGCTCCATTAATTTCCAGTAAACTTGCAACTCTGGCAACAGAGTTGTCTCCATTGATCAATTGGCTTCAATAATTATTTTAACTTCCTGCAAAACTTGATCTTCATCCATACTATTTCGCCACTCTTGTCACTGATCAAATGCTTGTCTTCAAAGATGGCATCAGTCACACAGACCTCTATACACCATCAACAAGGGAACCCAGATTTAATAGAAGGTAATTCTGTACGTATGATATTTTCTGTTATTGGAGAACAGCCAGCAAGTACCAGAGAGAGCTGCCTATAAGTGTTTTCATGGTAGAAGAAGGAGACCATAGGATGAGAATCTTAGGCAAAACAGTTGTCAAAAAGAGACAATTTTATTAAAAAATATATTTAAAAAAACATCTGCATAGTCCTAAATAGAGATTCACTGATGAGGCAACACAGGTAGAGCAGAAGGGAGGAATAGTTATAAAAAATAAAAATAATTTTTTTAAAAAAAGTTGCTTTGCAGAGATAGATGTGTTTATTTGTTCACAACAGTGGAGTGCATGGGCGTAAGTACGCATCAGGTTTATGTGGCGCTTCAGAGAGGTCTGTAAGCTTCTGTCATATTACAGTTGTAATCGCTTCACTGCCTCTGGAGCTTAATTCTTACTCCAGCCACAGAGGCCCCTTCATGGCAGTTTCATAATGTGTGGCTATCTTAAGGGCTGTTTGAGTATCACGCCACTTACTACGGATTCCTTGCATTGACGAGGGCCTATTTTACATCTCAAACGTACACTAAATCATCAAACAATTATTTATCTCAGACTCACAGTTTGCAGAAAGAAATTATTTTTGTTATGTTACTGCAGCAGGCTTTTGTTTAATGTATTAAAGCTCAAAATGCAAACCAGATTTATTGGCTTTGCCAATGACTGTTTACAGGTAATTGTATGTAAAGGCCTTGCACAGATGATGGGGAGGAGTACATTTAACTTCCTAGATCCATCCTGGTCTTCGTGTTTAGCATCAGATATTGGAAAGTACATGGAACCTTCGTCAATGCTCCCACGATTACAGCCTAATGGCATAATTGCACAGAACTTTAAAATCACCTTCCAGGGATAGAATGTCATTTTAAATAATAAACAAAATAGCTCGTTTCATGTGGGTTTATCCCTACATTATCTACCCTAGAATTTAAAGCATCTAACAATTTACTATGAGGCCCTGGTCATTTCTAAGTAGCCGGCAGAAAATGCTTTTGTTAAAATAAATAGAAAAGCCAAGAAGGGGCAGAGGGTTCTCTGGTAAGCAAGGGTTTACCAGAGACCATAAGCCACCAGCTACAATCGCAGAATGGTTGGCGGTCTCGCGAACCCACATCTGGCACAAAGGATAGTGCGATCCTCGATATGTGCATGGTTCAGCACCATATATCAAAGTCCAGGTGGAACAGCACCTTTTCTTCTTCCTCCTTTGGTCCATCCCCAGCCATTCATGAGGAACCATGAGGCCCTGTTTTTCGGTTCCGGTTTCTCTAGCTATGAAACCATGTACATGTATAGCATGAAGTCTGCAGTGACACTGCTCCGAAAGGTAATCATTTCCAACAATAGTTATAAAAGATCAAAGCTACAAATATGTATTTTAGTGTTTATTCTTTTATGCAAGACTCCA
The DNA here is from genome assembly GCA_963921515.1 of Calotriton arnoldi. Classification (NCBI taxonomy): domain Eukaryota; kingdom Metazoa; phylum Chordata; class Amphibia; order Caudata; family Salamandridae; genus Calotriton; species Calotriton arnoldi. Next base: position 1,586,364 of record CAWUFW010002012.1, read on the forward strand.
GTTGAGCGGGAACCATGATTATTCAATATTAAGCATTTTCTCTTGTCCAGTAGCCTTCTGTGTGACATGAATACAATGGCAATGCTCACACATACGAATGCGGAAGAACTGTGAAGCAAATATCAATCAATCAACATTTGTAGAGCGTGGCACGGTCACCCATGGGGGTATCTGGGCGCTGGGGGCGAGGTCTCCGTAGAAAAGCCAGGTCTTGAGGAAACGGCATGAAGAGAGAAGAAAGTAGCAGAGAAAGCAAAACAGAGGGCAGAAAAGCAGAAACGGCAAAACAGAGCAAAATAGGGCAGAAAAACAAGCAGAAACGGCAAAACAGAGGGCAGAAAAACGAGCAGAAGAGGCAAAACAGAGCAAGAAACAAGCAGAGGAGGCACAAACCGAGGGCAGCAGGTAGATAGACAGAAGAGGGTAGGGGATTGTGGGCAGACTGGACAGGAGAACTGTCGTAGGGGGAGCTGGCACAAGGAAAATTCCTGGATCAATGGTACAGCGTCTAGAAACGGTTTGCTAGAGTGGCACAATAGCCCACAGTACGGAGTACTGTGCACACATTAATACCTACCAGTGGTAGTGTGCCTCCGTTTAATTTATGCAATAACTCAGAAGGCAGTGTTATACACATTCCATACTTCGAATAATATGGACACATTGTCATTGATATTTAATATATGCACTCTGCACAGACTACCATACCTCTTTATACAATGAGGCCAATACTTTAAAAGTATATTGGTGCTGAATAAAAACCAGGACATTAAATTATATCATGTGCTGTCTGACATTGTAAAGCCCATTTACTACATTTTCAGAACAAACCACAACAGTGACCTTTACTCACCATTTGCACAGTACTTACTTGCAGGTCTGTCACCATCATAATCAATAAACAATCTAATCTTTCCACACCCAACAGGTGCTTTTGTGAGGACATTTTAACACGTTTTTGCAGGTACATGACTAACAGGCTCCTGGACAAAAGTGAAAGTAGCCTGTGCACTTCTCCAAGATCACACTATCTCAAAGCCTCTCCTGTAACATCCCAAACCTGACTTCAGAGCACGCTGCTGCAAGACTTCATAACTGCTGTTCAAGTCCTCATACTCTTGCATCTGGATAGTGGCATTGCCCTACACCATGGCTTTTCAGACTCCACACTGGCCCTCCTCACGGCTGTCTCACATCCTGAAACATGCTTCATGAAGGCCTCAAGAATCATCACCCTCACTCACCCTGATGGAACTCCACTGGCTCCCCTTGCCAGCCCGCCACATCTTCAAAACCAACTGCAACTTCTACAAAGTCATCACGGCTAGCACCAAGCCCATCTTGCTGAAAAGAGCACCACTTCTGGTGGCTCTTGCCACACTCATCGCCAAGACACCATCAGACTGGTGGGGAAGAAGTGCAAAAATGAAAAAAAAACAAGGCAACAAGCTTTCTCCATTTGTGAACTCATGATCTGGAATATCACTCAGTGTTTCCACCCTTTTACAAGTTATCAAAAATTTGAAGATACACTTCTTAAAAAAAGAGCACGACGTCGTGACAAAAGAAACAGTCCACCTCCACTTAGAACCTAAATGGGCATTGGCTGCTTAAAGCTTCAAAAGACGACCTGGAAAACTACTCTGTAGTGGTTTCCTGCTCGCCTTGCCTGCCAAAGTGTGATCTCGGCTCCTCATCGGGTGACTGTGTCCGCTTCCTTCACAGTGACTGGCACGTGAGTTGAGAGGTCTGCTTTTTCTCCCCCTACAGTCGCTCACTAGTTGTATCTTTGTATTTGACCATGTGCGGCACTCTGTTGCCTTTCAACTAGGTTTGTGCTGTACAAATACATGCAAGGAAATAAAAACCTCTGCAAAATATTTTGGGGGGTTAGAAAGTGAAATATATATATATATATATATATATATATATATACATATATACATATATATATATATATATACATATATATACACATATACCAAAGATGCCCCTATATGTATTTTTTTTCTTCTTCTTCAAACAAGAAGAAGTCGCACTCCAGTACTTTATGATTCAGAGGGTTTTATTCACCACTGCCACCAACGCGTTTCAGCATCAAGGCTTGTTCACGGTTAGGGAAGTCCTTCCATTATTTTTAATTTATACTACTACTCCCTTGTGCCCACAATGTGGAAGCTACATAGCTTTTTGGAACAGATAAACACAGGAACGTCATGAAGACACCTAATTAAAAGGACTGACTATCTAGACCCTTTTAAATTTAAACAAAATAATATAGAAATAGGTGTAATGTGACTCAAAATGTCACTAAGACAAGAACTTAAAGAATATAAGTATGTTCCAGTAAACTATCCCCAACAAAATACATACACAATGTAATCGATGCAAATGTAATCAATTGAACAAAGAAACATTGTAAATATAATTGTAACATCACACTGATATGTAAAACTACACATCCCATAATGCCTCATTGTGGGCACAAGGGAGTAGTAGTATAAATTAAAAATAATGGAAGGACTTCCCTAACCGTGAACAAGCCTTGATGGCGAAACGCGTTGGTGGCAGTGGTGAATAAAACCCTCTGAATCAAAGTACTGGAGTGCGACATCTTCTTGTTTGAAAAAATTACAGGGGATTGGATTCCACCCAATCTGGATGTATGCACCCGATGGTGGAGCGCGCTGCTTGGATAAAGGTATGTATGTATGTATGTATGTATGTATGTATGTATGTATGTATGTATGTATGTATATATATATATATATATATATATATATATATATATATATATATATATATATATATATCAATTTCAAGGTAAATTATCATTGTGAAGAGGCACCTGTCCCCCCCCCCTTCTGAGAGACATCCAATACCAGGGCATGGCACTTGATATTTTCAAGCTGCGCCCACTTAATAATTTTAATGTAAATACATATTTTGACTCTGTAAACCACAATAACTCACATATCGGCACCCACAAAAGGAGGTTTACATTTTTTTTTTTTAAATATCATGCCATGTAATTACCTGGGGGAAAAAACACTAGGAGCAAATGTCAAAGTCAGGAACTATTTCCATTTGGCCGCCCGTTTGTTACCAAAAGTAGATTACTGCACTGGAAAACCTGTGAGGAAATTGTTTTTCGTTAACGCAAACGAGGCTGGTGTTTTGACAGAATTTCTGGAACGTGGGTATTAAATTTCTTCATTAATCCCGAGGTAGCACGACTCCTGATGTAGTTTTGCACCAACAATCACTCAGGCGATTGTAGGCAGGGGTTTTGGGCAGGAGCACCTGAATGCACCATAAATTCTGGTGCGGTATATATTGGTACCTCAGGAACAGCATCTTCAAACGCTCTTGTGCAAGTTCTTAAATGTCTTTGAAATGGATTAAAAATCCGGAATCTTGCGGCGAAAAACAAGAGAACTTTTTAGTCAGAATATTCACATACTTCTTGGGGTGGACAAACAGGTGATCACATCTCACCAACAGACCTAAAGCATGGCTCTTCAGCAAGCACAAGAAGCGAGAACAGCTCATTCACACACAAAAAAACCAACAAAAAACCACACACACGTAGTGCTGGGGTTTCACCACAACAGAGGGACGCCATGCCTACCACCCTCCACCCCTCCATCCTGGAAGGGTGCCAGTCACAAAGCTGACCTGCAGTTAGCCCCATTTACCGGTTAATAAAGTGAAAGTGTAATTAGGGTGAAAATAAAATGGCAAAAGGAAGTGTATTACGAGTCTCATTACATGACTCAACGGATATATTTTCCTCTGCAGTTTTCACTGGATTTTTTTCCTCCTCCTTCCAGCAGTACGAGCAGGGTGTAATGAATGTACCACTCTCCCTCCGAAAACAAATTCACCACAACAAATGAACACCAGAGCATCGAGCAGTTTATGTTGACATGAAGCGCATGTAAATATTTCTGGTTCTTTTGGTGTCACATTGTCGCCAAAGGCAAATAAACAGAAGTCAGAAACAACCATCCAAGCAAGAAAAAAATCCCCTCCCCAAAAAAACCATTCAATAATGCTGCATGGGTTGCAAAAAACGTCTAAGTAAAAAACGTGCGAGATCTCCTCAGATACATCAGCGCTTGGCGAGATTCATATACCTCATTCATTTGGTCTTAAAACAGCTGTTCCCGTTCTATCACGTTTAACCAGCATACTACCGCCAAAAAGCAATGCTGTCCCCACAAGGGACCAGTGACTCAGAGAAGCAGTGGGAAACTTTCAGCAAGCGCCCGGGGAGGAGAGGCAGAGAGCAGTAGTTTCGTCCCATGGGATTGAACTCTGCCCTGTAGGACATTTGGAAGAACATTCAAATGCATGGAAGACTCCTTAAACGTTGCAGGAGGCTGCCTAACTGACATTAGACGCACTACAAATTCTACTTTAGGTCACATCCCTGGACTGAAGTCTAAAACTACTGTTTTTAAATAAGTGAGGATCCCTAATTAGGACACATTATGTCACTGGATTTGGCACCATAGCCCAAACTAATTTCTGGCTTTAACAAAAGCTGTTTCTTTTGTAATCAATGAGAGTCCAGTGCTGTAAGTGTTCATCTAACTATAAATCAGTAATCTGAGTAAAGATGGTACTCTATCTTCATCCCATGTCAATCTGCTTTGGGGTAGGGGAGAAAAAAGAGGAGAGAGAGAAGAGAGAGAAGAGAGCGAGCGAGCAGAGAGCGAGCGAGCAGAGAGCGAGCGGAGAGCGAGCGGAGAGCGAGCGGAGAGCGAGCGGAGAGCGAGCGGAGAGCGAGCGGAGAGCGAGCGGAGAGAGAGCGGAGAGAGAGCGGAGAGAGGAGAGAGGAGAGAGGAGAGAGAGGAGAGAGAGGAGAGAGAGGAGAGAGAGGAGAGAGAGGAGAGAGAGGAGAGAGAGGAGAGAGCGGAGAGAGAGCGGAGAGAGAGAGGAGAGAGAGAGGAGAGAGAGGAGAGAGAGGAGAGAACCAACCAACCAACGAACCAAAAGTGTCTAAGTTTTGTGCTCTATGAGATATGTTGAAGGCTCAAACCGTCAACCAAGATGACCGCTATGTAGCAGAGTTGTCATTTCCAGGCTCCAGAAACCCAGCATATCCACAGTCAAATTAATGGAATATGCCTCAACTATGCAGGTAGGAGATTGGACAGCGTCCAAAGCCGAGAAAGGCCTGGCAGACTGCTGATCAGATGTGGGATGATGATTTGCAGTGATCCGGTGGGGACCTTGGTCCGGAAGAAGGATATGTGGTGACATAGTCCAGCCTGGCTGCGTACTCTATGATGGAGACTGGACGAAGGAGAGGGGGGAGGGGAGTGATGTGGGTGAGGACAGTGGGACACAGGGGTGTGGAATTTTTGAAAAACTGTACTTGTCCAAGGGACAGAGGGGTACAGTAATCTTCTAGGCCCTGTAAAGAAATCCACTTGTCCCACGTACTCTATAAAACTAGAAGCTATATGGACTAGCAAGGACTGATTACTAGTCAACTATAAAAGCCAAAGTAAACTTGACCATCTCTGCCTCTTTGCCCTTGAAAACTCTTATTATAAAGTTATTACCTTCCACGCTGCTTTCTTGCTGTCAGCAGTAAAACATTTGCCTTTCCACTAACTTGCCACAGGGCCCATACCAATTCCACAGCTTCATCACCTGTCTGTTCTCTTTGCTCACAACAAGAGCTTTACACACTTACTGTTAAAGTACACCACTCCCTTACTACACACATTCCTTCACACTGAATACATTGGAATGAATATTCCTCTCACTATCCATCTCATGGTCTTCTGTCCACTCCCTCAAAGGCTCTGTACCCCTTGCACATTTTTCTACAGGTTCTCCTCCCCTCTCAGAAGAGGGTTTATTCCCCCTCCAGTTACACCATAGGCTTTTCCCTTTCAAACCCCTCTTTTGTCTACTGCCGCTACCTTGCCTCCGCTCATTACAGGCAGCTCAGCCTTCTTTACCCCCTGTGCGATATGTACTCATCTAAGGGCTCTGAGCAACCCCTTTACCGTAACCAGCCCACTTTGCTTCCTGCCTTCCATCAGCCCTGCCAACTGCCCCTACAGTAACCATAGTAGTAAAGACATGTAAAGAGCAGCACAGGTAAATCATGTAGACACTTTTTGTGACCAGTGTATTGATGGCAATGCAGTGATGGCAAAGCAAATGTATCCGTTTCAGAATTGTGCAGTAAGGGCAATAGAAGGGAATGGCGAGGAGCACAATGACTGGCCATGGAGGAAGGAGTCAAAATTGAGAAGCCTGGACAGTAAAGCTCTGAGAGTGAATATTTCAATAGCATAATACCTGAATCAATGATGGGAATGTTATGTGGCTCACAGATGGCACTGAGGCAGACCTCAAGGGGCCAGGCTGGATTCAGGTGGAGAGAACAGACACCAGAGCTGTGAATTATTGAAAGAATCTGCAGGCAATATTCAAGAGAGGAGGGCTGGCCAGGTATTAGTATAGGGATACCTGGAGAGGCCTGCAGCAAGATCCAAGGACTAAATTGAGGAAGAACTGAGACAGAAGGGATCTAGTGCTAGGAAAAGGTACACATGTTCTGGAGAAAACCTTAGTGAATTCAAGGGCAGAAACACCAGAGGATGTTGTAGGGAAACTAGGCTGGCAAGAGAAATATAAAGGCAGCCAAACCATGGAGTCCAGTAAATAGAAGGTCAGATAATCCTAGGACAGAGGGAGAGCAGGTGACGGGATGACAGCACAAAGCAAGAAACCAGAGTTGTTTAGGCAGAATCAGCAAATTGGCTAGATGGCTCATTGGGTTAAGATTTACTCCAGACAACTGCTGTGGTCTGCACACTACGAGTTCAGATTTGGGCAATACATTTTTTGCTTTCCCTCCATTTAAGGATATCAAATTGAGTACTATTACATAAACAATATTAAGCTCTATCATTTATTGTGCTAAAAACAGAAGATTATTAAGCACTATAAATAAAACCAAATTATAGGGAGGAATGGACTGCAGAGGAATAGGTATAGGAAAAGTCATCAGTGGTTCAAAATAAAGTGGAAACTTTGTTGGAAGAGCCGTGTCAAGATCAGAGGGAGAAGTACCAGAGGACATAGGTCAGATAAGCACTCGGAAATCACCGCTGGTGATTAGCAGCGCTGTACAAACAAACCCTAAATAAAATAATCGTAGCCAGATGAAGAACAGACATGTAGCCTGGAGGACAAAGGGAGCGATGAGAGCTTTTGCCTGTGATCCAGTGAGGAAAGGTAGTCTATAGAAGAGGCAAAGTCAGAAAAGCAAGAGGTCTTCTTTGTGAGCCCTAACGCCCTGTTCTTAACTTGTAAGGTCGTGAGCAGTTCTGGAATTGGAAAAACGTTACTTTGGGAACCCATAAATGGGGGATCAAAGTGGGCAACATAAAGAGGATGAAGTCACACGGGGCGGAGTCCTGAAAAGCGGTCACCAAGTACATTTTTTTTTTTAAACTGTCACAAAAAAATTGGCACCAAAAGGAAACATGACAGAAAATCTGTTCTGGCTTAATTGGTTGCAACGTCTGCATTTTAAAATATTTTATGGGGTTAAAGCACGTGCTGCAGCGAGCTCTGTGTGCCTAGTAAATCTCAGGGAAAAATAATAACAGTAAGGAAACTCTGGTGGTTAAAGCACTTGCTGGAGAGATCTGCGTTTTGTTTAGTCACAGTTTTGACGCATAAAGTAGCATAGAGTGTTAATGTGTATCCTGCAAGGCACATCAGGTCACATGCAGATGACAGATTATTATGTTATGTAGATAGGGAAGTGGGCCACTGTATTATTACTTGAAGCTCATAATTTGCATTCTTTCTAATATAGCATAGTGAGCTATGAACCTGGATCAACCACCTGCATGTAAACTGTAAGACATGGGGTTTAGAACCTGGTTTGTTCTCAATCTGTTATTATAAGGCTACTAAAAAGTTTTTGGGAGCATTAATAATGGATCATCCTAGGCACTGTTATATTTTAAACCCAAACTTTTAATTTCTACCAACTATACAATCGTGGCATATAATCCCTACCAGTAAAGACGGTTTGTGACTCCTACACCTTGAAACCTTATTTGTGTTCTGCATCATCATGTACATAGATTTACACTACACACTTGTATGATTAATAGTCAGTGTATAATGTGTGCGTGATGTGAAGCGCTCTGACACCCTACAGTGGGATGAGTAGCGCTATGAAAGTATTAAATAAAAAAAAATTAGGAATTGCTATTTAAGTTATTGTTCCTTTAAATACTCATACATACGAATACATCTGACATTTTTACAATGCATGCATATGCGTTACATATAGGAGTTGCAGAAAATCAAAAACCAGCCTCCAAATCGTAGCTTCTTTTAAGTAAGTGATAACAAGCTGTGTGCCTTTGTTTCCCCATTACTTTGGCATTTAGGTGTTAGGATCTAGATAGCGTCCAGCTAGGATTATACTCGAACAGAAGGAGGGCTGATGGCACTTTAAATGTGCTCTTAGTTTTGGGCTCAAGATGGAAAAGACTATTAGAATCCCTGGCAAGGCAGCCTCCGCCATCCATCCTTCTAAGGTCGCTGAATAGCATTCTATTAAGTAGTGGTAAAGTCTGTTTTTATAGTGCTTGAAAAGAGCACAAGTGAAGTGTGAAGCATTATAATGTCAACAACAAGTACTGGTTAATAGGGGAGAACTGGTGAACGACTGGGATACAGCACTGTAGAATGTGGTGCTAAAAGTTCAGTGAGTGGTGTGAGGAAGAGACAGGCTGGGCACAAGCAACTAAGGATTCAAAGCAGATATAGGGGCATTAGAGAACAGCCGGAGGCAGGCATTTATGATTATGGTGTGGCATTAAGTAGAGGAGGTATTTAGAGAGGGCGAGAGTGCAGGTTAGACTACTAGCGTTTGGCCAGGGAGCCTGACAATCCCCAAGAGAGTCTAGGCTCGGGCTCAGGGTAAGCAAGCCACGCATGGTGGAACACAAATGGTAGCAGCTGATCAGTTAGGTTACCTGCACGGAAACCGAATACAGTGAATTTAGGAAATTGGGGAAGACCGGGAGAAGGAGGAATGGGCAGCTTGTGGGACACAGTGGGTGCACTTACCACCACCAGCGAGCTCCCAGTGAAGAAAGGTCAGTGCCACCTCCATTCGGAAACAAATGCCTTTGAGACACTGTAGTAAAAGAAGCCTTGAGCATTTTGAAACACGTCCCATGTCCTACTCCGTTGCTTGCTGCCTGCCTCTTGGTTGGGACTCGGTTCCCACTAGTTGAGTTGTTTGCGCTTTCAGTAAGTGCCTCCTGGGAGCTCCTGCCGTGCAGTGGGCATGTCATACTTATAAACCTGGACACTGTTAATCTCTAGCTGTCTGAGTTGGAGGCCCTCATCCTCCCACACATCACTTTGTCCCTGCTGCTCCGTATGAGCCAAGCTGGATGCCCCTGAAAACTGTTGGAGCCATAGATGCCAACAGACCCGATTCAGACAGGAGACTCCTGGTTTAAAACAGTTTTATTTTAGCATTGTGCCGCCTGAAAATGCCTCTGCTTCAATTAAGATCTATGGACAAAATACAGTCCCACGATCTTTTTTTATTTATTTATTTTAAAATCACCCGCTTTATAATTTCAGAATGTTAGCATGTATGGTCGAAGTCACGTTGAGGATTTCACATATTAACAGTTACTTTTGCGTTGCTTACTATCGGCTCATCGTTGTGCCAGCTGAAGCAGGTGAAAAATAAGGGGCCTCTTGTGTTCCTTATTATATTCTCCTGTTTTTTTTGGCCTAGACTGCGTGCGCCAGGAGTTCTCCTAGAGTTCTCCAACTATGCCACACAAATAAGTCAAGTGTCGGTCTTACCTGCAGGGCAGTGACCTGGCCTGTGTCCCATCTCTCTGATCTCCGCCATATATTTCCAACATGCCCGTTATTTTCGGTCTTCGGAGCCTACTACGCAAATAAACAGATCTATTCCTCTGGACCGATGGGGCTTTCCTGTGGAAAATTGCATCGCAAATGCCTTCAAATGGCAGCATGTAATCTTTCTGCACAGTAAATAGAGGAATGTCCCAGCGGTTCCTTGAATCAGGGACTTCGGAACGCTGTACAAGTGCATGAAATACTTCCTGCATTACTGGTTTTAAGGCTCTCTGGTGTCATTTCACACGGAGCTGACTTCAGGGGCTTTTAAGCAGCGAGGCTTCTGTGTGTTTTATCAAACAAGTACATCTTATATCCGTAACTCTTTAGGTCATTGAGGGCCTCCAGGGTCAGCACTTCCTCCTTGTTCAGCTTCCCTTCAACTTCAGCTCGCAAGGCTCCACTGACTTCTTGCTCTTCGCGAGAATTTACATACACAGCATTCCTGTCCACTCTTAAGGACTCGTAACTTACGACATGCACCTTCCCTGACCCCGCACACGCAGGCCTCTACCACTGCAGGGGAATCCGCACAGCACCACTAGTGGCATATCTTTATTGGTTTCACTAAGGGCGCACGTGCAGCAACATTTAGCACCCGGAAGCATAACTAATATGGGAGCCGGCATCGCTCACTGGCATCCTAGCAGTGTGAGGTTTCCGCCTCTCGGATTGACGGGGAGCACAAACTTGCTCACAGCTGCAGCCAGGCTTAGCTAGGTTACCGTAATTACCTATTAAAAGGCGCATTTACTAAGATTTCAGATTCCAATCTGAAATAACTGGTTTGTGAATATATTAGATGCACAAGGTTTAAAGAGAATGTCTACTTGTCCGGAGGACTAAGTAGACAATAAAACTTCTTGTCCGCAACAAGAATCCTCATGTCCAGGGCATCGGGCGATACAAATTCCCCACCCCTGGGTACATGGTGATCTCCTAGGCTGCTGAATCAACGGTACCCATCTCAAGGCCTCTGCCCGACTACTCCACCCAGCAGCGTTATGCACCTGGCCAATCTAAAATGGCAGCCGAGGCAGGCGAGCGAAATGTGGATGATGCAGCCTTGGGGGAGAAGGGGTGGGGTACGAGATAGGAGTTGCATAGAATTCCCCTGCTCTGCTTAAGCTTTCCCCGATACTATAACAATTATGAAGGTACGAAGCCCACTGTTGCCAAGCACCTTGGCAGCACCCACAGGTGCAAGGGGGCTGTAACTACTGTAGAAGCACGGGAGAGTGCTCACATCAAGATCAATTAGAGATTTGTCTCTATAAAGTGCTCAGTTGCTCCAGTATCATGTCACACCTATATGGAAGGTAGTTGGTAGCATACTGTATAATGTCTGAATACATTGGTGCAGGAGTATCAATCACTAGCAGCACCACATCTCTGACCCTGAAGCGTTACACAATGACAGTGACAATTGTTTACCCTGGAGGGTAAATATCACACCTCCAGTGAGTACCCGCTATTCTTCAGGCTCAGGCGGGGCTGAGGTTCCACATAATGAACTGCTGCTACTTACAGCAAGAGTAGCGGACACTATGCTAATAGCTTCCAGCTGCATACACCTTCGCTGCAAAGGCCATTAACCATGCTCGGATTGTGTGGGGGCATGGGCAGTGCACAGCGGCTAGGGGATCTTTGCAACAAAAGGGGCAGTGTGCTTACACTGGAGCGGTTGTCTTCCAGAGGCTAGTACACCAAAGGCAAAGCACACACTAAACAAGGGAAGCTTACATTTGAAAATAAAGTTATCAGCGGCAGCACCCGCTCATCCTGGCACTCCCCCAGAGCCCTCAGAAACAAGCGAGCCGACAGACCACCAGTATAGACATTAGAGGGATACTTATGGATATGAAGTCCAGTCTACGGGCAATCTACACCAAAATAGACCACCTTACGGCGCATTGGACCTAATGAAGGACCGCCTGGATTAGCATAGCAACCTGCGGGGGGAGGAATAACGCCAGATTTCTGAACTTGAAGACGGCACTCCGACCTTGCATGCCAAACTGCAACGACTGGAAAAGGAATTCAATAGTTGCTGCTAAAAACAAGGATCTTGAGGCACAGTCGTGCAGGAACAATATAATAATCATGGGCCTGCCGGCGTCAACCAACCTTGGGAAACTGGATACCCATGTCAAAACTTTGCAGGCCGAACTTATCGACACGCCCAACAACTCAGAAATGCTGATAGTGAAGCGGGTGCATAGATTGCTGGGCGCCAGGCCACCTTCTGGAGCACCCACTCGACCGCTAATAGTCAGGCTCTTAAACTATTGCTACCGCGATACACTGGTGCGACTTGCAGGCAAGAGAGGCCTTCTGCGCTACCAGGGAAATGATATCTTCCTGTATCTGGTCTTTACAATGGCAGTACAGGAAGCTAGACTAGCATTCGTCGAGACCACAAAAACTGCTGCAGGAGCAGAAAAAGTATGCCATGCTTTATCCCACCAACTCAAGATTCAACATCAAGAGATCACGCACATCTTTTCATCTCCCTCCAAGTTAGAAAGGGCAATCACGACCGCAAGCATGTTTTATATACGAAACATTATGGATAATAATTAGCACAAACCCTGTTCAGTAAAACCAAACAACATAAGCTAAGACCAGGCACCTGGTACAAAAGGTAAGCTTTGCAAACAAGACAAGTAGATACGGTTTCACATTGGACCCTGCAAACGGTAGATGCTTGCTTAAAGCCGACAAGCGACACACTCCTACTTGAAAAGTCTGGACATGTTGGTGTGCTTAGGTGGTACACAAAGATGATGGTATAAAGTTGCAATGTGGGGGGGAAACCTTGGCTGGAGATGAAAACATTATGCAAGCCGTGTGGCTTAGACCTCAGGCACAGCTAGAATGATGAAAAGAAAGGCCACATAAACTTGGTTTTTAAACTTTTAAACTGTGTGAATTTGAATTTTGTTGAATCAACGTACCGCGCACTTGCAGTCTTAGGCGCTGCAGCTGCTCCCTGCCTCCCGGTCTCTCTCCTCTGGGGCGGCCAATCACAGTAGTCGGGGGGAGGAGCTTAGTCGGCTCCAGGCACAAATGCCGGCGGGAGCGGGCACTCTAGGAAGAGGCCGCCACCCGGAAACAGTGTAATTCTCATTGCTACAAACTTTAATCTTTTAGCGTTTTAAACTTGGTTTTTAAAAACTTTTAAACTGTGTGAATTTGAATTTTGTTGAATCAACGGTACCGCGCACTTGCAGTCTTAGGTGCTGCAGCTGCTCCCTGCCTCCCGATCTCTCCCCTCTGGGGCGGCCAATCACATTAGTCGGGGGGAGGAGCTTAGTCAGCTCCGGGCACAAATGCCGGCTGTAGCGCGGGAGCGCCGGTGGCTCGCCAAAGGCAAGCCAGTCTGCGCCCAGGGCCCGTTTTGGCAAATACTCCTCCGATGAACTTAGACTGCTCCACTCTGCCTCACTTACGCTTAACCCAGCAATTATCGCAAGCTTGCACAATAATACCATACTCCAGCATCGGAAATCGTTCCCTGAAGTCATCCAGCCCACACCCCACCACACTCAGCAACAGCATAAAGTTGGGCGCACAGCAATGACAATTTATTATCTTAATACACAATCCTTAGTCAGACAGCAGCTAGAAATATTCACTCTCTTAGACTTAGAAAAGCCTGACATTCTCTTGCTCACCGAAACCTGGCTTACTTCTGAATCTTCACCCGACATCCTGGCGGCACTACCCTATGAATACTATATGCTACAAACTAATCGCACGTCAGGTAAAATGGGCGGCGGAGTAGCGGCCATCATCCATCAGGATTTTAAATTTACCACCCTTACCCAACTCGCCCTTCCCACAGTAGATAACATTGTAATAAAATTGGAGTCTGACTCGGCACCCTTCATATGCGTTCTACTGTATAGGCCCCCACAGCACATGACCCTTTTTCCTCACTTGTTGGGGGAACAAATAGCAAACCTGGTAACTAACCATGCCAGAATCTTGCTGGTAGGCGACCTCAATTACTGGGCCCACGACAATAAAGGAGGGCCGCAATCTGCCAAGCTGACTGACCTACTGAACAACTTAAACCTCACTCAACAGGTCTCCTCAGCTACACACATAAAAGGGCATATCATTGACAAAATGTGGACTATCAACCTGGCGGTTTCCGCTATCACACCTTGCCTATGGTCAGACCACCATCTGCTAAAATTTACCTTAAAGAACCCTACCACCAGTAAAACTGCCACCAATAGGGGGGGGGACTGGCAAGAAAATGGAATGCTATTAATATAAGCGACTTCCATACCACACTGGCAAACACAGCTCCCAACTCCATATCAGATATCAATCTCCATGAGGAAACCATCTCAGCTTGGCTCTCAGCAGCCAGCAATAAACACGCCCCGCTAAAAAAGTTAGACTAACACGTCGCTTTGAGGCTCAGAGGTGGTTTTCCCCCGAATTAAAATTACAAAATCTCGCCCTCCGTCAATCGGAAAGAAAATGGAGACGGAACTACTCACAAGAAGAGAAAATATCTTACCCAACGGCTGTGAGGGAATATAAAAAGGCGATCCTCACAGCTAAAGCAGCTCATTTTTCCTCTAGAATTTTAATCTCCAACAACAAAACCAAGGAAATCTTCGCTATTGTGGACGAACTGTCTAACCCAGATAGAGTCCTAAGTAAGCCCACACCGTCTCAGGCCCTCTGCGACTCTGAACAATTTTATTTATTGATAAAATCGCCTCCATCAAAGACAGTATTCCCACACACAGTCCTCAAGTAACCTTCCCACCGATGCCCACAAATCCTTACCCCCTTGAATCCTTCCCATCCATTGACACCCTGACCTTTCTTGATCTGCTATCCAAAGTCAGATCTGGTTCTCCCATGGATCATTGCCCTCCACACATTTTAAAAGCTGCTTTTACTACCTCACCGGAACCTGTGCTTGCCCTCTTGAACAACTCCTTATCTCAGGGCAGTGTCCCTAAAGCCTTCAAAGAGGCAATAGTGGTCCCCCTATTGAAGAAACCTGGGGCTGATCCCCAAACACTGTCAAACTACCGCCCCATCTCCCTGCTTCCATACTTAGCTAAGGTATTGGAGGCCCATGTAGCGAAATGTTTGTTTAGCTTCCTGGAACAATCCAAATTTCTTAACCCACACCAAGCTGGGTTTCGCCCAGCCCACTCCAAGGAAACAGTGATCTTAGCAGTAATGCACTCCCTACGGGAAAAGGCTGACAGAGGTACGCCCCAGGCTCTTGTGCTGTTAGACCTCTCGGCCGCCTTCGACACGGTCGACCATGGTATTTTGGTCGATTGTGTCAGAGAGGCAGGGATTCAGGGCCCAGCCCTTAGCTGGATCAATTCCTTCCTGAATGACCGTTCCCAGGCAGTCCGGTGTGGCCAGTTCACAGCACCTAAATTAACAAGCATTGGCATAGCCAATAGGTCTCGCTTTTGGGACCTTATAAGTATTTAGTTATACAGCACAATGGCTAAACACTTATAAGGTCCCAAAGGCGAGACCTTTTGGCTATGCCAATGCTTGTTATTATTTATTTCTAAACCGCCCCGAACAAAGATAGGCAGAAGTTCGCATCTGCCTCAATATATGTGTTTTAAATTTGATTTTGCACGCGGACACAGAGGACTTCCAGACTTAGGGAAGGGAGCGCGAGGGTGGAGTGGGGGGAGGGGAAGTTACCCGGATGCTCGGGTAATGCTTCAGATTTCCCAATCCCTCGCTCCGCCTGCGAGTTAGTGGACACCGCTGGTGGAAGGCAGGGGATTGGTCGATGTCAGGGGAGCTGGCAGCTGGTGGGGGGGGGGGGGGCAAGAGGGTGTTCAGCAGTGGGGGAGGTGCGAGAACAGAGGCCTGGAATTCAGAGGGAGGAAGCCGGCAGAAGGGGCTGCAGAGAAGGTGCGGCTGCTTCAAGGTCTCTTTGTAGCCCGAAGCCCTCCCGGGCATGCGAGGCGCTCTTCTGTCCTGCCCTGCCCCCTGGTGGTCACTGCTCGCTATGACCGTGGAAACTGCTCCAGATTCGTACGAGTGCTCTTTTCAAAAGGCTTTTTTTTTTTTAAACAACTTTTTGTGTTTCAGTTAACTCTCTCAAGTAGGAAATCGTAAAATTCCACGCCAAAAATGTGCAAATGTATTTTTTCGAAATCAGAATAGTTTCAAGCGGAAGGTTTTGGGAGAGCACGAGAGAAGCGCATGGTTGAGTGAAACAGACTCAGACTGCCTTTTGGTTTTTTTCAAATTTGAGAGCAAAGCAGAAGGCAGAGCCTGCGATCGATTTGCAAGCACCGTTCCCAGGGTATGGGGAGAGAAGCAGGAATTTAAAGGCGCTATTACTTCAAAGAACAAGCAAACAAGTGAAGCGCTGGACAGCAGAGACGTCGGCAGCGCGGCAGCCTGGGCTTTTGAAAGCTGATCAGACGCTCGTGCGTCATGGCCTTTTCCCCGCACGGCCAGCATGTGTTTCCAATTATCGCGCCCGCGTCTGGGCACGATAATTGGAAACAGATGTCTGCCGCGCGCGTAACCGCAGGGAAAAGGCCATGACGCACGAGCGTCTGGTCAGCTTTCAAAAGACCTAACTTAAAGTCTCGCAGAGCAGCGCTTGCGCACTCCTCGAGGCTCGATCTAAAAACTACGTGCGGGGTTCCACAGGGCTCGTCACTCTCCCCGCACCTGTTTAACCTTTACCTTCTCCCCCTGATCAGATCTCTAAAGGAAAGGAAAGTGGTCACCTTTAACTATGCCGACGACCTTCAACTGCTGTTCACAATCGACAACTCTTCCCAGTCTATATCTGAGTTTGTCTACCATGCAATTTATTCGGCACTGGATGAACCACAACCACCTAAGATTAAACCCAGGAAAGACAGAACTAGTCCTGACGGGTGGCACCCGCAATCCGTGGGGCCCACACTACTGGCCAAATGATTTAGGACTCCCCCCAATTCCTTCCTCCTCAGTAAAAAGCTTAGGGGTCACTATAAACAATGACCTCTCCTTATAAAACCCATGTTGGCACTGTGATCTCCACTTGCTTCTCTCAGCTGCGTAAAATTAGGAAGATAAGCAGGCTACTCTCCCAAGCAGCTCTGATCCAGGTCGTGATAGCTATGGTTTTATCACGACTAGATTACGCCAACGCAGGGGGCGTGGCCAGGGAGCTGAACATGGCGGACGTGTCTCCGTAGAGCTCCGCAGTTCGCTCCCTCTATGGGCCTTAATCCGCCAAGATCCTCGACCCTGAGCCTGAATTTGTAGGGTCCCTGGTTGCGGTGCCTGTCGGGACCCAGCAGTTGAGTTTTGATGGCTGCGGCGGGTCCGGTTCGCTGTGAGCGGCTTCCCGCCCGGGGTGGAAGACGGGACACTCGGGGCCGCGGCTGCAGAAGGCCTTGTGGTCGGAGGGGCGGCTGCCGATCCTGCCTCCATCAGAGACTGCAGCGGAGTGGTGTCGTCGGGGCGGTGCAGCCCCGCGGGACGATCAGCGGGAGACGAAGAGCCGGGGGTTCCCACGGCGACGACATAGCAGGCGCCCCTCCCCCATTGCCTGCATCGCTACCGGGTGCGGCCTTGTGCAGCTCCCGCGGCCCCGGGACGGGGCGCGGGTGAGTCCTGCCGTCGGGGGTCCGCGGGAGTGCGGCGGACCTCCAGCTTGGTGACCCACCCTCCGGAGAGATCTGGGATTACCCGATTGGGGCCGGATGTGACGGTGCAGCACCACCGGAGATCCCATCAGTGGCACTGCGGGGTGCCCAGCGTCCACTGGACTCAGGTTTAAGGGTGCCAGGGAACCGGCAAATTTATTTTCACTGCTTTGATCCGAGGAGTGGCCCCGGCTCACGTAACTGCCCGGTCCTGGAGCCTTGGTGTGGAGCTGGGCTGTGACATTGGGGGGTCTCAGTCCCTATCTGGAAACTACCCCATAGTGCTTGGCTGCTCCTGCGAGGGGCCCCCCGCATAGAAGGTACGGCTGCTGGTGAGCCCCTACAAGATTGTTTACAGTGGGTGTTTTGAGCTGAGACGTCGCCCTGCGTTGGAGTCTGGCTTGGGCTGCCCCCTTGTCTGTGTCTGCTGCCTCTTGCAGTTGCCTAATACATCGCCTGCCAGGCTGTTCCTGGTAGCCATGGGCAAGGATAAACAGGGTGCGGCGGCCCCCAAGCAGCATACTATGGACCGCTTTACCACCTCTGCCAACCCTCCCGGGGGTGAGTTCGCGGAAGGGTTATCATCAGATGCGACGAAGCTGTTGGAAGCGATCACACAATCGCGGACAGCCCTCGAGGCTCAGATCGGGGCCGTGGGCGCGGAGGTGTCTTTCCTTCGCCAAGATCTGCGGAAGGCGGTCGACCTCATCACGGAAGCGGAGACCAGGGTCTCCACTGTCGAAGACTCTGTCGCGGGGCTACAGCGCACAGTGGACAAATTGACCAAGCAATCGCAGGAGCTGGCGGCGCGGGTCGAAGATGCAGAGGGGCGGGCCCGCCGCCATAATCTGCGCCTGTTGGGCTTTCCGGAGGGCTGCGAGGGGGCCTCCATGGACAAGTTCATATCAGACTGGCTAAAGTCACTGTTGCCCCAGGTAGACATGTCCTCCTGTTTCGTGGTTGAGAGGGCTCACCGTGCTCTGGTTAAGAAACCGCCACCGGGGGAACACCAGAGGCCAGTGATAGCCCGAATCCTTAATTACGCGGATCGAGATGCCGTACTTCGCTATGCCAGGCTCCATAAAGATAAAATGGTCTTCGACTCGCGCCCCATCATGATTTTCCCTGATTACACCAAGTTGGTGCAGCAACAACGTCAATCTTTTGCGGCTGCCAAGAAAAGGCTACGTGAACTTGATCTATCCTATGCCTTGCTGTTTCCGGCCTGGATGAAGGTGATGTTCAATGCAAAAACATTTTTCTTTGAAACCCCGGAGGAAGTCTTTGCGTGGACTGACGAGAGACGGATTCTTAAACCTCACACACCGCCTCCGGTGGACTCCGATTCCTCCCAGGGCTCGCATCGGAGTGGTCGGCATGGCGGGGGTGCGACATCTCGGCGACATCTATCCCGCTCCAATTGGCATGCCCCAGGACCGTCGGGCTCTGGAGACTGAACTGCATTGGGTTACTTTGCCTCGTTTTCCCTATATTCCCTTCCTGGGGCGGGGTTGCCTAAGGGCGGTGGCCGCTCACTAATTTGATCGGGTCATAAAGATGGGGTCTATCTACAGGCCCTGGAGGGATCTGAACATGGCTCGCCCTGGACGTTTTGGGTGATGTTGGGTAAGTTTTGGGGGGGGGGGGGGAATCCATTGGAGGGACCGCTTGGGTCATCCTGTTGGGGGCCTGGGGTGGGTTTCTACCGCGACAGATACTCCGTGTTGCAGGAAGTATGGGGGTTGGGTGGGGGGGCGAGGGACAGTTTCTCAGTTGTTTTTTCTTTATTGAATGTTTCCGCACCATGCACCAATCACATTGCTTCGCCTTGCATGCCTCAGTTGCAGTTATCTTGTTGGACACCTAGGGATGGCCCACACGCCTGGTGACACACCTCCGGGGGAGCTTAACGTTCTTGCCTGGAATGTGCGAGGCTTGCTAAATAAAGTTAAACGAGGGGCAGTGCTCCACCAGGCAAAGCGGTATGCAGCAGATGTCCTATTGCTCCAGGAAACACATCTCCTGGGCACGAAGGCCCCATGCCTCGCCCGTTACGGTTACTCCACAGTATATCATTCCGGCTTTACACGGGGGGCACGGGGTACAGCCATACTCATTCACCGTAGGGTGCCCCTCCAAATCACACAACATTGGCTGGATCCGGGGGGGTCGATACACTGTGGTCTCGGGTACCTTGGCCGGCGAACACATTACACTGGGTAGCGTATACGCCCCTCACCTCTCGGTCAGACGTTTATCGATAAAATAACGCAGCTTTGGGGGGACCTCCCGGGTGGCCTTGTGGTGATGGGGGGCGATTGGAATGATACTATGGGTCCATTAGATAGGTGGCGAGCCCGACAGCCTGATACACCCCCCACTACATCCAAATTGAATGTACTTGCACATACACTGGGATGGGGGGGGGACACGTGGCGTGCCTTACACCCGGCGGATGCTGGATTCTCATACGCGTCATTGGTTCATCCCACTCTCTCACGTCTTGATTATCTATTCCTTCCACATAGCTATATGCACAGGGTGGCACATGCATCCATCCTGCCCCGTGGCCTGTCGGACCACTCGCCGATCCAACTTAAATTGCGACTGCTAACTAACAGGGCCCCCTATCGGTGGCGCATGTCCCCCTGGCTGCTCCGTGATGAGGCATACAGGGAGATGCTTAGTCAGGCAATCACTGACTACTTCAGATACAATGCCGGCACCTGCCAGTCTCCAGTTATATTATGGGAGGCGTTTAAGCCCACACTTCGGGGTGCAGATATCAGCTATCGCACCGGGGAAAAGCGTCGCCGCCTGGCCCAGGTACTTGACCTGGAGAATAGGCAGGAAGAACTTCAATCCCTCGTGGTGGGAGGCTCGGACCCCGTGGCCCGCCGGAATCTGCTGCACGTGCAACAAATGCTCCATCAAACCCACATAGACTACGCCAAAGATGCCTGGCTGGCCATCCAACATAGAATTTACCAGTGGGGCGATAAGTCTAGTCAAATGCTTCATAGACTCTGCCAGGCTAGGGTAGCCCCAACGCAGGTACCTCTTCTGCGGTCCCCCGCGGGGGTTGCCTGTACATCCCCTGAGGCGGTGGTACAGGCCTTTGCTGCTTTTTACGCGGCGTTGTACGAAAAACGGGAGGTCATCTCCGAATCCCTCATAGATGCCTTTTTAGTGGATATCCCTCCCCGCCGCCTATCGGACGAGCGGCGTGATGCCCTGGAGGAGCCTATTTCGATGGAGGAACTGCGGTCGGCCCTCTCCAACATCCACCCTGGCCGTGCGCCGGGCCCGAACGGGTTTCCATGTGACTTCTTGAGGCCTCATCTGGAGACTCTGGGACCGCATTTGCTCGAGGTGATTCATGACGCCTCGGAGAAGCATATTCTCCCTTCGGACTGGAGATACGCGGAGGTCGTGGTGTTTCTCAAACCGGGCCGCCCACCTGACGACCCGGGGTCCTATCGCCCCATCTCATTAATAAATTTTGAGCCTAAACTGCTGGGAAAGATCCTGGCGGATCGCCTCCGTACCTGTATAGAGGAGCTGGTACATCCGGACCAGTCGGGCTTCATGCCACAACGCTCTACCAGACATATCAGACGAGCTCAAAACGCGGTGGCGGAGGCTCACCGTTTGGGACGTCCCGCGGCAGTCCTGTTGGCTGATATCGACAAGGCGTTCGATTCATTAAGCTGGACGTACCTTTTTAAGTTGTTGGAAGCGGTTAACTTGGGCCCCCAATTCCGGGCTTACGTGAAATTGCTTTATACGGACCTCACTGCTTCGGTCCGGGTAGCTGGCCGATGCTCAGCTCCCTTCCCCATTCGAAGGGGCACTCGACAGGGTTGTCCGCTCTCCCCACTGCTGTTCGCACTGGCTATTGAGACCCTGGCGGCGTGGGTCCGTCTGTACTCTAACCTGCGGGGTTTGGATTGGTCTCCGGAATGCTCGGATAGGATAGCGCTTTACGCTAACGACGCCCTGTTTTTTTATGTCGGATCCGTGGGTCTCTGGGCCCCGGGTGCTGCAGATTCTGAGGGTCTTCGGGGAGACCTCCGGCCTCTGCGATAACCCGTCCAAATCCATATTATTTCCGATCTGCGGAGACCAGCGGTCCCAAGTTTGGGCCTCCCAGTTGGTGATTGCGGAGTCAGGCTTCCGATACCTTGGGGTGGTTATTACACGGTGCCAAACTGAAGCATGGTCACGGAATATTGCGCCGCTACTGACTACAGTTCGAGATGAGACGACGGTATGGTCCCAACTCCCTCTTTCGTTATATGGTAGATCGGCCATTTTTAAAATGTGTCTCTACCACGCCTGCTCTATAGGCTGCAAAATTACCCCTTTCCAATCCCCCCGTCCTGGTTCCGTCAAATTAATGCATTACTCAATAGATTTCTCTGGGGGGGGGGGGGGAGGAGTGGTTCGGGTGGCGCTTCCAACCTGTATCCAATCCACCTATTGCGGCGGGATAGCAGCGCCGGATGTACAGGCGTATTACCGGGCATCGCATCTCCTGGTGATAAATGACTGGTGGTACTGCTCACAATCGGACCCAGCCTACGCTGTGGAACGACTCTTCATGGCCGAAACCCCATTACTCCACTTTCTGTATAGCTCCTCGTCTCTGACGGAACTCCCCCCGGCATGTAGGACGGCCATTCAGATTTGGAGGCGAGCGGTCCGACAGATGGGCTGGTGGGGCAGACTCACCGATGCTACGCCTCTCTGGCGCGGCACATACCTTCGGCCAGTCGCAGCTCTGGCGGGCTTCCGTAGGTGGGATGACATTGGGATTTCTGTGTTGGGAGATGTAATGCGAGGGTCCACACTCAAATCCTTTCAACAGCTCCAAGCTGATTTCGGCCTGCATAAAACGCAATTCCACAGATATTTGCAACTCCGACACGCTATATCCCCTCTGATACGGGGCCTCACGGGTCTCCCGGAGTTCCACCCGTTGGAGGGCCGGTTGCTCATGGGGGACCTGGGTGCCCACAAGATTCGTCAAATCTATCAAACATTGATCACACATTCCACAACCACAATACACCGGACCCGGGCAGCGTGGGAGGCAGATGTGCCCACACTGACAGATGATGACTGGGCGGAGGCACTGGCTAGCCCCCGGTTCTCTGCGGTATCCACCCGATATCGATTGATCCAGGTCAAATATCTCCATAGGATTTACTTTACACGTCTGCGCCTTTGCAAGATGGGGGCTATTCAGTCACCTATGTGTCTCCGATGTGATTCGGAGGAGGGGTCGTTCCTCCACACTGTGTGGACTTGTGCAGCGCTGCAACATTTCTGGTCGGGTATAAGGTCCTGCTTGGGGCAAGTGCTGGCATGGCGCATTCCTGCAGACCCTCGATTGATATTCCTGCACAGCACAGAGGACATTGGAGGGAACAGATATAAAAGGCATTTACTGTTCCTAGGGCTTGCACTAGCTAAGCGCGACATTGCTCAACATTGGAAGGCGACACTCCCACCCAGTATAGGTCCCTGGAAGAAAGCAATGGATAGGTGCCTGTCCGCTGAAGTGGCAGTATTTCAGGCTCGGGGATGTCCGCAAAAACATAACAAGATTTGGGCCAGATGGGCCACGTACCGTGGCATAGACTTGTCACTCATGGAGTCAGTGGCTCCCCGAGATCCAATTGATAGGCTGGTTGTGAGCAGCTCACCGATATAGGTTAATGGGGTCGTGAAGAGGTGAAGAAGCAAGATTACACTACGTTTGTATAATGTGTATAAGCGATGTATGGTGCGTGGTTGGGGGCGGGGGGGTGGGGGTTTGGGTTTGCAGTTCTGCAGACGCCATAGGGATGTTATACGGTGCCTTGCTAGTGTATTTTGTATCTATACATGCCTCGAAGCTCGCTGGGCCTTGCCCATTTGGTACCTTGAAAATCAATAAAATTTGTTAAAAAAAATAAATAAAAAAAAAAAAATAGATTACGCCAACGCAATCTACCTCGGTATGCCAATAGGCCTCACAAAACGGCTTCAGCTGCTGCAGAACAAAGCAGCAAGACTGATTCACAAACAACCGAGATGGCAACATGCCTCCCCTCTCTTAAGGAAACTGCACTGGCTGCCTATTTCCCCAACGCTGTGCCTTCAAAATCGGCTTACTGGTGTTCAAATCCCTGAACGGCTGTGGCCCCAAATTTATAGACAGCCTCATCTCTCGCTACACCCCCTCACGCAACCTCCGCTCGGCTCATCTTCAACTTCTGACTATCCCGACTTTCAAGTTGAAGCGCCAAGGGGGCTGTAGGTTCGCTATCCTGGCACCGAGACTGTGGAATTCCATCCCACTGGAAATTAGGTCAAGCATCGACCTAGTGAGGTTCAGGAAATCCCTTAAAACCTGGCTGTTCACTCAAGCCCATGTAGAACTGTTCCGGTCCGGCACCTCCTAGTATTTTAGCGCCAAGAAACCAACTGGTGTACGAGCGCTTTACAAAACCATTTTAACATAACATAGTGGCTACTAGTGGATTTTGCAACAGAAAGCAGTTGTTCAAATGTCACATGCTGCAAGCCAGTTAAATGCCATAGATGAATTCACGTGGCATGGTTACATGCACACAAGGTATCTAGGATATGGCGCCTTGCATGCCTCCTGGTGGCATCAGATGTTTGGTACAGACAGCAGTGCTCAAGCTGGTGTGCAATACCTCTCCAGTTGTTGCAGCTACAAGAAGAAAAGCTCAACAGTTTAAGCTCAGTTCAACAAAGCCTCTGAGATCCCCAGGACTGGCTGCTTAACCCTGGGTGAATGGAGATGAATGTTCCCTATTGCCAATGGTCTGTTCCTCATTTGGCACAAAATGTGTTACCTTTGAGGTCTCCACTAGCACAGAATAGGAAATGAAAGTTCCAACAGTCTCTCTACTGCAGGGATGAGCAGGCTGCATGGTATATGGCCAGCAGGCATTAGTAGTACATGCTGGGTGTGAAGGCAGAAGGTATCTGGCTGGAAAGAGCCTCAGTGCTAGGCTACCCACCGCAAAACAAGGAGGTGTGGAACCTCTTCAGCAACCCTTCGGGACTTAATCAAAAGGCTGAAAGGAAGCCTCCAGTCTTGTAAGAAGATCTCCACAGCACCGTCCCAATTTCATTTAAAAAAAAAAAAAATGCATACAACTAGCACAAGACTATTCTAAACCATAACCCTTCAATCATGGCAGACAGGTTTATACAGCCTATCACTGCGGAGGAAGAGCACCTCAGAGCGATGGATGCTAATCTCACTGCAGAGAGTGACCACACACAACGTTAGAATGATTTTACACAACCCCTTTACTTATTAGAATAAAAAAATAATGCATTCTCATTCGAACAGAATGAGTCGTAACCTCATTTATGCCAATCCAAAACACAGGCTCTTGATTACTGGGAAAACCTGTGCAGTACAACACCCTAGAAGGGTGAGGCATTGATTCCTCCAAGCACGGCGACCAAAGCTGTTGTGATTAAAGCCAGCAGAGGTAACACGATGCAATATGTATATCAGTGCCTCTTCCCCAGGTACTACCTTACCTGATAAGAGTGGAAGAGGCCCTGCCTCAACTAAGAACCTGGTAGAGTCTCTATTAATGGTGTGACACCGACATGCCCCTTCCTCTAGCCTGCGCAGGGCTGAGGATGCCAAAATGATCGCTTTACAGCTGTATTAGATGAGCCAAAACTGGTTGCCGTACGAGTGTAATCTTTAGCCCTGCCCCCCTCCTCACCACCACCACACTCATAAATGAATCTACTTGATCTGGATGAGGAGATGGAGCTAGCCCTGAATAACTATTGGACATGGCGGTACAAGCTTACTCGGCTGCTCCCTCCTCACCATGCCCTTCACATGGATTAGGGGTTTTGGCAGGGAGCATCAGAGTCAGGCATGTAGTGGACTAGCTCTCCAACAATGAAGGACAGGCTCAGACAAATGCCACTTATGCCCACCATTCTTGCCTCTTGCTTTGGGTTGAACATGAAGGGAACTGTGTGTGTGTGTGTGTGGGGCGGGTGGGAGAAAATCAGCAGATTCATCACACGATCTGTGATGTAAAGCCAATGATCGCTGCCACGCTGTTCACGCCTGACCAATTACTGAATCAGGCAGAGAAATCCTTTATTTTCAGAGCCACAGGCCTGTCTGCAATTCTCGCCATTCAGCTGGAGGTCAGCTGTTCTCTTCTTACAACATATGCAGCAGAGGAGAAATAATGCATGCACCTTTTGAAACTACAAAATAAGTTTTAATTAAGTATGCAAAGCCAATAAGCCTGGCCTAAGTTGCCAGTCTTTTGGCTTCGTTGATGCTCGTTTTTCCAGGTTTCTGTTGAAGTTTATTGTTGCAGGAGCTGCCGGGCCCTCATCAACGCAAAAAACAAACATTGGCTAGAATCAAAATATTTTTTTTCAGTCTCAAAAAGTACATATTGCCATCGTTATCCCTTGCACGGAGTGAACTATCCTGTGTATGGATGTGATGGAGCAAGGTTTCAAAAATGAAACCTGCTTGTACGCAATCCTCCTCATAGTATTAATTTATTAAACTTGTATTGTCAATACTAACTTTTGCATTCACAAACACGAGAGGGACAGAAGCTTGCCTATGTGTTTTACTAATGAATAACGCTTGTCTATAATCCAAAATGTCCGCTAAAGCGCTGGAGCTTCATTGCGCATGTCGCAACCTGATCACATGGTGTGACGTCTTTCTTTGCTTGGTGGGAAACTTCTGCTTCTGCGCAGTGTGCACTAAAATGGCCGCTAAATGTTTTCACATGCTTAAGCTTGCTCTCATGTCATTATTAAATTGTCGTTTTCTTAACGCTACTAATGCAGGATAGTATTATAATTAAATGGGAATAGAGTAGGGAAAGTGGGTATACAGTGAAACTTTTTATTTGTGATTTTAATATTTTCTTCTTGCACTTTTAGTAATTCGTAAACTTGGGCCTGGGTTGGTGATTTGAAACTTGAGACAGATGGTTCTGCGCATGTGTCTCAAGTGTGCCAAGTGAAGTCAACTTGGACGTCTCCCAAGGCCATGACCCATTGGCCGAAGATGATGTACTCTATGTTTCCGGCGGACAAAATGTTACTTTTCCCCTGTAAAATGTATAACATTTGTCGTGAGACGGGTGGGAAATAAAGTGAATGTATTAATTTGAAGGGGCGGGAAGCTAAAAACAATAGGCTTCACAATTTAGGCCAAATTTGATATGGTGCGAGAATCCATCCCCTGTCCCTGCCCAATCAGAAGTAGTGGTCCCATATTTTAGCAACATTAAGGGGAGGTACATGGGCGTAGAAGGGTATAACAGATATAGAATTAGCTAATTAGTGAGTCTGAAGAAGGAGATGCTGCAGAGAACAGGCATCCACGCTGTTCGCACAGACTCTCAGAACATACAGAAGAGCTCCAGGCTGCCATGCTGATCGGTTGCTGACTGAATTCCTGTCCAGAAGAGGTCCTGAGGAGGAGAAGTCGAGTATCAGAGAGGGGAACGGCGCAGGCGTCGTTGTAGAGAGGTTACCGGTCCTGTCCTGATCCTGGAAGAGGTGTTTGCTCTTCATCCTTCCTGGGTCCTATCTTTTCCAACTCCTTGGCCAAGGGGCTTGGTTCTCGCATTTTAGGTAACTATACTGCAACCTTTAGTTGCGCTGCTGTCTCTATTCTCTCCCTTCCTTTAAACACCGTCATTTATTAGCAAAAAAATCATTTCTATGCTTTTTCTTGGGTATTACAATCAAGTACCGTGTTTTTCTGTATTTTACTCTGCTAAAACTTTAGATAAACATTTTAAAACTTCCTGACTAAGTGGTTATTTCAGGATTATGTACTATAGTGAATGTCACTCATTTTAAACTTCCCAATTAGCAAAGGATCCATTGGTAAGTTAATTACTCTTCAATCAGAAGGTAATTGGTAGCAGGGATTTGATAAAAGAGTATATCTGACACCCAGCGTAAGTATTAGTGTAGTATGAATGTATGGGCCCAAGTGAGTATATGGTGTATGAATGTTGTTGGCTAATATTGCGCTGGATCAGTTTTTTGGTAAGCAGAGGACGGTTTTTGTTACTCTTTGTTAATTGGGTAATGAGAATTTTATTTGTATTTTATTTTTTTTATGAACTAACATCCGCTTATTTTTGAGTTTTGTTATATGTTGTCCAGAATACCCCGGGGGAGGTAAAAAGAATAGTGGGTGGCAAGTGGAAGCCATACTGCAGTGAGGTTGTCAGGCAGACCTAGTACTGAGAAGTTAAGCAGGACTTCAAGTACTCGTTAGGGACTCTATGCGTGTGAGTAATAGCAAAAAGGGTACGCTGATAAAAATTTGATGTTATATCACCTAGTAAGGGTAACATTGGAGAAGTAACAGGTACTTCTGGAGCTTGTGTGAAGAGTAGACGGAAGTGTTTTACTCGTAGTGTATGTATTAGTAAATGGAAAGGTTTTACTAAAGTGTGGAAGAAACTATCTTTTTCGAAATTAGTGGAAACTGGCACGATAGCGAATGTTTTGTGTTGTTACTGAAATTTAATTAAGATTAATAGAGAAAATAAGTTTGCGTAAATTTTTGTAAAGGGAGGGTCAGTTGCCGGAGAGGGAGCTGACGTCACGCCGCGCTGGGATAGGTTGAAAAAGCGTGTGGAGAGACTCTTGTAAAGGAGGTGTCAGGAGTAGTGCTGACGTCACAGGTGCCGCGCTGGGATTGGTTAAACCAGCGAGAACAGAAAAGAGCAAATTGTAAAGGAGGGGTTGACAGAGAAACGTCACAAAAAGGCAGCGCAAGGATTGGCTCGGAAATAAAAGATAGCAGACATTTGATTGGTCGAAATTATAGAAGCAAATTTCTTAGTGGATAAGGATTGCATGTTAAAACGCAATCCGACTAACAGGAACTCGTCCGGATAGGAGATTCCTAGGTTTTGCAGAATATAATTTTGTACACATAAGATTAGATAAAATGTACGGAGAAAGGAGAAAGATGTCATTCCTACAAAAGATTAAGAATTATTTTAAAAAGGATAAACCAATCAAAACTAGAGAAGGAATTATTATTCCACCAGCTAAAACGCCAGCATCATTTATGATGATGGAGAGAGGTTATCATACTTGTGTATGGATGGAGAATTGGATAGAATACACTAAAAAGGATGGAGTATTAGCATTTCCCGAGAATGGTACCTTCAATGGAAGAATTCTTCAAAACGAGATTGAGGATGAATGATTTAGAACCCAGACCTAGATTAACCCAGTACAAAGCCCTAGAAGAATGGGAAACCGAGGCATTTGAGCGGGATAGATCTAGAAGTAATAGGAGTTACCCAGGATTTTACCCCAGATATTTACGTGAGTCAAGAGAGGGTCAGATGAAACAATGGAGAAGGACAATGATTACAGAAGGACTGTATCCATTATTTACAGAAGGAGAGAAATCAGGAGGCAAATGTACAGAAAAGAAAACATTTAATAAGAAATGAGGATTCAGAAGACGAATTTATGGAAGAAATGTTAAGAAATCCCCCACCATATCAGGAAGGGACAAGTGGATGCACTCCAAGTGCACCACCAAAAACTCCAATGATACCACAAGTAATGCATGAATTTACCCCGACTAGAATACTTCATGACAAAGAAAAAGAAGCCCTAGAAAAGACCAGAGCAGAATTAATACAGAAAATAACCCAGATAAAAGTACATCCTGATTCGTTGACCATACCTGTAACGATTGGTCCAGTAGTTCCATTATATGGTACTCAGGGAAATTGTCCTCCACCCATACTTGCACCTACTCCTGTGAGTAATCCCAAACCTGAAGCTCCAGTTATAATTGAGGATCAATTTAGTGACTGTGAATCCACAATATCACTCATGGATTTACCTATTCGAGGTTCTGTAAATAATACTCCAAGAAGAGATGTACCTGGAGGTTCAAAAGATGCAAGTTTAGTAACTTCATCAGGAGCAAAAAGTGCTACCATAGTAACACCTGAAGATCTAGAAAGATGGGTACAAGGGTCAGTTAAACAGTGCACACCTCCAAAAATAATGGACATTCATAAATTAAAAGTCGAATTAGAAGAAATAATAGCAGGAAATGTAGGACTAGAACGCTTAAATACCTATGATGAAGAAGAATTATTATTTTTGTGCAGGAGTATCACCAGAAATGTAAAAATATTCCATGAAAAATTGTCCAATTTAGCACTACAGATGGGCATAGAAATAGGGAGATCAAAAGTACTACAGAAACCTTATAGAGCAGAATTTGACAAAAATTTAGAAAATATGAATGCCTCTGGAAAAAAGATTACAAATAAGAGAATTAATGTTAGTTTTACAAAAATGGGGAGACCTAGATAAATGGAGAACTAGGTGGGCCAAGAAAAAGGAAGAGGCACGAACAAGTAGAACAGCATCTGAATATGTGATGAAGGAAGCAGGAAAAGCAGACCAGATGTATCCAATGCGAGAAGTAGCGGGAGGAGGATATGTACATGTCCCATGGAGCAGACAGGATATTTTATCATTTACGAATGATTTTCCAAAGCTGAGGGAAAAGCCAATTGAATGGTACAAGCAGGTTGAAAGGTTTGTGAAGGTGTCAAAAGGTATTGTTGAAGGATTTGGATGGTCTGTTTGACATAGTGGTACCTGCCGATTTATGGACAGATTGTAAGATCACAGTGGATTGGCCTAGTGATGAGTATCCCAGAGATCCAAAGACAGGTGCCTCGTCAAATGATGTAATGAAAAAGTATCAACAAGTGATAACTTACCTGAAAGGGAAAATACCACCGAAAGAAACAGATTGGGTGAAAATAGATCGAACCACCCAAGAAGCCAGTGAAACAGTACATTCTTACTATGAGCGCCTATTGCAGGTGTTTAAACAGTATAGTGGATTTGAGGACATTGGAGACAAAAACATGAGTCAGTTTGTGTATCGGTTTGTTTATGGTCTGAAGCCAGAGATTTGCCAGATGATTAAACAACACATGCTGTGTTGGCAGGGAAAGCCCATAGATGAAATTTTGAAGTATGCAAAATATTGTGGAGACTATATTGAGGATAGACACAAGAAATTGCAGGAAAAAGTGATGTGGGCACAGGTGAAAATGGCTGAGAAACAGGGAATAAATTTGGAAAATCCGAGTGAAAATCCAGGAAAAGATTCTGGAACGAGTGGTGATACGGGAAATGGTGGAAAATTTAGAGGACGAATGAGTAGAGAAGAAGCTAAAAAGAAGTTTCCTTGTCATGGATGCGGAAAATTGGGGCATTGGAAGGACGAATGTAAAAAGATTTGGAATAATAATGGCCCAAATCAAAACTTAAATCCACAGATGCAGAATGATTCACAGCAGGGTGTAAATCCTCAGAGTCAATTACCACCTCCACCTGTTCAGGGTAATGTAAGCAGAGCAAAGCACGGTACAGACATTGGATACCCAGGAGGGAGTGGTAAGAATGATTATATGACATCACAATTTCTTTTGCAGGACAATTACTGTGAATTCAACTCATGACGGTGCCTAGGAGAGGGGAAGAAGGAGTGCGTACTTGGCGCATCCTTACAGGTAGATCAGTCTGGTCCATATGTTGAAGGAAATGTGAAAGGTAATGATATTACTTTCCTTTTGGACACTGGTGCTACCAGGTCTACTGTGAGATCAGCAGACATCCCAGACCTTCCTCTCTCTGGTGAAGATATCAAAGTAGTAGGGTTAGCTAATCAAAGAATTAGAACACCTCTTACAGAACCAATGGAAGTCAAAATAGGAAACTTCAGGGAAATGCACCAATTTGTAGTGTGCGATTCTAGCCCAGTAAACTTATTAGGTAGGGATTTATTGTGCAAAATGAACTGTACAATTTTCTGCACGCCGGATGGTGTGGCAGTTCAGACACCAGATGAGGACCATATATATAAAATTATGGTTGCAAAACAAGGTACAGAAATAGACGAAATGTTTTCGTTAATAACAAAAGATGAGTTGCCAGAAGAATTAAAAGGTACAGTAAACCCCATAGTATGGGATTTCACCGGAAAAGAAGTAGGACTTATGGCAAAAATAGATCCAGTTCAAATTACGGTAAAAGAAGGTGCAATTTTCCCAAATTCTGCGAAAAGCAGCGAGTCTCCTCGGATCCCCAATGCTGCCCGGCGCAAAGTCACCTTTAATCCACTTTGGATTCACTATCTAAAATAACGAGGCAGGCGCTGGAAGGCAAGAAAAAGGTTTATTACTCTTAGAGGAGACCACGTCAACTGCTGACACCAGGATGTCTTCAGGGAGGTGTTCTACTGGCAATGCTTCTGACGCTTCCTTTTATACAGTTTTACACAATGTATTTGTTTCTTTTATCATGGTTACAAGCTTGGAGTCTCCGCCCCGGGCAGGTTGTCACACAAGCCTGACATTGTTTTATCAACATGGTTACACAAGCCCAACATTAACTCTCCTCCCACCCAGGTCAAAAACAGACAATTTAATTGCAGCTGCTACAGAGTCCGTTCTGTTGATAAGAACAGGTCCCATTGTTGGCAAAAAACCAGTCTTGCTGTGTGTAGTGCAATAAACCATGTTTGCAAGAGTCTGTTTGGTATTTGTAACCCGTTTGTGCAGGGATGAGAGGAAAGACGAGTTTGAGGCAGCAGATGATGTTGATGTTTGTCGTGGAAATAGTTTATAGCCCCCAGCACACATCAGGTTTGGTCAGAGAGTCAGAAGGCTGCTAGAGGACAGGGTGAAATGAAGGTGACCAACAGAGTACAAAATGGCTGTGGTAAATCAGAATGACTGTAGTTTATGTGCACGTAGGAACTTTCATCAGACAAGATGGCGCAGAATGTTCATGATTGTGTTTTGTTCTTAACAGTCGCCCCTTTGAACATAACTAGCCATCTTGTCAGTCTACTTCGATCTCCATAATGTCCTGTATTTCTTGTTCATACATTACTCTCATTTTTGTTAACTGAGTGTCCATAGTCTTAGGGCGCAAGGCACTTATGCAAAGAGAACACAAAGGTGGTATACAGTGTACACCCAAACAGCAACCACATATTGCCAATACTGGGACCAAGAGAAACATTGATATTTTCCAACCCCAGTCCTTTAAGATGCCCCAAAGCCAACTTCCAATTGTCCAAGTCTCTGATCCTTGATGAATTTCTGAAGACAGTCTGTGGAGATGTTAGATTGCTTCATAGACAGAGGGTGAATTATCAGGGATGTATATGCAGCAACTGGCACCAATGATGCGACATGCTCCTCCACGATCCGCTAGTACCACGTCCAGGACCATGCGGTTTTGTAGGGCCACCAGACGGACCGCTTGAAGCTCGGCAGTGTTGTTGGTGAGGATGCCAGCTGTGACGTTCAGGGCGGTTTCTACCGCTTGAGACAGATGTCTGATGGCTCGGCTGTTTGCCATCGGACCCCATAGCGGGTCGAGCCCTTTTGCTGCGTCAACGAACTGTGATGCGGCAGAGTCTGCTTGATCAGTGTCTTTAGAACGCTTTTCTCGATGATGCTCTGCAGGGGCTGTGTAGGTCGGTGGCAAAACAAAGGCGATGTAGCACGTGCCCCCCAGTTTCTTGGGAGCCAGGTGTAGGCTTTGGTTCCAGACAAAGTACATATTGGGTGATGCAACAAATGCTGGAGGATTGGCAGTGTTCAAAGTCCTTACAATGTTACAAGTGCTGTGACCCACATTCTTAGTCCCATGGCCTTCAATGCATACAAGGCCAGAGACGTTCACCACAGATAGGGCCACAGTCAGTGTTGCAGCAGTTCTTTTCTTCAGGTAGGAAAATGTGGCTCTGACAG
This sequence comes from Calotriton arnoldi, assembly GCA_963921515.1. Taxonomy (NCBI): domain Eukaryota; kingdom Metazoa; phylum Chordata; class Amphibia; order Caudata; family Salamandridae; genus Calotriton; species Calotriton arnoldi. The sequence continues at coordinate 1,619,863 of CAWUFW010002012.1, forward strand.
GATTATTGAACACTTGTATTTTCACTCGTTCTTTGGAGGGGACATTCATTGGGAATGTCGTATTGGAGGTGTGATGGCAAAAGGGAGCTGCTGTTCTTCCTGTTTGGTTTAGCCAGAACTCGTTGTAGAACTGAGCGATTGTCCCATCGGAAGTGGCATTGTCTTTGTAACTTTCTTGTAGGAGCATCATCCAGGCAAGGCAAGATCCATGAACAGAAAAGGGTGAAGGGATGAAAGGGATGGAATGTTCAGTGGCATGTGGTAGCAGCCCACAGACCCAACAGTTTGTGGCATTGGTGGCAAGATTGTGCTGGTGCAGCATCTGTACAAAAGAATTATTCCAGAATTCTTTGCGTCGTTCTCGGAGATGTGGCGGTAGTGATACCAGGTAGTGTTCTTTCTTTGTGATTGGTTACATGGTTGGTGACAATGTTCTGTATGCAGGTGCATTCTCTTCAATGATCCAGAGTGTGACCATTAGCAGGAGGCAGGTGAGAAATGCAGCTACAAGTGCAATGGTCTTTGTACTGTGCAGTTCAAAAGTCTTGGTGTCTTTGCGGTGGCTTTGCAGGTGTTCCGTTTCTTCCATCATCTTCGAGGAGCTCACCAACTGTTAGGACCACAGACTTTTGTCTGGTGTTTTTCCTGGTAGCGTCGTTTGGCTGTGCTACCGATCTGAGACTGACTCAGTTAGTGGCCTGGTTGTTGGAGCTCCCCCCTTTTCGTCGATCTTAGGTTGTACCCTTCCTTGGATGGCACCGTGGGGTCGGGAAATTCAGACAGTTGGAGGGTGTCTTCTTGTGGGTAGCAACTCAGAGCTGGTCGGTCTTTTGCGAGTACTTCCTCTTGCACCTCCACCTCTTCACAGGTTGCCAGCGTTGGAGGGACTTTCTTGCAGTGGTGGGCGTGCAGCCAATTTTTTTTTCCTTCCACTCGGAGGGCAGTTCGAGTGGTGATTAAGACTTGCCAGGGGCCCGTCCACCTGGGCTCCAGATTCTTCGTTCTTTGGAAGTTGCGAACTAGGATGAAGTCCCCAGGCTTTATCACATGTCCTGGGCCCCTGGATATGTCAGGCAAGGCTTGCTGCACCTGTTGGTGGATAATTGTTAGCTCGTTTGTCAATTTATGCAGATAGTCTGACATTAATATGTTCGGGACATCGTTAATGGAGGTGGGTCTTGGTGCCGCCCAAATGTTCATAGGCCTGCCGAAGACCACTTCATACGGGGTCAGTCTGTGTTTGGTCGGGGTGGAGCGCATTGATAGCAATGCCAATGGAAGGGCGTCGGGCCATTTCAACCCGGTTGTGGCAACTATTTTGGCTAGCTTTAGTTTCAATGTTGCATTGTGTCTCTCTACCAGGCCCGCTGATTGGGGGTGGAAGACGGCATGGAATTTTTGTTTTACCCCCAACCCTTTCAGTATGTTCTGTATCACTTCGGCTACGAAGTGTGGGCCGTTGTCGCTCCATAAAATTCTGCAAAGGCCGTACCGGGGAAGAATTCTTTCAACAATACTTTTGCAGTGGCTATGGCAGTATTGTCGCGGGTGGGATATGCCTCCACCCATTTGCTAAAAGCGCACACAACCACCAGGACATATTTTAGACCATGGCATCTCTCTAGTTGGATGTAATCCATTTGAAGGACTTCAAAGGGGTGATCAGGGACTCCAAACCCTCCCCGTGGTACAACTGTCCCTTTCCCTGGGTTGTGTTGTAGGCATACTATACATTGTTGTACTAGGCGCTTTGCAGATTCTGTTATCTTGACATTATGCCATACTCTTGTGATTAGTTCAATCATGGGGGTGGAGCCTATGTGTGCTGGTAAATGTGCCATGGTCCATATGGGGATGAGGTAGGCATTGGGTAACAGCCATTTATTTCCGTCTTTAGTTCTCCAGCAATTTTCCTCGTCTTTTAGTCCCACCTTATCCCACTCTGTCAATTCGTCTTGTGTGCCTGTAGTCTGTATGTCCCTTACAGTGGTCCTAGCATCAGTCCATTGTTCAGCTTGTGACCTGGTCACATACATTCGTGTCATGGTTCTGTCTTCTGCTGTGGCTCGGGCAGTAACGTCTGCTAGCGCATTTCCCTGTCCAATGAGATCTGTCACTTTCCTATGTGCTTGGCATTATATCACTGCTAGCTTTTTGGGGAGGAGGACTGCTTCCGTCAAGGCAGAGACTAAATCTCCACGCAGGATTGGTGTACCGTGTGAAGTCAGGAACCCTCTTTCTTTCCATAGAATCCCGAAATGGTGAACCACCCCGAAGGCGTATTGGCTGTCGGTGTATATGTTAACTGTCCTGCCAGCTGCTAAAATACATGCTCGTGTGAGGGCAATGAGTTCTGCTGCCTGGGCGGAACGTTGGGCAATATGGGCTGTTTCTAGAATGGTTCGGGCTGTGGTGACAGCGTATGCAGCTGAGGTGGTGCCGTCGGGGAGTTTGATGCACGAACCATCCACCCATAGTTCTCCATCTGGCTCTAGAAAGGCGGTGTCTCTGAGGTCTACTCTACTTTTTGTTTGTTCATCGGTTAGTGTCACACAGTCGTGTAGTGGAGCCACGTTAGAATCGTTCTCGGGTAGGGGTAACAGTGTGGCTGGATTGAGGGTGGTGCATCGCTTTAGGGTAATGTGCGGTGCTAGCAGGGTCAACTCATATCCGGTCAGTCGGGCGCTAGTCAAGTGTTGGGTTTTGGTCTGGTTCAGTAGTGTGTCGACTACTTGGGGTACTAAAACAGCGACTGGATTGGAGAGCACTATTCCTTCGCTCTGGCGTATTGATACTGCTGCAGCTGCCACAGCGCGCAGGCACGCTGGCAGTGCTCTGGCTACTGGATCGAGGGTGGCAGAAAAATATGCACAAGGGCGTTGTTTGTGACCAATTGATTGTGTTAGGACAGACAATGCACATCCCTCCCTTTCGTGTGTGTAGAGGAAGAATGGTTTGGAGTAATCTGGGGTTCCTAGGACTGGTGCTGAGCAAAGGGTATTGCATAGTTCTTTAAAGGCTGTCTGGCATTCGGGGGTCCAGGGGAGAGGTGAGGGGATGTCCTTAGCTAGGAGGGAGAGAAGGGGTTTGACAATGAGGCTAAAGTTCGGTAACCACTGTCTGCAAAACGAGGTGAGGCCTATCAAAGAGCGGACTTGCTTCTGATTTTTGGGGACAGGGTGTCTAGAATTGTCTGGATCCTGTCAGGCGTGAGTTTTCTCCCTTCTTTTGATAAAAGGTGACCCAAATAGGTCACTTGTGATTTACAGAACTGCAGTTTCTTTCGGGAGACCTTGTGACCATTCTCAGCAAGGAAATGGAGTAGTTTGATGGTGGCTGTGACGGATATTGGTATGGTGTCTGCTGCTAGAAGGATGTTGTCTACATATTGTATTAGTGCCACTCCATCTGGCAATTGTATGGCGTCCAACTGTCTTTTAAGGGTCTGGCTATAGATACTTGGGCTCTCAGTGTACCCCTGAGGTGCTCTACAAAATCTATACGAACGGGAATTTAGGGTAAATCCAAAAAGATAGCGGCTGTCCTCGTGTATAGGTATGGAAAAGAAGGCGTTCTTGAGGTCGATCACAGTGAAGGTGGTGGCAGTGGAGGGGATTAAAGTCAAAATTGTCGTGATGTCGGAAACTACTGGGTATTGTGGTACTACGATTTTGTTTACCTCCCGCAGGTCAATGATGAAGCGGTAGGCTTTCCCATCTCCCTCTCCCTGTCTCTTTACAATCGGTAGTATGGGACTGTTACAAATGTTGCTCACTACTTCCTCTACCACCCCTGCCTCTACCAAAGAGTGTATGATCTGTTAGTGCTTTCTCACCCTCTGGCGATATTTTGTACTGCGGTACCTTCGGTAGGGTTGCGTCCTGTCGTATTGTTACGTGTACTGGGTCAATCATCATTCGTCCTACGTCTGAATCAGCCCTAGCCCATAAGTGTGATGGCAAAGTGTCCAGTAGGGACGTGTCAGTCTCAGAGATGGAAAACATGTGCTGAAAAGGGTTCTCTCTATGGCGTTGGGGGTTGTCATACAGGATGACACGCACTCCGTCTGGTGAGCATCTGATAGTCGCATGGAAGTGTTTCAAAAGGTCGAGGCCCATAATGGCGTCTGGGGTGTTAGATGAGAGGAGGAATGTCGTTTCGACGCCATTGCTGTCAAGATTAAAAGGGATGGGTCGGGACAAAGGGTTGGTGGAGGGCGTACCGTCAAATCCTATTGAGGTCACATGTGAGCCTGACAAGGGTGCCCTTGGAATCAGTCGTTTGGATAGTGCACTACGTGTTGCTCCTGTGTCTACCAAAAATGGCGACCTTGTGCCCAGGACCTCAGCGGTAACATAAGGGCCTTGCTGATCAACGCAGAGCTCGACTGGATCCCTCCCTTGCCCCTGGCTGTCCTATGCAAAGTCGTACGTATTGTCATAATCTGTCTGTTGGTACTGATTCTGTCTGGGATGGTCAAATGCGTTCACTCTTCCTGGCCTTTCCTCGCTTGCTTCACTCGCGTACCCTCTCCCACGTCCTCTTCCTCTCTGTCCACTTGCTATTTCCCTCGCCCCTCTGCCCCTAGCAGCTCCTAACAAAGCCGGGCAGTGGGATTTCCAGTGTCCATATTTTTTGCAAAATGCACATTGATCCTGTCCTAGGTCTTGGCGTCCTACATATGATGTAGATGGATTGTTCCTAGGTGGCTGTACTCTAGGGGTATTCTGCTGGTTTCCTCCCCTATATTGCTCCTCTCCTGTATTCGCCCCCTGGAGTTGTGCTATCATTACCCTTTCCTTCAAGTCCTTCTTTTTCCTTTCTGTAGCCCTGTCATTTTCGTTTCTCTGATGCTCGTAATACTAGGCCATTTGGAGAATGGCCGTCGGTTTAGATGCTGCCCAACTACTTTCACTGGCTTGTAGTTTCTGGGATACATCTGGCAGTAATCCTTTGACGTAGTTCTGCACAAATAAGTGGTGTCCGGTTGCGGTGGACATGTCTTGTCCACTGTAATCAGAGAACACAGTTTCAAATCTGGAGAAGTACTCTGAGACGTCCTCTTGTGGTTTCTGGCGGCATGCGGTTACTATGGACCAGTCTATCTTTTTCTCTGGGATCAGCGTTTTCACTTTCTGCACTATTTTGTCAGGGAGGTCTAATATTGCTTTAACTGGTTTTTGACCAGGGTTCCGCTGTTTATCTAGTGTGTCGAGTTGTTCCCAGGTATGACCAAACAGTTCGGTATGGTTTACTTTCTTAACCTGTTTCCACACATCTGCTGGCAAACATAACCCGAAGAACAAGTCTATGTCGGCAAGTGTCATTGTTGATCCCAGAGCGGTACCTAGCTCGGCGTAAAGGCGGTGGGGTTCTTTCGTAAATCCGGCAAAGATTTACGGAAGGTCAGGATGTCCTGTCTGTCCCATGGCTGATACACCCAATTGTAGACCACCCTTCCTCTAGCGTCTTCATGGTTTATATAGTCATTAGTCCCTTGTCCTCTAGGAGGTACCCAGTAAGGGGCAGCTTCTTTTATTGGCATCATGCTATCTGTTTTTTCCACTGGGGGTCCTGCTACCTTAGTTGTCCTGTCCCTATCTATCTGTCCTTGTTCTATGAGGTGACGCAATACTTCTAGTGTGGATGAAAATAGTTCTGCAACATCGTTGTCGCCTTCATCTCCGATGTCTACCTTCCTGTAGAGAGCCACTAATCGCTCGGGCCCTACGTTTTGGTACTTCTCTTCATAAGCAGTAAGGGTGTGGTAACAGACGTACAATAAAGTATCGTTTGCGGTTTTCAACATAGGAGTCGCATATGTCTGTTACGTGTTCTTCTGTTTCTTTCCTATCTATGAGGGTTTTAACTATTTTATCAATGCCTGCTCGCTCATTTTTACTTAATCGCGGGACCCTGGGCGCTCCTATTTCCTTGGTTCCTACCTCTACTACTGCCTCCTTTGATGAGGCATTTGGTGTGGGTGGCTCGGTGGGAGCAGAGGTGGTGGAGACTGAGGCGATCGTGCCATCTCCAGCTATACTTTGGGGGTCCTGGCGTTGTACTACGGGATGAGTAGGGGCATAAGGGGGTGGCATGTATATCATTGGGGGACCTAACAATAAATCATCATCTACCCCCTGTTTTGCTGGTAACTCGGGGTAAAGAGTTAAGGGCGTTCTAACAGGGCATTGACCTGATATTTTTGATTCCTGTTCCTTTTTATTGATTTCCTTTTCTTTTAGTTCTTCTTCTAACTTTTTACAGGCTTGGTAAGCTGATTTTCGCGTTTCTTTATCTTGTCTAGCTTCATCTCTTTTCTTTCGTTGAGCTGCTTCTTTTCGCCATAAACCAAAACTATCAAACATGGCTGGTCTAGCTTTCTTTTTGTGGAGAGCTAATTCTAACGTTTCTATTTTAGCGGGATCGAAAGATCCCGTCAGTGGCCACTGATTTACCCGGTCCTTCCTAGTGTACTTATGCCATAGTTTGCTATAAGCTACGGTGGCTAATCCATATTTTACGTACATGTCCTTGTTAGGGGTGCCTTCCGGCGGTGCCGGATGACTGACCTCTAACAAACGGTCCGGTCCAAAACAATCAAACAATCTAGAGAAAACAGGCATGACGTATTTAGCGGTCAAAATGAATATCTCAATTAATGTTAGACAAAAGTCTGCACTACCTGTCCTTCGCTGTCTGCAAAGAGAGAATATTCCTATTCTACGTTGTTTGCAAGCAGGGAATGTCTCAAATAACTCAAAAAGGAATACTAGTATTTCTATCAATCAATTTAAGTCATGTTTTCTCACGACCTTACCCGGACCGTATGGACAGTTCTTCGTATTCCCCTTCCAGCGCCTGGTTGTCCTCTTACTCCAACAATCAATGCGGCGTTCCTGTAAGGCCCCAGTCAGGACCGCAGGTCACCCGAGAGAGGTCCGTTCGGAACCGGTGAAGTTCAGTCAATTGGCAGCCAGACGAGGGTCTCTTTCAGGCAGGTGCACTCCAATCATTTAGTCGTTCACTCCGTCGTTAGGACCTCTCTACTGGACCCACGTGTCTCTGATGGGGCCCCCCGTTGGGTCGCCAATTTGTGAAAAGCAGCGAGTCTCCTGAGATCCCCAATGCTGCCCGGCGCAAGGTCACCTTTAATCCACTTTGGATTCACTATCTAAAATAACGAGGCAGGCGCTGGAAGGCAAGAAAAAGGTTTATTACTCTTAGAGGAGACCACGTCAACTGCTGACACCAGGATGTCTTCAGGGAGGTGTTCTACTGGCAATGCTTCTGACTCTTCCTTTTATACAGTTTTACACAATGTATTTGTTTCTTTTATCATGGTTACAAGCTTGGAGTCTCCGCCCCGGGCAGGTTGTCACACAAGCCTGACATTGTTTTATCAACATGGTTACACAAGCCCAACATTAACTCTCCTCCCACCCAGGTCAAAAACAGACAATTTAATTGCAGCTGGACCTTGCTTCAGGGTCTAAAAACGAGTGAGACCGGCCAGATCTAAGAGTCCGTTCTGTTGATAAGAACAGGTCCCATTGTTGGCAAAAACCAGTCTTGCTGTGTGTAGTGCAATAAACCATGTTTGCAAGAGTCTGTTTGGTATTTGTAACCCGTTTGTGCAGGGATGAGAGGAAAGACGAGTTTGAGTCAGCAGGTGATGTTGATGTTTGTCGTGGAAATAGTTTATAGCCCCCAGCACACATCAGGTTTGGTCAGAGAGTCAGAAGGCTGCTAGAGGACAGGGTGAAATGAAGGTGACCAACAGAGTACAAAATGGCTGTGGAATCAGAATGACTGTAGTTTATGTGCACGTAGGAACTTTCATCAGACAAGATGGCGCAGAATGTTCATGATTGTGTTTTGTTCTTAACAATACTAGACAGTACAAAATGAGTGCAGAAGTAAAAGCAGGAGTCATTGAAGAAATAAATCGAATGGTAGAACAAAACATCCTAAAAGAAGTAATGGGTAGCCCATGTAATTCACCAATCATGGGACTAAAGAAACCTAGTGGAAAATATAGGATTGTTCAGGACCTGAGGAAAATAAATAAGATTGTAGAACCAAGTTGTCCCATAGTACCAAATCCTGCAGTAATTCTATACCAGATCCCTTGGAATGCAGGATGGTTCACAGTAATTGATTTGTGTCAAGCATTCTTTTCAATACCATTGCATCCAGACAGCCAGTATCTTTTCTCATTCAAATTCGAGAATAAAGTCTATGTGTGGAATAGTGTTCCTCAGGGGTACACAGAAAGTCCTTCCATCTTCAACCAGATACTGAAAAAGTGCCTGGAAAATTTGGTGATGCCAGGAAGCTCAGTCTTAGTTCAATATATTGACAACTTATTAGTGGCGTCGACCACCAGAGAAGAATGTTGTTGATTCCATAGCATTATTAAATCTTTTGGCTGAGGAAGGGCATAAAGTCTCACCTGAAAAGTTAGTTTTGCAGGACAGCTGTTAAATACCTGGGACATCAAATTGAGAGGGGAAAAAGAAGAATAACCTCTGAAAGAGTAGAATTAATAAAAAGAATGCAAATGCCTGTAACACAAAGACAAGTGCGAATGTTCCTAGGAATAGTAGGCTACTGTCGACAATGGATACCACATTTTTCCATGTTAGCTAAACCATTAATTAACATGACGAAAAAGAAAGCAAAGGACCCGGTTGAGTGGGAGGATGAAAGTGTAGAAGCTTTTGTAAAATTGAGAAACTCACTTTGTTCAGCACCTGCCTTAGGCATGCCCGATTATAAAAGAGAATTCGCATTATTCTGTCAAGAGAGAGAGAAAATTGTGCACTTTGTCCTAACTCAGAGACATGGACTAGACAAACGTCCTATAGCGTACTTTTCTGCTACATTGGACCCAGTAGGAGCCGCGTTGCCAGGATGCTTAAAAGCAGTAGCAGCAACTTGTTTGAGCATTGAACAAAGCGAGTCAATTGTGATGGGACATCCTGTAAAAGTGTATGTTCCACATGCAGTTGTGATTCTGTTGACAAGAACAAGAACTCAGCATCTTACTCCTAGTCGGCTGACTAAATATGAGAGAATAATAATGGGTGCTGAAAATGTGACCATGGTAAGGTGTACGATAATAAATCCAGCAACCTTATTGCCAGACCCATATCATGAAACAAATAAAGATGACGAAGAAGATGAACATGATTGTGTACAGATTACAGAATTATGTACAAAACCACACCCAGATATAGAGGAACAGCTTCTTAAAAAGCCAGACAGGGAGCTATTTGTCGATGGTTCATGTCAAAGACATGAAGATGGTAAACTAACTGCTGCCTATGCGGTATGTGAATTAACTGGAATAGTCGAAGCATCCTATTTACCAGGAGTAAATTCTGCACAAGTAGCTGAATTGATTGCATTAATAAAAGCTTGCAAAATTGGGAGGAATCAGAGAGTAACTATATTTACTGATAGTCAATATGGTTACGGGGTTGTGCACGATTTTGGCCAACTATGGATGCAGAGGGATTTCATGACTTCTTCAGGATCCCCTATTAAAAATGGACAATTTGTAAGGGAATTGCTAGAAGCAATACAATCACCAAAAGAATTGGCTGTGGTGAAATGTGCCGCACACCAGTCAGGAGATGACTGGGTGGTAGTTGGCAACAGATATGCAGACCTGGTGGCTCAACATTGTGCCAAAACCAGAACGTCAGTAAATAAGAGGGTGGAAAGAATGGGAATCAGCTGCCAACTTATGCTGTATATGCCACCAGAAACTTGGAATGAAGTAAAGAAATTGCAAGATGAGGTTGAGGAAAGTGAGAAGAATTTGTGGATTAAAGTAGGTTGTTCCCAAAGAGGAGATGATGAAGTGTGGATCAGTGCAGATGGCAGACCAGTCATGCCAGACTGTTTACTCTCACAAATGGCTAGAATGCATCATGGAGACACACACATAGGGAGAGATGCAATGATTAGGCTGTTCAGACAAAATTGGTACAATCCCAAGTTTAGGGCTGTTGCAGAAAGTCTTTGCCAGAGATGTCTAACTTGCCAAATGCATAATCCAGGCAGGAAAACGATAATTGGGTTTGGAAAGATTGGAAAGGCAGAGGGCCCATTTATAAGACTCCAGTTTGACTTCATACAGTTACCACCACGCAGAGGACTAAAATATGTACTAGTCATAGTGTGTCTGTTTTCAAAGTGGGTGGAGGCTTACCCTACTAGGAGAAATGACAGTATTACAGTTGCAAAACTATTGTTACGTGAGCTCATACCTAGGTTTGGTTTCCCAGTATCTTTGGAATAAGATAGAGGAAAACACTTTAACAGCGAAGTGATTCAGATAATTTGTGAAGCATTTCAAATCAAACAGAAATTGCACTGTGCATATCGCCCAGAGGCTTCTGGAGTGGTAGAACAATTGAATGGCACTATAAAGTCAAGATTGGGAAAAATGTGTGCATCAACATCATTAGAGTGGCCAGACGCATTGCCACTTGTCTTGATGGGAATCAGAAGCTTACCTGACAGAACGACAGGATTGAGCCCCCATGAAATAATGATGGGAAGAGCAATGAGACAAACATGTTCCCACAAACAAATTAATAAATATATCTGATGATATGGTTCTGGATTATTGCAAAGGATTGGCTGACCTAGTGCGTTCTCTCTCATATCAGGTCGGAGAAGACGCAGTTTCCAGGCAGCCTGAACTAGAACATGATCTGAATCCTGGTGATTGGGTGGTAGTGAAGAATCACACCAGAGAAACGTGTCTATCACCCAGGTGGAGCAGACCTTGTCAAGTTATATTGACCACCAATACAGCAGTGAAGTGTGCAAGATTTCCTGATTGGATTCACGTAAGCCACACAAAGAGAGTACCAGAACCTGAAGAGGAGAATCCACAGACAACGCCAATCACTGAAGAAGCTGAAGGTTGCCAAGCTGAGGAATCTCAGGCTAGAGGTTCGAGAGAAGCTGACGGAGAACAACCAAGCACAAGTCAGGATTGGATACCAGTGGTAGAAGTTCCTGAAGTATATTACAGAACGAGAAATCAAACTAAATTGGAAGAAATTGAAGAAGATCAGATAGGTGAAGAAGAAGCTGTTCAGGATCAAGAAGAAAAGATAGTAAAAGATCCTGAACAAAATAAGATAGGGAAAGAAAATTTGACACAAAACAGTGAAGATTTAATAGACTTTACACAGGGAAAGACAGGTTTAGAAGAATCTGGTCAGGCTGCAGAAGTTCACAGTGCAATAAGCCCTGATCAGAAGCAGTTAGATCAAGAAGAATTCACTAAAGAAAAAGGGGTCGATACAAATGAACATAAAGAAATAAAAAAGGAACAAAGTCAAAATCTTGAAAGTCATTGTGGAGCTACTGAAGAGAAACCAATCAGACCTGAAAAAGAACAAAAAAGAAGCAGTAAACAAAGAAAACAGAACAATATTGAGCAGTGAAAATAACGAAATATCTGAAGACGAAAACAGAGAAACAGTGCCAATCAAGAAGACAAGAAAAGGAGATCGTTGGCCAAGTGTCATTAAAAGAGTAAAGTACCACATAACAACCAGAAGTGAAGATCCAGAACAAGTACCTGAAGTGACAAGTCAAACTGAACAAGAGAAAAAGTCAGGAAAAATAAAAAGTAAAAGACTGAGACTTGTGAATAACAAATTCAAGGGTCCTGACTGGACTTATATTATTCTTGAAGATTTTGAAAGCTCAGAGTCAAGTGACAGTGGTGGCGAAGGAACAAGTGAAGAACTAACATACGAAGAAGAAACAAGACCACCCTGACTAAACAAAAGAATCCTCTAAAGAAAAGGAGATAAGAAGAGCAAACTTCCTTGTCGAAAAATGCCTGATGATAGTTACTGGGAGACCAAAACGAAATTGTTGTAGGAGATGCTGTGCAATCTGCATATGTAGTCTAGTATTAGTGCTTACAGTATGGCTAGTACTGATTGTAGCAGTTCCTTACCTTATGATAATAGATAAGAAGATTAATAACGAAACTAAAGGGAGGACAGCAAACATGAAGGGTAATAGAGTAGAACTAATGGCAGAAGATGAGGCAGAAATTCATCATGAAGTAGCTGACGACACTAGTTTAAATGTTTTCACAAAGTTATTGTTTCAATATGTAGACACAATGGAAGTTAGTAATTGTTATGTCTGTATGAAACTACCTGAATCAGTAGCGGAAGGATTAACATACCATCACTTACCTCTGACATATGGCATCTCATGTAGTGCATTAACAAGTTTATTTTATAAAACAGGTAGACTGCAGTATTATTATTCAAACTTAGATGTGATATTTTCTGAGGTTCCGATTCGCAAGAGTATGAACCCAGTGCTTAGTAGTCAAGATGCAGTTTATGGGTGAATTTTTCTTAACAATGAAATCGATAGACATAACATATGCACATAGACACAATCTAACATGTTCTTTACTAGAAGAAGAAAATATATTTTTGAATTTAGTAGAAGATAGAAGACATGATTTTCAAAAGAAAGCTTCAGAGCATTAGGCTCAGTTGCCACCTTGGGCGGAGAAAGAAGGGAGTTATACACCTGGCAAAGCTCAAGCTGCAATGGCTCTGGATTTCGTAAAGACAGGGAAAATTTGTCTTCATAGGTTAAAGACTGATTATAACAATGTTTTCATTGGTACCAGTGAATGTGAACACCATTTTTTAATTCTTGGAGGTTGGGGACTCAAAGGAGGAACTGATTCAGTTTTTCCTGGAATTTATTATGTATGCAGGAATAAGGCTTACTTTAGGCTTCCTGCACGGTGGTATGGAAGTTGTTATTTTGGAATAGTTTTTCCAAAGATATACCACGTAAAAAGAAACACTGGAAGCAATGAAAACAATAATGGATTAATACGTAGTAAAAGAGCTCGTTTTTCAGAAATTGTAGGTGATATATTTGGTGCATTGATACCTTCAGTGGGAATAATTCTGAACAAGGAAAATATGTAAATTGTCTACAGTGGTTGATCGTTTATCAACGGATACTGCTGGAGGTTTTCTAATGATTAATGCGGAGATGGTTGCGATTAGATCTATGGTAATGCAAAATAGACTTGCTCTTGACATTCTATTGGCAAAAGAGGGAGGAGTCTGTAAATTATTGAAGACGAAACATTGTTGCACTTATATTCCTGATAAGAGTGCAGAAATTGGAACGTATATTCAGAACATAACTAAACTTGAGAAAGAACTTAAACCACTGGAAGTTGATAGTGTATGGGAAAGATTGACAAATAGTATCTCGTCAATTGGAACCTGGTTTGCTAATGTAGGAAAAGGACTTATAGGTCAAATATTAGTACCCCTAGCAGGGATAGCAATAATAATCTTGGCAATAACAATATGGTGCAAATGCTGTAGAAAGAATGGAACATATAAAGTGACAGGAAAAGGAAAGAAGAGAAAACTAGATGAAATAGAACTTGAAGAATGGAGAAGTGATTTATACAAAAAGTTGAAAGGAGAGGTGAAAAACAGAAAATGTAAAAATGAGAATGAAACGAATTGCTAGAAGTTGGCATCTGATTGAGGGTAGTGTTTTTGATGGCTCAGAAACGCCATCAGAGAGGGGATTGATGGAGCAAGGTTTCAAAAATGAAACCTGCTTGTACGCAATCCTCATAGTATTAATTTATTAAACTTGTATTGTCAATACTAACTTTTGCATTCACAAACACGAGAGGGACAGAAGCTTGCCTATGTGTTTTACTAATGAATAACGCTTGTCTATAATCCAAAATGTCCGCTAAAGCGCGGGAACTTCATTGCGCATGTCGCAACCTGATCACATGGTGTGACGTCTTTCTTTGCTTGGTGGGAAACTTCTGCGCAGTGTGCACTAAAATGGCCGCTAAATGTTTTCACATGCTTAAGCTTGCTCTCATGTCATTATTAAATTGTCGTTTTCTTAACGCTACTAATGCAGTATAGTATTAGAATTAAATGGGAATAGAGTAGGGAAAGTGGGTATACAGTGAAACTTTTTATTTGTGATTTTAATATTTTCTTCTTGCACTTTTAGTAATTTGTAAACTTGGGCCTGGGTTGGTGATTTGAAACTTGAGACAGATGGTTCTGCGCATGTGTCCTGTGTGCCTGCCAAGTGAAGTCAACTTGGACGTCCTCCCAAGGCCATGACCCATTGGCCGAAGATGATGTACTCTATGTTTCCGGCGGACAAAATGTTACTTTTCCCCTGTAAAATGTATAACATTTGTCGTGAGACGGGTGGGAAATAAAGTGAATGTATTAATTTGAAGGGGCGGGAAGCTAAAAATAATAGGCTTCACAATTTAGGCCAAATTTGATATGGTGCGAGAATCCACCCCCTGTCCCTGCCCAATCAGAAGTAGTGGTCCCATATTTTAGCAACATTAAGGGGAGGTACATGGGCGTAGAAGGGTATAACAGATATAGAATTAGCTAATTAGTGAGTCTGAAGGAGATGCTGCAGAGAACAGGCGTCCATGCTGTTAGCACAGACTCTCAGAACATACAGAAGAGCTCCAGGCTGCCATGCTGATCGGTTGCTGACTGAATTCCTGTCCGGAAGAGGTCCTGAGGAGGGGGCGGCGGAGTCCATTAGACGGGAGAATGGAGGAGAAGTCGAGTATCGGAGAGGGGGAACGGCACAGGCGTCGTTGTAGAGAGGTTACCGGTCCTGTCCTGATCCTGGAAGAGGTCTTTGCTCTTCATCCTTCCTGGGTCCTATCTTTTCCAACTCCTTGGCCAAGGGGCTTGGTTCTCGCATTTTAGGTAACTATACTGCAACCTTTAGTTGCACTGCTGTCTCTATTCTCTCCCTTCCTTTAAACACCGTCATTTATTAGCAAAAAAATCATTTCTATGCTTTTTCTTGGGTATTACAATCAAGTACCGTGTTTTTCTGTATTTTACGCTGCTAAAACTTTAGATAAACATTTTAAAACTTCCTGACTCAGTGGTTATTTCAGGATTATGTACTATAGTGAATGTCACTCATTTTAAAACTTCCCAATTAGCAAAGGATCCATTGGTAAGTTAATTACTCTTCAATCAGAAGGTAATTGTTAGCAGGGATTTTGATAAAAAAGTATATCTGACACCCAGCGTAAGTATTAGTGTAGTATGAATGTATGGGCCCAAGTGAGTATATGGTGTATGAATGTTGTTGGCTAATATTGCGCTGGATCAGATGGGCTCCTTGATAAAGAACAGAACACCATCACTCACAGTGAAGTTAGTCACAGGCCGACGCCCACCCCCATTGCCCCATGCTGTGTGCTGTAGTGGGGGGAATAAAAACGTGAATGGTACAGCAACAGACCAATGGATGGCTGAAAGCCCCTATAATTAAGTATATTATATATGCAATTAAAAGGTCTTGGCCAACGCCAGACATCAACAAGCCCTTGCACAGCCAATAAGTCCATCGTTGGCTGTCAGCCTTTTGGCTTTGTCAGTACCCGTTTTATGTCATGGTTTTCTCAGATCCGTACTGTTGGCGGAGCTGCAAGGACCCCACCAACCTAAAACAATAAAAAATAAACAAAAATTAAGTAAACGTGATATTTTGTGGGCACAAACTATCATAGTAGGGCCTGACACTAGTACACTGTGTGCCGATGTTCTCCTTGTGAAAGGGCAGAATGCTGTCCCTCACAGTTAAGCCAGCCAATAGCTGAAGTGGTGTGTCCTACTGCCCCTTGCTGTAGTAGGTGGAAGAGAAAAATGCGAATGACAAACACAGAACAGTGGATGCAGAGCGCTGGTGGAACGCCCTTATACGTTTATTATATATCTATTTTAGTAAAATCAAAAAGTCTTGGTGTCAAGCTTTAAAAAAAAAAAAAAAAAAATATATATATATATTTGGGGGAACCACGTTGAAAGAAACACCATCAGTAACACTGCACAGAGTAACTTCAACATTTGACAATCATTTAATCACCACCTTGGATATCTAGGAGAGCAAAGGTTCTCCGCCACTTAGTAAAACATTGATTTCGCAGTTACAGCTAGGAGTGTTGGCGAGACAAAAGGTGTTCGTCAGGTGTTCAAAGTACAGCATTGTAATGCACGTACAAATGTGGTCAGGCAAAACCTGCCGCCAGTGAAGCTTGCTGAATGCTGGGTTACTAACGGAAACCAACCAACCATGAGAGCAGGACAGCCTTTGGAACGCTCTGCTGGCAGTGTCAACAGAAGATACACGTTCTTTCAGTCCTATGTGTAAGGACCAGAGAGGCACACAAAACGGAGCATATTCCTGCCCAATCAAGCTCAACGCCTGCATTACAATAGGATGCACGTTTTTGGGGGGTGGGGGGGGCGCAATCAAATTTAGAGGTATATACAACACGAACACACACAAATACATACATTCATTAAGGCTCTCGCTGCAAGAGGCCCGGGGAGGGTTACATCTCACTCAGCAACTGGCTAGATGCCCATCTGTGACTTTAATCGCCTGGTATGTAACACGCTGGAAGCTCCCCTTAGCAGCCAAGTTTGACGTTCTGTTACTTTTTCTATGTCGGAATGCGGCAGTCACTTCATAATTTGATATTTCGTCTTTACTGAATTTCTGAACAACAAAACTGATTTGAAGGAGTACAACTTGTATTTAGAGACTGGTTTGCCCACAGGGGTTCCTTCTGGTAACCACATTAGGAAAATTAACATTGGAGCCCTCTTAAAAGCTAACTCTTGGCCACACATATTGGCATGTAACCTACATATCACAAATTCCAATTCTAATGAAGTCGATCACTGGATTCAAATATTCTCTGAAGAGATCCTTTTGAAATTTCTTAAGTCACAAGTACCTATCCTTGTGAATAGTTCGGAGGGTTCATCTCGTAACTGTTGAGGCTTCTCCACCACAGTGCTGAGGCCTTTTTTTGAAGTTCAGTGCACTTCTCGCTTAAGCCTTCGTCACTATTTTTCCACAAAAGGCATGCAGGCCAACTTTGTGTCCTTTCCCCACCCCCACGATAAGGATTCTAAAAAGGTACCTAGGGTTTGTGGATTTCCCTCGAGCAAATCGAGAAAATGGCCAAACTACAGCAAACTTTTGGTGAAATAAGTGCTCTGCAAAAGTGTCGTTTTTTCCCAAAAAGTTTGCTGTGGTAAGAGCAACATCGTCTCCTTCCAAGGACAGGCAGAGTCGTTAGAAGAAAAAAAAGTTACCATCATTTTTGCGACATGAACAGAAGAAAACTGTAACCATATGAAGTCAATGTGCTTTGGTTGTGGTCTTTAGATGGGCCCTGGGTTACTCTGTTCTTGTCTCAGTGAATAGGCCTAGCTACAAAAGTGGGGTACCCTTTTTATGAGGAGAATCCTAGGCAATGGGAATTTTGTGGCTCCTGGCAGATTCTGAAACTTTAACAAAAATCTGAGGAAACTGTGTGGCTTAAGCGTGACGTTTACAGCAAGAAAACACAGTGGGATCCACACTACCCACACCACCCTGGGTTTGCCTGGGTCTCTGGAATTCAGTAATGCCAAGGGTTTGAAGGGTTTCCTGGTTGCTGTGACACAGCCCTAATACTGCACCCATTTACCATGGTAAGTGAGAAGAAATTGGGATTTACCCACTCTCTGCTGGCACATTTTGCAAAACAAGGTAAGTTTTCATTTTGACAGCACAGCCGTCAAGCAACCCCATCACTTACAATAGACACAGAGTGGGCTTTGAGTCCGCCCCTTCCAACCACTGGTCTTTCTTAGACTAGACTCTTTCAGAAATTTGCTTGAGATTTTGACAATCACTTCTTGGCTCAGCCCACTGTAGTTTAAATATCTTACCCAATGCTACTAGATGCTTGGGTATATCCTTCCATTTCCACGTGTGTTTGCTTAGAACTGCGAGAGACAACTTCAAAATATAGCGCTCTGTCTGCTCCTTCGGTGTCCCTCTTGTGTGCCTCACTCACATATGTTAAACCCAGACCTATTGGCTTTGGTGTTTCTTGTTTAGAATTCCATTGTATGTTTTTACAAAGTTTGAAAAGTTAGAACCCTTTCTTATGGATTCATTTCTTGGTAACTTGGGAGCAGACTGTGTCCTTCCCATGATGGCCTGATGAGTCTGGAGTCAAGGTGTAACACAATCAAGCTGTTGACGGGTGTTATCCCCTGACAGTTCCGGCTGAAATGCTCCTACTGAAAAAGGATCAAGACGGAATGCTCCATATTTACAGAAGACCATTGAAGTAAAAAAAAAAAACAGATCCACTGGTTATTAATCTCATTTGCATTCCAGATGGAGTTGAATTTAAACCTCGCACCCAGCACCATTTTGTTAATTTTTCACAGAAACCAGCTGTGCCACTGATGTGATACTACTTCTAGACAGATCCCAGACAAAAGGCACCAATGGCTGCCCTTCAAAACAGTTAAGCTGTGAATGCTTCTTTCTTTTCTAATCATAGGTCAGTCTTGCAGCGAAATGCTGTCCAAAGTCCCGTGGTACATACCAAACGTCGGACAAAAGAGCCGAAATCCAGGTGACTGAACTCAGCAATAAAGTCACTCTAGTCAAAATGCGGGAGGGTGCAACTCTAATCTGGCAGCTTTGGGTAAATTATGGGTTCTCAGCCCCAAGAACAAAGTACCATCACAACTCAGCTAAATTAGTCCCACTCACGAGGTAAACAACTTATCGTGTATGGTTCATGAGTGATCTTCCAGGTGGTCTGTTCATATCACAGGAATGAATCTAAGTGCATTTTCAGGATGAGGGAGGATATGAAAGATGTCATTCCAAGCTCCATGTCAAAAGGCAGCTCCTTTTAAACTTCCAACCAAGGAGGCAGACCATCACAGTATATTACTTGCAATTTACTTCTTTTTTTGTTCTTCGCTGAGTAGATGATGCACTTCTTCTAACATTTTAGCAACCGGTCACAACACTGATCTGGAGGGCTTACCCTCATTACTTTAACAAAACAGACGATTAAATGGTGACCCAATAGCTGGCGTCTCTGTCAAGGCTGTAATTGGTTTAATGTTTCATTTTTTGGTAAAGGTACACTGGCCAAGTGCAAACTGGACTGATAACTATTCACCTGAGCAGCAGAAATATTTCCGGCTTTTTAGAAAAGCATTGAAGTCAAAATTTCCAAAGCAGATTTGTGGAGGATCAAAAGGTACAGGACTGAGAGAGAAGTAAGCCCCCTTTACTAGTTGAAAGTAATAATAGCTCATCACGTCGATCCTTCCTTATTCCCACAATTCTTCTTAGTCAATACATAAAGCAAGATGCATTGTTCAAGTGCAATTGAAACACAATCTGTTTTGGGTAATTTAGGTTTCAGTTGCCAAGGCCATTTTTTTTTTATTTAAAATTTCTTAGGCTACAATTTTTCTATGAAAGCCACTGACATCTGTCAAAGAAATTATCACATGTCAAATGTAGTGTGAAAAAAATGAAAAGAAAAATTATAGTCTGAATCGGTTTCAGCCGACCAGAGGCGCCCCTACAACAGTGATACTCAAAGTATGGCCATGGGGCCGCCCTTCTGACCTTTACAAACGGCCCCCTGATTGACAGCAGCACTGGGATACTTTTCAAATATGAATTTAGTTCTCCCCACTGCCCACACTCACAATGCCAAAAGTGAACTAAGAGGCATGCCAGTTATGTGCACTCTTAGGGTGGCCTAGGTTCCTATTATACATGAACAACATTACAGTCTATTAAATCAAACACAGGTGAAGGTTTTGTACAGCGCAAATCCTGAAGTGATGTATTTCGAGGTCCTCAAATGTGATAATAAAAGAAAAAAAAAGATGGAAAGTGAAATATAACAATTGTCTAGGACCACACAATTTGGTAAAGTGGGGATGCTGGAATTGATCCCAGGTTTTCAGGTCACACATTGCAGCCACTAGATGTGTATGCTTGGCTTCCCCTATACCCACCTTACCTCCTCCCAGCCACCCTGCTGGCATTGATCCGGCCCTCGGTCACATCACAAACTTTGTGGCACAGGGAAAAATGTTTGCGAGCACCCATGCCCTACAACAAAGGCAAAGTACACCATGTATACAGTCACAAGACATTTGTATCTGAGGTAGATACACGTGGTCACAACCAAACAGGTGTCAGAAGACCTAGGTCAGGAAAAATGAACAACAAGATCTTCAATTTTAACAAGAATGTAAACATTTTCAGGCTAAGCAAGCTAATCAACACTTTGTCTCTGGAGCCAAGAAGCAATAGAGAGGCTCAAAATGTCAGAGATGGGCCCTAAGTTTAAGCATTTGTTAGAATGAAGAGAAAAACATGGCTGAAGTGAGGTAGTTACGCTAACAGGACCATTATTAGGCCTGGGCGGAACTTCAATTACGCCAGAGTAATTTCAGTAATTCCACGTTACTCTTTGATGCATAATTATTGGTAATTCCACAATTACTCCTCCTCAAGTAATTACCAGTAACTTGAGAGGAAAAAGAAAAAAAAAGCACAAGAGCACATTTAGCAAGCACAATCATGTTCTGCTGCATTTAGCATGGTTGCTAAACACAAAATATATTCTCCCGCCCATTTTGGATGCCAGGGTACATTTTCCACAAAGAAAATAGCGCAAAATGTCAGTAGTAAGTTGGGTGAAAATCCTACCACAAAAGCACATTAGCAAGCACAACCTGCCCTCACTATTCATCTCATGTTGCATTTAGCGCTATTTCTTACACAAAATGCATGATTATGCTACACTGAATTCCGAAAGTTACGCCCACCCCTAATCATTATTCCACACCATCTTGAAAAGTACAAAAAACTTCTCAACACAAATATTTGCAAAACTCATGTTTCTTGCAGCACACATCTTTCGATATATTTATTGCTCTTTATAAATCAGCACATTTGTGCTCAAGATCCAAAAGTCACATCTGCAGGCTTTGTAATGCCCACTTCCTTTCCTCTAACTTTGGATTGGGGGGGGGGGGGGGGGGGGGAAGAGGAAGAGCGTGATGGTAACGAAGGTATGGGGCAATGGTTAATCTGCTCAGATTTCTAACTTGTGAGATGCAATAATCTCTTGTGCAAAGAAAAAGAGGACAATTTAAAAGCAGTGGGAGAACGGCGAGTTCCTAGAAATGAGACATTCACTTGCTACGGTCAACGGCGAGATTTACTGAAATTGAAAGAAGTAAGAGGAATTGGAATGGTTGGAGCAGTAAACATAATAAAGAGGCAAAGAAAAGAAAAACAAATAAATAAATTTTCTGATTTAAAAAAAAGACACCAAGGAAACAAAGTTTGGAGAGTGTTCTAAGAAATCCCGAAAGCACTGAAGAAACCTGGCCCGGAGCCTGTTTCCAGAAGGAAGGCAGAACAGTGCGAGGCATGATTTCACACACAGATATTGGCATCCATCTGCTCCCCACTTAATTACAGAAAGCAGTAGAATAGCAGACAAGGCACTGTACAAGGCGGATCTGCAGGGATTAAATCTTTGGAGGATGGCAACAGCTGAAGCTCCATTCGCTCGCATTCCTGCATTTTGATGATACATTCCAGTACGTAAACATGCAACATCAACAGAAGGAAAAGTGGACTAGCAGATGGACCTGAAAGACTGAATGTGTGGTATTTTCTTTGAGATGCTGACTTCCAAACACGGGAAAAAAGTAATATTGATTGAATTTTTATCATTTGGATAATAAAGGCCACAAATGTGAACTGCGCTTGATCTTTAAATAGAAGGTCTCAAGAGTCATCTCTGTGAAGCACATTTCCACAATCTCATTTTACACACCTCAATGGAATGGGCATGAGGAGATCATGGCATTGTAGTTACAAAATGCAAGTCTCAGGACCTGCCAGGTGCGTAATGCACCTTACACATTAGACATCAGACGCGCCCCCTCCCTGAACACCTTCAGGAAGACCCTCAAGACCTGGCTCTTCGGCTAAACAGATCTGCGGACCCCCCCCCCCCGCGCCTTGAGACCCTCACGGGTGAGTAGCGCGCTTACAATTCGCTGATTGATTGACACATTGGTCTCCTCAGCGGATGAATGGCTCTTCCGCTTGACCCACACACCCACAACCAAGCGTTCAAGATGCATTAACGCTTGCATGTTCTGGTTCCCTGCATTAGTGCTATGGTCAAATATATCGATACCAAAGGGGATGATGGACGGAGCGTTAGAGCAAATCAAACACTCACCCCCAGTCAACTGATCTGGGTTTAATCCATTATCATTCTTTAGCTCACTCCACCACCCCAGTTCAGACATGGCCATATGCAAATCAGTCTGACCCTGTGCCTCATGGGAACAGTCCAGCCCGAACTGCCAAGCCATGTCTTCCCTGGACCGGAAACAAGCATCCTGGTACCGGTTTCGGGTTCAAAACCCTCATCAGCCAAGCTATCTTGAATCCAGTGGCAAAGTGAGCAAGGGACCCACGTCTGGGCATACCCTGCCAACTTAGGGCGAACAAAGCGATACCAAAGGGGATGATGGACGGAGCGTTAGAGCAAATCAAACACTCACCCCCAGTCAACTGATCTGGGTTTAATCCATCATCATTCTTTAGCTCACTCCACCACCCCAGTTCAGACATGGCCATATGCAAATCAGTCTGACCCTGTGCCTCATGGGAACAGTCCAGCCCGAACTGCCAAGCCATGTCTTCCCTGGACCGGAAACAAGCATCCTGGGACCGGTTTCGGGCGTAAGAGGGGTGAAACCCCGAAACCGGTCCTAGGATGCTTTTTTCCGGTCCAGGGAGGACCTGGCTTAGCAGTTCGGGCTGGACTGTTCCCATGAGGCACAGGGTCAAGACTGATTTGCATATGGCCAGGTCTAAACTGGTGTGGCACGGTGAGCGAAAGAATGATGGATTAACCCAGATCTCTTGACTGGGGGTGAATGTTTTGATTTGTTCTGCATTCCGTCCATCAATTGTGTGTCTCATGGTCAAATATATAGCATCTGGATCTGCAATTATAACATGTACACATTGGCAAACCTACCGCCTGTGCCACCTTCACCCACCTCGACAGACGCCAACTCTGCAGCCAATGAACTCTACAGATGGATCACAGACTGCGCTAACACGCTCGCCCCCCCCTCCAGAACTCCAACAGACAATGCACCACGAAAGCTACCTGGTTCACCACGGACCTCCGGGAACCCAAGCGCATGTGACGACGACTAGAGAAAGCATGGAGGAACAGCAAAACCTTGGATGCTTGCACCACCTACAAGACCACCATGACAGAACACCACCAACTCATCAGGTTCACGAAGAGGAACTTCATCCAGAACAGAATCCTCTCCAACGCCCGCAACTCTAAGGAACTCTTCAGCATCATACAAGAATACACCAAACCCCACAGCGAAACCTCCGAAGTCCCTCCCTCCCAGGACCCCTGCAACAAACTTGGCTCCTACTTCCATCACAAGATCAGGACTCTCTACGACAACTTGAACGAACAGAACCAAGGCACCAACACTACTCCTACCACCTGCAATGCCACCCAGCCTACCATCACCGCCCAGACCCGTCACCACAGAAGACACCGCAAAGACCATGAGGAGCATACACTCAGGAGCCCCCACCGACCCCTGCCCGCCACATATCTTCCACAGAGCCACCTTCGCCATAGCACCTGAACTACGACGTACAATCAACAGCACCCTCAAAACAGGCACATTCCCCGACTAGAAACACGCAGAAGTCCAACCCCTCCTCAAGAAGCCCTCCGCTGACCCGAAGGACCTCAAGAACTACAGACCCATCTCTCTCCTCCCCTTCTCAGCCAAAGTAACAAAGAAGATCTTCAACAAACAGCTCACGAACTTCATAGAATCCAACTCGTTCCTCAACACTTCCCAATACGGATTCCGCAGCAACCACAGCCCAAGACCACCCTCCTAACCGTCACGGAGGATATCCGCACTCTCCTCGACCAAGGCTACACGGCTGCCCTCGTTCTACTAGACCCTTCAGCAGCCCTCGACACCTTTGAGGAAAAAGGTTATATAATATGAACATGAGTGCAGACATTTTTTTTTAAATCCACCTGACTTTGTACAACGTTGTTTGAGGAATTTTCCTTGCACGTTCTGACATTGTACATTTTTATTTTTTTCTCTCCATGTCCTTGGAAAAGTACAGAGTGGCTGTTAGAATAATTACACTTTGTTAATCATTTGTGTTTCTCCGAGATGGAAAGTCACGCTGGTCTTTTTCCATTCAATTTGCAATTAAGCAATGGCTTGTGATCCCTTATCTTGAAAATGTAGTGTGGTTAGCTATTCTTTTTGTATGTATAACTGGAAGGAATTTTCCAATGGAATAGGGGGTGGGAAGTGAAGGGGTGTAGGCAGAGTGGTTTAAACTATAGTATAAATATGAAAGTAGAATTCTGTGTGGTCATTCATTACCTACACGGAATAGCTTTTTCCTCGTGGGTCTTGCATCCGTTCAAGCTTGAATAAACCAAATGTTGTACCTCCGACTCCCTGTACCCCTTTTGATTTTAAATGGACAAGAGGTGCGTTTTCTCACCTTCACCCACCACACACTACCTGCCAGACTCCACGATGCCGACATCCAGGGAACTGCCCTAGGCGGGATCCGCTCATTCCTCACCGGCTGAACTCAAAGAATCAGACTTCCGTCCTTCCTCTTCGAACCCACAGAGATCAGCTGCGGAGTACCCAAAGGATTCTCACTCAGCCCCACGCTCTTCAACATCTACATGGCCCCCCTCGCAGCCATCGTCAGAAAACACAGACTCAGCATTGTATCCTACGCCAACGATACAAAGCTCATCCTCTCCCTCACCAAGGAACCCGGCATCACCAGACAGTTTCCAGGAAGGAATGAAGGAAGGACGTCGCATCCTGGATGAGCAGCAGCTGCCTGAAGCTCAACTCAGAGAAAACAGAAGTCCTCGTCCTCGGATCCACCCCCTCCATGTGGGACAACACCTGGTGGCCCACCACCCTCGGCAACCCTCCCACACCCACGGACCGCACCTACAACCTGGGCATCATACTGGACTCTTCTCTCACCATGAACCGACAGATCAACACTGTATCCTCCACGTGCTTCAATACCCTCTGCATTCTCCGCAAGACCTTCAAATGGATCCCCCCCGAATCCAGAAAGACCGTCACCCACGCACTCATAACCAGCAGACTTGACTACGGGAACACCCTCTAGGCCGGACCATCCAGAACGCCGCAACCAGAATTGTCCTCGGCATCCCACGACAAGACCACATCAGCCAGCACATACGAGACCTCCACTGGCTCCCAGTCGAAAAGAGTGACTTTCAAGCTGCTCACTCACACCTACAAATCCCTCCACAACACCGGGCCCCAATATCTCAACGAAAGAATCTCCCAAGCACCCAAGAGAAACCTCCGCTCTGCCGACCTTGCCCTCGCATCCGCAGAGCCAGAACGGGAGGAAGAGCCTTCTCCTACATCGCGGCCAAGACCTGAAACGAACTCCCCTTCAGCATCAGACAAACACCCACACTGCAAGCATCCAGGAAGAGCCTCAAGACCCGTCTCATTCGAAGAGCCAGAGCTGCTCGAAACCCCCCTCCCCCCCCTCCACCCAGCACCTCGAGACCCTCACGGGTGAGGAGTGCACTTCACAAATCCTAGATTGATTGACAGACCTTCTTTTAAGCATATGAGAATGGATTTTGTGCCAAGCTTAGCAAAGCATATTTATTAGGGAAGATCTAGTCACCTCTTCAACAAAGGGTACGGAAAGGACAAACCTTCCCCATTTTATATCTAAAAGACGGAAGATCGTCAAATGCCAAGTAAGTTTACTGAATTTCATTTTCTCAGTGCAACCTGTAGACTATTAAGTCAGAAATGTACACAGTTAGTATGCGAGAAATATTTTCAAGTTGCAGGCTTCTTATCCCGGTAACACACTTAAAGAAATCCCCTCACTCTTTCCAAGCACTTCACTATAAACCATACTATAAAGCCGGTGCCCTTGCAAAAAAAGCGCCAGTAAGGACACAACAAAAATGTTCCTCAAAAGCAGTTTTCAAATATAACAAGCATTTGCAATGCAATAGGTCTTGCATTTACGAAACTCATATAAATGCGAGACCTATTGCATTGCAAATGCTTGTTTGTTAAAGTGCCCATGCGGCGCTTGCACTTTAATGTCTGCTGCGCCCCTTTCCTTAGATGAGCCGCATCTACAGAAATTGGCACAGTCGACATTAAAGTGAAAGCGTGGCATGGGGCGCTTTTACAAAAAAAAAAAAAAAGTGCATTTGTCTGTCGACAAACAAATATATTTTTTTGTATATTACGGCGCTTTCACTTTAATGTCGGCCACGCCAGTTTCTCTAGACGTGGCTCGTGTAAAGAAAGGTGCCTGGCTGATATTAAAGTGAAAACGCCACTTGGGGCGCTTTAAAAAAAAAAAAAAAGCATTTAATAAATAAAGAAAGGAGCGTGGCCACTCTATTCAAGAGAGGACCGCACTGGAAAAATAAAAAAAGGCAGGCGCACGGCCACTATTGAAAGCGAACCGCGCTGGATAAATAAAGAAAGGTGCGCGGCCGTTGCAGGAAAAAACGTAGTGTCTGGAGTAGGACAAAATAATGAAAGAAAATACTTCACAGACTAAACAAACATACCGTGTGAACACACAAGCAAAATGTCCAGTCCTTATGGGAGGTTACAAATACAGACAAGGCGTTACTAAGGAGGGAATAACAAGCCTATTAATGAATCAGAAGCAACCATTTAGAAAGGACACTAACAGGAACCAACTGAAAAGATGGGTGGAGACTGGGCGGAGCTCCAAGTCCATACCTGAATACAGCATGCCTAAAAATGGAAAATTTTCTGTGCAAATTTTAAACTTATCGATTCGTCAGCTCGCTAATAACTGTATTGTGCTGACCATTTATATAGCTTAAACAAATTGTATGGTCACACTTTCGGCATTTTATCAGTTTGAGAATGTCAGTCTATATTAGTGGGATTTGATGATGGCCTTCAAGTTGTATAGAAATTTCGCAAGGGGCACTCAATCCACTAAACAATCTGCCTTAACAGCAGTTTAACAATGTGCATCATTTGGAGTTTGTGGCTCAATCCCTTCTTTAGGGGGCATGAAGGACGAGTGGAGAGGGTCTATTTTTATGCTCTGAATAAGATGCAGAGAGGCATTCCAAGAGGCCCGCACAGAGAACCATTGCCTTTTGGCTAGATTCATGCTTCACAAATGTTCACATACATACATTGAGGCATCAGGATGATAGTCTGAGAGCACCAACATGGGCTATCCCCTCCTGCTGATGTTAATATCAAAAATGCTGCATGACCAAACAATGCAGTCTTTTAATTCGGATCTCAATTTTTATGTCAATTGACAAACCATGGTTAGCTAGGATTTGGATTTTGACCAATGCTCCTTGTTCAGTTTTTGGGCCGCTTGCATTAAATCCGTCTTTTGACTTATTTAACATAATTTATATGCAAAGAAAGCGTAAATGCTGTGTTTGTCTAGTCCAAGAAATTATATTTTCCAAATTGTGATACTATTTATTAGACTAATTTAAAACCGAACGAACGCACAGAGTATATGGACTGTTGTAAAGCGTTGTGATACTTTCGGGTCTAGCTAGCGCTATATAAAACTCTCAAATAAATAAATACGGACTTCTAAACAGCCACCTGAAAGAGTTTGTGATTGAAAAGCTTATATTTTCTATAATTTATGCCTCACTAGCCAAAGAATTTGAATTCTGTGACAATGCTTAGGCTGAAGATGACCACTCTGGCTGTAAAAAGGTCACCTCCCGATTTCATGGCAAATATCCAAACAGCCTACGGTCACCTGTCAGCGGTTTCACTAGGGAAACGCTTATCAAAGTATACCTCGTCACTTTGTATATCTTACCTGTGTTTTGACCTCAGTCATGGTTTGAGGCAATTAACATTTTTGTCCAACCTTCATCAGTTTCATTAAAAAGACATGGTCTCATGTTAAAAGATGCATGCTTCCACTGAAAAAGACACAAAGCAGGCAACTTTTTCCAGTCCACTATGTCTTTTCAAAGGACACGTTAGCCGCAGTATTATTTTTCTGTTTAACATGCATTTACGTGCTCACATGTTGAACAGGAAACCAACAAGCCATGTAAAAACATTTTCCTCAAGAGACAGAAGCTAGCATTTTTAGATTGGTATAATGGAATCATCAAGCTGTAAAATTCTAGCATACTATTAAAGCAATTGATAAAACCTAGAGTTTATTATAAAAACCTAATTCAGAATTATATCTCAATTATATCTAATTTTATTCACGCTTGATTTTGGCCTTAGCAAAGTCATCTGATTTATCGGTCTGGAAAAAGCATCTGCAGAGCAGCCCTCTAACAATATTCCGCCAGAGAGCCTTTTTTCAGCATGAAATAAACTACTGTATGCAGAATATGTGGTGTTCTCTGCATTACTCAGGATCATTGGACATATGAATCATGCCAGCAAAGCAGGGGCCAAGTGCCAGACTCTTTAAAGGGACAGACAGGAAGAGAACAGAAATGTTTTACCCAGAACGGCCCTCTGGCACGCTCTTGATGTGTGACATAAGATGTATTTGATCAGAACGCAATACCCAGGTCTCTATTGCTCACTATGTTGCCGGGGTTGGTTGGGTGCAACAGGTTTAGTTTCCTACTGGATAATTCCCATTGAAATCTTAAAATTTGGACCACTATTATAAACCAAATATGCATGAGAAACAGATGGATTAATTTCAAGATGACAACACCTAAATATTTAGCTCATTCTCCAGCTCGGATCAATTCTATGTTGCTGTCGACCAATAGTTTGAAGAGATGCAGCATGCGTTACCACGAGATACCTCCTGCTCACCCACTAGGATTGCGGTTCATTTGCTTTTTAGGAGCGATTAGTTTTTCCGCATACCTGCTGCCTCGCCTTTTGTATGTCATCACCAGTTGGATTAATGTTTATAAATTTATTAATAATAATGGACTACAAAATACTTTTGTATGTTGTCAGAGGCGCTTTACTCTGCCACCGTGGGAGCCAAGCTCCCTGCTGCAATCAGTCTTTGGCTGTGCAAAGTGTGCTTAACAACCTGTGAGCAACCAATCCCCACTGAGCACATCCTTTAGCTTTACAAGTCCACCCTACTTCTTTTTCAAAAACAAACAAAAATAATAATTAATAGCAAAAAGTAGTAATATCAATAACAATTAATAATAAATATAAATAATCAATATAATTACTACATAAGAATAATAAAAAATGATAACTAATAAGTATAAATAATTATAAATGGGAAATTATAAATAATTTATAATAATTAACAAAGAATTAGCAACAATTGACAATGAATCAATATTACTACCCAATATACATAATCATTAATATAAATAATAAATGTAAATAATTAATATACATAATTATAAAGAATCAAAATAAATAATTAACAAAATAATAAAAAACAATAATAATAATAATAATACCCGCAATAATAAATAATAGCTAATAATTACTAACAAATAAAAATACATAATAAATAAGAACAAGAACAATGTAACCTACATGCAAGCTCACTCCCATGAAATGGTTCAAGCTTCCTGAGGGAAGCTTGCACAGTAACAGTAGTGTGGGTGTGTGTGTGTGTGTGTGGGTGTGTGTTAAACTTGAGCAGCTGCTCTTGCATGAGTACCGTGGTTCCTTGCAAGACAGCCACGCTGAGTTCAGCAGAAGTAACATGGTATCGAAGGCCTGGAAAAAAAAAAATATCCTCCCCCCCCCCTCTCCTTCCTCCCCCCCCCCTCTCCTCCCCCCCCCTCTCCTCCCCCCCCCCTCTCTCCCCTCTCCCCTCTCCCCCTCCCCCCTCCCCCCTTCCCCCCCTGGGAAAGGTCTCCCTCCAAGTGCCAGGGGATCAAAGTGTTCCTTACCCTGCCCTTTTACACAAAGCTTTTCACAGGTACCGATTCCCTGAGTCCTGTCTTGGCAGCCACAACATTTCTTCAGAGTTGCAGTCAGACAATCAAAATCACGAAATACTGGGGTACTCAAATGACTGATGTGAGAAAAAGCTCCCTTGGGCTATCAAAAGGCAGTTTTAGGTCGAGCCTGGGCAGCGCATGCGCTGCTCTGCGGCATGCTGTATTGGAGTATGTAATAGAAGCCCCACCCAATCTCTGCCCATATTTGTCATTGGCTTGTGTCATTGCCCTTCCTAAATGCTGGCTTCTGATTCGTTCATAGGCTTGTTAGTCCCTCCTTAGTACCGCCTTGTCTTCATTTGTAACCTCCCATGAGGACTGGCCCTTTTACTTCAATTGTTACACTGTACTCTTTTTTAGGTCGAGCCTCGAGTAGCGCGCAAGCGCTGCTAGGCGAAGACTTTAAGTAAGGGGTTTTCAGAAGCAGTCCAAACGCTCGTGCGTCGTGGCTGGCCTTTTTCAGATGGTTACGCGCGGCAGACATGTGTTTCCAATTATCGTGCCGAGACGCGTGCGCGATAATTGGAAAAACATGCCGGCAAAAGGCCATGACGCACGAGCGTCTGGTTAGTTTTATTTAGAGCAAACTGGTATTGGAGAGTGAGCAGGGGTTTTAGGCACGGGGAGATTAAGTGATTTGCCCAGAATCACACTATGTTTAGCCGACGCCGAGACTCGAGCCGGTGATTCCCGAGTTCCCAAACGGCCGCAACTCCACGTCACGTACTCCGCCTCACTACTCCAGGTGAGCATGTCCTAGTGTTTACCGGAAAAACTTCGCCTTCTGAAGCAGCTGAACGGCTGGAAGAGTGTGCGTTGCACCCCTGTGGTTGTCTCTACGGAGCCTTTGAGCCCGAACGTTCTCCACGACTCAGTCTGCAGGCCTCTGTGATTAAAAATTAATAGGCGCCAATATACTGAATGTAAACAACGCATCAAAGGCGGGAATAAAACAGAGGGCGCAGTGCTCTCGAACCCAGAGAAGTAAACCGCCCGAACGTCCTTGCATCTGGTGAACACACGCACATAAACACATAGTAGGACACACTGCCGCAAACTCAGCGATATATCCTTCATATGCTGCCGAGGCCGCTCTTGCTGAAGATGAGCGCTTTTCGTCCGCTGATTGTTATTTAGGAGCTGAAAACAGGAATATTATAGTGCAAATTTTGACAGAAGAGAGAGTCTCTTCTGGTGACGATTTTTTGGTTTCCGTATTTTCTTAGCAGGAATGCAAAATGCCCTTGCATAGTTGCGTGGGTCTCACGTGTACAAGACCATCTGTAATAGGCTAAATAAATAACACAGCCAGCTCCTCCTGCAGATTACGTCCTCCCCTTCTTTGTCATGCTTTGACCCCTCTCCCTCCGCCCACTCCCTCCTCGTGACACCCCTCCTGATGCCTTCACATCGCCTCGGCTTCCTCCTGGCTAATTGAAGCATATGATTTTCACAGGTTATCAGCTGGGTCCCCAGAGACAGCCAGGCACGCTGCGTAGGAGGCATTTTAAAAGCTCGAGTTTTCCCCAAACCCCTGTTTACATTGGTGTGTTGTACCACCAGCTAAAATAGGCTGCACAAATACCAACATATGCGTTCATGCAAGTTTGCACCAGTGCCTCGAAGTATGTTGTGCTGTGTGACAGTGAGAAGAGTGGGGTTGAAGCCTGGATATCTGCTCCTCACACTGGTCGGAATCTCACCTCCGGAGGGCGGAGTTGAGGCTCCGTACCCATTCTTTCTTTGGCCTCTCAGACTGACAACGGAGGGGGAGTGCCCATGTTATGACAACCGTGATGCTGGTTTGTTATGTGAAGCAGGTGAGTTTTAACAGCAGTGTGTGTGTGTGTGTGTGTGTTGCACCCTTGTGTATGTGGAATGCGGGGACGGGGGAAGTGGAGAGCGCCTCCTTGTCCACAATGATCAGTGCGGGAGTTCTCTCTTCCTCATGGTCGGAGCCAGCAAGCATCGCACTGCGTCACAAACCGCTTGCAGTGTTGGTTTGGTTTACTTGGGCTGTCGTTCTCGAAAACATCGATTCATCAAAGGAAACCTATCGACTGGTGTCATAAAAAGAAGCTATTGGTAGCCCCGGTTTTATGTATAGCGCCTCGAGGTATGTTGTGCTGTGTGATAGTGAGAAGAGTGGGGTTGAAGCCTGGATATCTGCTCCTCACACTAGTCGGAATCTCACCTCCGGAGGGCGGAGTTGAGGCTCCGTACCCATTCTTTCTTTGGCCTCTCAGACTGACAACGGAGGGGAGTGCCCATGTTATGACAAACGTGATGCTGGTTTGTTGTGTGAAGCAGTGTGTGTGTGTGTTGCACCCTCGTGTACGTGGAATGCGGGGACGGGGGAAGTGGAGAGCACCTCCTTGTCCACGATGATCAGTGCGGGAGAGGGAACTTTTGCAGAGGCAGCCTGGCCGGCAGGAACACCTAGAGACGTCAGGAGCTCTGACAAGCTGCTCGGGCAGCGCAGAAGGTCAGAGGTCTGGCACAGCGACTTATCCTGCCCCAGCTCCGCCAGCCTGACGTGCGGTATTCCAGAGACCATTAATTTTAAAGCCGGTGCAGTGGCACCGGGCGCAGGCAGGGCTCTGTAGCGGGCCTCTGTCTTATCCAGCGCCTCAGATGCCTCTTGTGGGCACTGCCCCCCCCCTTCATTATCTGCCTTCCCAACCCACAAGAAGAATGAGGTGCAATCCAACAAAGGATCTGCTGATTCAAGACTCCCCCTGCGTCATTTATCTCCCACCAACTGGCGGGGACAGACCACTTCTCCCAGGGCTGGGTTTTGTTTTTGGGCGGGGGTGCAGAGAAGTTTCGTGCCCCTTGCATTTCCTGCCAACCAGAGCAGGCATTTCCTCCCAGGGCGGTGGATGGCGCAATACCTCCGAGAGAGGGAGGGCGGATAGCAGGGGAGGCAGGTTAACGCCGGGGAGGCTAGTAAACAGGCCCGCGGTTTTATTGCCTTTGCGCCGAGCTCTTAAGGCAGCAGCCTCGTAAAGGAGAGTGGGATGAACCGCAACGAGGGTACATGATGAGGGACGCCGTAAAAGCCTCTAAACTCGCCGCAGCTGTTCCAGAGTGAGAGGGGAGGCTGCCCAGGACAGCGGGGAAGGAGGTGTGAGCGCGGGGGTGGGTTCAAAACTTTATTTGGGGTTTTACTGGGAAGCGTACAAGATTGTCCCGTAATACAGGAAACTCTTACCCTGGAAGTACTTGGCCGTGAGCGTTCGGAATTATGTCTCCAACATGCAAAATAAAACAAGCATTTGCAATGCAATAGGTCTCGCATTTACGCGAGTTTGAGCTATTGACATTGCAAATAATAATGCCTTTATTTTTATTTTCGTTTTTAAAACATAAATAAAAGGCATTTTTATTTGCAATGCCAATAGCTTAAAGTCACGTAAATGCGAGACCTATTGCATCGCAAATGCTTGTTTAGTCTGTAAGCACCATTTTCTTTAATGAGTTTCTCCTACTGCAGGCACGACATGCTTTTCTGCAACATTCAGCGCGCCATGCCCGCTTTCACTTTCTGTGCAGCCCGGGACAAATGCGGCCGCTTCTTTGAATAGGTCTGGCAATTACAAGAGTTTGAGCTTTTGGCATTGTAAATGACAATGCCTTTTATTTGTGTGTTAATTAGCAAAACAGATAAAAGGCATTGTCATTTACAATGCCAATAGCTTAAACTCTTGCAAATGCGAGACCTCTTGGATTGCAAATGCTTGTTTGAATTTGCTACCATGGGACTCACAGCCTCGATATAGCTACATATTAAACCCTTCATGCCCAACCTAAGCCCTCTTTAAATGCTAATTTCTCAAAAATAGTTGAACCGATTACACCAAATTAAAACATGCACACTTTCAGAGTAAAGTTTCTGCTAAATTTAATGCAATTCCGTTCTGCCATTTTTTCTGTACTGGACAGAAAATTTTCCTTTAGGAATTAGCATGGGAAATCAACATTTTGGACCTCCCACCCCACTTTTTTTTGGCCTTCGCTTGACTGATCACAGTGAAGTTTTCCATGACAGACATGGTGGAAGAAGATTTTTTGGAAAGTTTGTCATTGCGTGTATAGATGCACAGGGTGAAAGGGGGGTGGGAGGGAGTTATGAAAGACTAACATGGGCAGGTACAGTCTCGGGGAGAGGCCCAGTGTTCTACTTGGTAGTAGACAGAGGAAACCCACTAGCAAAGAGGGTGCAGCCATAGCCCTGTGAAGAGCAAGGAGAGGGCCTATTGATGGGGCTAGGTCAGCAAGACAAGGGAGTTAATCAGACCCTCTTTATCAAGCTTGTTGTGATTTGCCTCGCGCTGTCATCGCGCGCATGTTTAGAATGTTCACCTCCGAGAGTTCTATGGTGGTTGACGTTCCTCGCGACCTCGGGAGTTGGATCAGCTGGCTGAGGCGTGAGGGACTCTGCGGTATATGTGCTGTGAAATAAACCTTCAAGCCATGATAACGATCTTGTTCCTTTGTGGTGATTACAACATTTTATTGGCGACGAGATGATCTTCAGCCAGCACAGCACGTAGCCAGCAGCAAGGAATCCATGCGTGTGGTGAACCGAAGAAACACAGCGGTAAAGGAACAGCTGAGGAGAGGAAGCCGGTAATTGACGAGCGCTTCCTTCAGCTTCGACGGTGTGTTCCAGGACGAGCACAAGGAAGTTGTCTGGGGTAAGCTTGAGTATGCATTGACCCCCAACGCGCGAAGATCTGAGTCACCGCTTGATAGCAAGTAGCGCTATGTCCATTAGGGTGAAAAACAGTGAATTGGAAGTTTAGAGCAGCGAGGTGTGGGAATGAGGATTGACCCCCCTACGCGACGCAGCTGCGAATGAATGCGCCTCTGTGAAGGAGTTAATGACAGTATCCTTTAGCGCACAGTGCTAAATGGTGTGGCGTCAATTAGAGGAGTGCGTTCTGACAGCGGATGATTAATCGTCTCATCGCGCGTCTTTTGGGAATGCGCACGGAGAGACATTGTAAATGTTTAAAACCACACAGGAGATGACAGCAATGAGCCAGCGTGAGCTGTGTGTTTGCTGGTGAGGTTGGAGGTGCACTTTGAATATTGGTTTAAGTGCAGAGAGTCGTTTTGGCTCATTTCAAACTGTCAGTCTTGCCCCTGCGTCAGTGGAGCTCACTCTTTTAAAGCTACAATTATTCTTTGAAAACATTTGCCTGTTTTACATCATTTTGGCCAAACCTTCTTCAATTTTGGATTATTCCTTTGCAGTATTGTCACAAGGACTGCTGTTTGCCTAATGTAGATGTGTGTTAGCGCAATGCAGAATTTTTTTTAAAGCCATCTGGTGTTTAGGTGACTTTGGCTTGGGAAACATTGCATACAGCTGCCAAAGTGTGCACTTCTTTGTGTTTTTAACCACATTCCCATTAAGCAAGTGCGGTTCAAACATGGATGTCACAGCTTTGGACGTAACGGCAGTCTCTGCTCCGCCACATTTTCTCTCTCAACCTGGTTGTCCTAGCATTGAATTGGATGAGTGGATCGACGTCTTTGATAACTATCTTGAGGCGTTAGATGCTCAAGATTTCAGTTCAAGCAAGAAAAGAGCGATTTTATTGACAAGTCTGGGAAAAGAAGGACAACACATTTTCAAGTACCTGCCAGTTGTCACCAACGAAGGTGGTCAACCCATTGAAGACGTCTACCAAGAGGCAAGAAAAAGGTTAGAGAAAAGGTTTGCACAAGAGACAAATGTCGTCATGAGGAGACATAAATTCTACACACAGCCACAGAGAAGCGGAGAATCAATTGATGACTTTGTCACAAGGCTGCGCGAACTCTCCCTAAAGTGTAGATTTGGCCCAATGGGAGAGGAGATGATACGGGATCAACTGATAGTGCAATGCAGAAATAGAAAGACACAAGAACGGCTGTGGGCTGCTAAAAATCCTTCTCGTAAAGATGCCATTGACATAGCAAAAATAGTAGAAGAATCAGAGTTGTGCATGAAGGAGATGGATCGCAGAGATGTAAAATTGTACAGTAATAGTGAAGGGGAAACATCTGTTGTTGAGGGTGGTGATGGGGAAGTGGCTGCGTCTAACAGGGTGTGGGGCAAAAGTAATAAGAGCTTTTCTGGCAGCAGAGGGTACACCAACAAGTTGGGTAATAGGTTGTGTAGTAAGTGTGGTAGCACATATCACACAGCTGATTCTAAAAACTGCTGGGCTATTGGCAAAGAGTGCAGGAAATGTGGGAAACGAGGGCATTTTGCCAAAATGTGTAGAGATGTTGGCAAAGGTAGGGTGGCCGTGTTGAACAGTGAGACCTACTACAATGAGTGTTTGCCAGGGCCGGACAAAATCCTTTGTGTTGAACCATCGCAAACAGGGGAAACTAACAATGAAGAAGTCCTTACAACTAACTCTACTTGTTTAGACAATAAGAGAAGACACAGGCCCAAAGCAGAATTTGTTATTGCTAATAGAAAGGTTGATCTCATGGTAGATTCAGGGTCGTTGTACACCATCATACCCAGGAGAACATATGAATGTGAATGGCCAAATGTACGTTTGTTTCCCAAAGATATAAACCCAGGTGGATATCAAGGTGAGCAAATAGACATTTTGGGATATATTTTGGCTGACATTCATTTTAAAAATAGATCAGTAAAAGGTAAAGTTTATGTAGCTGAATCTGGGCCACCCATCTTAGGATGGTACCACCAGTACGACCTACATATTAAGATTGACCCACATGGTTTAGAGCAAGTCATGGTTGTAGATGACCTCAGTGTTGAGGA
Source organism: Calotriton arnoldi (assembly GCA_963921515.1). Taxonomy (NCBI): domain Eukaryota; kingdom Metazoa; phylum Chordata; class Amphibia; order Caudata; family Salamandridae; genus Calotriton; species Calotriton arnoldi. Next base: position 1,656,708 of record CAWUFW010002012.1, read on the forward strand.
CATTTTAGAGGGAGCACAGAAAGTATTCAGAGACCAACTTGGTAATCTAGAGGGTTACGTGCACGAAATAAAAACTCAAGTCAGGCGCCATCCCCGTATAGCATAAAGTCAGAAGGGTTCCCATCATGGTAAGGGGTGAAGTAAAAAAATGATAAGTGAAATGTTATCCAGTGGAGTCATAGAACCTGTGGAGTGCTCTCCATGGGTTTCGCCAGTGGTCATCACGGAGAAGGCAGATGGTAACTTGCGCTTCTGTGTTGACTTGAGAAGTTTGAATCAAAATGTCATTCCTGACACCTTTCCTCTGCCCAACATCAACGAGTTGATCTTGTTGTTGCAAGGTGCGAAATATTTTTCAAAGTTGGACCTTCGCCACGCTTACCACCAAATACGATTACATGACTCTTCTAAACACTTGACGGCCTTCATAACCATGGAAGGCATCTTCCAATTCACCAGAATGCCATTTGGTTTGTCCTCAGCCGCAAGTGTTTTTCAGAGGATGGTGTCGGAAGTGTTTAGAGGCATGAAGAACATCATCTACTTCCAGGATGATATCCTAGTATTTGGTGATTGTGAGGAAAGTCACAACTTAGCCCTTAAAGAAGCACTGGCAAGACTTCAAGAGTCAGGTCTTACGCTACGCAGAGAAAAATGTGCTTTCCTAGTCACAGAAGTAGAATATTTAGGACACTCACTTTCTAGTGAAGGTGTTAAACCAAAAAGAGACCTGCTGGCTGCCATTAGGGAGGCTCCTACTCCCTGTAACAAGGATCAATTACGATCCTTCCTTGGATTAATTGAGTATTATTCCAAGTTTGTCAGAAATTTTGCGAGCAAAACTGAATCTTTGAAAGAACTTATGAGGAAAGGTGTAAACTTTACATGGGGGGGCAGACCAAGTTAGGTGCTTTGAAAACATCAAAGTAGAAATTTATGATGCTGGTATCCTTGTGCCATTTGATGTCAATAAAAAAACCATAGTCACAGTTGATGCAAGCGACACTGGCATTGGTGCCGTTCTATCACAGAGGGATGGCGGAAAGGAAAAAACTGTAGCTTTTGCATCACGCACTTTGACAAGTACTGAACGTCATTACTCCGTGATAGAAAAAGAAACTCTGGCTGCCACTTGGGGTGTAGAGTATTTCAGGACTTATGTCTGGGGACGAAAAATTCTTCTCCGTACAGACAACAAACCTCTTCTGAAAATTTTGTCACCAGGGGGAACAGGAAAAGGATCCGCCAGACTAGCCCGTCTGGCCTCAAGGTTGCAAGAGTACAACTTTCAGATCGAGTTCATCTCAGGGTGGCGCAATGTCCAGGCAGACTGTTTATCACGTTTACCTTTAGAGTGGGAAAAAGTAGATAAGGATGGTGTCACTAAAAGTGAAAAAGAAGGAGCCATTGCATGTGTTGAAGATGTTGTTCAATGGAGTGGTCAACAAAAAAGAGTGGGCGAACGCCATGTCTGAAGATGAGGTACTTAAGGCAGTCAAAAACCTCATACTCAAAGGAGGGCGTAGAGAGAGTGCCTTGCCGTGTAATGTGAGACCTTTTAATTCCATCATCCACGAATTATCCATTATTGCAGACCCAATCATCATGCGAGGAGAAAAGATTATCCCTCCCCTTAGCATTCGCAAGAGGCTATTTGACATAGCCCATGAGGGACATATGGGGCAGACCATTACTAAGAAGAGATTGAGGAACGAGTTTTGGTGGCCGGGAATGGATGGTGAAGTGGTTGATTGGGTTGAAAGGTGCAGTGAGTGCAAAGAGTGCGAGAAGAGGTTAAAGGTAGGAGCACAGTCAGTCCCTAGTTCCATTCATGATCCAGGGGTAAGTTGGCATAGTATTTGCCTCGACTTCATTGGACCCATGCCAGGTGTTCATCCCTGTAAGAGATTTGGCATGGTCGTTATGGATGTCCACTCCAGATGGTTGATTGTGCACCTCCTTCCTGAAATCACCACTAGAGTCACCATAAAAGCGTTAAACTGCATTTTTAAAGAAGAAGGTTATCCCAATATCATCATTACAGACAACGGCACGCAGCTGACATCTGGTGAAATGAGTGATTTCTTACACCATTGTGGGATTAAACATTCACTCACCGCACTTTATAATCCCCAGTCCAATGGTATTGTAGAGAGAGCTAACCGCATGATTAAGGGTGCCATAGGTCTTGCTCTTGCAAATGTCCTTAACATTGATGAGACATTGAACGAACTGGTGTGGGCTTACCGCACCACAGAGAATTCCACGACCGGGGTTGTTCCTTTTGTTGCCATGCGTGGAAGGAAACCCTCTACCAAACTTGTACCCTCGTGGGTCAGAGAGTTATTGGAAGGGAAGAGTATGTGTGAGAGATGCACCCAATCTACTTCTGCATCCTCTATTGTTGCACCCAGTCAATTCCCCACACCAATCTCCAGGGAGGAGATTGGGTGAAAATCAGATCGGGTCGTTGGGTTAAGGGTGTGCGTAAATTCCGTGGCCCTTTCCAGGTTAAAGAAGTTCACCAGTGGCATGTTGTATTGATGAATGGAGAAAAGTGGAATCTACGCAGAGTAGCCAAGTACTGCTCACAAGACAATCCACCTAGCACTAAGGAGGGTAGAGATACTTGTTCTGGATATATGTTGGTGCATGATGATCAATTAGTTAACGATACTCGCTCCCCTACTGTTATGCGATCACCTGGCCCCAGTGGTGACAATCTAGGTGAGCGCGTGAGTCAAAGTACTGAAGGCCAGTATGCACATCCTTCACAGACTACTCAACGCAGTCTAAGACCCTTACGGGTCAAGGGCCCCCCCCCACCATTTACAGGATTTCCTAGTGGGTTAGCCTCTTTTCCTCTTGCTAGTTATCTTTTATCGTCAGTCATCTGCACTCACCCTTTGCCCCCTGGTTCCATCCATCCTCCTCCCACTTGCATTGCTTCCTCTGTCTGTTGCTTTACAGTGTTGTTTCTACCTGCGTGTAGAACAAAGGGGGGTATGTTGTGATTTGCCTCGCGCTGTCATCGCGCGCATGTTTAGAATGTTCACCTCCGAGAGTTCTATGGTGGTTGACGTTCCTCGCGACCTCGGCAGTTGGCGAGTTGGATCAGCTGGCTGAGGCGTGAGGGACGCTGCGGTATATGTGCTGTGAAATAAACCTTCAAGCCATGATAACGATCTTGTTCCTTTGTGGTGATTACAACAAAGCTTAAGTCCAGGGTGGAGAAAATCAAATTTCCAAGTCCACACAGCGAAGGAATAGACTGGTGGGTGATCTATTTTTAGGAAATTAAGCAGGAAACAGGAAAACCGAAGCAAAGAGATGAACAAATGAGGCGGCAATACAAGGACTCCTGTGAGATTTCTGGTGCATCATCCAGGTTTCTGGAGCTAGCCCGGTTATTTAACTGCCTGCACAACAGCAAACAAGAATCATCTCAACATAGAGATACATTCTGAGTAGTTGAAAGTTGTTCATTCAGAATTTCAAAAAGAACCCTGCTATTTCAGCCAATTGAGGCAGCTTTCTTGCAGGAGAAATATGAACGAAAGATCTTCATAACAGAAATTTTCATGCAGGACTAGTACTTAGTTTGCGTAGGTGGCAGGAATAGCACGAGCAGAGGAGAATGAACAAATAAGAAGCCTTTGTCCATGTAACCTTCCAGATCATGCCCTGGGACCAGCTCAGGAAGATGGGTGGGGAAGTTTGGGCGCACGCTATGGAACTAGATAGTGGAAATAAGTGGGAAGCTTAGAGTGTGGATGCCTTGTGGCACACTAGGCCCTGCGAGAATGATGCATGCCAAATCTCACCATTTCGGAGGGAAACCCCCTAATAAAGCAGTTTCATCACACAGTTATTACAAAAACCACACACTCTACAAACTAGCATTTGCAGGTTGTGTTGGCAGTCAAAAGTTGGAGGATGGCAAACTCAGAAAGGAAGGGTGTCTGTTTGATGCCTCGGGTTTCTGTAGGAGGGAAGCTTGCATCGTTATGATCTGGGGTTTCGGTCCTGCCCGAGTGAAATGTCAAGCACTGCCGCTTGTGCTGTACCTCTGTGCTGTGTGTGTTTGGTGGTGGATTGTACTGCTGACATCCATGCTGGGCAGTAACCCGGAGCTCTAAGAGAACCTTGCCTCGCAACTGCATAAGTTAGACCTGCTGATTATCTGTGCGAAAATAGTGTCACTGATGCGAGTGAATGTTTGTCAATGTTGCAATTATTGTGCGTTACTGAGGGACGCTTGCACTCCTGCTGGCTATGCTGCATCTGTTTTATGTCAGCTAGCATTGATTGAGATAATATTTTAACTCTACAATCACCAAAATGATTGTCTTTGTCAGTGATTGAAGAATCCGACATAACCCTTGCTCTTCTATTGATTTACCATCACGTGATAAAAAGTTCAGCTAGTTACGACAGGGTCTCATACCATGTGGTGGCCACCAATACATTCCCCTAGACACCATCATAAGCCCATATCCCCCCCAACGCGCATTATCCCCGAAATTGGCGACACCTTAGCCTATATATGTGGAGCGTTTGAGATGTCACGCCTGACACAAGGCCACTCGTCATCTGTCAAATAAGTTCACACTGGAGTGAGTGCAAGAGATGCTGGGAAGAGAGGATAGAAGGCAGGCTCTGGAAACAGAGTGGAGGTAGACCTCAAAGTTAAAAGAGAGAGGACTGTGCAATAATCCACATGGTAGCCTATAGAGGCAAGTTGTTACTCCACGTAAGGTAATGCCAGCTAGACAATATTCCATAGCGGCCCTCACAATACAAGTGAGGTGTACACTGCAAAGCTGCAACACAGCCTCCTGCCTTTGCTGTTATTTGCTCGTTTGAACCCCTTTTGTTTTTCCCGCAATTTCATCAAATAGTTTTACCCACGCGGAGTTCATTCAGTAGGAGCCTTTAATGAAGTTCAAGGAAGTGCCAATCTTGCACTGCTTCTCTCCAAGCTGCACCATGTGTGAGGGAAGTTGCTGCATGTACTGAACCGGGTGCATGTGTGCATGAAGTTGTGTGGCGCTTTTAACAGCAAGAACCGACCCTGCAGGTGGAATGTTCACAAATCCATCAACTGTCGCCACGGGCGCTGCTTCGGCAGACAATCCTGTTTCAAGGAGACGCAGAGCTGAACCGTTACCCTAGCAACCCAATATAATGCTCACAAAGATACCGAATGCTAAACTACTGTGAGATCCACATCCAGCAATTCCGGGACACAAAACCAAGATGTCCATGAGAACGTAATTAAGCCCAAGCAAGTGAACCTTACAAAACGTATGCCTCCAAGATGCATTAGCAATGCAAAGTGCTGAGCTTACAACGTGGCGGCGTCCTGTCCGCAGCCAGGAGAGAGGTCAGGCCTAGCGGAGGTCACGGACAGTCACCATCTCTGTGTCAGGCTGAAAGGTGGGCACAGCACGAGAAAATAACTCTGCACTCTTGATAACTTGTTCTGTGTCCACATGGAAGACTACGCTGCTTTCTTGTACCGGTTCTGTGTGATAGGTGATGGTTTTGAAGAGCTTTTCACGATACAAACACAAAACCATTAGTTTTGTCAACGCTCGCTTGAGGAGTGGATGCTTCGCGCTGGAAGCTGTGTAAGTTAAGTCATTTTCTGGATGCCAATGACAGCTTTCTATAGAGGATTTTTTTTACTTTTGGGACGGCGGGGGTAGGGGGGTTACTTTGCAAGAAATACACATCCACATAAATCCCCTTCGCCCATGACAGAATCTTAATTTCTTTAAAAGTGAGAGCTTGCATGTATGTTGAAATACTATACATACGACAATGCAGGACAGAAAAGAATCAATACTCGCGCTAACAAGCAGAAAAGGGGGGCCCCCCAGCTTACTACAATTGTCTCCATTTCACTAATTCATCTATTGTTTCAGCGGTCTGTTCTGTGTGCCAACAGTGCCTCAAATTTCTCTTTTACACTGAATGTGACTAAAAGGTGCAATGCCTACTCCATAAACGTGCATGCAATGATCTTAAATGGAAGTAGTTTCGACAGTCCTTCAACAGTGGTATGGATCTGGCCCTACTGGGCCAACGTTGGACCCTTCTAGACTTCTCCATCAGGCCGAGCACAGCAGCAGCAAATGGACTAAAACGACAAAGCAGGGGAGGGAGACCCGCAAATGACAGGGATTCCCTTTCCTCTTGCCAGCCACGATGATTTAAATCCAAGAAGTCAGCCTTACTCAGCATTTACATTTCAGCAAACGATTAAGGCAGCAGCGTAACAGAGCCAAAACAAATGAGCCCATGTTGAACTGTTCAGTTCTGGCTGTAAAAATAGATTAAAGTGATGCTCTCTGTAAACGTTTACCAGACTTTGACTTCAGGCCAAGCCTGAGTAAGCCTCCTCGCCTCTCCGAAGCTTCCAACCCCACCAACAGTGACACGCTGCCAGGCAGCAGAGGACGTGGAGATCCCGCAGTGGGAGAAGAAAACCACAACCGTATGCTTTAAATATATTTTCGTCTCCAGCTAAACTACAGGCGTGAATTCATCCCGGTCACCAGGCCAAGGACGACCATCAGCGATGACAGCTCATAATGTACCTTCTGAGATTGAACATTGCTAGATTATGTGCTACCTGCACCCCTCTCATCCTACGACGGTCGGTCGGTCTGTCTGACACAGCACTGTGAGATGGGCCTCCGAGGCTTCACACGAGTCACAGTGAAGAAAGGTGGTGGGGTCGAAGTTATCCCTCAAGACTGTGAAAGAAGATTCCATCAAGGTACCTTTCAAAATAGTCATTTCTGGACCAAGAGAAATGGGCAGCGGGCCAATGCTAGCCATTCCCCAAGTCCGGCGTAGCCGGAACATACATATGGAGGAATTCAGTCACCCCCAAACGCCGCCTTGCTAGACCAGGCATTATTTGCCTAACCAGTCCTATTCAACCTCCCTTCATTGAGCTATGGTTGGTCAGTACTGCCAATTGAAGGCAGCAATGTGAACCCAAGAGCAACCAAAATAACTACTGATGGCAAATAGAACACTTGTAGACTCCTGCAGTGGGACTAATAAGGAGCCATCTAGACGGAGACACTGAAATCCACACACCTCTTTAATCCTCCTTCCTTAACAACATTTCCAAACTACAGTTCATTATTATAAGACAACCACATGACAGCAATTAAGTATGACGACAATTATAACAAGCATTGGCAAAGACAATAGGTCTCGTCTATGCAAGGTATTAGCTTTGTCATTTTTTTTTAGCCATGTTAAAGAGCAGCGCCTATGTTGTGACATCCTGTGAGTCTTTAAGTGCCTCCCTGAGGCCCTGGGTGGGGGCGCTTTAGAAGTGTAGTCTTGTGGTGGACCGAGATTTAAAGGACTACATTCGAAGGTAAAATATTTGACAAGGACGAACCTGGTTGGTGTATCTGACCCACACTCCATCCCAGTTGGTCACAAACTGCACCCAGTCTACTGTGACCAGTGACTATCATTGGAGCTTTGTGCTATTTCCACTTCAATAAAATCATCTCTCTGGTCCCCTTTTTAGGTTTTTGTCATTTTGTTTATTAAATGCGATTATATTTTTCTACTTCAGTTTGGGATTTTTATAGTTTTGCATTTTGACTTTATTACCGTTTTGGTACAGCATAAATACTTCACACATTGCTCCAAGTTAAGCCTGTCTGCTCTGTGCCATGGTTATCAGGGGGCTGAGCTCAGGTTAATTTAGTGACTTTAAGGATTTACCTTTACAAGGGTTGTGATTGTACCTTGAGGTGGGTGGTCACCCATCCCACTTAATAATCCAGTTTCTTACAACTATCATTCCAACATCACCTTCAAAACACAACCTCCTCATTAGCACACATTACGATAACAAAAACATGCAGTTGGCAAGGCACAGCCAAATTAACAGCATTGTCACACAGCACTGTAGTGGCAGCAGGTGATCTGTGAAAGTGGTGAAGCATGCAATCGTAGCGAATGAGTGGCTGAACAGAGTGAGCTATACCTTTTCTAGGATAGTTCAGAAAGGCTCTTCTGCCGAGACCTTATAAAAAACGAGTTAAAAATAGGTCCTTTTAAAACACAGTTCTCACATAAATCTAAAAAACCACAGACTCAGAAGGACACTCGTGAACATTCACAGTGGGCCAAGGAAACCCAACCCTTCCTCATTTATATCAATGTTGGAATGTGGTGTCCCCTCCTAGATACGTCAAGAATAATCTACAAAAGGCCAGTACCAGCATTTTGTCATGGATATCCCCTATATAAAAGGCTGCCTCCACATGTCAAAAATTATCTCCAGCATAACGCGACCAGCATTTTGTCATGAGTGCATGCCCCATTCCCCATGGGTGTCTTGCATTGTGCCAAGAATTTCCTCTAACATGCCAGCGCCCGAGTTTTGCCATGGGTGGCTCCACTCACATAAGCCTAGAATTGCCTCTTGTATGCCAGGGAAAGGAGCACACTTGCAGCACTACACACAAGCATCGATACACCAACTCCTCAAACTATTTCGAAACTTAACACTGAATAAACTGCCCTCCAACCACACACAACCAAAACCAATATGACAGACACTATCAAACCATGGTTCCTCGACTTAGATTGACTGTTGCCCGGTTCCGCATAAAATGGTGTGCGGGTAAACAATGTGCTGATAATGTGCTACAATAGTGGATGATGCAATACAAATGTGCTTAAGATACCCATAATCAGAGCAAGCTCTGAACATGTTCCTTGTCTGCAAGTTGAAGAACGCCAGTTCCTTGCAACTGTCCATGACCGGTGTAGTTTCCAACTTTGAGACAGTTGAAATTTGAACATCCTGCTCGCTGGCTGGTCAGTAATGACCTAAAAACTCAATGGTAGTTTCAGCACAGTGGCTGTTGTTTAGAGCTCCGTCTTAAATTTGGAGGCAATACCACAAAGCGGTAAAAATGGCACAGTGCTTCCTCATAGCAAGGTCACACATTAGAAGAGGTTACTGTCCTTAGCACTTACTGTGGATTATATATATATATACATGAACAGAACACCCAACTTCAACAGGAAACTCCGAATGAAGAAGGCACGGACTTCAGGTTGACGGTATACGGCTTCTTTTATTGCATCAGGTCACCCTCGACCCCAAGACCAAAGAGACGCGTTTCGGCTTCTATGATTTGTCAATATATATATATACACATATACATACACATACACATATACACACACACACACACACACACATATACCATGCTGAACTTTTCCTTTTTAAGAAGATTCACTGCTAATACTCACAAAGCATGGTCCTAGTCACATAACATGTTTTGTAACTCCACCACAATTGTGAATTTTATTAATACGGGAAAACATGTAGCAATAACCATGTCTGACTGGAAATGTATGAGTGATGGGCACTTCTTAACTATCGGGAATTCGCGCAGGTGGCTGTCTTTCCATCGATCTTTGCTGGTCAGTGCCATTACAGAAGTGAATCAACCATGTGAAGTCAGCCATATCCAGGGCGTGGCCTAGCTGCCGACCAAGATGGCCGTGCGACTGTGAAGCTCCGCCGGGCGATGCTGGCGATCCTGTAATATCCCCCTGAAATGCACCTGGAATAGCTGCCAGCACCACGGCAACTGCAATCGGAGCCGGTGGCAATCTGGATGACCTCTTTTCCGCTGGCTGGGGCCGCTGAGAACACGTTGATCGGCCTCCTGCGTTGATCGGCCTCCTGCGTGGACGAGAGGAGTGGCGGAATTGGGCCGGAAAGCCGCGGCCTTGCGTAAGCGGCTTTCCCGAGAGTCTGCGGCGCGGAGTCCTGCCTGCCTCCACGAGCCACACATAACGTCTGAGTGCACCGGGTGCACGGCATGGTTTGTGACCTCCTTCCTCATCCGTTAAAAATCGCTGTAGGTGAAGCGGCCTCGTGCTGCGCCATTGTGCGCCCCTGTGTTTATCCTGGAGGCCCCACGGGGATAGGGCCCGCGGGTGAGCTTAGGGAGGGGCCGCCCGGCCGTCGCGGGGGGCATATTGGGGGAGGAGAGGTGAGGCAGTAGACGCAACGCGCACTCGGTGACTCACAGAGAGCAGCTCCATCGCACACCACCCACACGGCTTGTGACTTGGTGACTGTTGCTGCATCATAGCATTTGCTCCTGCAGAAAACTTGCTTGAGACCACATGCGGGACTTAGAGGGTTCTGGAACACTAGTAGGGAACCTGAGAGCGTGCCTTGAAGTTGTCTCAGCCCTGGCGCTTAGATTGCTGATCGCCTCAAGAGTGCTGCCATTTGGGAGGGTATCATCTCGGACTGGGCACTCTTTGCCCTCCCATTGGCTCTGACCTGCCGGGGAATCCACGGGCACATGACCTATTGGGTCGTCAATTGACTTGGACTGGCATTGCTACTAGCTGCATCAGCAGTGGAGTCTCCGTGGCTGCCTGTGTGTTGGTCCGGCTGCGGGGTCATCCTGGAGCAAGCGTACAGGACACTTTCTTGTGCTCCATTCACGACGCGGTAAACCCCAGAATCCTCTGCAACATCAGGTGCTTGAGGCCCCCGCACCAAGAGGTCTCATTGAGCGACCGGCGTGAACACATCCTCTCCAGGGCATCACTCAGGGTCGCCCCAGGCTTGCTTTGAGCGCATACAGGCCTACTCGCACTGCATGGACTGAATACTGACCTGCCACCCAGAGATTTCATGGGCGCCTTGGTTCCACGGTATAGTACTAGGCCGCCCCAGTGGGGATGTGAAGTCACCATCAGCGGTGCACGCTCCACGCCCTACTTGTATACTCCACTACGCCATTATTCCTTAACAGCTTGTGGCCTTTACATTTGCCGTCCATTGTATCACCTGCGGACCGATCGCGCTTGACCTCCCTACACGGCACATATAGCGGCATGGGCCGCAAGGACCCCCGGCAAAGGACCCTCCCATTTGAGAAGCTAACCGACAAGGTGCAGGATGATAATCCAGAAATGGCGGAAGGGGGTCAGAGCTCTGAGCATAGTAGTGGCACTGCAGCCCTGTCCACATCCTTGCTACAAGAAATGAAAGCTGGATTTAGGGCTCTAGATGGTCGTTTTGACGCCCTCAAGAAACAGAGACTCTCGGAACCAAAATACAGGTGCATGACCGGCGCTTAGATGTGGCAGAAGCGAGGATTTCAGACATTGAGGATGGCACGGCTCAATCTCTTAAACGGCTGGACCGCGCTGAGCGTATCCTCAAAGAAGTTGCGATGAAGCATGAGGATCTTGAAGCGCGCAGCCGCAGAAATAACATACAAATTTTGGGGGTCCCGGAATCGACCAACACGGGACGGTTAGATCGGTTTGTTGAGACTGTCCTCAGTGACCTATTCGAGAGGGAATCCTTCACTCCTGGGTTTGTTGTGGAGCGGGCGCATCGTTCTCTGGGTCCCAGACCAACCCAGGATGTCTGCCTAGACCCATAATAGCTAGGATCATGAACTACCGTGACAGACACCTCCCTTCGCTTGGCTAGGGAAAAGGGTGCCACTACATGGCAAGGGTCTAGGTTGGCGCTCTACCCAGACTTCAGACCTATGGTACAGGATGCCCGGCGTAAATACAATGGGGTTAAAGCTACGCTCAGAAACCTTGGCTTGAAATACGGTATGCTCTATCCGGCCAGGCTGCAGGTGGATGTCGCAGGCAGAGTCCGCATTTTTGACTCTCCCACAGAGGCACAGGAATTTAGTCATTCATATAAGCGGAATAACAATCACCCTCAGACAGGCGCTGCGGGAGCTTCTCCCCCCAGGAGCGGATCTATTTTCAAGCGGTGGCCCTGGTTAGACGAACTGTCACGTTTAATATGTAATTGTTGCTGTGGTGCTTAATAATGGGATATTACATTGCTCCATCCATGTTCTTCTTTTTCAGGTTGTCAGCAGTTTGGCGTAGCGTTGCTAAGCCCCACGGCGTATGCCATAGAGATTTGTTTTTCTACTGATGTATCGATACATTCATGGTGAAAGTCGTTCTGTTGGTAAAATTGTTGCTATGGCAGATGGCTCAATGGGGTATGGTCCTCGTGTTTTGGGAAACGAGGCTGGGAGGGGGGGGTTTGGGTGCAGAGATGCTTACTCACGTTTATTTATCACAATGCTCACTGTCTTCTTAGTTTTCAGTATGCGATTTAAATACTACATGAAGTTGTATGACACATCTGTATGGCCCGATTAGGCAATATCAGCGGCCCTTTAGATCCATCGTTGATGTCCTGGAACGTTAGAGGTCTCAATAACACACGAAAACGCAAGCATGTCCTTCATTATCTTCAACGCCATAAGGTGGATATAGCATTCCTACAGGAAACTCACCTTCCCAAATCTGATACAATACAGTTTGCATTGAGCTGGGGTCCGCATAGGTATTTTGCCAATTATAGTAGCTATGCCAGAGGGACGGCGATTCTTATTCATAAGCGAATCCCATTCCACATGCACTCACTCTTCAATGATAATGAGGGTCGCTATACGATTGTCACAGGCACACTGATGGGCCACGCACTTGCCCTAGTATGTATATATGCTCCCAACACAGACAGCCCTGAATATTTCCTTTCTATACATGCTCAATTGGCCACACTTGACATCACCAAATTGATTGTAGGAGGCGATTTTAACTTGCTGATATGTCCTACGCTAGATAGCTCTTCCACTGCGCCTGTCACCAAACCCCGAGCACAAACGGTACTCCTGGACCTTTGCGACACCTTTTCCCTTTTAGACGCGTGGCGACGACGCCATCCCTCCGAGCCTGGATACACGCATTACTCTGGGCAACATGACACGTGGACCCGTAATGATTATTGGCTGTTATCATCTGAGGCTTACACATGGTACTATTCTATTAAGGCCCTTCCCAGAACATTCTCTGATCATTCACCGGTGCTCCTTAACCTCAAGATTCCCCGGCCTGAGGGATACGAGCGTCAGTGGCGTTTTCCCAACCGACCTCTTAATGACGACTTGTTCCATTCAGAGGCCATAGAAGAGTATTTTCGTATAAACACCGGATCAGTAGACACGTGGGCGGTCTTATGGGAGGCCTTTAAAGCTTACATTAGAGGTGTATGCATTTCCAAACACGCCGGTGTCCTAAAGGACTTGCGTGCCACCATTGCTAGGTTAGAGGTGGATTTGGCTAAACTAGACAAAGAAACGCAGGGGGGTACGGCCTCGGAAAACGCTCAGCATCGCCTTTCCCTACTTACAGACTATAGGGATGCCGCTGATCGTGAGATCAATTTTCAGAGTAAATACCAAACAGCTCGTCGTTATGGGGAGGGTGAGCGTCCTGAACGTACGTTGGCGCAGATGCTCCGTCCCCCGTATGCTAAATCTTATATCACAGAATTGCGTCAACCGGACGGCCACGTGCTCACGGACACCACTGCTATCCATGAAGGATTTTTCGACTATTACAACACATTGTATTCTACTAGAACGGAGGGGGACTTATCAGCACAAGAGGCCTATCTGCCAGAAATAGCCCTGGTATATTTGGACAAAAATATACAGGAGTTTCTCGCTGAACCATTTTCCGCAGAGGAAATTATTAGTGCCATTGAGGCTCTCAATGGATCTACCGCCCCTGGCCTGGACGGTTTTACCGGGAACTTTTATAAAACCTACAAAGACCTGCTAGCACCTAAATTAGTGGAGGTATACGCGGAAGCCCTCGAGAAAAACGAACTACCACCCACGCTTCGAGAGGCAGTCATTATACTTCTTCCGAAACCGGGTAAAGACCCTACCTCTTGTAGTTCCTATCGGCCCCTGTCCCTCCTAAATTTAGATTATAAAATATTGGCCAAGATGCTTGCCCTTCGTTTATCCCTCCTTCTGGAATCTATTATTTCCTCCGCGCAATCAGGATTCGTCCCTCACAGATCCACGTCCCTAAATCTCAGGACACTTTTCGCGGTACTGCACAGGATCAACCCGGAAGTCCCTGCCGCGGCGATTTTGTTGGACGCCGAGAAGGAGTTCGATTCCCATGAGTGGCCCTTTAAAAAAAAAAAAAAAAAAAAAAAAAAAAAAAAATGAAATGCACAGGATGGGGATGCCCATGGGCTTTGTTGCTACCACAGCATTATTATATCGTAAGCCCTCTGCTAGAATACGCTTGAATGGCACATTATCACGCTCCTTCTCTCTTTCCCGAGGCACACGACAGGGGTGTCCTCTGTCACCATTATTGTTCATCCTGGCTACAGACCCGTTGGTCCGCCACTCCCAGGAGCGTCATCTGCAGCGGGGACTTCAGTTTAACACCTGCCCACTATTAGTTTCTCTGTATGCGGACGACGTAATTTTATACGTCCATGACCCCCAGGTAAATCTTGAGCCTCTGATCAGAGAGGCGATCAGATTTGGACGCTTCTCTGGTCTCCACATCAATTGGTCCAAGTCAGTGATATTCCCTTTGACTCCTAGCACGAAGCACTGGGACTGCGAATTCCCGTTAGAATGGTGCACCGAATCCACCAAGTATTTGGGCATTCATTTGCATTTAGATTCTGCTCAAATTATCCGACTCAACTATGGACGGGCTTTGGACGCCCTAGAGACACAAATAGAGAAATGGCTGCGACTCACACTGTCTATCGCTGGACGGGTCGCTCTGATCAAAATGGTCGTCCTTCCTAAATTTTTATATTTGTTCAAAAATATCCCCATCCCTCTCCCGAATAGTTTCTTCCAGATGCTGCGTTCTTATCTCATCCGTTTAACATGGGGGGGGCAAGCACCCTCGGGTCAGGTGGCAGATTCTTACACTACCATACAACAGAGGGGGGTTTGGTGTCCCCGTCCTCAAACTGTACTTTCTCGTAGCCCAGTGTAGTTACGCCCATGCCTGGTTCCACCTAGACGCCAGGATCCCATTTCTCCGCCCGGAGGCAGACTTCGTACTTCCTGATACTCTTTCAGCGGTGCTCCCCAAAGGAGTCCCCAGAGACCCCACAGATATCCAAACGGTGTCCACCACCAGCTGGGCCTGGGATAGACTGCGCAGAATGATGGGGGCTCCCCTGTTATACTCATCGGCCCTACCTATTCCCAACCCCCGTTGGTTCCCAAATATGGGAGAAATACTAGTTCAGCGCACACTGGCTGCATTCGAAATAGTCAAATTCGCCAATCTTTTCCCGGGAGGCCAGGTCTTCTCCCTGGCAGAGGATGAACGTTTTCGGTCGGCCACCTTCATGGACCGATTTGTACTGAATAGGGTCCGCTCAGCGCTTCGAGCCACTCTTCCCCAGTTTCCCAGTCGAGCCCGACTCATTTATTCCTCTTTCTACCATCATAGACACTAAGGGGGGTGAACACCTGATTTCCAAACTATATAGAGATTGTTCGGCCCTCCTACCCATTAATGATGCCAAGGTTCGTGAAGCATGGGAGACAGATTTGGGACACCCCATATCGGATGATCAATGGGCAAAGTGCTGTGAAGTTACTAAAGACATTTCATTGAATAGTCGGCATAAGCTACTGCATTTTAAGTTTTTGAGTACAATATACGTTACACCAGAGCACTCCCACAGAATTGACCCGTCTAGGTCACATCACTGCGTGAAATGCAGGGCTCCACATGCAGATTTTGCACACTTAACTTGGACATGCCCCAAACTACAGCCTTACTGGATGGTGATACATCGAACATTGGGACTCATGCTTGATTTAACTCTCTCTCTCCACTTCCGGAGGTTGCGCTACTGGGGTACGTAGTGAATTTCCCTAAAGGAGTTAGGAGATTCGCTGCCATCAGCTTCCTGTTAGCCAAGAGAGAGATCGCTATTAATTGGGTTGGGAAAAGGGTCCCCACCTTGCAAAGCTGGTTAAATAGTCTGGCTTATTGCAGCACAAATAGTGAGAATGCCACCACGCTACCTCGCACCTCACGCCCTAAAGACATTTGGGGTCCACTTAGAAATTATGCTGCATCTATTCATTTGTCAGCTGATTCACAACTAGAACAGGGGCGTGTGCCAACTGGTGTGGGGTGAAATTATAATGCTAGCTACCAGAAATTCGTGTAGATATTCCATGCTTTTGACTCAAACCTTCATGCATCGTTCCTGTTATGGACCTGAAGGGGCTGCTGTACAACTGTATAGTCGATTGTAAGTGTTAGAAGGGCCAGGGAATTGTGGTAGGATACCTTGCCTATGTAACAACTATGATAGTATTTTTCGATATGAACCATTAATTAGGATGTCCCTTTTTCATACTCAATAGACATTATGGCATGACAGTGAGCACTAATGTTTTGTATTATTGTAACGTTACAAAAAGGATAAAGTTTAAATAAAAAAATAAAAAAAGTCAGCCATACCCACAACACCGATGTGCAGTCCAGACAGATGTGCTAACCTATATCCCCACTAGACCATAACACAAGCACACCTAGAACATTCTCGGACTATGGCCCAGGTGGATTAAAAATAGTGAAACTGAATTCTACCCAAATAAGTTTCCAGTACTGGAGCATCCATTGTCATCCCTAACATTCTTCCCCATTGATCTGTTGTTTCATTCCCATTATTCTTCTGCCCAATGCAGCATAGGGCAATGGGTCAGCCCTCTTCAGTCATTGGGTAACTTCACTGCGAGTGACGGCGTTCTGCCTTTTAACTTGAAACATATCCATTCACAAAGATGTTCCCTTCAGAGCCAGGGATTACTAGGTCAATGTGTGATTTTGAGATTAAAAACTTATTTTTGCATTTAAGCGTTTTTTTTCTGGGTTTAAAAAAAAATTAGTGACATGGGCTTTGCAGCTCCCCCAAGAACAAAGTTTTACAAAAAACATGACAAAACAAGCACAGACAAAGGCTGACCGTTAATACCAGACCTATTGGCTATGCCAATGCTTTTTCTCTCTCACTTTTTAAGAATGTTTGGCAAAGTCGGTAAACCTTTCAAGAAACCAGTTAAGCTAGCTGACTGCAGAAAAGTGCAGACTGTGAAAGTTGACGTCCTCATCCAATAAAGACTAAGGGGCCTATTAGGATGACGGGCGGACTTTCGTCCGCCCGCCACCCTAGCGGTGCTGGGACCGGCCGCCAGTGGTGGGACGGTCCCGCACAGGCGATTAGGATGCCACCGCGGCGGTGGCATCCTCCATTCCCAGCATTGTGGCGGGCGGTGCTCACAGCACCGCCCGCCACAATGCTGGGAATGCACTGTGTGCATCGTCATGCACAAGCCAACAGGCACCGCGAGGTGCCTGCCACCATGTCCATGACAATGCAGGGGGGTACCATAGGTACCCCCCCCATGTGCACCCCCCACCCCCCAATACCCTGGGGGCCCGCAACAGGCCCCCGAAAGCAAACTCCACCTGGGTTTCCATGGCGGGGTCTCCGCCATGGAAAGCCCTGCACCGCTGCCCATTAGAATATGGATGGCGGTGTCTAGCAGACACCGCCACCATATCCAGCCCCTTTTCCGCACGGTCGACTGGTCGACCGGCCGACGGGCTTGCCGTCCGCCTGGGTCCCCACCGCCATACTAATATGGCGGTGGGGAAATGTGAGGCGGGCTGTGGGAAATAGCGGGCGGATCGCCACCACCATACGGGCGGTGGAGAACCACCCGCTATCCTAATGACCCCCCAATTGTCTGTAATAAATGCCAGAAGGTTGCATCAGTGATGTAGAGGGTTTGCCAAAAAACAACAGTGCTCACCCATGCTAGGACTCATTTAGAGAAGTTCTAAAGTGTGGAGTCTCAAACTTTAGAAAGCAAGATACCAGCCAGCTGGATTTGTAAGCTGCCAAGATTTGCAGTTAATTAATTTAAAAGAGACGTAATCCAGCACATCCTGTTATAAGAATTGGAAACAACTTAAAGGAACTTCACAGACAGCATTTGACTTAATACATGCGATTCACCCCTAGGTAGGATGAAAAGTGGTATTGGCTCAGAAACTTTAAAAGCTACTGCACCAAGGATGGTGGTTGTCCAAAAATGGTTTATAATATCACCCTCCTGAAAGTTTATATAAAAAAAAAATATAAAAAAAAATATATATAAGAGTGCATGCTCTAAACATATGCTTTTGCAGGAACTATGGTGCCCGATGGCATAACAAGGGGCACTTTTCAAGAGGAAATCCATTCCTGCACTCTTGCCTTCTCTCCAAGCCCCACCATAAGGTTTCAACCAGTGCCACACAGTTCCATGACTTAATGACTAAACCCTATAGTGCTTTACACAAATCAGCAGGAGCAGACAGACACGCTGTGGCCCAGCCTTCAGAAGGCTGGCTTTGTCTATAGAACAATGTATGACTGAGGAGAGCGAGACAAGGCAAAGATAGGAGAAAGATTGTGCACACTGTCTGGGAAGCAGACCCCTCCATCAATTAGGTATCCATTTCTTAAGAGATGGTGGCTGTTTGTTCATGAGCAGTCCTATGACGTGCTACAGCAGACAGACATACAAGATGCTGCACACTAAGATGGGCTGGTAGCAAGGGTCTGCTAATAAATAATAATGCGAGCTGCTCCCTAGGCGAAAATTTGCACCACTGTTAATAACAGACACATTGACTGGGATAGTAGCCACAGTCCAAAGCAGGTCCTGAAGGGCTGGATCCATGCCTGATTTTTAGCATATTCACAATTAAATAAGTGTAGTTACCATAAAAATCTGGCATGGATCCGGCCTTCCAGGACAGACTTTGGAGAACCCTGGTCTAAAGCACAGACAGTGGCTTCCCAATAGACCAACCGTAGGGGTGGGCGGAATTTGCGTAATCGCGCTACGCAAAGCTCCGCGAAACGGTAAAAAATCTCCGCGAGCACGCAAAAGTTCCGCGAACACGCGGAATTGCTTGTTCCGCCCGTTCGCGATGCTTTTTTCCTGTTTGCGAACGCTGTTTGTGTGCTCAGGGAGAAATATCTCGCGAACACGCATTTTGAAAGCGCGAACAAGCAAAATTCAGTGAAGGCACGGAATTTTTGGTAATTCCGCGTTCTCCGCAGAACGCGAAATTACCCAAATTCCGCGAGCGGAACGGAATTTACCGCACAGGCCTACTAACTAGACAGAATCTTGTGCAACGCCACTTAAAGTCGAAAACTTGATTGAATGAGCAATTCCATATGAAGTGACCGATTAGGTAAAATGGAGTTCAGACTACACAAAGAACCTTAAATTACATACAAAATGTCGACAGCCTACAAGGAAACCCAAACACAATGTGTGGTCATACTGCTTCATATAATGCTATGCAACTGTGAGGGAGCCACAGATTAAATCCAGGGTGCTATTAAACATGGGGCCTCTTGTGAAATGTAGTGTACACAGGGAGCCAGTGGTACACCCGCACAAGAGGTTTCATAATATGTACAAATGACTACAAGTAGCCAGTCATCTGGTACAAGGTAGCGCTACTCGCAATGTAATATAATGTATCAGAACCATCCATATTCACTCCATTAAATGCAACTTAACCCTACAAGAAACCTCACATCTGATACAAGGTAAAGTATTCTCTAGAAGTAGGAATGCCACAGAGCTGTTTTCAGTCTCAAAGCTTAGCCAGAAAGTTCACCCCATTCTCCATTTCATAATGTGCTTTGTGTAATGTTAAATGGGAAGAACAAATCTCAACTGCACATTACAATGCATGCAAGGAAGGTGGTGAGGAACTGGTAAAATTGGGTAAAGTGACCACTCCCAAAATATTGGACTTGCAATTCTGAGCAATAGAATCAGCGAACGTGTGTAGCCATTAGATAAAATACTTCCCTTGTTGCAAGCAACTTATGTTCTTTAATGAGAACGCTGTAAACGTTTTTCACTTATTTGACTCGTTTGAGATGATGTATTTTTGCTAAATAACGGAATTATATTTATGAGTTCACCTGAAAACAGGGGAATTATTATTAATGATTAAATATTGAAGATCTTACTCTGGGGTTTTCAAAAAGTTGGCAATTTTGCATCCGTTGCAAATTACAAAAAAACAAGAAAGGGCAGAATTAAAAGCTTATGCTTTTCAATATTTGGTAAACTGAACGTGGAAAACATCTCCCAGGGGAAGCCTAAATGAAAACAACAGCTGGTCTAATCACCTCCAAAATCAGTTACTTGGCATTTTACAACAGCAGAAAAGCAAGAAGGAAAATTTAATTTACATAATGATATGCGGTCTATCCTTTATTTGCAGAAATAGAAATTATGGACTAAACAGATTCCCACAGACAGTCATAGCCTTTACTATGTATTTTGAGCACCAAACAGGTGCTGCGCGGTGAAAGAGAACCGGACCACAACTGGTCACTCCGTTCCAATCCGACTTTAAGTGTATGCAGCATAAAGCGCAAGGCAGCATCTCCGGCACGCTAAAAAGCATTGTGCCAAAATCACACCCTCATTTTAACTGCACAATATAAAGGTGCACGTCAAACTCACATGTGCATTGGACAGCATGGTGTGCAAGTAAAGCCGTCCTGGACGAATGTATGACGTTACAACGCGTTCCATTACAAAGTGGTTATCACAACGCATATGCCATTACAACGCAAACTTTTACCACGCATATGCCTTTACAACAAATTTAGTTTTCTTTATAACATGATTAGTAAAGGCATATGTGTGATCACGGTTGAGTTTGTAAATGTAAGTATTTTACAGGTGAGTATAAACACTAATATATTTTATTAGGTTTATATTTACCCGCAAAATACTTACATATTCGTGGTGAAGGCATGCATGGTAACGGCACGTTTTGTTTAGAAATTACAGGTAAGTAAATACTGATACCCACCCTAAAAATACATTTGCCACCCAAAAACTCAAGCCCACCCTAAAATTACCCTTGCCACCCATAAAACCCATACCCACCCTAAACATGCCCTTGCCACCCAAAAACCAATACACACCCTTAAATACAAAACACTTCCATTTAAAACGCATATGCCTTCACCATTCATGCCTTTCCAACAAAATTTGTTATAAAGGCATGCGTTGTAAAGGCATATGCATGGTAAAATGTTGCGTTATAATGGCATATGCGTTGTAATAACCGCGTTGTAATGGCATGTGATGTATGACCGCAATGTAATGGTGGTTTCCCCGTCCTGGGCAGGAGTTAAAGTCAAACCTGCCTGCGAACTATACAGCATAAGGACAAAAGAAACCCCATAATCAAACGCACAATAAATTAAGTCATCCGGTGCATTTTACAGTTTAGGTTTTATGTCAATCCCACCTGAAGAGCGTTCAACAAAATCAAAAACCAATCCCTCCCATGCACTGCTAAAGATGGAGTTCTAATCCTTTGAGGTGCACACCGCAAGACACAAGTCAACGCAACATGTGAATTGTACACCCTAAACTACTGCTAAACTCCTCTCTAATGCTCAGCATGCCAGCCAAACCTCCCTGCGAACAGGGGCATCTTGAAGTTTTTTGAGGGCCCAGGCCAAACATAATTTGGAGCCCTCTATTCAGAACAACTCTGAATTTAACCACTTTCAGCTCATTCACTTTAATGGGCTCCTTGACAACAGTCTTCTTTGGTCAGCCTATACCTGGGCACAACCCTGGAGCAAACAGTTTATCTCTGGCTAGCAAGCACCAGAAAGAAGTTCAGTCTGAACAAGCCTGCTGAATGTGGTTCTGTGGACTGGTGTCTCACCTTTTGGGCCAGTCCATAAGGAAAGAGCTTTTTTTTTTTTCCTTTCCTTTATTGCACTCCGGTCCCTGCTCTGTGAGGAACAGGGACTCTGTGCTAGGTGGTGTTAGGCTGTGATCGCACCGACCCAGCATTGCCCCGACGAGGATGGTGCAATCAAAGAGAGCATAGAATGCTGCACTGCACATTGACACATGACCTACCGGTCAGAAAAGCACAAAAACTAGTGGTCCGACTAAGCCTTCTACCCACAAACTAGGTTGCAACTCTGCAGCTAGTCTGTCAGAGCCATTTGGGCATGTGCTGATGGGTGCTTTTGTTTACTGCACTGCCTGCGCTATGAGCTACACATATTCAGAGTCAGGAAGTAGCAAGCTGAACACTACCTGGCAGCAGGTCCAAAAGGACGATGCGCTCACGGAGAGACCACACCATGCCAACTTTTACTGCACAGTAAGTGTCGCATGCTGACTAAAGGCAAAAGCCAATGCAGCAAGGCCGAGTCTGGGCACTTTGAAAATTGAGACTACTTGCTGAATCAAACAAGAAAAAAAACTGGTATTTCTTTAACACCATCGCTCAGGCAGGGGCTTGACTGACTGAACAGCCTGGCCCACAAAAGATATGGTTATTTAACTCTAGACAGAGTGGGGCTGTCCTGAAAGGTTAACGAGGTGGCCTTTTTAAGGGAGAGTGGAAATGGACCCGAGCCCA
This sequence comes from Calotriton arnoldi, assembly GCA_963921515.1. Classification (NCBI taxonomy): domain Eukaryota; kingdom Metazoa; phylum Chordata; class Amphibia; order Caudata; family Salamandridae; genus Calotriton; species Calotriton arnoldi. The sequence continues at coordinate 1,679,133 of CAWUFW010002012.1, forward strand.
CTTTGCCCATGCCTTAAAACTTCTCTGCCTGCAAACTATAAGCATATGTGCAAATAAAACCCACTTCTGGACTGCAGGACACAGAGAACCAGTCAAGGCAGCATGCACACTATACAACACTGGCCGCCCCTCCAAAGTGCAAGGTTAACATTCCCGCATATAGCATAGAATGGATGTCAACTTCTATTGCGATTGCATTGCAAACAGTACAAGAGGCACCCTACTGCACAAAGGAAAATGATATGGAATAGGTCACAGACCACTTTGCACTGCAGAACACCATGTGGTATGTAAAGACACCTGTTCGTTGTATGACAAAATGTATGACTCAACTTCTCTGTACTGCACCAAATTCTAAATCTTCAAGTACAATGCACGTCACAGAGCCAGACGTAAAACCTATTTGCCACATTTATAGCATATATTGCAGGCCACATCACACAGAATATACAGAACATGTTAAATCTATATTATGATCATAAGATGAAGGACCCTCATATCCATCTATAAACACCATCAACATTAACAAAAATATATAAATATAATCTCAACGGGCAGCCGCAATAGCGGTCTTAATTTTGGCATATGCATCTTGAACAATCCAGTGTCCAGGTGCTTGATGACCAACACAGACCTGTCGAGTTGGGGAAAGCTATGCACCCAATCCCTGTATGATGTGGCAAGCTGATGGCCATTTACCAATGCATTAATTAGTCCTGGCCCCTTGATATACCTTCGTAAAAAAAAAAAATCCAGAGATTTTCATTTTTAATTTGTATTTTTCTATCATTAGAGAAGTAACTTACCCTGGGTAGACATTGCTGTTCCAGGCCGAATTTTTCTGGACGACATTTTTAAAAATGGTGGATGTGTTGCAGTGATGTAATATTTCAGGAACCACGAGACCTATATACTTAATTTTGGTGTCAAAACATAGGTTTTGGGGGTCAAGTAGTCTTATACAGACAGAAAATAACTCTCCTGAGCAACCCTTCCACCATTTTCCAAAGTGTTGACAAAAATTTTAATCTCTGCACAACAATTTTTTCTACGGAGGTATATCAGGGGGCCGGAATAAAATGAAGTAGGTGGGGCTACTGCTCATGAAGTGAATGGTCTAAGTACACATGGAATGATAAAGCTCGAGGTTGAAAGAGCTTAAGTGCATAATACACGTCATGCAGCTATAAGGAGCAATGGCCCATTATAATCTATGCATCTACAGGTACCAAGCTTGGGCTGTAAATAAGAACATATCGGTCAATAGGTTAATCGATTAGGTCATCGCTGAAGAGTTAGCCAATATGGTCAATGATTTATGAGCACACCAAAGATCTGGCCAATAGAATAATGAGGAATTTTAAAAACTGGCCTATAATATGAATGTTTTATGTGTGAAATGAAAACCTAATCCGTAGCCTAAATGGTATACTTGTGCACTAAAGATTTGGGTCAACAGAGGTAAGGGTAATAGTTCGCACAGAAGATTTAGCCCACTCAGTCAGAGGGGGCCCCCTGAAGCAGATAGGGCAGAGAAAAATGAGGGGAAGGAGACAAGCTACTCAAAAAAATATTTCTCTACCATAATACTTAACATGCGCTAAAAGTCGCTAATATGCAAAAACCCAGGGAGCTGGCCAAGAGGACAAAAGCATGTCACAAGACACAGATTAGAAATATATCAAGATTTATTAATAATTCATTAACATCTTATTTATAAAATGGACGTATATAATATCCCACGCCGTCACTCTCACATTCATACCTGCTGATTCATACTCTCACATACCAACACGTCCTGCGACTCAGGAATTCACTCATACCAACAATACACGAGATAACAGATGGACCAATTTTAACAAATAAAAATAACAGTAGTCCTAATCTAAAGACAGATGAACACTCCAGAATTTATGTAGCACCAAATAGATTCAAGGTCATCAAAATACATTAAAGTTTGGATGATAACAGGGAGTATGGATCATGAATTAGATGAGGTCCATTCAGTAGAAACAACGCCGACGGGCGTTTCGGTGATCGACCCAGTAGGGGTCTCACCTTCCTCAGGGCGGAAAGATCCAGAGGTGTGGCTGTGGGACGAGCCTATGACAAATGCATACCGTCAGACATACAATATTCAAAAAGAATAATCGAAAACAGTACAGTGAGTTTATATGATAATACAAAAATAATGTATATGCCATGCTTGTCAAACAAGAAGGCTCAGCTGCCAAGGGTAAAATTCGAATAATAATAAGGTACCCAGAACCACACAAGAAAATAGAGTGCACAAGCCTGATATGTGCAGAGTGCAAAGAAGCGCAAAAGGCCAGTGTCTCAAGATGGAAATAAAGATAAAAGAAAAACAGTAGTGCAGTTCACAAATAGTGATAAAACCAAGTCTGCACAAAGCACCCGAGAACCAACACCAAAGTGTCCTATCTCAAAATGTAAATATAAAAAGGAAGAAAGATAAGTTCTAAAGAAGAATTAATAATAACGATAATTACCAAACTCAGGAAACCAGAGTATAGGGATCAGAATAGAAGGATATCACATTCACAGAACAGATGACTAGCATCAAAGTAGTAATCTATGAACGAGGCTAAAAAGAATAAAAAAGTGAAGGACATCTAATCAACATATAAACACAAAGAGAATAAAGTAAGCATACAGTAAGGACACACCGATCTTACCCTAGATAGTAATACAGGAATCTAAACAGAAGAAAGAGAAGACTCCATTCCGGGTAATTATAACGTACATAGAGATCCAGGAAGAGGATATATCCTCCACGTATGTTAGTGAAAACAGTGTTCCGTCTGATAAAGAAAAAACAGACAAAAGCGCTAGCTAGTCATATATGGAGGCAACAGAATATTGCTAAGTAAGGACAGTCGTCAGTAGAAAACAATATAAAGGTAAACATGGGCCTTAAACAAAAAAACAAGAAGATAACGGTCAAGGATACATACCAAATGTAAGGATATACAAATAACGAACATTACCCAAACATAAACCAACGGGAAAGAGGATGCCAGACGCGAAGCGCAACAGAGTATCAAAAATGGGGCTAGGGGTCTCACCTTAAATATGCCAAATAGGATCCAATCGTGCATACGGGTTAATTCAAAGGCCTGGGGGCGAGAGCACGCTCAAAAAATAGTCACAGTAAGTATCCAGGGCATCGAGACAGGAATGACTAAAAAAAGGAATAAACGGAAATAAAATAAATTAACACAGAGTTTTAATTAAAAAGAAGATAAAGGGACACAGGTAAAGGTGCGCTCGTTACGCCGAGTCAAGAGTGGGGGAACTGACTTACCAATAAGCTTCTGGTAAAGCGTCCCTCAGCATAGCGTGTCTGCATTGGATCACGAGACAACGCCGTACGTGAGACTTCCCGATTTTTAAAGGTAGGGTAGGCAAGGAAATTGCGAAGCCACGCCTTCAAGGTAGACAGCTGGTGAATAGTGAACGCGGAATTCGTCAAACGCTCGGAGATCCTCTAAAAATGACCGAGCCGGAAACGATAGCAGGTAGGGAGATATCAACAGGATCAAGGGACCCTCTCCAAACACTGCATATCTGAAGAATCAACGCGCAAGGGAGTCTTTGAGGATAACAGGGCCCCAAATGAGGGCACTAGAAAAACAAAAGAAAAATGTGCCCTTCCTGAAACACAACTATATTTTCTACATCGACTTACAGCAGAGGTTGCAAAAGGTGCAAATAATGACAAACAGAAATAACTAGTAAATATAAAAAGGGTATAGAAATCATGTACCATAAATAGAAAATAAGGAGAAAACCTCATGAAGAAAGATTTCGGGATAACAATACACACAAGACAGGCGGTTGGAGCCCCAAACCGCAATAGAGATCAAGCTCAGGTAATGGCGTTTTCCCACGGGAGACTCTCATTGAGTCCTTTGTCTTTCGCATCAAGGGTGTAAATCCAGACAACCTCTCGTTTTTTACGGATAGCCGTGCCATCAGATCCAGTAGGAACATGGATCTTCTCCAAAATCGTCCAGCGTATTTCAGCTTCAGTATGCTGGAACTCAACCCAGTGATTCACTAGAGGGGCAACTAACTTCCGTAGTCTCACATTGGATTTATGTTCACCAATGCGCATTCTGCACTCCCTGCCAGTTTCACCCACATATGCGAGTCCGCAGGGGCATAGGATGGTATAGATGACCGGCAATTGGTCATATCTTTAAGGAAGACAGTTCGTCCATTGATGATAACTTGATCTTTAACAATAGCATTAGGGCAGGCTTGACAAGTACCACATCTGTGGTTACCCATAATCGGCGCGTTTCCTGTGATAGATTTTTGTATAAAGTTGTTGGTGTTTTGTCCCTTTGCCCTCACCAGGAGATTTCTCAAGTTTTTGTTTCTCTTGAAGGCAAACAGGGGCTTCTGTAGGATCGACGTCGACTGGCCAAGATTGAGAATATGCCATTGTGAGTTGATTATTTGTCGAATCCTATGGTGATGATTGGAATGTTTGGTGACACATACGATGCGGTCAGTCGGTTTCTTTTTTGTGGATTGAAACATGGTCTCACGATTGTAATATTTAGCTCGTTTAAATGAATATTTAATGAGCTTGACAGGATATCCCCTCAGCAAAAGCTTGTTTTTCAATGTTTCAGCATGTAGTAAGAAATTTTTCATAGTAGTGCAGTTTCTGCGTAAACGCAGAAACTGGCTGAAGGGGATACCGTCTTTTTGGGACCTAGGGTGGTAGCTACTGTAGTGCAAAAGGGTGTTTCTAGCAGTAGGTTTAGTGAATAGCGAGACCGATAGTTGCGAGTCAGCGTGTTCAATCCAGACCGAGGAATTCTAGTTTCTGGTTGCTGATGTGGGCAGTAAACTTGAGATTGACATCTGCTGCATTTATCCATAAAATGAATTCATCAAGTAATTCCTGTTCACCCTTCCAGACGAAAAAAATATCGTCAATAAATTGTGCCCAATGGCACACATTATCGCTGAAAGGGGCCATTTCATTGTAAATATTGATCTTCTCGAAGTGACCCATATAGAGGCAGGCCACACTGGGGGCGCAAGCCGCCCCCATGCCGACTCCCTTTACCTGCTGGTAAAAGCCACCATCAAATTCAAAAAAATTCTCACTGAGGACAATGTCAAGACATTGAAGGATAAATTGAGAATTGTTACAGCCAACTTCAGCTTCAAGATATTCTTTGATGACACGCAGTGCCTCACGTTGGGGGATGTTAGTATAAAGGGACTCTAGGTCCATGGTAACCAAACATTCGTTGTTCTGATTATATTGTAAACCTTCAGTTCTTGATATAAAATGGCCGGTATCCTTAACGTACGAGGGTAATCTTGCTACCAACGGTTGTAGGAACCGGTCCACGTATTTGGAAAGTGGCTCGGTAGCGGCCCCTATAGTAGAGACAATGGGTCTCGGGGGGGGGGGGGGGAAATCAGTCTCATTTTTGTGTGTCTTCGGCAAGCCATATATAATGGGTATACGGGTGTAGCAGGGGGTGAGGAATTCTGATTCTTTCTGGCAGATATCACCTCTCTCCACAGCTAGTTCTACCATACTCAGGATACGATGTTTAAGGTGGGGTTCTGGGTTGGACAAGATCTTTTTATAGTGACTACGTGAATCAAGGAGTTCATACATCTTGTTAACGTAGGAGCTTGTGTCAAATAAAGCAATACCGCCTCCCTTGTCGCAGGGTTTGATAGTTAAGTCTTTATTGTTTTTCAGTGTTTGGATAGCCATATTTTCCGCTTTAGTAGTGTTAAAAAGGGGTCTGGAGATGAATTTAAAGGTTTTTTGGATTTTGGCGGTAACTGCTTTCTCAAAGACCTCCACCTCATTGCCCACCAGATCCAGTCCTGGGGTAAAGCCCGAGGGAGGTTTAAGACCAGATAAGTTGTTGTCAATATTGGTGTCAGGACTCTCCAGGAAGAACTTTTTCAACCTGATTCTACAGAAGAAGGCATGGAGATCTTTCATTAATTCAAATTTGTTCAGGACAGTAGAAGGGACAAACGAGAGACCTTTAGACAAAAGCGTCTCTGAAGCGGCATCAATCACACATGACGAGAGATTAAAGACTGGAATAGCATTCATTTTCGCCAGTATTGCTGGTTTCGGGTCTGAATATATTTTTGTGGCTGTTCCTGGTCCGGATAGAAATCTCTCTGATGTCGGTTCCGAAACCTGGGGCGAAAGTTGCCCCGGCGATTGCCTAAAAAACGGTTACTAGTAGAGGGTCTCTCAAAATCTTGTCTAGGTTGATATCCTCGGGTAGGCGGTCCTTCACCCTCAGAGTCGGTAGTATCGGAGAAGGTGGTAACCCGTCTATTTCCCCAATTATTGGTATTGCCACTATCCTGATTTTCACTGTTGGTGGAATAGAAGTTTTCAGAGAGATAGGGATAAGTTTTTTCTTGGGTGAAAATGCGTATATCCTTCCTGAGTTTCTCTGTTTTTCTCTTGAGGAGATACTCACTAAAAGAGTCTAATTCCAAGGAGATCTCCTCGAGTTTCCCCTTACCTTCCTCGATACCGTTAGTCTGTTTAAGTTTTTCTTCTAGATCTTGTATTTTTTTGTTCAATAGACTAACCACTTCCCTGGATGTCTCGATGATCAGCATCATCCAGTCCCTGGAACATCTATTGGAAATTAGTGCCCATTTTTCCAGGAACTGTCTGATTTGGATAAACAGACCAGGGATGTTCCTTACTCTTAATCCAATGGGGATAGTGCCAGCCTTTAAATATTCGAGCATGAAATTTGCATGCGATTCAGTTAGTTTCGATTTCTTTTTGAGATTAAATAATTTAGTCCATTCATCATTTAAACCTTTAGATAAGGTGAATGGTCTATCATTGCCTACAGTTTGGCCAAGAAGTCGGGCGAAATCTTCGTCCGAAAAGCCGAAGGTCTTAATGCTTTCCATCGGTTAGAATAAATTTTAAAGAAAAAAATGTGCAATCGAAAAAATAAACACAAGATGGTACCATCTGAGGCCAAGATTAAACAGACAAACAAAACCAGTAAACCTAATGGAGAGTAAACATGTAATAAGGGAAAAAGGGAGATAAAGAAAGAAATATTTTAAAAGGTAAAGAAAGTGCAGATAAGTGTGGACAGGTACCAACAAACGGAGGAAAAATCCCCCACAGCACAGGGCTGTGACAAAATGGCCACTCAGTCAGAGGGGGCCGCTGAAGCAGATAGGGCAGAGAAAAATCAGGGGAAGGAGACAAGCTACTCAAAAAAATATTTCTCTACCATAATACTTAACATGCGCTAAAAGTCGCTAATATGCAAAAACCCAGGGAGCTGGCCAAGAGGACAAAAGCATGTCACAAGACACAGATTAGAAATATATCAAGATTTATTAATAATTCATTAACATCTCAATTATAAAATGGACGTATATAATATCCCACGCCGTCACCCTCACTCACACATTCATACCTGCTGATTCATACTCTCACATACCAACACGTCCTGCGACTCAGGAATTCACTCATACCAACAATACACGAGATAACAGATGGACCAATTTTAACAAATAAAAATAACAGTAGTCCTAATCTAAAGACAGATGAACACTCCAGAATTTATGTAGCACCAAATAGATTCAAGGTCATCAAAATACATTAAAGTTTGGATGATAACGGAGTATGGATCATGAATTAGATGAGGTCCATTCAGTAGAAACAACGCCGACGCGCGTTTCGGTGATCGACCCAGTAGGGGTCTCACCTTCCTCAGGGCGGAAAGATCCAGAGGTGTGGCTGTGGGACGAGCCTATGACAAATGCATACCGTCAGACATTCAATATTCAAAAAGAATAATCGAAAACAGTACAGTGAGTTTACATGATAATACAAAAATAATGTATATGCCATGCTTGTCAAACAAGAAGGCTCAGGTGCCAAGGGTAAAATTCGAATAATAATAAGGTACCCAGAACCACTTCTGTTTAGATTCCTGTATTACTATCTAGGGTAAGATCAGTGTGTCCTTACTGTATGTTTACTTTATTCTCTTTTTGTTTATATGTTGATTAGATGTCCTTATTCTCTTTTTTATTCTTTTTAGCCTCGTTCATAGATTACTACTTTGATGCTAGTCATCTGTTCTGTGAATGTGATATCCTTCTATTCTGATCCCTATACTCTGGTTTCCTGAGTTTGGTAATTATCGTTATTATTAATTCTTCTTTAGAACTTATCTTTCTTCCTTTTTATATTTACATTTTGAGATAGGACACTTTGGTGTTGGTTCTCGGGTGCTTTGTGCAGACTTGGTTTTATCACTATTTGTGAACTGCACTACTGTTTTTCTTTTATCTTTATTTCCATCTTGAGACACTGGCCTTTTGCTTTTTACGCTTCTTTGCACTCTGCACATATCAGGCTTGTGCACTCTATTTTCTTGTGTGGTTCTGGGTACCTTATTATTATTCGAATTTTACCCTTGGCAGCTGAGCCTTCTTGTTTGACAAGCATGGCATATACATTATTTTTGTATTATGTAAACTCACTGTACTGTTTTCGATTATTCTTTTTGAATATTGTATGTCTGACGGTATGCATTTGTCATAGGCTCGTCCCACAGCCACACCTCTGGATCTTTCCGCCCTGAGGAAGGTGAGACCCCTACTGGGTCGATCACCGAAACGCCCGTCGGCGTTGTTTCTACTGAATGGACCTCATCTAATTCATGATCCATACTCCCTGTTATCATCCAAACTTTAATGTATTTTGATGACCTTGAATCTATTTGGTGCTACATAAATTCTGGAGTGTTCATCTGTCTTTAGATTAGGACTACTGTTATTTTTATTTGTTAAAATTGGTCCATCTGTTATCTCGTGTATTGTTGGTATGAGTGAATTCCTGAGTCGCAGGACGTGTTGGTATGTGAGAGTATGAATCAGCAGGTATGAATGTGTGAGAGTGACGGCGTGGGATATTATATACGTCCATTTTATAAATAAGATGTTAATGAATTATTAATAAATCTTGATATATTTCTAATCTGTGTCTTGTGACATGCTTTTGTCCTCTTGGCCAGCTCCCTGGGTTTTTGCATATTAGCGACTTTTTGCGCATGTTAAGTATTATGGTAGAGAAATATTTTTTTGAGTAGCTCGCACAGAAGATTTAACAAATAAAGTCAAGTTTTAGATGGGCGTACATAGAAAGCCTTAGCCTACTGAGGAGAGGCATTAGAGGGGGGAGGGGGGGAGGACCAGGGACATCAAGAGATTATCTGTACTAAAATATTCTCCATAGATGGCACTGATCCCAGCAAAAACTGGGCATAATGGGCCTCACTAATAATACAAATGTTGATGCTGCCCCTCCTCAAATTGTTATAAACTGCATACTGTACTGCCTGCTCAGTACTTAAAAGCTACTGGCATGACGTATGGTTTAGAATTACATGGTCTCTAGCGACAACCACTCCATTAAACATAAGGGGTGCACTCTTGCATGACGCATCAGGGTATCCGGAAATTTTGGACTAAGGAATCAAGTGGTTTGCGTTGGCACTTGCAACAGGTAAAATCTGCATCGGAGACTATGGAAGTTGGATAAATGCCCTACGATCATACTCAATGACACCATACGAGCAGATTATCTGCACGCTCAATGACCAGTATGATAAGTTCAAAGAGTTGGGGGGGGGGGATTTTCTGACCAGCCAGTATATTTGACAATGCACCCTTGCGAGCTCTACATCAATTTTCTATTGCCGTGGATGGAAACGGGAACACCCAGAACACCAAGCCGAGAGTATTATGTGAACTGGGTGTTGCTCTTCTTGTCTTCGTTATTTTGGGTTTATGATTTACATGCTACATTTAATCCTAGCGCTGAGATTTTTAAAAAAATACTTAAAATGGATAGCAGCACATGAAGAACCTTGGGACTCTCTCAAAACCTAGATGGTTGGGAAGAGAGACTATTTCTGTCCAGAACATAACAGAACCAGTCAATGTAATCCTTTTTGTACCACTGTAACAAAGTACAGGTTTGTCGATGGAAAATGTTATATTATTGTATGTTCTTTTTCCTGCAAATTAATTAATTGTTTAGTGGTGCCCCCAACACTTTGACAACAACATTACGAGTTTAGTTATAAATGTCCAGTAGTGTTACAATATCAAAAGGAGTAGGTGCACACTAGACATATTGGAGCTTACGTCCAGATTTTAAAAGTTGTTCTCAGAGTTGACTAATAACATTCTTGGTCTAGATATGCATTTCACAATTATAGCCTAGCATCAAGGGGATGTGTGTGTATTATGCACAGGGCCAGTATACTTACGAGGTTAAGCACGCACTGAAGACATGGCCAGTTAGACTAAATGTACTTGCTAAGAGTTGACCCGTTGTATTAAGGGTCTAGCTATGGATATGAATATTAAAAAAAATAGCATCAAGGATTTAAGTGTGAGCTTGAAACATATGATTCAACAATAGGGTTACATGAAGAGCTAATCGTTTTTTAAAATGTAAGGGTGAGGTTGAGGCTTCAATAACAACGAGAAAAGGTTTGGTCTCAATCGAGATTCAACTTGTAGAATCTTGGATTTAGATGCACACTTTATAGTCAATAGCAGCTACAGTTTATGTAAATATTCCAAATCAGGCATCCGGGCTGTACATGTACCTAAGAGAAAAATACCACATTAAGTCAACAAGCTCTTCATTTGCTACCGGTAGGATTCAATGTCAAACTGAAGAGACCCTTTGCACTGCGCACAAAGCATCCGGAGAGAAAGGCCTTGGTTACGTTCAAATTCTAGCATGCCACTACACTTCGTTTAGAAGCCTACATTCTTCATCAGCACATATGATCAAGTAACACACGTTCAAGAGACTTCAAAAAATGACTGACAATTCTAGGGAGTCCAGGGACAACAACTGTCGAGCAGAATAAGCCACTTCACCCCTTCGAAGAAAGTCGATTAACTCTGGTTAAGAAAACATCTGAAAACTGAACTGTTCAGCCAAGATTTTAACTAATACAAGATCATTCAGGGAGAAATCATAGAATGCTAGATCTAAATTGGCCCCATGCACCTCGCTGGATTATAGCTCTCATTCACTCCAAACGCCTCTTTGCTTTAGACTGTATAGAGTACAGAGTTTTACAAAACTACTAAATAAATAAAAGCGTGTACCCAAGACTTCACAGAAGTGTCAATGAATTGTGTGGTGCTAACATGGGCAACAGCTGCAAAAAAATGCAGTTGTATACTGGAAACTGCCCAGCATCAACATTTAAGCTCCACACTTAAACTTGTACTGGTCGAGTTGTGCATTCGGTCAAGGTGCAAGATTGGCCTAATTCGCCAGATCTTTCAATTACCCAAAATACACCTTAGCATCCCACAACACAATCACTCACTTTTCAAGGCTGCCACCAGCGACTTGCCATCCTTGATCAGCTCCTTGATGAACTTGTTAGTCTTGTCCAGTTCTGTTTCATGGGATTTAAGGCACTCCCTGAACTGCGGGCTGTCCAAGCAGCAGTCACTGAACTCCAGCGCCGGCAACCCCATGGTGCAACACTCCAGGCCACTGCCACTACCTCCACTGCACAGGTGCGAACGGCTGGTCTGCTTCACAACACCACCGGAGAGATGAATTAGTGATGAACAGGTCAACGTCTCCACAGCAAAGTACCAGAACAGAGTAATCAATGATGGAATAGTCCACTGCACACTATCCGTGGCGGATAACACTACAGCCACACAACAGTGTTAAACAATACCACTCATCCACGGTAGGCAGATCCAATACCCTGGCAAATCCACATCAAGGTCCCTGTGATGAACCAGTCCCCTGTGCAGGGCTGGACGGATACGCTACTGGGCGGCGAGGCAGGTGATCTGTAGGCTGGTAGTTACAATGCCCCTCTGCAAGGTACCAATGAGCAACGGGTCCGCTACTGGACACAGCCATTGCACGTTTCAAAGCCTGTCGAGTCCATTTTAGTCCCCTAATGCAGGACGGAGCCACTTAAGTGTCTGCCTTCAGGGCACGCATGCCGCAAGATACCAGTCGTGGGCAGCTCCGGAGCACCACAGACCACACCGCTGGTGTGCACCACACGCGGATCCAGTTCCACCGACTCGACGCACTGTAAGAGGCAAGGCAACTACAACTCCCGCGGCATTGCAGAGTAGTTGCTCTCACTTTTGAGGAACTGCACGCACAGCCGGGCAACATCAATTCAGAAGCACTGCACGACCGCTGTAGGCAGGGTAGGAGAAACGCAGCAGCAGCAGGAAACTGCCGATAGGGGCGAGCGTTGCCGGACACGGGCGAAAGAAAGTCACAGCCTGGGTCTGCTAGTCAAGCTGGAAGGCGTGCACGCGTTCCGACTGAGCCCCATGGCCACGCGCTGTTGGCGTTTCTCGAGGCGTTCTCTGGCACCTCCTGTAGTCTCGAGCCGTCCGTAACGCGCGCGCTGCACCCTTGCCGGCAGAGGCGCGCAGAAGTGTTCCCTGCTGGAATTCTGATTGGCCGTCGGGGCAGATTGAACTTCTCCTCACAGCTGAAGCATACACTGCCCGATGACGTCAACCCATATGACCGTGCTGGCATCCGGGAGCAGGCACTTTCAGTTCTCCAATTGGTCAGCGGTTTTGTTTTTACCTTCAGGCAGCCTAGCCTTCCCAGCCAATCGGTGCATGTGGAAGGCGTGGTTAGTCGTAGGCGGGGCACTCTGTGTCAAATATCGGCACTTGGGTGGGGCAAAACGCATCCTAACTTTAAAGAAGCAATGCACTTTCCAATCTCTTTAATCCCTACATTTTTATATCGAATGGTTTGCTTAAGACATCTTGGGGGCATTCTGAAAGCTTCCTTGAGAATGCATTCCACCCCTTGTTTACCATTGGCTTTGTGGTTTGTAACTCACGTTTACATACATGCCAACATTTTAGAAGAGGAAAGTGGGAGATTAAAGAAAAAAAATCGGGAGAATGGGGCCTTGAATCGGGTTACTGTCATGTATGGGCTTTGCAAGTGTGCTGCTGCAGGATCGGACATTTGAAACGCAAATGCACGTTTTTTTCTTACCTTTCAGAAGCATGGAGTGCAATGGCAGGCAGAAAGAGGGTGATGCAAGTGCTGTGCACTGGCCTGCAGGAGCAGGTTGCTGGGAGTGCATACATCACGTTACACAATACTAAGCCCTGTCAGCTGAAACCCCCGAGTAATCGGGTTTTTGCTTGAAGGAATCGGGAGGCGGGAGACTAGCCTTGAAATCGGTAGTCTCCCGCCTGAATCTGGAGGGTTGGCATGTCTGTGTTTACTTCTTTTCTATTTTCTGGCTCCATTTGTTTTAGGCTGTAGGCTGGAGTCCTCCCTTCTCTTTCTCAAAGTACTATTTACTGTATTTGTCCAACAGTGGGCGATTTCTGTAACAAAGCCTTTAAACCTTATTATTATCTTGTCACATTTTCTGTGCATTCAAAGAAAGAGGTCAAATGTCAGTCTCTCTCTTCCAGGGAGCTTGCAGTTTACTTTTCATTTTTTTTGCAGATTTTTTATAGCGCGAACTCGACCCGAAGGTATTGGAGCGCTTTACATGAGCACCGATTACGTTACACAAGGATGTGAAAAGCAGCGAGTCTCCTGAGATCCCCAATGCTGCCCGGCGCAAGGTCACCTTTAATCCACTTTGGATTCACTATCTAAAATAACGAGGCAGGCGCTGGAAGCTGGAAGGCAAGAAAAAGGTTTATTACTCTTAGAGGAGACCACGTCAACTGCTGACACCAGGATGTCTTCAGGGAGGTGTTCTACTGGCAATGCTTCTGGCTCTTCCTTTTATACAGTTTTACACAATGTATTTGTTTCTTTTATCATGGTTACAAGCTTGGAGTCTCCGCCCCGGGCAGGTTGTCACACAAGCCGACATTGTTTTATCAACATGGTTACACAAGCCCAACATTAACTCTCCTCCCACCCAGGTCAAAAACAGACAATTTAATTGCAGCTGCCTTGCTTCAGGGTCTAAAAACGAGTGAGACCGGCCAGATCTAAGAGTCCGTTCTGTTGATAAGAACAGGTCCCATTGTTGGCAAAAAACCAGTCTTGCTGTGTGTAGTGCAATAAACCATGTTTGCAAGAGTCTGTTTGGTATTTGTAACCCGTTTGTGCAGGGATGAGAGGAAAGACGAGTTTGAGGCAGCAGGTGATGTTGATGTTTGTCGTGGAAATAGTTTATAGCCCCCAGCACACATATCAGGTTTGGTCAGAGAGTCAGAAGGCTGCTAGAGGACAGGGTGAAATGAAGGTGACCAACAGAGTACAAAATGGCTGTGGTAAATCAGAATGACTGTAGTTTATGTGCACGTAGGAACTTTCATCAGACAAGATGGCGCAGAATGTTCATGATTGTGTTTTGTTCTTAACAGTCGCCCCTTTGAACATAACTAGCCATCTTGTCAGTCTATTTCGATCTCCATAATGTCCTGTATTTCTTGTTCATACATTACTCTCATTTTTGTTAACTGAGTGTCCATAGTCTTAGGGCGCAAGGCACTTATGCAAAGAGAACACAAAGGTGGTATACAGTGTACACCCAAACAGCAACCACATATTGCCAATACTGGGACCAAGAGAAACATTGATATTTTCCAACCCCAGTCCTTCAAGATGCCCCAAAGCCAACTTCCAATTGTCCAAGTCTCTGATCCTTGATGAATTTCTGAAGACAGTCTGTGGAGATGTTCGATTGCTTCATAGACAGAGGGTGAATTATCAGGGATGTATATGCAGCAACTGGCACCAATGATGCGACATGCTCCTCCACGATCCGCTAGTACCACGTCCAGGACCATGCGGTTTTGTAGGGCCACCAGACGGACCGCTTGAAGCTCGGCAGTGTGGTTGGTGAGGATGCCAGCTGTGACGTTCAGGGCGGTTTCTACCGCTTGAGACAGATGTCTGATGGCTCGGCTGTTTGCCATCGGACCCCATAGCGGGACGAGCCCTTTTGCTGCGTCAACGAACTGTGATGCGGCAGAGTCTGCTTGATCAGTGTCTTTAGAACGCTTTTCTCGATGATGCTCTGCAGGGGCTGTGTAGGTCAGTGGCAAAACAAAGGCGATGTAGCACGTGCCCCCAGTTTCTTGGGAGCCAGGTGTAGGCTTTGGTTCCACAGACAAAGTACATATTGGGTGATGCAACAAATGCTGGAGGATTGGCTGTGTTCAAAGTCCTTACAATGTTACAAGTGCTGTGACCCACATTCTTAGTCCCACGGCCTTCAATGCATACAAGGCCAGAGACGTTCACCACAGATAGGGCCACAGTCAGTGTTGCAGCAGTTCTTTTCTTCAGGTAGGAAAATGTGGCTCTGACAGGATTATTGAACACTTGTATTTCCACTCGTTCTTTGGAGGGGACATTCATTGGGAATGTCGTATTGGAGGTGTGAGGGCAAAGGGAGCTGCTGTTCTTCCTGTTTGGTTTAGCCAGAACTCGTTGTAGAACTGAGCGATTGTCCCATCGGAAGTGGCATTGTCTTTGTAACTTTCTTGTAGGAGCATCATCCAGGCAAGGCAAGATCCATGAACAGAAAAGGGTGAAGGGATGAAAGGGATGGAATGTTCAGTGGCATGTGGTAGCAGCCCACAGACCCAACAGTTAGTGGCATTGGTGGCAAGATTGTGCTGGTGCAGCATCTGTACGAAAGAATTATTCCAGAATTCTTTGCGTCGTTCTCGGAGATGTGGCGGTAGTGATACCAGGTAGTGTTCTTTCTTTGTGATTGGTTGCATGGTTGGTGACAATGTTCTGTATGCAGGTGCATTCTCTTCAATGATCCAGAGTGTGACCATTAGCAGGAGGCAGGTGAGAAATGCAGCTACAAGTGCAATTGTCTTTGTACTGTGCAGTTCAAAAGTCTTGGTGTCTTTGCGGTGGCTTTGCAGGTGTTCCGTTTCTTCCATCATCTTCGAGGAGCTCACCAACTGTTAGGACCACAGACTTTTGTCTGGTGTTTTTCCTGGTAGCGTCGTTTGGCTGTGCTACCGATCTGAGACTCTGACTCAGTTAGTGGCCTGGTTGTTGGAGCTCCCCCTTTTCGTCGATCTTAGGTTGTACCCTTCCTTGGATGGCACCGTGGGGTCGGGAAATTCAGACAGTTGGAGGGTGTCTTCTTGTGGGTAGCAACTCAGAGCTGGTCGGTCTTTTGCGAGTACTTCCTCTTGCACCTCCACCTCTTCACAGGTTGCCAGCGTTGGAGGGACTTTCTTGCAGTGGTGGGCGTGCAGCCAATTTTTTTTTCTTCCACTCGGAGGGCAGTTCGAGTGGTGATCAAGACTTGCCAGGGGCCCGTCCACCTGGGCTCCAGATTCTTCGTTCTTTGGAAGTTGCGAACTAGGATGAAGTCCCCAGGCTTTATCACATGTCCTGGGCCCCTGGATATGTCAGGCAAGGCTTGCTGCACCTGTTGGTGGATAATTGTTAGCTCGTTTGTCAATTTATGCAGATAGTCTGACATTAATATGTTCGGGACATCGTTAATGGAGGTGGGTCTTGGTGCCGCCCAAATGTTCATAGGCCTGCCGAAGACCACTTCATACTGGGTCAGTCTGTGTTTGGTCGGGGTGGAGCGCATTGATAGCAATGCCAATGGAAGGGCGTCGGGCCATTTCAACCCGGTTGTGGCAACTATTTTGGCTAGCTTTAGTTTCAATGTTGCATTGTGTCTCTCTACCAGGCCCGCTGATTGGGGGTGGAAGACGGCATGGAATTTTTGTTTACCCCCAACCCTTTTAGTATGTTCTGTATCACTTCGGCTACGAAGTGTGGGCCGTTGTCGCTCCATAAAATTCTGCAAAGGCCGTACCGGGGAAGAATTCTTTCAACAATACTTTTGCAGTGGCTATGGCAGTATTGTCGCGGGTGGGATATGCCTCCACCCATTTGCTAAAAGCGCACACAACCACCAGGACATATTTTAGACCATGGCATCTCTCTAGTTGGATGTAATCCATTTGAAGGACTTCAAAGGGGTGATCAGGGACTCCAAACCCTCCCCGTGGTACTACTGTCCCTTTCCCTGGGTTGTGTTGTAGGCATACTATACATTGTTGTACTAGGCGCTTTGCAGATTCTGTTATCTTGACATTATGCCATACTCTTGTGATTAGTTCAATCATGGGGGTGGAGCCTATGTGTGCTGGTAAATGTGCCATGGTCAATATGGGGATGAGGTAGGCATTGGGTAACAGCCATTTATTTCCGTCTTTAGTTCTCCAGCAATTTTCCTCGTCTTTTAGTCCCACCTTTTCCCACTCGGTCAATTCGTCTTGTGTGCCTGTAGTCTGTATGTCCCTTACAGTGGTCCTAGCATCAGTCCATTGTTCAGCTTGTGACCTGGTCACATACATTCGTGTCATGGTTCTGTCTTCTGCTGTGGCTCGGGCAGTAACGTCTGCTAGCGCATTTCCCTGTCCAATGAGATCTGTCACTTTCCTATGTGCTTGGCATTTTATCACTGCTAGCTTTTTGGGGAGGAGGACTGCTTCCGTCAAGGCGGAGACTAAATCTCCATGCAGGATGGGTGTACCGTGTGAAGTCAGGAACCCTCTTTCTTTCCATAGAATCCCGAAATGGTGAACCACCCCGAAGGCGTATTGGCTGTCGGTGTATATGTTAACTGTCGTGCCAGCTGCTAAAATACATGCTCGTGTGAGGGCAATGAGTTCTGCTGCCTGGGCGGAACGTTGGGCAATACGGGCTGTTTCTAGAATGGTTCGGGCTGTGGTGACAGCGTATGCAGCTGAGGTGGTGCCGTCGGGGAGTTTGATGCACGAACCATCCACCCATAGTTCTCCATCTGGCTCTAGAAAGGCGGTGTCTCTGAGGTCTACTCTACTTTTTGTTTGTTCATCGGTTAGTGTCACACAGTCGTGTAGTGGAGCCACGTTAGAATCGTTCTCGGGTAGGGGTAACAGTGTGGCTGGATTGAGGGTGGTGCATCGCTTTAGGGTAATGTGCGGTGCTAGCAGGGTCAACTCATATCCTGTCAGTCGGGCGCTAGTCAAGTGTTGGGTTTTGGTCTGGTTCAGTAGTGTGTCGACTGCATGGGGTACTAAAACAGTGACTGGATTGGAGAGCACTATTCCTTCACTCTGGCGTATTGATACCGCTGCAGCTGGCACAGCGCGCAGGCACGCTGGCAGTGCTCTGGCTACTGGATCGAGGGTGGCAGAAAAATATGCACAAGGGCGTTGTTTGTGACCAATTGATTGTGTTAGGACAGACAATGCACATCCCTCCCTTTCGTGTGTGTAGAGGAAGAATGGTATGGAGTAATCTGGGGTTCCTAGGACTGGTGCTGAGCAAAAGGGCATTGCGTAGTTCTTTAAAGGCTGTCTGGCATTCGGGGGTCCAGGGGAGAGGTGAGGGGATGTCCTTAGCTAGGAGGGAGAGAAGGGGTTTGACAATGAGGCTAAAGTTCGGTAACCACTGTCTGCAAAACGAGGTGAGGCCTATCAAAGAGCGGACTTGCTTCTGATTTTTGGGGACAGGGGTGTCTAGAATTGTCTGGATCCTGTCAGGCGTGAGTTTTCTCCCTTCTTTTTATAAAAGGTGACCCAAATAGGTCACTTGTGATTTACAGAACTGCAGTTTCTTTCGGGAGACCTTGTGACCATTCTCAGCAAGGAAATGGAGTAGTTTGATGGTGGCTGTGACGACTATTGGTATGGTGTCTGCTGCTAGAAGGATGTCGTCTACATATTGTATTAGTGCCACTCCATCTGGCAATTGTATGGCGTCCAACTGTCTTTTAAGCGCCTGGCTATAGATACTTGGGCTCTCAGTGTACCCCTGAGGTGCTCTACAAAATCTATACGAACGGGAATTTAGGGTAAATCCAAAAAGATAGCGGCTGTCCTCGTGTATAGGTATGGAAAAGAAGGCGTTCTTGAGGTCGATCACAGTGAAGGTGGTGGCAGTGGAGGGATTAAAGTCAAAATTGTCGTGATGTCGGAAACTACTGGGTATTGTGGTACTACGATTTTGTTTACCTCCCGCAGGTCAATGATGAAGCGGTAGGCTTTCCCATCTCCCTCTCCCTGTCTCTTTACAATCGGTAGTATGGGACTGTTACAAATGTTGCTCACTACTTCCTCTACCACCCCTGCCTCTACCAAAGAGTGTATGATCTCTGTTAGTGCTTTCTCACCCTCTGGCGATATTCTGTACTGCGGTACCTTCGGTAGGGTTGCGTCCTGTCGTATTGTTACGTGTACTGGGTCAATCATCATTCGTCCTACGTCTAGCCCATAAGTGTGATGGCAAAGTGTCCAGTAGGGATGTGTCAGTCTCAGAGATGGAAAACATGTGCTGAAAAGGGTTCTCTCTATGGCGTTGGGGGTTGTCATACAGGATGACACGCACTCCGTCTGGTGAGCATCTGATAGTCGCATGGAAGTGTTTCAAAGGTCGAGGCCCATAATGGCGTCTGGGGTGTTAGATGAGAGGAGGAATGTCGTTTCGACGCCATTGCTGTCAAGATTAAAAGGGATGGGTCGGGACAAAGGGTTGGTGGAGGGCGTACCGTCAAATCCTATTGAGGTCACATGTGAGCCTGACAAGGGTGCCCTTGGAATCAGTCGTTTGGATAGTGCACTACGTGTTGCTCCTGTGTCTACCAAAAATGGCGACCTTGTGCCCAGGACCTCAGCGGTAACATAAGGGCCTTGCTGATCAACGCAGAGCTCGACTGGATCCCTCCCTTGCCCCTGGCTGTCCTATGCAAAGTCGTACGTATTGTCATAATCTGTCTGTTGGTACTGATTCTGTCTGGGATGGTCAAATGCGTTCACTCTTCCTGGCCTGTCCTCGCTTGCTTCACTCGCGTACCCTCTCCCACGTCCTCTTCCTCTCTGTCCACTTTCTATTTCCCTCGCCCCTCTGCCCCTAGCAGCTCCTAACAAAGCCGGGCATTGGGATTTCCAGTGTCCATATTTTTTGCAAAATGCACATTGATCCTGTCCTAGGTCTTGGCGTCCTACATATGATGTAGATGGATTGTTCCTAGGTGGCTGTACTCTAGGGGTATTCTGCTGGTTTCCTCCCCTATATTGCTCCCCTCCTGTATTCGCCCCCTGGAGTTGTGCTATCATTACCCTTTCCTTCAAGTCCTTCTTTTTCCTTTCTGTAGCCCTGTCATTTTCGTTTCTCTGATGCTCGTAATACTGGGCCATTTGGAGAATGGCCGTCGGTTTAGATGCTGCCCAACTACTTTCGCTGGCTTGTAGTTTCTGGGATACATCTGGCAGTAATCCTTTGACGTAGTTCTGCACAAATAAGTGGTGTCCGGTTGCGGCGGACATGTCTTGTCCACTGTAATCAGAGAACACAGTTTCAAATCTGGAGAAGTACTCTGAGACGTCCTCTTGTGGTTTCTGGCGGCATGCGGTTACTATGGACCAGTCTATCTTTTTCTCTGGGATCAGCGTTTTCACTTTCTGCACTATTTTGTCAGGGAGGTCTAATATTGCTTTAACTGGTTTTTGACCAGGGTTCCGCTGTTTATCTAGTGTGTCGAGTTGTTCCCAGGTATGACCAAACAGTTCGGTATGGTTTACTTTCTTAACCTGTTTCCACACATCTGCTGGCAAACATAACCCGAAGAACAAGTCTATGTCGGCAAGTGTCATTATTGTTGATCCCAGAGCGGTACCTAGCTCGGCGTAAAAGGCGGTGGGGTTCTTTCGTAAATCCGGCAAAGATTTACGGAAGGTCAGGATGTCCTGTCTGTCCCATGGCTGATACACCCAATTGTAGACCACCCTTCCTCTAGCGTCTTGATGGTTTATATCGTCATTAGTCCCTTGTCCTCTAGGAGGTACCCAGTAAGGGGCAGCTTCTTTTATTGGCATCATGCTATCTGTTTTTTCCACTGGGGGTCCTGCTACCTTAGTTGTCCTGTCCCTATCTATCTGTCCTTGTTCTATGAGGTGACGCAATACTTCTAGTGTGGATGAAAATAGTTCTGCAACATCGTTGTCGCCTTCATCTCCGATGTCTACCTTCCTGTAGAGAGCCACTAATCGCTCGGGCCCTACGTTTTGGTACTTCTCTTCATATGCAGTAAGGGTGTGGTAACAGAGACGTACAATAAAGTATCGTTTGCGGTTTTCAACATAGGAGTCGCATATGTCTGTGACGTGTTCTTCTGTTTCTTTCCTATCTATGATAGTTTTAACTATTTTATCAATGCCTGCTCGCTCATTTTTACTTAATCGCGGGACCCTGGGCGCTCCTATTTCCTTGGTTCCTACCTCTACTACTGCCTCCTTTGATGAGGCATTTGGTGTGGGTGGCTCGGTGGGAGCAGAGGTGGTGGAGACTGAGGCGATCGTGCCATCTCCAGCTATACTTTGGGGGTCCTGGCGTTGTACTACGGGATGAGTAGGGGCATAAGGGAGTGGCATGTATATCATTGGGGGACCTAACAATAAATCATCAACTACCCCCTGTTTTGCTGGTAACTCGGGGTAAAGAGTTAAGGGGCGTTCTAACAGGGCATTGACCTGATATTTTTGATTCCTGTTCCTTTTTATCGATTTCCTTTTCTTTTAGTTCTTCTTCTAACTTTTTACAGGCTTGGTAAGCTGATTTTCGCGTTTCTTTATCTTGTCTAGCTTCGTCTCTTTTCTTTCGTTGAGCTGCTTCTTTTCGCCATAAACCAAAACTATCAAACATGGCTGGTCTAGCTTTCTTTTTGTGGAGAGCTAATTCTAACGTTTCTATTTTAGCGGGATCGAAAGATCCCGTCAGTGGCCACTGATTTACCCGGTCCTTCCTAGTGTACTTATGCCATAGTTTGCTATAAGCTACGGTGGCTAATCCATATTTTACGTACATGTCCTTGTTAGGGGTGCCTTCCGGCGGTGCCGGATGACTGACCTCTAACAAACGGTCCGGTCCAAAACAATCAAACAATCTAGAGAAAACAGGCATGACGTATTTAGCGGTCAAAATGAATATCTCAATTAATGTTAGACAAAAGTCTGCACTACCTGTCCTTCGCTGTCTGCAAAGAGAGAATATTCCTATTCTACGTTGTTTGCAAGCAGGGAATGTCTCAAATAACTCAAAAGGAATACTAGTATTTCTATCAATCAATCAATTTAAGTCATGTTTTCTCACGACCTTACCCGGACCGTATGGACAGTTCTTCGTATTCCCCTTCCAGCGCCTGGTTGTCCTCTTACTCCAACAATCAATGCGGCGTTCCTGTAAGGCCCCAGTCAGGACCGCAGGTCACTCGAGAGAGGTCCGTTCGGAACCGGTGAAGTTCAGTCGATTGGCAGCCAGACGAGGGTCTCTTTCAGGCAGGTGCACTCCAATCATTTAGTCGTTCACTCCGTCGTTAGGACCTCTCTACTGGACCCACGTGTCTCTGATGTGCCCCCCGTTGGGTCGCCAATTTGTGAAAAGCAGCGAGTCTCCTGAGATCCCCAATGCTGCCCGGCGCAAGGTCACCTTTAATCCACTTTGGATTCACTATCTAAAATAACGAGGCAGGCGCTGGAAGCTGGAAGGCAAGAAAAGGTTTATTACTCTTAGAGGAGACCACGTCAACTGCTGACACCAGGATGTCTTCAGGGAGGTGTTCTACTGGCAATGCTTCTGGCTCTTCCTTTTATACAGTTTTACACAATGTATTTGTTTCTTTTATCATGGTTACAAGCTTGGAGTCTCCGCCCGGGCAGGTTGTCACACAAGCCGACATTGTTTTATCAACATGGTTACACAAGCCCAACATTAACTCTCCTCCCACCCAGGTCAAAAACAGACAATTTAATTGCAGCTGGACCTTGCTTCAGGGTCTAAAAGCGAGTGAGACCGGCCAGATCTAAGAGTCCGTTCTGTTGATAAGAACAGGTCCAATTGTTGGCAAAAAACCAGTCTTGCTGTGTGTAGTGCAATAAACCATGTTTGCAAGAGTCTGTTTGGTATTTGTAACCCATTTGTGCAGGGATGAGAGGAAAAACGAGTTTGAGGCAGCAGGTGATGTTGATGTTTGTCGTGGAAATAGTTTATAGCCCCCAGCACACATATCAGGTTTGGTCAGAGAGTCAGAAGGCTGCTAGAGGACAGGGTGAAATGAAGGTGACCAACAGAGTACAAAATGGCTGTGGTAAATCAGAATGACTGTAGTTTATGTGCACGTAGGAACTTTCATCAGACAAGATGGCGCAGAATGTTCATGATTGTGTTTTGTTCTTAACAAGGACACATTCAGGCAGGGGGAGATTAAGTGATTTGCCCAGAATCACAGGATGTGGACGCGACCCCGAGGCTCGAACCTTGGTTTCCAGCACCAAAGTCGGCAGTCTAGCCGACGGACCACATCCTCTCATTCTCTGACTTCAACGTGAGAGGATTTATGTGACAATCGAGCTGGCTCCAGGAGTACTTGAGGAAGGCTGGAAGATGTTATTTTTTGTAGCACATAAAATTGAAATGTCTCTAAATCAAATGTGCAGCTATTTCAGAATTAGAAAAGTCCAAATGAAGCACATTTTTTTGGAAACTCTGAAGTGTGGTGGAAACAAATATTTTAAAATGTTCAAAACAAATGAATGCACTAGGTGGTTACATCTCCGCACATTATCATTTGTGAGCTGTATACTTTTACCAGTGAAACTGCATATTTGTGCAAACGTAATGGTTATTTCAATTGAAGATGTGGTGTCTGTAATGGAAGTGTGCTACCAATCCATGCAAATTCCACTCTACGTCATTCCGCTCGTTTCTGCACCACTCCAAGCCACTGCATTCTACTCTGCGCCACTCCACTTTAAACCATGCTACTGATTCTGCGCCACTGCACTCTACTCCAATTTGCACTAGTCCATTCTATGCCACTGCACTCTACGCCACTTCACTCTATACCTCTCTACTCTGCACCACTCTACTCTATGCCAATGCACTCTACGACCCTCTACTCTACACCCCTGCAGTCTTCGCCACTGTACTCTACACCACTCTAGACTAGGCCACTCCACTCTACTCTGCACAACTCCACTCAACATCACTCCACTCTATGCCACTCTGCAACACTTCACTCTACGCCACTGTATCTTATGCCAATACACTCTATGCCAATGCACTCTACTCTGTACCACTCCATTTCTATGCCCCTGCACTCTATGCCAATCCACTGTACACCACTCTAATGTACTCTGCACAACTGCACTCTATGCCACTGTACTCTACACCACTTAACACCACTTCTCAATGCTACTCTACTCTACGCCACTGCACTCTACCCTGCATTACTCCACTCTATGCCACCTCACTATATCCTGTACCACTCTACTCTACTCTACACCACTTCACTCTACTCTGAAACAATCTACTCTACGGCACTCTACTGTACGCCACTGCACTGTATGCCACTGTACTCAATGCCACTGCACCCTACTCTGCACCACTGAAGTCTATGCCACTGCACTCTACAACACTCTACTCTGCAACACCACACTCTCCAGCAGTGAACTCTACGCCACTCTACTCTGCACTACTGCACTCTAAGCCACTGCACTCAGAAGCACTCCACTCTATGCCACTGCACCCTACACCACTCCACTCTACGCCACTATACTCTACACCACTCCACTTCACGCCACTATACTCTACTTTGCTCTACTCTATTACACTGCGCTCTATGCCACTCTACTCTGCATCACTTAATGCCACTGTACTCTATGCACTCTACTCTGCACCACTCTATGCCACTCTACTCAGCACCACTACACTCTACGCAACTGTATTCTACGCCACTGCACTCCTGCCACTCCACTCTGCATCACTCCACCCTGCACCAATCCAATCTGCACCACTGCCCTCTATGCCACTGCACTCTACTATGCACTACTCTATGCTGAAATCTTCGTCACTACTCTGCAACACTCTACACCAATACACACTGCACCAGTTCACTCTATTCTACCCTACACCACACCACTCCACTCCAACCCACTCTATGCCACTGCACTCTACTCTGCATCACTCTAAACCACAGCACTTTATGCCACTGCCCTCTATGCCACTCTACTCTGCATCACTCCACACTAAGCCACTGCACTGTATGCCACTGCACTCTATGGCACTATACTCTACTCTGCACCACTCTATGCCACTCTACTCTGCGACACTCTATGCCACTTTACTCTGCAACACTCTATGCCACTGCACTCTATGCCACTCCACTCTGTACCACTGCACTCTGTCACTGTACTCTACGCCACTCTGCTTTACTCTGTACTACTGCACTCTACTATGCAACACTCTAATCTACGCCACTTCCTTCTACAACGCTGCATTATACACCACTGAATTCTATGCCGCTGCACTCTATGCCACTGCACTCTACAACACTCTATGCCAATGCTTCTACACAAGCCCACACTACTCTGTCACTCCACTGTACACCATGCTACGTAACTCCACTCAATGCCACTCCAATACACAACACTCTATGACACTCCACTCTATGACACTCGACTCTTCGCCATTCCACTCTACGACACTCCATACCATTCTCCTCTACGCCACTAACTTTTAGCCATGTTGAATAGCAGCAACGCTGGTGTACATCTTGGCTAAAAAACATTTACAAAACTAATAGCTCTTGTATAGGCGAGACCTATTGGCTTTGCCAATGCTTGTTTTCTCAGGGCTGGACGCACTGGTTTCACTGATCAGCTGAGTACCCATTTGGAGTCCACCCTATCACTTCGCCACCGGTAGCCAATGAACCATGGGTGTTGGCACTCTGAAGCATTTAAAACGTAACTCATCGTGTTCTGCTAACACCAGCGGTCGAAGTGCAGTAAAATAGTATGATAACTGTAACCTTCAGTGAAATATGAGTGAAGTCAGTGAGAGTAGAGGAGTGGTAAAAGACAAGAACAAAAATATTCTGTAACTTTTTTGTTCACCTTTCAGGTAACTACATATAAAGTAATCCATGCACACTAAATAAATACAAATATGAAAGTTAAACGAATCTGTGGGAAATATACTATTTATGTTATGAAACCTCCTTTTGTTCATGTGATAATTGCAGATACCCATGTTTTAGGTGTGAGTCTCGTAAAAGAAAGTTATTTTCGGCTTCAAAACTGTGAGTCTCCCACTTGAATCAGGTCTGTTGGCATGTATGACAGAGCCACATGATTGAATCCTGGTTGGTGCAGTGGGGAATAGTAACTTGTGTATATTTAGTGCTACAAGATCCCAGACTGTGACAGAAAGCAAAGTGAATAGGCAAGTCATTATTTTAAAATTGCATTTCAAGATGGCGGCGCGGTAGGACGCAGGATCGTGCCTCTCCGGCGCCGCCACTCTATAGCTTTGTAATACAGCCAAATCCCGGTGCTTCTGAACATATTACCGGGACCGGGTGAATTCGGCGAGTAGTGCAGTACCTGTATGCCGTGTTTCCAGCACGGGGAGTGTGTCCTGCCAGTGTCTGCATCGGGAATCGGAGCGGAGGCCTGGCGGGTGGAACGAGCAGGCCGGTAGCCGAGTGGCGAGTACTGGGCGGCGCGGCCCAGCTTTGGAGCGCCAGGGGGCTGCCGCTGTCCAGAGGCCGGCTGAAGAGCGGAGCGGAGGGACCGGCGGGTCCCGGAAGCCTGGACTGCGGTGAGCGGCAGTGTGGAAGGAGGTGAGGTCTGGGCTAGTGCAGCGGCCGGGAAGTGGAGCACCATTAGACCCGCCATTTTGTGTGACCCGCCATTACAGAGCTCCCGCGAGTCGCCCGGACCTGGCGACAGCCCACACCTGGCTACTCGTGAGTTCCTGCAGCTGACCTGGGGGGGTCTCTCCCCATGGATGGAGGTGTGTGGAGGCCCCCGGGGACTGCATGCCCTGAGGCCCTGCTTCCGACTTGACGGCTCCCGGGTGGAGGACGAGAGCACTGGTGCGCCTGGGAGCAGGAGAAGTCCCGGGCCCCGCAGGTCCGGTAGCTCCTCCGTATATCACAACAGATTGAGCGCAGGGGGAGGGCCCTGGCTTTTGGAGGAGACAGCATCTGGGTCTATCGGCGGAGGCGGCAGGCATTGGATGGACTGACCCGGGCCGGGGTTCCGCTCGACACCCAGTGGTCCCTGGCTGGGCCTGGTTGGAGCGCACGAGGTAGGGGCCCGCCATTGTACAGCGCCACGTGGGTGAGGAGGCGGAGGGGCTCCCGCGACGGCGCGCGACGGCAACGCAGATTGCTTATCAACCCGGTGCCCGTGACAGGATAGGGCATGGAGATGTGATGGAGAGGTGACCGGGGATCCACTGGGGCCTGCCCAACTAAGAGAACGCGGACCTTGCTTCAGGAACCAAGGATACGGGCAGTCAGTTCGCGTGTCCCTGGCCTGACGTTGATTGTCCGTCTTTGATTTCATCTTTTGCATTGAATTACATATAATAATGAGAGGTATCGCCAACATTCTAGGTTTTGAGCAGGTTTGTACATAGTTGTATATAAAATCAGCATTTGGTGTATATATTTTGTAATTGTTTTATGTTTTTCACAGTTTTGTTCACAATAGACGGTTTCCTGACGAAGGCAGAAGTGCCGAAGCGCGCGTAGTTGTCATCTACCGCTAGCCTTCATCTAATCTGTAAAGTTTTTTGAGAAAGATATAATTATTGACCGTATGAATTGGACTGACTTTTTTCTTTTCATGTATTTATTATGTGTTCATCCGCTTTGTATATATGTATATTTACACAATTGATTATGAATGAAAAATAATTCCAAGAAAAAGAGACTTAATAACTAAATAAAATATATTTTTATAAACAGAAATAAGATTTTGTTTTTAGTTAATTGTCGGTTCATTGTGTGGTTATATTTGTTTACATGATACCTAGAATGTTTTAACTCCAGACTTAATTGAAAGCTTGCTATTATCTCTTTACCTAAGAGCCTTTTTCCCTGCGATTAGCAAGCACATTGTATCTGTAGGGGTCCCCCCTCTTTTCAAAAATATAGTTCTCATAGCCTGTCTATGAGGGGACTGTTGCTACTGAAGTAAATCCTTGTGCATTATGTTTTTGATGGCAATTTGTAGTTTAAAAAGAATTTGGTATCTTCATAAAAATTATTTCCTTAGATTAAATCACTAGTGGTCTCTATAATCACTTTGGTCTCTTCTTTCTGTCCTTCCTTACTTACTTATCTATGCTTCTTGGGCCCTTCATTTATGCTATATATCTTTTTCATATATATTTTTTTTCATTATTATTTTTTCCATTGTAATATAAGGTAATTCCAGATCACCATATTAATTTTACAATATTTGCACACAAAAAGTAAATTACCTCTATAGATATAAAGGTTGAATTATTACTAATGCTAATTATGGCCACCCTTCCAACGTTTGGTTTTTCTGATGATGACTTCGCATCTATGGTGGGAGCATCAATGAATTTTGAGAATAGAGCAGCAACTAATTCTGACAAAAATGAGGACCTTAATAAATTGATGTCACTCAAGAAAAAGACTAAAAGAATTGAATTACACGGGCAATTCATGCTTGAGTACCTACGTGCTGGCATTATTCCACAAGGGCTAAGAGTTAAAAATATTCCCGGGTTATTTGTACAATTGAAAGAGTTTCTAGAAAAGTGGTCAATGATAGCGAACAGATGTTCCAGGGATCTGATGATGCTGATAGTTGAAACAGCGAAAGAAATGCTACAGCAATTAGTAAGTGAAATTCTAGAATTGGAAAATAAAATCAAAAACTCATTAGCTGTGGAGGAGGCTAAGAAAAACTTGAAGAGCTAGATTCAGAATTGAACTCATACACGGATTACTTGATTAAGAGAAAACGGAAAAACTTAAAAAAGATATAAGGTTCTTCAGTAAGGAGAACACATATCCTTATTTATCTGATACTTACTACACGCAGTCAGATATACATGAACAACAATCCTATCAACAATCTTACCAACAACCACATAGATCATACAATAGAAAAGTGACCACTTTTTCAGATACATCAGATTCTGACAATGAAGGGCCATCCACTCCCCATGAAAATAGAGGTAGAGGTTATATATCTCGATACAATCAAGGATATCAACCTTTTTTAGGGAGGCGCAATCAAAGAACAGGGAACTGGAGACCGCAATATCAACCACGTCCACAGTATCAAACCCAGTTCCGGGGACATCAACCCATAAACCAGAATCAATATCTAGAAACCCGCCATGCCAGGTATTGGAGGGAGTAAAAGAAATTCCCATTTTCAATCTTAGTATCGCCCCAGTAAATGAATCTGTCTATTCCCTTCTATCTAAAGGATTAACGTATGTGCCACACTCTGGACTCAACAAATTTGAGTTGTTTAGCGACTTAATGTCGTTTTTCGCAAAATTCGTTTAAAATCCTTCTTCTCTAATGTCCCTAGCAATAGCACAGACATTAATAAATCTGGACTAGCTCCTAAATCTACTTTTACGCCTACTACAGATCAGGTACCACCGGAGATTCATATATTTGAACAGGTGGTATATAACAAGTTAAAAAATGCAACCAATTATGTACCTAAAACACCATTCAATATCACAATTGATGAGCATACAGCTCTGAATGATTTAAAACACTCTCCTGAAATCACAATCAAATGTTGTGATAAAGGTGGAGGAATAGCCATACTAGATACATCGATTTATATAACTAAAATAGAGGAAATGTTAAGTGACGAAAGATTCTATATTAAAATAATGAGGAACTCAACCGATAAGACCAAAAATAAGATACAAAAACTAACTAGTAAGGCTCTAAGAGATGGACATATCTGTGATAAAGAGTTTGCATACTTGAATACTCAAAACCCGAGATTAGCTAGCCTATATGGCATACCTAAAATCCACAAGGATGAAAAGAACCCTCCATACAGACCTATCATTACGACTATAGGATCTGTAACTGAACCAATTTCTAAATATCTGCATGCCATTTTGCGTCCATACATACAGGATACTCCGGCTTATGTACAGGATACCCGACATATTATCAACCTACTGGAAGGAACAGCTTTCAATCCAGATAGACAATGGTTGGTTACGTTAGATATAGAAAGTCTGTACAGTAATATACCCAGTGAAGGAGCAATCTTAGCAGTAAAATGGTTTATACAAACTATGAATATTGATTGTAATTCCACCTTTATCATTGATTGCCTTACTATCGTCCTTGAAGAAAATATATTTGAGTTTCAAGGTGAACTATATAAACAAGTAAGAGGAGTAAGTATGGGCGCATCTTGCGCCCCTACAATAGCGAATATTTACATGACCCATTTTGAGCAACAATTTATTTTTAATGAAATTGCACCATTTTCCGAATCAACCTTGCATTGGTCGCGGTTTATAGACGACATCATCTTCATTTGGGATGACAATGAAGATGTCTTGGGGGAGTTTCTTTTATGGCTTAATCTTTGTGACCCTAACATGAAATTTACTTCTAATTTCAGTAATATCAAAATTGAATTTTTAGACATCTTAATCAAACATGACTGTGGACAGCTCGTAGTAGATTTATACACAAAACCCACAGCACGAAATACTTTACTTCACTATAAAAGTTTCCATCCTACCTCCCAAAAGAACAGCATACCTTTTGGACAGTTTTTGCGCCTTAGGCGCAACTGTACCAAAATACAAGACTACGACTTTAGAGCCATGGATATGAAGGAAAAATTTCTAACTAGGGGTTACCCGCATAGACTCATACGTGAGTCATACAAGCGAGCAAGGTTCTATGATAGGCAACATCTTCTAGAAAATGATAACAAAAAGCAAAACTCTGAATTAGTCTTTGTGACCCGGCATTCCATGCTAAATGAAAAGATTTGCCAAATCATCTGCTCGAATTGGCATTTGCTTAATACCAACAAATCACAAACAGATAAAATCCAGAAACCTCTTTTTGCCTACCGAAAAAACAGAAATTTGAAAGATTTAATTGTCAGATCACGTATGCCAAAGAAAAAAGAGCCAGTACAGAGAAGTATTGAGGGCCTTTTACCCATTCAAGGCAATTTTAAATGTGGGACTTGTAAAGTGTGCCCCCTTGCCATGGAAACAGACAAGTTAACTTTTAATGGTCAACAGATCATATCAACTGGAATGACGATCTGTAAAACTAAAAATATAGTTTATTTGCTGATTTGCCCTTGCAACCAAGGCTATGTGGGCGAGACGTCTCGGACACTGAATGTTAGACTGACGGAACACAGATCAGCAATTCGAACTAAAAAACTTACGTCTCCCATGGTATTGCATTTTATTGATAATAATCATACCCCTGAGGACATTCGTTGGTTCATTTTAGAAAAAATTCAAGTCAAACAAGGACATTGTTCTGAATCCATAAGAAAGAAACGAGAAGTCTTTTGGATTTTTTTATTAGACACTTTCAATAATGGGTTAAACTTAGAGATGCCATGGGAACAGGCCATCCTGTAGTTCTCATCTGTTAATTAGAGCTTGCATCCGATAGTAGCTGTTTTTTCTCGCGTATCATATAATATGGTGTTTTTCGGTGATTTATTGTTTATTATTTTATGGCTAGTATTTACATCTCTGAGGCCATCCTATTAACTTTGACCCACAGTTTGAAAATTTAGACTGAATATTTAAACTCAGCATTGTGTGCTCGATGCTGAGACTCTTTGTAATGACAATCTGGACCGATGCATTACAATCTTTCTTAGATTGCTGGTTAGATTCGTTGTAATTAGCTCTATATATATTTTTTAGTACTACACATTTCCATTAAGGCGAAACATTGCGCATCTCTTTGTTCTGACAAGTAACACCGGTTGGCATACCAGTCGTTGCATTGCTCTGTTTTAATATACAAAAAAGATTTCCCGTTTCTCCC
Organism: Calotriton arnoldi; assembly: GCA_963921515.1. Classification (NCBI taxonomy): domain Eukaryota; kingdom Metazoa; phylum Chordata; class Amphibia; order Caudata; family Salamandridae; genus Calotriton; species Calotriton arnoldi. Next base: position 1,711,118 of record CAWUFW010002012.1, read on the forward strand.
CTGCAGTTCATCACAGGCTGGATCTAGGAGCAATAGTTTGTTCCATAATATTATGCCAGCAACGTCAGCTTGCATTACAGTTTTTTCTTCTTCTTCTCTTTTTTAATTAAGAAACATGAAATATTCTATTTCCTTTTCACTTTCTTGTATTAAGTTTCTTCCATTGTTTGCTGACACAATCTGCATATTTCAATTATAAATGGCTATTCGCATTAACGGTTGTAGTCCGTTCTTTTTCTTATTTGGGACTAATACACATCGTTGTAGTCCGTTATCTTTTTAGCGGCTTAGCCAGTCCGCTTTTCATTACTGCGGCTAAGCGAGTCCGCTTTCTGTTACCAATTACCAATCATGGCGACTCGCGCGCCAAAATGCGGCGGGTATAAATCGACCCGCGATTGAAAAAGAAAAATCTTCAGCGAGCGGAGGTCAGAGTACACATGAATTTGCGTCTAGCTGCAGGTAAGCGGGTAGTACATACAGGGCAATAGAGGCTATAGAACTCTTTAATTTCAACCATTTAGTCAGGTACCATATTCAATATATCCTTTATTGTTTTTACAGCATGGAAGCCCCCTAGATTTAAAGCTACGATCCCTCTGTTGGTCCATATTTTCATTCTGGATAGGAGTTCCCTTTCAAAATAATAGAAAGTAAGTAGCTTACTGAATCTGAATGATTAAAAACGCTTTTATGAGTAAAATTGTGGCTGATGGTATTATGTTTTCATCCTTTATCCTTTAGCATTAATTTTTTCCTGCCGATATAAAGAAAGAATTCTTCACTAGTGTCCTTTTGGACCGTTAAAAGTAAGCATTTCATCCTTACTAAACACAATTAGCTACCACTTGACCCATAGCGCCATAAGCATTCATGCTATATGTATATGATACCTCTTTTGACAGATACATCTAGCTATTGGGGCGATTACACAGCATCATATAAAGAAGTACTTTGGTACCCTGGCTTATCCTGTATCCGTGCCAACTCTGGTTGATATTATACCTTTTCAAGACCCACCGAGTTAGCTGTTATAATATTGTGACGCATACATAGTAAGTGCTGTTGGCCTGATTATCATTACTCATATTTTGATTTCACATATATATACTATAGATTATGTCCTATTGTAAGGATTATATTTCTGTTTTCAGATTTTGTATTATTATAAGGAGCAGTCCTTGCTCCTTTCTGAAACAACCAACACAGCATCGTATTTCATCCAGGGTCTCATAGCATCATATATGCTTGAAGTAAGTAATAATTCTTCCTGATTGAGCTTTAAAAAGCTTTCTATCGTAGGAGCACCCTTAGAACCATCGTCAAATGTAATACTAGAGTTCTTTAGGGGAGCTAACAGTACATTCCTCATACCATATACTTTTTTGAATTTTGGTCTGGATCTTATATTCTTTTTCTATTAACTATCTCTTTTACTTTGTTTTAATATCATTCTAAGGACTTCACCATATTTTGTTTTTCTATCTTTGGTTCTACTAAGCTCTCTATATTCTTTCTTTTATGTTTAGTTTTAGTTGCAATGATTTAGTGGCCACTAGGTCTACAGAAAAGTAATTAAAAAGTATTTCAAAATGTATTACATTACAGCATATATCAATTACATTGAAGAATGTATATACATATTTGTACTTGCATTGTAAATTTACATACGTTGATTGTCCGTCTTTGATTTCATCTTTTGTATTGAATTACATATAATAATGAGAGGTATCGCCAAAATTCTAGGTTTTGAGCAGGTTTGTACATAGTTGTATATAAAATCAGCATTTGGTATATATATTTTGTAATTGTTTTATGTTTTTCACAGTTTTGTTCACAATAGACGGTTTCCTGACGAAGGCAGAAGTGCCGAAACGCGCGTAGTTGTCATCTACCGCTAGCCTTCATCTAATCTGTAAAGTTTTTTAAGAAAGATATAATTATTGACCGTATGAATTGGACTGACTTTTTTCTTTTCATGTATTTATTATGTGTTCATCTGCTTTGTATATATGTATATTTACACAATTGATTATGAATGAAAAATAATTCCAAGCAAAGAGACTTAATAACTAAATAAAATATATTTTTATATCAGAAATAAGATTTTGTTTTTAGTTAATTGTCGGTTTATTGTGTGGTTATATTTGTTTACATGATACCTAGAATGTTTTAACTCCAGACTTAATTGAAAGCTTGCTATTATCTCTTTACCTAAGAGCGGCTCACTCTGCGCTGGGACCCACCGGGTGGACACTTGCACGCTACTAAAGAAGAGCTGTTCTACAGACTGGGGCCGGTGCCGGGCTTCGCCCCGCAGTGGACCGTCCAGGACGCTTTGGGCGCCTGTTGCTGGCTAAGAACAAGGTGAAGATCAGGTGTCGGGCCCTTGTATCATGGCGGCAGCACGCGCCAAGAAGGACAAGACGCAGAAGGAGCTGCTCCTGAAACAGCTGGGATCTGCCGCCTCTGCTATCGAGAAACACGCCGGGGCTGTGGAAGGTGATGATGGCCCGGCCACCAAGACTTTTATGTTGGAACTCTTTGCTGCTATAAAAGAAGATATACAAGAGCTTAAGGGCCAGCTCTCCGCCGACCTCCGTGAGGTGCGGAGGGACCTGGATGAAGTAGGAGAACGTGTAGCCACGCTAGAGGAGCACGAACTCAGCCGGGAAGAGGAACTTCACCAACTGCAGCAAGACATGCTACGCCTCCAGGAACAGCACCTCGATCTCCAGGCACATGCCGAAGATCTGGAGAACCACTCCCGGCGGAATAATATACGGATTAGAGGTGTGCCGTGGCGAGAGGAGGGAGACGACCTCAGGGCTTATGTCGGGGCGCTGTTCCAGCAGATTCTGGGAGAAGAGGGCTTGACTGACATCCAGATGGACCGGGTTCATAGAGTGGGCCTTCCCCGTGGAAACAAAGCTCCGCCGCCGGATATTCTGGTTTGCGTCCACAATTTTCAATTAAAAGAACGGATAATACAGAGAGCGAGGGAGGCCCAGCCAGTGCAGTTCCGGGGTCAGACGCCCTCCATTTTCCAGGACTTAGCGGCTTCCACTCTGCTCAACCGGCGTGACTTCAGGGCGGTCACCTCACATCTTTGAGAGCGGGGCATCCCCTACTCGTGGGGCCATCCCTTCCGCATCATTTTTAAATTACAAGGGAAGTTACACCAGATCCGTTCGCTTGCAGAGGCCATGGAGGTACTCGGCCTTGACAGCGCACAGGCAGCGGAGCAGGTGGAGAAGCCTGGGGATCGGGGCTCTCGTCGAGCAACACGATGGCAGCGAGTTGGCAAGTTGACCTCCGCTTTGAAGCCTGACCAGGCCACGATGACCAAGGAGAGGGAAGCAGTGCTCTCCTCCCTTTCACAGCCGTCGGATCGTCCGGCTACCCCTTGAACTGCACATTTGAACTGCACCGTGGTGGGTACTAAGTTGGGCTGCCAGGGGGGCATGGGTGGTTATCCCGGATGCTCGCTGACAAACTTTCTGCTGGTGGGCGGGGACGACATCGGCCCTCTGTGGCCTGGGCTGTTGCTCGAGCCACGACCCCCTGGGTCCTCCATTCCCTGACGAACTATGGTCATGCTTTGTTCTTTATACATGTTATGACATTTGTTTTCCCTTTGCGGTTTGGGATTGTTGTGGTTTTGTTTTGGGGTATTCCGCACCAGTTGGCACTCCGGTTCTGCCTCCCTATCATGGTAAGGGGGCACTTGGTTCGACTTAGGCCTCGTCGGCGAGATGCTGACACACCAGCTCGATATCCCTCCACATCCACCTGATGGGGAAGGCCCTCAAGATAGTTAGCCTTAACGTGCGGGGCCTAAACAATCCAGTGAAAAGGGCAGCGGTACTGTCTTTACTCGAAAATGCTGGGAGCGATATCTGTCTCCTACAGGAGACACATCTCCTCTCGAAGGACACCATTCGTATGCGCACTAGGCGCTTCCCACAACAATTTTGGTCGGCAGGCCCGTCTAAGAAAAATGGCGTAGCAATCCTGGTTGGGGCGCATTTCCCGGGTAAGGTCATAGCGACTGTAGCAGAGATCAAGGGGCGTTTGCTAGCCATCAGAGTGCAATGGGGTGGGACACACTTAACTGTAGCATCACTTTATGCTCCAAATACACAGCAAGAACCCTTCATTCTCACTGCCCTCACGGAGGTCTCACGACTCAAGATACTGCGATACTGGTAGGTACCTTAATCTAGTGATGGACACAGAACTGGATAGGTCTGGTCAAAGATCACATCAAGCAGGGGCATTTTCTACACGGGGTCGGGAGTGGTTAGCGGACAACGGGCTACACGATGTCTGGCTTATGCAGCACCCTGGGGTCCGTGATTACACCTACTACTCCGCGTCACACAAAACCTACACGCGCCTTGACCATTTTTTAGCTTCCACACCCTTAGTACGCCACCTGCACACTTCCACGATCGAGCCCCGTTCCTTGTCCGATCATGCTCTTATTACTGTACAAGTTCCTGCGCAGACGTCACATGCGTTTCCCCCTGGGTGGCGCTTGCGGGAGAGTCTCTTACACTCCGCGGACACGCTGCAACGCATCAAGCAAAAATTAGAGGACTACTTACAACTTAATGATGTGGGTTCCACGCCACTCTCAGCAGTATGGGAGGCCTTGAAATTAGTCACGAGGGGGGAATTTATCGCCATATCTGCAGCTGATAACAAACTACGTCAGGAGAAGCGCAGCGAGCTAGAGAAAGGGGTGGAGGAGCTCGAATCGATACACAAACGAACTGGGGCGCCGAGGGTGTGGAGGGAACTGGAGAACCGCAGGCGTCTGTTGAAACATCTAGATCTTGACAGGGCAGAATATGCCCTTCTTCGCCTCCGCCACAAATTCTACCTTAGCAGTGATAAGTGTGGTAAACTGCTGGCCCACAGATTGCGAGCTAAAACACAAGCGACTCTGATTTAATCGATTAGGGACCAAAACGGGGGGGAACAGAGTGCTGACGAGCACATAGTGGAAGCATTTCGCGCGTTTTATGGTGCCCTGTATTCCGGGCAGGACCCACCGGCACAGGGCCCGCGTGCTTACTTGAACACCTGTGAGATCTCCCCTCTTCCCAAGACTACAGCAGATACACGCGACTCTGCTATTCGCATATAGGAGGTGATTACGGCTTTCTCTAGATTGAAATTGGGCAAATCTCCAGGTCCCGATGGGTTCTCGGCCTCGTTTTATAAGACCTTTTGTAGGGAGCTGGCTCCTTTTTTAACCAAACTGTTTATCTCCTTTTTAGAGACGGGAGCGGTAACACCCTCCATGTCTGAGGCAGCTATCTCAGGCATTCTAAAGCCCGATAAAGATCCCCAGGAATGTGGCTCCTACAGGCCTATTTCCCTCCTCAATATCGATGCGAAAATCTTCGCTGGCATTTTAGCGGCGCGATTAAACCCACTCATGGCAGACCTAATAGACCCTGATCAGGCGGGTTTTATACCCACGCGGCAGGGGGGGGACAATACTAAATGACTCTTCCACCATGTAGATAGCATACAGCGGTCGGGTTGGCAGGCCTTCTTCCTGTCCATAGATGCCGAGAAGGCATTCGACAGGGTGGGGTGGACCTATCTGTTTGAGGCCCTGCGCTGCTACGGGTTTGGGGAGAACTTCATCAAGTGGATCCAATGCATCTACTGTGCGCCCAAGGCATTTGTGAGAGTAAACAGCAGCAGATCGGCGGCCTTTCCGATCTCCCGAGGGACCCGCCAAGGTTGCCCCCTATCCCCCTTTTATTCGCGCTCTATATGGAGCCCTTGGCTCAACGTATACGAGCGGACAAGCGCATAGAAGGCTTGAAATTTGGAGCGGATGTCCATAAAATAAGTCTCTATGCTGACGATGTGATTCTCTCCCTTACCCAGCCTCAATCCACTCTGCCGGCTCTACTTGACGAGCTCATCGCTTTTGGGGAGGTGTCGGGGTTTAAAGTTAACCTGGGTAAATCCAATATATTGAATTTGTCGGTCCCCCCAGCAATGGTGGATACCTTACAGCAGCAATTCCCATTCCAGTGGTCCCAGCACGACATATCGTACTTGGGTATCCGCCTTGCACCGACCATTGCTCGGACAGTCGCTCTCAATTATACAATCCTCCTGGAACACACGGCCAAAGCGCTGGACGCCTGGTCGCGCTTGCGCTTAGCATGGTTTGGGAGGATTGCGGCAGTGAAAATGACAATCCTCCCGCGCATTCTTTATATTTTTCAAACGATTCCTATGACGCCCCCACCGCGGGCATTAGCACAACTGCAGACCCTTCTCAATAAGTTTGTATGGGGGGGAAGAAGCCGCGCCTTTCGCTCGCTCAGATGGCGCGTTCAAAGACTCAGGGTGGAGTGGGTCTCCCTTTGATCAGTGGCTACTACCAGGCAGCCTCCCTCCGCTACATAGTGGAATGGAACAGACCGCTATCCAGCAAGCACTGGAACTTTATGGACCAGACGGTAGCTGGCATCAATATCTGGAGAGAGCTTTGGTTGCCTCGCAAGCACAGGGCTTGGGGGCTCTACTCCTCCCCTGTCACCTCCCCGACTCTTAAGGTCTGGGATGCGGTGGCTGCTAAGAAGGGGTGGACTTCCTTTCCTTCCCCTATGACCCCCATTGTGGATAACCCGGATTTCCCCCCGGGATAGTCTTCGGCGGTGTTTCAGCGCTGGCGAGAGGAGGGCTGCAAGAGAGTGGGGTCCCTCTTTGATACAGAAGGGCTTGCCCCGTTTGAGCAGCTCAAGAAAGACTATGGTCTCCTAGCGACTGATGAATATCCCTATCGCCAATTGTACCACTGGATTACGATGCCTTCCAATTACGCCCAAATGTCCCGCCCCCTTACCACGTTTGAAAAATGGTTACTTCGCAAGCGCGATGATCGCCGTCTTATTTCTGAATTATACGCCATGCTTACGGCGCGACCTACCGAGCAAAGCACAAGGGCACAAGTCCGTTGGGAAACTGAATTAGGCAGGCCACTAACCCCCAGGGAATGGGACCACATACTCTATAGAACACATCACACTGCACACAACACTGCTGGGGTGGAATCCGCCTTTAAAGTCTTTTCATACTGGTATTACACTCCTGTGCGAATTCATAGCTGGGACAAGAGCAAAACGGACCTTTGTTGGAGAGGCTGTGGGATGTCTGGCACTTTATCTCACCTGCTATGGCACTGCCCCAAATTGCAGCGCTACTGGACGGAAGTCCTTGACAACATAGATGAAGCGTTTGGCATTTCCATACCCCGCTCCCCAGAATACACTCTCCTCGGTCTCTCACACCCAAGAGTTTTTCCATTAAGATCTATGCGAGGTAGGCAAATAGCATTAGCGCTGCCGGCGGCTAGACAGGCTATTTTAGCTCAATGGGGCACGACATCTGCTCCTGAAGTACTGACCTGGGTACATCGCCTGTGGTATATCTTGGCTATGGAACGCATGTCCCTCGTTGTAGAGGGCAAAGGGGAGGTCTATGCAAAACTGTGGGCGCCATTTTTGCAATTGTTAGCTAAGGACATGAGAGAAATTACCTGCCCTAAATATTTGCAAATCCTTAAACTGCTACCACAGGAGAGGCATGCTACCATTCCGACACTGGCAATCTAGGTGTGTCGCTATACCAACACTCCTGGTCAGGGGCCTTGGTCACGGTGAAGAGGCAATAACTGGTGCGGATGAGGGTGGGGAGGGCTGCAAGGGTCTAGGGATAGGTTTGTTTTAGTAGTGTTCTCCTATTTGTTCTGTCTTCCTCTAGCCTATTACTTTTTCTCTCATGAAAACTATGAAGTCGTAGATTAACACAAAGCAGTATCGATTTCCACGCGGCCGGCCTCCGGGTTGTTGGCACAAACGCTGTGTATTGCTACACATGATACGGTCTGCCGGCCTGTGGATGTAGGCAGGAAGCTGTGTTCGCCCATTTCGACTTCATACTAATAAAAAGATTGGTTCGTAAAATTGCATTTCACACAGTATAACATAGACAGACGCAAAATGAGAAAAAGCTTTAGATTTAAGATAATACAAATCTTTTCAAAATATACATTTTAGTTATACACAAGCAAACAGGAAGCTTTTTTGTAAGTCTTTACTAATAACATGCACCCCAGAATTCAACTAGTAACACCTTTACATTACCCCTCAAAAAAAGGATAAACCGGTGTTATCAGGAAACTTCACAAGACTCCATCAATTAAAATCTATACTGGCTCCCAGACATCCTTTAATTTGCTGATTAACCAATTCCACACATTTATGTTTCTTTGAGTAGGCAGGCACCCCTGCGAGAAGGTATGCTTCTTTTTGTATCTGTCTGCCCTCCCCCTCACAGCACAGAAAACTCCATCTATTTCCCTTTCAGTCAAGGCACCTTAAGTGTAGGTAGTAACCACCAAGAAACAGATGTGGTTTTTTTTAACACAAAGTAGGAGAACTGTAATTGATAAAAGCATGGGTACATGATTCACCATTGATCCCACCCACTTAGTAGACCTCTGTGTTAAACTGATAAATACATTTGGGGTTCAGTTCTCTTTCATGACATGGCATCCAAAGGAGTTGGTCCATCTGTCCATGCAATAAAACTCTAAGGAGCAGGCTGAGATCCCTCAAGTGGTGTGGGTGAGATGCTCAGCCCAGACAAAATGTCCTTGGTAAAGTCTTTTCACCCTGCACATGAGTGGTGTGAAAATAGCATCCAGACCCCTATCATGTCCTAGAGTCCCGTAGCTATCAATGCTGAAATTAGTGCCTTCTGACATTGCAGTTCTGAGTCAGCTTAATCAAGTGGTCAGAGTGATAAGGACAAAGGACAGCTGAGTTCTACATTTTCAGCTACTTGGTTTTTTAGGTCGAGCCTAAGTGCAGCGCTCATGCGCTGCTCGCTCTGCAAGGCATGCTCTATTGGAGTATGCTCTTGAAGCCCTGCCCACTCTCCGCCCATATTTGTCATTGGCTTATGTCATTGCCCTTCGTAAATGCTGGCTTCTGTTTCGTACATAGGCTTGTTAGTCCCTCCTTAGTACCGCCTTGTCTTCACTTGTAACCTCCCATGAGGACTGGCCCTTTTACTTCGGTTGTTACACGGTCTGCTTAATAAGTTGGCAAGCACTATTTTCTTTAATGCTCTTCCCCTATTCCACCTACGGCATCGGAGCACCCGCCCACTTTGTTTTAACTAGTAATATTTTTTTTTCCAAATTACAGCGCGGTCTGCTTTATAGCGGCCACGCTTATTTAATTATTTAATATACGGCACGGTCTGCATTCACTTTAGCGGCCGCGCCTATTTAATTATTTAATTACCAGAGCGGGCCGCTTTCACTTTAGCGGCCGCACTACAGAGCTTTTGAAATTACTTTTTTTTTTAAACTTTGGGTGAAAGCACCATACACGCTTTCACTATAATGGTGGCCACGCCGTTTTGTTTAGACGCTGCTCACGGTAACCTGAATATGCGAGCAGCGTCTACAAAAAGGGGCATGGCCCCCATTATAGTGGTCTCGCATTTGCGAGAGTTTGAGCTCTTGTCATTAAAAACAACAATGCCTTTTATATATGTGTTCCTTTTAAAAGGCATTGTCATTTTCAATGTCAATAGTTTAAACGCTCGCAAATGCGAGACCTATTGCATTTAAAAGTCTTGTTTTTATTGCAGTTATATGTAGTGCGAACTTGACCCGAAGGTATCAGAGCACTTTACATGAGCACCAGTTGTGTTACAGACAGATACATTCATTTTGTTAGGCACCGGCAAATTTAAGTGATTTGCCCAGAATCATAGGTTGTTGAGCATCCCTGCCGAGACTCGAACCCGGTTCCCCAGCTTCAAGGTCGACGCTCCTAGGCCCCATCCTTATATTATAATCATATTCACAGCTTCAATACTTTTTGTTGCCCTATATGCATACCTCTTTTATTCAGACCCTCCAGGATTTTGCAATTTGCAAAATAATCGTGAAATAAGGACTTTTGTAAAAATCCCATGATTTATACAAAAGCACCCGCAAAATCTTTAAACAAAGATTTAGTAGCTTATAACAGGAGGGTGGGCAGGAGAGAGGTGTTTTCTTTCTCTCTCTCCTGATCTGCGATGGCAATATGGGCTTCTTGAAGGAAGAGCATGCCCCCCAGTTTATTCTACAAAACTGTTTCACACTCTCTATTGGAGTTAATTGTTTTTTGTGTTCCTTAAGACCTGGAGGAACATTTGTTTTTAAGTTAATAAACTTTATTGAAATAAACAAAAGAAACAGTTCTAAAAGCCACCTGTAAAATATTAAAAAGTTAATTGAATCCAATATGCAAACATATGTGAGAAATTCTTTCCACTATGTTAAATTAAGATAAACATTACAAGGTACAGTTTACTTTACTAAAGCAGACACAAAGCATGACTGTGAAAAATAAACATGTAATATATTACAACAAATAGGCAAGAACGTATAAAAAGAAAGAAGAAGAGGAAAGAAAGAAATGCAGAAAAGAAGGAGAAAGGGATATCCTAAATAAATATGAGGGAGTAAGAAGGGTATTGATCTGCTAATATTGCCATCTATCAGCATTGCTATGATAAGATTGCACTCCCAGATAACTGAAGTTTTCCGGTTTCCACCAAAGTAGGAGTTCCGATGGGCATTCACTGTCCCTTCCCCAATCGAGCACACCGAGTAAAGTCAGAATTTCTCCCATTTCACCCTCAAGCATGACACATCACCAATGTCTTCCTTGGTGTCTATGGTGTTGCATATTCCTGCCCACATTGTACTGGTATAATAGAGAATCATCTGCATACAAGGATATCATCTGCCATGGGAAACAGTATAGGGGACAGAGGGCATCCTTGTCTTGTGCTCCTGCTCACCAACCATTGTTCGGATATCCCACACACTGGTTGTTTCAGACCTATTTCCCTAAGAACTGCAAACAAATATTGCCACTGGAGAGTGTCAAAGGCCTCTGTATCTAGCGATGACACCACTGGTACCAACTCCTCCTTAGGTGCCATAGCCGTAATATAAAACAATCATCGCAAGTTGTAAAAGGTGTTGCAGCCAGCTACAAAACCATTTTGATCATGATGTATCAGTACAGGAAGCAAAGCCATTAACCTCTTAACTAATGCCTTCCTCAATATCTTTAAGTCCAGCTAAAGCATACACAGTGGGCAATACAATTTAATATCTAGAAGGTTCTGGCCAGGTTTGGGCAGCACCGCTCTCACTGCTTCCCTGATGAGTAGCGGCAGGGAGCCCACCTCTCTGACAACTTTATACATTGCAAAGAGGCACAAGACAAACTGAGTGGGGTATGTGATGTAGAATTCCATCAGGAACTTGGCAACACTAATTTTACCCCTGGCTAGCTGGTCAATAGCTAATATAATCATCAGTGGCATCAAGGGTTTGTCTAGCATTACCTACTGTTGCGTTGAAATGTTGGGGGATCCTTATTCAACCCAAGTAGAACTAGAATTGTGAGTTAAAAATTTGGATGTCCAACTACCAATGTAACTTTAAGACTGGCAGGCTGGGATTTCCCAATGTAACTCATGGGTGGAGATAAGATATTTGCTTTGGGGAACAAGAAGTTGTGCAAGGTTCTTCTAATGCGCAGTTGATTACTGCCTGAAGAAGTGAACATGTTTCACAAAGGCTAGCAAGTAAAGGACTTTGTTAGTCTAATAAAGGTATCAGTTCTTTACGTTCTCCGGATGAATGGTGTTTATCTTCTCGTTGACTAACACAGTACAGAGTACCTCAAATTATATGTATGTGTCTGTTTGTATTTGTATATGAATATATTTATAAATATATACATTCACTCAATAATACATAAAACAAATGTTAAAATTGAGATGGCTTTGTTATGTTTAAATTAAACTTAGAAATTCACTGAAAACCACAGTTAAAGTGCAGTTATGATTTTGAATGAAAACCTGAAAAACACTGAAATTCACAAGTTATGGTTAGGACCACAGTCCATACCTCCATACCTCTCACAACAGCCATGCAAACCATTCCTCTCACACAACAAATGCAGTTCTCATGCCCTCTCCCTTGATGTGACATATGCATTTACAAACATTATAAATAGGCTTACATATTATATTACATATCACATTACAATTACCACTTAGAAAGGGCTGAATTATTATTATTATTTATTGGTTTGAGTATATATTGTTAATTGATTGCATTTTCCTTTAAGGTGTAGTTATTTCTTGGTATAAATATTAGGAGGTCATGAGGTGCATCTGGTGGTGGTCTGTGGCAGTGCTGGAAATTGAAAAAGTGGACTCCAGGATTCCCTAAAGTGAGTGCAGCAGAAAGGACCTGCATTTCGAGGAACGAAGGAGTGGCGAGAATGACAGCCAGCTTACACATTATTTTTGACAAATTCTGCCCCCAAACAAATTGGCTACAAGAGAAAAAAATAGCTAGATGTTTGGGTTTACTTAATTGGTCACAAACAGCCTCCATGTTACGTAGGTGAAATGGTTAAACTGCGCTTTAAGTGGGCTGTAATAGAGAGGAATGGTCTCTAAAGCGTATGCGGCCTAAGAAGGGTGACTAAGAATCGCCTATAATAGGTGGTCATGACAAGCTGTAGCAGCAGCAGTGGTGGGCCTGGCACCAATGGTGGACCTCTTTTACTGTGACGGCAAGGCCCATAAAGACACGTCCTATGGAGGTTCTCCCGTCTTGGGAAAGACGATCTTGCGTCCTACGCTGTCCGGGAGGAGAACCCCCAGAAGTCGCTGCAGGGAACACGGGACCCCTGAAGTTTGGGTCCAGATTTTCTTTGCTGTAGCGGTTCATGAATTCTCACCATGCCGGTGCTTCTTGCGGAGAGCTGCACTGGTTCAGTATGAGGCATCAGTTGAAAATGTTATTCAGTTCACAAATGCTTGCCTGCTTTGCCATGCCTGTTTCATGTTATGAACCTGGGAATTAACTGTGCCTAGCTAATATACGAGCCAGTCTAAGATGACGACCATGGATATTTTAGTTATCTATTTTTTACCAGTCCAAAATGGTCTTTTCCTTTTCCTGTGATGGCATATCATGTTCTTTCTATATACAGAGAGTCAATGCTATTGTCAGGTGAATTGCAACACATTTTCATTCCGATTTCCCGTTGTGTTCATCGCGCATTCAAGCTAATTTTGTCCCTGGAAATGTTTTATGTTTTTCCTTCAGCTTCTTCTGCTGGATTATTCTGAGAATTCCTTGCTGCTTTGTTTTTGCCTGCCCGGACTCAGTGTGGTTTTGATGCCCTGCTCTTCTTCATTCTGCTTCAGCTTAAAAAAGCAGTCCAGTATTGCCTATGATCTTTTTTCCTGCCCATTGGGCTTGTTCCTCCTACTTAGGACTCTCCTAAGCAGACACCTGTGCAGGGTAGCACCAGACGTACTGGAAGCAGCCACTCTGTCCTTCCAATCTAGGAAGTTGAAAGAGAGAAGGTCACAGAGGTGTGGCCTGTGTAACAAAGGGCCTATACTTATAAATGTTGCCTGAAATTATATTGGCTTCCTACCCCTCCATGTCCTCCTACTCCTCTAGTTTGTTTCATCCTTATACTTCTTTCTATCATCCTCTTCTTGGAGCTCTCCATTTCCTGGCCCTTCTTCTCCTCATCATCACTCTACACCTCCTCTTGGTCCTTCACCTCCTTTTAGTCCTGTACTCATTTTCTTCTTCTTACTCCTGATCCTCCTGCCTTTCCTCCTAGTACGATTCTGGACTTGATTCTCCTCTGGATCCTGGATTTGTTTTGAAACTCTGTCCTCTTCTTCCCAGGCCTCTTCATATACCTGGTTCTCCTCGATGCCCTGGTCTTGGCCCTCCTAGTCCCTGTCCTTGGCCTCCTGATCCTTCTGGTCCTGCTTCTTCTGGCCCTGGCCTTCCCCTCTTCTTGACACTCCTCCTCATGGTCCAAGCCTTTGTCCTCATTCCTCTGGTCTGCTTTCTGGTTCTCCTTCTCCTTGTGTTACTCCTCCTAGTGCTCCTCCTCCAGATCCAAATCCCTCTTCCCAGCCTCCTGGTCATTCCCCCTTGGTCCTGGCCTAGTCCTCTTGGACTCTGTCCTCCAGCTCCTCCCGAGCCAGATTCCCAAATCCTGGTCCTCCAGGTCTTCTTGGGCCTGATCCTCCTGGTCTTCGCAGTCCTGACCCTTTTGGACTTTGTCCTCCTCCAGGTCATGGACCTGCTCCTAGTGCTGGTCCTTTTGGTACTGGACCTGGTCTATAGGTCCTCCTGATCCTCGTTGTTCCAGTCACTCTGGTTTTCTTGATCTTATTTGTCCTCTTCCCTCTGGTTTTCCCAATCTGGAGTCTTCCGGTCTTCCAGATCCGTGTGCTATTATCAGTCTTCTTGGTCACAATCCTCTTCCTGACCCTCCTTGGCTTGGTCCAATTCCTGCTCTTTTTCCTCCTCCCGTCCTCTTACTTCTAGTCCTAATCCTCTTGATGACACTACTCATGATGCCGCTCTTTATTCCACTGTCATCCTGGCCGTGGTACCTGTTCTAATCCATCAAGTCTTCCTTGCCCTGATGCCATGGTCCTTGTGCTCCTGGTTTTTTGGGTCTTCCTCTTTTTGGTGCTGCTATTGTTAGTCCTCTTTCACACGCCCTCTTGATCCACATGGTTCTAGTCCTGTTCGCCTCACTGAGTCCTTCTAGCCCTGTTTGTAATTCTGTTCCTTTTCCTCCTGCCCTCCCCAAGGCCAGCCAGGCACACCTCCAAGACTGTAGGAGGAAAGCCCCTACCCTTCAGAACAGCCCACAGGAACCGCCAATCCACTGTGTCAAAGGCGCCTTCTAAGTCCAAGGACGCCACCACTTACTGTTCTTCTAACGACTTCAATGGTTGCATTACGCATGTGATACTCCTTATATTAACTCTAGTATTCCTACCCAGAATAAACTCTGTCTGGTCAGATGCTATCAGTGAGCCTATCTTCTCGAACAGCCTATCAGCAATGACTTTACTTAACAGTTTCAAATCAGTGCTAAGCATTGACAGTGGTCTGTAGGATGTAAGCAGCTCCTGAGTGGTTAGTACTATATTACCGCCCCCCTGCGTGAGTGAGGGAGCTGCCCCTCTCACGTGTCTCTGTAAACACTGCCAGCAACTTTTCCAGCTGTAGCGTATGCATTGCTTGCTAACACTCTGCCGTAATGTTGCCTACTTCCGGTACCTTACCTTTTGTCACACTCTCCAATGCCTCTTTCAGTTCTTCCACTCTAATCCGGGCCTCCAGGCACAGGCACTGTTCCCCAGTAATCTTTTAATATTCTAAAGGTATTCAAGGTGTTAAAATTATTTCCCTTGGATAGTAATAAATGCTTTACATAATACTATTTAAACACTAGTTAGTGTAATTATATAAACAGTCATCTATACCTGCCTAGACCTGCACAACTTACAGAGTGACAAACGCGGCTTTGAAATCTCAGTCTGTGTCTTAGCATCATATGAAGTGGCGAGTCCAGAGTCTTTATTTGTTCTTGTGTGCATCTGACTGGATTTGGTCACAAGGGGCCAGCTGTGATCCTTTGACATGTATATGCACCCTGCCTTATATGACAAAGGGAGTTGCCAATTGCCCTTTAATGTGCAGGGAGAGAATTGTCAAGAAAAGTTGGAGTGTCTTTTCTCAACCTCTGCAGGTACCATGCCATTTGCTGGGTGTTCTCAAACTGCAGCAGGACACGGTCAGTAAGATTAGCTGAGGTTGGTCCGGATTTGGCTCAATAATTACTTCTAGATACGGAATTCAGCAGGATCTCTTCTTTTCCAGCACTGTGCACCAGTGGCGTAACGAAACCTGAGGGAGACCAGCTGCAAAGTGCATGGAGAGGGCCCTCCACGCTCTGGACCCAATCAGGAGCTCTCAGACCCCCCCGTGCATAGTGCCAGAGGGGCCCCCTGGAGCTTGGGCCCTCCTTCCGCCCGCACCGCGGGGACTGCGCGGGCTATTGTTACGCCACTGCTGTGCGCTGCTTAGAATGTGTGGTAATTTGCAGACGGATTTTATCCTTTAGTCCTGAAAAAACACACTAGGCGCTAAATGTCTCCTTTCGGCGAATGACTTCACTTGAGGAAAACGTTGTTCAAAAGAGCTGTAATGCTAACTATCTCTTCAATGTTGAGCTGCATTTTTAGGTCTCCCCTGAGTCAGCGCTTAGCGCTGCTCTGGCCGAGACATTTAGTAAGTGGGTTTTTGAAGTGCTACCAGAGAGGCTTTTGCTGGCCTCCAGCTTGCGTTCACGATGGCGTGCACGCGCGCAGCTGCCATCTGGGTGTTTTCTAATGGCTCCTCTGCGCACACTACCCCCTCCCTTCTCAGAGGCGCCATCTGGCTTTCCTCTCGCTCGGACAAGCGCTTTAATGCCCCCTCCCCACCACAGATCACGTCACCATTGCATCTGCATTTGCCTGTGTTTTGTCAGCAGACGAGGAGTTTTTACATTGCTCATTTTCTTTCTTTTCATCAGAGAAGCGCAATGGTGCAAAAGGCAATGTATCTTTTGAATTAAAGGAACAGATCACGTCACCACTGCATCTGCATTTGCCTGTGTTTTGTCAGCAGACGAGGAGTTTTTACATTGCTCATTTTCTTTCTTTGCATCAGAGAAGCGCAATGGTGCAAAAGGCAATGTATCTTTTGAATTAAAGGAACAGATCACGTCACCACTGCATCTGCATTTGCCTGTGTTTTGTCAGCAGACGAGGAGTTTTTACATTGCTCATTTTCTTTCTTTGCATTAGAGAAGCGCAATGGTGCAAAAGGCAATGTATCTTTTGAATTAAAGGAAGCCGAAGCAGAGTCTACACATGTTCCTGTTTTACAGACACTGCGCGCACTACCCCCTCCCTTCTCAGAGGCGCCATCTGGCTTTCCTCTCGCTCGGACAAGCGCTTTAATGCCCCCTCCCCTCCCCCACCACACATCACGTCACCACTGCATCTGCATTTGCCTGTGTTTTGTCAGCAGACGAGGAGTTTTTACATTGCTCATTTTCTTTCTTTGCATCAGAGAAGCGCAATGGTGCAAAAGGCAATGTATCTTGCCGAAGCAGAGTCTACACATGTTCCACAGCATCACACAGCACCACCTTAACACAACTCAACACAGCCTCAGCATCACTAAGCACCACAACACAACTCAGCACCACCACAGCATCACTCAGCACCACCACAGCATCACTCAGCACCACCACAGAATCATTCAGCACCACCACAGAATCACTCACCACCACCACAGCACCACTAAACACCACCTCAGCATCACCAAGTGTAGTAGTGAGCCTCAGCAAGGCCTACCAGTGCTTAGGGGTTCTCCCTTCTCTGCACAGAGTCCTCAGACACTTAGGAAGAAGTTGGCACAGAAACTGGAATAGGAAAAACAGAGTTTATTAAACCTCATGAGGTGGAGTTACATTCACACATCACCCTTCAGTAATGCATGAAGTAGCACACTGAATGGAAGGACCTTGGTCCTTTTATACCCACACAGGGGCTCAAATGAAGGCGGTACAAACACAAATGCTGGTTTTAGGTACATATAAGGTCATACAGAAAATGCACAGTCGACAAGTGGGTGGAGCTAACAGTTTCTACTTCTAGTAGACACATCCTGACATTTATAAACTCGGAACAGCTGCAAGCTCAACTGAGCATGTGCAAAGCAAAAAGAACTAAATATAACTTGTCTCTAGGCAGATTTCAAGAGCAGTTAACAGGAAGGTAGGACAGAGCACATGGCGAGCACATGGCAGCACATGGCAACCAAAATGGCTGCCAGAAATACAAAATGGATTCCACAAAGCGGACAATTTAGCCTCTGAATACAGGCTGTCTTCAGCTAATGCTTAATTTAAGTGCTGCCAAATTACAACAGACGACCCTTTCAGCATTGGCTGAAGACATTCGTTTATCTGGGGTAATCTAGATATTCATCCCGTACATCTATTAACATTATTTCGGCCACCTCTTTATTCAACATTTGTTGGGCCTTCGTTTCAGCAACGTTCCCTTTGGTAGGTATACAAGCAGAGATGCAAATGGAGCAAAGCATTGGACCACATTGGATACATACACAGCATGTAAAAAGTATTGTAATCATTACACACAGGATAGTCAGTAGCTTCCAGCCCCAAGCAGAAACAAGAGTCCAAAACCATCCAGCAAAAGTCCAAGTACCAGTCTCTGGATGAATTTCTGCAGCAATCTTATGTAGTTTTGATATTGCGTCATATACTGAAGGTGAGTGATCTGGTATGAATACGCAACAGCTGCTACCGATGATGCGACATGCACCACCTCGATCAGCCAAAATCACGTCTAGCACCATCCTATTCTGGAGTGCTACAATCCTTGCAATCTGTAGTTCCTCTGTAATGTTCCCAAGTGCCATAGCTGTCTGATTGGTAACAGCTTCCACAACACGAGTTAGTCGCCTGATCTTCCTGCTATTTAATGCAGCACCCACAAAGAAAAATAAGCCCAAGTTGAAATCAACATATTGTTGTAGGGTAGTGTCGGTTTGGTCAACTTCATCCATACTTATTGTCCTCTTATTTCTGTTTTTGGAAATATCATTGTACAGTTTAAAATCACGGTGATACAATGCAGGTGCCAGAAACACAGGGGGCAACAGAAAAGATACATAACAGATTCCTGACCACCCAACAGGTAATTGATAATATCCGTTATTTCCACACACAAAATACGTATTATGCGAGGCTGTGAAAGTGCTCTTATTGGCACCTTCAATGGTCAGGATTACAGTACACTCGCTCCTCCCCACTGGAATTCTTCCAACACTACAGATACACAAATCTGCTTTAGTTTTTGTCACAGAAATCACAAAAGGTCCAATGTTCTTTATTATTCTCACATTTGTGAAGGCATGTGGTGTTGAAATATTGTCCGGTTGATACTCTTCCCATTCCCATTTAGTCCCTTTGGCTTGTGGATAACCTTCTTTATTTTGATAACACACTTTATTAAGTTGAAAAATAATCCCACCTACTGAAGGCTTTCCATATGCAAACAAGAGCGCATACCAAGCTTGACAAGAACCATTGTGAGAAAATGGAAGAGGAATAAAAGGTGTTCCTCCTTTCTTTTGATGTGCAGGTATCATCCCACACACCCAACAGTTGGTAGTATTTGTAGCATTGTGAGTATGGTGCAACATCTGAATAAAGGTATTGTTTAGATAGGATTGTCGATGCTTCTGCTCATGGTAGGGAAGAGTGAAGTAGTAGTGTTCCACTGGTACTGGCGTAGTGGCAACAAAAAGCTGTCGAACAGGAGCCACCTTCTCGATGTACCACGTAATTGCTGCCATAGCCACCATAGCAACAACAAACCCTACAGCACAAATGATTCTTTTGTTGGTCATTTTAGCAGCAGTAATGATTGATCTTTCTGAAAACTTGTTGAAAACAATCGTTGGAGCTCTTCTCCCTGGGCAGCCGTTGATTTCTTCACCATGGGCCAAAGCGGGTGTCACTACACTAATACAGGGCTGATCCCCCTCCCCTTGCCACATTGGCTCTCCGTTTCACTAACCCAGGGCGGTAGCTCAACCAGTCTTTTTCAAAACTGCAGATCCTTTCCTCGGTCTCAATTGATATCTGGATACTCCAGTGATCGTGTGGTCCGGGAAGACTTCCGCAGATTCGTCAGGTGAGATAGCTTGGCCTTTCTCCGTCTCCAGAATCTCTCGATGGTCGGTCAACACAGCAGGTTCCACCAAGGCAGGCGACACGCGTTTGCAGTGTGTGCTGTGGATCCAATTCTTTCTGTTTGTCACTCGAACTGCTGTCCTTGTCGCAAGGAGCACCTGCTCTGGTCCTCGCCACCTCGGCTCCAAGCTGTTTGATCTGTCGAAGACCTTGACCATTACGTGATCACCAGGACGGAGTTCGTGGGCCTCACCTGTAGATCTGTCAGGAAGAGCTTCTCGAACCTGTTGATGAATAGAAACCAAACTGTCGGTTAACTGTGCCAAATAATCATTCATCAGAACACAAGGAACATCATGTATGGGGCGTGGCTTAGGAATTCCCCAAATGTTCATCGGTCTCCCAAACACCACCTCATAGGGGTTGAGACCTGATCGTGAATGTGGCACCGATCTTATGGACAACAATGCCAATGGTAGTGCATCTGGCCACTTTAGAGACGTGGAAGCCAGTATTTTCGCCAATTTTGATTTTAAAGTAGCGTTATACCTTTCCACCAATCCTGCTGATTGCGGGTGGAAAACTGTATGGAATTTCTGTTTGATCCCTAATCCTTTCAGGACATGCTCAACAACTTGCCCAATAAAATGAGGTCCATTGTCACTCCACAAAAGTTTGCAAACACCGTATCTAGGGAAAAACTCCTTTAGAAGCACCTTTGCTGTGGTGAGAGCAGTATTATCCTTTGTAGGGTATGCCTCTATCCACTTACTGAAGGCACATACCACCACTAGGACATATTTCAGATTATTGCAGCGTTCGAGTTGGATGTAATCCATCTGCAAAACTTCAAAAGGTGCGGTTGGTGTAGCAAACCCTCCTGTAGGAGTTCGTGTCCCTTTTCCAGGATTATACTGCCAACAGATCAAACAGGACTGTACTACCCTTTTGGCTGTGCTAGCAATTTCAGGATGCTCCCAAACTTGTGTAAGCAATTTAGTTATTGCTAGAGCTCCAACATGTGCCAGCCCATGTGCCATTTGAACCATAGGTTGTAAATAGGCT
The DNA here is from genome assembly GCA_963921515.1 of Calotriton arnoldi. Taxonomy (NCBI): domain Eukaryota; kingdom Metazoa; phylum Chordata; class Amphibia; order Caudata; family Salamandridae; genus Calotriton; species Calotriton arnoldi. Next base: position 1,731,931 of record CAWUFW010002012.1, read on the forward strand.
GCAGGCAATTTCCACTTATTCATTTCTTTGTTACGCCAACAACCCTCATCATCTAACATTCCTTCTTTAGACCATTGCTCAAACTCTTCCACAGAAGCAGATCTCTGTATATCCAATACTTCCTCTCTAGCATCATGCCAACGCTCAGCTTGTGATTTCACTACGTACATGGATGTAGTGCTTCGCTGCATCGCAGTTTCACGGGCTACGCGGTCTGCAAAGGCATTTCCTTGTCCTATTTTGTCAGTCACTTTCTTGTGTGCGCTACACTTCATAATAGCAACTCTCTTTGGGTATGTAAGTGCAGTCAAGAGATTATGCACTAACTCTCCGTGCATTATCTGCATCCCATGGGATGTAAGAAAGCCTCTTTCCTTCCAGAGTAGGCCAAAATCATGAACCACTCCAAAAGCATAGCGGTTATCCGTGTAAATGGTCACACACAAGTCAGTGCTAAGCTCACATGCTCGTGTCAAAGCTATTAGTTCAGCAGCTTGAGCCGACTTCTGAGGTATGCGAGCTGTTTCCACTACTGTCTCAAGCGTGGTAATTGCATAAGCAGCTGAAGTCGTGCCATCTGGTAACTTCAGACAGGACCCATCAACCCACAGTTCCCCATCTACATCTGGAAGGGGCGTATCTTGCAAATCGATGCGACCCTTTGTCTGCTCCTCAGTAAGGAATATGCAATCGTGAGGCTCCTTTGACTGAGACTGAGTCGCAGGATATGGCAACAAAGTGGCTGGGTTCAGTGTCGCACATCTCTTCAAGGTAATATGAGGTGCTAGCAGTGTCAATTCGTATCCTGTCAAACGAGCACTAGTTAAGTGCTGAGTCTTAGTCTGATTCAAAAGGGCATCTACTGCATGGGGTACTAGCACCAACAGTTTGTGTGACAAAACTATCCCTTCACTCTGACGTATGGACACAGCCGCCGCTGCAACTGAACGGAAGCACCCAGGTAATGCACGAGCAACAGGATCAAGAACTGCAGAAAGGTATGCACAAGGACGCTGTTTGTCCCCGTGTGTCTGTACTAAAACTGACAATGCACATCCTTCTTTCTCATGTACATAGAGTGTAAAAGCCTTCGTGTAATCTGGTGTGCCTAACACTGGTGCAGAGCAAAGAGCTTGTCTCAACTGACAAAAAGCATTTTGACATTCATCTGTCCATGGAAGGGGGATCGGAGTGTTTTTAGTTAAAAGTGCTAGCAAGGGTTTAACAATGTGTGAAAAACCCAATATCCATTGCCTGCAAAACGAAGTCAGACCAATGAATGCACGGACATCTTTCTGCGTGGAAGGTACTGGGGTGTCTAAAATTGCTTGAATGCGATCTGGTGTCAGTGCACGGCCCTCCTTAGACAGAAGGTGTCCTAAATAGGTCACCTTCGGTCTACAATATTGCAATTTCTTCCGTGATACTTTATGGTGGTGTGTAGCAAGAAAAGAAAGCAAAGACAAAGTGCATTTCTCACACTGCTCAGGTGTATCAGCTGCCAACAAGATGTCATCGACATATTGTATGAGAGCCACTCCTTTAGACAAGGTAAAGGAATCAAGCTGTCTTTTTAATGCTTGACTGTAAATACTAGGACTCTCAGTATAGCCTTGAGGAACTCTACAAAATCTGTATGATCTATTATTCAAAGTGAAACCGAACAAATATCGGCTATCAGGATGAATAGGAATCGAGAAGAAAGCATTCTTCAGATCAATTACAGAAAATGTAGTTGCTGTTGGAGGGACCAGGGTAAGCAATGTCGTTATGTCAGATACTACAGGGTACTGTGGTACTACAATCTTGTTAACTTCTCTCAAATCGATGATAAATCTATAGATCCTAGTGTCAGTATCTTTTTTTAAAATGGGAAGAATCGGACTATTGCAAACATTGTAAGGAACTTCTTCCACAACCCCCACCTTAATTAAATCATGTACAATACATGTGAGTGCTTCTTCTCCTTCTCGAGAAATTTTATACTGAGGCAGTCTTGGCAATAAAGCGCCCTCCTTGACACTAATATGTACTGGTGGAATAACCATTTGTCCTACATCAGTGTCCGAAGTAGCCCACAAAGTACTAGGGAGTGAGGCTAGTGCAATGTCCTCTTTAATAATACAAGATCTCTCAATCACAGGGTAGTTGTCATTCAAAATAACCCGTACTCCTTCCGGAGAACACCGTATCGTAGCCCTGAAATATTTAAGCATATCAAGACCCACAATATTGTCTGGTGTGTTTGGAGAAAGCAAAAACGGACATGGAGCAGTAAACTTATCAACATCGAATGCAAGTGGTTGTGACAATGGGCTAAGGGAAGGTGTTCCATCGAAACCTATCGATGTAATGGTTAAGCCAGACAGGGGAGCCCTTGGAACCAACTGTTTAGACAAGGCGCTACGAGTAGCTCCTGTATCAACCAGAAACTGATCAGTAGAGCCCAAGACATGTGCTGTAACATAGGGACCCCTCTGATCTACTGGAACTTCAACTGATTCCTTACCCCATCCTAGGCAATCCTATGCATAAGCAGAATCTTGAAAATCAGAGGGCACATAGTCAGACATTTGATATTGGTTCCTTCTATCAAAAGTGTTAAACCCATCCTGCCCACGTGTATTAGCATCAAACCGAGCACGATCATTCGCGCTTCCTCTAGGCCCTGGATATCCTGAACGATTTCTCATTTGTCCCCGACCACGTAGATTCTGCTGAGCCCGCAGTACTGGACAATCAGAAAGCCAATGTCCAAATTTTTTGCAGTACGCACACTGATCAACAGACAAATTTGAACGAGTATAGGAAGGAAAGGACGAACCATAAGATCCACGTCCACCTCTATCATGACCTCTAGAAGGCGGACCATAAGCTTGAGCCAACATAACCTTTGTTTTCAACTCTTTAGACTTTTTGTCCTCATTACCTTTAGTTTCTAATTCTTGTCGCTCATAATACTGAGCCATAGTTAAAAGAGAAACCGGAGAAGAGGTAGTCCATGAACTCTCACTGGCCTTTAAGCGACTAGCTATCCCTGGCAAAAGGTTTGCGACATATTTATCAACAAACAGATGCCTACCCGTGTCATCTATCAATGACTGGCCACTAAAATCGTGGAATGCCTCTTCAAAGCGTGTGAAAAAGTCAGAAACTGATTCATCTACCTTTTGCTTGCAAGACGCTAACACTGTCCAATCTATCTTTTAAGGGGGAATGATCGTCTTTAACTTAACTAATATAGCTGCCGGAAGATTTAAAATTAACTGACACGGTTTCTGTGCAGGTTCTCTATCTTCATCTAACCGCTCTAAATCTTTCCACAATGCTCCAAATGTCGCATTATCATCAATTTTACGCACAGTTCTCCACATATCTGGCGGTAATATTAATCCAAAAAACAAATCAATATCAGACAAAGTCATAGTACAAGAGCTAATTGCACCCTCAACTTCCTCATAAAAGGCTGCTGGATTCTTTTGCGGGTCAGGCAATGCATTTTTAAGGGCCATAACATCTGCCCTATTCCAAGGAGTGTAAACCCAATTATAAATAAAGTACCCTTTCGCATTAGTAGAAGTCTTATCATCCTCTGTACCCGTTCCTTTAGGAGGAACATATAAAGGCGCGGCTTCCCGCATGGGTTTCACATGAATTACAACATTCTTATCTGTTTCAGGAGTAGAAGTTCGTGCCATGCTGATCTGAGATGCTAGTGCAGCTGCTTCTGCTGCCTTTTTCTCCTCTCGCAAACGGGCTGCTTCAACACGCAGTTTAACCAAGCGTCTGATTGTGTCAGCCACCTGGGAGAAGACAAAAAGACCGTCACGTAATTGTTTACAATCAGCTGCTACATCATCGGGCTCCACTTCTACCGAATGCTTCCTAAATCGTTCAATAACCTCTGCAGCAAATGTATCGGTAAAATATATTTGCTCCCTTTCCTGCCATCCTTTTATACTATCTAAAAGTTCTGAAGCAGTGGTAGTACTACAAACGGCTTTACGCGCAGCAGATCTAATGTCAGATGCACGCCCAGCAGATAACATTGAGCGAGTTTCTCGAGTTTTGTCCTGGTCTGAAAAAGAGTCCTCATCTGACTCATGAGGAGCGGAAGAAAAAATATACGGAGGTGGAGAACGATCTAATAACAAAAAATCATCTTGCGGTTTATTAAGGATAGGATAAAGGGGCTGCCTAACAGCGTATTGGCCAGTTACCTGTAAATGGCGTTCCCTATCTTCCCTCTCTTTAATTTCTTTCATCTCCTTGTTTTTTAACTCTAATGCTTTCGCATAAATGGTCTTTCGCTGTTCTTTGTCAATCACGGCTTGCTCACGCTTCTTTCGCTCACACACTTCTTTCTCCCACATTCGCACACAATCAAACATATCTTGCCTAGTCTTTCGTTTAAACATACATTGTTCCACATACTGAATCTTTCGCAAATCAAATGACCCATACATCGGCCAACGCAACTCAGGATCTTTACTAGTATATTTGTTCCATAACGTGCAGTACATTATAGAAGAAATACCATACTTAATATACATATCCCTATTAGGCGTCCCCTCCGGGGGGGCTGGTTGTGCTTCGTCAAGTCTCAAATTGGTACCACTACAAAAGCAACACATCCTACGAAGTGTGCTGAAAACAGGCATGCCCAAAAAATAGTGCAGAATATGCAATATTATAATCAAAGTAGCGCTTAAGGTACTCTTCGTACATTGCGCTGTTCAAACAATTTTAAATAGAGAAAATTCTCCTCATTACCTGCCTATATGTATTGCAATACATATATAATTACAAAACAGATTCCAAAATTGGCCAATCATACAAACAAAGCCGCAGTAAGTGTTACTAAACTACCTTACCAATCAAAGGCATCAAACCAACAGCAAGTGCCGCAAAACGGCTCTTACCAATCAAATGGTGTCCAGGTTCCAACTGCCAAGTTCTCAAATCGACCAAATGGTCACTGCACGGCGAATCAACAGAAGAGATCTCAGTCGAGGACCGGCGCCGCCGGGATGGTCAGATCAGAAAGAAAGGAAAAACGCCGTGGGTGCCAAGACTCGGGTCTCCTCAGGCAGCGATCGCGTCCAGAAGCGAGATTCCAATCCTTCGTCTCGACCAATCCTTCGGGCATCCGAGTCGCCGATGAGCCCCACGTTGGGCGCCAATTTGTAGTAGTGAGCCTCAGCAAGGCCTACCAGTGCTTAGGGGTTCTCCCTTCTCTGCACAGAGTCCTCAGACACTTAGGAAGAAGTTGGCACAGAAACTGGAATAGGAAAAACAGAGTTTATTAAACCTCATGAGGTGGAGTTACATTCACACATCACCCTTCAGTAATGCATGAAGTAGCACACTGAATGGAAGGACCTTGGTCCTTTTATACCCACACAGGGGCTCAAATGAAGGCGGTACAAACACAAATGCTGGTTTTAGGTACATATAAGGTCATACAGAAAATGCACAGTCGACAAGTGGGTGGAGCTAACAGTTTCTACTTCTAGTAGACACATCCTGACATTTATAAACTCGGAACAGCTGCAAGCTCAACTGAGCATGTGCAAAGCAAAAAGAACTAAATATAACTTGTCTCTAGGCAGATTTCAAGAGCAGTTAACAGGAAGGTAGGACAGAGCACATGGCGAGCACATGGCAGCACATGGCAACCAAAATGGCTGCCAGAAATACAAAATGGATTCCACAAAGCGGACAATTTAGCCTCTGAATACAGGCTGTCTTCAGCTAATGCTTAATTTAAGTGCTGCCAAAATTACAACACAAGCACCACCACAACACAACTCAACACCACCTCACCATCAATAAGCACCACCTCCACAGCATCACTAAGTACCACAACAGCATCACTAAGCACCACCACAGCACCACTCAGCACCACCACACCACCACCACACCATCACTCAGCACCACTAAACACGACCTCAGCATCACTAAGCACCACCACCAAAGCACCACTAAGTACCACAACAGCATCACTAAGCACCACCACAACACCACTCAGCACCACCACAGCATCACTAAGCACCACCTCAACACCACTCAACACCACCTCAAGCATTAGCATAGCCAATAGGTCTCGCCTTTGGGGCCTTATAAGTGTTTAACCATGCAACAGTTAATGTTGTTGCACCAAGGATATTATGCTGCATAACTAAATACTTATAAGGTCCCAAAAGCGAGACCTATTGGCTATGCCAATGCTTGTTAATTCGGCTCTGTGACCCACTGTAGTAAGGGGGCAAGCACGTGTTCGACAAGCCGTAGATGAGTAAATAAGTTTTAAACCAAATGACTCACTACCAGAGAGGCAAAGCCCACAGGTGCTCTGCCAGTCATGGAACATGGAACCTTTAAACATTCTTAGAAGAATACCAAAAGCAAACAAGCATTGCTAGAATAACAAATAAAGAGACGAAATGATATATATATAAATATAACACATAATATACACATACATTAGTACACCTGCCATTGACAGTGTCTGCTGGTCTTGGCAGCAGGCATTGTGACGTCACAAGTCACAACTATGATACCTTATTATCTTTACTTTTATTAGACTTTACTTCGGCGATTGCCATAAAAGCAAATATAACAATAAGTTAAGATAAATAAAATCATTAAAGCCATAGAAGCAGGGCCCGACTGGCCGTAGCAGGCAACACGCGTTTTCCCAGTGGGCCGGGTGGGGGGGGGCGGTTTTGTTACTGGGGGCTGGTTTTGCAGCAGTGGCCCCTGTAACAAAAGCTCAGCAGCAGTGTTTTCCACCCCTCCCCCTCACACCCCCGCTCAGGGGCCGGTCCCATGTAATTGCCAGGGCTGGTTTGCGGTCCCAGTCCGGCCCTGCATAGAAGCACTCAATGCTGACTTCAGCCCATTAGCGAACCCTGACTACAAAAGATTCTTGCTTTGCCAAGTGAAACAAAACACAGAAGAATCAGTCAAAAATTTTCACGCCACACTATTAGATCTGCCCCGCACTTTCACTCTTCAAGAGGAGAATGAGGATATTCAAGCTCAGTTCAATCAGTCAAAATAATCTTTATTAAGCCTAAAAGGACATATAGATAAAACAATAAATAGTTCACAGTATCATGACATAAAAAAGAAATTACATTTCTCAAAGAAATAATATACAAAAGACATAAAAAATTATCAAACAACCTATCAATTAATATCATCATATTAATTCACAAAATCATAAAAGACAAGCATTAAAATAATCAACAAAATATATTTTTTCTAATATTGTAGCATTCCTTAAGGAAACTAACTATCACCCAACAGGATAATTTAAGCATTTGTAAAAATACAAGAGGTGGTCTAACCAGACTGAAATTCAATAATTTAAGATAAGTTGTAAAGAAACAATACAGAGGCAAACAATAAACAGAACAAAAAAGATCAATTGCAACCTACTTTTTTCAGAGATATGATCACAGGAGCATGGAGTCAAAATGTTCCGATGGGTTCAGGCACATGAAAAACCAAGCAAGTAATATACCAGCTCCTGGCTGAAACGTATCGAAAGATAATTTCGATCAGCATTATTAAAAAGATGGAGATATGGCTCAATGTGTTGTACAGTTTTCAGAATGACAGATGATCTTACAGTTTTTTAAATACGTTCATTGTCCTCTCCAAGAGAGCTTCTTTTGGAAAGTGATGTAGTTTATTCCTGTGAAGACTGAGCTTGGTAATGTAAGAAGTATTTGAAAACAATTCCAGCCTACTTAACTTATGACATATAGTTTTAATATAAGCCAACCATGGGATTTTATGCCCGCCTTTCTGAGCCAGACAATCCTTAATAATATGTCTGTTGACAGCAGTTTTCTTTTTATACCAAATAGAAACCCATAATAGAAGGGGGTGAAGTTTAATGAAACCCTCCAAAAACCACTGCCTAGGTTCTTCATGACAAATACATGCTGAAGTGTGTGTTTGAAGTGAAGGCAAGCACTTGCAGAAAATATTATCCTCACCTTGCGAGTTGGTAACATTTTCATATACCCAAATGCCTGCCCCATAACATGCAACAGATACACATTTTGAATTATAAATAGTCAGCATGTGTGATATGGGTTTAGAATCAAGTTTATTTGCTAAATCAAAAACAGCACCAAGTGATTTTGTGAATTCTAGCCTCCTACATGTCACTAGTTGATGCCATTTAAGTGAGCAATGAAAAGGAACACCCAAATAAGAAACCGAATCAACCCTCCTAATGGGTGTACCCTTGATATCAATGTTCCTGCATCTGGTAGATTTTAGTGCAACTACTATTACAAAAGACTTTGTCAGATTAGTGTTTAAATCTAATTCATCCATAAAGTTACAAACAGGTCAACCAAGAGTTTCAACCCGTTTGGAAGGTGAGCCATCAATACAACATCATCCAAATATAAAAGAATGAGGATGGGACAAAATCTAATTTTAAGCATATCTTGACCATTTTGCACGAAAAAGATGCTCCAAGTTATTACTGTATAAAGTAAAGAGAAAAGGTGCAAGGATGCAACCTTGTCTAACTCCACAATTGTGATTAAAGGATTCTGAAAATTCCTCCTGTGAACCGAATATAATTTTTGCTGAAAGTTTACGGTGCATTTGGAACAAAAATTGAATAATGTCAGGGTCAGCAACCAGTTTAATCATAATTGCCCAGAGTTTAGAGCTATTGACAGAGTCAAATCCAGAGTTGAAGTTTAGTTTAGTCTGTAGGAGCTGCAAGTTGAGGCAGTGTTCTATGGTTGATAGTCCCACCCTGCAACTATATTGAAGTTCTGAAAGATTGTGGTTTTCTGTAGCCCTGCTAGATAATCTTTCCATTAAGATTCTCCCAGCAATTTTAACAATTGAATCAATTAATGAAATTGGACAATAACCACCAACATATGGCAACCATGGCTGAGATATTACAATCTAGAGATTGAGGGGTCTGGACTGGAGAATACACAACACACTACTCAATATTAGTATGCATTGAATGGATTTTCTCACCCACTGGGAACCAGGGCTAATCCAGGGAGGGGGAGTGGAACTGGAGGATGGATCTACCGAATGTAATCTCTGTATCCCTGAAAGTAACCAAGAACTGTATCGTTGCTGAATCTCCTGCAAATAATGCTCACCTACTGATGTTTTGGCTGATGTTTAAAATAAAAATAAAAACAGTTTAAAAAAAAAAAGAAATTGGATAATAACATTTTGCGTCATCCTAAGCACCTTTGTTAAATGTCGGGGCAATAATAGATTTGAACCAGGATTCCAGCAATTTTGATTATAGGCTTTATTTAGTCCATTGGTAAGTGATGGTGCCCAAAGATGAAGATTGTACTTACATAGATCCATTGAGACACCCTCTAGACCAGGGGCCTTTCCCGGAGGGTTACCTCTAATCGCCTTTTCAACTTAAGTTAAGCAAAACACAAGGGCTTGGTCTGTCCAGTTAAAAAGCAATGACTGAGAATCAGGAGGAGGTTTGCAGATAGAATACATTTTTGAGAAATGCGATACCTAAACATCAGCCTATATCAGTGACTGAGTTATGTGAATTGTTAAGATACAGGGAATGAACCACCCTCCAGAAAACAGTATTATCCTTGAGGGTGCTAGCATTTTACAAATCATTCACGCTTCCTCCCTCAACAAGGCTTTTCTGTTCTCCACAGCATTCTTGTAATCTTTTCGGCGGAGCATCACATCAGCATGAGTACAAGTTTTTTTCTTTTATTGCCTTGTAGAGAGGATTATGGGCCTTTATACAGACTGTATCAAACCATTTTCCAAGCTTGACAAGGGAGCGATCACAAGTTACTGTGAGCAATGACTTCACCACCATATTCACTTTATTGAAAGCAGCCAAAATCAAGCAAGACAAAACCAGATCGCCCAAACAAAGCGAACATTAATGCAAGGCATGAAGAAGTATACCTGCTTAAAAAGATTCCAGATTGATACTACACCATTTTATCCTCAACCCGCTGCCTTTACCTTGACTCATGGGTACGTAACAGGAATGCTCATGAGTCTTAAGAGAAGAGACATACTAAAGGTTAGAGGATTGTGGTCACTATAAGTATTCGTGGCAGTCTCAGATTTTATATTCTGCCCCTAAAGGTTTCAGAAATGAAAATAAAATCAATGATACCGTGGAGAGTTCTACTTTTGCAAGTGGGCACCTTCTGAGAGATGTGACTTGTAGTTTCGTGTAAGTGTATCAAGATAAAAGAACAAAGAAGATGATTCAAAGCATCTCCCTGCTAAATATGACCAAATGGGAGTCAAAGCTACATCCGCTCTACGAAGTGGGAATTACACAGTAACTTGCATCATTGCACAATCTAAAGTCTCCAGCTAAGATATTATATAACCACCACAAATGTAATCTCCAAGCTGTCTCAAGACATTTAAAAGTGTGTCCATGTTGATACAGTTGTTGCCATTGAAGTTATCCTTATAAAAATTAATTAAACAAATCTTCACATCATAGCCCAGCTTGAGAATGAATGCTTGCATATGGCGACGGTTTGTACTCAGAGCTTTCCTGGTCATCTTAGTCTGTGTCATTACTTGCTGCTGCAGGTTCCTTGTAAGCTACTTGGGTACTAGCGGCCACCTGTACTATTTTGATCTTTATGAAGTTTCTGTATGGTAGATTCTAACTGTATTCCCTATAATTTAAGGGTGTGTTTTGGTTGAGAGAGGGGTGACCAAGAACCAGATGTTGTGTCTCATTGTTTCCCCCCCAATTTTTCCCCTGAAAGCTTGTAACAAATTGTGTATTTATCTCCTTGGTTATTTGCGTTGATCTTAGGGTGGAGGAGCAGGAACTACATAAAATTCATACTGTTTATTTTACTTTCTTCAGTATATTCCCTGACATTTAACAATTTGTAAATGGCTTAGCCCTACCGGAGTCCAAACTGTCTGTCCGGACTGATTTCGAGAATACAGATCCAGGTAAATAGAGTCATGTAGAACAAATGTAGTGCCCAAACGACATAAAATAACTTCTAAAAATAGATCCATTTATTAAAACTAGTTCTATACATAGTCTTTTCTTGTTCATAAATTCTAGATCGGATTAGCAGAGTTACATCTGCATCTTCAGGCTTCAAAGTCTTTGTCACACAAAAAAAAGACCCAGAGCGACTTACAGCCTGCCAAAAAGGACAAACGGAGGAATAGATGCCTGGACAGACAGCTACAAAGATTCACTGACTCAGATAAGGAAAGCAAAGCATGACCTTCCCCTAATATACACCTGGCATAATAAACTAAATGCCCAATCAAGGAGAAGGAAGGTTACACTTTTTCATCACTGCTCTCTATGATCATGTCATGGCGCATACCTGTAAAACCCTATTCACTCCTAGAGGCAGTCTGCTGCTGAATGACATGTCTATTGTTGTCCAACACAATGGTGCTCATTTTATCAATCTCAGAAGGATGAAAAATTCTGCTGGGATTCAAACCTGTGACATGAGGTCAAACACAGATTCTTGAAGTAGATGGATTAGTCCATGAGCTACATCATCATAGAAACTCAATCTAAAACATTGGGCGGCCATGCAAGGAAGTGAACCTTTCCTAAAGGCGTGTATCACAAGATCACAATGATGGCCATGTAAGGTGACAACGAAATGGAAATTGTAGCAAACAAGCAACACTGGGCTTGTAGGAGCAAGCGGTGCATTAAAAGCATTCTGGCACAAATTCTGCTGTAAAAACGACAATTATGATGTGTTCGAAATTTAAGACGGTAATAGTGCGGGTCATGTAATGAGCACCTCAGACACTTGTGTACCTGCCTGATTGGAAGGCACATGAATTTATAAACATGAATAGACTCTAGAGGTCTCACAAAGTGGGCTCTCTGTGAGATTACAGCTGCGTACAAAGGCACAGCCCGACAATCTCTACAGCAGCAGCAAATTTAACAATCCTATGGGTTTAGGCGGTAGGCTACTGCTTTTTTTTTTACTGTCCTACCTACTACTGATTTCATGCTGTAATCCTGTGGTTTTCTGTGAGGCCTGAGCAGTTCACTGCTCCTCCTGCAGTCAAGGAAATAACAAAGCAATATCTTGCATAACCAACCACTTAACGGGTCTCTGGAAAGTCTGTGGACACTAATGTGCTTTGAGAGGCGGGAAGAGGCAGCACCGTCTGCTTCAGACAGCCCAACCCCTCTCCTGCTTGCTCCTATTGAGTTTACTCAAAAAAACAATTGTTTGGGAATGAATAATTGCTGATGCACCTGAAAGATGGCATTTACCTTCTGTATCTATGGAGCAGGAGGTTTCCACCTTTGGTCCCAGCTGCTGGAGGTGAGAAAGCTGTCCTCCTGCCATGTTCAAACCATCGGATGAGACTGGACCACTCCAGAGCTGCTCCAGTGCATTGAGCACTGTCCATATTGTAATTGCTTTCCATGTTTGAGAAAAGTCTGCCTTTGCTTAACTAGTACTGTAACCAGGGCCGGCATTAGGGCGGTGCAACCAGTTCAGCCGCACCTAGTGCTGAGTTCGGGGACACTGTGTTTATAAATAACTTATGGGATAAAAAACCTGTGATGGGAAACAGCATTTATAACGGGGGCCTAACCACGCGTGCTATTTCCACAAAAGCGGAACAATGCTTGCCTTAACCACGCATATGCGTGGTTTGGCAGTCAGCGCTCTAGATGCAGAGCGGATGAGTGGGGAGAGGAACAGTAAGGATCGGGACAGGAGGGACCGGGACGCGGCTTGGAAAGTAGGGCTGGGACCAGGGAGCAAGGGGGTGAGGGGTAGGGGTGTGTCAGGGTAGTTTTTAGGGCTGGGGGACAGGGTAGTTTTTAGGGCTGGGGGCCTATTTTAGGGCTCAGGGTGGAGGGCTGGGGTTGGGGTCGTTTTTAGGGCTGGGGGTCAGTGTAGTTTTTAGGGTTTGGGGCCTATTTTAGGGGTCAGGGTGGGGGGCTGGGGTCGGGGGAGTTTTTAGGGCTGGAGGCTGAGTTTTAGCGCTCAGGGTGTAGGGGGAAGGGGTCGTTTTAAGGTCTGAGGCCAGTTTTAAGGCTCAGGGCGGGGTCGTTTTTTGGGCTGGGGGCCGGGTTTTAGGGCTCAGGGTATGGAGTCGAGGTAGTTATTAGGGCTGGGGGCTGGGTTTTAGGGCTCAGGACAGGGGGGGGGGCGGGGTGTGATCTTTACCACGCATATACCTTTACTAATAATGCCTTTACAATGAAATTCGTTGTAAAGGCATGCCTGGTAAAGGCATGCATGGTAAAGACGCAGTTGTTGTTAAGACTGCGTGGTTTAGGCATGTGTGGTTGTGTCATACAACCCTGGTGGCACCCTACCCTGATATGAGTAGCAATGTAAAACAAATTAAATGCAGGTGAGAGAGGGGCTTTGGACAGATAAGAGGCACTGTTGGATGTTGGCAGTGAGGGAGTCCATGGAGGAGGAGGTCATCTTGGGAAAAAAGGTTGTCACACAGGGCACCGCCAGAGCTAAAGTCGGCCCCAGCTGTGACCCGCATCTAGCCCCTCCACATCTCACTGCCACCTCCTGACACAGCACACAGTCCCCAGCCTCTCTTCTCCCACCAGGGAACGCACTGGTAATCCCAGACTCAGGGGTGGTAACTTCATCCCTGACTGGACAATCCTGGAGCCCAAGGCTTCTCCTGGATTAAACCTTGGAGTCCTTGGTCTTGGCAGCTGTGCAGCAAGACAAGGCCAGTCTGCCAGGTTTCCATCCACATGACCTCTTCTGCCACAAACACCAAACAAAAAACATGCATTCGTTATGGTAGCGCCCCTCCATAGAGAACTTCATCACTGAGGGTGAGCCACACTCATTCGCTCACAGTCTCACTCAGGATGCTTGTGGGATCACACAGCAAAACTCAGTCCCAAGTCTCAGTAGAGTCTCACACATTACTTGTGACTCTTACACTTAAGAGCCTAGTGTGACTTGCTACGCTTGTGACTCTTACACTCGGGAGCATAGTGTGACTTGCTAGGCTTGTGACTCTTACACTTGGGAGCTTAGTGTGACTTGCTAGGCTTGTGACTCTTACACTCGGGAGCATAGTGTGACTTGCTAGGCTTGTGACTCTTACACTCGGGAGCATAGTGTGACTTGCTAGGCTTGTGACTCTTACACTCGGGAGCATAGTGTGACTTGCTAGGCTTGTGACTCTTACACTTGGGAGCATAGTGTGACTTGCATAGTGTGACTTGCTAGGCTTGTGGCTCTTACACTTGGGAGCATAGTGTGACTTGCATAGTGTGACTTGCTAGGCTTGTGACTCTTACACTTGGGAGCATAGTGTGACTTGCATAGTGTGACTTGCTAGGCTTGTGACTCTTACACTTGGGAGCATAGTGTGACGTGCTAGGCTTGTGACTCTTACACTCGGGAGCATAGTGTGACTTGCTAGGCTTGTGACTCTTACACTTGGGAGCATAGTGTGACTTGCATAGTGTGACTTGCTAGGCTTGTGACTCTTACACTTGGGAGCATAGTGTGACTTGCATAGTGTGACTTGCTAGGCTTGTGACTCTTACACTTGGGAGCATAGTGTGACTTGCATAGTGTGACTTGCTGGGCTTGTGACTCTTACACTCGGGAGCATAGTGTGACTTGCTAGGCTTGTGACTCTTACACTCGGGAGCATAGTGTGACTTGCTAGGCTTGTGACTCTTACACTTCGGAGCATAGTGTGACTTGCATAGTGTGACTTGCTAGGCTTGTGGCTTTTACACTTGGGAGCACAGTGTGACTTGCTAGGCTTGTGACTCTTACACTTGGGAGCAAAGTGTGACATGCTAGGCTTGTGACTCTTACACTTGGGAGCATAGTGTGACGTGCTAGGCTTGTGACTCTTACACTCGGGAGCATAGTGTGACTTGCTAGGCTTGTGACTCTTACACTTGGGAGCATAGTGTGACTTGCATAGTGTGACTTGCTAGGCTTGTGACTCTTACACTTGGGAGCATAGTGTGACTTGCATAGTGTGACTTGCTAGGCTTGTGACTCTTACACTTGGGAGCATAGTGTGACTTGCATAGTGTGACTTGCTAGGCTTGTGACTCTTACACTTGGGAGCATAGTGTGACTTGCATAGTGTGACTTGCTAGGCTTGTGGCTCTTACACTTGGGAGCACAGTGTGACATGCCAGGCGTGTGCCTCTTACACTTGGGAGCATGGTGTGACGTGCTAGGCTGTAGTCCCACACCGTGCAGTGTAGTCTCGTTGCAAGCACACTCGTACACATTGTGAGTGCAACTGGGGGGCACAGCCTCAGTCATTGAATGCAAGTCTCATGCCTTAGGGAAGGTGCCTCAATTGTTGCTTCATAGCCTCACAACATGGAGCTAGGTCTCACTTATTCAGTGTGAGCTTCACACACATGGAGCTCAGTCTCACTCACTGAAAGTGAGTCTCACAGTGTAGCACAGCCTCCCCCATTGAACATGACTCTCAAACCTCGGAGCACTGAGCTCAGTTCTGATCCAGGTCCATTAGAATGTGATGTCATGTGTTGTGGTGTCATGATTGGCTGATGTCATTTCCGATGACGTCATCATTATTGTACTTGTTGGTTTTGCGGCCTGAACAAACGCGCCTCCTTGTGGTCACAGGATTGGCAGGTTGGCAGCTCGAGCCTGCACTGATTCTGCACCGCACACGGCTTCCCTCAAACGCGGTTGGCTCACTCCTGCTGCAGTGGGACCCAGAGCTGCATCTCTTGTTATCACAAGGTCCGTGAATGTTTTTCCCGTGGGTGGATGAAATGTCACTTCAGGCAGAGTGAGTCATGCAACATTTTACAGTCACATTCGAAAGCGAAGGCACTCTGCAAAGACATATGCTTGCAGCAACGAGCAGATGTCTGATGTCTAATTATTGTTCGTCGAGGCTTGTTCAAGGACGTGTTTTCATTCGCCAGCGAGCCTCAGTGCTCTTTAGAAGGAGCCCATATACAGGGTGGAAGGGAATGATTCTGACTAGATAGAGCTTTTTGTCCATCACTGAATAATGTCAGATGATCTCTTCATCTTTAATATTTCGTGACTATGGCTGCATTCAAAGTAAAAATGTATTATATTTCATTATTTGAGATTCTTGTATGGAACTTACATTCCGCCTTTCGGTCAATTTCGAGAGCTTTTGCTTGATCTTAGTTTACAGAAATGAAATTAATCAAAAGATGTGAACCATAATGGGATGAATTCATTGAGCCACCAGTTGTCGCAATTGATGATTACATGTGGTAGATGGATCTGCCTGTGCGTCATTTCCAATATGGTGGATAAAGGCCCCCACTCACGGAGTAGTATTGTATTGCATTGTGCCATTTATACACACACACACCCCCCCAAAAAGTACTGGCGCTGCCGCTCAAGAAGACGCCTGCACTCCTCAATGTTCTTCAGCAATAAAGTTTATTTAGGCTGACGCATTTCGACCTCCTGGGTCTTTGTCAAAGCCAGATATACATTCAGGTTAAAGTAACGTTATAGTTAGATGAAGTGTTCAGTAACAACGTAGCCTTTTAAACTCTAAAAACCACAGAAATTCGCCAGTTATAGTTATCTCAAGAAACTATCTTTAGTGCCCTAAAGTAACTATAACTCGCACCCCAGCCATGCACAGTTTTTTCATCAATAATTTAATTGCAAATGTTGCAGTGATATAATCAATGATGTCATAGAAGATGTCATGAGTGATGTAATATGTGGGCTAATTAGCCGTGCATGGCGAGGGCGTGAGTTATAGTTACCTCAGGGCACCAGTTATAGTTACTTAAGATAACTATGACCATAACTGGGGAATTTCTGTGGTTTTTAGAGTTTAAAACCTGGTACTGAACATTTCACCTAACAATAATGCTACTTTAACCTTTGTGTTTTTCAGTGAATTTCTAGTTTTTTTTAACGTAAAGTAATATTTAATTACCATACGTACGGCCTTGGGCTGTGCACGGCAGGAGATTGGCTTCAGGACCTGGCCTGCGGCCACGCCCTTCAACCAATTCCCCAAAGCCAGCCTACCCCTACGGCCTTTGTCTGTGCACAGCAGAGAGCTGGCAACAGGGCCTGGCCTGTGACCAACACATCCAGAGGCAGACAATCGTCCTGCAGGCAGCCAGCACTATGGTGCGCATGGCCTTCAGTCTTGCGCAGCATGGGGTTGGCTGCAGGGCCTGGCTTGCTGCCAGGCCATGCGTCCAACTCCCTGCAGGCAGCCACCGGGAGGCAGCCAACATAACGCCGTGCATGGTCTTTGGCCATGCACAGCAGGGGGTTGGCCACAGGGCGACTTGCACCGAGGCCCTGTGCTCAACTCCCCACAGGCAGCCAACCCAATGCTCTGCACGGCGGGGTTGGCCTCATGACTTGGCCTGCGGCCTAGCCCTGTGCCAAGCCCCCAGCAGGCTGCCAAATCTGCGCTACGCACAGTCTTTGGCGTAGGCTTGGTTTTCGGGCCCTGGAGACCCCATCTCCTGGGGCCAAGACATATATATTACGGGAAGGGTGCTTGCATCCCCCTATTTCTGGGACCAAATTCCATTAAAAAGGGGAGGGGCCCCGTGCCCCCCCTCCCTGAGTTTATTGTGGCCCCGGGGACCCCATTCCCCAGGGCCTCTCTACATAATAGGTGGGTGTCCCGGTGCCTGGCAAACAACACTTAGATTAAGGGGAAGGGGGCACACAGCCCCCGACCTCTAGCCTCATTAGACCCCAGAGACTCCATCCTCTGGGGCTAAATTGAATTAAAAAAGAAAAGGAGGCCATGCGGCCACTCTCTGAGCCTTATTAAGCCCCAGGGACAAGCCAAATGCAATTAAAAAGGGGAGGGGGCAGCATGCCCCCCTCCCCAAGCTTTCATAAGCCCTGAAGACCCCATCCCCTGAGGCTGTGTGTTATTTAAAAGGGGAGGGGGCCATGCAGCCCTCCTCCCCGAGCCTTATCAGGCCCCAAGGAACTCATCTCCAGGGGCCATAGGTGGGTGCCCGGGTGCCCACACAGGGCGCCCACAAACCACATGGTGCGGGAACCAGCAGCTATTTATGCTTGCTCCCTCCGGGCGGGAGCAATGTCTGTTTCCCTGCCTGCATGAGTTTAAGGAGGGAAACAGAACACATGTCTGCTCCCAGCTGGCGGGAGCATGTTTAAATCTCCTGCTAGCTGGGAGCAGACATGCCTTTCCTGCCCGCACTGCTGCAGGCATGGGTGTGTGAGTGGTCAGTATGTCGTGAAACACAACTATATTCGGCCATCACTGTGGAGTGAAGTCTCAATGAACAGCTTAGACTGACGCAAAGTACTACCATACACACACATCAGCAGGGGAGATGTGTCACCGTAGAGGCTAGTTCACTCATGAATAGTAAACCCGCTTTAAAAACAGGATTATATTCAAGATGGTATATGTTAGAAATACTAACACTCATTAGTAGTACAGAAAGAATAGTAATTTAACTTATGCAGTAGCTCAGTATATATCTTTCCGTGTTAGAAACTATTACAAAACACTCCCACTCACTAAATGTTGTCATAAGTGATGTCATTTGAGATGTCATGAGTGATGTCATCGGTGATGTCACTGACCATATCTTGAGTGATGAAATATGGGAGGTCATTAGCAGTGCATTGAGGCGGGCGTAAGTTATAGTTAGCTCAGGTAACTATAACTGCTGAATTTCTATGGTTTTGTGTGTGTAAAATCTGAACCTAACTCTAATGTACCTGCAACCTTTTTTTCCAGAGAATTTCTAAGGTTTTTTTAAATGTTATTTCCTAACCATAACATCCCTGTTACCTTTGTTCATTTCAGTTAATTTCTACAGTTTTTTAATACTATTTTCTAACTATAATGTCCCTGTAACCTTTGATTTTTTAGTGAATTTCACAGTTTTTTAAAATATAAATTGTACTATAAATTGATCCATAAGTTCAATTTACTAATATACATTTTCACAAGTTTATAATTCACACATTCATTCTTATGATATATTTTAAAACTAAACATAAAAAAATTGATTTAAGGTAACTTATGTAGTCTTTCTCTAAGTGTAATGCAAATATATTTAATTGATTCTTGGATCCGTTTCCAACCAAAAGCACTCATTAGATACTAACACAGCAACACATTTAATACAAACATATGCTATTGCAATTTCTGTAAGTATATTACTGCCTATGTGTGGGTGTGTGGCTGTGTGAGTGACTGTGTGGGTGTGGAGTGGCTATATGATGTGTGAGTGGCTGTGTGGATGTGTAAGTGGGTGTGGGAGTGGCTGGGTGGGTGTGGGAGTGGCTGTGTGGGTCTCTGAATGAATGTGTGAGTGGCTGTATGGGTGTGTGATTAGCTGTGTGGGTGTGTCAATGGTTGTGTGGGTGTGTAAGTGGGTGTTTGTGTGAGTGGTTGTGTGACTGGCTGAGTGAGTGGGTGTGTGCATGGTTTTGTGGGTCTGTGAGTGAGTGTGTGAGTGGCTGTATGGGTCTGTGAGTGGGTGTGTGACTGGTTATGTGGGAGTATAAGTGGCTGTGTGAGTGGTTTTGTAGGTTTGTGAGTGGCTGTGTGAGTGGATGTATGGGTGTGTGAGTGGGTCTGTGAGTGGGTGTGTGAGTGACTATGGGTGTGTGAGTGGTTGTGTGGATGTGTAAGTAGTTGTGTGAGTGGGGTAGTGGGTGTGTGAGTGGCTGTGTGGGTCTGTGAGTGGGTGTGTGAGCGGTTTTGTAGGTTTGTGAGTGGGTGTGTGAGTAGATGTATGGGTGTGTGAGTGGGTGTGTAAGTTGGTATGTGAGTGGATGTGTGAGTAGGTGTGTGAGTAGCTGTGTGGGTGCCCTGCATCGTGAACAAGGCTGCATGAGACAGCCAGAACTCGTGGATGCCATCTAGCTCACCATAATAAAGTTGAGTGAGTAACGACCCATGGAGTGCTGGATTATTTCCTGTGATTGTGGAAATTATTGACGGAATACCATAGGTTTTAGGGACAATTATAGTTAGTTGGACATTTCACTCGTACAAAACCATAGAAATTCCCCCGTTATAGTTAGTTCAGCTAACTATAACTCGCGCCCCCGCAATGCACTGCTGATGACGTCACATATTACATCACTCATGACATGGTCAGTGACATCACTGATGACATCACTGATGACATCTCAAATGACATCACTGATGACATCATCCAGTGACTGTGTGTTTCTGTAAAGTTTAAATATGTTTAATATATATAGGGAAAGGCGTATTGAAGAATGAGTGGGTGTATAAGTGTCTGAATGGATGATTTAGTACGTGAGTGACTGACTCTACAAATGAGTGATTAAACGTATCTTACTGAATGCATGGGTTAGTGACTAAACTGTGTGAATGTCTGTATCCGTCTGTTTGTTGGTGTGTAAGTGGATGCATGGATTTGCGAATAGCTACATGAGTGTCTATATGGGTTATTGATTGGTTCTCTGAGTATCTGTATGGCTGCCTGAGTGTTTGTGTGGGTGGGGTGTGTGTGACTCTGTACATAGATGTGTGAGTGGGTGATTCACTGGGTGCATGATTTCAAGAGTGCATCTGTGATGGACTGCTTGGGTGGGTGAGTGTGTGTATGGGTGTGTTAGTGAGTGAATGTATATCTCAGTGGTACATGTGCGAGTAACTACATATGTAAAAGGCAGTATATATGTGTGTTAGAGTATTTAAATGGCTATAAGTGAGAGTATGTGATAGTGAGAGTGGCTGTATGGATGCGTGTGTGCTTGTATCAGTTATTGTATAAGAGAGTAAGAATGTGCTAGTATTTGTATGAGTAAGTGAGCTGGTGTGTGTATAACTGTATAGGTGAGTAAATGGGTGTGTGATTAAATTTTTGCATGACTGACTAGGTGTGTGAGTACCTCTATGGATGAGTGGCGGTGTGTGAGTGTTTATATAGGTGTATGAGTGCATATGATAGTCCTGTACTGAGTGACTGTAAGTATGAGTGACTGTACGGGTGAGTGAGTGGATGTGTGTGTAGACCTAAGAATCAGTGAGTGGGTATGTAGTTTTTGGTGTTGGAGTGTCTATGGTTTTGAGAATGGCAGTCTGTAATTTAGAGTGGGTGTATCAAAAGTTATATTAGGGTGTGAGAAGATGCATGACATTATCACATGGATGATGTCATCAGTGATGTCATTTGAGATGTCATCAGTGATGTCATCAGTGATGTCACTGACCATATCATGAGTGATGTAATATGTGACGTCATCAGCAGTGCATTGCGGGGGCGCGAGTTATAGTTAGCTGAACTAACTATAACGGGGGAATTTCTATGGTTTTGTACGAGTGAAATGTCCAACTAACTATAACTGTCCCTAAAACCTATGGTTTTTTCAGTGAATTTCAAAGGTTTTTTAAATGCTCATTTCTAACTATAACGTGTCTGAAACCTATGGTTTTTTCAGTGAATTTCAAAGGTTTTTTAAATGCTAATTTCTAACTATAACATGCCTGAAACCTATGATTTTTTAAAGTGAATTTCAAAGGTTTTTTAAATGCTAGTTTCTAACTATGCCTACAGAGGTAGGACATGTGAAGAAAGAAGAAAAAACGCACAGAAAGAAGCAAAAGATGTGCAGAAAGAACCAACAGAGGAGCAGAAAGAGGCCTTGTTGCAAAATCATCCTGTGCCCACAACTTTTTCAGACGGGTACTGGTGGTAACTGACTCTGACTAACCAGGCCTAGAGCCAGTGCTATGCTAAAAGACACTTAGAATACAGTGAAAACACCTACATACACTAGGGAACACTATGCGTTGGGGTACCCCTGTGATTAGCATGACCTCCTCTGCAAGTCCCTAGTACATAATAGGGCAGGGGTATTAAAACTACCTCTTAAAACGCGCTACAGGGCGCGTTTGCACAGTGGTGAAGGGAGGGGGGGCCTGATGTGACATGTGTGCAAACGCGCCCCGTGGCGCGTTTTAAGTTGCGGGATTAAGTCCCCTTGAATCCTGAGGGTCCCTGGGGCCCAACTAGCCCCCCAGGTACCTACAGTTAGGACCACAGAGCTGAGTTGCAGAGAGGCGTTCCGAGGCCACGCACCTTTTTTCACCTCTCTGCAACGCAACTCTGTTGTGCTTACTGAAGGTACCTGGTGGGCTAGTTGGCCGCCAGGGTCCCTCAGGATTCAAAGGGAATTAATTCCCCAACTTAAAACGCACCACAGGGCGTGTTTGCGCACATGTCACCTGAGGCCCCGCCCCTCTCTTCACCACTGTGCAAACGCGCCCCGTGGAGCGTTTTAAGTTGGGGGATTAGGTCACCTTGAATCCTGAGGGTCCCTGGGGCCCAACTAGCCCACCAGGTACTTCCAGTAAGCACCACAGGCCTGCTTTGCATCGCCTGTAACAAATTGTGCAGTTGTGTTTAGGAAGTGAAGAGGGTCATGCTGGGGGTAGTGTTTTAGGGTTTAGGGTAGTGCAGTGGTGTTTGTGTAGTGTAGGGGGTCATGCTAGGGGTAGATTTAGGGTTTAGGGTAGTGCAGTGGTGTTTGGGTAGTGTAGGAAGTCGTGCTGGGGGAGTGTTTTAGGGTATAGGGTAGTGCAGTGGTGTTTGGGTAGTGTAGGGGTCGTGCTGGGGGTAGTGTTTTAGGGTTTAGGGTAGTGCAGTGGTGTTTGGGTAGTGTAGGGGGTCGTGATGGGGGTAGTGATTTAGGGTAGTGCAGTGGTGTTTGGGTAGTGTAGGGGTACTGCTGGGGGTAGTGTTTTAGGGTTTAGGGTAGTGCAGTGGTGTTTGGGTAGTGTAGGGGGTACTGCTGGGGGTAGTGTTTTAGGGTTTAGGGAAGTGCAGTGGTGTTTGGGTAGTGTAGGGGTTCGTGCTGGGGGTAGTTTTTAGGGTTTAGGGTAGTGCAGTGGTGTTTGTGTAGTGTAGGGTGTAGTGTTTTAGGGTTTAGGGTAGTGCAGTGGTGTTTGTGTAGTGTAGGAGGTCGTGTTTTAGGGTTTAGGGTAGTGCAGTGGTCTTTGGGTAGTGTAGGGAGTCGTGCGGGGGGTAGTGTTTTAGGGTTTAGGGTAGTGCAGTGGTCTTTGGGTAGTGTAGGGGTCGTGCGGGGGTAGTGTTTTAGGGATTAGGGTAGTGCATTGGTGTTTGGGTAGTGTAGGGGGTCATGCGGGGGTAGTGTTTTAGGGTTTAGGGCAGTGCAGTGGTGTTTGGGTAGTGTAGGGGGTCGTGCTGGGGGAGTGTTTTAGGGTTTAGGGCAGTGCAGTGGTGTTCGGGTAGTGTAGGGGGTCGTGCTGGGGGAGTGTTTTAGGGTTTAGGGCAGTGCAGTGGTGTTCGGGTAGTGTAGGGGTCGTGCTGGGGGAGTGTTTGAGGGTTTAGGGCAGTGCAGTCGTGTTCGGGTAGTGTAGGGGGTCGTGCTGGGGGTGGTGTTTCAGGATTTAGGGCAGTGCAGTGGTGTTCGGGTAGTGTAGGGGGTCGTGCAGGGGGTGGTGTTTCAGGGTTTAGGGCAGTGCTGTCGTGTTCGGGCAGTGTAGGGGGTCGTGCAGGGGGTGGTGTTTTAGGGTTTAGGGCAGTGGTGTTCAGGCAGTGTAGGGGGTCGTGCTGGTGGTGGTGTTTCAGGGTTTGGGGCAGTGCAGTGGTGTTCGAGCAGTAAAGGGGGTCGTGCGGGGGGTGGTGTTTCAGGGTTTAGGGCAGTGCAGTAGTGTTCGGCAGTGTAGGGGGTGGTGCAGGGGGTGGTGTTTCAGGGTTTAGGGCAGTGCAGTGGTGCTCAGGCAGTGTAGGGGGTGGTGCAGGGGGTGGTGTTTCAGGGTTTAGGGCAGTGCAGTGGTGTTCGGGCAGTGTAGGGGGTCGTGCAGGGGGTGGTGTTTCAGGGTTT
Organism: Calotriton arnoldi; assembly: GCA_963921515.1. NCBI lineage: Eukaryota > Metazoa > Chordata > Amphibia > Caudata > Salamandridae > Calotriton > Calotriton arnoldi. The sequence continues at coordinate 1,755,822 of CAWUFW010002012.1, forward strand.
AGGGCAGTGCAGTGGTGTTCGGGCAGTGTAGGGGGTCCTGCTGGGGCTGGTGTTTCATGGTTTAGGGCAGTACAGTGGTGTTCGGGCAGTGTAGGGGGTTGTGCTGGGGCTGGTGTTTCAGGGTTTAGGGCAGTGCAGTGGTCTTCGGGCAGTGTAGGGGGTTGTGCTGGGGCTGGTGTTTCAGGGTTTAGGGCAGTGCAGTGGTGTTCGGGCAGTGTAGGTGGTGGTGCTGGGGCTGGTGTTTCAGGGTTTAGGGCAGTGCAGTGGTGTTCGGGCAGTGTAGGGGGTCATGCTGGGGCTGGTGTTTCAGGGTTTAGGGCAGTGCAGTGGTGTTCGGGCAGTGTAGGGGGTCTTGCTGGGGCTGGTGTTTCAGAGTCTAGGGCAGTGCAGTGGTGTTCGGGCAGAGTAGGGGGTCGTGCTGGGGGTGGTGTTTCAGGGTTTAGGGCAGTGCAGTGGTATTCGGGCAGTGTAGGGGGTCGTGCTGGGGCTAGTTTTTCAGGGTTTAGGGCAGAGCAATGGTGTTCAGGCAGTGTAGGGGGTTGTGCTGGAGGTGGTGTTTCAGGGTTTAGGGCAGTGCAGTGGTGTTCGGGCAGTGTAGGGGGTGGTGCAGGGGGTGGTGTTTCAGGGTTTTGGGCAGTGCAGTGGTGTTTGGGCAGTGTAGGGGGTCGTGCTGGGGGTGGTGTTTCAGGGTTTAGGGCAGTGCAGTGGTGTTCGGGCAGTGTAGGGTGTCGTGCTGAGGGGTGGTGTTTCAGGGTTTAGGGCAGTGCAGTGGTATTCGGACAGTGTAGGGGGTCGTGCAGGGGGTGGTGTTTCAGGGTTTAGGGCAGTGCAGTGGTGTTTGGGCAGTGTAGGGGTCGTGCAGGGGGTGGTGTTTCAGGGTTTAGGGCAGTGCAGTGGTGTTCGGCCAGTGTAGGTGGTCTTGCTGGGGGTGGTGTTTCAGGGTTTAGTGCAGTGGTGTTCGGGCAGTGTAGGGGGTCATGCTGGGGGTGGTGTTTCAGGGTTTAGGGCAGTGCAGTGGTGTTCCGGCAGTGTAGGGGGTCGTGCAGGGGGTGGTGTTTCAGGGTTTAGGGCAGTGCAGTGGTGTTTGGGCAGTGTAGGGGGTCGTGCTGGGGGTGGTGTTTCAGGGTTTAGGGCAGTGCAGTGGTGTTCGGGCAGTGTAGGGTGTCGAGCTGAGGGGTGGTGTTTCAGGGTTTAGGGCAGTGCAGTGGTGTTCGGGCAGTGTAGGGGGTCGTGCAGGGGGTGGTGATTCAGGGTTTAGGGCAGTGCAGTGGTGTTTGGGCAGTGTAGGGGTCATGCAGGGGGTGGTGTTTCAGGGTTTAGGGCAGTGCAGTGGTGTTCGGCCAGTGTAGGTGGTCTTGCTGGGGGTGGTGTTTCAGGGTTTAGTGCAGTGGTGTTCGGGCAGTGTAGGGGGTCTTGCTGGGGGTGGTGTTTCAGGGTTTAGGGCAGTGCAGTGGTGTTTGGGCAGTGTAGGGGGTCTTGCTGGGGCTGGTGTTTCAGGGTTTAGGGCAGTGCAGTGGTGTTCGGGCAGTGTAGGGGGTCGTGCTGGGGCTGGTGTTTGAGGGTTTAGGGCAGTGCAGTGGTGTTCGGGCAGTGTAGGGGGTCGTGCTGGGGCTGGTGTTTCAGGGTTTAGGGCAGTGCAGTGGTGTTCGGGCAGTGTAGGGGTCTTGCTGGGGCTGGTGTTTCAGGGTTTAGGGCAGTGCAGTGGTGTTCGGGCAGTGTAGGGGTCGTGCTGGGGCTGGTGTTTCAGGGTTTAGGGCAGTGCAGTGGTGTTCGGGCAGTGTAGGGGGTCGTACTGGGGCTGGTGTTTGAGGGTTTAGGGCAGTGCAGTGGTTTTCGGGCAGTGTAGGCGGTCGTGCTGGGGCTGGTGTTTCAGGGTTTAGGGCAGTGCAGTGGTGTTCGGGGAGTGTACGGGGTCGTGCTGGGGCTGGTGTTTCAGGGTTTAGGGCAGTGCAGTGGTGTTCGGGCAGTGTAGGGGGTCGTGCTGGGGCTGGTGTTTCAGGGTTTAGGGCAGTGCAGTGGTATTCGGGCAGTGTAGGGGGTCGTGCTGGGGCTGGTGTTTCAGGGTTTAGGGCAGTGCAGTGGTGTTCGGGCAGTGTAGGGGGTCGTGCTGGGGCTGGTGTTTCAGGGTTTAGGGCAGAGCAGTGGTGTCCGGGCAGTGTAGGGGGTCGTGCAGGGGGTGGTGTTTCAGGGTTTAGGGCAGTGCAGTGGTGTTCGGGCAGTGTAGGGGGTTTTGCTGGGGGTGGTGTTTCAGGGTTTAGGGCAGTGGTGTTCGGGCAGTGTAGGGGGTCTTGCTGGGGGTGATGTTTCAGGGTTTAGGGCAGTGCAGTGGTGTTTGGGCAGTGTAGGGGGTCGTGCTGGGGGTGGTGTTTCAGGGTTTAGGGCAGTGCAGTGGTGTTCGGGCAGTGTAGGGGGTCGTGCAGGAGGTGGTGTTTCAGGGTTTAGGGCAGTGCAGTGGTGTTCGGGCAGTGTAGGGGGTCGTGCTGGGGGTGGTGTTTCAGGGTTTAAGGCAGTGGTGTTCGGGCAGTGTAGGGGGTCTTGCTGGGGGTGATGTTTCAGGGTTTAGGGCAGTGCAGTGGTGTTCGGGCAGTGTAGGGGGTCTTGCTGGGGGTAGTGTTTCAGGGTTTAGGGCAGTGCAGTGGTGTTCGTGCAGTGTAGGGGGTCGTGCTGGGGATGGTGTTTCAGGGTTTAGGGCAGTGCAGTAGTGTTCGGGCAGTGTAGGTGGTCGTGCTGGGGCTGGTGTTTCAGGGTTTAGGGCAGTGCAGTGGTGTTCGGGCAGTGTAGGGGGTCGTGCAGGGGCTGGTGTTTCAGGGTTTAGGGCAGTGGTGTTCGGGCAGTGTAGGGAGTCTTGCTGGGGGTGATGTTTCAGGGTTTAGGGCAGTGCAGTGGTGTTCGGGCAGTGTAGGGGGTCTTGCTGGGGGTAGTGTTTCAGGGTTTAGGGCAGTGCAGTGGTGTTCGGGCAGTGTAGGGGGTCGTGCTGGGGTGGTGTTTCAGGGTTTAGGGCAGTGCAGTGGTGTTCGGGCAGTGTAGGGGGTCGTGAAGGGGGTGGTGTTTCAGGGTTTAGGGCAGTGCAGTGGTGTTCGGGCAGTGTAGGGGGTCGTGCTAGGGGTGGTGTTTCAGGGTTTAGGGCAGTGCAGTGGTGTTCGGGCAGTGTAGGGGGTCGTGCAGGGGCTGGTGTTTCAGGGTTTAGGGCAGTGCAGTGGTGTTCGGGCAGTGTAGGGGGTCGTGCTGGGGGTAGTGTTTTAGGGTTTAGGGTAGTGCAGTGGTGCTTGTGTAGTGTAGGGGGTCGTGCTGGGGGTAGTGTTTTAGGGTTTAGGGTAGTGCAGTGGTGTTTGTGTAGTATAGGGGTCATGTTTTAGGGTAGTGCAGGGGTGTTTGGGTAGTGTAGGGGGTCATGCTGGGGGTAGTGTTTTAGGGTTTAGGGTAGTGCAGTGGTGTTTGGGTAGTGTAGGGGGTCGTGCTGGGGGTAGTGTTTTAGGGTTTAGGGTAGTGCAGTGGTGCTTGTGTAGTGTAGGGGGTTGTGCTGGGGGTAGTGTTTTAGGGTTTAGGGTAGTGCAGTGGTGTTTGTGTAGTGTAGGGGGTCATGTTTTAGGGTAGTGCAGTGGTGTTTGGGTAGTGTAGGGGGTCGTGCTGGGGGTAGTGTTTTAGGATTTAGGTTAGTGCAGTGGTGTTTGGGTAGTGTATGGGGTCGTGCTGGGGGTAGTGTTTTAGGGTTTAGGGTAGTGCAGTGGTGTTTGTGTAGTGTAGGGGGTCATGCTGGGGGTAGTGTTTTAGGGTTTAGGATAGTGCAGTGGTGCTTGTGTAGTGTAGGGGGTCGTGCTGGGGGTAGTGTTTTAGGGTTTAGGGTAGTGCAGTGGTGTTTTTGTAGTGTAGGGGGTCATGTTTTAAGATGCAACGCTCCAATACCTGACCAGTCTGCACTACATAAAACTGCAAACAAAATAAAAATAAAAAGTGTTTTGCACACTTTTGGCATTGGGCTATATGTGGGCTACATCTGGGTAATATTTGTGCTACATTTGGGCTCTTTTTTTACTGGTGGCCATCTTGGAAGACTTCTTTGTTATGAAGTTTCCTAATTTCCTCATTTACTGCAGTCTCCTCAGTAGGAAATGCTTTCAGTTTTTTACTTTGATTCCATCAAGAAGGCATTCAGATGTGTCTCACATTTGCCATAAATTCAGAATGTTAGCACTCTAGTTGCTCATTAGATCACTGTAGTAAAGCTACTGCTCACCAGGGAGTTAATTGGAAGTCTGCTGCTGGTATTGAAAGTGATTGTTTCAGTCTGCATGTCAGAATTTTCTAATGAAATAGAAGAGGATTTGAGATCTCACTTAAAACATGCCCTAATTTTTCTTTCTGCAGCACGAACCATAATTTCTATTTCAAAAAGAACCCCCTCATTTTGTTCCTTTTTAAATTAAATGTTTTAAGTGTTACCGGTTTATTCCAATCAAGATGGCTTCAGGTGTGCCATACTTTTGTCATAAGTAAGGCTGTTAGCGCTCTAGTTGTTCTTTAGAACACTCTGGGATGCTGCAGTAGAACACAAAGGCATCAACTGACAGGCTGCTCCTGTTGAAATATAACAGGAAGATATTTGAGATCACACTTGAAACATGTCCTAATTTTTCTTTCTACAGCACTAACCATAATTTCTATGACAAAATGAACCCCATCATTTTGTTCCTTTTTAAATTAAATGTTTTAAGTGTTACCAGTTTATTCCAATCAAGATGGCTTCAGGTGTGCCATACTTTTGTCATAAGTAAGGCTGTTAGCACTCTAATTGTTCTTTAGAACACTCTGGGAAGCTGCAGTAGAACACAAAGGAATCAACTGACAGTCTCTGCCCTTGTTGGATGTACATGTTTTACTGAGAATGTCAGACTTCATTCTCACATGACTGAGAAAGATAATGTGAATTTACAGAAAATATGCTCTCATTTTAGCTTCTGGAGCACCTTCCAAAACTGTATGGGACAAGCATGTGAAAATAGTTTTCTCTCAAACATGATTCATGATATCCCAGCAGAAGGTTTTTCACAGGTTAAAATCACCTTAGAACACACCACAATTCCTGAAATTAGTATGGTACCATCAACAAATGAATTCTAATGTAACTAAAGTCTGTTATCACCCTTTATAGTTCTCCTTTTGGTAACCCTCAAAATCTTTGATTCACTACAATGCATTTCAATGGGGTACTATCATTTATATTGGTCCCAAGATGGCTGCCAGCAATTCCAGGATGAAGTGCTGACAGCCAATCAGATCTCACGATGACATGTGTGGTTAGGCTCCGCCCAGATATATATGAGATTTTACTTTTGATTTTCTCAGGAACTACTGAACGGATTTACACCATTTAAGCAAAAGGCACGACACTGAACCAAGGGCTACCTCTTTGCCAAATTTGGTGTAATTCCGTTCAGCAGTTCGGGCTGTAGCTGCGACTAAAGGTTCCTATGGAAAAATGAATGGGGAAAACACGTTTTGGGACCCCCCTTTTTCCTCGGCCCCCGCTTGACGAATCACCCCGAGACTTTCAGGATAGGAGCGGACCGGAGCGCCCCAACAAGTTGGAATCTTTCGCAAAGATTCGTCAACCGGCGCCAACGTTATTTCAAATAGAATGTTGCAGATTTCCTATGGAAAATAGGTCCTAACTATAACTATCTACTGGCGACCGCCAGTAGATAATATATATATATAATATATATGGCGGAGGTGCAGGGCAGCTAATAAACACACTTTGCACCAGAAACTCTGGGTCCGTGTTCGTCCTTTCCGGGGAAAATTGGATGTCAGGAGGCGAAGCCAGCAAAAAAAAAATATATATATATATATAGTGATGGCCTCTACATACTGTAGTGGTGTGTGGTACAGCATAAATCTTTTCATGATGACTTGCCCTTGGTTAGAAGTTTCCAACACTGGATCATTGACAAGTTTATAGGTCCTTAGTATCTGGACTTAGTTGTCGTGGTCTGCCCATCATTTGCTGTTATTTCGCTTCCCCCCATGAATCTTTTGACTCACTTGTGGTTGATGAAAAAGGCCTAAGTGTCCCAAACTTCGTGTCCTGTTTGATTGAGGATGTGCCTGTTTCTCAAAAGGCCATGTGTCTGGTAAAAAAGACTTATGAAATCAATTATTGGCTTGGCTGGAAGCTGGTGAAGTGCATAAAGAATAATAAATAATCCATGTGAGGAAATGGCCTTTTGCAGGTTCACCCACACTTTTTGAATATTATGTATTGATGTCATGAGTGTGTAATGCATTGGGCCCTGCTGACCAGTCCTCATGCATGTGCTCTGACTCTTTAAAGTATATATTTAATTGGCTTATACCCAATTGTATAAGTTGACTTACTTATAAGTTCCTAGTATGTGCTACCAGGGGTACCCAGGGCCTGTAAGTTAAAATGTCCCTGGTGGACTGCAGCACCTATTTCGCCACCACGGGTGTCACAAAGTAAATCATGTCTCCCAGCATGCCACTACAGACTGGTAGATCAGTTTTAAACTACTAACTCTACTTTGCCATTATAAGTAATGACAAAGCCCAAATCTTCCTGTTTAATATATATATGTCACCCCTATGGCAGGCCTAACTAGCCCTAAGGCAGGGTGCTGTATATTAAAAAGTAGGATATATGTTGAATTTAATGTAACTTTAGCAAAAATTGCAACTTTAGAAAGTTTTCACTTTGTTGCCCACGTTTTCCAATAGCCATCTACAGTTGCATAAAGTTGCTGTCCTCGTGACAACCTTCTGCCCTCCTGGGGAGAGGAGCACGATTCTCAGGAAGGAACACAAAGGATCTGCCAGGGCAGAAAAGGTGACCTCCCGCTGGCTGGTAGGACAAACAAGTTGTGAGCCAAAAAGATTAGCTTCAAAGTGGAAGCCATCTTTGAAGGACAAATGGTGATCACACAGCTGAAGGCACTAACTGGGCATAAAAATTGCACCCCTGGCACCCAGACCTCAGATCACATCTGTACTGAAGAGTGGACCAAAGAGGGCTGTCCTGCTGTACCCTGGCCCCAGCAAAGAGAGGCTGCACCAAGACTGGACTTCACCTGCTACTCAGTGGGCTAGCAAAGAGAGGGCTGTGCCTGTGGTGCCCTGCTCGAGGAAAAGTCATCCGAGCCTCAGATAGAAGATGTGACTCCAAGAGCCAGTTGGCTGACTTCCTGTTACAGCTACAGAATCACAAAAGCTGCCTTGGTGAGTTGGTAGCCAAGAATGCCTGACTGTCACTAACGGCCTCGTGCAGCCTGGGGGACTGAGACCCGACCCTCAAAAGTTGCACCCGAGTCTGCTGGACTAGGGAGAGTCTTTGGAGTGCAGTTTGGTCATCCATCAATTAAAGGGAAACACTGGTTTTGCTGTAACTGGAAATCAGTAAACCAGTGGCAACTGTCTTTTTGGCTGAACTTCGACCAGACTTCGAGGAACTTTGCCCCACTGTATTCGTGGACCGAGAAGTAGCCCCAGGAAGACCACCATCACTGGATCAGCATTCTTCTGCGTCCTAAGCCTCCTGTATTCCTTGCACCAGGACCACTCCATTGAAGTCTGTAGCAGTTCGTCCATAGAACCTAGAACTATACTGGAGACTGCTTTGACTGCGAGGTAACTGTTCAACCAAGGCTCTTTGGCCTCTGTGACTCGCTCACTGTCAGAGGTGGTTGTCCAAAGCAGGCCAGAGTAGTAGTTTAGAACTTTTAAAAAGTATTCCAATTTTTACAAAGTTTGACCATGAGCGCGACCCATTAAAATGGTTTATTGTATTGAATAAAAAAGCCGAGATTTATTGTTCCTTTAAAAATGCATATTTCCGGAAACCTCAAGTGGGTTTTTGTTATTGAGGTTTCATTTTAAATATAAAAATACAACCTATTTTTATAAATTGGTGATAGATTTTTATTGAGTCTTGTTTCTTTCTTATACAGCTATTTTGGAATTTCTTAATGCTTTACACTTGTTCCTTTGATAAAGCCTGACCCTTCAGAGCAACAGCTACCCAGGATTGAGCTAAGATTTTTCAAACTAATATGACTAGACTTAGTACAGGTAGTGAATTTATTACACGGTGAGGTTTCACAACCACGCCGTATAATAAACTACTTTCCTCACAATTCATTTATATTGCACACCCACCGACCCAAATAAATAATCTGTGGAGCTGCCTGGATACACCTAGTTTTTGCCTTGAGTAGTGCCCTCAGGGTATAACTTCCTGCCACTGCAAAATTACAACTTTTCAACCTTTGTAAACAATACTCAGGGAATTTTTACCTCTTCCCAAATATTCAAGTTATAATAGTAAATTTGCCTTCTCAACATCCATAAACCCTCTGCTGTGAAATCAAGAGCGCATGGGAGGAGATGTTTTGTACAGTTCGACTGTTCCATATTATTTAATAAAGAAAGACATTCTCATTCAGCAGTTACTGTACATTGTGGAAGCCTGTAAACTATATTCATGCCCCAAGTTTACATGCCAATCCAGCACCAAATGACAGTGCAGGAATACGAATCAGTGTTTTCATTTTAGCGAAAATGCCCCTGCTGTGCATTATGAATCTAATTGTACCTATTAAGATTATAATAATTCAAAGATCATTATTTATATGCGTATTGTAATAATGATTTCACCTGTTGTGAATGCTGTGATCATAAATATTTTATTAACATGCAAATCCCATGAGCACTTACAAAATGTAACCGCTGTAAGGATTAAAAGATAATTAGACTCTATAATTAAAACAACTTCTGAAGGGAACAATATAAATCTCAAAAATAGATGGGGTGTTAGTGAAAAACAGCAAAAGCAAACACGAACACTTGAAATAAATGATACGCAAAAAAGGTTTGTATTCTCAAGAAATTAAACATTGCATTTAGTTGTGGTTTCACACAAAGGAACACCAGCTCATTTGGAGTAGTACTCAGGAAGTCCAGCCTACCTCTTTGAGTTAATGACTTGTGAAGTGGAATGTGTTGAATATGCGTTGACACTTATGTGGTCCACTTTTACAAACTGAATTGTGTCTAGGTGCTGAGGGCCGGTCATTTTTTTATGACCATTTTGTTAATCTCGGAAGGATAAGAGACACAACTTGCCAAATAAAATAAATAAATGAATAAATAATGTCCGTATTAATTTAAAATGGGGGGTAAAATGAATCCTTTGGTGATAGTCCAATGTGCAATAACAAAACTACGCGGGTCAATTTTACTACTTGGTAATTCCATGCAACTTGTAATAAGAGCCTCAATTGTAATGTAGTAAACTGGATCTTTTGTGTTATTGGGGACATTTTAGGCAGTTTTGCTATCGACATACTGAGAAAGTCAAGACGATTGAGAGGTCAGAAGCTGTACAAGGAGTTTCACAGAGTGCGGATTCCATCATCTGGAATCTATATGCTCCACCTAGACTTGCAACCAAGTCACGGGTATATTTTGAGGATCCAAAAATTCCACTGTGTTGATTTTGAGAACTGATTTCCTACAGGATAGGCACATGTGCTGGACAAATGTCAGATATTTAAGGAATAAGAGGGGTCCAAGATCACAGTTCAACCCTACTTTTACATACAGAAGAAGGTCACTGACAAGAGGACACAGACAGTGAAGTTGGAGACTATGCGGCACAGGAACATGGGAGCTTTAGAGCGTTCCAACTAATATAGAGAAAGCTTCCTGTCTCTCTAGTTCAATCTGCCGGATCAATGCAGGGTCATCTTTAGAAGAAGGCACAATAGTCAATTGTTCAGCAACTAGCAACTATGGCCTTGGCTGTGTTTTTCTGCGCATTTGTACATTATCTGCCCATTCTGGCCCCTCATGTTTTTAGGGGTTGCCTTTCTCCTGTTCCTCACTTTCCTGCCCTTTCCTACTTTCTCCTATATAGGGATTTGTTGCTTCATACTGTCTCTGCTTCCTGCCTCTGCTGGTCCTCATGGCTCCTGTGGCCTCTGTTCCATTGTGGTTGCTTGGAATGTTTTACCGTGTTCCTCAGTGATTAGCACAGCCGGGTTAGAGGGTGTACTGGTAAGCTTAAAATCAGTTGGTGGTTACATCTTGAGTAAGCTATTTACTCTCCTTCTCGGTATTTACGCATTGTTAATATCTTGTTTTAGAGATGACTATCTAGTGTAAACTGACCCAAGTACCTTTACATGTAAGGATTCTTCGATAATATTAAGCCACACACCAAGATCCGAAGATATGCCTGTGTTTTCTGTCCCCCCGCTTCAGGGGGGAAGCTTGGTCAGTACGATTGAGGGGTGTGAGCTTCATATTTCCCAAGAATCACGCTGGCATATCATGGAGAGCAGTGTGGATTTTTAGTGATACTTAAACCAAAATATTTTGTAAAATAGCCAACATTTTGTAAGAACTTCAAAACAGAGAGGAGAGAGAGAGAGTGTGTGTGTGTGTGTTTTAGTCTGCATGTGTAAGTAAACATTCTAGGTGAAATTCGACAGACACCTCACCATAACCAACTGAAATCACCTGTACACAACCATTTACTAGATAATACATTTATTAGGGGGGTATAACACCCCAAACTCCCTCCCCCGAAGCTATGCCCCTGCTCCCCAATCCCCTCTTGCTGCCTACTCTGATTAGCCATGCCTTGGCATTCATTATGACAATGAAGGGAAAGTTGGGTTCACATTAAATTTGCTTTAGCCCAGGATCCTGACAATAAAAGAGCCAGACACAGATATACACAGATGTGTAAACTACGCTTTCCTCATTCTATAAGAGCCTGTCTCTGTAACTTTCATTATTCACTTGTTTGTAGCATGTATAATAACACTTTATAGTAATTTGAAAGTGCTTACAAAGAAGTGGGAGTGTTCAAATAGGAAAGAACAAAACAACCGATGATAAGAGACAAGCTACATGGAGTTGTTGGTAGCCCCTGACACATATACAAGTGATTATGTTGTGGTGACGTTGAATGTCTCTTAGTAAAAGTATGTTTTTAGTTCCTATTTACATTTTAAGAAATCTTATTCAAGTTTGACGTGGAGGGGAAGAAAGCTCTTATGCGCAGAGCTTTGACAATGGACGATCTTACCCGAAGCCACTTACATTTCATAAATTGTACAGTAAACAGAATCAAGGAAGTCAACCATAGAAATCTGGTTAGTGCATTTAGAAGATCTTTGTTGGGTCTATTGGGGGCTCTCCCCTGATGTGTCTTGTGGACATTGCATGGGACAATAATTTGTAGATACAAAGAGGTATGCAGTTCCTAACTGGTTCAGGGGGACAAGTGGGCTAGGTGGTCATAAGTCCTCACTGGTTACAGGGGAACAGGGAATTCCACCTGTTGGAATTAGGGCCCTCACACACCCGGCTGGGTGTCATGCTTCATCATAGGGCATGCTCCTCGTCAGGTCGGCACTGCAATACCTGACGGGCTCCCTATGAGGGGCTCTTTGGCGGAGATCTTTTATTCCAATTTGCCGTTTGGTGCCGTGGGTGTGAGGAGCCTAAGTGTGTAGATGGAAGGAGTGCAGGTGAAGGAATCAATGGAGGTTAAAACAGGATTGGGAAGTACCAGAGAGAACAATTTTAATCAATAGGGCTTCCAACCTGATTAAAAACGAGGTGGCACACGTCTGAAATAATGTTTCAGGATTGGCGCTCTGTCAAGTGGTCAACATGTTTCTCGCCTAGTAGTCCTCAGATCTAGCAGCGATTCGTCAGGACCAGTATGAATAAAACAAAACTAACTACACGTCAGGTGGTTGTCTGGTGATGTATCCCTGATAAACCAACCTAAAAAAACCTATAGTGTGGTACCTGTAATTTGATGACCAATCTAATAAGATAAAAACAAGTATTAGACAAGGAATCCATTAATGCAGTCCAATACGAAGCACACGTGTCCCCATGAAGTATGACATGCTCAAAACACACAGTGGAGTGGATTAAAAACAATTGAAAACAAAGTGAGAGCCACGTGAGTGTCGAACACTGTGGTGATATACTGGCTCCTGAATGAGTGTGGTGGAACAATCACCATGGTTGCAGAAATAATTAACTCACCCAACTCGGGTGGGTAATTTTCAGCATCGACGCCCGGCAGGACTGACACTTGGAATTGCCTAGTATCCTGGGCGGAGTGACAAAAGCACAAAGTTTTAAAGACCTACTCGATTAGACAATCATGAAGCAAAAAATGCGGGAGAAGAAGAGAAAAGAAGACATAGCAAGTGCCTTGTATGCTCGAAGCAAAGGGAGAAAGAAAAAAGTAAGGTGAGGCGCGGCAAACGCCATGAAAGTTAGCGCGCATACTCATGTTTGCTCGATGGCAAAGATTCAGCAGACCTACCCATTTGCTGCCGGGGACCGGGAGGTAGTGAGCTGATGTCGGTAGCTCATAAATACTACCGGCGGTTCGGCACGAGTGGGCGGGGAGACTAATGGGTTCTGCTCGCGAGCACTTGGATGTCAACCGGGACATCATCGGCAGCAAAAATGGCCGCCATGTTGTGTAAGGTAGAGTACAAACCGCTGCCATCTTGGAGTGGCACGGTGTGTTAGTCCCTCATGTCTGTGTCTATGGGTTTATTTGGTCCATACATGGAGTTGCCCTTTTGCTGAAGGGGCGTGAATGGTATAACAGTTCGAGGATGTTGATTCCTCGTATATTTGTGGAAAGTGTACCCATCGAGTGTGAAAGACCGAGTTACAGTGTAGGTTATGTTCTGATATAAAGAGAATCCGTTGGCCTAATGTGTCAATATATATATCAGCCAGCCATGAACACGCCAGTGTGAGACTGCAAGACTAAAAAAGGAACGAGCTTGTACATAAAACAATCGGCTGCCGTTCCCGTCTGAATGTTATATGCCCCTGAAGTGTTAGCTAATCATAGAATATATTCTCAGGAGAATCAGCTATCACGAAGGGAGCTGTATACCGAGTGGTTTAGCCCTTCGAGTTCAATTATAAATAGGCTTTCCTGTTTTCAGTTTCTATTTTTGGTACATTCTGGTGGTGTTTTTTCAGTGTTTTCGAGTGATTTCAATACCTCAAAAAAACAGTGCTTTTCAGTGGTTACTCGTTTTTGCGCCATAAAAAACAACTGAAACAGTGTTTTACCGGTGTTTATGGAAGGCTTTGCTTTTATTATTGCTTGCTTTCTTCATCAGGCCCCAGCCATGGTAAGGACCACACTGTATGACATTTAAAGTAGATAAGAGGGCGATCATGATGTGTGCTGAGGAGATGAATGCCAGAATGTCACAATCTGACCAGACCAAGCAGTGTATATAGGTTCAAATTACAGAGAATCGTTTGTGGCAGCCAGCACCTTCTCACAGTTCGGATAATTTTTCATAATTTACCCTACAATATCACTGGGAGCTTTGGACGACATGATTTACAAGTGTTTTATATGTGCCACCAGAATGACGCTCTGCAAGCATAATACAAAGTGACACATTGGATGAGCAGAACAGAACGTGTATTTAGAAAGTGTATTTTCGCCCCGAAGAACAAGAGCACCACAGTGCTGAATAACTGGTATTTATTGTTTCCCGACTCTATGGCACTCGTCTTTTCAACTTCAGAAGATGAAAGGCTGAGTGGATGGATGTGCCAGGATTTGAACTAGGTTCCATTAAGTCAAACACGGGTCCCTACAATGGATGTATTAGTCCACGGAGCAACCGGCCCTGGATATTTTCAATTTTTTTTCCCTACATTTTTATATTTTGCTAAACATTGATATACATAAATACCTCTAGGGACTTAACCTTAAAAAAATGTTTTTCCATTTTTCTTCAGAAATTGTATACTGCTCTACATTTCAGAAGCTTAATACAGTCATGAAATACTTTCCATTGTCCTTTGATTCTGAGGCTCAGATTTAACAAGCATTTGCAATGCAATAGGTCTCAAATTTATGCGAGTTTAAGCTATTGGCATTGTAAATGACAAAGCCCTTTATTTATGTTTTAAAAACGAAAACAAAAATAAAAGGCATGAGCATGTAGAGCAGTATACAATTTCTGAAGAAAAATGGAAAAACATTTTTTTAAATGCAAGCGTGAATTGGTCACTCAGCAAGTTGGAAGTTACTGTCTGTGTTCCAGAGTCGCTACCCCTCTCCTGCTCAGAGAGTGTTGCATTGCATTGTATCATCGATATAGCTCCCTCACACGTGTTGTGTGGGCGAAGCGCTGTTTGCCACTTCATTTAGTGTCTTTCAAAGGAATGGCTCACAGCGCATGTATTACATTTTCTGCGTTGTTTACGCGTGGGTACCATTGTCAGCCTGTGCCATAGGAGCCAATATCTAAATATGGTTGCCCCCCCAGCTCACATATAGCTCCAATACCTTCGGGTCGAGTTCCCGCTATATAATGCTGCAGTGGCTGCTGAAGTGAATGGAGCGTGAGGTCTATTGCAACTGCGAGGTGTACACGTTCTGTGAATGTGAATACGGCTTGCACTGCTGTACTTGAGCTGTGCCTCTTTTGTGCGTCCAACAGAAGGTGCATGGCTGTGCTGTTCCTATTGTGTGTTTGATAGACTTTTGCACTGCTGCTGTCTGTTCTTTACCGACCCTAGGTGGCGGAAGCTTGCTCACCTAATGAGTGTACTGTTTCAGTTCTAGCGCCTGTTATGTAGCTGTTCTGTGTGCTCAACAAGAGTGACTTTCTGGTGTCTCTCTGCTGTACTTTCTGCTTGTGAAAGGAAAGTGTGCTTTGCCTGTTTTAGCTGTGTGAGGGACGCTTGTTCAGCGGCTGCCTGTGCTTAATTTGAGCCGTTGGTTTTCGCCGCTCGGCAGAATTGTCAACATCGACACTTATGACAGTCTGCCAGGCTGTTAGTCTAATTTAGAAATGAGCACAAAAGTGTATTATTAATATGATATACATTATAAACGACTAATACCTCTGCTCAAGCCATTCTAACAGCTTTGGGTATTTGGAATGGCCTGACTAGTCGCACTTGTAGCAATGTGATGTTAGTAGTTCTCCTGGTACTATCATTGGCTGGACTCACAGGGGCAATAAGGTGGCGCAAGCTACAGTGGCCTCCTGACAAAGCCCTGGCACTTTTTTTTTTTTTTACAAACTAAGCACTTCTGCCTGCGCTGTATCTATTTACAGCACGATGGGGAGGTTACACCGCTCCTGCGTGTGCAGTGCCTGTTCACCGTACGCACGTGTGTAAGTAGGGCAATCAGCTCCGAAGGTTCCAGTTCATCTTATAAACACATGATTTTTTGCCAGACCTTCGGTTCTTCACAAAACCTGTAACTAAACAAATTTAATGAAGAAAAGCATGAATGTGGCACTTTTTTGTGAACAAGGTCGGCATGAGCAGTTCATTGTGCTCATTCGGCGCTTTGAAGCAGCAGGAAGGAAGCATGAGGCACTTTATACTGCAGTAAATAAATACATGCTGTACTGCACACTGCTTCCGCCGCCCCTTCTCACACAGGGCTAACATTAAGAAATGCTACGAGGAAGAGGTTTTGTTCCCAATTGTTTCAAAGCGCTGTCAGTTATAAAAGCGCAAACAATAATAAAGATTGGACTAGGACCACACAGCGTGTGAACGTGGTGAAGCCGGGCTTAGACAATGTGTCCTGATTCTGAAGTAAACAATACACTGCAACGATAGCAATTATCAATGCGAACACCGGTGACGCTCCTCTTGCACATGTTTTCAGCAGGCGCTGCCATGTGTGACCCCCAGCAATAAACCAGACGAGGTGTTATTATTGAATCTCGCTTTGAATCTCGGGTGAAAGAACAACAAAGCCTCATTAAGCAAATGGTCTTTTTAAAGGCCTGTGAAGTACTCGGGTGCGGCCGCAGTAAGACAGGCGGCAGGCCACAACAGCTCCTCTCCCCCCACGTGAGCCAGGCAGGGGTCCTGGTGTTGCTTGGGCCATTAACACCTCGGCTCCCCCATGTGCCTTACCGGCCCAGAAGTGGTCCTGGTGAACACAGAGTTTCGCTCCCGATCTTCGGCGCACAGATGGCTCCATCAAGTGGCCAAGTGGTGCGACAATTATGAAAATCAGTGACACTCGGTTTAAACCAGGTCAGCTGATTTTCATCCAGTAGGGTACTGTCGGGTACAGTCGGTTTTAACCGATTTCCGGACAGCCTAATTATAAATCTCTCCTTCAATATTTTTAAAGAAATAACATCGCGTTGACGACCGAGTCGACTGAGGATATTTTGAGTAAAGAGAAGATTTGATCTAACGCCGTCTGAAGACTGATAGTCTCAGTTAAATACTGATTTTATTGAAGGGAAGAAACAAAGTGTTTCAGGATCTATTTTGTGGTGCACCCATACAAGTGCAACATAAAGAGAGCTTCTATTAGTTTGTCTTGATAAAGATGGGATATAAACAGTAATACCATCGAAACGCGTCGGCGCAATTCTTACACAATTCGTGAAGGCCACTGGATCTGTAGATATTATAAGAATTTGTCTTTCATCAGATTCCAGGAAAACGTGTTCGAAACGAATGTGTACAACTTAATGACAAAATGTACTTTCTGTTTGTCTCTCTCTTTAATTTTAATGTATTTGTTCTTCTTACTGTGTAAGGATCTCTTGTGTGTATTAAATGCTTTGGATTTATTTTGTTGTACTAATTTTAACAATTTTTGTGTATGGGAATTTTTTTTTCTTTTATTGTATTAAATACATTGCTAATTTTATATAAATAAATCCTCTTTTCACTAAATTTGGAATACTTTTCACTTTTACCCTCTCCTTTCGGATGTGCGGACATTATGATAATGTCTACCTGAGTCTCTGGTTGAATGGTGAGCTGGTTGCTGTGTTTTTGCCTCCATTTTAATAAGTAGGTACCAAGGGGAAACCCTTCTTTTTACTAATATGTCAATATGACACTGAGGGGGTATTAAAAGTGACATAGATTGTTTGGCCCGCCCCTCATAGTGTATGGTATTATGTAGTACAGTACCCTATGTTTCCACAAGGCCCCCCTCAGTTTTTTCCACCAGGCAACAGCCCACCTTTTTAGGTCTCGCTGAGCCAGCGCGCATGCGCTGCTCTGCAGACATTTAGTAAGGGGCTTTTGGAAGTGCTGCCAGAGGCTTTTGCTGGCTACCAGCTTGAGTTCACGCGAGCGTGCATTCGCGCAGCCGCCATCTGTATTTCCTCCGTCACGGGTCATTAAGTGCATCGCGATCGCGATCACTTTCACTTTCGCGGCTTTGCGGCCGCGCCAATGCTTGTTTCTATTTGTTTACTTTTGCTATAATCGCGGCACCCGCGCTTACTTTAACGTTAAAGTAAAGCGCGGGTGCCGCGATTATAGCAAAAGTAAACAAATAGATTATTTTTCTATTTCTTTACTTTTGCTATAATCGCGGCACCCGCGCTTTACTTTAAGCGCGGGTGCCGCGATTATAGCAAAAGTAAAGAAATAGAAAAATAATCTATTTCTTTACTTTTGCTACAATCGCGGCACCGGCGCTTTACTTTTAACATTAAAAGTAAAGCGCTTTAACATTAAAAGTAAAGCGCGGTGCCGCGATTGTAGCAAAAGTAAAGAAATAGAAAAATAATCTATTTCTTTACTTTTGCTATAATCGCGGCACCCGCGCTTTACTTTTAATGTTTAAGCGCTTTACTTTTAATGTTAAAAGTAAAGCGAGGGTGCCGCGATTATAGCAAAGTAACAAGCAAATGGTGTAGCCAATAGGTCTCGCTTTTGGGACCTTATAAGTATTTAGTTATGCAACTGTTGCATGGCTAAACACTTATAAGGTCCCAAAGGCGAGACCTATTGGCTATGCCAATGCTTGTTTAGACAGAGGTTGTGGCAGAGAAAGAGGGTGAGAAGAGGGAACCAAAAAAGAGTACAATGACAAGAACCACCACAACACTCGGTGGAGACACGGAGTCAAACCAAGAAGAGAAATTAATTTTCAACCTCTCTTCCAGAGTACTCACAGAAACAGAAACCAGGGTCCTGCAGAAAGGCCTGGGATATGTACCAACACCCAATACTGACAGGTTCTGTGATAACTGTGAAATCCAGAGCTTCTTTCGGAAGGTACGCCTCAAGGCATTCTTCCATGGAAAATCCACTCTAATAACTAATGACTCTGGCCTTAATAACCCTTCAACTTTCATCCCCAGCAGCAGTATGGTACCCAACGAGGTGCTTACCTTTGAACAAGCCGTATTAAAAGACATTACAGGGGGTGGCACACCCACCCACTTCCACAATCTGTCTTCTTTGGAACTGACGGCTGTCAATTCCTTAGCAAATGATCCTAACATCACTTTCAAACAAGCTGATAAAGGAGATGTCACAGTGATCATGCCCACAGTGGACTATGATACGGAGTGCAACTGACAACTGAGTAATCGCCAATACTACACACCGATTACCACCAACCCCACGGCACGACTCACTACGACCATAACAGCAATGGTTCTTTACAGCCAAAACCCAGGGTTGAATAAGTAAGAAGGAAGCTGATTTCCTTATTAAAAAGGACCCCAAGGTGCCTTATTTCTACATTTTACCAAAAATCCGTAAGGGCACCTTTCCAACCCCGGGTAGACCAATTGTTTCAGGGATTGATTCCCTCCTTGAACCCCTATCAAAATTTTGTGATCACTTTCTGCAGCCACTAGTTAGAAAGACACCTTCTTTTCTGCAGGACACTGCTGATATCTTGCGCTTGATTGATGAGGTCCAACATACCAATGAGATCAATTTGTTGGTCACTCTGTATGTGGAGGCCCTTTATACGAACATCCCTCAAAGAGCTACCTTGAGCATTATAGAAGATGCCTTCAGCAACACAACTTGGGATTCTTCAACACCCATTCCCTTTGTCCTGGAATGTGCCACACTTGCTCCAACTGAGAACTTCTTTGAGTTTAAAAACCAGTTATACCATCAAACCCAAGGTACTTCCATGGGGAGTACCTTCGCTCCCAGTGTGGCCTGCTTGTATATGGCAGCATTTGAAGAGAGGCTGATTTTCAACACCTCTAACCCTTACAAGACCAACCTACTCCTATGGAAGAGATTTATAGATGATATTTTAATCTTCTGGCAAGGGGAAAGAGCAACCTGTGAGGATTTCTGCAAATGGATCAACACCCTAAACCCTTAATTACGGTTCACGAGTACCATCTCCCACACCAACATCCCCTTCCTGGACTTGATGATTAGGCTTACAGATGGCCAACTCAGTACGACCATCTACAAAAAACCAACGGACTGCAACAGTCTCCTCTTGTTTAGTAGCCACCATCCAAGAGCACTAAAAGAGAACCTTCCATTTGGACAATTTCTTAGGTTAAGGAGAAATTGCAGCTCTTTAGAGGACTACAAAGTCGAGGCAGAACAACTCTCTAACAACTTGAGCAATCGTGACTATCCTCACCGCAGCATTGCTCTCTCAAAAAAAAGAGCTAGGAACAACAACTGTGAGGCTCTACTGGAAAGAAAACACAAACAAACAACAGAGACCCTTACCTGTGTGACCACCTACACCCCAGATTCTAACAGAATCCATAAAATCATCAAAAAACACTGGGGTATCCTATAAACAGGCACGTTAGATCTGGAAACTCCTAGATTTGCATTTAAGTGACCAAATATCAGAAGGATATGCTAATCCACACCAGGCATAAACCCACTCCTACGAACCCACAAAGACAACTATGGGATCTCCCCCCTGTCAAAGGACACTTCCCATGTGGTTCTTGCACAGTGTGTACACTGACTGAGGTTACAAAAGTAATCGAATTCTCCAACTCATTTAAGTGGGAGTTAAGGACACACACTAACTGCAACACATCTAACTGCATCTATATGATCACCTGCCCATGCAACCTAAGGTACATAGGTATGACAGCAAGAATGGTAAAGACACGGATCACAGAACACCGGAGCAACATCAAGTGCCACAAATTAAACACCAAAATGTGCACACATTTCGACCAGCTACAACATACACCAGACACTCTACGTTGGGTTGTACTTGAGGCATATCCAAAAATGAGTAAAGGGTCACTTTTCATGAGAGAACAAAGATGGGTATACCGCCTCTCAACAGACAAACAGGGGTTGAACTGTGACATCCCATAGAGTAAGCTTAATAGATGAAACTACCTTGGGCACCTCTGGCTTATACCCCTCTTTCTCATCAGACCTCCTTGATCCCTTATACCCTGGTCAGTTTACCCTACAGATGAAACAATCTTGGGCACTTTTGCCTTAAATAACTGCCTCTTTTCACGAGACCTACCTTTACCCTAGCCAAATGTACTACATAATACCATACACAATGAGGGGCGGGCCAAACAATCTATGTCACTTTTAATACCCCCACAGTGTCATATTGAGATATTAGGCCAACAGGTTCTCTTTATATCAGAACATAACCTACACTGTGACTCGGTCTTTCACCCTCGATGGGTACACTTTCCACAAATATACGAGGAATCAACATCCTCGACGTGTTATACCGTTCACGCCCCTTCAGCAAAAGGGCAACTCCATGCATGGACCAAATAAACCCATAGACACAGACATGAGGGACTAACACACCGTGCCACTCCAAGATGGCGGCGGTTTGTACTTTACCTTACACAACATGGTGGCCATTTTTGCTGCCGATTATGTCTCAGCTGACATCCAAGTGCTCGCGAGCAGAACCCATTAGTCTCCCCGCCCACTCGCGCCGGACTGCCGGTAGTATTTATGAGCTTCCGACATCAGCTCACTACCTCTCGGTCCCCGGCAGCGAGTGGGTAGGTCTGCTGAATCTTTGCCATCGAGCAAACGTGAGTATACGCGCTAACTTTCATGGCGTTTGATGCGCCTCACCTTACTTTTTTCTTTCTCCCTTTGCTTCGAGCATACAAGGCACTTGCTATGTCTTCTTTTCTCTTCTTTTCCCGCATTTTTTGCTTCATGATTGTCTAATCGAGTAGGTCCTTAAAACTTTGTGCTTTTGTAACTCCGCCCAGGACACTAGGCAATTCCAAGTGTCAGTCCTGCCGGGCGTCGATGCTGAAAATTACCGACCCGAGTTGGGTGAGTTAATTATTTCTGCAACCATGGTGGTTGTTCCACCACACTCATTCAAGAGCCAGTATATCACCACAGTGTTCGACACTAACTTGGCTCTCACTTTATTTTCAATTGTTTTTAATCCACACCACTGTGTGTTTTGAGCATGTCATACTTCATGGGGACACATGTGCTTCGTATTGGACTGCATTAATGGATTCCTTGTCTAATACTTGTTTTTATCTTATTAGGTTGGTCATCAAATTACAGGTACCACACTATAGGTTTTTTAGGTTGGTTTATCAGGGATACATCACCAGACAACCACCTGCCGTGTAGATAGTTTTGTTTTATTCATACTGGTCCTGACGAATCGCAGCTAGATCTGAGGACTACTAGGCGAGAAACATGTTGACCACTTGACAGGGCGCCAATCCTGCAACCTTATTTCAGAAGTGCGCCACCTCCTTTTTGAATCAGGTTGGAAGCCCTATTGATTAAAATTGTTCTCTATGGTACTTCCAAATCCTGTTTTAACCTCCATTTATTCCTTCACCTACACTCCTTCCATCTACACACTTAGGCCCCTCATCCCCACGGCACCAAACGGCAAATTGGAATAAAAGATCTCCGCCAAAGAGCCCCTCATAGGGAGCCCGTCAGGTATTGCAGCGTCGACCTGACGAGGAGCATGCCCTATGATGAAGCATGACACCCAGCCGGGTGTGTAAGGGCCCTAATTCCAACAGGTGGAATTCTCCGTACCCCTGTAACCAGTGAGGACTTATGACCACCTAGCCCACTTGTCCCCCTGAACCAGTTAGGAACTGCATACCTCTTTCTATCTATAATTGTTGGGGGATGTATGCTGGACCTCTGATAAAGCCCCCAGTCCCTCTTTTTTGAGTTACAATAATTTGTAGACAATGTTCTACCTGTAACCAACAGGGGCCATGCAGTGCAGGGGAGATATGTTCAGTTCTTCGCATGATGAATTTGAGTAGATCAGCTTGATTTTAAGTTCTTTGCAACTTGCAGGTGGTTTGGCAGTTAGAGTGGAGTACACAGCTTTATAGAAGTCAAGTTTTGAAACTGTGCAATTTAAGGACCAGATGAACAGCCCTAAGTTGGAAATACCTAGTTTCTGGAGGAAATGCCGATCGGCTTCCAAGAAACAGGGTACCTCAAGGTTCAGATGGCTTGTAAACAAAATCAATGTGTTAATCAGGAGGCAGTGTGCTGAGTTCAGGGAATCCTCTCAAACTTAAGGATGCATGTTAGTTGTCCTTGGGTGCATTTCTTATTTATGATACTTCTTACATAAATCCCTTGCCCACATATGGGATTAGAGGAAAGGTTTTTTTTCAGATGCATTAACCTAACTATACTAGCTCAAAACCTAGTCATTGGGAGTCACACCAGCTATGTAACCACTGTCACCAGAAAACATTCCTTTAATTCATGTGATCGGGCAAAATGCAGACCTGTATCTAATTCAGAAATAAAATGTAGTAAACAAATTCCTCTTCTTAAAGGTTCACTGGTGTACATACAATATATCAACCTGTGCAGAGAATTATGTCCTGCACGTGAGCACACTATGATCAGAATGATGATACTTTAGTAACTACCAAGTATTAGTGCCTCTTTCTGCGCCCATTCCAATGGATGCACATACAAGTATTAAGTACTGAATCAGCTGTCAAGCTTGAAACTGCAAAGGGAAAGCTCTGGACTCCTTTCCTAATATAGGACACTCTTGTATTGGCTTTTCTATGCAGTCTCTTCTAGCTCCTACAGGCTTACGTATCAAAACACATAAATATCTCCCATCCTCTTTACTTCACCAGATGGCTCTGTTGTAGGACGCAGTCATCTCTCCTGAGGCATGATACTAGCTTCTATACATACTAACAGATAGATAGTTTTCTTCAATGATTTACGCAAGCAGAAAAGAGTCCAGTGTGCTATGCAGTGGCTGCATTTTCACTCTTTAGAGACATGAGCAGCGTCTGCTCTCTACTACTGATGTAACCATGGGGTACATGCCATTCATGGCACAGGGGTAACAATGCGATGCAGCTTCATAGTCCAAGAGCTGTTGTGCCAAGTAGAGCTGCAATCCTAGAATCACGATAACCAACATGAGGTTTTAAGATTGACAACTTGTTTAATTAATATAGATCTGGACCTGATGTGACTCACTGGGTCAAGCCTATGGGTACCATATAACTTCATATCACCAGGACACATCTTGTCTGGCCTGAGATTTCCTTTCACAATCATTGTTTTGAGGTGTTTTCAAATAAACCGAACCAAGGGTACAACCTCTGGAATGCACTAATTGCTAATTAAAAATCCATGATTGAATAAAGGAGTTATCTCCATTAATGCTCTTGCCACTTCCTAATATTTACAAATATTTCAAGCCTTCATCACTCTGACAACAATGGTCGTGCTAATGGTCTATTGCCATTCACAGAAGGAGAAGACATGGTAGAGATAGCTGCATACTTACCGGTGATTTGTTTTGATTTTAAATTTGATTTGATATGATTTTAAATTTATAGAGCACGACAATTACCCGAAGGCATCAAGGCGCTGTAGCCAACCGTCCAGAAAACCATGCCCTGCCTGTTCCAGAGGATTGGGGGTCGTGCGTCTTTGTACATCATTTGTGCTGTTTTGCTGATTCTAGGGGGTTAAACCTTGACACAGCAAATAAGCACCTCTCCTCGTTACCTTCACTGGATACGTTGGCGCATATGCTTCAGTCCCCCAGGGATGCCCTTCCATGGCACATGTTTGAACTTCCACATTCTCATCCCATTCTTCAGCAGCAGCTATCCAATGGCTTCATTTATATATGTCCTTGTGTAAGCTCAAGTATGAAAAGTGTTGGGTATTAGACGCTGCCTTTTGGAAAAGTGAAAACATTCGACATCTGCTCAATTGGATTTTTTAATTGGTTATTCAAGTTCAGTTGTTTTTTTCTGTACATTTCATTGCATCTTTGAGACCTTTTAGATTTACTGCAAAGAAGACACTTGGCTTAGAGTGCTGATTTGGGACTTGTTTGTGGGATCCATAGAAGATTTCTGCACAAGTGGGCTGCTCCCCAAGTGAGACAACAGTAATGGGTAGACAGAGGCATTGGGAGCTGGAACATGGAGAGGCATGGCCTAGGGAGACCCGGGACAGATGGTGGAGAGACATAGGGGTAGATATGAGGAGACACCGAGGTCAGAGACACACAGACAGCTGGAGACACATGGAAAAGCATGAGCAGGCACAGGCACTGGGAATCCATGAAAACTGGGGAGACACAGATTCAGGGAGACAAGGGCACGGACAACATGGAGAAACATGATCTGGTGAGATACACAAACTGGTCACATACAGAAACAGTGAGACACAAGAAGACACTTGCATGTTGACAAAGACAAGGAGACGTATAGCAGGGCACATGGGTGGACATGGACACAAAGGAGACATAGACACCAGAGGCTGTATTATGGAATACGGCGCATTTTCCTTGTTAGCGCCGGACGCACCTTTCAAAAGGTGCGTCCAGCATTAACAAGGATAGTGCGCCGTATTACATTGAATGCGCTGCCCCCAGGCCAGCCGCAAACTCGTGCTGCCCTGAAGGCAGAGTATTCAAGTGAAATACGGAGCGGCTTTGAAGCAGTCGCTCCGTGTTTCACTGTGCAGGCGGCAACCTGCTTGCACTTCTAAGAGGGGAGAGAGATCCCCTTGCAGGCGGGTGCAGTGAGTGACTGCACCCGCCTGCAAGGAAAGTTTGGGGGGGTCCGTAGGACCCCCTCTCCGCCTTCCAGAGGGCTGCCATCAGGGTTGCACTGACAGTGCTGATGGAGAGCGATGGTGCTCTTTAATTTGTAGGGGTGCATCATAATTAAGGCTCCCTGTTTTCCGTTTTTATGGATTTTTACAGATAAATACAGACAGAAAACAATGTGTTTTCTGTTTGCATTTATTTTTAAAAGTGGATAAATACAGAAAATTGTGCTTCTTTTAAGTGACTCTCTGTGCTGTCTTTCATGAATTGTAGGCCAGCAGCTGAGCAGATGGACAGCATGGGAAATTGAAAAACAGGATGAAATTTCTTTAAATAACTGCATATGTTAACATACATTTATGGTATAATGCTAGCATTTACCAGTGGATGTATTGGTGTGTAATATTTGGCATCTTAAAAAGCTAAAATATGACAGACATCAAAGTATGAGTGCGCGTCTGTCAGTTAAATAGATATGGAAATGTACAGTTTTACAACTTCATTTATACGCAGAACACAAAATAAATATGGATAAATACAGATAAAATGGGCAAAAAATAAATATGGATAAATACAGACGGAAATGGCCAAAAAATAAATACCATAAAACCGGGAGCCCTAATCATAATCACGAGTAGTCTGCACCTATATTTATTCCTTTGTTGTGTTAACATTTGGTCATTAGGATGTACTTTGTAATAACACGTGAAAGTGAAATGTTAGAACTATTACGTGCCATGTAAAGAAATAACGGGGCAGCTGTGTTTTGAATAATGTAATCGTTTTGTAATTGATTAACGAAGTTGCTCATTTATAATGTAATGCATAGAGATAAACGTGCACCAGATTAAAGTTGTACACGGATGTGCAACTTGAGTTTAAATGTGTAAAAGTTATAGGCTGCTTATAATGTTTTGCGCATTCAAATGTGCTTATGTAACGTGATGCTTAAGGAAAATGGTTCATTTATATGTATTTTCGTAGGGCCCATGTGCTTCATTCTTATGTTGGCCGATTTCTGTAGGCCTAAAATATATTCTCCCTGACGGCTCTCATAGTGGGGTAAAGAGATGAGTTTTATGTGTAGGTTGGATTTGTTCTGTTCTCACGTTTCTGTTGCAGGTGGAGAAAGTCGTCTTTGTTAGTTAGAATAACGTCTTTTGTTTTAGGAGTTAGATTCAGGGAGGAGAAGATACTTTTATTCAAGAATGCTGATAATTGGGAGCCGGTGTTCTTTCTCACTGAAGGAGGCCTGAGAATCAAGGTCATCGAGCCAGGAGCTGGGAGTATCGAAACCAAATGGAAAATCACCTATGAGAAGTGCCCGGCAGGATGAGGTGATCGAGATGCAAGCAATGGGCATGTTTTACGTTTTGCATTTTGAATTAGGGACAGTGCCCATGGGGTTGAGTCAGGAGAGGAGGTGAGGAGATCGATGAAGAGGGAAGGAGCATCTTAGAGCGAGCTCTGTAGCTTTGGCTACTTGACCCATACAACGTGAGTGCACTTCTTAGGAAGTCTTCACTAGCTGACACCTTTTCCTGATCTTGCCTGGGGAATGCTAAGTAGGGATGTCACAGTAGTAATAGTGTAGGGATAGACTAATGCTTTTCATTTATTCTCCCCAAATGAAGACAGATCTTGATGTGGGGGCAACCATTGCCTGTGTTCTGATTCTGGAAATTGTCATTCTTTTTAAGATTCAGCGTTTTCGTCTTGCCCGTAGATTTGGATTTGTATTAGTTCCAATGCACTTTTACGACCTCGTTTTGAGGTGTCTGTATGTTCAGTTATTTTTGGCTTTGTAATAAACCCACTAATTGGGAATTTGGAGTCTGTGATTCTTCAGAGTCATGGTTCTTTAGAGTTGTTAATGTTGCCTTAATGAGTTATTTCTCCCCTCTACACTTCTCAGCAGGCAACAAAGATTCATTGACCAAGGGTACCAGAGTTAATTGGTAGGGAGGAACTCGGCCCCATCAGTTGGTAGCAAGGGGACGGTTGCCTCTGCAGTGAGGGTAGAACGTTAGGGAAAGTTAGTCTTAGAGCCCCAAAGAACCCAAAGCTTGAAAGCCCAGAGGATCGAGAGCGGAGGACGACGGAGTTTGGCGCAGACCGACGGAGAGTGACGGTGTGGCGGAAACAGCGGTTCACAGTGGAGTGAGTATGAATAGGGATGTATGTTAGATTGCGGTGATGTTTTGATTGTGTGATGTCTTGCGGAGTTGGGATGAGAGTCGAGTGATTGTGGTTTCGGGCCGAACGCGCACGGTCCATGTGATTTGTTTTGGTTTTGTGTCAGGCTCGACGAGTAGCCCAAGATCCCGGGATAGGTTTGTGGTGTAGAAGACACCAGTGTTGTAATTGTCTGATCAGGGTTTGCGGGAGTCATGGAGCGCTATCGACAACCCACTCGTGATAGGGAAACGTGTGGGAGAGAGCTTGATAGAGTCGCGTGGTAAACTAGTGCACAAGGGCCGACCACAGCGATTCGAGTGCCCGACGCAGGTCGTGGGTCACTGTGTGTGAACGATCTTGAGCGATTGGATCCTATCGATTCATTTATGACTGTCCGGCCGTTCGTGGGCAGATGGTCTGAGGTGACTGTCCGGTCGTTTGGTGGACAGACTGTTGCCAGTGGTGAGACAGACAATTACTTGTGAGACTGTCCGGTCGTTTGGTGGTCAGACAGTCGGGTATGTGAGTGTCCGGTCGTTTGGTGGACAGACAGTTACTTGTTTCTATGAATGAAGTGTGTGAATGTGTAAGGAAGAGACTGTGAAGGAGCGTGAACTGCTGTGTGAGGAGGAAGAAGTGACGTTGGAGGGCGCAGCGCTGCAATAGGTCGGTTGGTGTAAAGCCGCGCTGGGATTGGTGGATTGTCATCAGGAAGTAGAAACGAAAACATCTTGTGAGCAAAAGAATTTGACTCAATCATGCAATGCTGTCTTGTGGCTCCTGGCCTCCTGGCAGGTCTGGCTACGTTACCACGCCTGGCTGCCATGATGACTCTTGCGCACGTTACTATTGGATGTTGTTCTGTCGCCCTCTGTTATTGCCAAGTTGTTCTACAATAGTCTGCATTTTCTGTTTCTCACCTTTTCTCCTATTCCCTTTGTGGGCTCAGTCTGAACAACAGTTACAAGGTCGAATAACAAATCCCTGGTTTCTACTGATTTGGCCTGTCCCTCGCACCTAGACATAACACTTGTACAGCTGCCATTGAGAAATTAGTGTGCTTTTAATAATGCGCTCGCTTGCTCTAAGATAGCACTTGGAGACGACCTTTCCAGAGAGAAGAGCTGTGATTGTTTGCTGATGTAGTTTTGCATCAAGAGACTGAGGTATGGAGGTTCGCTAGTCAAAGCCCAAAGGTCTTCTATTATTATAATAAACTAGCTTCCAGCACGGGGAGGGTGGTAATGTTAGTTAGACATATATCCACTGCTTTATGAGATGCTTTCCCCGTTCGTATTCTATGGAGTTGTAACTATGCTGATTATATTATTCATATGTATTATGCTAGTAGTACTGACACGTGTACTGTATCTTAGAGCACGTAAGTTGAAATAAACATTTTGAACTATACAGTGTCTCTTATTACGCACGTTGTGGACAGGTACGAGTGTGACGAAAGAGTGTTCTTGCCTCTGCGAGTCCTGAGAGAGAGATACCGTGTTCTGGGTTGTCTAATTATTGGTACATTGGTGCTAATGGGACGCTAAGGCTAGTTGGGTTGGGGTTTTGGGTGCTAAGGTTTATGGTTGGCTCACCACTATATT
Source organism: Calotriton arnoldi (assembly GCA_963921515.1). Taxonomy (NCBI): domain Eukaryota; kingdom Metazoa; phylum Chordata; class Amphibia; order Caudata; family Salamandridae; genus Calotriton; species Calotriton arnoldi. The sequence continues at coordinate 1,784,490 of CAWUFW010002012.1, forward strand.
CCGAGGTCCTATTATCCTGTGCATAGCTCTGTATGTGCAGAAACCTTATGACATGGCGCAACCAACGAGTGGGGCAGCTTACTAGCGAGACGCTTGAGTAGTACTTGTGCTTGTCCACACAACCCTCACGTACGCTTCCGGAAGCGTGTGTGACGGCGATACCTCCTATATTACAGATTTTGTAGGTTCTTTCAAGCTTGATGTTATTAAAAACGGTTTCTTAAATATAACCCTTTTGTGCTGCCTCGTGTAAGATTGTTGACTCGACCCGTTAGTAATGGCGGGTATAGACATAGCGGCGCATAGCCGCACAGCACTCCGGGATCACTTACGAGTGTATGGAGTGCCAGACGCGGGAGTTGACCTAGTCTTTGTGGTTCAAGCCGATCCGGCTTTCCACTTTGAAGTGTTCTACTCTTGGATCACTTTCCCAGCGGTGGATGCGAACGATAATCTGTTCCATGCATATGAACCCACCGTTGTTCCTGCTGTCTATAGACCTTATACTAATCTTGAAGTACCGCTCACGGCTTGGCAACACCGTGTTTGGTTTAATGGTGCCCTCCCACAACCGACTACCACGGTTCGTTTAGGCCCCTTATCTATAGCGGGGGCCACTTGGCCTGTTTTGGCCGGGTACACCCACATCCGCTTTATATGACAATACCAGTCGCGGAACTGCGCACTATGTATGCGGCCTTGGTGCAGGTGCATCGAGCGTTAGTGCGATATGTTACAGGCAGCATCCATGGAGCCGCTCCTGGAGTGCCTGGCCAACCAGCTGCTGCAGGCGGAGTGACCATAAGTCCCGTCATTGTGAATTCTGTGATGGGCAAACGGCCACAAAATAAGGATGATTTTCCTTATTGGCTTGCAGAAAAGTTTGATCAGTTGGAGGCAGTTTTTCCACATACAACTCCAGTGGATAAACATCGTATTTTGACGATTAGTTTGCCAAAAGACTTAATTCCCGAGTTGACAGCATGTGACAACTGGGGTAGGGTATTCGCAGCAGTATATTCTAAATGTTTTGGTACTCCTTCCATGACAGTTCTCCCCTCTGTAATTAAAAAAGTACAGGATGAACACGGCCCTGAAGCGGCTGTGGAATTAGGGATGAGACTAGTGGGAGTGTTTGAAGTAGTAGCTGAACTGATCCTTGCGAATGTCAAGGGCGATGCAGTGAACTTTCAAGTAGCTAACGCTTTGGCTTTGGTCCCAGAATTGGACAAGCCTCGAGAATTACCGAAAATTATTACCCAGGCTTACAAAACTATTGGTAGAAACAGCCTGGGTAACAAGCCTTTTGCAAAACTGCAAACACAATCGCAACCACAACAACAACAAACCAAATCTCAATCTAAGAAGGATGAGAAACCAGTCTTCACTAAAAAGAGCTGGAGGCTGAAAAAACAGGGTAAGCAACAGACAAAGCCGGGATCGCGAGGCGCATCCCCGGTTTCAGTTTCTTCTGAACGTACTTATGATTTACGCGATAGAGCGAGAATTAAGTCACCGGATAGGTTTCAGATCCCTGATACGCGTTCTCCTCGTTCTTCACAGGCACAGATGTCGTCACAGGCCGGTGGAGGAGACCGCCAGGATAGAGGAAGGGCCCGTGAGGCCCCACAGGGACGAGACCAGCCTCGACAACAAGTCAGAGGAAAAGAAGAAGACGCTCAACGTTTTCGACCACAATTTCAGAAGAAGAAAGTTGCCGCTGTAACAGCGAAATATGCCACAGACGGTGAGAACGAGACTCCTGAATTGGACGTGGGCAGTAACCCTCCTAGACAGCGCCGCGTAAGTAACCATAGTGCGGGAGGCGCTACGTCCTCATATGGAGGCGACAGCAACTGAAACATTCATTACTGTTGAAACAGCAGACACCAGAGTGGCACCCCCTGACAGACTATTTAATATTGTCCTCCAAATTGAAGGTGATATACAGCGAGTAATTAAAGGTATTTTTTGGGAAAATCTGACCTCTTCATATGATATTTTATTAGCAGAGGCGGATTGGCCACCCCCATTCGTACTTGCTGCGCGTAAAGGGAGGAGGTAATCCTTCCGAGCTTTTCTCGACATGTCCCAAAGGACAAAGCAGAGGCTCTTGCAGCAGAGTGGGCTGTGTCCCTGGCTCCAGCGTTATTCTGCAATCACGTGGGTTGGGACGAAGAATCTCCCCCATGAAATACCTTTGCGATCGTTGCCGCAGCCACAACCCCAATATCCCATAAAACGTGAAGCCAAAGGCCCAGTTTCCGAAATTCTGACACAGTTGGAATATCAGGGAGTAATTGAACCCTGTGTATCACCTATGAACAATCCCCTTTTCGCGGTTTCTAAACCCGATGGATCGTACCGTTTAGTATTGGATTACCGGCATTTGAACTCTCATTGTCGGACCTTTGCGGTGCAAAATACCCATAGTTCTGCGCTTGTAGACAGTCTTGTTCGTAAAAAATACAAAACGACCCTTGACCTTTCAAATGGATTCTACACGCACAACTTAGCCCCGGAGAGTGGCCAATGGTGTGCCTTTACTTCCGGTGGTAAAATGTTCAAATTCAGGCGTCTTCCTATGGGCTACAAGAATAGTCCAGGCGTATTCGCCGCTCGTGTTGTCTCTTTGTTAGACTGCATCGATCCAGACGCCTGTTCGTATGTGGATGACATTTATCTGACAGACGATGAATTGTTTCCGCATCTGACCCGGGTGGACCGCATTATTCTTGAATTTGCGGTTCAGGGATACAAAATTAACTTTGCCAAATCCCATATTGCTGAATTTACCGTTTTGTTCTTGGGCTATGAGCTCAACAATGAAGGTAAGGGTTTAGCCCCCATTTTCTGGAGAAATGTGCACTTCTGTGCCCTCCTACTAATCTGAAGAAGCTTCAGTCTTTACTGGGTTTTCTGAACTTCGGACGTACATATATTCCCGAATACGCCCAGCGTATCAAGCCATTGTATGCTTTGATACAACCTACTTTTTCGAAGTCTTGCTGGCTTCCGGAGCATACCTCCATTCTGCAGTCTTTGCAGACAGACCTTCTTGAGTCTAAATACCTTTTGACGCGTGATAACCACACAAACCTGGTGATTAGAATCATTCCAGGGGCAGTGGGTTTCACGTACTTAACCTTTAATGAAGGTGATACAGTACCCATCGCATACAAGTCACATCTATACACCTCTGCAGAAATGAGGTTCTCATCTGTGGAGAAAGTGCTAACAGCAGTGCAAATGGCGATCCTGAAGGAGCGCGCACTGGCAGAAGGAAAACGCATTCTGGTGGTAACACCCTATCCTGCCCTAGAGGCAGTGACGAAAGCAAGTGTTCCGAACTCTAAAGCTTTGCACCCCCGTTGGATTCAATGGGCAACATCTTTGACGTCTCCGGATGTCACTTTCATTTTCTATTCTTCTCTTCAGACTCAGGAGTTTTTACAGTATGAATTCATTCATCCTCCTCCTTTGTCCTTATTGCCGCTTGAGGATTACGACTGTGTGATCTACACCGATGGTTCGGCACAACCGGCCACGGGGTCCAAGCATGCTTATTCAGCCGCATGTGCTATTGTTGCAGGTACGTTTGTGAACGGAAAGTTCAAATCCACTGTGGTGCATACACAGGCACTCGGGGACAGTACCGCACAATTGGCCGAGTTGCGTGCCTTGGTGCTTGCGCTTGAGTTCGTAAATCCTGATGTGACCACTTTAATCGTGTGCGATTCTTACTACTGTGTTCAATCATACAATGACAATCTGTTCTTTTGGTCGCAAAATGACTATAGAGACGCTAAAGGTAACACAATCAAGCATAAAATGCTTTGGGTTAGGGTGGCAGAATTACAAAGACGTCTGCCACTCACACAGGTGGTTCACACCCTAGGCCATCAGCGAGTGGGCGCACACGCTGTTGGTAACAGTCTGGCAGATGAAGCTGCCAGATCAGCAGTACTCACGTGTTCAGTAGCAGCAGTTACTAGATCCATGTCTAAAATAGACACTGATATCTTGGCAGCTATTGCTGCAACAAAAGAAGGAGTGAATTACCCTAGAGGTTTCCCTTCTAAATATTCTTACCAGATAGGTCCCGATCAGGCTCCTTATGTAACAATACCTAACGTTGGGGTTCGGCTGATCCCCAACGCGGACCGCAGACTTTCCTTGATGGCAGCGGCACACGAAGGCATGGCTTCGGCGCACGCTGGTGTGTCTGCGACAATTTCCATTTTGCAGCAGCGTTACTGGTGGCGTGGTTTATATAAAGACACACGTACTTATGTGCTTTCCTGTGACGTTTGTCAACAGATCAAGCCTTCAACAGTCACAAGACCACCGCAGACCTCGCTTGCTATTCCAAACAGACCCTTTGGGTGTGTTTACTTGGATCACTGCGGTCCATTTTCTTCAGACACTGCCTATAAATATATCTTAGTGGCAGTGGACTCGTGCACACGGTTCATCTGGGTCTGGCCACAACGGAGTGCTGACGCACGAAATGTCATTAGGGATTTGCGTGTCTTTGTGGGAATTTTTGCATGCGGCACCTTCCATTCTGACCAAGGTCCGGCGTTTGCCTCTAAGGCTTACAAGGACGCAATGGGCTCCTTAGGGGTGCGGGTGAAATTTTCGTCTCCGTATAGGCCTGAGGGCAACTCTATCGTTGAACGAATGAACCGTGACTTAAAGCAATCCTTGACAGCTAGAGTTATAGGTACTGGCAGGAACTGGCTGGCCCACTTGTATACTGTTCAGCGTGCACTTAATAATCTCCCTAGAAGGCCTCTGGGTGGGCGGACCCCTTACGAAATGCTCTTTGGCATACGAATGTTTGTGCCTGACCTTGATGGTCATTACGAGATCTTTGTAGGGGAGATAGAGGAGTGGTAACTCGAGTAGCTGAGGAAGCACCACCTGAGGACACTCCAGCTCATTACATGGCCACAAATGTAGGACTTCATACCATAGTTTTTTTTTTGTAAATTCTTTTTTATTAGAATTTTATTGTATACAGATTACAGACACTGTAATTGATTGTTAAATGTGAACAGTAGAGTTTGTACATGCAATGTAGTGTATTATCGTATCAACTTCAAGCATTATCAATAGTTGTTGCTGTTCTGTTACACCTCATGCTTAAAAGTAGTAAAGAAAAGGTTCGTAAGGATAATAAGAGCATTTGTCTACATGGTGTACTTCATTTGCGGCACTTATCAGCTATGATGGTACTAGAAGACAAGACGTAGTGTATTGCAATGGCGGACGTAATGTTTAACGGGGTGAATTCAACTGGGATACACTGTATAGGAGGATCTGCTTTGTACTAAAGGTGGGTGAGCTTTGTGGTAGGTTTGAGAATCTAGGCATTATGGGCCTGGGTTCAAGAGGGAGTGGCCGGTATGGGCACGAGGTTTGATATTTGTGTTTGTCTGGTGTCCGCGCTCTGCGGGCTAGCTGTCGTCAGGGGGGATGTTCCGCGTATTGTTTGCACGCGCTTCCTCACGTGTGGTTTGAGAGGGGGATGGGGTAGTCTGTGTGGGTGGTGCATGTGTCACCTCTTGTTTGAAGTAGTTTGTAGTAGTGTTGCCCACTGCATAGATATGTGGCGCTTACGGGTGCCCCGGATTTCTTCGACTCTCAGTGCTTCCTCCTCTAATGCCCCCCATTTACTGACTGCTCCCCTCCAGGCCACCAGCGGGGGTCCCGTTGGAGTCTTCCAGTGCATGGCTATACTTCGCTTGGCCAGTAAGAGGGCTAGGGACGTGAACCGTGTCTCCACTCTGTGATGTTTCGGACGTTTGATTATGCCTAACACACTAGCTTCCCATGTGTTGGTATCAGTGAGTCCGGTCACCTCAAGTAATGTGGTATGTATCGCATTCCAGTAGGTCCGGAGTGACGGGCAGCTCCAGAACATGTGGAGAAAGGATGCTCTTGGTTCGGATCATCTAGGGCAAATGAATTGTGTGACTGGGTAATAGCGTTGGTGGGTTTCCGGTGTTAAGTATGCACGGTGTAATATAAAATATTGTATGTTTTTGAAGCGGTAGTTGCAGTATACTTTTTTGGGGAATTCTAGTGCTTGTTCCCATTCTTTGTCGTGGAGGGACCGCTGAAACTCTGTCTCCCATTTTTCTCGAAGTGGAGTGAGCGTGACCACGCCTAGCGCTCGGATTGCCTTATACAGCCATGTCACTAAGTGTCGTCCGGGGCCCATCTGTAGTATTGCGTGCAGGATGGGGTGCATGGGTGGCTCCGTGTCTATTGTGTGCCAGACGCAGTGACAATCTGCCAACAGTTGTCTATGTATGAGAAACTGCCCCTTTGGGAGGTCCGTATCTGCTGCTAGTTCTGTAAATGACAGTAGTTGGCCGTTTACAAACAGGGAGCTTGCTTCAGTGATTGAGTGTTTGGTCCATGTGTGCAGGGCTTGTACTGTGTAGTGAGTACGGCCTCTGGGAAGACCTACCAAGGGCAGTAGGGGGGAGTACAGGGGAGTACAGGGGAGCACGTGCCATCCGATGCACACGTTTCATACAAGTGTGCGCTACTGTTAATTGTAGCGGGCAGTTCAGCGTGGGTTTAGCTCCTGGTATTAACATGCGGCGGATTACTAGGACAGAGATTGGCCCTCTGTTCGTGTGGGTCTCTCCCAGTGCGCGTCCTGCTGTCCACCGTGACATCCATTGCAGCTGGGCCGCTAGGAAATATGCCTCAAAGGAGGTGGCTCCCAGTCCCCCTTGGTCCATTGGCAGCTGTAGTTTGGCCAGGGCTATCCGTCTGCGGCCCGCCCCCCAAATGAGAGTACTGAGGAGAGTGTCTAATTCCTGGTAAAAAGAAGGGGGGGAACCACTGGGAGATTAGTGAAGTAGTAAAGCAGTCGCGGGACTAGAATCATTTTAGCCACCGCGATTATCCCAATGGGGGCCAGTGGGATTGTTTTCCAGAAGTTGACCGAGGATCGGATACCTGCTAGCGCCCTGCGGTGGTTTCCATCATATATGTCTTGTGGTGTGTGGTACAGGTGCACTCCTAAGTAGCATGTTGCTTGAGCGCTCCATGCTATGTCCATCCCTCCCACTTGCACTTGCCGGGGGGGGGGGGAGATTGTCGGACAGCGGGTATATTGTAGATTTGGCCCAATTAACTTTTAGGCCCGCTACGGCCTCAAAGTTTTTCAGGGTAGTGAGGATCGGGGTGAGGTCCAATGCAATGTCTCGGACGTAAATGAGCAGGTCGTCTGCATACAGCGATACAGCATGTGTAGTACCTGCTATTGGGATTTCCATTGCTCATCCTCTCTGCAAAGCCGGATCGCGAGTGGCTCCATCGCTATGGCAAATAGCAGCGGGGAGAGCAGGCAGCCCTGTCTTGTGCCTCTTGATATCGGGAATGAGGACGATATGTGGTGCCCAAGCTTTACTCTGGAGGTCGACTTGGTGTATATGAGCTTAGTGTAGGCTAGTAGGCGGGCCCTATTCCCATCCGCTGTATAACCTCAAAGAGGTATGACCACAGTAAGGTATTAAAGGCCTTCTCTAGGTCCAGGACCAGGCACGCCACATGGGGGAAACGGTTCTGGACCTGATCCTGGACATGAAACAGCCGCCGGATATTATAGGAAGTGTTCCTCCCCGGTACAAACCCGCATTGGTCCTGGTGTATTATCGTTGGAAGGATTGTGGAATATCTATCTGCTAAGATTTTCCCATAAATTTTATAGTCTGCGGGTAGCAAGGCTATGGGCCGGTATGATCCTAAGTGGTAGGGGTGCCTATCAGGTTTTAGGAATGAGACTATTACTGATTCGCACATGGATTGCGGTAGTTTGCCCTCTTTCAGTGCCGCCTTGTATAGTTCTACTACTCGGGGAACCAGCTGGGCCGAAAAGGTGCGAAAGAACTCTAGTGGTAGGCCGTCCAGGTCTGGTGCCTTGCGTGTAGCCAGGGTCTGTAGTGCCTGCTTGACTTCTGTTCTGTTTATACGCTCATCTAGGGTGTTACGGTCACTTTGCGCTAAACAGGGTAAGGGGTGTATATCCAGGAACCTGTCTAGCGGTTCTAGGGCTACTGGGTCAGCGGCGGCGTATAGCACTTGGGAGTGGACTAGGACTCCTTCTGTAGTGCGTATCACAGTAATCGGTTGCACGGTGGTGTCTTGTTTCACGAGCCAAGCCAGCAGTGCCCCTGCTCTGTTACCTTCTTTGTGTACCTTAGCCGCATGTGCTCTGAAGTTATATCTGGGAAGATCTGCGAGTACCTCCCCGTACGCAGTCTTAGCTTCTGCTACTTGGAGCGGTGTAGCTTCATTTCTATCTGCTGCCTGTGTCAGTGTGGCTAATGTGCGTTCCCTCTCCACTATGCGTCTCTCCAAGGTTTTACGTACTCCTGAGATGTGTTGGATGCACTTGCCCCTTATTACTACTTTCAATGCGTTCCATTCTACTGCTCGGGTGGTTGCTGTGTGGGCATTTTCACGAAAGTAGTTTTGTATATGTGTTGCTTGCGTTTGCTTAAACACTGGATCCTCTAGGCATTCTCTTGGCAGGCGTCAGGTGGGAACCAGCAGCGTGGGTGGTCGCCAAGTTAGGGTGATCGTATGGGCATCATGATCTGACAAGACCCGACCCAGGTATTCAGATTCCTGCACTTTGGGAAGTATGGGGAGGGAGCATAAGAAGCAATCTAGGCGGACTCTGAGATCATGCGGTATCGAGTGGAATGAATATATTTGCGTATCGGGGTATTTGGAGTGCTAGGCGTCAGCTAGTGCCCATTGTGCTATCCATGTGGTAAAGCGCTTTGTTTGTGCTATCCCCGGGGAGGCTGGGTGTGGTGGGTAGGACCTATCCAGGAGGGTGTTTTGCACACAGTTATAATCCCCACCCAGTATCCAAGGTGCCTGGGTGTGTGAGGTTAATGGGTGGGAGAGGGAGTCCCAGAATTTTCCCTGTTCTGTATTTGGCGCATAAAGGCTTCCCAGTAAGATTGGTTGGCCATCAAGTAGCCCTTGCAGTAAAGCATACCGTCCCTCTGTGTCTATTGTTCTGGACAGTTCCTGGAATGGAACCCCTGGTCGCAGCTAAATAAGTGTTCCCCGCGCGTATGCAGAGTATGTCGTGGCTTTTCGAGTTCTCCTGCCACTAGGTGAGTCTCTTGCATTAGTGAAATCTGCACGTTCTGCCGTTTTATGTAGGTGTATACTGCGTATCGCTTCCGTGCTGTGTGCATACCTCGCACATTAAGTGTGAGGATGGTAATGTTACCCTTATGTGTCATGGGGTATTCGGGGGGTCTGGTGTGAGATATTGCGATAGGGCGCGGATCCGTGTTGCGGCCCATGTCCCTCCTTGTGCTTGGCCCTGTTATCTCGGTTTAGCTGTAGCGCCTCATCTACTTGCGAGTAGGTATACAGTGTAGTTTTGGGTGACATAAAAGGGAACAACAACTGGGGCGGAATACAATCCCAATACTGGGGACATATCGCAACTGGCGGTACATCTAAACTTAGCATGGTGTATAAAACTCTAATGTATTGTGGAGGTGGCGGCATGCGTCTGTGAGGCGGCTCTATGAGGAGGCACTTGCAGGATTATTGCGTGCCGGGGAGCTGAGTGAAGATCTAATGCTGGCTGTACGTTTTATTCTATCATATATATCACAGTGGCATTACAGCGCGGCTCATTCAACTACATAGTACATGGTGTCAGCCGTCACTAGGCTATATCAATGTATCGACTGTCTGTGGTGTGACCAGTGGTGGGGTCATCGAGTCTACCTGCGACATTGTCTCTTCACTACCTTCTTCTTCTCCCGACGAGAAGATTTGTGGACCTTTGTCTGTATCTGTTACGGGCGGGGGTAGTCATAGCTCTGCTGTGGCTTGTAAGGCTTTCCTTCGTTCTGTTATGATTTGCTCTAGGTCTGGCGATCCTATGGACTGGTTATGAAGTTCAGGGTTTAGTTGTCTGCTTTGTCTTTTGGGGCGACGCCTGTTGCTTCGCTGTGTTGGGGGACGCCTGACATACTTGACGCTTGCTCTTGGATGCTTGTAGCAGTTTTGGTCCGCCCAGTCGTGGGCTTTCTCTGGGTCCGTGAAGAAGACAGTGGTTTCTCCATGTATTATTTTAAGACGAGCTGGAAATAATAATGAGTACAGGATTCCATCTTGCTGAAGTCGTCGCTTTACTTCTAGGAACGAGTATCGTTGCCGCTGCACCGCTCGGGAGTAGTCCGGGAAAAGCATTATTTGTTTATTCTCGACTTGGATGGGGCCATGTAGTCTGGCTGACCTGAGCACAGCGTCTCGATCTCTATAGTGTAAGAACTTCCCAAGCATCGGACAGGGTGGGGATCCAGGCAGAGGTTTTCGGGCCGGGACTCTGTGGGCTCTCTCTATGGAGAAGAATTCTGTACGGTCTTCGTCTGGTGTGAATGACTTAGTCCATGTCTCCATGTATGTGATAGGATCAGTGCATTCAGCGCCTTCCGGAAGCCCCAAGACTCGAATATTGCAATGTCTTGATCGACCTTCGAGGTCATCTATGCGTTCCTCCATGGTCGTCATCCGGCCCAGTAGCGTCTGCAAGGTCTCTTGGTGTGTTTTGACTGAGGGTTGCATAGTGGCTATTGTTTTCTCCCTGTCCGACCCCCTGTCTACGAGCTTGCGGTGATCGTCCCGGAGTAAGCTGAGATCTGTAGCTACGGTACCAAATCGCTCTTCCATTGATACTCTGGAATGTTCGATGGCTTCCAGGACCTTGTCCATCTTTTCGGAAAGAGTCAGTTCTGGAAGAGCTGTTGTATCCTTCTGTGACATTTTGGTGCCCTTTGGGGTTGTCTTGTGTTGCCACCGGCGTCATCTTCATACCACAATTTGGCTCCAAAATTGGCGTAAGATTACCGAAAAGGAGGGAGATTTGGCTTTTCCACGTTCTGGCTCATTTAGATTAGAGATGTTATACCAGCTATGGGCAGTGATGACTTCATTGCGACCTCCACCCAGACCAACACAGTTTGAGGCTTTAGATGCATGGATGAGAGCAGCACAGGCAAAGAAGAGGGAGCGAAGTCAAGGAAGGATGAAAAAGGCGATGAAGGCATATCAAGATGCGCGTTGGGATGCGCAGTTGAAGAGGTGGAGAGTAGACACTATTGAAGGGGAGAGACTATTTCCACTGCTAGTGAAAACAGGAGATGCTCGGAAGAGGAAGAAAGAGGACTACAGTTACACCGATGACAGTCTGTTAGATAGGTTGCTAGTAGAGCGTCCGCCTCCATACAATCCGAGTTCGGAGGAGGGAAGGCGAGCGCTTATGGAGGGAATAGGAGAACCACAGGTAAGTCCTAATGCAAGAGTAGTGGGAAAGATCTCAACAGGGATTGAAGTAATTGTAACGCAAACATTGAGGAGTGCAGAGATGAGTGGAGTGCACGCTGCTACACAGTTACCGGATGCCCTTACGGTACCGGTCACCATTGGTCCCATAGTGTCAGTGTATGATCCAAGTCAGGCAGAAAATAGTAGTCAAATACAGTCAGCAGTAGGAGAGGGTACCAGTTCTGGAGGGAACGCTGCGGTGAGCGAAGGTGGTCCCTTTTTGAGACCTGTAGAGGCTAGTACTCCATTGCCAGCCACAGCGGACTCCTCTAGAGGGCATATTGAACCTCGAACGATGAGATCAGTGTCACTCGCAGATTCACGTTCTGACTTGAGGATGTGGGAAGTCCCAGTTAGAGATCCCATGGGAAGGACGACAGGAGGAGTTGATCAGGGAGCGTCTGGGAGTCAAAATGTCCCACGGAATATGGCTGAAGGGAGCCACCGCGGAAATCAGAGCAGTGGAAGCAGAGAGCTGAGTAGTACATCGAGTCAGGGAACGATCAAAGCTGCTATAAGGGCCAAGGTGCTGATGTAGTGAGGTTAAAAGCAGAAGCAGATGAGATGATAAGTGGAAATTTGCCTCTGGAAAGGATGTAACTTTATGAACAAGATGAGCTGTTGTTTGTGGCAAAGGATGTGACCTGAAAGGCAAGAAAAACTCATGAGAAGTTGACAGAATTAGCACAGAGGTATGAGGTGGATTTGTCCAAAACGAAAATGTTACAGGGTGGACATAGGCTAAATTACAGTGATCAAGAATTGGAAGAGAAAAGAGTCATAGGATTGAAGACCCACATTCGAGAATTGATTGTAGGGATATGTGCGTGGAGCACGCTTGACAAGTGGGAGGAAAGGTGGTCCAAGAAAAAGAATGTTAAAAAGGGCATAGGAGATACTCCGCCTCCACGAGGGGGGGCAGCAGGAGTAGAGGCTTACCCGTTGCGAGAGGTACTGAGTGGAGGGTATGTGAATGTGCCTTGGAGTAGGGGGGATTTGGCAGCGTTTACAAACGATTTTCCTCGGCTGAGGGAAAAGCCCGTTGAGTGGTACAAGCAAATCGATCGCTTTGTCAAGATTTCAAAAGTACTGTGGATTGATTTGAATACTTTGTTTGACATTGTAGTACCAAGTGATTTGTGGTCTGCTTGTAAAATTGCTGTTGAATGGCCAACTTCAGAACCCGAACGAGACCCCATAACGCATGGTCCTTCACCCATAGTGATGAAAAAGTTTGAACAGGTAATTACATGGTTATAGTCCAAGATTTCGCCCCAAGATATTGATTGGGTTAAGATAGATCGAACTACCCAGGAACCCAAGGAATCAGTTCAGTCTTATTATGAAAGGCTCTTGCAAGCCTTTAAGCAGTATAGTGGATTGGACACTCTAGATTCAAAGGATATGGGACAGTTCGTTTCAAAATTTGTTTTAGGACTAAGGCCAGAGATTAGTTTTATGATCCAACAGCACTTGATCTGTTGGCAGAACAAGTCTGTGGATGAGATTCTGCGATATGCTAGATATTGCAGTGATGAAGTAGGCTCGAAGCATAGGAAGCTCAAGGATAAACTGATGTTAGTCCAGATGAGGAATGCGGAGAGGGTGGATCAACCACAGTCGAATGGAGGAACGCTAGGGCGAAGGCAGGGAAACAATCACGGAGGAGCTCAGAATGCGTCAGGTCAGGGAAGAGGAAAACCCGCAGACCCCAAATCGGGGGTAGACTTTGGGACCCTAAAGAGGACCACTGCATGTCATTATTATCACAAGATCGGGCACTGGAAGCGCGAGTGCAGGTCAAATCCAGCTAATCAGATCCCAGATGAGGAAGTGGCACAGGTATCTGAGACTGTAAATACAGTAGCAAGCCCCAGATCTGTGAACGGAGGGGGTTTGAGTCCACAAGTGCAAGTTTCCCAACCTCTGAGAACCCCTCAAGGAAATCGGACGTACCAGCAGATGCCATTCATCAAGACATTCGATGAATTCCATTCAGACCCGTTGCAAAAATGACAGTGCCTGAGGGGGGAGGAAGACTGTACCCTTGGAGCAGTCTTGGAGGTAGGACCAGAGAGGACCGTACGAAGAGGCAGATGTTGACTGTCATCCCATCACCTTTCTGATTGATACTGGTGCTACCTGTTCTATTGTAAGATCTGCAATAGTCCCAAACCTACCCCTCTTGGGACAATCGATCCAAGTTGTAGGAGTTGCGAATAAGAATATGACCAGTACACTGACAGATGAGATACCTGTGAGAATAGGAACTTTCCACGATCTATACCAATTTGTGGTGTGCGATTCGAGTCCAGTCTGTTTGTTGGGTCGTGATCTTTTGTGTAAATTGAATTGTACCATCTATTGTACGCCCAAGAGAGTGGAGTTGCAGACTAATGACGATGATGTTGGATTCAAACTGGCGAATCAGAATCTCTACCTAGAGATGTATCCCGTATTGACAGTCGAGGAATTACCACTCGACCTGAGAGACTCAGTTTCTCTGGATGTATGGGATTTCGCTGGCGAAGAGATAGGATTGATCAAAGGGGTTGAGCCAGTTAAGATTCAGATTAAGCCAAACACTGAGTTCCCAAGAACGCCTCAGTACAATCTGACGCCGGAAACAGTGGCAGGAATCAAGCCCGTAATTGAGTCTATGATTGAACAGGGAATTCTTAAGGAGATAAAGGGAAGCCCAGGCAATTCCCCTATAATGGGACTGCAGAAACCGAGTGGGAAGTTCAGGATCGTGCAGGACCTGCAAAAGGTCAACACGGTTGTAGTTCCATGTTGTCCTGTGGTACCAAATCCATCAATGATCTTATTTCAGATCCCATGTGAAGCTGAATGGTTTACCGTGATTGACTTGTGTCAGGCATTCTTTTCAATACCCTTACACGAGGAGAGCCTATTTTATTTGCTTTCCGTTTGGAGAATCGTGTGTTAACATGATGCCGTATCACACAAGGGTATACAGAGAGTCCATCGATCTTTAATCAGATCTTGAAAAAGAATCTTGAGAGTCTGGTACTGCCACAGAATTCAGTCCTTGTGCAGTATATTGACGACATTTTGATTGTGTCCGAAACAGAAGACGCTTGCAGGATTGATACTGTTGCCTTGTTAAATCACCTGGCAGAGAATGGACACAAGGTGTCCCCAAGCAAGCTACAGTGCTGCTTGACTAAGGTCCAGTATTCGGGTCATCGCATTGAGAAAGGCAAGAGGAAGGTGTCACCAGACCGTATTGAGGCGATCATGAACATGACTGCGCCTACCACACAAAAGGAGGTAAGGATGTTTTTGGTGATGGTTGGGTACTGTCGTCAGTGGATTCCCAACTTCTCGCTGAAGGCGAAACCTCTGCAGAGATTGACTCACAAGGATGTGAGTGATCCGGTACCATGGGATAATGACTGTTTGGTTGCCGTTCTGGAGCTGAGAGAAAGCATGTGTTGCTCCCCGGCTCTAGGAATGCCTGATTACAACAAGTCCTCCTCACTATTTTGTGAGCGAGAGGGTTGCGCACTATCAGTACTCACACAGACTCATGGAGGTGTCCGTAGAGCAGTTGCCTACTTCTCAGCTACCTTAGATCCGGTAGCTTCAGCATTGCCCGGATGTCTCAAATCCGTTGCTGCAACAGGTGTCAGCATTGAAAGGTGTGAAAGTATTGTGATGGGTCATCCTCTTACTGTTTATGTTCCACACTCAGTTGAGCTTCTGATGACGAGAACCAAAACACAACATTTGACAAATAACAGACTCACACACTATGCCTCAGAGAATGTGACTCTGAAAAGATGTTCTGTAATGAATCCTGCTACTTTGATGCCTCTTCCAACTGATGTTGTTGAAGATTGTGAGGACCATGACTGTCTCGATGTGACTGAACTTTGCACCAAACCGAGACCTGACATTGTCGATGAACCTCTGCCTGAATCTGATGAAATCTTCTTTGTAGATGGTTCATGTTTAAGGAACAATGTGGGTCATC
Source organism: Calotriton arnoldi (assembly GCA_963921515.1). Lineage (NCBI taxonomy): Eukaryota > Metazoa > Chordata > Amphibia > Caudata > Salamandridae > Calotriton > Calotriton arnoldi. Next base: position 1,799,881 of record CAWUFW010002012.1, read on the forward strand.
TGAGAGCAGCGTTTGCTGTATGTACCATTTCTGGAGTTGTGGAAGCTGCTTGTTTACAGGGATTATACTCCGCACAAGTGGCTGAGATCATTGCCTAGACACGTGCATGCCTGGTTGCTGATCAAATCTGAGTCACCATCTACACCGATAGCCAGTACGGATTCGGTGTGGTTCATGATTTCGGACAGCTATGGTCACAGAGGGGGTTCCTCCTAACGTCATAAGGATCTCCCATCAGAAATGGGGAATATGTAAGACGACTGTTGGAAGCTTTGCAACGTCCAAAAGAAATTGCTGTGGTGAAATGTGGTGCTCATGGGAAGGGAAACTACTTTGTGACTCTTGGCAATAGGTATGCTGATGAGGTTGCACGTTTCTGTGCTGAACAAGGATGCATTTTCACTGGGGAGTACACGGGGAGACCACAGAAGGAACCGATCTCAGCATGATGTTAGCCATAGCGGACACTTGGGATGAGGTCAAGCGTCTGCAGGGAGAAGTGTCAGGACAGGAAGAAGCTGGTTGGATCAAAGCAGGTTGTGAGAAAAGGGATGATGGTATTTGGGTTTCAGCTGATGGTCGAGCAGTGTTACCAGATGATTTACTGAGCCCTATGGAAAGACAGATTCATGGAGCAGTTCACATTGGAAGGGACGCTATGGTGCGAGTGTTCAAACAGACGTGGTTTAATCCACGGTTCCGTGCGTTTGCTGAAGCAGTGTGTCACAGATGTGTTACGTGTCAACAGATGAATGCTGGAAAGAAAACTGTGGTTGCATTGAGTCACATTGGGAGATCGGAGGGACCCTTCAACAGGATCCAACTTGATTTCACAGAGATGCCCAGGTGCAACAGATTGAGGTACAATCTGGTTGTGGTGTGTGTTTTCTCACGGTGGGTAGAAGCTTATCCAACATGAAGGTGTGATAGTCTCACAGTAGTGAAGTTGTTGCTTAGAGAGCTCATTCCTCGGTTCGGTTTGAGCAGAGAGGGAAGCTTTGTATCTGACAGGTACAGACATACTATGATAAGGTCTTTGTGGGACAGAGCGTATGTGATCACATTTTCACAATTGAGGCCACGGCAAAGAAGTTCTTGCAAGACGCGGTGCAGGTGGTGCCAAATGTGTATTTTGTTTGAGGGAGGAATGCCTATGTGAGATTGCCACTGAATTGGTATGGTACTTGTTACGTGGCTGTCGTGTTCCCCAAGATATACCACGTAGAGGATTTGTGGCCTTTAGAAGGTGGATTACATCATAGAGAAAGGCGAGGTGAGAGTGTAGAGGAAATTGTTGGAGATGTATTTGGAGCAATGATACCAAGCATGGGAGTGGCTCTGAATGATGTAAAGATTAGAAGGTTGTCAACTATTGTGGATAAGTTGTCAGCGAATACAGCTCAGTCTTTGTTGCTTGTAGATGGAGAGATGGTGTCGATAAGGGCTATGGTGATGCAGAATCGTCTTGCTCTAGATGTTTTGATAGCAAAAGAGGGAAGAGTCTGTAAAATATTGAGGATCTAACAGTGCTGTACTTATATACCGGACAATAGCAAAGATCTGAAGAGGTATATATGTAACATCACTGAGATTCACCATGAGGTGCATGATCCGGCTACAGAGGGTGTTTGGAACAAGGTTGGGAGAGGGTTTGGAAAGATTGGAAGTTGGTTTGCCAACCTTGGAAAAAGAATTCTTGGTTACATCTTGAAGCCCATCATCATAGTGGTGGTTTGTGTGATTATCCTGTTGGGACTAGTAAAAGCTTACAAGTGGCATAAGGCAGGACAGGCTGAGAGATCTCTTAGGGAACGTGAGAGAAGGATGGAGAGACTGCAGGACAGTCACTATGAGAATCTCAAAAGCCTAGAAAAGTTCCGGCAGGGACGATTGGCTATGACTTTTGTTAAGGTCGGTTCTTTCTACAAGGAGCTGTGATTGATTGTGATGACACTTGTCATCAGAGGGGGGAACTGATTGAGAGCGATGGTGCTCTTTAATTTGTAGGGGTTCGTCATAATCCCAAGTAGTCTGCACCTACATTTATTCCTTTGTTGTGTTAACATTTGGTCATTAGGATTTACTTTGTAATAACACATGAAAGTGAAATGTTAGAACTATTACGTGCCATGTAAAGAAATAACGTGGCAGCTGTGGTTTGAATAATGTAGTCGTTTTGTAATTGATTAACGAAGTTGCTCATTTATAATGTAATGCATAGAGATAAACGTACACCAGATTAAAGTTGTACACGGATGCGGCAACTCGAGTTTAAATGTGTAAAAGTTATAGGCTGCTTATAATGATTTGCACATTCAAATGTGCTTATGTAATGTGATGACTTAGAAATGCTTAAGGAAAACTGTTCATTTATATGTATTTTCGTAGGACCTATGCGCTTCATTCTTATGTTGGCCGATTTCTGTAGGCCTGAAATGTATTCTCCCTGACGGCGCTCGTAGTGGGGTAAAGAGATGAATTTCATGTGTATGTTGGATTTGTTCTGTTCTCACGTTTCTGTTGCAGGTGGAGAAAGTCGTCTTTGTTAGTTAGAATAACGTCTTTTGTTTTAGGAGTTAGATTCTTTCTCACTGAAGGAGGCCTGGGAATCAAGGTCATTGAGCCAGGAGCTGGGAGTATCCAAAGCAAATGGAAAATCACCCATGAGAAGTGCCCGGCAGGATGAGGTGATCGAGATGCAAGCAATGGGCGTGTTTTACGTTTTGCGTTTTCAATTAGGGACAGTGCCCCAGGGGTTGAGTCAGGAGAGGAAGTTAGGAGATCGATGAAGAGGGAAGGAGCATCTTAGAACGAGTTCTGTAGCTTTGGCTACTTGACCCATACAACGTGAGTGCACTTCTTAGGAAGTCTTCATAAGCTGACACCTTTTTCCTGATCTTACCTGGGGAATACTAAGTAGGGATGTCACAGTAGTAGTAGTGTAGGGATAGACTACTGCTTTTCATTTATTCTCCCCAAATGAAGACAGATCTTGATGTGGGGGCAATCATTGCCTGTGTTCTGGAAATTGTCATTCTTTTTATGATTCAGCATTTTTGTCTTGCCCGTAGATTCAGATTTGTATTAGTTCCAATGTACTTCTACAACCTCGTTTTGAGGTGTCTGTATGTTCAGTTATTTTTGGCTTTGTAATAAACCCACTAATTTGAAATTTGGAGTCTGTGATTCTTCAGAGTCATGGTTCTTTAGAGTTGTTAATGTTGCCTTAATGAGTCATTTCTCCCCTCTACACTTCTCAGCAGGCAACAAAGATTCATTGACCAAGGGTTCCAGAGTTAATTGGAAGGGAGGAACCCGGCCCCATCAGTGCTCCACCTTTTAGGTGGCACACAATCAGTGCGCCACCTAACAGGTTCTTTGCCTCCACATCTATAATACGGCGCAGGAGCAGAGGCAGAGGGATTCCCTCATTTGCATGAGGACACGCCCCCATGCAAATGAGGGAACACCCTCTGGTGATAGCGCTGACGCTATATATGTGCCAGCGCTATCTGTATTACAGAAAGGGCCGCACAAGCATCTGCGGCCCTTTTTGTAATACCAAAGTGCCCCGGGGGTGTGCAAAGCGAGTGTAATGCCCGTCGTGCCCCCGGGGCACTTCCATAATACGGCCCCAGGTGGCAAACACAGAAACCGATTTTGACTCTGGCAGACTTGGATACCAGGAGGCTTTGGGAGAGAAGGCAATCACTTGCTGGAAACAGTGAGACTGTGAAAGCATTGGCACTGGGGAGATGCAGACAATAGTGAGATGCAGAGAGACACGCAGAGGAAAATACTAATACTGGGGACAGTCCTACATGAAGACAGTGGCATTGGAAAACGTGGGCACTGGGGACACTTGTACAATGTAGAAACACAAACACATAGAAACACTGACCCTTCTGTAGAGAGACACAAGACGAGGGTCAGGATTCTAGCAAAAATGGGCACACATGGAGAAAGGGAGACATTGCCACTAAGGGGACAAAGTACTACAGAGTAGACAATGGGAGGGAAAGGCACTGGGGTGACTAAGACAGATGAGGCCACAGAGACTAACACATACACTAGCACAGATGACACCAAAGGGAGTAACACATACACTAACACAGATGAGGCCCTTGGAGACATGAAACTAGGAACACAGAGGGAGACAGCGAGACAGGGAGATTTGTACACAAGAAGACACAAGCTTCATAAAGCACAGGCATTAAGGACACATGGACACTCCATAGATATTGAAAAAGGAAGACATAGACCCAGTAGGGACATAAACATTGAATAAACATGGACCCTGGAGAGACGCAAACATTGAAGAAACATGTGCAGTCATTATTATTCATAAGGAGACACTGTCACAGAAGGCATGGACATGGAGAGGAAGAGAGAACCAATGACACCAATAAAAACTGGGAGAAAGAAATAGGGAGGCAACGAGGAAGAACTGAAATGGGATTCTTGAATGCTGATAAAAAACAGACTCTGTATGACACAGAGACACCAGTACACACTGGATAGACACAGACATGAAGAGACATGGACATATATGGACATGGGTAAACAAGAACAGAGTGGAAAACCAGGCGGTCTGGAGAGATACAGAAATATAGAAACTGAAGAAATGCAGTTAAATGAAGACAGCATGGGCATGAAGACTTGGGGTCATTGACAGTGGGAGTCATGGACATGGCATTCTAAAAACCCACCCTAGTCTGCCTGAAACTTCAAATTTAAGAGACAATGCACACCCCCTAGAATGTTCACATGACTAGAAAGCATTTGCAATGGTAGAAGTGTGGTGTGCTAATCCAGAGTAAATCAACATAGCATATAGATGTGAGCGCTTCCATAGGTATTCAAGCAGCAGCAGGTAAACTTCCAAATGTGCACCACTGATACCCCAAATCCAAATAAAATTGAAAAAATGGCATCAGAAACTACTTAAACATCATGAAGTGCCTAAGCATATACTTGACTACATGAAAGAAAGCTTCTTTTGTGTGAATGGAGCAAAAACAGAGATCATATTACTGAAGTGAGCTAATCTCAAGACGTCTCCTTTCCATTAACCTACCAGTCTAAGGAAACAGCCAACCAATCCATAAAAAGTGAAAAAGTCACAATCATGTTCGACAAAGTTCTAGTATTTGTGTCTCAAACCAACACAATGGTCACAGGAATCAGCATTTGTCCATCTCTGGAAATCCTCCTACTTCTTCAAACATAGTATCAGTTGGGGCTAGAAACTATCTTGGAAATGGTACATCTAAACTATTGTTAGGTGATGTAGTCATGACTCTCAAAAAAGCACACAACAATACCACAGTGGCTGAAGAAGCAGACCTTCAAAAATAACTGAACTTGCAAAAGTGGATCATGTCATAACAACCTTAAAAGCACTTTGCTGTCTTCATTTGGGTTCGAGGATCATGTGACAGAAACTGTGTTTCATGAACAAGGCATATTAGAACAAAGGCCATGGACACTTGTAGAAACTAGCCAGCTATTATACGCCAGCCAGAACACTATGCCTTCTCTTATCCGATCTACCAATAAAGCCTTAAAAGCCAAAAACATAGAGGTGGATCACTGACGGCTGCAATGTCAATGGCGGTGACTCTTTGCATTGTTTGGATTCTAGCTGCACTTTACTTTAGTCTACGCCTGCCTATCACACTGATGAACTACTGGGGCACTGAAGTGGCTGAAAGGCTATGTGAAACTAATGAATACATCTGTTAATTGAAAGCCCAGTTTTGTGGAATGGATGTACTGGCATCACGCTATATGGGCACTCAACTGACATCAAACTTGAGTTGAACCGGGGGGCGTGGTTTAGCCGTGCTGCAAAATGGCCGTATAGTGTGTGAGCTCTGCCGGCCGAGCACACAATCCTTCATAAACCACCCGTTTCAGAAGCCATCCAGCCGGGGAAATGACCGCAACAGTGCGAAGGCCTCCTTGGCGTTCCTAAACTGAAGGAAAGACCGACGTACGGGTAAAAGCAGAGCCACAACCGCGGGTGGCCGCCGCGGGCTGATGAGGCCCACCGACCTGGAGCCTCCCGCGAGACGTGGCAGCGGCCCTTCGTGAGAGGCAGCCCGAAACTACACACCGACGGGGGGAGGAAGGGTGTACACGCACCATCGGTGTGCCGGAATCCCCTCCTCGCCCGACAGGCACCTGCATGAGAGAGGCACCCCGGGTGGCATAGGCAAGCCCTAGATGCGGGCTGCCTGAGTCCGGCGCTTGGGGCAGGGTGGCCTGTGCAGGCATTGGGGACCAGGCGGCCCACTGCGCCCTTATGCTGGTGCATGGTTCGTGTCATACAGCGCTGGAGATCCGCGACATCAAAGAGAAACGAATCGCCTACCTGCTGCGGTGAGTCACCCTGCAACACGCAGCCAGCCCTGGAGGCGGGCTGACTGAATCCAGCGCCTGAGGCAGGGAGACCCGTGCGTGTGCTGTGAGCCGTGCAGCACACTGGGGCTCCTCACCGGCGCTGGGCGTACACCACCCGGCGCCGAAGACAGAGCTGCGCCGGGGGAGCGCAGGACTCGTCGCGAGGTCCCGAGATGATGACCCTGCTACTGTAAGACGGTGAGGGCGGGCGGGACGGATAGCGAGGGATTGGAGAGGTGGCCTTGCGACCTGGAGACACTCAATACGCTGCCTGGCAAGGTCTGCGACTCTCTGGCAAAAACTGGGGACCGCGCTGCAGAAACCCATCCCCCTGCTGGGCCGATAGTGACTTGACCGGCCCGGTAGGCCAAGAGACACAGAAAACGCATCAGGCGCTGGAGGGGATAGACAGCATAAACAAGGTGGGCCCCCGGGACGCAAACACCTGCAGGGAATCGGCGGTGCCCTACAAAGATCCTCCAGTCAGCATCTTCAAAATAACAGACATTGGATCTCCTCCCCCTCTGCCCTTTCACATGCAGGGGGTGGACGACTGGCGACGCATAAGCCACCAAGCGTCGAAGGCACAAAAGTCATTCAGAAGCCATAGGCATCGCATAGACACCCCAGCTGCCTGAACCGGCGTGTAGTGCCGGCGCGAACCGGGCCGCCATCCCTTGCGCATACTCGCCACCCTCACTTGCAGACGATTATGGGCAAGACGGAGGGAAGACAATCGAAGCTCCCCTTCGAGAAAAAGCGCAGCGCCAGACAGATGGACTCGGAGGTGGACAAAGATGCTGCAACAAGCCCCCCGGAAGAACTTGACGACCAGGATCTGGACACTAAAGAAATCCTGCTGGAAGTCAAGTCAAGTCTCAAAAATATAGATGCCAAACTTGACCTCCTCACTGCGCGCTTAGACAAAGTGAAGCACAGAGTCGATGGTCACGACTCCCAACTTGAGCAACTAGAAATGCGCATGAGCGGAGCAGAAGACAGTCAGACCACCACATCCAAACACCTCCTGCGAATGGACAAGGTCCTCGATCTGATCAAGCAGAAGAATGAAGACCTTGAGGCTCGCTCGAGGAGAAACAATCTCCGGATCACGGGCTTGCCGGAATCCACAGCCATCCCGCGAATGGAAGACTTCATAGAGACAATGCTATGTGACCTTTTCGGACCCGAACTGTCCCCAGTCTACATAGTTGAGAGGGACCATAGAACCTTGGGCCCGTGACCGGCTCTGGGGGCAACACCCCGCCCGATTGTTGCACGGCTGTTAAATTACAAAGACCGCAACGCAATCCTCCGCGCAGCAAGAGAGAAAGGGCAGATTCAATACAAGGGTGATCAACTATCCTTCTTTCCAGACTTGAACTCTTATCCCCCAACTACAGATTACGCCTCATACATTTTAAATTTCTACATCGCATATACCGCACCCCTGCTCCAACATACAAAATGGGTATCTCCCCGATTCCCACTGCGCCCGATACCACCTGCCGGAAGCAGACTTCCTCCACCTTGCTTGGCGATGCCCTGCGATTGCCGCCTCCTGGGCGGAGGTATTTAGCACCATTGGGAAGATCATAGATACACAACTAGACCCCTCCCCACTGGTGGGTCTCCTGGGATACGTGGGGGACGGTGACCGGGGTGTCAGGAAACTGGTGGTATTAATGCTACTTTTAGCAAAACGCAGAGTCGCGATGAACTGAGGGAGAACCCGGGCACCACAAACTCGAGACTGGCTTAAAGACACTGCATACTGCCACGAGCAACTGACCAGCTACTGGGAACTAATGCCAATGAGATCCCGCCTACACGACATATGGGAACCCCTCACCGTCTACCTCCGACTAGCAGAACCCCCACAGACAGACTCAGCCGAATAGATTTCAACTCACGCACCCCACTAGACAACTAGTTTATTTTACTCATTACTTGAACACTTCGCCCCCTGCTCCCTCCCTTTACATCAGCCCACCGAGTGGCCTGATGTTACACCCCAGTGTAATACGGGAAAGCTGCGGGCGGGTGGTGGGGTGGGTGGAGGAATGCTGCGGTCTTCTCTATGATGTCACATATGTACGAGCCTTTATTTCAATGCGACCCCGGACTGTAAATGTTAAAAATGCAATAGTACTCACAGTGTATGTGTCATGCCATTTAAACTGCTATTCACACAATGTCTGTAACAATGCCAACCAGGCTGTCTGGTTGCTAAAGACATCTTGGGGACATTCAGAAAGCCTCCCAGGGAATGCATTCCACTTGTTGCTTACCATTGGCTTTGTGGTTTGTAACTCATATTTTCAGTTTTTCCATTTGCTAGCTTTATTTGTTTTAGGATATCCAGGTTCAGTTCGGCCCTCCCAAGGAGCAAAGCCTTTTCACACTACCTCTCCTTGTATTCTTTCACAAGTGCTCCTTTCTGTAAACAGGCCTGTAAAACTTGTTCTTATCTTGTCACATTTGCTGTGCATTCAAATTCAGAGGTGTCAGGCTCTGTCTTTAATGGAGCTTGGTGTTTACTTTTCTTTTTCTGACTTCAAAGTGATAGGATTTATGTGAGAATCTTGCTGGATACTGGGGGTAGAGGAAAGGGCTTTTTTCTAGCACACAACAACATTTAAATGAACTGCGCAAGTGTTTCAAAATACTTCAGAATTAGTGAAGCACAAATAAAGCAAATTTTTTGTTAATTCTGAAGTGTGTTGGAAACTAATACTTTAATATGATCAAAATAAATCAGTACACTAGGCGATGCCATTTCCACACATTATTGTTTGTGTGCTGCATAGGTTTATTAGTAATACTGTGTGTCTGTTTAAATGTAATGGTCATTTCAATTGAAAATTCATTTGTCTGTAATGGCAGTACACTACCACACCATGCATAAACTCAGTGGCGGCTGACGCATTAAAAACAGTGGTGAGGCAGGTGGAAGGGGAGCGCGGGGATGCGACAGGAGGGACGACGCAGGAGGTGGGGAGGAGCGCTGGGATAATAAAAAAAATGTAAATAAAAATAAAACTTACCTGATGATGATTCTGCCGCCCAACCCCGCTTACTGGTCCCAGCAGTCCCTGGGACAGCATTGGACTCCCCATCCAATCCCCGCGCTGCTTTCAAGCATGAGAGTAGCACGGGGATAGGTCTGAGTGGGCTGGATCAACGCTCGCTCAGGCACAGGGAGTCTGTTCTGTTTCTCCAACCCAGCTGTACAATACAGCCCCTTTGGAGAAACCTAAGTGCACATGTCAGTTTGGCCAGCATGAGACGGCCGGCCAAACTGACATATGCACTTAAAAGTGCAAAACACACTCCTCCCCCCTCCCATGGCCCTGCCCCGCCCCTCCCTGCACATGCTGCTGGCTCAGACAGCAACTGAAAAATAAAACGATAATGAAATATCATTTTACTTTTCAGCTGCTGGCTCTGAGCCAGTGGGACGATGCTCCTCTGCCAATGTGGAGGAGCTGCCACTGCATACGCTACTCTATGCCACTCCACTCTACTCTGCACCACTCCATGCCACTGCACTCTAATCTGCACCACTCAATTTTACACCTCGCCACTGCATTTTACTCCATTCTGCACCACTCCACTCCACGTCACTGCCCTCTACGCCACTTCACTCTACGCCTCTCTACTTTACCCTGCACTACTCTATATCAATGCACTCTTTGCCTCTCTATTCTACACCACTCCAGTCTAGGCCACTCCACTCTACTCTGCACAACTCCACTTTACGCCACTCCACTCTACGCCACTCTGCAACACTGCATTCTATGCCACTGCACACTATGCCAATCCACTCTTTGCCACTGCACTCTACTGTGTACCACTCCAGTCTACACCCCTGCACTCTATGCCAATCCACTGTACGCCACTCTATTACACTCTACGCTATGCTGGTGTAAAACATGGCTAAACACATTAGCAATAATAATTTAATGGTAAAAAAGACATACAACTAAAACATATTTATTATTTAATTAGGAAATATTTCAACAACTATTTTTAATTTAAAAGTTAATGTAATGATAATGTTTATTAAAATCAAATTACATTACTTTTAATTAATGTTATACACCACTTTTAATCATTATTAATTCATGATAAAAATATATTTTACTTTAGGTGGATATTTTTTCTTCAACTTTACCTTCAGAAAAATATTTTTCATATAATTTAATATATGTAAAATAATGAAAGATGTTATTAAAAATTTAGAAAAATAGTGATGTAGCATTTTTTTATTTTGTTATACATTTAAAATCAATATATGGAATTAATTTGCATTCATATTTAACATAGAAATGTGTTCACTATATTTTTCCAAGTTCAATAAACTTTCTTACTTTTTCCTATACTTACCATACGGAGAGCTCTGCCCCAACTGCAGTCTCCCTTTAGTAAAGAATAGGAAAAGGTTACAAAACATCTAGGGCTTGGTTTGAGTGGCATATATTCTTTGTGACTTTATTGTATGTCTTCACCCCTTCTAAATAGCCCCATTTCTTCCTTGTTGGTTAAGTATTGTCAGCTCTGGTCTCATCAACTTTTCTCAATCAAGGCAGACATCTAGTTTACTTTTCTCCCATCCCAAATGTCCTTCTTGTGTTTTTACCTTACCGTAGATGGGATTCAATTGTTTGTGTTGTTGGCCAGTTCAACCAGTAGGAAAAAAGCACAAAACTGGAGTTACAAAGAACATGTGCCCTTCAGATGTTGATCTATTGTTTGATTAATTTTACTTTCACAACTTCTTTCACGATGTAGGTTGAGAGTTTGGAGTTCTGGGTTCATGCTGCCAGTGTTTTGACATATGTCAAAATGTTTGTTTTTGGGTGTTTTATGCTGCCTTGCTCTTCACTAAGTCCTTTGCTCTGTGCTGATCAGAGGTCTTTATTACTTCCAGGTCATTCCTGGAGAGATTCTCAGTTCTGCAGCCCAAGAACATCTTATCTCTGTTACAGTGTTGTCAGCACAGACCACTTCCCACACCTCACCCAGAGCTGCCTTCTTGTGGATGATCACTCGAACACTTCTTTATGAGATCCATGTTCTCTTCATTAAATTAAGGCAAAGGGTTTGGCGTTGGTTTAATTATTCTTCACTTATATTTCTCTGTGATATATTTGGATTCTTGTGATGAAAAGAGTGTGCATAGATTTGCGACAGACACCTTCTCTTGGTTGAAGGGGAGAGGGAGAGTGGTGTAACATGCTCTAAGTTGTATCATTTTACAATTCTTGTGGTAGCAGGTTTGGGTTAAATTTGTGCTGTCACAGGGGTAATGTCCAATTAGGTTATAGTCACGCGATGGGTCTCTCTTTAGGACTTGTGCCATGGGTGCCAATAGATGTAAGTTCTCCTGTGAATTTAGACTATGGGCCTTATTTAGAGTTTGACATACCGGATCCTCTGTCAAACCGTGACGGATATCCTGTTCCCCGTATTACAAGTGCTATTGGCTAAAATGGACTTGCAATATGGCAGATGGGTCAACCTCCATGTTTGTCACAGAATACCCCATCTATCAAACTCTAAATAAGGTCAAATTACATTTCTGAACATGTCTAGAATCTTTCACTGCACATCTGACAATGCAACCTGTGGTATATAAGTGGCCACGACTGTAGTCATGTTTGGCTAGATTGAAACAGCTTTGTTTTTATTTCCTTATCTCATTTTTTGGGTGTAATGATTGCAAACCTATTGCTTCAGGGGCGAACAGGAACAAAAATGGGCCCAGGGATCAAAATAAAAGTGAGCCACATTAGGGAACAAGATAGCTAAAAATGTGTCCTACATTTGCAAATCAGGCCAGTTTTGGTCTTGTATAGTCACTCTATGTGGGTAATTTGCAAGGAATGGGAAACTGCATCCATATTTGCTTGTTACAGGCAATGCTTGTGGTAATAACAGAGAAAACAACAGTAAAAACTGGTCCACTTGGTGGTCATAAAACAGACCAACTGCTAAAGAGCCATACCACACACTGACCTGTCAGACCAGTTCATCGGGTACTGCCTGATTGCCCAATAGGCTAATTTGACCCTGTATAGCTTGTCAAAACAGGCAATCATTGCGTCCTATTCAAGCCAACCCACTATTATTTACATTTAGAAGACTTGCTTTTCCACTGGTACTTGGAAACCTTCTCTAACTGGGAGATTGATCTCTACTGATAATAATAAAGCGTGCCTAGCCATGGGTTCTCTGTCCTCCTGCGCCAACACGATCAGCTCCAATTGGCTCACCTACCTCGCTTCAGCTACTTCCCATTCAGCTGGGCTTCATCACTATCCTACCAATTCACATCATACTCTTACTTCTTACTACACACCAGCCACTGCAGGGGGGCGAAGGAAACCTTTTTGGCACCCATTCCTTATTACCCCATGCCTCACACCTTGAGGTATGCTCAGCATTTGAAGCAGAGCTCTTGCACCCAGTCTCTTGCACACTTGCTAGAACAGGGTGTCTCATTGAATTAGCACCCAAATAAGCTGTATTGTGCCAATGACTGCTTTGAAGCAAAATGCTGAAAACAACTATATAGAACACAGGTCAGGAGAGTTAATAAGAAAATGAACAGCTTACAAGACAATCTGCAAGCACTTTAAGTGGTGACGGATATATGTCTGATAAACTCAATTCCCTTTTAAGTTGTTTAGCAACAATATTTACAGTCTTTCTACTATGTTCACTGTTTCTGGGCTGTATTGGAGAACTTTGAGTGTGGGTTTGACAAAGGTGATCTCATCGAAACGCATTAACTACAATAAAGAAGCAACATATTACTAGAGTGCTGCTGTTTATGCCTTTTTTCTTGGATTCGTGTAAAGTCACCCTTTGCTATTTTCGATGGGACCTGTACCCGCCCCACAGGCACTGCATGTGCTTCACCATGTGTTTGAGGTCTAGGTTTTGGTTTGTGATAACTTTATCTATACCTCTTTATCAGCCCTTCATATATGATAGGGAACTCCAACACATACGGCTTATATGTATTTTGAATATTCCTTTGATTAAATACTTTATTTCGATCTACCAAGATCATAAAAGTACGACATAAAAACAATACAAATAAAAACCTCCTCGCGGAGGCACACAGACATTTCATAATAGGTCGAATAAACATTTCATATCATGCGACTAATCAACACATACAGAACAATAAAAAATGAAGAACAAAAGAAAGACCAACATTAGCAAGGTGATTTGTAATCTAAAAACATTAAAAACAACTAAAACCCAAACAAGGGTAAATCATATTTCTCTACCAGCAGTAACAGATTCAAGTTAAAGTGCTAGATCACAAAATGTGCAACTTTGCAATTGAGAGCTAGGCCAACACAATATAGTTTGCATCATACAGCCACACACTATTCAGAGGTTTATCAACGCTGTACTCTATCCTCTGCTGTTTTGATAAGTTTTGTGCACCTCAGCCATACAGACAAAAGGAATCTGGAAATTATGAAGACCATCAATCTGCTTAGGTCTGTAGAGAGGATTTTGAATGCCTCCAAATAACAGTCAGTACTCAGATTCCTGCACAGGGGACTAACCTCTTGATCCTTTCAGGATGGTACGCAGGGCAAAAGAACAATATATGTGCCAATGAATCTGTAGCCTCTCTGCAGACTGGGCATAGGTCATCCCCAATAACATCTCTAGATCATTTACTGCAAAATTGCCTGGTTGGAAGAGTCGTATGCCTGAACTGGATGTATGAATGAATGAAATGATATTTGTAAAGCGCGATGGCTACCCTGAGGCCTCCCAGCGCTACGGACAGAACAACCAATGGCCGAGCAGGTATGAGTATTAGACACCATTCCTGAAGAGGCATGTTTTTAGAAGCTTTCGGAAGGCCGACAGATTGGACTCACTTCGAATATGAAGCGGAAGAGTATTCCAGAGAGTAGCCGCGTTGTGGGCAAAAGACCGTCCGCCACATCTGACTCTTGTTATTTTGGGAGGTAAGGAAAGAAAGGCGGCCGATGAGCGGAGATTTCTCCTGGGTTGGTATGGGGTAATCAGGGATTGGATAACAGCTGGACCAGTCTTCCAGAAAGCTTTGTGGGCCAAACACAAGGCTTTAAACTGAATCCTTTCTCTTATCGGCAGCCAATGCAGGGACACCAAGGCTGGTTTGGCGGACTGTCGGCGGGGAATCTGAAGAAGCAGGCGGGCAGCGCAATTTTGAATAATCTGGAGCTTATTGGTAGTATATTGAGGGGCTCCCAGATAGAGGACGTTTCCGTAGTCCAGGCGGGAGAGGATAAGGGCCTGGACCATGATCCTTCTGGCTTGGAAAGGGAGGAGGGGAAGGATCTTACGCAGCAACCTGAGTAATCCAAAGCAGGTGGCCGAGAGTTTAGCTGCTTGGTGGTTAAAGGTAAGGGAGTGATCCAGCCAGATGCCCAGACTCTTAATCTGATCTTTCGGGGCTGGGGCAGGTCCAAGGCAGTTGGGCCAAAGCAAGGCAGAGTTAAATGAGGGGGAGTTGCCCAGGAGCATAAGCTCCGTCTTGTCCCCATTGAGTTTAAGGCATGAGAGTTCCATCCATCTGGCAACCTCCTCTAGGCAGTAGCCTACACAATTTGTACAATTTGTACAATTTGCGTGCCAATGAAGGAGTGATTTCATCTATAGTTGGTTCATACCAGGGCAGTGGTTCCACATCAAGGAAGTCCCTCACCAGAAAACATCTGTTAAATATACACTCCAATGGATTCTTCATTCACATTGTGCTTTCAGATATTGGGCAATGTCTGGCCAGATGTGGTCTAATATGCCTATGAAAAGTCTACGAACTATGAAAAGCTAAAGGGCTACAATGATAGCACGCTACACCCTGTAGGGTGTGTGGTTGAAATTGTGTTTTCTTTGTTTTGATCCTATATGGGAAGTGTTTCCATGTCACGCGTGATGACCAATGAGGTGCGGTTCAGCAAGAGATTCAGATAGAGCCCTTGCCCTTCTTTCCTTTCCATTGCCTGAAAGAAATTCAGGATAATGCCGCTAGAAAAATTTCCCTAGAAGAACAAGTTACTTACCTTTGGTAACGCTTTTTCTGGTGGATACAGTATCTGCCTGTGGATTCCTCACCTTTTGAATTACCCCTGCACCAGCATTCCACGGAAACTTTTTTCTAGCTCTCCCACGTCGACGAGGACGTCACAATGGCACGGCTCCACTCGCGACTCTGTATGACGTCACCGGAGCCATAAGAAGACCTCGTCGGCGTGCTGACGTCAGTTCCACCCATTTTTTCCGTGCCTTGGAGGCGAACGTGTGGACCGACAACATATTTGGAGTATACACAGTATACGATATACACACAAATACACACAGTATATAGAAAAATAGGAAAAGCTAAAGAAACAAAGCATTTCCTAATCCCCAACAGCAAGGCAACCAAAAGACATAGGGAAACAACCATGTCAAATAATGAAAAACCCTTTCGGTATACGAAGGTGGACAATGAGGAGGAGGGTGGGTCAGTGAGGAATCCACAGGCAGATACTGTATCCGAAGGTAAGTATCTTGTTCTTCTGATGGATACATCTGCCTCTGGATTCCTCACTTTTTTAATTGAATCCCACATCAGTCCTGCTCCCGGAGGAGGGTGTCTACCTACTCATACCAAAAAGTCCTGCAGCACAGAACGTGCAAAATGGCCATCCCTCCTAACCTCCGAATCCAAACAGTAATGCTTCGCAAAGGAGTGGAAGGAGGCCCAAGTTGCCGCCTTGCAGATGTCTACAACAGGAACACCTCTAGCCAAAGCAGAAGATGACTTAGCTCTGGTGGAATGAGCTCTTATACCTTCAGGCGGCTCCTTCTTGGCCAGGGCGTAGCAGATCTTGATACACAAGATGATCCACCTGGAGAGTGTTCGTTTGTGGACAGCTTTGCCTTTCATACGTCCAATGTAGCCCACGAAGAGCTGGTCATCCAGTCGTAGGTCCCTCGTTTTGTCCAGATAGAAGCTCACAGTCCTCTTAGGCTCCAGGCGGTAAAGTTCCTCCTCCTCCTTGAAAGGGTGAGGGGGGGATAGAAGGTAGGCACGGTAATAGACTGCCCTAGATGGAAAGGAGTGACCACCTTAGGCAGGAAAGCAGCCCTGGTTCTGATAGCCATTTTTTCTGCATGAATGGTTAAAAACGGAGGTTTAGAACTAAGAGCCTGAAGCTCACTTACCCTCCTGGCTGAGGTAATAGCGATCAGAAAGACCGTCTTGAAAGACAGAAGTCTCAACGGGCAACTATGAAGAGGCTCAAAAGGAGACCCCATCAGGAAAGTAAGTACTAGATTTAAATCCCACTGAGGCATAATGAAGGGAGTGGGAGGAAATCTATTGGTGAGGCCTTTAATGAACCTCATAACAATGGGGGACTTAAATAAAGATGGATGGTCCGGCAAACAAAGGAAAGCCGACAAGGCTGACAAGTAACCCTTTACCGTAGCCACAGCACAACCCTGCTGAGCCAAGGAAAGAGAGAAACCAAGCACATCAGACAAATGGGCCTTCAAAGGATCAATGGACCTCTCTCCACACCATTTCACAAATTTGGACCTCCTAGAGGAATAAATAGATTTGGTGGAGTGTTTCCTGGATGATAAAATAACATCCACCACATCCGGTGGGAGAGAGAAAGAACTTAGATTGCCCCGTTCAATCTCCAGGCATGAAGGTGCAGGCTCTGGAGATGAGGGTGTAGAACCTGCCCCTGCGACTGTGAGAGGAGATCTGCCCTCAGAGGAAGACGGAGCGGAGGATGCGATGAAAGGTGAAGTAAATCTGTGTACCACACCCTTCTTGGCCAATCCGGGGCGATCAATATAACTTGGGCCCGGTCTTGGTGAATCTTCCACAGAACCCGAGGAATCAAGGTTATGGGAGGAAACGCGCAAAGGAGCTGTGAATCCCATTCCAACTGAAACGCGTCCCCCAACGATCCCCGCATCGGAAACTGGAGACTGCAGAATGACGGGCAGTGCGCGTTCTCTTGAGTGGCGAAAAGGTCACACCGAGGGAATCCCCACTTCAGGAAGATATGATGGACTACCTCTGGATGAAGCCTCCGCTCGTGGTCGGCTGAGAAATGCCGACTGAGACTGTCCGCACCCACATTTAGCAGTCCGGCCAGATGATTTGGAAACAAACAAATCCGATGGTCCTGAGCCCAAGACCAGAGTCGCAGAGCCTCTCTGCAGAGACAATACGACCCTACACCTCCCTGTTTGTTTATGTACCACATCGCGGTAGGGTTGTCCGTCAGGACCTGCACCGACTGACCGCGAAGGGAGGACCGCAAACTGGTAATGTTGAGACCCTACCGTAAACCGGAGATACTTCCGATGCGACTTCAGGATGGGAATGTGAAAATACGCATCCTGTAAGTCGATCGACACTATCCAGTCTTCTTGCTGCAGTGCCAGAAGAACCTGAGCTAGGGTCAACATCTTGAATTTCTCCTGCCTGAGGTAAAAATTCAAGACCCTAAGGTCTAGGATCGGTCTTAACCTGCCGTCCTTCTTGGGAATCGGGAAATACCGGGAGTAGCATCCCTGACCCCTTTCCTGCTCCGGAACCACCTCTATCGCACCTTTCTGAAACAAAACAAGAACCTCCTGCTGCAGAAGCAGCAAATGGTCCTCCGAGCACCAGACCTGGCAAGTTGGGTAAGGAGGAGGAAACTCCCGGAAGGGAAGGGCGTACCCATTTTCCACAAGATTCAAAACCCAAAGGTCTGATGTGATAGATTTCCAATCTTGTAGAAAATGGGACACCCGACCCCCTACAGGACCAGAATGCTCCGAGATGGGGGATCTAGAGCTGCTTTCCCGTGATACCAGTGGTGGAAACAGGGGATGAAGAAGAGGAGGAGGAGAGTTGTCGGGATGCACCCTGCAGACGACCTCTGCCCTTCCCTCTGTACGACTTGTACAGAGGGTTCTGCTGCTGCTGTTGCTGACGGCCCCGAAAGGAAGCCGCCTTACCAAAACCACGGTACTTCCTATAACCAAAGCCCCTAGATTGGGACTGAAGACCCAAGGACTTTGCAGTGGCTCTACTGTCTTTGAACCTTTGCAGTGCAGAATCCGCCTTTTCACCAAAAAGCTTGGATCCATCGAACGGGAGATCAAGAAGAGTAGCCTGCACATCTGGAGAGAACCCCAAAGACCTGAGCCAGGCATGCCTCCTGGTAGCGATAGAGGAACCCATCACCCTGGCCACCAAATCCGCAGTGTCCAGGCCAGACTGAATAACTTGACGGGCTGCAGCCTGTGTATCCGCCAAAACCTCTAAAAAGGAACCACGATCATTGTCCGGCAACTTAGGAGCCAACTGTTTGGCCGAGTCCATTAAGGCATGTATATACCTCCCCAACAAGCACGTTGCGTTGGTAGACTTCAACACCATACTCGAAGAAGAGAAAACCTTCTTGGCAGATTGCTCCAATTTCTTAGAGTCTCTGTCTCCAGGAGTTTGAGGGAAAGACGCAGCCGACTGTTTAGAACAGGAAGCCTGCACTACCAAACTTTCTGGCGAAGGATGAGCAGAAAGAAAGGCAGGATCATTAGGAGCAGGCCTGTACCTCCTTGCTACAGTCCTTGAAACATCAGGAGCCGATAAGGGCTTCCGCCACACCTCCAGAATTGGCTCTGTCAAGGCCTCATTAAAAGGTAAAAGAGGCTCAACCACAGAAGATGGAGAATGTAACACCTCTGTGAGAATATTTGGCCTGAGGTCAGCTGTGGGTAACTGAAGGTCTAAAAGTTCAGCAGCTTTCCTGATGACAGTATGGTATGGTGCAACATCCTGAGATGGTAAGGCCTTTGGCGATGTAAGCTCCCACTCAAGGGAAGTGTCTAGGCCACTTGCCTCTCGAAGGCCCTCAAACTCATCAACAGAGTCGTTGATCTCACCTTCTTCAGCCTCATCCTGCCGATATTCTTCCTCCTCCAGCAGTCTTTGGGCATCCCTCCTTGACAGCAACTTCGGAATCGGCGTCGGCGGCACCAAGCGCGGCACCGGAGACACAGGCGCCGGCGTCGAAGACAGACCTTCTGAAGCAGGCAACGGCGCCGATCATAGCCGAGAGGAAGAAGGACCACCAGATGGCGCCGGAGATTGAGAAACCGGCGTCGAAAACCTCAGAGCCTGTAAGTGCCAGGACGGCGCTGACGGCATAAAAGGCACAAAGGGTGCCTGGGCATATTGATGAGGGACGCCCAAATTGAAAGCAAGTGGACCCATGGGGCCCGACGGCACACCGGTAGGGTAGGATGCCCTGGCAAACATGCCGTACATCGCATTAAGAAAATGCGAAGGATCCGACACAGGCCCAGGAAAGGGTGGATAAGGAGCCGAGTCTGAATCCACTAGAGGCCGAGATGAAGGCCGAGGCTCGGGCGCAGGGGACATCGGATCCGGAACAGGCGAGGCCACAGGCATAGGAGAAGACTCCCTGGGCTCCAGAGAATCTCTTGGCGCCGGAGATATCCTTGGCGCCGGAGAACCCCTCGGCGTTGGTGAGTGAGTCGGAGTCACTTGGGGAGAAGGAGAAGGCGACGGCGAGATGACATCTTTAGAGCGACGTCGCGGAGCCGGAGAAGGCGACCTTGAAGCCCTACCCTTCGAAGAGCGGCGTCGAGAACCATGCCTTCTCTTCTTCTTGTGCTTCTTCGACTTCGAAGTATGTGAGGTCGACGACTTCGATTTTGACCTCTTACGACCCCTATTCTCCTTTCTTGCTTTTGCCATAAAAAGCTTAGCCTCACGCTCCTTCAAAGCCTTCGGATTCATCTTCCGACAACTGGAACAGCCTCCGACGTCGTAGTCCGACGAGAGACACCTGAGACAGTCATTGTGGGGATCAGTGATGGACATATGCCCCCCACACTCTCTACAAGGCTTAAATCCAGACTTCTTCAAAGTAGCCATCGCACTGCTACTCCAAGAAAAAGAAGAAGAAACAAAGTAATAACGAAACCAATTGGAGAGTCCCAGAAAATCGTTACGCGTCGATGGCGCGGAAAAAAGGAAACTGATGTCAGCACGCCAATGAGGTCTTCTTATGGCTCCGGTGACGTCATATGGAGTTGCGAGCGGAGCCGTGCCATTGTGACGTCCTCGTCGACGTGGGAGAGCTAGAAAAACGTTTCCGTGGAATGCAGGCACAGGGGTAATTCAAAAGGTGAGGAATAAATACACAGGCAGATGTATCCATCAGAATACACAGGTGTTATTTGAGGTTGAAACGATGCTAAACTTTTCATTCGAGCAATTCTTTCCCATATTTTCTCAATGCATGAGCCTTTAGACGATGTCCTACGGACCGCATTTGAACCCCCGTAACTGAAGGTACAATTTCGATAACGTACACTGTCAACACAATGTGCTGTAAGAAGAGGAAGCAAGTTTCTGTTACACTTATAAACGTACTGAAGCTACTAATGTTGCCCACCTTGGGGTGACGGAGGCTGTGATTCAGTTGTTGCCATTAAAATGTCACGAGTAAATCACACATGCATATCTCTGCATCAGGTGCATTAACCCACTGAACTATCTCACTGGCTTACCTCAAGTCAACAGCCAAACTGATCCACAGACAATGGGCCTCCACTACAAGGAATCCAGAGCAAAAGAATCGCTGATCCCCCACGAGCCCCTCGCTGCTAACCCAAGGCAATGGTTGCCATGGAATCTACTGACTTTAAAAAAAAATGTTTCTCCGATGGCAGATAAATGAAATTTTTCATGTCAACGCAAGAGCTATTGCGATGCGCAATAGCTGTTGAATCCCAGAGCGGAAGCGGCCCTCTTCAATAGCCACTGGTTCGTCATGGAAACATTTCTGAATTATTTTGCTGGCACTGCAGTTAGCTCAGACATGTTTAGGCATCTCTGATGCCTTGAGTCTGTTGTCAGTTTTTCATCCCTCTTCAGTCTGACACTAAGTCGTGAGAAGTAGAAATATGTGTGGGAAGCTTGAACAGAGTACAGCCCGACGTCCCCCTTCCTCCGGAGAAAAGCGTGATTTACGTCTTTCAAACATGGATGCCAAAGCGTCCTGCCAAGCCCGAGATCTTCCCTGCTTCATGTCAGCTCCGAGGCCCAGAATTCGGTGCAGTTCCGGTAGGATCCTGATGGTGGCAGTAGTTGTAAAAATCACGTGTGCCCAATTCTCACGTTTGGCCCATTAGCAGAGGGCGGTTGTACATGTCCATATGTCTTCGCATGCCTGGGCAATGAGATATGCTGGCTTGCACAGGTGACGTGAATCAAGAAGGCACGTCAATGATTGTTCCTTTCACTGTTCGGTGGCATCCCAGACTCAGACCAAGCTTGCGTTGGCGGCTGTCCACACCTGATCTGGCCTGAGCAATAAAGACGGACTAATCGAAGTTTTCCAACAGTTCAGAGCTGATCAGAGCAAGTCAGCAGAGTCTGATATGTCAGTGATATTTCCCAACCTCGTTTGGCCCTGTAGCAGTGCAGATCTGCAAGCACCTGGCCCTATTTCCTCATAGACCAATTTGCTTTTTGCTCCCAACCCTTTAGCAAAACCATACTACCATCAAAGCCCACTCTCCACTCCACAACCTCTATCAGCCATTGCCTGTGTCTTATGACAACCTGCATTGATCAAACTAAGACTGATTAATACATCCAACACAACAGCTGTCGCTCTTCAAACTAAAGATCAAGGGACTGAGAATGATGCCTGTCCAGTCAGTGTTTGCGCAGACCAGGATACTGACAACTCAACAGCAGATCAGCTCCACAATTTGCTAATCTTCTGCTGCCCACTCGTTCTCTACGTCTCAGACAGCTAGTCTCATCACATGCGTCCCCTAGGTTGACCCACTTTGACTACAGTTCGTTCTGCCCCTCCATGTCTTTGTCCCATAATGGAAGAGACCACTGGTGTCCATTTTCTCGGTCTACCTTCATGGTCCTACTGTCCTTCTATTCCACAGTGCCACCGTGCCCATGGAAATTCAGATCACTTATATTTCCGGATAGTGCCTCCATCTCTTGCAAAACTTCAGGAGCTGCCAAACGTAGAACCCTGGGCTTTGACTGACTCTACTACATTTTAACATATAATGCTAGCTTAGATGGGACTTGATGGCTCCCAAGGACTGCGGAATAAAGTGTATGTTTGAGGCTCTCATAGAGAAATTATTCACCAACATTCTATTTCTAACGTGCTTTTATAGTGCAATTACCTGTAAGGTATTCCAAGTGCTTGAACCAAATCTGGAGGAAGGGAATGGGCTTCATGACGCAAGACCACTTCTGCATTGGATAAATACGTTGGCTTATCCTGTTTCCTTTGACTACATTGTTACATTTCGACTATGGACGTGGTGTGATGGATTAAATAAAAAGAAAAAACCCAGTTTAATCTATTAGAATATGATGTTTACAAGAGCTGAAGAGGAACAATCAGCATCTAGTGAGATCGCCACCAGCAAATATTGGAGTGGTGTTAAAGGGATCAGGACTTTCAATAAGATAACATTTCGTTGACAGAATTGGATGTGTTGTAACAATTTTTATAAGATATCTTTGTGAATGCGAATTGAAATGATTATGATCCGCAGTGAATCGTCTTGATGGAGGGGGGTCAAAAGACATCAAAATGCACTGTAGATGAGTAAAGATGAATTAAACTGAACCAAGTGACATTTACCATGAATTAGAACAAATATTGAAATAAGCTCTCAAGTGCAATAGGAAATATGAAGATTAAAATTATGAAATAAGAATTGGGTGAGTTATTTGACACAAAGAGTGTACTGGAATAGATATGTTTTTATCATTTTCTTAAATCACAGACAGTTGGGCTCTTCCCTAGTGTGCTAGAAAAATAACACATTTAGCAGACTAGAAACCCAAAGGTCAATTCCTCACCTATTTTTTTGCATATTTCGTTCTTGCTGATCTTGTAGCGTTTTCTGGGTTTATAGTTTAGGGGAAAATAATAAAGGTGCATAATTATTTTTATGTGAGATCCAATATGCAAAAGCTGAATTAGTATGATTGGAGTTGAAACGAGTTTAGTGCGATGTATAGAAGTGTGTTCCTTAACATGATTTAGTTCAGTCAGCCAATCAGGATTTATAAAGCACGGCAAATCACCCGTGAAGGCCTCAAGGTGCTGAAGTTGCTAGCTGTTTCGTGGTGATCTGTTCATTCTAACAGCCAAGTCTTGAGTCCTTTCCAGAATTCCCAGAGCGATGAGGAGGTCCTGAGGTGCAGGGGAAGTTCATTCGAAGCTTTGGCAGCCAGGTGTGGGAAGGAGCGTCCTCCGCTGTTGACCCGGCAGATCAGGGGGGGGTGTCTGCGAGGAAGAGGGAGGTGGATCGTAGGTGTCTGGTTGTTTGGTAGAAAATCATGCGTTTGGTTGATGTATGCTGGTCCTTTGTTGTGCAGGGCTTTGTATGTGTGGGTCAACGTCTTGAACTGGTATCTCTACTGGATAGGGAGCCAGTGTAGCTTCTTGTGGTGCAGTGTGATGTGGGACTGTCAGGGGAGCAGTAGTGGCTCCTCCGCTAAGGCGGAGGAGCATCGCCCCACTTCTCAAAATAAAAAATAAAATGATATTAATGTGTCATTATCGTTTTATTTTTCCTATTGTAGTCAGTGGCTCTCGGGGTGGGGCGGGGCTGCCCAGAGCAGGGGGAGGATTGGTTTGCACTCCTTAAGTGATTGTGATTTCTATTCTATTTTTTTTAAAAAAAGGCTGCTCTTTTAGTTAAAGTATCGCCAGCCTACTTGCACATAACTCTGCCGTACTGCTCTTACCTGAGCCTGCCCCGGTCCATCATGGCTGTGTGCCGTTTGCATGGAGGGCGTGGCTGACCCCACCGAGCATATCACTTCCGGTCAGGGAGGCGGAGGAGGAACTTCCCGCCCGCTACCCACAAAAGACCACTGTGCTTACGGCCGTGCAAAGACACTCTGGTAAGGATATCAGATGTGCGCGTGTGATTTTAAGAACGCTACCCCAGGACTTCTTTTAACGCACAATTGTTTAAACTTTATATTGTGGTTACTGACTTTTTTAAACGCTGCTCTCTTCGTACTGAATCGATTGCCGATTTGTACATTACTTTGTTGCTCTTTATAAACCTCTTAATAGCATTTTAAAAACTGTATTGTGATTTCTATTCTATTTTTTTTTTTAAAAGGCTGCTCTTTTAGTTAAAGTATCGCCAGCCTACTTGCACATAACTTTGCCGTACTGCTCTTACCTGAGCCTGCCCCGGTCCATCACGGCTGTGTGCCGTTTGCGTGGAGGGCGTGGCTGACCCCACCGAGCATATCACTTCCGGTCAGGGAGGCGGAGGAGGAACTTCCCGCCCGCTACCCACAAAAGACCACTGTGCTTACGGCCGTGCAAAGAAACTCTGGTAAGGATATCAGATGTGCGCGTGTGATTTTAAGAACGCTACCCCAGAACTTCTTTTAACGCACAATTGTTTAAACTTTATATTGTGGTTACTGACTTTTTTAAACGCTGCTCTCTTCGTACTGAATCGATTGCCGATTTGTACATTACTTTCTTGCTCTTTATAAACCTCTTAATAGCATTTTAAAAACTGTATTGTGATTTCTATTCTATTTTTTTTTTAAAAGGCTGCTCTTTTAGTTAAAGTATCGCCAGCCTACTTGCACATAACTTTGCCGTACTGCTCTTACCTGAGCCTGCCCCGGTCCATCACAGCTGTGTGCCGTTTGCGTGGAGGGCGTGGCTGACCCCACCGAGCATATCACTTCCGGTCAGGGAGGCGGAGGAGGAACTTCCCGCCCGCTACCCACAAAAGACCACTGTGCTTACGGCCGTGCACAGACACTCTGGTAAGGATATCAGATGTGCGCGTGTGATTTTAAGAACGCTACCCCAGGACTTCTTTTAACGCACAATTGTTTAAACTTTATATTGTGGTTACTGACTTTTTTAAACGCTGCTCTCTTCGTACTGAATCGGTTGCCGATTTGTACATTACTTTCTTGCTCTTTATAAACCTCTTAATAGCATTTTAAAAACTGTATTGTGATTTCTATTCTATTTTTTTTTTAAAAAGGCTGCTCTTTTAGTTAAAGTATCGCCAGCCTACTTGCACATAACTTTGCCGTACTGCTCTTACCTGAGCCTGCCCCGGTCCATCACGGCTGTGTGCCGTTTGCGTGGAGGGCGTGGTTGACCCCACCGAGCATATCACTTCCGGTCAGGGAGGCGGAGGAGGAACTTCCCGCCCGCTACCCACAAAAGACCACTGTGCTTACGGCCGTGCAAAGACACTCTGGTAAGGATATCAGATGTGCGCGTGTGATTTTAAGAACGCTACCCCAGGACTTCTTTTAACGCACAATTGTTTAAACTTTATATTGTGGTTACTGACTTTTTTAAACGCTGCTCTCTTCGTACTGAATCGATTGCCGATTTGTACATTACTTTCTTGCTCTTTATAAACCTCTTAATAGCATTTTAAAAACTGTATTGTGATTTCTATTCTATTTTTTTTTTAAAAAGGCTGCTCTTTTAGTTAAAGTATCGCCAGCCTACTTGCACATAACTTTGCCGTACTGCTCTTACCTGAGCCTGCCCCGGTCCATCACGGCTGTGTGCCGTTTGCGTGGAGGGCGTGGCTGACCCCACCGAGCATATCACTTCCGGTCAGGGAGGCGGAGGAGGAACTTCCCGCCCGCTACCCACAAAAGACCACTGTGCTTACGGCCGTGCAAAGACACTCTGGTAAGGATATCAGATGTGCGCGTGTGATTTTAAGAACGCTACCCCAGGACTTCTTTTAACGCACAATTGTTTAAACTTTATATTGTGGTTACTGACTTTTTTAAACGCTGCTCTCTTCGTACTGAATCGATTGCCGATTTGTACATTACTTTCTTGCTCTTTATAAACCTCTTAATAGCATTTTAAAAACTGTATTGTGATTTCTATTCTATTTTTTTTTTAAAAAGGCTGCTCTTTTAGTTAAAGTATCGCCAGCCTACTTGCACATAACTTTGCCGGACTGCTCTTACCTGAGCCTGCCCCGGTCCATCACGGCTGTGTGCCGTTTGCGTGGAGGGCGTGGCTGACCCCACCGAGCATATCACTTCCGGTCAGGGAGGCGGAGGAGGAACTTCCCGCCCGCTACCCACAAAAGACCACTGTGCTTACGGCCGTGCAAAGACACTCTGGTAAGGATATCAGATGTGCGCGTGTGATTTTAAGAACGCTACCCCAGGACTTCTTTTAACGCACAATTGTTTAAACTTTATATTGTGGTTACTGACTTTTTAAACGCTGCTCTCTTCGTACTGAATCGATTGCCGATTTGTACATTACTTTCTTGCTCTTTATAAACCTCTTAATAGCATTTTAAAAACTGTATTGTGATTTCTATTCTATTTTTTTTAAAAAAAGGCTGCTCTTTTAGTTAAAGTATTGCCAGCCTACTTGCACATAACTTTGCCGTACTGCTCTTACCTGAGCCTGCCCCGGTCCATCACGGCTGTGTGCCGTTTGCGTGGAGGGCGTGGCTGACCCCACCGAGCATATCACTTCCGGTCAGGGAGGCGGAGGAGGAACTTCCCGCCCGCTACCCACAAAAGACCACTGTGCTTACGGCTGTGCAAAGACACTCTGGTAAGGATATCAGATGTGCGCGTGTGATTTTAAGAACGCTACCCCAGGACTTCTTTTAACGCACAATTGTTTAAACTTTATATTGTGGTTACTGACTTTTTTAAACGCTGCTCTCTTCGTACTGAATCGATTGCCGATTTGTACATTACTTTCTTGCTCTTTATAAACCTCTTAATAGCATTTTAAAAACTGTATTGTGATTTCTATTCAATTTTTTTTTTAAAAAGGCTGCTCTTTTAGTTAAAGTATCACCAGCCTACTTGCACATAACTTTGCCGTACTGCTCTTACCTGAGCCTGCCCCGGTCCATCACGGCTGTGTGCCGTTTGCGTGGAGGGCGTGGCTGACCCCACCGAGCATATCACTTCCGGTCAGGGAGGCGGAGGAGGAACTTCCCGCCCGCTACCCACAAAAGACCACTGTGCTTACGGCCGTGCAAAGACACTCTGGTAAGGATATCAGATGTGCGCGTGTGATTTTAAGAACGCTACCCCAGGACTTCTTTTAACGCACAATTGTTTAAACTTTATATTGTGGTTACTGACTTTTTTAAACGCTGCTCTCTTCGTACTGAATCGATTGCCGATTTGTACATTACTTCCTTGCTCTTTATAAACCTCTTAATAGCATTTTAATAACTGTATTGTGATTTCTATTCTATTTTTTTTTTAAAAAGGCTGCTCTTTTAGTTAAAGTATCGCCAGCCTACTTGCACATAACTTTGCCGTACTGCTCTTACCTGAGCCTGCCCCGGTCCATCACGGCTGTGTGCCGTTTGCGTGGAGGGCGTGGCTGACCCCACCGAGCATATCACTTCCGGTCAGGGAGGCGGAGGAGGAACTTCCCGCCCGCTACCCACAAAAGACCACTGTGCTTACGGCCGTGCAAAGACACTCTGGTAAGGATATCAGATGTGCGCGTGTGATTTTAAGAACTCTACCCCAGGACTTCTTTTAACGCACAATTGTTTAAACTTTATATTGTGGTTACTGACTTTTTAAACGCTGCTCTCTTCGTACTGAATCGATTGCCGATTTGTACATTACTTTCTTGCTCTTTATAAACCTCTTAATAGCATTTTAAAAACTGTATTGTGATTTCTATTCTATTTTTTTTTTAAAAAGGCTGCTCTTTTAGTTAAAGTATCGCCAGCCTACTTGCACATAACTTTGCCGTACTGCTCTTACCTGAGCCTGCCCCGGTCCATCACGGCTGTGTGCCGTTTGCGTGGAGGGCGTGGCTGACCCCACCGAGCATATCACTTCCGGTCAGGGAGGCGGAGGAGGAACTTCCCGCCCGCTACCCACAAAAGACCAATGTGCATACGGCCGCGCAGCGGACGCGTGCAGCGGGTGCGCCGCTGGCGCGCCGAAGGCGCGCCTAAGGCAAGCCCGTCTGCGCCCGTCCGCGCCAGACCGGGCCCAGGGGTCAGGACCCCTGGCCTTCCTGGGGCACAAGGAAGGATTAAATATTCAGCAGATGAGCTACTGAGACTATCGCACCCCTTGGATATAAGATGCAAACATAATATAAACATTGACAGTAAGATCCTTAAATGTAGCTACTGTAATAAGACCTTGACGCATAAAACACACGTTAAGAACAATGAGGGCAAACTATATTTAGCCCAATTAAACTGTAGATCACTGGCTAAACACAAACATGAAATCCACGACCTAGTAAGAGAAAGAACACTGGATGCACTGTTTCTGACCGAGACATGGCTTAATGAGAGCTCCACCCCAGATGTTATAGATGCAATACCAAACGAATATAGATTAGTAAGGCAGGATCGAGTAGACAGACTAGGGGTGGAATTGCGATAATTCATAAAGCCACAATAAAGTGTGAGATTAAACAAGCGAACCTAGAGAACTGTGAGGCACTCTCATTCACAATAGCAGCAGCAGAAGACAACACTATAGCAGGCTTTCTAATATACCACCCACCGGGGCCAGCAACGCAATTTATAATAAGCCTGGAGGAGAAAGTAGTACACTCAGCCCTCCGGTACAATAATTTTATTGTGCTAGGCGATCTTAACATACACTTGGATAACAAACTGAACAAAGAAGCCCACACACTATGCAAAGATCTACTGACGCTGAACCTAGCGCAGAAAGTTGAGACACAAACTCACCAAGGGGGCCATATTTTAGACCCCATCTTCTCTAACTCCTCAGAGATAGAGGTGGGAATCCCATGGCCTATCCCATGGTCAGACCACTACCTAGTCCCTTTCACTGTACCGTTGCACAGAAGGAAGGTGGAGCGAATTTCTGAGAAAATTACGAGAAGGCAGTGGAATGATTTTAATTCTACTGCGTTCAACCAGGCTCTGATGGGAAATAAACCCACATTGACTAAAGATATAGATATAGCCAACAAGCAACTTGAAACTTGTATTACGGAGGCCCTAGATGAGATAGCACCATGGAGCACGAGGTCTCCAAAAGACATAATGCCTCAGCTCCATGGTTCAACGATGAACTGAGGAACGCCAAAAAAAGTGTAAGAAGTCCGAGCGAGCTTGGAGGAAAGATTATTGTAGTAAGGTTAAAGATAACTACAAAAAGAACTAAAACAATATCACGCACTAATCAGGAAAATAAGATGCAATTTCTATACAGACAAAATTGATAGGGCGAGTAACTCCCCCAAAGAAATGTTCGCTATATTAAAGTCCCTCAAAACATACGAAAACAAAAATGAGGCACCCACTTCATTAGAGAGCTGTAATAAGGTGGCAGAGTTTTTTGCTGACAAAGTGACAAAAATCTACGAGAGCTTTCCAATAGAAGCACGACAAGGAACAAGCTTGAAACATATAAACCAGACGAATTTCGCTGGAGTAACGTTAGATGAATTTAAGATCCAGGAGTTAGAAGAACTCACAGCCATAGCAAAAGGGATAAAATCTGGATCCCCTTTAGACCCTGCACGTCCGGACAGAGTAATGGAGGGAGCAGAAATGATCATGCCGTATATCTCGGAACTAATCTCTTGCTCCTTCCAAAATGGCATGGTCCCTACCAAATGGAAACAAGCAATTGTTCGTCCTCTAAAAAAGAAACAGTCAATAGAGATAACTGTATTAGAGAATCTACGTCCTATTTCACTGTTGCCGTTCGTGGCCAAAATCGCAGAGAAAACGGTTAATAAACAATTGGTAGATCATATCAACAAGAATGAGCTGTTCCACCCTTCGCAATCAGGTTTCAGAAAGGACCACTCAACTGAGACAGCACTCCTTATGGCCACTGAAACGCTGAGAAAATTTGCCGATGATGGACAGACAGCCGCCTTGATCCTGTTGGACCTAAGTGCGGCGTTTGACACCGTTTCACACAAGATACTCCTCCAGAGATTAGAGGCCTGTGGTATCAGGCAAAAGGCTCTGTGTTGGCTGACTTCGTTTCTTTCCACACAGAGCTTCCAAGTAACACAACGGCCATATCTGTCCAAGAGTATCTCCTTGCCGCAAGGGGTCCCACAGGGATCGATTCTGAGCCCCACCCTATTTAACTTATATGTGGGACCACTGGCTGAGCTAGTGGGAAAACATGAAGTGTCTATAGTTTCCTATGCTGACGACACGCAGTTAATTGTGATGCTGTCACAAGACAAGGAACAGGCAGCTATTCGGTTTTCCAAATGCCTGGGAGAGGTGGCTGAATGGATGTCGGACCACTGCCTCAAGTTGAATGGAAACAAGACAGAAGTAATGGTGGTAGGCAAGGCACCGACCATATGGTCTTCAGCATGGTGGCCTGAAACACTGGGCCAACAACCATTACCAAAAACGGAGGTAAAAACCTCGGGATTTGGCTCGACTCCGAACTGACTTTTGACGGGCAAACCCGGAAGGTGGCCAGCAAATGCTATGGGGCCATGAAAATCCTAAGGAAAGTTCTGGATCTTCTGCCCCCAAACGCCAGGAAAACTATAGTGCATTCGGTGATAACCTCCCAAATTGATTATGGGAATGTACTATATCTCGGAGCTTCTAAGGCAGGAATATCCAGACTACAGACAGTTCAGAATGCGGCGGCTCGCCTAGTTCTTAGCTTGCCGAGAAGAGCCAACACAAAGAAAGCTCTGACAGCACTACATTGGCTGCCAGTGGAAAAGAGAGTTGTGTTCAAGGCGATGTGCCTATGTCACCGAATTCTATCGAAGAGAGGCCCAAGGTACCTTCACCCACTATTAATTCTGTACACACCCGGACGGTGTCTAAGATCTAGGGGGAAGGCACTGATAACTGTACCGAGAATTCGCAGAGCGAGAATGGGTGCACGCTCTTTTAGGTACATTGCAGCTAAAACATGGAACACCTTACCAGTGGCACTGAGAACCGAACCATGCGAAAGCAGTTTTCGCAAACAACTTAAAACTTGGCTGTTCGCTAAAACATAATAATAAAGAAGATCCGACAGTCTGTGTGGGTTACGCAGTGAGATACGCGGATCACCGTTATATCCTCCCTCAGGGTCTTACTCAGCGCGGGGACACACCGGTGGTGTAACCATGCGCTCTATAAATGGCTAAAATAAAATAAATAAAATAAGTGTGCATTACTGCTTGGCCGGCCCTCTTGGGCCGGCCAACAGTCCTGTGCATTTTGCATGTTCCTCACCGGCTTCATTACACAGCCTGGTGAGGTACTTGTAAAGTCTCCCAGTCCCTGTCTGAGCGCTGAACCATGGTGGTCAGACCAATCACAATGCTGCATTGCAGTGTTGCAATTGGCCTAGGGGAGCCCGGGAGCCCGGGTGCTTCCTGCTACTTCCTTCTGCCATCAGAGACAGGAAGAAAAAAGAGAACTGAGGAGAGACGGCGGCTGGCCAGGGAGTGTTTTTCTTTTCTTCAATTCTCCCCCCCGCCCCACCACTCCCGTTCAGTAGCAGCCACTACTGCAGTGGAGGTAGAGGATGAGCCTTGCCACTGAGTTTTGTATTGTCTGTAGTCTCTTCAGGAGGCGTGTGGTGATTCCTCAGTAGAGTGTGTTCCCGTAGTCCAGCCTGCTGGTGACAAGGGCCTGCGTGATGATCTTTCTGGTGTTGACTGGGAGCAACCTGAAGATCTTGTGGAGCATGCGTAGGGTGTGGAACCAGGCAGATGAGACTGTGTTTACCTGTTTCTTCATAGATAGCTTTCTGTCCAAGAAGATGCCTAGGTTGTGGACGTGGTCTGTTGGGGCGAGGGATGGGCCGAGTTCAGCATGCCACCATGCGTCGTTCCATGGCGAGGTGTTGTTCCCAAAGATGAGGACTTTCATCTTGTCCAAGTTGAGCTTGAGACAGTTGTCCTTCATCAAGTTGGCAACGTTTATCATACATCTGTGGAAGTTGGCCCTGATGGTGGAGGGATCTTCTGACAGCAAGAGAATGAGCTGGGTGTAGTCAGCGTAGATGATGTTGAGTCTGTGCGATCTGACTGTGTTGGCCAGGGTGGGTCAGTACGTGTTGAAGAGGGTGGGACTGAGTGACGATCCTTGGGGGACTCTGCAGATAATCTTCTTGGGTTCGAAGGTGAACGGTGAGGTGTGAGTCGATACATTTGAGGGCGTCTCCCTGGATTCTGATGTGGTGGAGTCTGTTGATTAAGTTGTGATGGGATACGGCTTCGAAGGAGGCTGACAGGTCCAGGAGGATGAGGGCTGCAGTTTTGTTGGGGTCCAGGAGGGCCCTGATGTCATCGGTGGCTGCGATCAGGGCTGTCTCTGTGCTGTGGTTGGCTCAGAATCCAGATTGAGAGGGGTCCGGGAGGTTGTTGTGTTCCAGGAGTCGGTGAGTTGCTGGTTGATTGCCTTCTCAAGAACCTTTTCTGGAAAAGGGAGCAGAAAGATGGGTCGGTAGTACTTCGGTTCTGCTAGATCAGCGAATGGTTTCTTCAGGAGGGACATCACGTTGTTACACATTTTTACATGAAACTCCATCTTGAATAAAATAGATGCACTTTTTGATGTTATTTTCACTCCTGTGGTCACCCCCTCTCATCTGGTCCCTCTGTGCAATTTCTGTCCTCAGAGGTCTGCAGAACGAAGACAAGTTAATGTAACTTTCCTGTTGTGCTCTCAATGAACTCTCTAGTGTTCTTAACTGTAACATTTTTCCAAGGCCCTTCTGCAGTAGTTCCGTTGCTAAGCCTAGGTTTATTCATCAGTGTAAAGGTTCGTTGTCTGAATGTTTCATATTAGTTTGAACATCTCTGGATAGCAATACATTGGAAGATGCTGAATGCTTAGTCAAAAGTGGGATAGTGCTTATGTACTTGGGAACTAATGTAGAGTATTCTGGAGAGAGTTGTTACTTGTACTCATGCCACAATGAGTTTTCTGTTTTACTAATTTGATATGCAAGATTTGTGTATAAAGACACTTTGATTGTAGGGACTAGAGAGATTATTTTGGACTCTCCCTTACTACTAGAGATGCTGTCCGATTTCCTTGTAATTCTGACAAAGTGATTAGAGAAGACTTTCCTTTTCTATTAGAGATGCTGCCCATTTGTTCTCTGATTTTTTTATGTTCTCTTAGGACTTAGAATTATTTATGATTTTGACTCCTCTGTAAACTCTGCATATGAGTCTTCATGGTGTTTATTCCTTCCTGCTTGATTTTGAGAATGTTGTAATACAACCCTTTAACTTTCCTCTGATCTAGAACTCAAATATTGAGTGGTCCCAATGATTTATTTTGCTACTGTGCGAAATTGATGATCGTTGGAGAGGGTGCCTTTTTGCACAAGATCAACCTGGAGCAGAAACGTCTAAGGTACATTTTGGGGTGATCTGAATTTTGGAGTGTTCTAAATATTGGGGTATGGGGTTCTGCTTCCTCAGTGATATGACTGTTTTCTGCCTAACTGATCTAAAATCTCTGCTTGGCAGATACCAATCCATTCTCACTGACTTTTTTGAGTATTTTGTCTATTATCAGCACAGTCTTACCCTGGATGTCTCTAGTAGCCAGTAAAGTCTTCTAATTGTAGTGGTATGTCCTTCACTGGTATCTCCTGCAGTGACTCTGACTCAATGATTTTGAATCTTCAGAAGCCTGCCCACGCAACAGCCAGAGACACGGCCGGACTGGGACAGAAAAGAGGCCTAGGCACCAAATTAAAAATGGCCCCACATTAGTAACATAGATAATTAAAAAAGTGGCCCACATTAGCAGATTAGGGCCATTTTAAAGTTGTAAAGACAAGCTGTAGAAGTGTTTTGCAAGGTATGTGGGACTTTTAGCATTTGTGCTTGCTGCAAGCAATGTTTGTAGGATGTGGCCGAATGGCTAGAGCGGTCGACCTCGAGGCTGGGGAACCTGGTACCAGTCTCGGTAGAGACGCTCAACATCCTGTGATTCTGGGCAAATGACTTAATTTCCCCGTGCCTAACAAAATGAATGTGTCCGTCTGTAACACAACTAGTGTTCATGTAAAGCGCTCTGATACCTTCGGGTCGAGTTCGCTCTATATAAAACTCTGAAAATAAATAAATCTGAGAACTAAACAGTAGTAACCTGCTCACCAGACCATAAAAGAGGCCCCCAAGCAACCAAAAATAGCCCAAATACTGA
Organism: Calotriton arnoldi; assembly: GCA_963921515.1. NCBI lineage: Eukaryota > Metazoa > Chordata > Amphibia > Caudata > Salamandridae > Calotriton > Calotriton arnoldi. Next base: position 1,834,570 of record CAWUFW010002012.1, read on the forward strand.
TCTCTCAGACAGTCCTTTCGGCACTTCTAGATTGCCCTATAGGCCAGTCCGAACCTGGACAGAGAGCACACAGTAATAGCGTTACAATAGTCACATGTAAATCCTGTTATAGCTCTGTTTCCAGTGTCCACTCTTCTTCTTCTACAATGGTTTCCGTTTGCATAGCAATTCGTTGTATAGCCTGCACTTTTTATAATTTATTTTTTGCATATCTCTTAGTAGTGCACTTCTGACATTTATAAGCAGCTGCTTTGTTACCCAACCTGCGGTATTCAATTCACCAATTTTGGAGGATGGAAAGTTTATGCTGCCTTGCCACGGTTGGAACTCATGATCCCATAACACTTCCTTGGTAAGCAGGGAGAATTCGCCTTACTGAGACATTTGGTTGGCTCACCTGCAATCCTATAGTCAATGTCCAAAGAACATTGGTTTCTCTGACCAGATTGCGTAAAGTTTACACTACCTTGTTTGCGGCCAGTGTAACAGAGAATGGAGCAAGTCTTTCTCCAGTCTATTTTAGATAAAGAGCACAAACTGGGTAAAATGGAATGTTTATTTTTGCATACATGCCTCTGAGAGAAGGATGATGAATATCAGCTGACTGCTGGGTAATATTTTTGCTTTTTTAAGTCTGGCATAGAGGCAGCTTTAGCTGTATTGCAAGCCTAACTTATTATAAAAATTAATAAAACATGCTTGGGTATATACATACATTGAGGGGTTTTGGGTCACCCACTGGTCTGTTTAGTTGTCTTTCACATTTAATTCTTCAACCACATCATATAACATAGGTCAGTGAGTCAGCCCACTTCAGCAGTTGTCTCTCTTGAACTGTCAGTAAAGGAATTTTGCGTGATCATAAGTACACATCTGCCTAAAAATAGGTACACTTCCGTGCCAGGGCTGGTGGGGCAATAATTTCCTTTACCAGTGATTTTTCTTTCCACTATTTATCCTTTCTTTTTTAGTCAGCCTTCTGTGATGAAACAATTTCATCAGGTTACAGTAATTTAAAGTCAACTGTGCCTTCTCTTTGCACCAATAAGAATCACATTCATACGAACTGAGGACCTGTCTAGGTGATTATCCAGTAAGATATTGAAATCTGCCTCAGATAGTAGGGGCTTTAAATTCTACCATGGTGGAGAAAAGAGCAGACAATTATGAAGCATCATCTGTATTCGGGCCATAGTAACTGGCTAATGTATACAAGCTCTTCTGGGCCTTAATTTCGGCTACTATCCAGCATCCGCCATCGTCCGCTTTATATCTCACTATTTACACCTCTGAGTTTGCCTTAACAAAAATAGCTATCCCTTTCATACAGTGTTGCTGATCTGTAGCCACCATATTCTCAACCCACCTTTGTTTCATAAAGAGGTTTTTGCACTCTGATCTTAGCATATGGGTCTCCTGCAACATAATAATTTGAGAGGTATTATCTCTCAAATGTCAGCGCCAAGAAGCCACGGCATTCGAGCGCTTAACAAGTAACAATTCAAATCAAATCAAAATCAAATCAAATACTGTAGGATTAAGGGTTACCTTCTCCTCACCCGCAGCCCATTCACATTCCAACACAGAATTGAGAGGACTTGGTCCCTTTGCTGGTCATCCCTCCCCCGATAGTCTTCGAGATTCATTCTAAACAAAATGTCCCCAATAAATGTAACCCTACCTAATTTGCTTGAGAACATAAATATTTTTTTAAATTTTACTCTCCATGCTTCCCACCTCGAGTGCTCCCCCGGATCCCTCCCACACCTACCGCTTGGCATTCTTATGCCTGTTCGAACTCACCCCTGCGGGAACCACTTGTCTGATAATATGTTCTCCCCTTATATTTTACATCTTTCATTTACCCTTGACTCAGTCTGAGCTATAAAGTTGTCCACATCTTCTGGTGCTGGGAAGTCATGCATTTTGTTTGCCCACATAACTTTCAAAATTGCTGGGAATCTTAGCTGAACTACCGCACCCATTTTCCTTAGATCCTCTATGCGTTTGCCATTTTCCCACCATCTGTCTTCCGCAGCACGGGAGATATCAAACCTGATCTTGAATGTAGTCCCTTGGACCTGGAGAGACTTGGGGGCAGATTTACAAGCCCCTTGCGCCACTTTTGCGTCATTTTTAACATGGGAAAAATGACGCAAAAGTGGCGCAAGGGGCTTGTAAATCTGCCCCTTAATCTTTAGGACAGCACTCAGGATTCGTTCTTTAACTACGTACGACGGAAAGTTAAGCAGTATTTTTCAGGGTCTCTTATGCCCTGGATTTAGTTTGAACGGGTCTTGATGTACCCTCTGGATTTCTGCCCCTAGGTCTACAGAGGAAATCTCCAGAGGAAAAGCCTTAGTTAACCGATCTATTACAAATAGTTTCACATCAGCCCCCTCCACACCTTCCGCCACATCCAGTATTCTGATATTATTTCTTCTTGAGTTTTTCTTGATTCTCTCAAGCTTATCTGACAGCTCTTTTTCTCTTTGCCTCAATCGGGCTACCTCTTGCGTGTTCTTGTTGACCATTAAACTAAGTTTCTGAACACTGTTCTCTAGTGCCTCAGAGCACTGGGCCAAACCCGACATTTTCTCCTCAAGGCTTAAGCATATCGCCTGCATTTCCCTTTGGTTTGCCTCTGAGGTAATGCACCACTCTTTGATCTCTCGCAACCACTGGCCAGACATCTCCTGCACTGCTACCCAACCAGCAAAGTCACTTCCAATACCACCAGCCATTTGATTCTGTAATGAAGGTGGCAGGGACTAAGCGACCCCCCTCTCAGACAGATCTGCCATATCTGCCACCTCCCTACTACCTTCACTCAATGTCAGGCTCTCCGCAGCCAGGGGCATAAACTTATTTGCGATCGATATGTCTGGGTGTATCATAGATGTTTCTACGTTAGTGCCTGCCACTATCTCCCCTTGGCTCCTAACTTCCATGCCCTTAATCTGGTTCAGAGGCTTCCCACCCTCTCTTTGAGTTCACTTTAAAAAAGGACCTCAGGGATGTCGTCACTCTGAAGCTCCTAGTGCCTGTATCATTGATTCTTTCCCTTATGACAGTCTCCCCCCTTGATGATATGTTATTCGAAAGTTTCTTGGGAGGGTCGTACGCTAAACCCTGCTATCTGTTTGATCTGTTTACTGCTCTTCCCTTTGCCCCCTGAAGCAGAGGTCCCGTTTCTGATAACAGGAGAGTCTTAGACCTTAACCTATAATGCTTGCCGATCACCTCGTCCACAGAGTCCACCTTGTCTGTTACACTCCGGTTGCCAGTATCCTTATATGCTCCCAATACCACGACTGGGCCCCCAAAAGCATTCTTACCCTCAATCCTCTGCCTTTCCGGTTCCATATGCTTCTCCCCATAGTGAGCAGTCCATTTTCCCCCTTTCTCAGTAACAAAACCTCCTCCACTGAACCTGCGGAGCACTCAGGCATCAAACTGGTTCTATCCTTAGACGTTCTGAACACCCAAGTCGCTGCTGCTTGTGCTAACTCTGTCGATGCCACCCGCACCGACATCACCTCCGTGTTGGGAAGGACGCACTGGGCTGCTCAGAGGCTGTGAAGGGCGCTCGCTGCTGCCAACCAATGCAGCCCTCCTTGCCACATCCGCATCAGCCCGGAGGAATTAAAAAATGAAAAAAAGCAGAACCCAGAACAGGGTTGGGTATCAACCCACCTGTTATCCTAGCGAGGGAAGAACAAACTCATCACCGTGCTACATTTTCCGTAAGGGGAGAACTCCCGACTCGCTACTCTAGCTGGCTATCATGTTCCCCCTCCTGCCAAGGATGAGGGCCTACCTCCTATCAATGGTGGAAAATCTAAATCTAAGTGATGTGTGGCGCAGGGTAAAGTGGAATTGTAGGAATTACACCTTCTATAGCAAGAAAAATGGTAATTATTCAAGGATAGATTATTTCTTTGTGAGTGTGGAGAGGCAGAGAGAATTTTTGAGATAGAGCATCTTCCAATCCACTTATCAGACCATGCAACCTTGTTATTAAAGATCAGATCACCAGTAAGTAAGCATTACAAAAGGCGAACAATTAATAAGAGGCTATTCCTCCAGTCGGGAACTATGCAGGAGGTAGGGAATGGAACGAAGGACTTCTTTAAGTGGAATATGACATCTGCCCCTATTTACATAGTATGGGATGCATATAAGGCTTGGTTGAGAGGGGCTTTCAAGAGCTCCTCGATCACGTGGAATAGGAAGGGGAGGATGCAGGTATCACAATTAGAGGAGAAGATTGTTGCCATAGAAACAATACTGAAAACAACCCAAGTTCAGGGGGAGAGTAGGAAAAGATAGAGAATAAATTGGAGGATCTGCTACTGAAATTTAAGTTGAAACTGGAGGAGAAAGTGTTACAACAGCAGGAGACTAGCAAGGTCAGGGAAAATGAGCAGGGTGAGGGTTGCGGAAAGTTGCTGGCATGGAAGGCAAGAATGGATAGAACCCAGAATTATATCAGGAAGGATAGGTATGAGGACGAGGATCTGATGGTAGGGGATAGAGAAGGGATAGAACCTGCATTTCACAAGTTCTTTCAGGATCTATATTCAGAAACTCAGGAAATGGATGAAGACAAGTTAGATAGATGGCTGATGGATAAATGCCTACCTAAACTCACTCAAGAACAGCAGCAATTTTTGAGTAGGGAAATAACTGGGAGTGAAATTTTTATAGCTGTTAGGAGACTTAAAAGAGGGAAAGTAGCAGGTCCAGACATGATCCCAAATGAGTTCTATATCTTGATTCCAGAGGTAGTTATCCCAGTCTGGCTTGAGTTCAATGAGGTTTTACTGAAAGGTTCCCCATACCAGGATCTTGGAATGAGGTGGTTATTTAATTGATTTTAAAACTAGGTAAGAATCCCACACAGTGTCAGTCGCATCGACCAATATCACTGTTAAATTGCAGTTATAAGATTTTTACAAGCATCCTAGCTGCCTGCTTACATAAAGTAGTAGGCAGTTTAATAAATGAGGACCAGAGGGTTTTTGACCTGGGAGGCAAATGAGGAAACTTACCCATACCTTAATAGGATCAATTGATTTAGCTACAACCTTAAGATTTCACTGACATTTGTAACCCTTGACGTGGCCAAGGCATTTGACCGCGTCAACTGCAAATATCTAGAGGATGTGCTGAAGAACTTTGGAATAGGAGCTGAGTTTCAGAATGTGCTGAGCAAGATCTACATTACGCCATGTGCCCAGGTTTTAGTTAACCTCACTACATCAGTCAAAATAGGTAGGGGGACTAGGCAGGGCTGCCCTTTGTCACCTATTCTTTTTGATCTGTACAATGAAAACTTGGTTCAAAGCCTGAGATTAAAAAGGGAAATAAGGCCGTTTATGATAGGGGCTTTCTCTAGGTAAATAGCATTATAAGCGGATGAGTTAATACTGTACACCTCAGATGCTGAATCTGCTATTCCACTACTAATGACAGAGGTACAGTGTTTTAGGGAAGTTGTCTGGTTACGAGATGAATGAAACCAAACAGAGAAAATGGTATGAAGTCAGGACTGCAAGGGCATTCAAACCTCTAGAGAGATAAGATATATGAGGTTAATAATAACGCAGGACCTGGAGAAAGTTCCATCAGTGAATATGGAGAAAGTTTATCAGGCGTCCTTGTAGGTGGTGTGGTTTTCGGTTGTCTTGGTGTTTCTCCAGTTCTTCTCCAGGCGTCTGCAGGTGCGTCTGGCTTCTTGGAGAGCGGTGGTGAACCAGGCGGCTTTCCTGGGGCGTGGTCTGTCGGGGTTGCGTAGCGAGGCGAGCTCGTCTGCGCAGTTGGAGATCCAGGTGTGGAGTTCTCTGGCTGCGTCGTTTGCATCGTTTGCGTCGGGTGCCCAGGTGTGGTTGCTCGTCGGTAACCTTGCTCCAGTTCCTTCGTGGTGGGCGTGGGGCTGGGGTGGAGAAACACCAAGACAACCGAAAACCACATCACCTACAAGGATGCCATGATGGACTACCACAACCAGATCAGAGCCACCAAGAGGAACTTCATCCACAACAAAATCCTGGCCAACTCCACCAACTCCAAGGAACTTTTCAGTGTCATTCAAGAATTCACCAACCCACGCAGCGAAGCTACAGACATCACCCCATCCCAAGACCTCTGCCACAAGCTTGGAACCTATTTCCACCTCAAGATCAAAAACCTCTACGACAACTTCATCGACCATCCACCAGGCGCCACAGACGGCCCCCGCCCCCCAGAAACACCAGCCAGCCCACTATCTCCAACTGGACACCGATCACGGCCGAAGACACCGCCTCGACCATGAAAAGCATCCACTCGGGGCCCCCACCGATCCCTGCCCCCCTCACATCTACCACAGAGCTGCGGCCGCCATCGCACCCGAACTACAATGCATCATCAACACCACCTTCAAAACAGGCACCTTCCCAGACGACTGGAAGCGCGCAGAAGTCAGACCCCTGCTCAAGAAGCCCACAGCTGACCCCACCGACCTCAAGAACTATCGGCCCATCTCGCTCCTCCCCTTCGCAGCCAAAGTTGCAGAGAAAACAGTCAACAGGAAACTGACACGATTCATTGAAGAGAACGCTGTCCTCGACCCGTCCCAATCCGGATTCCGAAGCAACCACAGCACAGAGACCGCCCTACTCGCCGCCACAGGCAACATCCGCACCCTCCTGGACCAAGGCCACTCCGCAGCCCTCATCCTACTCGACCTATCAGCGGCCTTCGACAGCGTCTCCCACCGCACACTAGTCGCCAGACTACACGACGCAGGCATACAAGGAACAGCCCTGGACTGGATCGGATTATTCCTCACTGGAAGAAGCCAAAGGATCAGACTCCCACCCTTCCTCTCCGACCCCACGAAAATCACCTGCGGAGTCCCACAGGGTTCATCACTGAGCCCCACCCTCTTCAACATCTACAAGGCCCCCCTTGCAACCATCGTCCGACAACACGGCCTCAACATCGTATCCTACGCTGACGACACCCAGCTCATCCTCTCCCTCACCAAAGACCCCCCCCCCACTGCCAAACTCAACTTCCAGAAAGGAATGCAAGACATCGCAGTCTGGATGACCAACAGCTGCCTGAAGCTCAACGCCGAGAAGACAGAAGTCCTCGACCTTGGTACCACCCCTTCTGCATGGGACAGAACCTGGTGGCTGACTGCCCTCGGAAGCCCACCTACCCCCTCAGACCACGCCAAGAACCTCTGCATCGTACTCGACTCATCACTCACCATGAACCGACAGGTCAACGCCGTCACCTCCAGCTGCTTCAACACCCTCTGCATCCTCCGCAAGACCTTCAAGTGGATCCCCCCTGAGTCAAGGAAGACAGTCACCCACGCACTCATCACCAGCAGACTGGACTATGGAAACGTATTCTACGCCGGCATCAACAAGTCCCTACTCTGCAAACTCCAGACAATACAGAACACCGCCACCAGACTCGTCCTCGGCATCCCCCGACACGAACACATCAGCCAACACCTACGAAGTCTCCACTGGCTCCCTGTGGAGAAAAGAGTCACTTTCAAAATCCTCACTCACGCCTACAAATGCCTACACAACAACGGACCCAAATACCTCAATGACAGAATCAACTTCCACGTACCCAAAAGAAACCTCCGATCTTCCAACCTCGCACTGGCCGAAACCCCGCGCATCCACAGAGCCAGAATAGACGGAAGATCCTTCTCTCACATTGCAGCCAAGACCTGGAACGAGCTACCGGCAGACATCAGACGTGCCCCCTCCCTGAACACCTTCAGGAAGACCCTCAAGACCTGGCTCTTCGGTTAAACAGATCTGCGGACCCCCCCCCTCAGCGCCTTGAGACACTCACGGGTGAGTAGCGCGCTTACAATTCCCTGATTGATTGATCAGGCGGTGGATAAAACCTTAAAGAAATGTAGAATCTCCCCCCTCACTCTACATGGCAAAGTAAACATAGTTAAAATGTCTTTTCTACCCAAATTCTGTTCGATAACATCCCACTAAGTTTTGATAAGAAGCTCCTTATGAAGACACACTGGAAAATCACATCTTTTACATGGGCTAGTAAGGGGGTCAGGCTTTACTGGAAGAAGCTGAAAAGGGAGGTGGGGAAAGGTGGACCAGGGCTTCAGACTTTCAACTCTACTGTTGGGCTTACAAATTGAAGAACAACAGGATTCTCCTTCTCCGACCAGACAGGTCATCGGTGGGTCTTATGTACAGTGCCATGCAAATTAAATTACCTGAGGATGGCTTTTTGTACAAGTTTGGGGTTCCTAAAGTTTTTAAAAAGGTGCGCCTGAAGTGTTTGAAGGCAGCAGCCAAAGTGCCAGATCACTCCTGGGAATTCCATATTACATCAGGACAATGGACACAGAGGAAATGCCTGGGAAAAGGAAACTTGAAATAGGAGTAATGAAGATTACTTGTAAATTATAGGGACATTCTGAGGTGCAACAAAACACAGTAGCATGGAAGTGCAGCAGATGAAAAATATGGCCACGAGTAGGAAGAGTAACATCCCTTGCTCCACCCCCAGGAAAAACTAGAGTCTTTTAAACAGTGTCACAAAGGCACAACTACAGGGTGAAACTAAACAAATGGAAATCAGAGTAAAAAAATGTGCTGTGGCTCATTCGTGTAACAGCGACAAGGAAACAAATACATGCTGATAAAAAAATCTAGTACAAAATCAACAAAACAAAAACCAAACAAAATAGAAAATAAAAATTAAAAACTAAGACTATATATTAACACAAAAAACCAAGGAAGAAAAAACAAATTAGGATAAAGAAAGTCAAACAAGAAAGTTGTTCACAGGCTCCAGTGGCATAAAAACACAGCTAAGTGCTGTGCAAAAGTACATTAGATCGTGAAATATAGCCACTCTTCTCCAGGATATACACTAGTATCCTTAGAGGTGACACAGAAGCAAAACTGCTGTGACGGTCTAAATGAAAACAAAACAAAGTAAAAGAGAATGAGTTGAGGCTCCACGGCAGTAGGGTCACATAGGAGGAAATAAACACAATCCACAAAAAAGAACTACTCAAAAGTGATTCAAAATAAAACTAGGCAAAAATAGCGTTTCATTGAAGATGTAACAAGATTACCGGCGGTCGGAGAACATGGCGTCTGCCGGTTGAGCAGCCGCGCGTGTCCGTACCTTTTCCTCTCATCAAGATGTAGCTGGATGTCACTCGCCTGATTCTCTGTTTTTTCTGCCCCTGAAGCTGCGGAGAAAGTCACTGATTCTGTCGCTCACAGAGGGGGCGGATGACCTGGGAGCTGCTCGGCGCCCCCCGCCTGCCCTACTTTTCACGCTGGTGTACTGCAGCCCTGGAGCTGAGGCGCGGCCGCAGAGCGGCGGCCCGCGGCCTCCTCCGGGTCAACAGCGGCAGCGCCAGTATCGGGCGCTTCTTTGGAGCTGCGGGTGTTGAGGCTGGGCAAAAAGATAGTGCTGAGGATACACCGACGGCCACCAGCCTCCCCCACAGTCTCCCACATAGCTCCCTACACTGCTTCTCACAGTTTGGAGCCCTTTTTCGCACCTGGAAAGGCCGACGCACAGGTGGATCAGAGCCTTCAGGTCCTTTCACACAGTCAAGACGGTCAAGACGGTGAGGTGGGTGAGCGAAGCCTTCCAGGGAAACGAGGTAACTTTATTACTAAACTAAAAGAGAGGCAAGGTAAGAAAGTCGGAAAGAGTGGGACTGGAAGAAAAAAAGGGCAACCTAAGGAAAAGGGAGAATTGAGACGGGAGCCACAGGACCAGTTAGTGGGGGAGCGAGTTTTTGGAGCTATAATCACAACAACTAGCCCTGGTATATCTAATACTACCAGCCTTACCTGTGATAATTCAGCTTTTCAAAATTACCAGGTTAAAGGCAGGAGTATAAAAAGAGGGAAAAATAAGTCTGTACCCAATATAGTGAAGGTCACCCCCTCATTAAGGTCTTTTTTCAGGGTGCAACCAGAGGTTTTACTCATTATAAAGCAGGGAGCAGAACATAAAGTCAGCGACGTTATTGGCTCATCTGAGTATCGGAGCACTACAGACTCGATGCAGGCTGGGATGCAGTCTACAGGATCGTCAGGGGCTGAGTCTGAGCTACCTGTTATTGCTATTGCCCCTGTCACTGACACGGATACAACCACTGAAATTATCACTACCCCTGCCATTGTAATTGATGTCGCTGTTAGTCAAAGTATGAGTGGAGCTGGGTCGGTAACAGGAGTAGGGTCGGGCTCTTTAGAGCAGATTGGGCCCCCCCCATTCCCACTCCCACTTTCAATGGAAGCCCTATTTACATCCTTAAAAGATGATATTAAGCAAGGATTTGCCGTATCAGCTGCCAATCAAGGGGAGATTAGGAGCTCGTGTGAGATCCTAGAAAGGAAAGTAGACCTCCTAAATGCTAGAACAGAATCCCTTGAGCATTCGGTAGAGGAGTTAAAGTCCAATTTAGGGACAGCAGAGGTAAAAATCCATGAGCTACAAAAGGGTGAGGCTGTGTTGCGTGAAAGAATGGAAATGTTGGAGAATAATTCCCGTAGGAACAATCTCCGCGTATTGAATATTCCAGAAGGAAAAGAGGGCTCCGACTTAAGAAATTTTATGGTAAACTTGTTAAAAGAAGCCCTGCCACTTGACGACTCGGTGGAGTCCTTGACAAAGGACATACAAAGAATTCACAGGGATCCTTTTCGCTTAAATCCAAAAAGGACTAAGCCAAGGAAAATCCTTATCAACTTCCTAACTTACGCCGTGAAAGAGAACATTTTGAACTTGGCATTGAAGATGAAAACAGTGAGAAGTAAGGACTTCTCTTTTGAAGTCCGTTCAGATCTGTCAAGAGACACACTAGAAAGACAGTGGGAGCTCGGGAGAAGAATGGACAATTTTAAGAAGATTGGTGCTACGGTGCAACTTAAATTCCCTGCCTTTTTGAAGGTAATGCACAATAACAAAATGCACAATATCAGGTCCATTCAGGAGGCAGATGAACTGCTGGATAGTATCAGCAAAGGGCCCCCGTAAGCAGATCACCTACTAGCTTTTTTTTGGGAAGTTGAGGTGAGGGGAACAGTCTATGGCTGGTTAAAAATTAAAAAGAGAAAAGAGAAAAAAAGGGGAATGAGAAAGGGGGGGAGAGAAAGAAAAAAATATATATAAAAGGAGGAAATGGGACAAAAGGAGAAAGGGAAGAAGGAAGGGAAAAAAAGGGTAAAAATGTATAAACACGTATTTAGGGGCACGACATAGGGCATAACCCCTTTTTTTTTTCTTCCCCTCATTTTTGGGTGGGTAACATATAGGTGTACTTAGGTAGAGGAGGAGGAGGAGGAGGCTACGGATGCCATATCTGGATAACAACTAGTCCAGGTAAATAGGGGTTGGGTTCTCCAAGGGGGGGGGGGGGGGTAGGGTGGGGGGTTGGGGAGCACAGGGGAATAAAAAATAAAAATACCTCATTCGTCATATATTGTATAGGTTGCTTTGACAAGATAGTTTTAGTTAGACTAGGAATGACCGGTGGTCTAAAGTCAAGGTGCAATTGTTGCATTGTATCAAGGAGGGCATGGAGGGCGGAGTACTCTTTCAAATGAACACTTTGCAGATATTGTCCTGGAATGTGAATGGCTTGAGGGGGGGGTCGCGTAGAAGAAAAATTTTACAATATCTGAGAGATTCCCCCGCCCAAGTCTTGGTTATCCAGGAGACTCATCTTCTTGGGGCAGAAACGAAAGATATATTAAAATCACAGAAATGGGTGGATTCTTTCGCATGTACCGACCAGACGGCAGGTATTAGGGGGGTGTGGATTCTTTTAAAAAAATCAGCTAAAGCACAGATTTTACAATACAAGGGTGACCCAGGGGGAAGATGGTTGATGCTGAAGGTCACTGTCAGAGAGGTCCTCTTTACATTAGTTGGCTATTACGGTCCGAATCATGATGATCCCTCTAACCTCAAAACTATTTTTTCGCATCTTTTGGACTTCCCTGAGCCAGTGATATGGGCAGGAGACTTTAATATCTTTCTTGATCCCAAATTGGATAAATCTCCCAATAGTAGAGCGATTACCCCTTCAAGATCAAGGGTATCCCTCTTGGCAATAATGTCCCAATTGGGCCTTAGCGATATCTGGAGAGAAAGGTCAGGGCAACAGATGGGTGTATCGTATAGGAATTTTAAGTACAAACACAAGTCACGAATTGACTATGTACTGATCAGCCATACTCTTAGAGATAGAGTAAAGGACATTACATATCTGCCATCGCATATGTCAGACCACTCTAGTATTTTATTGACGCTATAGTGTCTACGGACTCAACAGGCCAGAGTGTGGTCTTTTGACCGCACTCTGTTACTTGAAGAGGACGAGATAAACTTTCTCTCCTGGGAAACAAACCAATTTTTAGAGACCAATTTGGGAACTGCCGATATCACTACAGTTTGGGACACTCTCAAGGCTTTTTTGAGGGGTATAATAACCAACAGGGCAAGCTATAGAGGTAAGAAATACAGAGAAGAGATTATGGTTTTGGAGGAAGAAATGAGGAAAGTGGAGGTAAAATTAAACGCCCAAGAGGGAATTGGTCAGAAGGAAGATTGGGAAGTAAGTAGGAAGCTGAAGGACCAAATGGAGAGTGTTCTCCAGGGGCGGCTTATGCGTAAGTGGGAGGTGAGCAAGATGGCCCATTTTGAGTATGGGGAAGGAGCTGGAAAATTACTAGCTTGGAAAATCAAAGCAGACCAGCTCCGGAACCATATTAAGGAGATCTCGGTGGGTAATGGAGAACCCCCCATTTCTTCAGATAATGGTATAGGAGAGGCCTTCCTGGATTATTTCCAGGAGATATATAAAGAGACCTCCATAGGTGACAACTTTAAGGCAAAATCTTGGTTGGAGAATATCACTTTAACACCTATCAGCCGCAAACAACAACTAGACTTGGGGCAGCCCATCACACAGGAGGAAGTGAGGAAAGCATTGGCGAGTGGGAAAAGGGGCAAAGCGGCCGGCCCGGATGGGCTTCCAATTGAATTATATCGATCACTTGGAGAGAGTTTAATTCCAACAATAACACTTCTTTTCAATAAAATTTTCATGGACGGAATTAGCTCACCGGTAACATGGAATGACGCTACTATAGTCCTCATCCTGAAACCGGGTAAAAACCCCTCCAGCTGTGGGTCCTATCGGCCCATTTCGCTTTTGAACGCCGACTATAAAATCTATACAAACATTCTGGCTACTAGATTGGGGGAGGTGGTTGGAGACATTCTTCACCCCGACCAAAAGGGGTTTGTGAAAGGGAGACAGTTAGCAGACCTCACCTACGACTTGGTCGGTGCAATAGACATCGCCTCTACTTATTCACTCCCTCTCGCAGCCTTGACTCTAGATGCCACCAAGGCTTTCGATAGAGTAAATTGGATTTACTTATCGGAAGTCATGGAGAAATTCAATCTGGGCGCAAGGTTTTGCCGTGCTATACAGTTGATATATAAATCTCCATCGGCTAAGCTCCTGGTGAATGGTTGTCTTACAAAGCCATTTGTCATAACCAGAGGAACCCGACAGGGTTGCCCTCTCTCCCCCCTGTTGTTCGATATATACATCGAACCATTTGCACAGAAATTAAGGGACAACCCTGAAATAGAATCCTTTAGACATGGGGATTGGGAGAGAAGGGTAGCTCTGTATGCGGATGATATTCTGATATTGTCAGCAGACCTAGAAAGAACTCTCCCGGTAGTAATTAAACTGGCGGAGGAGTTTGGTAAGGTTTCCGGATACGAGGTAAATGCTAGCAAGACAGAAGCCATGACTTGGAACATCCAGCACACTGTTTATCAGACAAGCTGCAGTATGCGTTACCTTGGGGTCACAATTACCCAGGATATTAATAAACTGGCAGATACCAATCTATCGCGAGTCCTCCGCGACTGCCATAAACAAATGAAGTCATGGGTGCACCTCCCCATATCCATTCTGGGGAGGGTTAATTTAGTCAAAATGTCTATACTGCCTAAGGTTACTTTTCTTTTTAATACAATCCCTCTCCATTTTGATAAAGACACTATAGGAAAATTCCAACGAGAAATAAATTCCTTTATCTGGGTATATAGATCTACCAGAATAGCATGGAAGAAACTAAGGCGTAGGAGAGAGAAAGGGGGGTTGGTGTTACCTGATTTACAATATTATGCTTGGGCATTTCAACTCACTCACTCTCGTATGCTATTGAAATCGCCAAGTGATAATGCGAGTGGAGCTATGTGTCTGGCCATGTTGAAAGGGGGGGGGCTGCCAGCAGAAGGGTTCATGTTTAAATTTGGAGATCAAAAGTTCTTTAAAAAAATCAAACTTAAGGTCCTGCAGGGTTTTGTCAGAATATGGGTAACGCTAAGGAAGGTGACAGGTCTCAGTTACTTCTCTAAACTGGCACCACTTTGGGACTCTCCAGGTTCCCCAGAATGCCTTCGTGATAGGCTGGCGATCCCACTTAGAGACGCTGGATTTAAAGTATGGGGAGACTTAGTCAGCAATGAAACATTTATTTTATGGGAGGATCTAACAAGGAGAGTGAGTAGTGGCCTCTCAAGATTTAAATATATTCAGTTACATAGTTGGGTACAGTCCCAGTTCAGAAAGGAAAAAAGTGTTGGTGAGGGAACCAGTTTGGAGCAACAGCTTGTGGAAAGGCCAGTAGGTAAAAAGGAGGTCTCCTATTGGTATTGGGCCATAGAAGAGGAGGTGGACGGGGAATTCAAGCTGGCTGATGAGCTGTGGGGTGGATTGCTGCCTGACGAACAGTGTGACCATCTATGGCAGGAATCTTTCAAAATCCTCTTTAACATAGTGAAACCAGCATGGTTGAGGAGGAATCACTTATTCACGGCTCATCGTGCATACCTATCCCCCCTCAGGTTATCAAGAATTGTTAAAGGATCACAAATCAGCTGTAAAAAATGCGGATTGGTAGAAGCCTCGGACCTCCATATGTTTAGAGACTGTCCCTCCATCCAAGCATTCTGGGAAGATGTACAAAAAACATTGGAGAGTATACTGGGAGTGACAATTGTAATTGACTTAAAGCTAATAATTTTTGGCTTAAATACCCAGGTACCAGGACCAGCTAGACTCCTTTTATTTTATTCAATTTTACTGGCAAGCAGACAAATCTGTAGACATTGGGTAGACCCTGTCCCTCCCAAACACTCAGATTGGTTGACTTCTTTGTATGAAACATCCAAAATGGATATGGCCAGAGTATGTAGCAGAAAAAAGATCGCATACTGGGACTTGTTGTTGCAGTGGAGGTGATCTTTTTTTTTCTTTTTTTTTTCCTTCTTTGGTCCAATGATTATGCCAACTGGGTACTCCTTGGACCAAGCTGGATATGCCCATGGATTAAGGGGCATTGAGAAGGTCCATAGGGTCTTTTAGACCAATCTGGAGTGATACCTAACTTCCCTATATCGATGGGAAGTGGCTTTTCGGTCTGAAAATACACCCCTTCGGGCTGATGGTATCGAGAGAATCAGAGGGAAGAGCCCATGTCATCCTAGCCTATTGAAAAGGGGAATGTACAGACGGTCTGCACACTATGGGTACTGGCGAATGAGGACTAAAGGAAAAAAAAAAAAAAAAAAAGATTACCAAGCAAGAAAGGGACAAACTAAGGACAAGAAACAAAAGTTAAAAGTGAGAACCAATCAGTAGCTCAAGTGTAATCAAAATACAGGTAAGTGCTGTGGTGACGTGCAGCTGAGCGGAAAATATGGTCACCGGCTCTCCAGTCTACTCATTCGCTCCACCTTTATAAATGACTAGAGCGGTCTTTGCAGTGCCACAGATGCACAATATCTAGGCAGGACAAAATCAAAAGGAAAGGAAAGTAAACGAAAATGACTGTAGGCTTCTGGGTGTTAGAGACACAAATAAGGAAAATAAACAAAATAGTACAATAAACACAGTAAATAAAACTCCTGAAAAATAACTAAAAGCCAAATACACAAAATGAAACAGCAAACTGAACTCGCCAAAGTGAACAAAATAGGAGGAAAACTCAAACTACGAAAAATAAAGTTAAATATGTGAACCAGTTTCACTTCTTTCCAAGCAGCCGCTCAAGCCCCTTCTCCTGAAGACTTCTTTTCTGGTGGTCATCTCCTCAGCTCGAAAGTTGGACGAGTTGGGCTTCGTAAAAATACCTCTTCCTACCTTAAGGTGAGTCCAGACAGGTTGGTCCTGAAACCAAATCCTGATTTACTGCCACGTTTCCTGCTTTTACTCTGAGCCATCACTCATTCTTCCTGTTCTGATCCCTCTTCTTTTGGTAGAAGGTGACTTCACACGCGAAACACTTGGTAAAAACTTACCTGGAAAGGAACGCAGCCTTATGCCACATGGATAGCCAATTTATTCATTTCTGTCCTGTCCTGTGCACCAATGATAGAATATTCTGATCACATTCAAGGAAGCAGCCTAAATTAGCAAGGAGCATTCCAGATACATTTAATGGGCAATAAGGCCCTGGTGGCAGAAGGAGAGTTGTAGTGCCAATGGCTTGCTGGCAGGAGGTTTATCTTCTCCCCATGATGATACTCTTGGGCACCATCTTGGAAGACAGAAGAGGGTCAACTGGTCAGGCTCTTTCCAGTGCATCCAAAACTCAAATTAAGAAGGAAGAGCGGCACGCATTCACTGTATTCACACCTGGGCCCACAATGGCACAGAATATGGAGCTAGAATATGGAGCACGTAAATGTCTTAATGTCTGCACCGTTTGTTCCAACTTCCATTGTGCCATTTATGCAACTGTACCAATCTACAACATTTCCAGTCAAGAACTGGTAGCCATCTACTGAAGAGCCCCAACAGTGAGCTAATGGAAGTGCCATTGAACAGTTAAGAATCATTATAATGCAATATGTCCATTTTTTATAATCCTCCTATAGAGCATCAAGATTACATGCTTTGACTTCCTGTTAAATTTATTTATTTTTGTGTTTTACATAGATTGCTACAAGTACAGATTTGCAGAGCTGAAAGTTCATTGTGTAAAACTGAATCCAGGGGTGTGAGAAACTGCAGTTTTGTTTCATGCAAACTTCAAGAAGGTCTATAGGTAACTTTGCCACATTTGCATGACAATAAGGAGATTTTCAACAATTTATATCACAAAATGTAAACTTGTGGAGAAAAATTCTGTATACATTTGCCACAATGCATAGCAAAACTCTACAGGAAGAAAGCTTGCAGAAAAAAGATACTTGGACACTTTCCAGTATGGCTGTTTTGATTAGACTGAAAATCATCTCTCAATCCGCTGAAAGATCTACCTTGCAAGGCAGAGGAAAACTTCACATGAGCAAAGGCAACTTAATAGGGGATTTCACAAACGTGGGGCGAAGTACGTGAATTTCGTAAAACTTCACTGGTGTAGAAAACAAAAATCTCACCACTAATTACAGGCGGTACAATTGAAGGTTACAAGATATCTTTATCTAGATGGAGCGTGAGAGCTGGGTACTTTCAAAGGTAGACCATAAAATAATGGCAGACTTACTTGAACAGCACACTTTTGAACTCTGTGCCAGAGTGTAAGATTATGCTGAGTGTGCCAACTTCAGCTTTGTAACTTCAAGGAGATCTAGATGCGGGCATGGGAAGCTGTTGACCTGAAATACACTGCACATGCTTACATTTTTGATAGACGTTCGGGAACCATTTATGATTATGGGAATTAGTACTACAAAAGTACTCTTATAGGAACAATTGCAAACCTTTGCGAATTGGCCTAAAACGTCCACGTCCCTAAAACCAGAGATGGCACACTCCCTTCTATTTGTACTACCTTTATATGAAGATTCCCTGAATATTCCTCTTTTATTCCCATTTTGGAAGTTTTGGGACCAATTCTCAAAGGCATGTAAGAGTACTTAAAAGAGGAGTTCTCTTTTTCATACCCTTACATGCTTTGGTGAAGCAGTCCCTGTTGTGGTAAGGTTACCTTGATCTTGACAAGTGAGTGCACACCTCATATATTTTTAGATTGGAAGACTTGTGACATTCTGAAGCCATTTTTAGGTCTCGCATGGGCGTTACAGCGCGCATGCGCTGCTCGCTCTGCGAGGGCTTCTTGTAATCAATACACTTTCACAAGCGGAGTTTAGGCTCCGCCCCTTATTTTGATTGGTTTGCGTCATTCTGCGTCATTCTTTAGTGTAAACGGTGCGTTTTCATTGGGACTGAGGCTTTTTAGTCCCTCCTGGTTACCACCCTGTCCTCTTTTGGCCCCGCCCACCCGGACTGGATCCTTTACTTGCGGCGTTATACTGTCTTCTTCAAATAGTTAGGAGGCACTTTTTTTTTGTCATTCGGCTGAGAATGAATGAGAGCAGTGTGAGATACATTTATTTAATCGTTTGTTCTGTGCTTTTTAAAAAAAAAATTGAGTTGTCCCGTGATGTATCTTGATGCTTCTCTGACACGCGCTCATTAATGTGCGCGTGTCGGTGTGACCGCTAGTTGGACATCTACTGCTTGCACGGGAGCTCTTGCATACTTGTTCCCTCGCTTGCAAGCCCTTTTACATTATACTAATCTGTTTTTCACCGCTCTCGTATCCCTTTACTATATTTATATTGCTCCTCCTATCTCCATTTCTGAGTGCTCCCGCCCTCTCCCGTTGTCCGTGTTACCTATGTTGCTGACGGACAAGCGGAGGCGGCGGGGCCAGCAGAAGGCAGGCAGCGCTTCTCTCCTAAGATGGCGGCTCCCACAGTCTCCATGTCCGTCCTATAAACCAGCCTCCTCCGGTGCTCCTGTGAAACCCCCCAGCGAAGAGCAGGCCCCAGTCTGAACCAGGTTCTATATGGCCGCTGCATTTTTTGCAACCTGACGATTTTTCGTTTTTTTTGGGCTTAATCTTGTCTGTTAAATTGGCACCTTCCTGGAGCCAAAGTGTTTAGTGTATAACTGGTGCAGAGCATTTTTCCACAAAATTTGCATTTGCCAATCAGTGCCAAATGCGTATTTCCCCCACTCAATAAGACATAGATAAAAAACATTGTCATTTACAACACCATTTACGACGCCAATAGCTCTAAGATAAGCAAATGCGAGACCTATTGCATTTCCAATGCTTGTTAAGTATGCATGTGGGACTGAAGGGAAGTTACCTGCTGCCGACAGAGAAGATAAAATGTATTCTGTGCTGGGACATGGCTCTGTCGTACACAGGTTTCTCAGTAAGAGCCTTATTTGGACACTCTATGGAGTAAATGTAGATCACCTTGAATGCCGCAAACTAAACTTAATGCGCGCTCTCTCTCACTCTCTTTCACTTTGCATTACCCATGCCTCAAAACAGTAGAGGCTGGCATTAGGGCAGAGTGCCGGGGCAGGGGTGGAAGCAGGCGTAGAGGCGAGTAAGAAAGAAGAAAAAAAAAGAACTTGCCTGCAGCCCGCCACATCACTGGTCTTCTGCTCCTCTCGTGGCTCTACTGCAGGCAGAGGCTCCCAGCCTCCCCTACGGCCAATCTTGAAGCTGCTCTCATGTACGAGAGCAGCTTCAGAATTGCCTGAGCGCCCTCAATTTGCTTTCCCGGGAAGACTGGGAACATCTGCCTGCTGTCTCAAATCCGGCAAGACAGCTCGTGTTGGCAATAGCTTCAGTGCGCATGTGGGTTTGGCCGGCCTGAGACAGACGGCCAAACCCACATGCGCACTGATAGCAGTGCTTACCACTTCCCCCTCGTGACTGCCCCCGTGATGGTCACGCCCCCAGTATGCGGCACTTAGAAGTTGTAAAATAAAACGATAATAAACCTGTTTTATTATCATTTTATTTTTCAAATTTTGAAGCTGCTGGCAGGGGGGGGTGATGCTCCTCCGCGATAGCGGAGGAGCCACCGTTGCCTCAAAACAGGAACATAAAGAGGAAAGTCCTTCTTGTATTCCCGGACTATATAAACTCTCCTAATAGAGCCAGAAGCCTCACAACTATGCCTGCACTTCTATTGACAAACCCTATAAATCACTGGTCCTGGAACAATTTTTCAGAATGGGGGCATCAGTACATAATTTAAGCCGGTGGTTGCTGGTGGGGCCCACCGGCACTCATTCTTGGGGACCAGCACTTATTTTTCCTCAAGGCCTTTGTACAGAGCAAGAGAGAGAAAACGCACAAAGAGGAAAGAAGGATAAAAGGAAAGATTGAAAAAACGCCAAAAAAGGGAGAAAACAGGAACCTGCTAGATTGAGATAAAGGGGCATGTCTGGTAGCGATTAATGAGGCACGATGTGGATTCCAGACTACGCAGCCTTGGTATTCGGTGCGCCCATGCCGGCCGAGGGCTTCCGAGCAGAGCGTTGGACATTGGCATGGATTCTTTTACAAATCAAGCACTGGGGCACTTGCCTTTTCAAACATCATACAAATATCAAATGAGTTAGGAATGCCTGAGTAAGCGTGCAGAGCTAGGTAGCTACGCCTTTCTAGAGCGCTTCGATGTATTTTTTTTCTTAGAGATGTTTGGAAAAATTGAGGCAAACGATGAAGATCTTAACATTTTTCCAATTACCTTGTTTAAAATGTCATAAGTTATAAAGGTAGCTCTGAAGGGAAGCACCTTAATATAGATATTTCAACATTTCCAGTGGTGTAAAAGCATCAATGAGTCGGATCTTCCAAAATAGGTTTATGCTGATTAGACATGTTTTTTGCTCTCTTGAAACCCTAGACGCAGAATAGGCGAATAGACGTAGAGGTGTGTAAGGCACTTGGATGGTAATGAATGCTGTTGGGTACCGTGACGGTCGCATTCCTCTAAATATTAACTGTCATTTACTATCAGACAATACTTTCGCCAGAACCAAACTTCTTTATTTTCTCTTGTTCTGAAGATTTAAGCTCCTTTTTTACTGCTACAGGGGAACCTAAACTGTTCCTCCTTATAACAAGCCATATTAAATAAAAACAACTGCAGTGAACCTGGGCTACAGAGGTTAACCTCATTCGAAAGAAATCCAGCAGCAGCAATAATTTAGAAGCCATGTGCTCTTCAAAGAGTTTCCATAAATGTATCAATGGCGAACTGATGTAAAAAAATATTTATTTTGACAAGTGCCATTTAGCCAACTACCTACAACACTTTGCATTCTGGGATGTATAGTTTCACATTTTCCATTTTGAATATGCATTTCCCAAGATACAGTCACACATGGGATAATGTGTGTAACTCATATATTTTGGTGAAAGGCTGGGTGTAGTATGAAGAGCACTGGCGAACAAATCAAATGAAAAAATAAATTAGTTTTGCCATGCCGAGTTTTTGTTTAATTGTACAGCTACCTACTGGGCTGTAGGGATCCACTGATATATAACTTTTTAACTCAGCAATGATGAGCACAGAGACACACACTTTCCTTTGGCCAGCAGCAGCAGCCCTACTCTTAATCCTGAATGACTGCTTTAACATGTACTGATTGGGAGATGAATGATTGGATTAGTCATAGTTATAACATTATTGGTGACTTATAAAAACAAATACTGGTCAATTCCGTCTAAAAGCGCACTATATTTCCTTTATAATAGGTCAATAAATGGACTGATGGTGCTCCATCTTTTGAAAGATAGCAATTTTTTTTTAGAAAATACTTAAACGAGTCGAGGGGGTGCTGCAGCACCTGCTGCCCCCCTAATTCCAGCGCCACTGTTATTATTGCTGCAGCTCCTATAACATACCCGTGATATGGATTCCTCATTCGATCCCTTCAACGTGCTTCGGCCAATCCCGCCATGTATTTATCTGTCTGCGCCGGTTTCCCCGGAACCAGGTTTGGTATTTCTTGCTCTGAGCAGTCCTTACAAGGTAGAAGAAATTCAGCATAAGGAGCTGCTCTACCAACAACTGCCCTAGCCTTTAGAGAGGAAGGCCAGCCCTTGTCATGACGGAAGGGGAAGCTTTATGGGTGGTTAATGATACACAGAGAAGTCACACCAGAACTCCCTCGCATTGATGAGGCCACCAGCAAGGAGAAATCAGAAGTTTGATGAATTCTTGATTGATTCTTTGATTTTGATTTTTTCCACGTTAAAGATGTTTATTGTAGATCAGTATACCACAGAAAGAGAAAAGAATTAAAACAGTTTGAAAGAAAAAAATATATCTTGTCAACTATAAAATGTCCTATATATAATTTTAACAATAGAATAATAGCTATAATAGAAAATTATCAATTAAATTAAATGATATATAGATGTATTATGGAATGATTTCTATGTAACAATTAGAGAGTATACGAAAGGAGGAAAGAGAAGGAAAAAGAATAAACTAAAGAATGGCAATAGTAAAAAGAAGAAGAAGAGGAAAGGAAAGGAGGAAAATGATATGTTCAATCTGCTAAAATAACTGCAAGTATAAATAGCAGTTTACATACTAGATTAAATTTCAACTTTATATAAACAACAATATTTAGACAGAAATATTCATAGCAATAGAAAGACCATTAATAATAGTAAACTGTAAAATAGGTCAGCAAGATTCAAGAAGGCTTAAACACTTCTTTGGTCAATGGTTGACTCAAGTTATATAACTTAGCGGTATTGTTGAGATAAATAGTCACAGGAGAGAAAATTGTTTCTCATTTGATAAATGAGAATCTGTCTATTCTATGATTGTAGCATACTCCATACGTTCATGCTTGAAAGGAGAAATTCTTGGAATTTTTCCAGTTTTTTGTAATTTGCTGAAAAGCAATTGCTAACATAAGATCTATAATTTTGACATTTAAAGAGTAACTGTTCCATTCGTCTGAAAGACTTCCTAATAATATATTTGCAAAAGTATAGATAACATTTGCTTGAAAAACAAAAATAAATTAAAGAGTTATGATAAGTCTGGGATGTTAACTCCACCTTCTTGTTTTTTAAGATGAAATAGGGACATTTAAGGTTTTTATAGTCCCACAAAAATATTGTAAGTATAGAATGTATTTTATTGAAAGCATGGGATATTTATCAGAATTGTATATAAAACATATAGAAGAAAAGGGACCAAATCATTTTGAACAAGTCTAAACATCCCCAACAAGAGATTCCATCCATTAACTAGAGAGCTTATTTTATCAATAGTATAATTTAGATTAATTTTAACCGCATCTTTTAACGAGTTGGAAACCAAAATTATAAATATTTCACTTTTTTGGAGTTCTATTTGAAGTGCGAATTGATAAAGTCACATTTCTAACATAATTTGTTAAGTGGAAGAATCTCACATTTATCTGAATTTAATTTATAACCAGAGACTATGGAGAAACTCTTAACAGCATTCATAAAAATATGGGCGAGAAGAAACTGAATTTGAAATAAACAATAATATGTCTTTTGCAAAAACTGACATTTTAATATGTTTATCATATTGAAAGCCTTCCATGTTTTTAAGTTGTTTTATTCTTGGTAACAAAGGGTTCCAGAGCTAATATAAATAATAAAGGAGAAAGTGGACCACCTTACCTCTATTTAATTTGAAAGGTAAGGAGATTAACAAAAACATAAGCTTAGGGTGAAGAGTAGAAAAGGGATATTTAATTGATAATTTTTGGGCTGAATGTGAACTACTATAAAAGTAGAAAAATAAAAGGCCAGATCATTTGATCAAAGGCTTTTTACACATCACAAGGATAGCCACCTAGGATAATTTATAATGATTTATTTAAAATATTAAAAACAACCTAGTACTTTCTGAAATATGTCTCCCTTTAACAAAACCAGATTGTTCCCATGTTTATATATCTGGAAAAAATGGGATTCAATTGTAGTGCAATAAGTTTTGCAAATCTTTCGTAATCAGTGTTAACAAGTGGAATTGGTCTTAAATGTTTACATAACTTGGGATCTCTACCTTCTTGGGAATCAAACAAATTAGTGCACCTTGGTATAACCCTATTGAAAAACCATGATTAAATAAATCATGTAATGCAAGTTTTAGTATCAGAGTTTTTTTTTTTTTAGAAACTTTATTTAAAGTTTTTTACAACAACATAATACAGGTGTGCAGACAATACCAGCAAAAGAAAAAGAAAAAAAAGGAAAACATGTAGTCATAAGGCATAGTGGTACAGTTCTAGGGATCAGCCCAACCGCAGCTCCCCCACCTACTATCTAGTATCAGAGAATTGAGAGTAAAATTTAATGGAAAGCTTGTCGGGCCTGGTGCCATGCCCTTTTTACTAGAGTTAATTGCCTTTGTAATTTATTCTGGAGAAATGGTGGTTTTCTAAGGGAAAAAACCCAATACAAATACGTCTATTTCAATTTATGCCAAATAATTTGAAATTGATTCAGCATGAGGTATTACTTCAGTAGTGTATAGAATTTATAGTACTAAGCAAACTCTTGCAAAATATCCTCATCTTTAAAAATGTGATCCTTTTATAATTTTTTAGACTGAAATCAATTTTAATACATTTTTATTAATTTTTAGGTAGTTAGCCAACAATTTACCAGCTTAGTTCTGTCCAACATAGTATCTAGCGCTATATTTAAGAAGGTAAGTAGAAGCATTTTCTGTGGATATTATATTACATTGATATTTGGCCTAAACTAACTCATCTAAAAGTGTTTTTCATTTAGAAGAATAATATTGATGCTCTAATCTTTTAATATCACGGATAATAACATGTAATATTCATGTTGTGATCTCCTTTCCTTCGATACATAGTTAATAATAAAATCTCTGGCTGTCCCTTTGAAAGAATCCCAAATAATTTGCATGGTGGAATCCTAAGTACAATTAGGGTTAAAGAATTCAGTGACAAAAGTTTGAAAAGCATTAGCAAAGGAAACATCTAGTAAAAGAGTGTTCCTAAATCTTCATCTTTTGTTCCTACTATTTATTTTATTGTTTTTTATATACAGAACGGCATACATACGGCATTTCTGTTTTTACAGTTGTGATAATTGTTTGAGCACTCGTCGAAGTAATAGGTGCTGAGCGACTTTATAAAATATCCTGACAATACAGGTAAGGTAAACCAGTGCGTCGTGCCCCATAATTACTTCTATGAGCTCTCATCAGCTACTCCTCCATAGTAGTTTAGTTAAACAACAGGTAGATCAAACTTCCCCAGCTTACCCCACCCGGCTTCCCCGGTCCCTTATGGTGCCCATCGTCTACATATCGGGCGTTATCCAATAATGCAAACTACTTACTGGGGTTTACGGATAAGAATTATAATTACATTTTAGCTTGGTAAAGAATAGCGAGGCAGTCATTAAATGGTGCCCTTTCCCTATCCATCGTACCACGACAGGGATAGCAACAATATTTACAAAGAGCCTTATGGCAATTGCACCACTTGCCACCTATTAATGAGGGGGCGCTCAAGGAGGAGTCATCTTCTGCTCTCATCTCCTCGAGTAGTCCATCCCATGCTCGCTCAGCTTCGAGAGAGCCTCTACCCTTCTTAGCTTACTGAAGGAGGATGACACTTTCATATTCAGCCCATCTACTAAGCTCCCCTTTCCACTTGGCTACCCTTGGTCTTACTGCTGACTTCCATTTAAGTGTGATTTGATATTTGGCCAGAATCAGAGCCAAATTGATGAACCTGGATGTAGTCTTATGTTTGGCCGGGCTTGGATACAAACCCAGTAGTGTGGGCAGCCCAAACCATGTGAAACATCTCTGCTCCAACGGTGCCATACCTGGGGCATGTAACTTGGGCATCTGGTAAGAACTTATTAATCTTAACAGGTGTAAGATATGCTCTGTGTATGAAATAAAAACAAATCAACTTAAACCGTGCAATCCTGGATACCCTCGGGACCACACCCAGTACCTTCACCCAGTCTCCATCTTCAATGGGCACTCCCACGTTGCCTGCCCATTTTTCTTTCCATGCAGCCAAAGGAGCATTCATATCAGCTCTCAGAGCTCAATACAGGCCTGAGATGGCCTTATATTTATGAATGGTGGTACATATAATATCGCAACTGTGAGGATTGTGGTGTATTATATGGAATGGTTGTGCGACCTTACTTGTAATACACTCGCAAAGCTGTCTTAGGTACAGTCAGGCTTGTTTGTAAAACCTTTAGCATAACTCAGGGTAGATGTGGCTTTGAGCAGCAAGGCTTAAACAAAGGAACTAGAGTAAAGCATTTATAAACACCAAACAACAAAATAAGAAAGTCACGCAACACGAAAGAAATCCGAAACCAATGTATAACAAGCTTTTGCAATGCAATAGGTCTCGCATTTGCAAGAGTTTGAGCTATTGGCATTGTAAATTATAATGGCTTTTATTTATCTGTTTTAAAGCCAACACATAAATAAAAGGCATTGTCATTTACTATGCCAATAGCTCAATGTATGTGTTGGTGTTGAAAACAGATAAATAAAAGGCATTGTAATTTACAATGCCAATAGCTTAATCTCTCGCAAATGTGAGACCTATATATTGGGAAATCTCGTATAGGCAAGTAGCATGAGAAGTGAACTCGGCTCTTGGGCCAGGAGACTTGTGCTTCTATGACCGATGGAGGTAAAGGAAGCAGAAGGTTTTACAAAAAATGGGAGTTTGACGAATGAAGGTGTCAAACCAGACACAATTCTTAAGCAAAGACGGAAGTCTGTAAAATCAAGGACGCAAGAGACAACAGTCCACAGGGGAAACAAAGAGAAAAAACGGCTAAAAGATGAGCGGTGGGATGGGCTGGGGTGGCGACAGTGCTTCAGAGAGATGAATGGTTGCTCAGTGCTCTGGGAGGCACATCAGAGATCTGAGCAATTGCTCTTGAAATGCAGCCATCCTTGAGCATGTACAGTCCTCAACAAGTAAAGGGTAGACAAAGGCTTCTGGAAATCACCATAAAGTCGCAGTCCGCCCGTTTTTCTTCATCTTCATTATTTGGACTGCAGAACCTTCCTCCACAGGTCCCAATTCTCTTTACCATTTTCTCTCTCTCTCTTTTTTAATTTTTATTTCAACTCCCATAATGCACCAGGTTCTCAAATGATACCACAGGGCTGAAAAATGTATAAACCTGTGCAGACCGGGTCCGTGCTCGAGTATTGAATGTGGTCCAAGGACGGTTGTTATAGGCATTCTGGTATTCGTAGTCCTGTTAAAAAAAGCAGGTGCACATCAGAATTCAAACTAATAAATAAAAAGGTATTGATGGAGGGGCATAAACATGGACTTGGAAAACTTGAGAGTTGTTTCTGGTCTGGCAGAAATGACGACGTTGTGTCTAAATGCACTGATGCAAAGGCGAACAGAGGCCTTACAAGTTGCTGTTACACTTTGCTAAGAGCTCCCAGGTACTGGTGGATGAACATTGGGCAGTCTTATAAAGGCAGTGAAAGTACCTGTACCAAGACTTCAGTCCTCCTGGAGACGACTCGTAGCCAACGCCTGGTCATTCAGCTAACAACAAGAAGCATGCTGGGAGTTGTATGCTCATACCTGTCATGGAAAAAGTGAAACTACAAATTCACATATAGTTGCTGGTGATGGCTGTAAAGACAGGGCATGATAAAAGTCGCACTCACGAAAGCTAAGAGAAACAGAATACCTAACATAAGACAACGAACAGCATTACTGGAATGCGTGTGCCCAGCAAACTGGCCATGGGGTAAGAAGAGAACACGAGAATAAACGCAAGGGAACCAGCTGAAATAAAAGCACGACAGGGAAGGGCAAACAAAACAACCAAAGCCTCCATTTGCTGTGAAGGAGCCGGGTTCAGATGCCAGCAGCTCCGTCTGAGAACCACAGCTCAATGCCCTCCGGCCTCTAACTGCTAAAACAAGGGAACTTTCAGTCTATGGATTTAAACGAGCTGATTCCGTAAGTATATTTCCCACTGTGTAAATTCACACGAAGCAGCCAGCACTGGCTTTTCCACCTTCTCTGCCCCGCATGTACCCCTGACTGCCTGTGTGCACCGAGTGAACCCCACCGACACTGACAGTGGTTTCTCCTCCCATCCAAGGCTACGCTCGCACGGACGGGTGCAGCGGCCCTCACTGCAGGCAATCTACATGAACCTCTGCAGGCTGCGAAGACTGCCGACATCCTATGAACTGCGATTCTAAGCCGGCCTTTTGACCAAATGACTACTGTAAACAAACAAATATAGTAAACACTTTTCTGAACTCGAGGAACACGCAAAGGGAACCGAATCTGTCGTGAGCAGCAGCCGAAATGCGCTTTGAGGAATAAGTCCTGTTTTGGTGAAAAACTGCTCTGTCACAGGGGGTCAGCGTAATTTAACTCGGCTACTGAATGAGTGTCGTAGGGATGTGTGCATTAATTGGTTATTGCACAATAACCACAAAGTGTGGCATCTACTGCACCTTAAAAGTACTCACAACCCCGCCTCTCTGACAGCAATAACCAGAACACCTTACAGACAGCAACAGGAGGCGTGTGCCTGCCAGCAGCAGCCGCAGCCCGGGCGCAGCGTCGTGCGAGTGGTGTGTGCGGCGGTGGCCGACGCCATTATGAACACTTAAAAATGAAACTGAAAGTGCGCAAGGTGCTGAAAAAAAGTCCCTAAACATGACATACCAACAGCTGCAGCGCAATGAAACTGTAGTTGGTCGGTGCTGCTTCCGATAAAAACGGAAGTGATGCATCGGACAAGCAACCAATAGGGAGGCCGGAAATCACAGTAAGGCGTAAATAAGCCAATTGCAAGGAGCAGGCAAGCAGCAGGCAAGCAGCAGGCGGGATTTCCCTCGCTATACGGATTACTAGATGTCTCGGAGAGACAGCGCATGTGCGCTGCCTACGTGAGACCTAAAAATAGATTATATTTTTATGAATTTTTGGACACCAAGATGAGCAAAATCCACCAGAGGGTTCCAGAGATAAACTTTTTTAAGCAAAACGTAAATTGCAGCCTTTTAGTTCAAAGCACAAACAAGCACTGGTAATCAAAACGTTTTGAAACTTTTGAAAGGTTTGAAAGAGTTGCGTTTGGCTACTCTGGCCCGAGTGGGGTGACCAAATCTGACAGGGAGAAGGTCAGGGGGGCCAGTAAGGAGTATTTGGACAGTTACCTGGTCAACAAAGCAATCCCAAGTCCAGTTCTATACTTTACATCAAGACTGCCATAGAATTCAAATGGAGTGGTCCTGATGCTGAGATGCAGGATCCTGAGGATACTGAAAAGATGCTCTGGGTGCTATGCGGTCAACGGGGGTGTCCTTGCGATTATTTCTTGGTCCACAGGTAATGTGGGGTGACTTTGGCCACAGATGTCAGTGTCACTCGAAGCCCTATTTGAGCAAGTAAAAGGCCAGCTACGGCTGTGCTACTGATCTTGACACACAGTGGGTCCAGCAGTATCCTTTGGTGAGGGCTGGTGTCTGTCTCGAGTGACCACTCTGGGCTCACACCAACCTCCCGGGTCTAGCACACTCGGATGCAATTTATGACCATAGAGGATCGGTCTCTTGGGTCGCCCAGCGACAGTCAGTGGTGATTCGGAGAATGTGTCTACTGACTTCCCAGAGTGGACTTCTTCAGCTTTGATGACCCTGGTGCTGGTTTCAGGGGGTCAGACTGACTGACCCTTGGATTCACTTCTTTGATCTGGGGTTTAGTAGTGACTTTTCCACGAGCCAGGGGCCACAGGCACAGTCCTCTCTTTGCTAGCCTAAGATGCGGCAAGTGCAGTCTAGCAGTCAGTGGAGCCTCTCTTGCCCAGTCCAGGGGTCAGCAGGGCAGTGCTTCTTCGGTCCTTTCTCCAGTTCTGTCATGATATGAGGTTCAGGGTGCCAGGGGTGCCATATTCATGCCCAGAAAGTGCCCTGGGGATGATGCAGTCACTAACCAATGGGCTACCAGGACCCCTCCAGCCTCCTTTGTTTGGCATCAAGCAATCCCAGAGTGCACTAGTCTGCCCTCTCTCAAGATGTCTGAACTCTTCCTTGGATGTTAGGAGCTTGGTAGCCCACACTAGAGGTGTGGCTACCTGTGGGCTACACACCCATGGGAAAACAGGTTTGGCCACTGCTTTCCCCTCTCTGTTTGCCACCAGCCTGTCTACCTGAACAAAGGGGCAGCTCTACATGAGTGTGATCATCATTTGTCCACCAAAGGCTTCACTTTTGAAGCTCGCCTTTTTAGTCAACACCATGTGTGTCTTTCTGCTAGGGGGAGATAACACCTCCCTCTGTAGCAGGCTTCTGTTGTTCCTAAGCCTGGGAGTCATTAACACTACTAGCCAGCAGGGTAGAAGGCTGCCTGGGGTACAGTAACAGTGTGAGGCAACTGGACAAACTGGGCAACAGAGTGGCAACTTTATAAATGTTACCTTTCCTGAAAAGTGACACTAAATTTGAATTGGGCATAAAGTGGGGTTTAATGCCACAATTATCTTGATACCTATTGTAGTAGTTCCATTCAGAAGTTAGCCAGACTGAGGGGTCAGTTGGTAACTCTGTGTTAGCCAAAGGGGCTACTAGCTTTTCCCCAGCAAAAATGACAGTTTGGACGTTTTGCTGTTAAAACATATTGAAAGTATATGTCCTACTTAATCAGATACAGCTCCTTGCCTTAGGGCTCTAAAAGCCTTCTTTAGGGGAGGCTCACATATATTGTTAAGGGAAGTGGGGGCTTTGCCGTTGGTTTAAATGGCAAAGTCGAACTAGCAGTTTTAAAACTGCTCTTCCAGGCTGCAGTGGCAGGCTGAGAGATATTTTGTACTTTGTCACACACAGGGTGGCACAATCAGTGCTTCAGCCCTGGGTGGACACTCACACTTATATGCTCTGGGTACCTTTTGTAGAATATATTAAGGACTTATAAGTAACTCACCTTATGCCAATAGAGGGCAGCCAATTCAACATGCACTTTGTAATGGGTTGGAACACTGGCACAGAGGTCTGGTTAGCAGGCCTCAATGCACTCTCAAAGTCGAAAAACCAGCACCACCAGTCCAAAGATTTGGAGGTGATCATGCAGAAAGAGGCATTTCCTTACAGCAACAATTGGAACAGTTTAGGTTCTCCTCTTTCCTCCTCCACCTCCTTTTAAGTGCTGCTACTACCCCCTCATAGAGCAAGAAGTGCCCTGCCATGAGATCAAAATCTGCATGTAACTCCTCAAAATGTAACAGTGCTTCTGCTCTGAATAAGTCATCCAGATTTTTAAGGCCTGATTCTGTCCAGTCAGTTAACCTTTCCCAGTTGTCCACATGAGTAAGGATAGACAAACATTGCAAAGCAATGTCAGGAGAATAGGGAGCCACCGTTCTGGTTTTTTGCAGGCAGCCAACCCAGCAATGTTTGATTGCCATCAGCAATCTGTGGTGCTCTACTAATGCTTGTTTGGGTGCTAACAGCAATTGCATCAATCACTGCAGTGGCGGGGTAGTCGCCTCCATCAGTGTTCCTAGCATACACCCACCTCGTAAACCATTGCATCTGTGCTGCTAGATACTATGTCTCAAAGATCAGGGCCACCAGTCCTCCATCCCATACTGAGCATTGTAGCTTAGCTAGTGCTACTCTGCGTCTACCCTTGCCCCATATTGAATTAATGAGTAGAGTATTAACTTCCTGGAATTTACTTCTGGAGATTATCACTGTTAGCGCAGCGGAATAATACAAGAGTCTAGGTAATGCCACCATTTTAGCAATCTCCTCCTGCCCAACCACCATAATCGGGAGAGATTTCAAAATGTTACCCCAGCTCGCAACAAAGCAATGGGAGTTCCCACTTTACCCTCCACAATGTCCGGTATGGTTCTGTACATGTGGACCCCTAGTATTTTGTTCCTATTAGGGGTATATGATATGTCAAAATCAATCATAACAGGCGCTTGATCTGACAAGTCAACCAATGAGAGGAGGTGGTGGGATCTTCTGCCAATCCCTTCCACGACGCCTCCAGGAACCATCAAGGCTTCCCTCTTGACACCCCATGTCATCACCCCCGGACTGGTAAGTTTTTTCAATGTTGGGTGCATGTGTGTATGTTTTATTTGTGTTTGCATGCTGTGAATGGGTGTGTTCATGTGTATGTCCTTGTGAATGATGGGTGTATGTGTGCATGAGTGTGTGCACGCACTGTGTGTGTGGCTATCCCCACTGCTAAGTCACATTACCATCCGCCACCGCAAATGACACAGACAATGAAGAGAACATTCACTTGTATAAGTGAATGCAACCGTGCTTGGCATGTGGACCCTATGCCATGGGGTGCTTCCGCCCAAGTTCTTGAAAAGGACAAAGCATGGATCTGGATTGAGGGCCCTGATGCATTGTGATCTGTGACGTCAGAGGAGAGGCACGAATCTGTCTAAATAGAATAGCACGGCGTGCAGATGGTGTTCTCAAGGAAATGTCATGATCCCTCTCCCAAGCAAAGCATGAGATAGTGCATCCTCATGACTCCATTGTCACGTCTGAAGCCTGGCTCCAGTCTGAGATTCCACAGGAGCAAAGAAGCTTGTCCCCCCCGCTTTTAGACAACAACTCCTGGAGGAGGTATAGTGACTCACTCACAAGACGCTGCTCACCAAAAGTGAGGGGAATAACGCATAGAGTGACCACCACTCTTTCCCCAAAGATGATACCAGGTAACGTTGTAGTGGAGAGCTGGTTCAACAGAATGCTAAACAACAAAAAAATAACAAATATGACTGACTTTACTCTTCATGAACTAAATACAAGTCAAGAACATTAATGCATGTCATCTCCTAATATATTCAGTTCACTTACCAGCTGGAGTGTCCCAGTATCTTTAGGAATTTCCCAGCTTCGTATGAAAGTATAGGCAAAGGCTGATCTTAATGATAGACCAGGAAGGGAGGATGAGGTGAATACTGGGAGAATGAGCTACTAAGGGACATCAAAAAACAACCACTCACTTCCACAATCATTCAAGGTTACATTGGGGTTACCAAAAGAGTGAGAGACCACTAGCTTTTATGGGGTACGTGAAACCTAAGGCGTGCTGGCCGGCTCCGTAGGAGAAGGAGCGGATCAGCGGCGCACACGCTTTCCGGAGAGGGAACAAACAGAAGGTGGCGTGGCGCGCTGGCCGGCTCCGTAGGGGAGAGGAGCGGATCAGCGGCGCACACGCTTTCAGGAGAGGAAACAAACAGAAGGTGGCGTGGCGCGCTGGCCGGCTCCGTAGGAGAAGGAGCGGATCAGCGGCGCACACGTTCTCGGGAGGGTGAGTATATAGAAGATGGCGTGGCGTGCTGGCCGGCTCCGTAGGGGAGAGGAGCGGATCAGCGACGCCCACGCTTTCAGGAGAGGGAACAAACAGAAGGTGGCGTGGCGAGCTGGCCGGCTCCGTAGGGGAAGGAGCAGGCTCTCCGCGCGCACGCTCTACGGGGAAAGTAGAAGTGGAGCACACGCCTTCTGAGGGAGCTGGGTCCACAGGGGGAAACAGAACTTCTAGGGAGTATCCAAAAGTTCCCACGGTGAGTCGGGAAGGGAAGGTCCAGGACGGATAGCAGGAATCAATCCACGAAGAACAGGTACTCGAATCTGAGCACGGAGGGGGCGTGGTCACTAGTCAGGGATAGTAAGCCAAGCATCGGCTACTGGGTGAGACGGCCTCTTATAAGAGTTAGGGGTCGTCTCAAAAGAACAAACTCCGTGAACTAACGAGGGAAATAATTCATGCATTAAGGTACTTGACATTTCTCAAACTATGTCACCTGCTGCCGGAACCCTAACAGTTCTCCCACCCAAAGGCCTATTCCCGGGGCGAGGCTTAGAAGGATGGAGTGCATGAAATCTGCGAATCAAAACAGGGGCGTGAACATTCTCAGCTGGTTCCCAGGACCTATCCTCTGGGGCATAGCCCACCCAATTAATGAGATACTGTATTTTACCTCTGTGTTTGCGAGAATCTAAAACCATGTTTACTTCATATTCTTCTTCACCCTCTATGATTATTGGGGGAGGTGGTTTCTCAGGGACTAGAGGGGGTACGTATCTTTTGATTAAAGAGCAATGAAAGACAGGGTGTATTTGCATATCGTCTGGCAACTGCAGGTGTACTGTAACTGGCGTTATTACCCTCTTTACCAGATAAGGACCTATGTATCTAGGTTGCAATTTCCTAGGGCCTCTCAATCTCAGATTTCTAGTCGATAACCACACCTTGTCTCCTACTTGATAAGCAGGTTCAGGGCGTCTGTGTTTATCAGCCTGCAGTTTCATGGCTTCCTTGGCTCGTTGTAATTCTTTTTTGCATTATCCCAGATGGACAAAAGAACTTCATGATGGTCTTTGAGGGCAGGGATACTCTCTAATTCTGAGGGAAGAGAGATAGGCAAGAATTTAGGGTGTTGTGCCAGTGTAAAAAAGAAAGGAGACACACCAGTAGAAGAATGTGTGGAGTTGTTATAAGCAAATTCAGCCAGAGGAAGAGCTCGGGACCAGTCACTTGTGATTGTGGCTAATAGGCAACGTAAATACTGCTCCAAGGTCTGGTTAGTTCTTTCGGTTTGACCATCGGTTTGGGGATGATAAGCTGTGGAGCGTCTGTGATCTATTCCCAGTGCCTTACACATGCCTTGCCAAAATTTGGACACAAATTGAGCCCCTCTGTCAGAAATGATTACAGAAGGAAGGCCATGTAATCTGAGTACAGTTTCTAGGAAAATATGTACTAATTCTTTGGATGAGGGTAATTTTTTCAGAGGTACAAAGTGTGCCATCTTGGTTAACATATCTACCACTACGAATATGGTGTTGTATCCTTGACTTCGAGGGAGATCTGTAATAAAATCCATGCTAATGGAATGCCAGGGGGAAGGGGGAATAGCAGTGGTTCGTAACAACCCTGCCGGAGCACAATGTGAAGCTTTTTGTCGGGCACAGGTGGAACACGAATTGACAAAAGCTATAACATCTTTAGCCATTTCTTCCCACCAAAACCATCTCTGACAGGTTTTGAGGGTCTTGCTACTCCCAGGATGTCCGGCCAGTGAACTATTGTGGCACCAGAGCAATAGTTGTCGTTGCAATGCAACAGTTGGTATATATAATCTGTTTTCATGATAATAAAGTTGGTCTCTGATCTGATTCATGGGATCTTTCTCCCATCCCTCTGATGGGATGGTGATGTAGTGTTTTTTCAGTTTGTCTATAAACCCCAAGGGAGTGACGTCTCCATGGCATTCTACCCCTATAATCTTGTTGTTAGGAAAAAAGAGGGGATAAAATTCAGGAGAGGCGATTTTCTCTGGACCAAGTCGGGAGAGTGCATCCGCTTTGCCATGTTGAGGTCCCGGGCGATATGTTATGACGAAATCATACTCACTAAAAAAGGAAACCCATCTCATTTGACGGGGAGTGAGTGCTCGTGCTGAACGAAAATATTGGAGGTTTCTATGATCTGAATAGATGGTAACTATATGTGGGGATCCTAACAAATAGCGTCTCCACTCCTGGAAGGCAAGTTTGATGGCCAATAATTCACGTTCTCCAATTGTGTAGTTCTGTTCAGCAGGCAATAGGGTTTTTGAAAAGTATGCAACAGGATGCAAGCGTCCTGTGTTTTTGTCTCGCTGCGAAAGAACTCCCCCCACCGCATACTGAGACGCGTCTGCTTCAACGTAATAAGGTTGCGTATTATCAGCATGTTTGATGACAGGAGCAGTAGTGAACCGTTCCTTTAAAATGCAGAAGGCTCGTTCTGCTTCTTTATTCCATTCAAACTGTACTCCTTTCCGCAGAAGTCGAGTAATAGGAGTTAGTAATTCAGAAAAGTGATCTATAAATCTACGGTAAAAATTGGCAAACCCTATAAAAGATTGCACCTCTTTTACTGTACAGGGACTTGACCAGTTAACCAAAGCTTCTATCTTTTTGGGGTCCATATGTACACCTTCTGGAGAGATCACAAATCCTAGAAACTCCACTCTGGTGGTATGAAAGGTGCTTTTGTCAAGTTTGGCAAATAATTGGTTTTCCTTCAATGTCTTTAAGATTTTCGTGACGTGGATAATATGTTCTTGTTCTGTTTGTGAGTAAATCAGGATATCGTCGATATAGACGATCACGAAGACGTCAAGGTATTCTCTTAATATTTCATTAACAAAAAATTGAAATGCCGCTGGAGCGTTACAAAGACCAAACGGCATCATGCAGTACTCAAATAACCCAAATTTGGTACGGAACGCTGTTTTCCATTCATCTCCATGTTTAATGCAAATGAGATGATAGGCTCCCCTAAGATCTATTTTGGTAAAGATCTTGGCTCCTCGTACCTGATCCAAAAGAACTGAAATAAGTGGTAGGGGATATTTATTCTTTATGGTGACTTTGTTGAGGGCGCGATAATCCAAACACGCGCGAAGACCTCCTTCTCGCTTTGGAATAAAAAAGATGGGTGATGACACTGGAGACGTGGAGTGACGTATGAACCCTTTTTCCAACATTTCCTCGATGTATTTCTGCAAGTACTCAGTTTCAGGTGCTGTTGGGGCGTAAATACGACTGACTGGCAATGTTGCTCCGGGTACCAAGTCGATACGACAATCATAGCTCCTGTGCGGAGGTAAGGCAGAGGCTTTAACCTCGTCAAAGACAGATAGATACTCTTCATAGAGCGCAGGAAGGTCAGGAGCTGCGGACATCATACGTACAGCACAGCAGAGCGAACTGTTCCAATCACTTGCTTCTTGGTAACAATTTACCATGCAGTGATGAGATTTTAGAGTCACTGTTCGAGCCACCCAATCTATTTGGGGATTGTGGACTTGCAACCAAGGAACCCCTAGGATAGCGCCAAAATTGGGGGTATCTATCAGATCAAATGTGATAGATTCTGAATGTCCGTTATTACACACCATTACGATCGGGGAGTTTGATAGGTAATCAATCCAGACGATAATTCTGATCCATCTACCGCTCTCACCGGTTCGGGATGAGTTTTCAATAAGAAAGGGATTCCGACATCTCTGGCCAACTGAATATCAAGAAAATTCCCTGTGGCCCCTGAGTCCAATAATATAGACATGTTCTTTCGACATTGAGGAGATATCACCAAAGTAATAGACAAGGTAAAATGTCTTGGTACCAGGGGAAAGATTTTCTTTGTGGTAGAGACCTTAGAGAAGACAACACTTGAAGAATCGGTCTCTGCTTTCTTCAAGTCTTCTAGTTTTCCTCCATATGTGTAGGAAGATGACTACTTGCAATTTTCTTTGCAGTGGAACGAGGTCTTATCGGACACTCACGAGCATAATGTCCTCCTTTCCCGCAATACAAACAAAGATTGTTCTTTCTCCTCTTGTCTTTTTCTTTCGTAGACAAAGGGCTCCTCAGCCCTCCGATCTGCATAGGTTCAACAACATCTTTAATGTCTTTTGGTTCTTTCTTTTCAGATCTTAACATCATGTATCTGGAGGGAGTAAGACGTGATTTTTCCCCTTTCCTTTCATGGAGTCTA
This sequence comes from Calotriton arnoldi, assembly GCA_963921515.1. NCBI lineage: Eukaryota > Metazoa > Chordata > Amphibia > Caudata > Salamandridae > Calotriton > Calotriton arnoldi. The sequence goes on from CAWUFW010002012.1 coordinate 1,872,050, forward strand.
TGATCCAACTTGACTGTCATATCGATGAAGGCAGGGCAGTCATCGGGAGGATCCACTATTTGAGACAACAAATCTTTAAGTTCATCGTTTAACCCCCGGTAAAACAGAGAGGTTCTTTTTTCTTCAGGCCAATGCGTCTCAGCTACCAGCCTATTAAAGTTAGTAATATATGTAAGTAGATCCTTGGATCCCTGTCTGAGATTGAGAAGAGCATTATCGCTGGCCTGCATAAAGGTATGTTTAGAAAAAAGACTCTTCATCTTATCCTGGACTAACATAAAATCATACAATAATGGATCATTGTTTTCTACCAATGGGACAGCCCAATCCGCAGCATTGCCTGCTAAATAAGATATAACAAATGCTACTTTAGCAGCGTCATCTGGAAATGATGACGCCTTACACAGGAACTGTAGCTGACATTGGTTCATGAAAACGCTAAATTTGGAACTATCTCCGTTGAATCTCTCTGGCATAGCTAGTGGGACTGGGCTGGGAGTATGAACAGTAAAATGAACAGGAGGTATGTTGCTGTCTACCCGTGTAGAGGGATTGGGACTATGGGGCGGAACTGTAAAATGCGCAGGCTGAATGTAACTTTTCCGGGTCTTTGGAATCGTACTGGGGTTCCTAGTGTCTAAGGAATTCTGTGACTTTGATTGTAGTAACTCTGTCTGTAATCTCTGCTTTTCGGACCTTAACCTCCCTACCTCAGATTGCAATTCTACTAGGACTCCCGCAAGTTCCTCTACTGAGGGACCCAGTAAAGATGTGTGTAGGGAGGGATCTAGAGGGGCGCTTGCCCCGTCTGGATTCATCTTTGCTCAGGTGGAAATTACTCTTGGGCTTGGCTTTCTGTCGCGTCTGAAGCCTGGCTCCAGTCTGGTCCACGTGAGATTCCACAGGAGCAAAGAAGCTTGTCCCCCCCGCTTTTAGACAACAACTCCTGGAGGAGGTATAGTGACTCACTCACAAGACGCTGCTCACCAAAAGTGAGGGGAATAACGCATTGAGTGACCACCACTCTTTCCCCAAAGATGATACCAGGTAACGTTGTAGTGGAGAGCTGGTTCAACAGAATGCTAAACAACAAAAAAATAACAAATATGACTGACTTTACTCTTCATGAACTAAATACAAGTCAAGAACATTAATGCATGTCATCTCCTAATATATTCAGTTCACTTACCAGCTGGAGTGTCCCAGTATCTTTAGGATTTTCCCAGCTTCGTATGAAAGTATAGGCAAAGGCTGATCTTAATGATAGACCAGGAAGGGAGGATGAGGTGAATACTGGGAGAATGAGCTACTAAGGGACATCAAAAAACAACCACTCACTTCCACAATCATTCAAGGTTACGTTGGGGTTACCAAAAGAGTGAGAGACCACTAGCTTTTATGGGGTACGTGAAACCTAAGGTGTGCTGGCCGGCTCCGTAGGAGAAGGAGCGGATCAGCGGCGCACACGCTTTCCGGAGAGGGAACAAACAGAAGGTGGCGTGGCGCGCTGGCCGGCTCCGTAGGGGAGAGGAGCGGATCAGCGGCGCACACGCTTTCAGGAGAGGAAACAAACAGAAGGTGGCGTGGCGTGCTGGCCGGCTCCGTAGGAGAAGGAGCGGATCAGCGGCGCACACGTTCTCGGGAGGGTGAGTATATAGAAGATGGCGTGGCGTGCTGGCCGGCTCCGTAGGGGAGAGGAGCGGATCAGCGACGCCCACGCTTTCAGGAGAGGGAACAAACAGAAGGTGGCGTGGCGAGCTGGCCGGCTCTGTAGGGGAAGGAGCAGGCTCTCCGCGCGCACGCTCTACGGGGAAAGTAGAAGTGGAGCACACGCCTTCTGAGGGAGCTGGGTCCACAGGGGGAAACAGAACTTCTAGGAGTATCCAAAAGTTCCCACGGTGAGTCGGGAAGGGAAGGTCCAGGACGGATAGCAGGAATCAATCCACGAAGAACAGGTACTCGAATCTGAGCACGGAGGGGGCGTGGTCACTAGTCAGGGATAGTAAGCCAAGCATCGGCTACTGGGTGAGACGGCCTCTTATAAGAGTTAGGGGTCGTCTCAAAAGAACAAACTCCGTGAACTAACGAGGGAAATAATTCATGCATTAAGGTACTTGACATTTCTCAAACTATGTCACCTGCTGCCGGAACCCTAACATCCATCAGGTAGAATATAAGGTCCCGCTTACGACTTTGGCACAGTGGCACCGGCGCAGTGCCGCCTCCTCTGCCCCAAAGCCGTGCAAGGAGCGCTGACCGTATTACGAATTGAAAATGTGCAACTCGTAATACGGTCAGCAGTCCATTGGCCGTTCCCGTGGCGTGCCTTGAAAACAGGCACCGCAATGGTAATGGCCAAAAAGTTCCAGCACGGCATGGACTGTGACGCCCATGCCGTACTGGAACTTGGGGGAATATAGACAGGGAGCACATGTTGTGCCCCCCTGAATATATCCCCATGGCGTAGGGGCTCCTGTAGGGCCCCCTTTGTTCTTGCACCACCATCTTTTTCATGGCGGAGCTCTGCCATGAAAAGGCTGGCGTGCAAGAACTCAAAATATGCTGAGCGGTACTGCATCAGTCCCCGCTCAGCATAATGCGTTGTGGTGCTCCTGTAAGTCGTAATTGGCAAAACGGTGGACCGCCACTCCTGCGCCACTGCGAGTCTGGCAGTCACAAGACTGCCAGACTCGCAATCAGGCCCTAAGGTCTGAGGTCCACAAGTTTCCGCAGAGAACAGAGAAAGTCATGGTTTCAGTGTGTGCCACACAGCACAACCTTTTGTGGGAGCGAGTTTAATGCTATAAAAATTAATGATGACAATGCCTGACTGAGACAGAGAGTCTTATCTCATATTCTGTTTTTTCCAATGGGTATAATCAACTTGAGGTTAAAGTACAAAAGTGAGGGGCTATGGAATACTTTGCTTGTTTATCTCCTGCTTTATTATCTATTGCCAATTGTCTCTTCTTTATCTATGAGGCATCTTATTTCACTTTCGACACATCTGGTGAAATACCCGATAGGCTTGTGTTTACGCACCAGCTGCAGATATCTCTGGAGCCCGAGAGTGGCAGGTAGTCCCGGAATCCCAAGAGAGATATGTGAGCAGGCTTATGTAATAACAATATTTACATCAAAGTGGCAACCAACTCACTTCACTTCGCTGTAAGAACTCAAATCCTGCCCTCTCAGCAGAGGGAATATTCCCCCAAACAGGTTCCACTGCCTTGCACTGCTGGCTCCGAAGGAATATCAGACTTTACAACGCAAATGTTTACAACGCAAGACTTTACCATGCATTTTAATGTATTACCTTTACTACGCATGTTTTTACCACATATGGTATACTTACCATCATGAGCCTATCTAAATAAGTCAAAATAAACCTCCTAAAGTGACAACAAAATAATTTTAAAATAAAAATGATGACGATATGTTATCCCCACCAAGGCGGCCCTCATTTTGTACCAGTGAGATCAACATATTCTACAAAATAAAGTAATACAAATTAAAACATGTTTTATTTCGATTTGCATTTAAAATTAAACTGTCTTACCAAAACATATTTAGTTTTTTAAAACGGACATATTGTAACAACTCAACCCAAAACATTTTCTGACATAGATATTCCCACCGACCTAATCAAAACCTCTATTCATAATTCATTACTTTTTTATGATAACAGGCATGCTAATAAGAGAATACTAATATTCACTACTCTCCATAATCTCTATCTCTTTGAAAACAGTACAATTGGGATGATGGATGGGACATTGAAGTTAAGGCCACATTCATTCAACCACTAATACACTACACACTCTAACATAAGTAACAATGCTATGCCTTTAAAACGTGCTTTGCTACTGGACAAGCACGGAGCCACTTATATCGAAGTATTAAAAATAATTAAAGAAAACAACTACAAACAAAAAAGCCCTGAGAAACTATTTCTGGGTTTTTAAGTGGCTATGATTTCAACAATTATTTTTTTTTTTAAATGTACCATAACACTCAAATACAGGGATGTTGTTTTAATTTCTCCCAGGCAATTTGGGGATAAGAAATTCCCATACAGCTGATTACAGATCTGAAAGCAAGCTACAATTCGAAATTAAAAGACTAACTGCATTAGCATTAGTCCCCGCGGCTTAACTAGACGATCACTACACAGCCATTATTGAAACACAATTATTTCTACAAAATGAAAAACGAGGGTGATGGGCAAGAACTAACAATGCTGTTGAGGGTTGGCATAACTCTTACAATCAGTGGCGGCTCGCATAGGGCGTGCTGCGGGGCGGGGAGGGGTAGGGTGGGGGGTAGTAAACTCGGACATACGACGGAACGGAGGAACGTAATAATTACTTTCCTCCGTTCCGTCGTATGTCTGAGTTTACTAACCCCCCACCCTGCCCCTCCCCCGCCCCACCACCCCGCAGCACGCCCTATGCTGGCCGCCACTGCTTACAATAGCTCAATTGGAAAACCTACCCTAACTTCTATAATTTTTGGGAAAGTTCAAAACAGGAGCAAAGTTTCCAAAAAACGAGAGAGGGACAATAATATTTTGCAAATAACTAAAAAACACAAATAACTAAAAAACGCAAAGCAATTAATACAAAGCTCTTAAGCAAGGGACAGCGATTCGGCATTTTTAGTGGCACTATTTGGAACATATTATGCACATTGAACAATACCAAGTGTACTTAAATTACAACCCGCCTTTACTTTCCAGTCTTGCAAACATATCATATTAGTCTGAGCTACTTTAAAAAAAAAAAAATTATAACCTTACCTGAAAAAGTTTTCTTTCTTGAATAGCAATAGTTTCTTAAGAACCTTCTACTGTCATGCAAGAGTATTCCTTTGACTAATAACCTATGTTTGAACCATTTAAAAACCTTAATGTTTTTTAAGAAAAAAGTTTCAATCCAAGAACTCTTGCAGGAAATAAAAAAATGAAACATCATTTTAACATTTTTGAATGCTTAAAAATCACAACTGATAAAAAAAAAGGATTTCCCTCAAAAACTAAGGTCACACAAAACGCATCCAAAAATAAATATATATATATATTTTTTAATTTAAATTTAAAAAATCTGGAACAGCATATCTACAGCAACATGTATTGTGGAAATTAGAGCAGGGGTCCTCTCTCCCAGCAGGAAAATATTCTAGAAAGGATAGAAACTCTCCAGAAGCAGGGTGCATTTATTCCATCATACCCTGGGTCCAATACCTTGCTTCTACCTGGCTTGAGCCAAGTATTGTTTTAACTCTAGCTTCAGTGACTCCTCATTCACAGTGCAGCAATGCCAGTGACATGACATTTATCAGCAAATGACTGTATAATGCATAAAATCCTGTATCCCTGGACTGTGACATTCATTCTAAAACTCCAATGGTGCCCTTGACCACCCTAGCAGCAGGTGACATTTTCACCCTTTTCATTAGACCAGAGCCCAACTAACTATAGGCCGCTTAAATGTTATATACTGCCATCTACACCTAACTGTTGAGCTTTTGGGAATTCAGCGTTTGCTCCAAATACAGCACAGTTGGGACTTGTAGCATCTGTCATGTAACCACCATCTGCCATGTGATCTGCTGACTGCAGTGAAATAAAAAATCTTGTTATCTAACTCAGATGATAAAGACTATAAAATGTCCTTGCTGTAGCTACAATTATCTCTTTCAGGGACATAAGAGATGTGTCACAGTTTTTGTACACTTGTATTAGCATAAAAATAGGTGTTTATGCTTTTTCTTCAGTAAAACACCAATGGGGTAAACAAAACACCTTTAGATACCTTTATAATAGCATGCGGGGAAGGTGTCATTCTTTGTAATGAAACCTATATTGTACAAAATGTCCCTCAGGGCTGACGAGATCAAATCTAAAAACAACAGATGGGAAGTTGAAAATGAGAAGTAAAAACAAATTCTTGCTCAGATGAGTTCACAGAATATTGGACTGATGCCACAATACCCTTTTTTGTAGAGTATGCATTTTTGTGATCATTTATAGGTTCAGTTCCACAAGTGAATTTAATATTTATTTGCAACACGAGTTTCTGTATGCAGCAGTTTCACCAGCACTGTCATAGCTCTGATGAATCCCAAATGTAATTTCGATTGGGTTTAAGGTCCAATATCTTTTTCATTCTTCCATTAACACTATTTTATTACATTCTCAATGCATAAATCAGGATTAACCATAAGGAAACCTAGAATTAAAAAGCCAAGTTACAATGAGGAGATGCGAGGTAAAATCATAGGGCATATCTTAATACCAAGTTGAATTCTTAGGATTTTAGGAAGCAGGCACATTTGTTATATAGAGGTAGGTTGGCAATCCAGGAAAAGCCAGGTGATCATGCCACATATCAGGAAAAACGATAACCTGAGTTACCCACCTACATCAACTATTGGGTTGGTATGACGCGAGACTTGCATTTCTGCTTAGATTACAAACCAGAACTAAGGGCCTGATTACAATGGCGGTGGGACCACCACCGTCAGGCTGTCGGTGGGGATCCCATCACCATCAGATCCTGCAGGACCGTCAGCCGCATTACGATGGCGGGTGGATGGTGGGCTGGCGGAGAGACCGACCGCCATGCATTCGTCGTAGGGACTGCAATCCCTACAATAGTGGCGCTGCCTGCTCAGGCACTGCAGTAGGGATTACAATGTCCCTTTCCGCTGGCCGTTTCATGGCGGTTAACCCGCCATGAAAAGGCAGGCGGAAAGTGACTTTGGGGGCCCCTAGCAGGCCCCCTTTGCCCCCTGGCTCTCCGGTAAGGGGCCTGGGGGGCACCTATTGTGCCCCCCTAAACATCCCTGCACCGTGTGGCAGGTACCGCACCGTGTGGCAGGCACCGCATGGTGCCTGCTACAAGGTGCAGGGATGTTCAAAAACATGCCTCTTAGCAGTGAGTCTTGTGCTGCAGCCCTTTTTCGGGCCGCAGCACAAGCCTCAATGCTAAGAGGCATGTTTCCGACCACTTCCACGGTGGTCGGATCTAATTTCCCTGGCGGGACCGCTGACTCCATGTCGGCCGGTCCCGTTCCCGACAGGTTGGTGGTCGGATGCTCGTCCGACCGCCATCATAATAGGCCCCATAGAAACTGTGGCTCCATAGGATCCATTCAATACGAAGTGTATCAGAAGATTATACATTCAACCTCAAACCAAATTTCCAACAAAGCAGTGGCGGCTGGCATGTAAGGGGACAAATATAAAAGTAAAAAACAAGTTAAAAAATAATCCCACTTATCCTCCTGATGTGACGTCCTCCTCCTCGCTTGGGTCTTCTAAATGCAGGCAGGCTCCAGGAAATTGCAGTAACTAATCCTGCGCTGCTCTCATGCTGTACGAGAGCAGCGCCAAGATTGGAGGCAGTGGGCTCTCTCGCCGGTCCCAAGGTCATTGGAACCCTATGCTGTCTCTAGCCCAGCTCTCTAAGACAGCTGGGTTAGAGAAGTTTAAAATGCGGATGTCTGGTTGGCCGGCCTGAAACGGCCAGCCAAAAAATCATGCGCATTTTAAACATAAGTGCCCTGACTATCACTGCTTTCTGCTGCTGCCTGACTGGCAGTAGCAGTAATCAGAAAGCCCTGCCCCCTGTCAGCGGGGTAATGAAATTTGAGGACGCCCCCCTGCAAGGTGCAGAGAGGGGCCCCTGCTATGGATTTTATCAGGAGCTCTCGGACGAGAGTACTGTGCTGAGGGGGCCCCCTGCAGCTCGGGGCTCCCCCGCACTGCGGGGGGCCTGTGCTACACCTCTGCCCCCTGTCCTGACGCTTGACTCAGGGCAGGGTTTTAAAAAATAAGTTGCTAATAAATGAATTTTTATTACCATTTTATTTTTCCATCTAGGGGCAATTTTTTAGTGGAGCAACGCTCGTCCACATTAACAGAGGAGCCGCCCCTGCAACAAAGTTTATAGACGTGTAAAAATATCTCAAAAAATATGTTTGGGGCACAGTGCTATGGTACAATTATCTCACATTGTATTGGTATTAAACTAATAACATCCAAAAATATTTGGTGAACATTGTGCAGACGGCGCGGTGCTCCGTCGCACACAAAATATATATGCTTAGAACCTGCAAAAGAGCTGTTCTCCAACTGCCCAGCATTCTAAATTGTTTCTTATGTTTCAGGGAGGAATTAAGAATCAGTTTGTAGGGTGTAAGACAAGCCCATTGACTGAAGCGAGAGAGATCCTCGGATTCTCCCACTGCTAATGCTGCATGAACCAGGTGTCATTGGCTTGCACTGGGGCAGGTTTACTCCTGCTAAGACTCAGTTTCAGGATTTCTGCAGCCCCCTTTTTGGTTTGTTGATTTTACTGAACAGTAAAGAGGCTTACGCGATATATCCATATGAGCCTGGACATCAACGCATCAAGCAGGACTGTGGTTCCTTCCGGTGCATTTGTGTAATATTTGCTCACTAGACATACTAGAATTACACTAAATGTAAACACGCATAATGGTCACATAAGCAAAAACAATGCTCTCAGTAGAGAGAAGCATTTATGTTGTAATCAATCTTATGAAAACAAGTGTGCTTAAATTGCTAAAGGTGCTACAAGTGTAAATGGAGAGGGGGCGCAGTGCTAGTGAGAATCAAAGTGCAATGAATAGTGAGAAACAAATGTCAGCACATAAAAACAATGGATGTCAGGCTTTTTGAGGCTCTGGAAACCCACACTGATTAGCTCCTCGGGGTCCCCTAGTAGGATGAGCATAAGACAGTCCAAATGTATGGTGGTGTTGACATTTCGACTCTTATTATTTGCTTGGAGCCATATTCAGGGCAATCTCAAAGAATTAGGTGTGCATGGAAGGTACGAAGCAATCATTGCAAATTTGCCAATCAGTAGCGCTAGGACTGGAAAAGCGACAGTGCTGTGCTGGGGGGATCCCAAAGCCAGGCAAATGTCACTGCTGCAGGAATTTGCAAGATGTCAATGTCAGGAGATCGATTTCTTGCCCAAAGTAGAGAGGAGGCTTCAGAGGATTGTCACTGTCCTCCTGCAGAAGGACAGTGACGATCTAGCACTGTCCCCCATCTAGGGAATCAGTGCCACTATTGTTATCTGGCCTCCAGGGCCTCGCCAATTCTGTTTGGGTGCCTCATCCTTTTCCAACATCTACGCATATTTATTTCAATTTACCCCACATTTCTCTCTCTCGTGTCTTTACTTCCCTCACCTTCCTCTCTCTATCTCATCTATATCTCCAACTCCCTTCTCCCTCTACTTCAACTCTCTTGCTATTGCATTCCTTTTACCTCTCTGTACTTCTCCTTCGTCCTTCGCCCTCCCATTTAAATGTATGCACAAGTCCACAAAGTATCTAGCAAGTCACCCATACCATGTATACATGTAATGGGAGAAACAGGCTTTTTGAACACTGAATTTCATGTAAAATCCTGTTGTTGCAAGACAACAACAAAAACTAGCTCCAATCGCAAAATAAATTGCTTTATACATTTTTGTTCAAGCTTTCTGTTGGTTCTGCTTAGCTGGCCAGGCAGCTTCAACTTTGAGCTGTTTGGTGTGTGCTCCTTTAAGAAAGTTTAACAAATAATTGAATATTGTTTGCTTCACAAGGGCTAGACTTAGCTGACAATAGGTAACAAATTCGAACCTGTTCCATACAGGGGGGTGGGTTCAAAATATGTATAGCCTGGTGCCCCAAAAATCACTGCAGAGGCTCGTGGTTATCTTGTGCCCCATACAGCAACTACAGGAAATGGGAATAGATAAACCTATATAGCTGAATTAGAATGTTTACCTTTCATGAGTAAATGGATGATAATACAATGGACACATAGTGAGGGAGAGTGGGTTTATGTGATTCGGTAGGTGCGATTTACCACATATTTATGGAATTCACACATTTGCCACATACTTGGCTAAACCTAAACATTCCAATCAATTACCACTGTACTTTGACTAAAACAGTTTTTTTTCCAAGGTACAAATCCCAAAATAAAAAGGTAATAAAAAATACATAATGGTAAATGTGTATTATGGTCTTATATTGCCATCTGAGGGTTCTGGTGACAGAAATAAACCACTCGGCTTTTGGCCCCTTGGTTTACAATGTCACCAGAACCCCTTTATGGCAATACTGAAATATGTAACATGGTGACTGTAGGAAGGTAGGATCCTTCTGCATGGTTACCCCCACGTTTTGCCTGATGCTAAGCTGTTTTTTGACTAGTCTGACTGGGATCCTGCTAATGAGGACCCCAGGCCCTCTGCTTTCTCCCCTAAATTGTTGTGTTCAGTATTAGGTACATCCCAGATTGGATACTGGGGTACCCTTATCAGTCCCTAGTATATGGTACCCATGTACCCAGGGCATAGGTACCCCAGAGGTCTCCCATTGGGCTGAAGCATGTATTATGCCACCCATGAGAGACCATTCAAAATGGAACTACAGGCCTGCCATTGCAGCCTGTGTAAGTTTGTGCTTGCACCACTTACGAAAGATATCGTTTTCCTATATCTAGGGTCACTGAACTTAAAACCTATAAGTAACCCCTATAGCAGGCCTTTGCAATCCTGAAGGCAGGCTCCTTGGTTCTAAGTGAGAGGGTACCCCTGCATGAGCAGGACACCCCTATAGCCTATGGAGTCCATGCTTCCGGGTTGTCAGCGAAGCAGCCATATGCTACATAGAGGGGCACCGCGTAATTACGCGATGACCATCTCAAAACTGGCTGCAACGAATCCTATCATGTTTGGTATCAAACATGTTGCAATTATACCTCCACACCGTAAACAGTGTGGCGGTGTGATTCCAAGCACTGGAAGAGCCCTCTGTTAGGCTCTCAGTGTTCCCGGTGCCAACCTTCTAGACCCAGACAGCACAAAATGGTTGCTGCCGACCAGAGACACACTTCTGCCCTCCTGCTGCTGAGCCAAGCTTGAGCAGAGGAAGGTGGAACAATAGGCATCCTGTCACAGGGAGGTGTGACCACCTCCCAGACAGGGTTTAGTGTATTGGGACCTAGTGGGTGCGCTTGTCAGCGCCAGAAAGTCTGCATGAGGGGCACACTTGGTGTACCCGTGCAAAGTCCAGTTCAAACCAGTTCTGGGAGCTGTTGGCTCCCGCTGTGGTGCGAAACTGGAAAAAGGACATGGGAGTAACCTCCCCCCTGTCCAGATCCTCCCTTAGGAGGGTCCCCTGAATCTTCCCAACCCTTCCCTATGTTACTTCAGGGCTTCCCTGGGTGTAGAACCCTAGATTCATCGTGGGATAAGATTCAGATCAGACACCACTTCTTCTTCTATCGTCTGGGCACTCTGCACTTCGCTGGACTTCGTTTGGGCCTGACTTCATCTCCTTTCCAGTCTTCTGCATCGTCTGTGCCTGTGCATCATACAGGAACCTTGCAAGGCCTGGGAAGCATCAAAGACACTTGAAGGAATCTCAGTTGGAGTAAAGGAGTCACTCCCCTGCATTCGCAGGCACTGCAACTAAGTCGACCGGTCTGCTGATCCTGAGCTCCTCCGGACTCCGTAAGGTTCTGCAACACAAGTTGTAGTTTTCCACAGCTCCCGAGGCCTGCCCTGCCCTGCCCTCTCACCAAGTTTGAGGCCAGTATCCCTTGTGGGGGTTGCAATAACCGAACCCTTGTGCACCGCGTCCAACTTGCAGTTGCAAAGGCTTGTTGTCTTCCTTTCAAGAAGATCTTTGGGCTCCAAGTAGCCCCAGCCTCGAGCATTTCTAGTGACCAGAATCTTCAGCCACACCGCATCGTGTGAATCGTGGCCTGCATCTTTTGGTGAGCTGCTTGAGGTCCTCTCGCGACTCCAGCGCCTCCGGCCTGTGGGTCCATTTGAGGGTCATACTTGTTTCTTTTGGGCTCCCCTGATTGCTCAGGGCCTGCCCTGACTCCCCTGCTTTTCATGAGTCCCCTGGACCTTGCTGGTCCCGACGTTGCTCCTTCTTCACTGCCTGCATTGGTTGCATTTACCAAGGCTTGTTGGTGCTCCCGCTGGACACCGACCCCTCAGCACTCGACATTCTTCATGGGACAGCTTGTGCATGGCTCCTGGCCCTCCTCAGCATCACCTGGTCCTCACAGCTGCAGAGTCAAGGTCCTTGTCACCCATATTGCAACACCCGACATCGGAGGGCATTCTTCTTCTAAGTCTCCTGGTCACTCCTGAGTGACATAGACTCTGTCCCCTCTGCTTGCAGGTACCTCTCATCAAGACTCCATCCTCGGATTCCACCGGACACTTCTTCCTTCTTCCACAGAGGCACTTTCCTGAAGGCCTCCATTGGGTTTGACGGCGGTTTCCGACACCACTACACACGTATGCACCTGGCTTCCCTGGTGCAGGTAACGTGGGTATGGGGGTATCCACAGGTGGGGTGGCTCTCCATTCTTCTGTCGCCCACGGGGTTTCTTCAGGGTCCACTGGGAAGGGTCCTTAATCTTTAAAAATCCAACCGTGACTTGCACATAGACTTGTATGGAGCACACAGTCGTGTTCCCACACTGCACACGCTCTCCGTGGGGTCCCTATCTACTTACCTTGAGTGGTTCTGAGGGTCCCCAGCATTTCTACGTCCTCTCAACATTGTCCTGACTCGAGTCATGGTTTTATACCACTTTCTTAGTAAATGGTTTGGTCCTCCCTGAGGTCCACTGTGTATTCTGTGCTATTTACTGCATTTCTTCGTAAAGTATTGTGTGCATTGTGTTTATCCCCGTGTATGAGATGCTTGAACATACTAGAGAGTATTATATAATAAATACATATTTTTATAAATACCTTGTGTGGTTCTTTTCACTTAATCTATACTATAAGATTGCATTCTGGTAAAACAAGCTGCTTTACACTCCTTCTGGACTAGGCATGAAGGCTGCTCTCCACAGCAACCACTTAGAGAGCTTTCTAAGGTTGTCTAAGACCTCTTAAATCACCATGAGGGTTGTCTGGACTGGTGCAAGGTGCCCACTTACATAAGTGGACATCATTTACCAGGGCAGCTTCTCACAGTGACTTGTTAAGTATCCTTTTAAAAAAGAGACAACATAATCAGTTTGCACACCTAGCTTTGTCCAAATGGATAGTAATACTTACATAGTAAGATCATTTTGATTAGGTCTACTCACTATAGAGCGTGGGGAACATGTCCATAATACCTATGGGATTATCATTAGAAAAGAAAGACTGGTGAAGAAGAACTTTTGGAGTATTTTCAACTACATTCTGAACTCTTAAACTTTTTTTGAGTGTTTTATTAAATCTGCAAAGGGAAGAGATGTGGTCTAGTGACTAAGCTGCTGACCTTGGCCTTTGAGGACCTGGGTTTCAATTCAGCTTCGACACTTGTCTGAAAAACGTTCAATTATGGGCAAATCACTTAATATTTCCACGCCTGAATTTTAAATATGTGAGATGCAAGTGTACATCTGAATAATTCAAAGATGCAAATCCCCTTGTGATGTATGGAATCTTGTATTGTCTCCCACCGGCCCCCATGAAGGTGCTTTGTTGTTTTCCAGCTAGGCTGCTGCTATATAATGGGCAGTACATACATTGTGAACATGTATCCCACTCTGATGTGCCATGGACGCCCGCCCCCCACTTACGCTTTTGGTGAGCTCCATCTTTTCGTCACAGCCAGTTAGAAACCCCCCACAATATTCCTTATCCCAGGGCATGCTTCACTTGTTTAATGGTGTTCGAATAAGCCTACTTCTCGAGTCTATGGGGGCACTTTCTTGCGCGCACTGGGAGATCCGCCAAACACATCTTCAGGTTCTTTGAATCATTTGTTTATTATGTCTTGTGTTGCTTTTTAGTAAAGAAAGACACCTTTCAAAGAAGGCTTCAGAGCTTTATTTTGTGTCACACTTGCTCACCAGGTGCAGGACTCACTCAGAAACCACCATTTTACAGAGATCAGATGCTCAAAGGTCTGATAGATGCTTTATGAACGTCACTGGTGCTCGGTTTCACAAAAGAAAGCACTGGTAAAGTCAACAGACCTGGCTTTCATGTGCTAAAGCATGAAACAAATGCATGCACAAGTGTTGTTTTCATGTGTTACCTCAAGTCAGGTTTATTGGCTTTGCCAAATCATCTTCTTAGACTGGCTCTGAAGATGTCTTCACCCCTATTACTTAAACCAGCACACCCTTCCCGAAGCTCTAGTCTTGTTGTGTTTCTGTGACCACCCCTCACAAGCTTTGCATCTAAAGCTCCCTTGACATATGGATGCTCTCTCTGACCTACAGAAACACTGCTGTATTGTGGGGACTCCTGGCCCTTGTTGGCCCTCTCCTACCATTTCACCTTTGGTGTTGACCATCACTTTCATGATGGTAGCTACCCTTAACAAATGTTGACCATCCCAGGCTGGGGCTGGCATTCATGGTATACGGTCAATATACCAGGCATCGGTGACTGCTTGTGGCATCAGGTAGGATCCCAGTTATCTAATGGCCACTACTTCCTTCTACACCTAGTGCAAGGAGGGTGTAGTAAGTAGACACCTAACTTTCAAAGTAATTTATTGCTAGGAAAACATAACACACACATATTGACACTAATACACACACACATTAACAAACAAAGGCACTCACACCCTCTCACAATATTTTAACTTATGATGCACTTTTCCCTTGTACAGTATCTGACTCCATCCAACTTTGACCTCCTTACAGTTAAGCAATGGGCCGTGTTCCAGATCTTGACATCTCTCAACTGTATTGGATTCTCTTTTCATAGATAGTCCCATCTGTATCAGACAAAAAAACTACACGATAAGCACATGACATCATTGGTTTCTACACTTTTCATAGAGACACAGAAATGGTAAAATGGATTTCACTTCAGCAAGCCAATCGCAGCAGGAAGCAAACCCTTCTACATCTGTCAAAAGCCTCAAATATTGTTGAACACGGAGTTTCCTAACCCATGTGTGTAGTTTCACGCACTATAAAATGCAGTTATTACTATTACACAACTCCACAGTAAATATTTTATTAGCCTCAGAAGGATACAAAGTCTCCGTCGCCAGCAACATTGAAACCTGTCAAGGGGGCGGTGGTTTATGTGGTTATGACAGCATCTATAAAGATCTTTAATCGCACACCCACAGCAGCTGGGGAAAAGAATCCCCCCCCCCCCTTCACAAAAAGTGAAAACTGCAAGGAAACTGTCAAATAGAGAACAGTTAGTGGAAAAATCTTTGAAAAAAAGATCTGTGGGACATTTTGAAGGTAGCTCTTTTTAGACTCTAAAATGAGTGATTTCCGTAGAGGACATTATATCTATATAGGTGGAAGAGGAGGATAATATAGCAAGGACATACATCCTCCAGTGAACGTGGTCACAATAGGTATACATTTCTCAGGAAGCGAAAGGTGCTAACTTGAACGTGGAAAGCCCTCACCTACTCAGTAGTCATCATGCTTCATCATTGGGCCCCTGCTGGCACCGGCCATCATGATTCAGGTGCAAGCGACTACCTGTATACAGGAGCTTGTGGGGTCCTCTATTTCATCAGAAGAGAATGTGTCACATGTGGTGCAGTATGATGAAAGTGCAGGTTTTGGACTCTGGTGTGGAAGGGAATGAGTGTGACTTAAATCTACCTACTGGTGGACAGTATGGACTGTTTATCCCCAATGGTAGGGACAAAAGAGGTGGGAATTATTTCGTCCCACAGGAGGAGGCCAACATGTTTCTACCTGTGTAGCACCATCAACTGAGATGTAAGGACATTTTCCGGAACACCATGCCCGCATTGCCAACTTTTTTTTAAATTGAGTATAATGTCAAAATATTACAATCGGTGAGTGACCTGGAGGTTCCAAATGCTAGAATCACCTTACTTGGAAGGAAAGCGCACCTGGCCTGAGCTCTGAGTTAAGAACAGCCTGGATTCATATTTCCACCACCGAGATAAAAAAGGGATTGTCCCAACCGGGCGAATCTATCCTTTGAAACCTCTAGAGCCCTGGTTGTACCTTTTTGCACATTATATTCAATTAACTCTGCTTGCAGTCACCTGGATCCCCCTAGGATATTTACTGTCAGGCATAATAAGATCTCTCTATAAAGACCCACTATCCAAAAGACACAGCATCGAACTTTGCAGTCTACCTCTCTTTGACTTGGCACAGCCAGCAGACCACATTAGATTCTGAGAAAACTCTCCTTCTCTACGATGGCTGCTTCATCATCATGATGCAAATACCATCTTACATTAGGGGATTCCCAGAAAACAAGATTGGATTCTGAGAGGATTTCCTAATCTAAGATGGCCACTGCTTCAAGATCAGTAGGCAATAAATGGCTGTATTAAAGGCGGGAATTCTCCTTACCAGTTCATGATTAGATGGTGCTTCTTTTCAGCTCTGCTCCTTGTGGTCTCATTTCCATGGCTCATAGGCATGCTTCTCATGTTCCACTCTCAATGGAGCTACTGTACTGGGGCAGGTGGTCAGGCCAGAGACAGCACGTGTCCTTACACATGAGCTTCCATGGTGGTTCACAGCAGGAGGTATTCTTCACTACTGAGCACCTCCTGAGATGTACACTGCCATGATGTGTGTACGTCTCTGCTTCATGAGAACATGGCTACTGGAGCGCAGAAGTACTGCTGCATGATTATCCCATAAAAGTGGTGTTGGATGGATGCTTGAAGGACCAGTAGCTTTTGAGACCAGATCTTGCCAGATGGTGAGCTTGCTACTCCTTACGCTTCAATGCCTTTTCTCCCTGACCTCCTCTCGGCTTCAGCTCAGGCCAATATCACTTCATACCCTGCTGTGGCTCAACGTGCTGAGGGGAGAATGGAGGCCTCTGACAACACTGATGGCATGAGTGTAGAAGAGGCAGACACATAGGCACACCAAAACAGGCCTTGCACTCCTGCTTTGAATGAAAGGGTCCTTTAGTTTGTAGCATCGACAATGCATCTGCGGGGCTGGTATTCGCACAAATCAACAGATCCTACCATTTCAGAATGTGAGGGGGCTTTCTGTGTAGCTGGGGTAGGTGGGTCATGGGCGTGACCCCTCTCCTCCTCCACAACTTTTGTCCAGACAAACACTCCATAGTGCTAGACCACTGCTGTGCACCCAACATCTAAATGAAAGGAATGGTAGGATAAAGCATCTTTAGGACATAAGATCACCTGCCCAAATATTTTTAAAAAATGATCACACCATGCATCCCTACACTCAACCTAAGTTCTGCAACCCAACACACACCTCACTAGCTGCTGATGTGCAGTGACCTGCATCACTTAACAATGGGGCTATGACATGTACATTTCAGGATACCCTCCCAGGTGATAGTGCGCTCTCAAATGTGTATAACAACATTTCTACCTTCGCTGTGCCAAAGGCCACCTTGGTAAACTTTTAAACCCTGGAGAGTCAGGCATGGACTGTGGAAGAGACAGCAGTCATTGGCTTCTCAATGTGGAGTATCTGACTCAGGCCTGGATTCAGCGCTGGCGGCGCCTGGTGCAACAATCTTTTGACACCCCCCCCATGACGACCTCCTCAGATTCCTTCACCAGGCAAAAGTGCCCCTCATCTCTCCATAGCTCCTCTCTGAAATATTTTTTTTTTAAAGCGCTGGTAAAGGCTGGCTTTAGTAATCCACTCAGCTATCCACATAAAATAAAGATCTGTACTTTGCAGCAGGCATGTTAACCCTCTGTGCTTCTTAATGGTGAGTCAAAACTGCCACTAGACAAAACTCCAATCTCTCAATCTCTAGCAGGAACATTAATCACAAGAGCTATCTTGACATTTTTATTGCTGCCTGAAAGCTTGAAGCACAAGGATCTCTGCAGCAGGTGCATTTAAATAAAAGCCTCCAGGTCAGCGCCCAGTGCAGCTGCATTGGTCGCACAGCCCTAAAGCCGGCCCTGATCCGACTTGTCCCCATTCACAGAGGTCTGTTCCTCTTCCAGGGAAAGAGATAAATGCTCTCACTTTGCTAAGAAGACATATAACATTCCCTGAGAAGATTTAAGATTTCTTCCCTGTTCCTGATGCATCCAGATGTCATACATTGTTCAATCCTTTCTCTATTTCTGAGCTGTTCTGCAATCAGAAATCTAAGCAGCACTGCCCACTAGTGGCTCCCAGAGCACGCCACACTCTGAAAGTGTAATACAATAATGGGGTAACCCGAAAGGCCACTGGACCCGGGTAGTTTATGGTACAAAAGAGTAATGTCACAGTGGACTGCATTTACATGTTATGCCAAACAAAGGAAAACATTATTACTTTAAATTAATTAAACGCCACCATTTGAATCATTCACCAAAAATGGTTATGATTTTATTACATCACAGAGTTGCATAATAGCCCGAATATAAATGACATGTATCAATATGAAGCATTTAATTCAAGTCTGGTGACAAGAGGGAAAAGTGCAAGGAAAAGGGAGTGTTAGTGGAAGTGAAGTGAAAAGGGAAGGTGGTGTGCATATGTGACATCATTGATCCATATATACAACCTAACCAACCAGATGTCTGGCAATTATAAATTTGAAAAACATAACACAAAGTATCCGATGCAGATAATGAATCTCTGTCATCAGTGTCTGAACACAAGAAAGAAACAACGTCAACGTTTCGACCCCTAACATAAACAGCTGGTTTGATGCCTTGTGAGTGGGGTCTTCCTCAGGACGGGGATAAGAGTTAAGAGTGAGCACCAGAAGAAAGTACAAACAGCTGGGCCTCGCGGGCTCTCAGATAGGTCCACAATTCTTCAATAATTCAAGTGAGACGTCGAGGTTGTTCAGTAACCTCTGACTGTGGGCTGCTGCATCATCGACTAACAAACAGCTAACCATATATAATCATTTATATTCGGGCTATTATGCAACTCTGTGATGTAATAAAATCATAACCATTTTTGGTGAATGATTCAAATGGTGGCGTTTAATTAATTTAAAGTAATAATGTTTTCCTTTGTTTGGCATAACATGTAAATGCAGTCCACTGTGACATTACACTCTGAAAGTAGCATCCCAGACCTTAGACAGTGGTTCAGGAGTGTGGTTATGAGAAAGGGCATTGCTACTGAATGAAATAGATGTACAACTTGATGAAAGGCGGCTGGCCAGTGTTTGATTTGAGCCAGTGGTCACTGGGGCTTGGCACCGGTAGTTAACTGTCAACACCAGCATTTATGACTGTCTGTCACATGGTGGCGATGTTTGAAGAGATTTAGAGATAAGCACAACTACAGTTGTTTATTAATTTAATATACATTGAAAATTACTAACACCAGCCTCTCACGCCATTTCTATAGGTTTGGGGGCCTGGAATAGTCTGAACTGTCACACTTGTAATAGTGTGTTGGTTAATAGTTACGTTGGTACTGTCATTGGCTGCGCTAGTAGGGGCAATGAGTGGTACAAGCTGCAGTGGCATCCTGACCAGGGCCCTGACACTTATTTTATTACAAATTAATCACTATGGCAGATAAACCCTATGCAGCATATCAGGGTTTTGAATTCTACTCCTATGTTAGGGTCCCAGGCGTCCCAGATTTGCCGGGACACTTCTGGTTTTTTACCAGCTGGCCCGTCTGATTTCGGCAAATTTGGCTCATGTCCCTGTTTTCACAGGGGATCGACTGAAAACAGTGGGAGGCACTTTTTATGTGTTTTTCAGGTTGACTCGATAGTAGCTCTTACTTGGTTTAAAAATTGCATTTTTATTTCTTTCTGTAGTGCCTCGTCTGTGTTTCTATGTTGATGAGCGCTATCATTCTGTGTTGCTCGATTGATGTAAAATGGTAGTCCTTCTTTTATTTCAGTGAAATGTCCTGGTTTTTGGTTTTCCAAATCTCGTCACCCTGTCTCATGTCTAACGTTCACAAGTCCATAAAAACACAATCAGGGTGGTCTGGTGACGTGCTCAGCTAGAGAAACTTCAGTGCCCCAGCCCAAATATTTTCAGTATGCAAACAACAGTGTATTAAGAGGAAATACAAATTCTGAGAACGATGTGTGTCCATCGCGGTTTTAAAAAAAAATTACAATCAATGTGGAAATGCAAGAAATTGGATGCAGTGTACATAACTAACCAGGCATTGTCAAAGCTGATAGGTCTGGCTTTCAACTGACTACCTCTTATTGATTAGTGTGTACAGCCACACATACTCAGCATGCGTATACCCAGTCACTCACCTTTGCACTCATGCACAGGGGGCGGCTCCTCCGCTAAGGAGGAGGAGCGTCGCCCCACTGCGCTGTGAGCAGGTGAAAAAGCAAAAATAAAATGCTAATAACACACTGTTATTATCATTTTATTTTTCCATCCTTGCTCAGCTGGTTAGGGGTGGGGCTGGTCTGTGTCAGAGGAACTGGGGGAGGCGTGGTAGCACTCTCCTAAGTGCGCATGAATGTTTGGCTAGCCGTCTTGGGCCGGCCAAACAGTCATGCGAACTTCGCATGTTCTCCCCCCAGGCTGCAGTTCTCCCCCCAGGCTGCATTACAGCCTGGGTGGAGAACATGCCCAGGCTCCCAGTCCCTCTCTGAGCACCGGACCACGGCGCTCAGACAGGGCCAGACTGGCAACCGAAACCGGCCCTGGCAAACTGCTCGGCCGGCCCCCCCTGGGGTGAGGGGGTGCGGCCGAGCAGTTTGCGAGGGCTGGTTTCGGCCGTTTTTGTTTAAGGGGGCTGATATTGCTGACGCCCGGTAACAAAAACGGCCCCCCAGGGGCCCAAAACCGGCCCCCACCCTAGCGGCCCACCGGGGAATCGCCCGGTGGCCGCTACGGCCAGTCCGGCCCTGCACTCAGACCAATCACGACGCTGCTATCCGCAGTGTCGTGATTGGCTAGGGGAGTCTGGAAGTCTGGATGCTTCCTGTTCCTGCTTCCTGCCCTAGAGTCCTCGAAGTGGGCGAAGAGGACCGAGAGGCGGCGGCATCAGAAGCACACAGGTGTTTTTCTTTTTTCTTTTCATTCCCTCCCTATTTCCTGCCGCGACCCGCCTCCCCCCACCACCGTCAAGTAGCACCTGCTACTGCTCATGCATCCATTCACCCACATATTGACTCATTCACTCACCAGTGCACAGTACCACACAGAAACCAATCACCTATTGGCGCTGCCCATGCATGTTAGTAATGTGAATATTTCTTACAGCCGCTAAAATAATATTTACCATCCCGAAATTACAATTAGGCACAAAACTCTATTTCATTGGTAAAAATAAGCATTACACGTGTGTCTAAAAGCTCCTGGGCTTGTGGGTCTCAATTTTTCTGATGCCAGCTTTCAGACAACAATACTAAAACCTACTTTGTATCCGCCGGTAAGTGACTGCTGCCTCTGGGTCCAGGCGGCAGATACACTTATCTTGTATCAATATTTGATGCGTTTGTCCTTTCACGGCGTTGGACGGGTGATTGTTCGTGTCGCATTAATACTGTAATTTATGAAGGACGAGATTCCATGAGAGAAAATCCACCGAACACTCTGCTAGACTGAGGAAAGAAAGAGACGGGGATGGCGGAACATGGAGGGTGGGGTGGGCAGAGTAGAGTCGTGTGCTCATTTTCAAGGAGTATTGGAGGAAAAGTGGGGGCTTGACTACAAACTGATTATTAATACATACATTTCTGCTTCCAATCCCACTCTATACTTCTGTTGCACCTCCTCCAGATGTGTACCTAATTTTTGTAGGGTATCCACTCGAGGGCAACCCTGTATCTCTGCCTGCATTTCTGCTTCAGTCTTTCCTATTCTATATTCTAGCTCCATTTTTGCAGGTGGCTGCAATTTGACATAAACTCTTGTAAAAGAGGAAATAATCCCTCTTAAAAATGCCTTCCCAAACACATCTAATGATGCCGTACCCAGGTTTATCTCAAAGTATTATCTGGTTTTGACCCAAATCATTTCTTTAAACTCGTCCCGGGGTGCTCATTTGAGAGAGATAGAACAACGTCTTTTATTCTATCCTATTGGCAAGAACTTTGATCTGTGAATATTGGCTGAGCCACTGCTCCATCCATGAATGAATGGATTTCTAGAGTTTCCTTTTTTTGCAGACTTAGACAAGAAAACAGAGGGGCAATCAGGGGAGGAATTTGGGGAACGTTTTAGGATATGGAGAAGAAACTAAGTCTGATGATTGCATCACAAACAGCTCTATAACCCTTCCCCCCCCCCCTGTTTTTTAGGGGAGGATGGGGAGTTTTGCTGCGGGTTTCAAATACATGGCAAATTCAGACAAGGGCTAGAGTGTGTGGTACCTGTACAACCCTATAAATGGAGCAGCGAATCTCTGGTGAATCAGGACAATTAAAAAAAAAGAAATTGGCATCAAGGTTCAACTTTACTCATGAAAGTGCCCTTGCTTTGTTTGGTTGGGTGTAAATTAAAAATGAGGTTCAAGGACCTCTTGGATACCGAACCACTTTTTTAAAAAGCATTTTAACGTTTTTTGTGTGTTTTTATTTAACAAACACTAGTTCAGTGACATTAGAGCTTTAAAAAAAAGGGGGAAGAGAAGTTGCAGAGCTAAGGGAGGAAGGCATACGACATTGTAAGAAATTGGATTATTATTTCAGGTGGGTGACGACCCACCTCAAGGAACATTTACAACCCTTGTCAGAGGGAACTACTAAAGTCCCTAAATAAACCTGAACTCAACCCTATGCTTAACTTAGAGGCAATGTGTAAGTTATTTATGCAATACTAAAACAGTAGTAACTTTGAAATGCAAAACAATAAAAATCACAAAATGAATTTGAAAAATGGAGTAAAATGTAATAAACAAAATGACTAAAATGCAATGAAGGGAACCAGAGATATGCATTTTTAAAGTTTTAAGTAGAAAAAGAGGTAAGAGGCACAAAGTGTGAATGTTAGCCAATAGTCCTAGGTGCAATTTGACGCTGACTGCGATGGAGCGCAAGTTGGATACACCAACCAGGCTTGTTCTGGTCAAAGATTTTAACTTCCGACAATGGGTCCAATTTAAATGTAGGCGGTATGTATACTCTGTTGCGACGGAGTATACATACCGCCAACATGAAGGTCGCCCACCCAAATGAAATGTAGACAGACCTTCAGTTTGTCTACGGCGATGACTACTCCACTACCGCCATAGCTAAACCTCTCTGACGGCCCGATGGAGGAAGGACTGTTGGAGAAATGGCTACATATCCGCCTGCCTAATTAGGATGGGTGGACATATAGCCACTTTTTTACTGTCCGTCACCGCCTGGCAAACCCTAGTGTTAAGGGACAGGGAAAACCAAATAATGCTACCCATGCCATTGGAGATGCCTCCCTAAGCAAGGGGAGCACTACTTTTTTGATTTTTAAAAAGAAAATCCCATTTTGGGATTTTCTTTTCGAAAATAATAAAAGAATACTGTTTGTTGCACGGGTGCGTCATGCTGATGCAGTCCTGCATCAAACAGCTAGATGAATTGACAGGAACCGCTGTTATGGCAGTTCCTGCCAATGCTTTATAGTTGACCACCTGCTTGGCGTCATCAATAAATTTGGCGGGTGGTCCCTCTGTCATGGGTACAGAGGGACAGAGTAATTTACTCCGTCCCCATGGCGGAACAGCGGGCCGTCCATCAATATCTAAATTAGGCCCTTAGTCCTTTAAGTTCCAATCCACTACATGAGTACAATTCTTAAGTCCCCCAGGACCTTAGGGCAGGCGCTTAGAGACTCACAGGTGTCAAACAGTGGGCCCAGTCCAGGTGCCATTGGTCAAATGTCCGGTTGCAGGAAAAGACCTCTAGTAGCATTAAGCCACAGCCTGTAGCTTCAACAGGAGATCAGCCTTCTGACCCTTGGAGTCCACTTCTTTGTCCTGGGAACAAGAGGGAGAGCAGACCCAGTCTTCTAGCCTCTTCTCAGGTCTCAAACATTAGGTTTAGTTCAGGAGTGTTCTGAAGTGGGTGCCTGGAGATGCCACATTTATATCATGACCCCTGGGGACACCATAACCAATGGGGTAAACGTTCCCTGGGCTAACCCTACCCAATTTGGGCATTTTCAAGATGGTGAATAGTCTTCGGCTGCTCTAAATTGTGGCTCCAAGGGCTGGGGGTGGGGGGAAGTGTTTTATGATATTCCTAATATTCTCCAACATCTAACACTAAACTCCAGTTAGAAGCAGCCACAGTACACCCCAATAAACCCATAGACAGAAGCCTGGTACAACAAAAATGAGGGTTTTCAGAAATCAGACAGAGGATGTACAAGAATTGTTTTGGCATCAAGTTTCCCTCCTTTGAAGTGCGCCCTTAGTATTATATGAAAAACCTCAGCAGACCTGTCAAGCATGTTTTGGCGCTCCAGCAGGATTTGACACTGTAATCTCAAAAAGAGGACCACTGTGATTGGAACCTTTCTGGCTTGGGGGACCAAGGAAGGGCACAGGCAAGGGTGTTAGCTACATCTGCTTGTGACAGAGTAGGCCTCTTTGAAGTTAATCAAGTTCCTGGGCCCAGGACACAGGCCATCTTGTCAAGGGCACAACCTATGCCCAAGGCCTTTGTCTCAACTATGGGTGCTATTCAAATGCTAATTACTGGCTGGCAGAAGTAGGAGAGCAAAATGCAATTTAGCATCCAGAAACTTCAGGCAGGGTAAAGGTAAATGTCTACTGCACAAATGCCGAGGCACATGAAAAGTAGTCCAGATCTGTGAAATAGGCGTTATTTACCAAAATATGAAAAAGGAAGTCCATTAGTCGATCTTTGTTTTCCTCCATATATCCTTTATTTCATATCAACAAAATTTTCATAACATCCGAAACAGGCAGCCGACACGTGTTTTGTCCGAAATGACTTTCTCAAGGCTAGACAGAATAGTAGAGCTATTCGAACTCCAAGATTCGTTTTTTTGAAAAGGATCACACCCGTAATAGAAGTAAAGCACCTGTAGCGATGGGAACCGGTAGTATCCGCTCCCACTACCTCCGGATTTCCAGCCAGGCCTTGATACGCCGTGGTTGAAGCTCTCCATGCTTGCACAATTTCCAGATCACTGAAGACCACGCTACTGAGTCAGAGGAACCAGATGTAAACACAAGAGGAAGCCGCACACAACCATCTACCAAAAACCCAGTTGACAGTGACAGCAGCCAGTCACGGTGGAGAAGCTTCCTCTCTTCCTAGCCGACCAGTGCCCGGGTGCCGGGACGGGCGCGGCCGGCAGTGCCTCCCTGCGCTCCCCGGAGGCCTGGCTATGATGGCCGCCTCGGCGCCCTGTGCTAACACTGGGCTCGGGCCTGCCTCCCCCCTGCCCGGCCGTCCCCGCCTGCCCGCGCCGAGGATCACTTGCTGCTGCTGCAAGTTACTTTCCCTTAATATTTAGTAAAAATCCGACTTCACAATTGAATTGGATTTTTGAAAATAATTGAAAATTATTGTTTAATTATTTTAAAGGCTAGTCCCATTCCAAAGAGACAGCATAGTATTTAATATTGCACCCCAGTGTTTTCCTATGGAACAGCCAGCCATGCTATCGTGAACAAATTGCTTTTGGGGTCTTGTTACTGTTAGGACATGCGTAACATTAAACGTTTACATGTCCTATTTTTAAATATCATGCACTCTCCCTTATCGCAATAAGGCCTACTTAGAGTTAACTTTCTAATATTTAAAAGGAAGGTTTAGCTCTGTCAAAAGGAGTTATTTTGACAGGCCAAATTTGCAGTTTTAAAACGGAACAGCCAGGCTACAGAGGATAGGCCTGCAGTCATGTTTACAGTGTCACTGTAGTGGATGGCACAAGGGGTGCTGTCGTCGACTTGTGATGTATAAATTACATGGCCTGGATACACTTTTGTACCATATACTAGGGGCTTATAGGTAAGTTAAATATGTCAATGAGGGATATGTCAATGAGGGATATGTCAATTTGATCATGTTGAAAGGGGGAACATAGGCACTTTACTACTGGTTAGCGAGTGCACAGAGCTCTAGAGCCAGCAAAAACAGTCAAGGCAAAAATCTGGGGGTACGCCACTCAAAAACTGTCCATTTCTCACAGACATTAGACCCCAATTAATGCTTCACCTTTTTGCTCACACCTATAACCTGAACCACTGATTTGATTTATACCTGGGCTAGCATGATAGTAGAACTTTACTCAGAAAGCATGCTTTCTTTGTTTATTTATGAATCTGTTCTGTAGTTTTTGAGATATTGCTTTAAAATGTTGCAGAGTAGGCTTTGAAGGGTTAACAAGTTTGTATATCTCTGCCATTTGGAATTCACAAATTATTCGTGAAGCATTTTGTTTTCAAGACAACTGGTTGGACGAGTGAGACTTTTTTGATTGGCTATCACAAGAGACCAATTTCCCAAGTGGCAGCTGTTACAGGATTTGGGGAACTGCTCCCATGTTCTGCAGTTTCAGAAAAATTTCCTATTTTGTGGCAGAGTAGGTACACCCTGACCCCCAATTCTACAATGGGGAGACATACAAAGGCCCCTCTTTCAATAAAAATAATTTTAAAAATGGTCAAAAGTCACTGTACTTTGGTCCACAGCTGCCATTTTTGATATCAGGGATTCGGGAGTCAGAAATCTTGATGTAAACTTCACGTGTGAAGTTTGCACCAGATTCATTAATCTGTTTAAGATTTTGGACACCAAAAAATATTTTTTAATAAGGCCTGGCCAAAGGCCGAGCCTTATGGCCCAACCCTTCGGCAACAGACAGACCATGCGCACAGCCTCTTGCCCTGCACAGTTGGGGTGGCTGCCCATGGCGGCTAGGGTACCAGAGACGTTTTAAGGAATGAGCTAAGAGGGCATTTGCCCAGCGCCTCCATCTTCGATGAGTCCACCTGAGAAGGTGAACTTCGTGTCTGTATGGGGTTTGTGTACTCTTTTAACCTAAGCCTCTCTCCCTCTCTCTGCCTACCTTTTCCTCTGACTTTTTATCTCTCTGCCCAGTATCATCTAAATTATTTTTGGGTCCTGGGACATATTTCAACTGTTTTTGTGTAACTGTGTTTCAGACAGCCTAACATATAATTCAGTACTGTTTGGCATCATGCGCACTTAAATTAGCAGGCAATGGGTAATAACATTAAAGGTTGCTCTGAATAGGGGCCCCCAAAATCCTTAAGATAACACTGTGGGGTACCGCCATCCCCACGCCCAACCCCTGTAATGAAATGGGCATAGTGCCTAGCCACAGGAAAGGCACAGCTCCCCACCACTTCGCCGCACAGCCGAAGACCATGGGCAGTCGGGAATGTTAATTAAGTAATTAAGTACATTATTAAAAAAATGAAATTCACTGAAAAATCACAGCTAAAAACTGAGTTATGGTCTGGGCACGTGAAGAAGGGGTTGACCGTACATTGCAGGTGTGGCGCATGGACTGGCATCCACCCTGCGCAAAACACAAATTTGCCAATAGCGCAGAAATACAAAAACAGTTATCAAGAAAACAACATGGCTGGTAGTGCAAGTTATGGTGTGTGCTTGAGTCAGACCCATAACTCAGGAGCAAATTTACTATTTTTTTCACAGCCCAGCACCCAAAGTTGCTGGGCTGCGTTGAGTGAAAGGGAAAGAGCAGGACAATGTTATGCCAGTGCTGCTTATATGTTTATGGGACTATTAGTAACACCCTAATGGCTCATTTAGTCACTGGGCACAGCGAGCAGAAAGGAGGAAAAGAGTGAAGGAAAGGCAGAGAAGGTGATGAGAGAGAAAGAGAGGCTTGGAGAGAGACAGACCAGCAGAGAGATAGAGTTGGCTAGAGAAAGAGAAAATGAAGAAATATCGAGAGGAGATGAGAAGAGAGAGGCAGAAAAAAGGTGGGGTGGGAGAGATCGGCAGGGGGAGATGTGAGAGAGAGAGAGGGAAGCATAGAGAAGGAAGCAAAGAGAGAGAAAGACAAAGTGAAGGAGAGAGAGGCTACCCTGGGTGAGAAAAGAGGAGGGAAAGATAAAAAGTTCTCTGGAAAGGAGACCAAAGGGAGGGTGCATTAATTATTTAGAGCACCGCAGAGGGTGAATTTCGTAGTACAGTCCAAGACAACTTTTTCTTTTCTTTACTAAATAAACGGTTTTAAAAATTGTATTTATAAACAAAATAACAGTGCATATTAGGATAATGAAAGAAGCATATTTCAATCAAAAGTAACAATGTAGACAATCACAAACAATGAAAGATTGTTTACTGTATGAACTTGGTGAGAAAATGGAATAGGTCAGGTCTGGGGCACAACTCCGGTACAGGCCTGGCAGGACCTTCTACCCACTGGACTCTGGTGCCAATGCACCGGCTGCACCACTGACAGCTACGCGCCTCAGCATGGCGCCAGTGCCACTTACATCTAAACTGGGCCTAGGTACATGAATCCTGCTTAACCTCTCGCGAGGCATGGAAGATGGCTCAAGACGGTCTCGCAGCAGAGACAAAGTAGCAGTTTGCTTTCATTGAATTATCCTTTCACTCACTGTTTTTCCATCATGCCTCACCTCCAACCTGCTGATGCAGAGAGCCATTACTCGCATCCTCGTGAGCCACTGAAGCCATTATGAGATTCGTGAAATTGTATTAGCCTGTTTCTGAGAGCAGTAAAAGTTATAACAATGCTTAAATTACATTATCGATATTTTCAGAAATAGCCTTAACAATAATAGGTTTTCAGTGCACTGCCCTTTTAAATGAACCTAACCAGACTCTTCCCAAAATCAGCAGCGACTGGTGCACCCCAGAGTGCACTAAGAAATCTAAGAAGGTCAGGTGACAGATGCACTACCTTCTACCATGTGTGCTTCTGCCAGAGAAAGACAACCAATATAGAAAAAACAATCGGTCCTGTCGGGTAGTACAATTGCTTTGATCAATTTATATTATTGTTAACAAACACAAAGTATCTCGATTGACCTTTCAACAATTATGAATTAATTATTTCAAATCAGATAAATGAATGAAGCTTGGCGATAAGAACACACCAGAGAAAGGAGAATTGCAAAGAGAAAGTCTTTTTACTTATTGTTGTTGCTTTTTCCTATTTTTCTTATTTTCAAAGAAAGGCTGTCACAGATACAACTGAATTATGAATAAAAAGATTGTGACAATAGTGAAAATCGGTGACGTTTGGTGATTAGTGAAATAGTGGTGCACTATATACAAGACGTACATAAGTGACATAGATAAATTAAATTCCAAAACAATTCTTCTATACATGTACTGTCTCCTATTTTTTACATGAGTCCTAGACACAGTAACGACTTTGTATTGGAGTCAAGGAGGCCGTATGGACAGGTATGACGGTAACGGAAAGACAACCATCATAAATTATCTAGTTATCTAAGACACTTTTACAGCATTACAATGTCATGTGTCTGCCCCTGAACCCTCAAGCTCAGTCAAGTAGACAAATAAACAAAATGATCACAGCTGGTGGAGAGTAAGCACTTTTTTTGTGGAAGCACACAACTTCTGCCTAATCAAAACATGTACCTGGCTCACACATGTGGGCAGAGTCAAAGCCACTCCCTATTGGTGCTCACGTAATTGTCTAGCGACAGCTGCGCTGTCAAGCCAGACCATAAATATGGATTTATTCAGAAAGAGCACTCATTACATTTTTCAATACTTTGGTGATATTGCAAGTGCATCTGGCCCTCTCAATCGGACACTTCTTCACTTCTTTACTTGTGCATACACATAGACATGTAAATACACACACACACACACACACACACACACACCTTCTCTCCCCTCCAATGTTATTTAAATTTTCTTGTGATTGGCTATACATGGCACAGTGGCCCTGAATTGGTCTCCTGTGTGATTGACAGCACGGTGCCTGTAGCACAGCCATTTGTCATGTGTCATGCGTTTTTAATCACACACTCAGTGTGAGGCTGGACCTGTTATTGATTTTAGAGTGTGGTGACAAAGGGATCTGCTTTCAAGCCACACTTTCAAGCCCCTGCTTTCTAACCAAGAGCTAATGCACATGTTCCCAAAAAAATAAAACAAACTGTGAACACGCTTGTCCATCACACATGTATGTCACTTTGGGAGTCTGGATCTGTGCTGCATTGCTTCTGTAGGTGGAGAAGCACAGCTCAGGAACTCTGACTGAAAGGGACTATTTCAGGTGGGGCTCGAAATCTTCACAAGCCTACTTGGCAAGCTGCACCTACATAAAGTGCTTCTCAAAGAGCTGAAATATACTCTATATTTGGACATTGAACTTAAATTCTATGTCAGTTGATCTGCAGATGGAGCCTCAAAGAAGTGTCTGGGCAGGGACGGCTCCTCCATTTGAGCTGAGTAGCATCGTCCCACAATCCCCAGAGCTGAAAAATAAAATGGTAATAATGCTTATTTATTACCATTTTATTTTACAACAACCCATCCCAAACTAAGTGTCAGGATGGGGCGGAGCCAGCGCTTCCGAGTGGCAGCAGCAGGGAGTTGTGCACTTTAGAATGTGCATGTCTCTTTGGCCAGCCGTCTTGGGACGGCCAGCCGGATATGCGCATTTTAAAGTTCTCTAACCTAGCTGTCTTAGACAGCTAGGTTAGAGAAAGCGCGGGCCTCCAGTGCTCTTAGGAGCACTGAGAGAGCCTGCTCTATCCAATCCTGGCGCTGCTTTCATGCTGTGAGAGCAGCGCCAGGATTGGGTAGTGCAGTTTCCTGGTCCGGAGCTTCTAGGAGGAGAGAAGACACCTGAGAGAGGACGACGTCGAGCAGCAAGTTAGAAAGGTAAGTGAAATTTTTTTGTCCCCCTCCCGCCGCACCACCCTTGGTACAAGCCAGCCGCCACTGTGTCTGGGCCTAGTGCTCCAAAAATCCTTAAGATGATTCTGGGGTTAGGTAACGTGCACAACATCAGAACAACTGTGCTGTTGGATCTAATATTAAAGTTACTGGCTTAAACAAAAAAAACATTTGAGATGCTAACCTAGAAACCATGCCTTTATGAGTTAGTGGCAAAGAGAACATTCTATCAGATTTACTACCAGGGAGCCCAGACATCAGAGTTATAAACCCCCACAAATTGCCATGATATTTTCTGATCTACAGAAAACCACCAGGACTAGTGGCCCAGAAAACCTTTCCCACAGTGGCGGCTCCTCTGCTAAGGTGGAGGAGCGTCGCCTCACTGCTTTTAAGTAGTGTAAATAAAGGAAACATAAAATGATAATAACAACGTTATTATTTTATGTTTCCGTGCTGCTTTGCAGGCGGGCGGGCGGGGCTGCTCTGCTCTCAGAGCAGGGAAGGGGAGGAGTGGTTTGCCCACTCCAAGTGTGCAGTGCATTGCAGCGTTGTGATTGGTTAGGGGAGCCTGGGTGCTTAACAATCGTTGTGATTGGTCAGGGGAGCCTGGGTGCTTCCTGGTTCCTGTTCAGAGGAGTCCTGACGCGGAGGAGAGACGCGGTGGCGATAGGTACGTTATTTTATTTTTTTACATTCCCCCCCACCCATGCCCCGCCACCCCAGATCGGTGCAGGCTGCCACTGCTTTCCCATGTGAATTACTGGCACACCAGCAAGAACATCCCTTCATTCTCGTTGCTCCAGAGCCAGAAGAGGCTTTGTACTTCTGGAACGATTGCTCTGCGGGTAGTGAGCGCTTCAGTGCTAGAAGGCTAGATGCCTGCAAGACCTCCCTTTCCTTTTGCCTGTGTGGCCTCAGAATGAACTGTGGGGGTAAGGTGTAAGACACGGGGAGAATCCAGGGTGGGCGGATGACAACGCTTGCATGCATTGCATCGTCTTAAAATTTGGAGAAGGGCTAAATGGGAAATCCCTTTAGTGTGGGAGGCAGGTCCTTTTACTTGTTTGT
Source organism: Calotriton arnoldi (assembly GCA_963921515.1). Taxonomy (NCBI): domain Eukaryota; kingdom Metazoa; phylum Chordata; class Amphibia; order Caudata; family Salamandridae; genus Calotriton; species Calotriton arnoldi. The sequence continues at coordinate 1,903,906 of CAWUFW010002012.1, forward strand.
CTGAGCAGGGTGGCCATAGAAGAAGGAAGGCTGTTTTGGGAAGCGCCATATTTTTAACTGCTGGGTATTTTCTGCTGCTATATGTTGACTGAAAGGCATGCAGTTAGAAAGAATACATTTTGTGAAGTCTCCATCTCTGAAATATACACAACCTAAATGGTGCCTGTAGCAGGGCTCCTTGTTTTCAGCAGCAAACTAACTGGTGGATAGTGTCACCAGGAGATGCGATATCGGTGAGAACCCTCTATCCTTCACATATGCTTCATTGTGATTGCCTATCAGTCTTCTTGCCTCTCAAATCTCTTGCAATGATGTCTGGAAGAAAAGGAACATAAGAGAGACAATCATAGAGTCTCAGAAAAGTGTCCACCTGTATCTAAGGTAATCAAACCATAATATGCTCAGTGAGGAGCAGTTCACTCAAATTCATCTGGTTGAATCTGAGTGGAGTTTCAACCTACCCTTGCAAGTCCATAATCACCTATGTCCTGAATTGACAGGTGCCTTGCGGGCAGTTGGAAGTGGTGGCATTGCATTGGCTCGAGTATGGTGAAGGGGCTCATGGAAACCAACATGAGTAAAGACGCATATGTGATCTGGACAGCAACCCCTGAGATAAGGTGGCTGAAGAGGTGCCAGTGGGAAAGAAAGTGCATGACAACATGTGGTTCCCATGTTCTCACACACTGAGGAGTTTCACAACAATTTCTTGCTCAACATTACGGGCATCATTTAGAGTGGTAACAGGAACTCCTCGCCTTCAGCATGAAAAGCTAAATCCGGAGGGGATCGGCTAGCAGAATTTCCTCCACCTTTTGATTAGTATTGGGAGGAACATTCAGCAGTAGATTATTTCTCCAGATCTAGCACTTGCTGTAGAAATCAGGAGCAAGCTGAGGACTAGACCCTTAAGAGGGAGCTGTGTGCATCATAATTCAATGTATACAATTACTTTATTTGACAAAGAGCAGGATAGCAAACTTGATTTAAACGATAAACAGCTTTTGAAACACCTCATCGTCACTCTGTGATTTTAGAGTTAGTTTTCTAATGTCACTCATAACACTATATTGCTTTACGTCAATATCTAGATGACTGTTTTTCTCACTGGAGTGGCACAGGATTACAGGTAGCCATTGCCGTTTATAGATTGGCTGCATGAGGCATTAGCATCCCCCTCAAACCTTGACCACCCACCTGATTTCACAGGAAGTGGGGGGGGGGGGGAAGTCGTCAGTTCCAGTGGAAGATGCTACTTGATTTGAAGGTGGAGGCATGATGGGTGAGTCCCTCTGCCTCCCACCGACTTGGCTTAGCAGTTCTGGCTTGACTGTTTCTACTGAATCATGACCAAGACTGATTTGCATGTGACTGATATCTGTCTTGAATGGTATAGGATGAAAATGATGGACAGGTATGTGGCCCTGTGTGATCGCCAGAGGCTGAGATTAATTCAAGCATTCCTTCCTTCTTTGCGTTATGGAAGCCCTGAGTGTGATGGGTATGCCTCGATGTGGGATTTGCACTCACTGTGCCACAAGACTCCAGCTATACCCCACTGATGACACATGAGTAGGCTGAAACAAGTCTAGGGTTGCTTGTGTTTCAGTTTGGAGGGGACTTAGCCTTGTAGTTCGGGTAGGACTTTTCCTATTGGAGAAGGATCATGACTGATTTACATATGACTGTTCTTTTATTTAGAGTGGAATCGTAGGTGAAAAACAATGAATGGGAATGAAGCCCCAGATATCGTAGCAGAGTTTAATTCAAACATGCCAACCATCAATTTCTTTGCTGCTGTAGACACTGTAGGTGTGAAGGGTATGCCTAGACATGTGTTCCATGCTCACTGTGTTACAGGACTCGAGCTGTATCTCACTGGCGAGGCCCATGTTGTCCGAAACTAGTCTGGGTTGCCTGTGTTTCTGTCTGGATGGGGCCTGGCTGTTAGGGCTGGATTTTCCCTACTGGAGCTGGACCGAGACTAATGGGCTTTTGGCTGGATTCTGTTTCGAGTGGCATAGCGGGCAAAAAACAATGGACAGGAATGCGGTTTGAGTGATTGCCAGTGGCTGAGATTTATTTAAGCATTTCTTTCACCACTTTGTTATTTGTGGCACTACTTTTGAAGTGTCTGAGAAGGACTTGTGGGCTATGGTAATGGGTGGGGGAAAGCTAGCATTGTAATGGAGGTATTCACTTTCCAATGCCCTCCAGCAGCAGTCTACTGTTCTAGTTCATAGCATGCTTTACAACAACGTCATCCTTTAACTGAGTGTTGGGTCTGGTTGCACAGGTGCCGGGTCTGGTGGTTTATTTGACTAATGCATCCACTGCAAGGATCAGTGTTTGACCTTATGGTCACATATTCGAAACCAGCAGCTCCGCGCAGCCTTCCATCCATCTGAGGTCAGTAAAAAACAGTGCCATTGAATTGGGTAACAATTAACATCTTGTTATGCTGTCCAATTAAGAAATGAGCCTTAGGTCTTGGTGAGAGGTTTATTCTCCAATCATGAAATTCAGCACTCCGTGTCTCCGTCTCTTCGCTCCAGACCATCAGCGTAACTGACCGTCTGAAACCCCCTGCGACACCATAGTAATAGAATACAGCCCCCCACATTCCAACCATTAAAGAGATACACGCCATGAAAACTCAGACCATAACACATCTGTATGGAGCGCAAAGATGCCCTTTGTGGTGCATGTGTGCTTTACAAAAACAGAGAATTAGTGGTGACAGCTGCATAGAGTGAGGGGGCATTTGACGTTAGTTGCTAATTGCCAACCATTATTTTACGTTTACTTACATAAAAATACCTGTGGTAAATAAAAATGTATTAGAGACGTCATGTAAAAAGGGATGCCTTTCGCTCGGCATCGTTAATCAGTAGCGTTGCAAGGATGCAATGGCCCTGCTGCAAGCGACGAAAATGGCCTCTTTGACTGCTGTGGGCAGTAAAATAAAGCAATTATCATGCTTCAATGGGTCCCTCAGTGTTCTGGGTCCCGGTGCCACTGCACCTGCTGCACCAATGGTAGCCACGCACCTGTCATGAATGCACCCACAGCTCAGACACGGTACTGACAGCATTCTTGGCGCCCTCTCACGCCCGCCGTCTCTGAAAATAGCTCTTTAGTGCGCGTTTGGAGCTGGGGTCCGCCCCACACTGCTGGATCAAGAGTCTGGGGCCCCTCGAAGTCATAGAGAAGCCATTGTCTCCCGGCCAGGGGCCTTTGTGCTAAAGAATGTATCGCAGTCAGCCTCAGACGGCGTGACAGGCCATTTCTGACACCATTCACGCAGACCTCTTCGTGAGAGAACTCATAACAGAATTCCGGGAACATTTGATGGCCGCCTTGGGGGATGCGAGAAGGCAGTGCTGAGACAATGAACAACATTTTTAGACCTTTTCTTTACTCTGGGGGAGATTGGATCATAAAATCCAGTGCCCGACACTGATCTTGGTAGACCAACTGCAGAGAAATAAATGATGTAATTAAACGGCGCTCCAGAGGTCCGATGACTCATCCCTGTTTACACTTTCCCTAGGCAGGAGAAACTCTAATCTGTGCTGCGGGCGCGTGTAGAACATCCCGGGGTGGGGTAGCTACCAAGCTGGCTTCGAAAAAGGACCGCTGGGGCTGAGAGACACGAAGAACATTAGATGGAAGAGATAAAGGATGAAAGAAAACGAAAGAGATTTGATTTGTGGAACAAGAATAAACATCCGAGTTTTAACCGTGGCTTTCTTGCGTAGGTAAAAAACCATGTGATCTTGAGCGAAATTCTCTACCTCCCTGTGCCTCATTTCTCCTGCTACCAGTGGTCGAAGTGCATAAAGAAAAGTATGGGAACTGTAATCCTGGGTACAGCAGAAGCATGGTCAGCGAGTGTAGGGGCGGGGTCAGAGACATGGCTAAAAAGAGCAAACTATACTGTTACTTTTTTGTTAGCCTTTCACCTACAGGTAAAATATAATGTGCATTTAGAGTGCACGTTGGCGTCCTGTGTCTGGTGTCTACAAGCATCCCGCTGGTCAGTGCTTTAAATGGAAAAAAATAAGTGCAGGTACTCATTAAAATGAGCTACAGGTGTAGTGAGGGGGCGGGGCAAGGGGCGGGGCTAAGGGCAAGACATGATGATACTTAACGACTTCTAATTAGTTGCAGCACATACCAAAACACATGAGAAATGTGTTTATATAAACAAAGCAGGTTAACTCATTACACAAAACGAAAGAGAAGTGCAATAATATGTTAACATTTCCTATTTTTGCAATAATTGCACCTTCTTAATGCCATACTGTTAATTGCTGTTTGGCACAATTGTACATATTTTTGAGCATGTGAGTAGGAAGAAATTGAAAATACCCCACTTCGATCCAAAGGTCTTATGGCACCAAGCAAATGAAGCAAATCATCATGACCCTCCCCAGAAGATATCTCTCGTCTCTTCCATCGATCTATCCATTCATCCTACCATTTGCCTGCTGATGTCCACCATTTAACCTTTATATTCTGTCGTCTATTCAGTCTTTCATCCATCATTCTGCCTTTCACCATTCTCTCTGTCCACCCTTCATATCCAACCATCTCCAAACCTATCCATTCATCCTTTCACTCATCCATCAATCCTTTTGCTCATCTATCCATCAACCTTTTCACTCCTTTATTACATCCACCCTTTCATTCCATCCACCCTTTCACTCAATACCTCCTTTCACTCATCCATCATCCACCCTTTCATCCATCCTCCCTCCCTTTCATTCATCCATCCAACCTTTCACTTATCCACCCATCATCCGCCCTTTTATCCAATCATCCACCCTCTTTCACCCACCCATCCATGCTTTCACTCATCCATCCATCTATTCATCCATCCATCTATACATCCACCCTTGCTCACTCATCCATCCACTCACCCACCCACCAACCTTCCCTACTACGTTAGGTATGAATCTTTGTCGCAGAGCAGACATGTACAAAGTGCCACCCATTTTCTTTAAAAAACTCCTGAGAGTGTCTTGATTCTCTCTCTCGTTCTCTCACTTTTTTCTTACAAAAAAACAGGCATACACACAAACATAGCAGACACACAAAAGACTTGGGTATGATAAAAGCCATGTTATACCTTTCACCTACCATGGCTTTTTTAATTGCCACCAGGGCCGGACTGGCCGTAGCCTTATTGTCACTGCCAGGGGACTGACATGATTCCTGTGCTTGCACGAACGCACACGATAATGTGACTGTGATTGACAGCACAGGGCCTGAATGGACCCTGCTCTGTCAAGCACAGCGTGATGGTGAGCACCGGACATTATTCAAATGACCCCTGCTGAATAGCTCAGCTGGGGCTCAGATCGGGGAAGAAGCGGCGCCTTGGCTGCCAGAGACACGTTCCACTCCTGCTCACCAGCACTCACAGCCTACCTTTTCATGAGTACCGGTACTCTCCTCGGCAGTAGAGAAGTGCCGGTACTCGGAGTGATAAATTCAAGAAGTGCCGGTACTCAGTACCGGTGAGTACCGGCCCATTTGAAGCACTGCCGCTGGTGCTGTGCAGTTCGTATGGGATTTTGTCGGTGAGGTGGATGACTCTCGAACAGAAGGGAGTGGAGGTTGAAGATATGTATATACAGGGCTTTACGTGGGATGAAAAAACTAGGGGGGTCTCTCAAAGGGGCGTGGTCAATGTAATTAAGGTCATGGCATAAAACACGTTAGCGAAAAATCTGTGCTTAGCATAGTTTGCCGCCGGACTGGTATTTGGTTGTTTTGTCATTGCATCCAGATATATAACACAACAAGTAACATTACACCTACAGCAAGCCAAAACTATTGGCTTTGTCAATGGTTGTTAGTTGCATAAGCAACAACTATGACTTTGTTGAATATATTATGACAATCCTTCAGTTCTGAAATGATGAGTCTGTGAAAGAACTTTAACAAGTCTCTTCGAAGTTACCCCAAAGGCAGTGAAGGGTGGTACTGCTGCAGAGTTAAGATTTGTTTTTCACCTGGAGGGTGATGGCAAAAATGGAGAGCCCTATAGGGACCCGTCTCGACACCTTCTTTTTAAAACTGCCGGTGCTCAGCACCGGCGGGACCCGGCCCACTTAAAGCCCTGTGTATACATATATATATATATGTGTGTGTTTATATATATATATATTCAATGAAAAAAACATAGGTTTTAGGGACAGTTATAGTTAGTTGGACATTTCACTCGTACAAAACCCGTGAAATTCCCCCGTTATAGTTAGTTCAGCTAACTATAACTCGCGCCCCCGCAATGCACTGCTGATGACGTCACATATTACATCACTCATGACATGGTCAGTGACATCACTGATGACATCATGCAGTGACTGTGTGTTTCTATAAAGTTTAAATATGTTTAATATATATGCCAAGGTGTATTGAAGAATGAGTGGGTGTATAAGTGTCTGGATGGATGATTTAGTAGGTGCGTGACTGACTCTATAAGTGAGTGATTAAACGTATCTTACTAAATGCATGGGTTAGTGACTAAACTGTGTGACTGTCTTTATCCGTCTGTCTGTTGCTGTGTAAGTGGCTGCATGGGTTTCTAAATAGCTACATCAGTGTCTACATGAGTTATTGATTGGTTGTCTGAGTATCTGTATGGGTGCCTGAGTGTTTGTGTGGGTGGGGTGTGTGTGACTGCGCATAGATGTATCAGTGGGTGATTCACTGGGTGCATGGTTTCAAGAGTGCATCTGTGATGGACTGTATGGGTGGGTGAGTGTGTGTATGGGTGTGTTAGTGAGTGAATGTATATCTCAGTGGTACATGTGTGAGTAACTACATATGTGAAAGGCAGTATATATGTGTGTTGGAGTATATAAATGGGTATAAGTGAGAGTGTGTGATTGTGAGAGTGGCTGTATGGATGAGTGTGTACTTGTATCAGTGATTGTATAAGAGCGTAAGAATGTGCTAGTATTTGTATGAGTAAGTGAGCTGGTGTGTGTATAACTGTATAGGTGAGTAAATGGCAGTGTGATTAATTATTTGCATGACTGACTAGGTGTGTGAGTACCTGTATGGATGAGTGGCGGTGTGTGAGTGTCTATGTAGGTGTATGAGTGCATATGATAGTCCTTTACTGAGTGACCGTAAGTATGAGTGACTGTACAGGTGAGTGAGTGGATGTGTGTGTAGACCTAAGAATCAATGAGTGTGTATGTAGTTATTGGTGTTGGAGTGTCTATGGTTTTGAGAATGGCAGTCTGTAATTTAGAGTGGGTGTATCAAAAGTTATATTAGGGTGTGAGAAGATGCATAAAATTAACACATGGATGATGTCATCAGTGATGTCATCAGTGATGTCATTTGAGATGTCATCAGTGATGTCATCAGTGATGTCACTGACCATGTCATGGGTGATGTAATATGTGACGTCATCAGCAGTGCATTGCGGGGCGCGAGTTATAGTTAGCTGAACTAACTATAACGGGGGAATTTCACGGGTTTTGTACGCAGTGAAATGTCCAACTAACTATAACTGTCCCTAAAACCTATGGTTTTTTCATTGAATTTCAAAGGTTTTTTAAATGCTAATTTCTAACTATAACGTGCCTGAAACCTATGTTCTTTTCAGTGAATTTCAAAGGTTTTTTAAATGCTAATTTCTAACTATAACGTGCCTGAAACCTATGGTTTTTTCAGTGAATTTCAAAGGTTTTTCAAATGCTAGTTTGTAACTATGCCTACAGAAGTAGGACATGTGAAGAAAGAAGAAAAAACGCACAGAAAGAAGCAAAAGAAATGTCGAAAGAAACAGAAGTCCACAAAGACGAAGAAAAATCCAGGAAGAAGCAAGACATGTGCAGAAAGAACCAACAGAGGAGCAGAAAGAGGCCTTGTTGCAAAATCATCCTGTGCCCACAACTTTTCCAGACGTGTACTGGTGGTAACTGACTCTGACTAACCAGGCCTAGAGCCAGTGCTATGGTAAAAGACACTTAGAATACAGTTAAAACACCTACATACACTAGGGAACACTATGCGTTGGGGTACCCCTGTGATTAGCATGACCTCCTCTGTAAGTCCCTAGTACATAATAGGGCAGGAGGATTAAAACTACCTCTTAAAATGCGCTACAAGGCGCGTTTGCACAGTGGTGAAGGGAGGGGGGGCCTAAGGTGACATGTGTGCAAACGCTCCCCGTGGCGCGTTTTAAGTTGCGGGATTAAGTCCCCTTGAATCCTGAGGGTCCCTGGGGCCAAACTAGCCCCCCAGGTACCTACAGTTAGGACCACAGAGCTGAGTTGCAGAGAGGCGTTCCGAGGCCACGCACCTTTTTTCACCTCTCTGCAACGCAACTCTGTTGTGCTTACTGGAGGTCCCTGGTGGGCTACTTGGCCCCCAGGGTCCCTCAGGATTCAAGGGGAATTAATTCCCCAACTTAAAACGCACCACAGGGCGTGTTTGCGCACGTCACCTGAGGCCCCGCCCCCTCCCTTCACCACTGTGCAAACGCGCCCCGTGGCGCGTTTTAAGTTGGGGGATTAGGTCACCTTGAATCCTGAGGGTCCCTGGGGCCCAAATAGCCCACCAGGTACTTCCAGTAAGCACCACAGGCCTGCGTTGCAGAGAGGTGGTCTGAGGCCACGCCCCTTTTTACACCTCTCTGCAACGCAGCTCTGTTGTGCTTACTGGAGGTACCTGGTGGGCTAGTTGGACCCCAGGGACCCTCAGGATTCAAGGGGACTTAATACCCAAACTTAAAACACGCCACAGGGCGTGTTTGCACAAATGTCACCTCAGGCCCCGCCCCCTCCCTTCACCACTGTGCAAACGCGCCCGTGGCACGTTTTAAGTTACAGGATTAGGTCACCTTGAATCCTGAGGGTCCCTGGGGCCCAACTAGCCCACCAGGTACTTCCAGTAAGCGCCACACCCCTGCGTTGCAGAGAGGTGGTCCAAGGCCACGCCCCTTTTTACACCTCTCTGCAACGCAGCTCTGTGGCGCTTACTGGAGGTACCTGGTGGGCTAGTTGGACCCCAGGGACCCTCAGGATTCAAGGGGAGTTAATCCCCCAACTTAAAACACGCCACAGGGCATGTTTGCACACATGTCACCTCAGGCCCCGCCCCCTCCCTTCACCACTGTGCAAACGCGCCCCGTGGCGGGTTTTAAATCGGGGGATTAACTCCCCTTGAATCCTGAGGGTCCCGGGGGTGCAACTAGCCCACCAGCTACCTCCATTAAGCGCCACAGAGCTGCGTTGCAGAGAGGTGTAAAAAGGGGCGTGGCCTCAGAACACCTCTCTGCAACGCAGCTCCCTGGCGCATACTGGAGGTTCCTGGTGGGCTAGTTGGCCCCCAGGGACCCCCAGTATTCATGGGGAATTCGTTCCCCCTCTGCAAACGCACCAGGGGGCGCGTTTGCAGAGTGCTGGCAAGGAGGGGGCGTGGCCTCCGGCGCGATGCCGGATTATTATTTTTTTTTTTAAAAAGGGGGCTGTGTGGCCCCCCTTCTTTTTAATTATTTTGGGCCCTGAGGACCCCATCCCCCAGGGCCTGACCCCCTTTTATTTATTTAAAAAAAAAAAAAGGAACGGGAAGGGGACCGCGTGGGCTCCCCTCCCGTGGCCAATTTCGGCCTGGGGACCCCATCCCCCGGGTCATTGCCACCTTTTAAAAAAAAAAAAATGTCATGGAGGGGGGCTGCGTTGCCCCCCTCCTCAGTCCTCCTTAGGCCCTGGGGACCCCATCCCCCGGGGCCGGCCTTTTTTTTCTTTTTTCTTTTTTTTCCTTAATTTGGGGAGGGGGGCCGCGTGGCCCCCCTCCCGGGCCACTTCTTGCCCTGGGGACCCCATCCCCTGGGGCTGGCCCTGTCCGTTGGGGAACGTGAGGGGGTCCCCAATCCCCCCACGGTCCCGCCGGCTCCCCGCGTCCCTCGGGAGCCGGCATTGCTTTTCCACATGGGGAGCTGCTAACATACAGCTCCCTGTGTGGAAAAGCAATTTGCTTTGAATTTTGGAAGAGAGAGCAGGTTTCCTGCTCTCTCTTCCAAAATTCAAAGCAAGTTTGCTATGGCTGGACTGGAGCCGCGAGGCTCCCGCCCTGCCATAGCAAACTACAGTGTCCCGGGGGTAGGCATCCCGGGACACTGCAGGAGCCGGCCCTGGGGGGTGGTGGTCACCAGGGCCATCACAGGCTCCAGGAGGGGGGCCGCGCGGCCCCCCTCCCAACATCTACAAAGCCCCGGGGAGGTGGTGGTCCCCGGGGCTTCGGGGGTCCGAAACGGACCCCCACATTTCTTTTATTAGTGCCCCGGGGAGGTGGCGGTCCCTGGGGCGTGTGGGGGGGCTGGAGCCCCCCACATAGGTAATTATTATTTTAAAAAAAGAAGCCCCGGGGGGTAGTGGTCCCCCGGGCTGCGGGAGGGCCGAGAGCCCTCCCGCACCATTTTATTTAAAGCCCCGGGGGGTGGCGGTCCCCGGGGCTTGGGGGGCCTCTAATTATTAATAAACGCACGCATGCCCCCGGGACTTGGCCCACCCGGGGGCCAATTAACCACGAAGCGCGGGAGCCCGCGCTTTGTTTGTTTTTTTTATCGGCAGGATCCGCGCACCCAGCGCGTTTTTTGCCGATTTAAAAAAAAAATATATATTTGCTTTGGCCCTGGGGTCCTTGTAGGACCCCCTGAGCAGGCCTAGGGGGTCAGGGTGTTTCTACCCTGCCCCCTTTTTACGTTTTTTGAGTCTGTTTTCGTCTTTTCTTGTGCCTCGGTTCTACCGAGGAACAAGATGGCTGCCAACACTTCCTGGTTTGGAGTGTTGACAGCCAATTAGCATACAGCTCGTGATCGGGAGGGTGCGCGAACCCTACGCGGCCATAGATATATATGTGATTTTACTTTTGATTTTCTCAGGAACTACTGAACGGATTTACACCATTTAAGCAAAAGGCACGACTCTGAACCAAGGGCTACCTTTTTGCCAAATTTGATGTAATTCCGTTCAGCAGTTCGGGCTGTAGCTGCGATGAAAGGTTCCTATGGAAAATTGCATGGGGAAAACACGTTTTGGGACCCCCCTTTTTTCTCGGCCCCCGCTTAACGAATCACCCCTAGACTTTCAAGATAGGAGCGGACCGGGCCACAAAGTTTGAAAATTTCGCGAAGATTCGTCAACCGGCGCCAAAGTTATTTCAAATAGAATGTTGCGGATTTCCTATGGAAAGTAGGTCCTAACTATAACTATCTACTGGCGACCGCCAGTAGATAATATATATATATATATATATGTGTATATATATATGTATATATATATATATATATATATATATATATATATATATGTATATGTATATATATATATGTATATATATATATGTATATATATATATGTATATATATATATATATATATATATATATGTATATATATATATATATATATATATATATATATATATATATATATATATATATATATATATATATATATATATAAAAGATTCCTCCAAAGTTACCTCCCGAAGGTTTTCAGGATATTCGACGAAGGATCACTGCACCACAACCGGCAAGTAGTTTCAATGTTGCTTTATTCAAACCAAGGTGCAAACATGAACGGTAGAGGACGGTCTACGCGTTTCGGCTCCCAGCCTTCTACTGGACCATAGAGTCCTGGAGCTCAGAATGTCTCATTTAAAGTGCAAGTGCAATTAAAAACAATAAGAAGTAAAGACAGACTAAACATGAAAACAATCCTATTTTTTGTACAAATAATTTTTTGTTTTTTTGTTTTGATCATTTCATTGATTGTAGTGCGAGGCATTTTTTATATATTTCATTTGTTTCTTTCTTAAAGTGCCAACAAAATAATCTAAAAAGTGCAAAGATATTATTTTTCTAAAGTGCAAAGAGCATATATTAAGAGCATGTGCAAAATACAAGTGGGATCATCAGTAGTTTCTCTCTTTTCTCATCATTGCCCTATTTCAGATTTTTCCAGTATAACTCAAGAGTGATAATATTTCAGTGCGTGTGTTTCAGTTAAAGTATCCACACGTTGTTGTTATGTTACAGGACCAATTTGGATAGTTTATGGGCTAATAGTCGGAAAGTACCCTAATAGCTCTCCCAACAACATGGTCATTTCTATATTTATATTTTGAGTCTATCCTTCTTAAAATAAAGTGACTAGTGCATTGTCTCAGAATAATTTTGGATAGTTTGTGGGCTGATAGTCGTAAAGTACCCTAATAGCCCTACCAACAACATGGTCATTTTTATATTTTGAATCTATCCTTCTTAAAATAAAGTGACTGGTGCATCATCTTAATAGTACTACAATATATAAATATATAGATATGAACTGTAAAGTACGTTTTGGGACACCCTTTTTTCTCGGCCCCCGCTTAACGAATCACCCCGAGACTTTCAAGATAGGAGCGGACCGGAGCGGGCCACAAAGTTTGAAAATTTCGCGAAGATTCGTCAACCGGCGCCAAAGTTATTTCAAATAGAATGTTGCGGATTTCCTATGGAAAATAGGTCCTAACTATAACTATCTACTGGCGACCGCCAGTAGATAATATATATATATATATATATATATATATATATATATATATATATATATATATATATATATATATATATATATATATATATATATCCAGTGCCAAGAGCTTTGTCGCTAACAAAGAGAAACACACATACTCCAGGGAACAGCTTTCCAGTTTACAGGTTCTCGAAACGCTTTGAGTGTGTGTTTGTCAACACATTAAATTCACTGGAAAGCTGTTTTCTCTTTGTTATCAACAAAGCTCTTGATACTGGATATTACTGGCTCCCACACCTGCATATGGACCGCTATCTTCTGGGTTAGAGGCACAGCTGGGACGTGTTTGGAATATTTATATATATTTAAGTATAGTGAACCTATACCTACCAATACTATATACTATATACCTAAATTCATGATATTCTGGTCGCAATATCTTTGGATGTCAATAGTTAAAGCTAGATATTCTGGTACCATTTTAACCATTTTATCCATGCAAGACTAGTTCCCTCGGTACAGGTGTTTACTTTGCATTCTATGACTTGAAGTCTTGTTCACCCCTTAAAAAACCAGTACTACAAGTCCCAGAATGCAAAGAACCTCAGCTCATGCTTTGGCTCTTAGAGCCATGCAGGACCCCCGGCCTAGCTCTGTCCTGGATCTTCCTTGAAATTCTCTGGCTATCCCACCTCTCATACTATAGGAATATTGCTTACATTTCCATACCTGATATGAGCCATGCATAGTCATTTCCATCCTGGATGGCTAAGAAAAGTTTCTGGAAAACTTTAGCCAGGGACTGAAATGCAAACGTTTCATATGTTCCAGCTCTGATAGCCAGGTTTAATCCTGCATAGACAGTCCACTGACTCTGAAGGGATGGCATCTTCTCCCAAAACTGAAGAATAGCCTGTCAAACTGTACACCAACGATTTCACTTTGGTAATCAGCGGTAACTCAATATCTGCACCCTATAGCTCATAGAGAACCTGCGGTGAAGCGCAACCATTTTAGATTGTTTGACTACTATTTCTTGTGTGGTACTGTTGGGCTATTACTGCTCTGTTTGGAGTTGTGTGTTTTTGGTGGACAGACCTGCACAGGTGTACAGTGTAGTGTAGTGAGTGAGAAGAAGAATACAATATGTCCTATATTGAGAATAATCATGAAAAATTTGCAAAGAATTTGTTTAATCTGAATGGGGATATACAATCGATATAAACCTGGGCACTAGCAAAAGATAGTTTGAAAATATGTTTTTTTTAAATCAAACTCAAAGTTCAGATTTTGGAGTTAGAAAAGCACATCAAGGACATGAATCTAAAGGAATTAACTGAGAAGAATTACGAGAATTGAAAACCATGATTAATATTCACCAGTTGTCCATTAAGGAGAGGAAGTTGGGTAAGATCAGACAGGATGAAAGGGTTTACATCTGTGGAAGAGTTTTCACATTTGCCAAGAACTTTGATGGAGCTTTTAAGATTGGTAGTAATCAGGATAACAATCCATCTTCAGAGACAGGCTCAGTTACTTACAGTGGGTCTGAATTATCTTTGTTTGAAGAACCAGGTCTGAATAACTTAGGAACACCAATCCCCATGGGTCTTCTTTTTCCGAGGAGGTACAGAGGATAAGAATAGGAACGAGAAGGGGTACAGGAAGACAAGGAGAGAAACTACTAGGGAGTTATAAATCAACCCTGGGCTGATTTGCTGCACTGCAATAACAAAGGCAACTAAACCCGTTAAGAACCAAACTCCCGGAAAATGCCTTCTTCCTGGCTGTTCAGTTTTTCGTGCAGGATGTAAAAAATACAAAAATTGCAATCATAAGAATGCAAAATAGGTAGCAGGGATGATAAGCCCGACCCTACTGCCTAAGAGGACTGAAGTTGGCGGGAAGATATCAGTAGCCTCTTGGGACTTTGATATGCATGGCATCCTATTTGAATTGGGCAGATTGGAGCTTGTTGCTATAGGTTTTACGATGATGCCGGTGGAACATCTGCCAGGATCTCTTCCAATGCATTTCAAGGGGCCTATGCCCAAGACAGAATGCCTCCATCTGAGAATAAATGAGCTGGGGTGCTACCCCCTATAGGGAGTAATCAAAAAGCAAAAATCCAATAGGTGCTGGCAAGACCCATCTGTGCTGCACCCAGGGCACTGGAAGCATAACAGAAAATGATATAGTGAGAGGCGCACATGTGAGGCAGAATCTAATCCAAAATCAGCTTGGTTTGGGCTCAAGAGTCCTACCTGACCTTGGGTTGACCTTGGCCCATATATGCGGCTCCATCCAGGCTCATGCTTTCAGTGGTCTCCCACTTCTACATCAAAAGTTTTTTGTTTTTTTTTAGAATAATTTTTATTGAATAAATAGGAAAGTACCAAGGTTACAAACAGCATAAGGAAGAGAAATAACATAGTAAAAACACTCAACAAAAACAAGAGATATAACGATGAGAAGATATGATGCTATATATGGTGGAAAAGGACTGTAAAATACAACCTTATGCTATAGATTAAAAGAAAAGAGATTAGGGTACCTATTCATTATTTAGTTATTTATATATTTTTAGGATACAGGAAAGGAAGAAAGAAAAGAAAAAGAAGAAAAAAGGGAAAGGAATAGAAGAGAGGAAGGGAAGGGAAAGGAAAGGAAAGTAAAGGGGTAATCGAATAGTTACTAGTGTAAAGATGAGTGTGAAGATAAGAAAGTAGTAAAAGGTAACCATAATAAATCAGACTTGATTTTTTGAGATAACAATGAAGATGAAACAGTAGAAATTCTGTGTTCGTCACAAATAAGATTCCACCATGTTAGCGTACATATTTAAGAATTATCTTTCCAGCAAGTAAGAATAACTTTAAGTGCAAGAGCAATAAAAAGGTCAAATAATTTCAACTTCGACGAAGTGTCATGAAAATCAACAGACATGGATCCAAGAAAAACATTTTGAATTGATAATGGAATACAAAAGTGAAATATCTTAGAACATTTAGACCAAATGGATTTCCAAAACTTAAAAACATTAGGGCAATGATATATCAAATGAAGTAATGTGCCAGTAGAGGAAAGACATGACCAGCAGAGAGGAGAGGAAGAGAGGTTGATTTTATGTATTAAGACGTGTGTCCGAACAACTCTATTATATAAGAAAATAGGGATTGAGTGATATTGGCAGCTCTAGAGGTGGTAAAAACTTTGTGCCATAATTTGTCCCATTTTTGAGCCGAAAAGGCCATTGAGAGGTCTAGTTCCCAAGCTAGTTCAATTGGGGATTTTGGTCTTTCAGAATTAGGAGCAGATAAAAGTTTATATATAAAGGAAGCTTTAGGATTAGAATCAGGAGAAATATTGTACAAAGGAGTCAAGGGAGTAATTGGAATAGTGGTGGCAGGAACATTTTTGGTTGATAAAAATGATTGAAGTTCCTGTCATAATTGGGAATATTGGGATAAGCAAGAGGAGGGTAAATCATAATGTTCTTGTAGTGTATTAAAGGGTATAACGGAGTTATGAGATACAAGTTGGTGGACATATAGAATATTCTTCTCTTTCCAGTGTTTGAAGTAGAAAGATTTATGGCGAAACGTAATAAATGTATTATACCAAATAGAGGAGGCAAGAAAAGCTTGATAAAAATTAGAGCCGTGTGTGAACAGTGAATGTATCAAGTGTTGGAAATATTTTAAGGTAGGATGTTTGGAAATAAAAGTGCAATTGGACATAAAACAAATGCCATAAAAAGAGAATTCATGTAATAAAGAACGTTCAAAATTGATCCAGCTAGGTATCGATACATCATGATATTGTCTGTTCAATGCATAAACTTGTCTAATTTCAAAAGCAGTGTGATATAATTTAAAATTAGGAAATCGTACACCCCCTCGTTTTTTGGTTTGATTAATTTAGATAAAGCAATACAGACAGGTTTGTTGTTCCAGAGAAATTTAGTACAGAGAGAATTGATTTGGTTAAAATAGTAACTGGGGATTTTAAAAGGTAACATAGAAAGCAAGATTAGAATGAGCAGTACAATCATCCTGTTGATGGTATGCAGTCTACCCCACCAGGATAAATAGAGGGGAGACCAGGAAGGAAGTGAGTTTTGAATCTTAATTTTTAATGCACTAAAATTGTGGGTAAGAGTTTGAGGGATGGTAGGAGAGAACCAGACACCTAGGTATTTAATTTTAGATGGACACCATTTAAAGTTGGTGTGAGAAAACATGAATTGGTAACATCAGGAATTTAAGGGCAAAATCTCCGTTTTAGAGAAATTCAATTTATAGCCAGATATTTTAGAATATAAATCAATTTCCTGGAAGAAGGGAGGCAGGGAGGTTGAGGGTTTCGAAAGGTAGATCAGAATATCGTTTGCATAAGCAGATAGTTTAATTTCATGGGAGTTGTGTTGGAAGCCAGTTATCAAAGGATTACGGCGAATGCATTCAAGAAAGGGTTTGAGACATAAAAGAAATAAAAGAGGAGAGAGGGGACAACCTTGCCTGGTGCCTCTGTGCAAGTTAAAATAAGGGGATAAAAAACCGTTGACAGAAACACAGGCACGTGGTTCTGAATACAGTAGCTTGACGAACGAAATAAATTTGGGGCTGAAACCAAACCAGTGAAGGGTTTTGAACATGAATTGCCAATTTATACGGTCAAATGCTTTTTCAGCGTCAAGGGATAATGCAGCCAGAGGATCAGGATATCCCCTCCCCAGGGCAAGAATATTAGAGAACATCCTAGCATTATCTGAAGTGAGCCTACCCTTAATGAAACCAGATTGATCAGACTTAATAAGTAGGGGTATAACATCATCTAGCCTAGAGGCAAGGACTTTTGCAAACATTTTGCAATCATGGTTAATTAATGAGATTGGGCGATAGTTTTGACAAAGGGAATGATCTTTATCAGGTTTGGGAATAATTACAAAGAGAGCATTAAGGAAGGAGCCTTCAGGTTTAGAATGCAATAGAAAAGAGGTGAAGAGCTCAAGTAAGTGTGGTGCAAAAATAGATGAAAAAAGAAGAGATAAGTTCAATAGAGAAACCATCAGGACCAGGAGCCTTAGCTCTCTTTAAAGATTTAATGGCATCTAAAATCTCCTGAAGAGTTATATCTTTTTCTAGAAGAGCCATAGCATCCGGAATAGAGAGAGGAGAAGGGAGACCATCAAAGAACGACTGAATGTCATGTTCGGGATGGTGGGGTCTTCCATGTATAATGAGTGATAGTAGGCCTGGAACGCAGTAACAATGTCTGCGTCAGAGTGTAGTAAATTGACAGTAAGGGCATTACGAATAGGTCCAATGGTTTTCCTTTCCGAGTTGACTTTTAGATAATTGGCCAACATTCTACCCGCTTTGTTCTGACCCCCATGATATTTGGATTTTATTTTAAGTAGAATGTTACAAGCATCAGTTGTAGCTAATTTGTTTAAATCAGATTTAGCCTTGATGAGGTACCGAGGTGAACAGGGGATTTAGAAGTATAGTAAGAGTGTTCAAGAGTCTTAATATGTTTGAGGGTGGAAATGTATTGGGAATTTAATAACTTTTTCTTTCTGGCAGTATAGGCGATGGTAAAGGCTCTGAAAGAGGCTTTAAAGGCATCCCAGTTATTGTGAACAGAAGTATCACTTGATTTGTTAAGCTGAAAGAATTCTCTTATAAAGGATGTAGCATCTAAGGGGGGCGTGGCTAGCCAGCCATCATGGCGGATGCGAGACTGTAACGCTCCGGCATATATCCCCTGATTATCCGCCACACTTCTCCTGAAGAGCGCCATCCTCGAGGATAATTTGAGAGTCCGAGGCGGCGAGGGGCCGCTGTGGCAGAGGGACCTCGAGAATAGCCGCGATTGAGCCCGCGACCTCCATAACGGCTGAGGAGCGAGGTGCGGCCCACCTACTGCTGCGCTACATTCAAACGGAGGCCAGGTCAGATCGCGCAGCGGAGAAAGCGCGCACACGGAGAGGCCTGCGAGGTAGGATCGCGGCAGCGTCAGCGGTCCGATGTGAGGATCGGGCCCCCTGTTGCTATACCCCCAGGTGCAGTTACGAGCGGGGGCCGCTGAGAGGGGACCGCGCGGCGTCCGCCGCCTGCTGGCCCCTGCCCGATGTGACTGGTAGTGGGGCGAGACAAGCGAAGGCGGGAGGAGGCCTTCTATTGATGTGACGGCTGTGCTGACCGGGCGGCTGGAAACGGCTACGGCGACTAAGTTAGGCGAGAGACTGCCCTGCCTACAGTGAGGCCACTCTACGACCCGGCGGGGAGCAGCGGCGCGGACCATGCTGCGGCCCACTCAAGGGCCTCCCGGGTGGCAGCGGAGGCTGGCTCTGATTGCGCTATGATCGTGCCGGACGGGGGGAGCGCGCACGGAAGGTGAGCCTGCCACAGCGAAGTCGGGACAGTGCGCGAGCCACCCGCTGCTGCCCGGACTGGTGGTGGGCCTGTGGAGGGGAGCCGCGAAAGAGGCCCGCCAAGCGCCCTGCCGCCCACTGACCCCTGGCAATACTGCGGGACGACCGAGCTGAGGAGCGGCTCTTGGGCTGACGTGAGCGCTGAGGGGGCCAGGCGCCATTCAATGCCCCTCTGACTGGCAGGAGAAGGTAAAGAAGCTGGAGGAGAGGCCCGCAGCTGCCCTACGGTGAGTTGGCGGCTCCCGGCGGGGGCCTGAGATGGAGATCCGCTGCGCTTGGGAGGCGACCGCGCTGCACAGACCGCCACGCTGCTGATGAGGAGTGGGAAGTGAAGACACACCGGGACCATCGAGACTCCGGGGAAATTCCCCCCCCCCCTCTCTTGGGCTGACGACCACGGACCTGCGCCACGAGGAGAGGACAGTGTGGCAGGGGCCTGGACGCTGACATCGTGGGAGATAGCGCAGCACAGTGTGAGCACACACTGGATGAAGGAGGGCGGACCACCTTGCTGAGTCAGTGAAACGCGCAGGGCCTGGCCTGCTGTGGGGAGGGCCTGCAGACCAGCTTTCCGCCGAGCATTGACAGCGGGAGAACTAGTGAACATCTGATGGCACCCGAAGCGACCTAGAGAATACACAGCCAGCCAGTCCCGGGAATTGATCCTGGATGCCACTTCTGGGTTGACGTGCTGGAACTGGGCGCCTGCACGGGGGCTGTGGCCTGCAAAAGGGAGGAAACTCGACGCAGTTAGTCGCATGGTGGCCACCCGAAGAGCAGCGACTGCAGCTTGGTGACGGCGCTGGGTATGGCCACGCAAGCCGGGTGGTGATACACCGATCGGGGCTCACAGAATAGCGGTCCTGCCCGGAAGAAGATCTGACAACACCGACCCGAAGGCGAATGCTAACGGCGCAGCAACTTGTGATGGGCCTAATGCGGGCGAAAATTCAACAGGGGCCGCTAAGAACAGGGGGGATGGACTCCGACCGGATACGCGAAGACGGTGCGATGGAGCCGACGACCGCGGCGTTGGCCGCCAAGCTAGACACGGTGCTTGCCGCAGTAGAAAGAATCGGGACAGCGCTTGACAACACCAGGACATCCCTGGAATCCCGAATAGATAAAGTGACATCCGACTTCACGCTTCTGCACGCGGACCACCGGAAACTGACGGAAACGGTGACCACTCACGAACAGACAATCAGAGAACTCCAACCCGTCACCCAAAGCCATGCTGCGGCATTGCAAGACATGATGGATCGCATGCACGCCTTGGAAGACAGAGTCGAAGACGCGGAGGGACGCTCCCGCCGCAATAATATCCACGTGGTGGGCCTGCCGGAGGGGGAGGAGGGGAGGAACCCGGAGCAGTATGTCGAGACCTGGCTGAGAGGACTGATGCCCCCAGGAACACTGTCACCTCAGTTTGTTGTGGAGAGGGCACATCGCGTGCCCACGCAGAGACCACAACCGGGCGCCAGGCCTCGCCCACTCCTCTTTAGACTCCTCAATTACCGAGACCGAGATGTGGTGCTGCGCGAAATCCGGAAGTTGGAAGATCTCAAAGTGAATGGCAGCAGAGTCATGATGTTCCCCGATTATACAATCCAGGTACAGCGCCGCAGAAGCAACTACATGGCAGTAAAATGCCAACTACGAGCACTGGAGTTGCCATACTCCCTCCTCTTCCCGGCTCGCCTGAGAGTGGTTGCAAAGGGTGAGGCCCGTTTCTTTGACACCCCCGCAGAGGCATGGGACTGGCTCGAAGAGTCAGGCCTATGGACGGGAAAGCGACCATCGGGATCAGACGGCGAAGGAGTCACAAATAGAAGGCTGCGGCGCCGGGGCAGGCGCGGAACAACACGCTACACTAAGACGGGGGCGGCGGCCCCAAGCCCTGAGAGAAGCAGAATGGGAGACGAGAGGTATTGGAAGCGGTTGCGACACTCGGAATACCACATGGTAAAGAGCGCCTAGGAGCAAGTAGACGAGACTCTTCGGTGGCCAGTGGGGCGTCATCTCCCTCCACCGTGATATCGGACGATGTCGGCCTGCCAGTGGTGACCCCCCAGACCGCTGATGGGATCATCTGACGGAAGGCTGAGATGCTGGAACACGCTGAGGGGTGCCCACGCAAGTACAATGTTGCTTATGAACTAAACTGTCTCTGTGGGACGTTGGGGATGGAGGGAGACCACGGGGCGCTGGAGGTCGACATGCACCCATAGATGGCCACCCAGAAGGCAACAAATGGTATGTGAGACTGTGCTGCGGGTGCTCCTGTAGCGGCACAATAGAAACATGGAGGAGGACGCCCACGCCTGGGGCGGACTCGACACGCTGCCCTGAGCAATTAACTGGATGGCGTTCTTACTACACGCAATAAGGGGGGTAACTAGGCTGTTGCACTGTTTAGATACACGACCCCACCAGGCAGTATACTGTAATAGTTCATACTTGTAAAGTAGTGCTAAGTTTGGACGGACTTCCTGTGAAGTTCGCCCCACGAGTTAAAATGTTTAAAGTTGACCCACAGGTCTGGTTGCAGCAGACTGACACACTCTTTCACACCCCTGTCCGAGGCACGCTGACAGTTACCATACGCTGGTTGATGCGACGTCCCAACCGCCCTAGCGATGACAACAGCTAACGTAGTTACGTGGAACATACGGGGTATGCATACGCCCTCGAGGCGATACTCCATATTTGCATATCTCCAAAGACACTCCTCCCACATAGCCCTCTTGCAAGAAACACACATGACGCAGACAGAACTCGAGAGGCTTCGTAGGCGCTGGAGGGGGCAGATATATGGCACAACTTATTCCGCGCATGCGAGAGGTACATTGGTCTGGGTGAGGGCAGGGGTCCCCTTTGCCTGTGAAGACTCAGTAATTGACCAGGAAGGAAGGTACACTCTGGTTCGGGGGACACTAAATGGCCAACCAATACTGATAGGATCGATATATGCCCCGAACGTCGATCAGACATCCTTCTTGACCAGACTGTCACTGGCCCTGACTCCTTATGCTGGGATCCCATGGTTATTAGGAGGAGACTTTAATTCGGTGCTCAACGTGCACCTTGACAGGTCCTACCCTCCCCTTCACAAGACGCCCGCTACCTCAAATGCGCGAGCACTTGCGGACTGGCTTGAACACTGGGCACTGTTGGATGTATGGCGCGTCTCGCACCCCGACACGCGCATATATTCTCACTACTCGGCGGTACATGACCTTCATGTGAGGTTGGACAGGGTGGTGGGGTCCCAGTCCTTACTCCCACTAGTCACGCAGGCTGAATACATGGGGCGGACACATTCAGATCACAATCCATTACGGATCCAACTAGGTTGGGAAGCCGACCGGCCCCCTATACCCACATGGCGGCTTCAAGTAGCCGCGCTGGAAGACCCAGAATTTTGCGCCTCACTAGGGACGGCTATACTCACATATTTCGAACTCAATGAAGATACGGCGAGCAGCCCCCTCGTGGAGTGGGATGCCCTTAAAGTAGCCGTTCGTGGACATTGCTTAGGGGCCACATGGAACATACGCAGACAGCTGTCGCTTTCCCTTGCCCGTCTAGAAACACAACTGCTGCAGTACGAGGGCGGGACGGCGGAGAGGGGTGAGTGCTCACCTCAACTGGCGGAGTTACGCACCCAGCATGCAGAACTATTGGAACGGCTGCGATGTCACAATTATGCGGCTCACACGGCACGCACCCATGCCTCGGCAGTCCGGGCTGGCCGCTTGCTTGCTTGGCTGTTGGCTCAGGAAGAGAAGCGGTCACCAATTAGCGCCATACGGCTGCCGGATGACACCTTAGTGCACACACAGAGTGAAATACACAAGGCAATGACGGCCCATTATACGCGCCTGTACCGCTCCCGAGGACAATGTTCTGCTACTGACCTGGAGAGATTCCTAGAATCGGTCCAGTTACCCGCGGTCTCAGCTACTCAACAGGGCGCACTCAATGATCCTCTTACGCTGGAGGAGATTGGAGACGCGATAGGAAAGAAGGCATCCGGGAAAACACCAGGCCCGGACGGACTACCGGCCGAATATTACAAAGCCTACCGAGAGTCTTTGGTGCAGCCCCTACACAAATTGTACACCCAGGCGTTAGAGGAACGCGCGCTGCCTCCCTCAATGCGTGAAGCGTATCTGGTGTCCCTGTTAAAACCGGGCCGAGATCCCACATCCCTCGGATCATATAGACCCCTGGCGTTGCTCAACGTGGATTGTAAAATCCTCGCCAAAATCCTGGCGGAACGCTTGGCACCGGTGGTCCCGACACTGGTGCACCCAGATCAAAATGGTTTTGTCTCCAACCGGTCCACGTCGCTGAATCTAAGATGGTTTTTCAGGGTGGCCACAGACAGCGTGCGGAACTGGCCCAGCGCAGGATGCCTCATGCTGGATCTGGAAAAGGCATTTGATAGCCTAGAATGGGGCTACCTGGCGGGGGTGCTCCTGCAATACGAGCTGGGCCCCGATTTCCTCCGGATGGTTGACCTGCTTTACAGATCCCCTGTGGTCCGTGTACGGCTGGGGCCGCATGTCTCCGACGCTGTGCCAGTGTGCAGGGGCACCAGACAGGGATGCCCCCTGTCGCCCTTACTGTTTGCGCTGGCCATGGAACCATTAGCGGCAAGGCTGCGAGCCATGGTGGGGGGAGGCATACCTCTGGGAGATGCGGTGCACCATGTGTCCCTCTACGCAGACGACCTACTGGTTTATGTACGCGACGTGTATAACGTACCACCACAACTAACGAACATCCTGCAGGATTTTGCGGATATTTCGGGGCTCCGAGTCAATGTAGATAAATCCTGTCTCTATGCGTTCCGAGAGGGACTGCGCGACCCGGGCTACGAGCTGAGCGGTGTGCGGGTAAAGTGGCAGGAGAGCACCTTCCGCTACCTGGGGATCCAGGTGTATCGCCAACCACAAGACCTGCTGGATGGCAACCTGGGGAGAGCAGTGACGGCGATCCGGTCGCAAAGGAAGTTCTGGGGGACGCTCCCATTGACGGTAACAGGCAGAGTAGCCCTGACCAAGATGGTGATCCTTCCCAGGCTCCTGTACTATTTTGTAAACCTGCCCCTCTACGTACCGGCTGCCTTCTTCACTGCGTTCACTAAAACGCTCAGAGATTTTATATGGGGGGCTGCGCGACACAGGGTGGCACTGGCAAAGTTATGCCTACCAACAGACAAGGGAGGCCTGGCGGTGCCCTGTTTTGAGCACTACTATCTCGCTGTCCAACTACAGTGGATAGCCAGGTGGCTCGCTGACAGAGACAGAGATGACACGGCGACCACGCTGCCGCCACACACATTAGAGCAAATAATTAACCTCTTTCACCCTGCTACTCGACAAGAGAGACCGAAGCCGCTGCTATTGGCAGTGGCATACAGGTGCTATTGTAGGTGTTTATATCTCACTAGACACATTATCCCTTATGCACCTGCAATACCCTTGGAGGGCTCCCCTAGCGGGCCAGGGGTGCTCTCCGCCATTGCCCTCGCCGGAATGGAGGGCAGCGGAGGTACAGACCTTGGGGGATCTGTACAGAGACGGGGCGCTAATACCATATGAATCTTTGGTGACGGAAGATGGGTTGCCACCAGGGCAGTTCCTCATGCACCGCTCATTACTGGCGACGCTAACAGCTAGCTGGGGGGACATAACCGAGGAGCCGAACCAGCATCTCACAATGCAATATCTTCATGTTATGGGACGGGGTAGACACCTGGTTCGCTGGTTTGCATCGTCACTCCGAACACACGTAGCGATCAGCCTAGATCCGCTCCGCCGAAAGTGGGAACTAGATCTGGGGCGACAGCTAGCAGATAAGGAATGGGAGAAGATCCTCAGAAGCCCAGTGTGTATACCCAGGAATATGAGATTCAGACAAATACAACTATTTATTGTCCACAGAGCGTACCTCACACCTGAGTTGATAAATAAATACTTTAACCGAAATGATGCAGCGTGCCCTAGATGTGATACACTGGGGGCAGGATTGATACACATGCTGTGGAGCTGCCCCAACATACACACATATTGGCGCGAAATCTGGGAGATCCTACAGCAATGTACAGGCCGCGACCTACCCTTTGAATGGACTATAGCCCTACTCCACCATTTTAAAAGAACCCCAGCCACAAAAGTTACATCCCGGTTCCTCGATCTGGGGCTTGTGGTAGCTAAGCGGCTCTTGACCAAGCGCTGGAAAGCAAGGGACTCACCACACACACAGGCCTGGCGATACTCCCTGCTAGCATGGGCCAAGGCAGAGGGAATTGCAATCCGACGGGAAGAAACGCTGGGCCTACGAAGGGAACCCATAGCAGATAGGTGGGAGGGACTATACCGCAGTTTACAAAACGGGGACGGGGACAACACGGAGAGTCAACCTGAGCAGGAGAGGCATGAATAATGGCCGGGGGACGATACCCTATGTACACCATACCGTATGGTTCCACACACACACACGTAATATGTGACTAAGCTGAGGTGACTAAAAACGAGAAGGAGTGCACATGGGGGGACATTTCCAACTGAGGTGCTCGGGAGGGGAAACATTTAACGGGAGCGAGGAGACTGTGTCGGTCAACAATATGGCTGCTGTTGGTGTTGTATTACTGTTTTAACGTTGTATCAACTTTAACATCTGTTTCACAGCTCACACTGTATGAACTGTAAGAATTTTACACAACGATACGTCGGCAAAATACCTGAACCAATCCACGACCTCTGATCAGACAGATGGAACTGAGTACACGGACCTACTGGGTTGCTGGGTTAGGAATGACATAGACACTGTTACTATGAAATGTTTTAAACTAGCATATATCAGAGACCTATATGCAAACGCACGACAGAGGGATGTGTATATAATAGAAAACCGACTGTATGTTGTCTGTCATACCTATGTTACTCATGTCAAACAAATAAAAACAGATTAAAAAAAAAAAAAAAAAAAAGGAGGTAGCATCTAAAATATAAGTTTGGTCGGATAGTAAGGAGTTGTTAATTCTCCATCTAGCATGTTTGGGGGTAACGAGGGACAAATCAAAAGAGACTGAAACAGGGGCATGATCAGAAATAAAAATGGAGCCAATCTCCGAAGATTGGAGAAAAGGGAGTAAAGGTTTTGAGACCAAAATGTAATCAATGCGAGACATGATGTGATGAACATTTGAAAAGAATGTGAACTCATGTTTATCAGGATTACTAGTTTTCCATGCGTCATAGAGTGGACGAGAGGCAATAGCAGTTTGAAATGCTTTATGCGATTTATCTGGTTTAAATTTACAATTTGATTTCCTATCAGAAAAGGGGTCTAACCAATTGTTGAAATCCCCAGCAACAATAATATTAGGGTTAGTAATTGAAGATAATTTCAGTTTAATAATGTGCCAAAAATCCGGATCAGACTTAACCGGCTCATAAATATTGAAAAAGATGACCTGTCTATTATAGACCATAGCATTATGTATTACCAATCGTCCACTCGTATTATTTTCAGTTGATACAATTTGTATTTTCAGAGATTTATGACATAGGATGGCAACACCACCCTTACGGTTGACAGCTGGAGAGAAAACGACCTGGCCCACCCATTGACGTTTGAGTTTGAGTGATTCAACATCATCACAGTGGGTTTCTTGAAAAAAAGCAATCTGACAATCAAGTTTCGATAAATGAGAAAGTACCTTTTGACGTGTAACAGGATGACCCAGACCACGGACGTTACACGATACATTAAACATGTTGATGTTTAAATAACAGGGGTACAGGCACAATGATGACGAACTGTAAAGACAACAATGGAAACAAAAAGACACTGGTCGTCAAAAATCGGGTAACACGACGGAATCGATAAGAACATAAAGAAGTAAAACAAATAGGCACTCGTATAATTATAAAGAAAGGAAAAGGGACGTAGGAGAAGAAGAGGAGAGTGAAAGGGAGGATATAGGGATAGAGAGAATGAGAAGAGAATAAAGGAGATAAAGAAAAAAAGGGACAGATCAAGGACATAAAGCCAGATCTGAAGTAAAAAGAGAAAGAAACGTGAACCGGGCATGTCAGCACCCATAAACAAGAACAACAACGGAGAGAAAGGAAACTGAGAGAGGTAAAAAATAGAGATATTCAGGCCACATATCCCATATTTGAAAGGCAAAATTAGAGATTACAACCAGAAACGAGAAGCCTGGAAGCATTCAAAAGTTTATTTTAATCGCCTCTAGGCTTCGGCATTGGCATATGGGCTACGATTGCTAGCTTGTCAGGTGTTGAAATTAGGAAGCCCTAGGGTGTTCCAAAATCATATTTGTTCTAAGGTCAGCACTTGCTTGATGCCCATTTGGAGGAATTGTTATCCAAAACCGTTAAGGAACATAAATATCTTTCTGTTGCTGACAAGCCCAACTCTGACTTTAAGAGATTTCAGCCCTTTTGTCGATCCAACAGAACATCCAGGTTTTCTCTCCTTCTTCAAGTGTCGCTTCTCAGACAGACAGCAATCCCGCGAGGGTGTCTACAAACCTCCATCAACCTCTATCCTTGACTATGCTGAGGGCCCTCGTACTCTGTATGTTCCAGTGGATGGGCGGGGGAAGGGCCTGAACAACGCGGGTAGAGACACACGTGCCATTCCCACGCAAGCACAACCACGCTTGCCTTAACCATGCATATGCCTTAACCACGCATATTTCATGGTTAAGGCTTATGCGTGGTCTAGATGCTGAGATGTGCAAGCCCAGGATCAGGAAGGATCGGGAGAAGACGCGGTGAGGTAAGTGGGGCTGGGGCCCTGCTTTGGGGGGTAGTTTTTAGGACTCAGGTTTAGGGGGTCAGGGATGTTTTTAGAGCTGAGGGGGTCGGGGTTCCTTTTAGGGCTCAAGGGGGTCGGATCGTTTTTAGGGCTAAAGGGGACTCAAGGTAGTTTTTAGGGCTTGGGGGAGAGACAGGGTAGTTTCTGGGGCTTGGGGTATCGGGTTTTGTTTTGAGGTCTCAGGATGGTGTCGGGATACTATTTAGGGCTCGGGGAGGTCGGGGTAGTTGTTAGGGCTTGGGGGGGTTGGGTTGGTTTTTAGGGCTCGGGGAGGGAGGGGTTGGAAAAGTTTTTAGGGCTGGGGGTTGGTTAGTTTTTAAGGCTCAGGGTGGGGTCGGGGTACTTTTTAGTGCTCGGGGTAGTTGTTAGGGATAAGTGCATAGGGTGGGATGTTTACCACATATCCCTATACCAATCATGCCTTTAAAGGCATGCGTGGTAAAGGCGGTAAACAGCCTTAACAACGTGGGCTTAGCCATGCATGCTGTTTCTCCGCAAGCCGTAGCACGCTTGCCTTAACCACGCATGTGCCTTAACAACACATATGCATGGTTAAGGCAATGCGCTGTCTAGTTGCCGAGCGGAAGGGTAAGTCAGGAACAAGAAAACTTGGGACTCGGGAGGGTGAGGTAAGTGGGGCTGGGGCTTGGTATTAGGGGTGGAGGTGTAGTTTTTCAGGGTGGGGGTAGGTTTTAGGACTAACGAGCAGATCGGGGTAGTTTTTAGGGTGGGGGACAGGTTTTAGGGCTAAGGGCAGTGGAAAAAGGGAGAGTTTATAGGGCAGGGAGCAGGGTCTGGGTAGTTTAGGGATGTAGGGCATAGTTTTTAGGGCTCAGGGCAGGGGTGCTGGGGTCGGGGTAGTTTTTGGGGTGTGGGTTTATTTTTCAGATCTCAGGGCAAGCGGAAAAGGGACATTTTACAGGACAGGGAGCAGGGTTGGGGTAGTTTAGGGATGTAGGGGATAGTTTTTAGGGCTCAGGGGGCTGGGTCGGGGTAGTTTTTGGGGTGTGGGCTCAATTTCTAGGGCTCAGGGCAGGGGTAGAAGGGACAGTTTACAGGGCAGGGTCGGGGTAGTTTAGGGATGTATTGATAGTTTAGGGCTCAGGACAGGGGGGCTGGGGGTCGGGGTAGTTTTTGGGGTGGGTTTATTTTTTAAGGCTCAGGGCAGGCGGAAAAGGGACAGTTTACAGGGCAAGGAGCAGGGTCGGGGTAGTTTAGGGATGGTGGGGACAGTTTTTAAGGCTCAGGGGGCAGGGTCTGGGTAGTTTAGGGATGTATTGATAGTTTCGGGCTCAGGGCAGGGGGGCTGGGTTGGGGTAGTTTTTGCAGCGTGGTCTTAATTTTTAGGGCTCAGGGCAGGGGAGAAGGGACAGTTTACAGGGCAGGGTTGGGGTAGTTTAGCGATGTAGGGGATAGCTTTTAGGGCTCAGGGCAGGGGGCTAGGGTTGGGGTAGATTTTGGGGTGTGGGTTTATTTTTTAGGGCTCAGGGCAGGTGGAACAGGGACAGTGTACAGGGCAGGGAGCAGGGTCAGGGTAGTTTAGGGATGTATTGATAGTTTAGGGCTCAGGGCAGGGGGGGCTGGGGTCGGGGTAGTTTTTGGGGCATGTGTTTATTTTTTAGGGCTCAAGGCAGGCAGAAAAGGGACAGTATACAGGGCAGAGAGCAGGGTTGAGGTAGTTTAGGGATGTATTGATAGTTTAGGGCTCAGGGGGGCTGGGGTAGGGTAGTTCTTGGGGTGTGGGTTTATTTTTTAGGGCTCAGGGCAGGCGGAAAAGGGACAGTTTACAGGGCAGGGTCGGGTAGTTTAGCGAAGTAGGGGATAGTTTAGGGCTCAGGGCGGTGGGCTGGGGTCAGGGTAGTTTTTGGGGTGTGGGTTTAATTTATAAGGGTCAGGGGAGAGAGAAAAGGGACAGTTTACAAAGCAGGGGGCAGGGGTATGATCTTTAGACCGCATGCCCCTTTACCCATCATGTCTTTACCACAAAATTGCGTGGTAAAGGCATGTGTGGTAAAGGCATGCGTGCTAAGGACGCGGTCGTGGTAGAGACAGCGTGGCACAGGCACGCGTGGTCTAGGCATGCATTGGACCATCATACAACCGGTAAAGGCATGCGTGGTAAAGGAATGCATGGTTCAGACACTCTCGTAGTTAGGGCTGCGTGGTTTAGCCATGCGTGCCTTTGTCATACAACTGGTGGGCGGATCACTCCCCTCTATGATGTCTGGCATCATTCTGTTTCCAAGTACTAGGCCATAAAAGTTGTCCAGAAGGATTATAATTTAGACTTCTCCTCCATTCCTACATGACTCAATTTCCTCTGGATCCTTTAAGAAAGTTTGCAACTAGATCATAGATCCAAGAATTGTTGGACAAAAGGCAGAGGTTCTGGTCCCACAGACAGAGAAAGATCAAGGAGTTCTCTCCATCGATTCTCTGGTGGAGAAGCACTCTAGCACTTTTCGTCTTATTTTCAACATACACATTTTTAAACCAAATCCTCACCATTGTCTTAACTGCATAGTTCCTGGTGTCTCTGGATCTCTGAGATGCATATCTTCACATTCCTATAAGGACTGGACATCAGTGGTTCTGTGGAATTGTCGGACAGACATGTCTGTATCTGTTTTGTAGATCTTCCTTTCCAGTTAAAGTCATCTCCAAATGTGTTGCTGATGCTCACTCGGCTAATGGCAACACTTCATAACATAGGACCAGCAGGCATACCCAGGGCACAGATGGCAAATGACGTGCCGCAATAGTCAATGCTTTTGCAGGAACACACATTTTTACTAACCTGACAAAAGTCCCATCTTGTCCTGGTGCAAGAGATACAGTACATTGGGGCAAAGTTTAGGATTGACTTGGTCGGGACTTTGTTCTGCTTGACCAAATTCAGAAATTGAAATTTTGCTGGTAAAGAGTCATGGATCAGTTTGAAGCTCTCGCTTCATGGTGGCCCCAATGATAACTTGCTGACATTAAGGATTTCTAGTTTGACACATGCTCAAATTCTGGTCTCCGAGGATGGGCAGACAGGAGTATCCAAGTCTACTGCTCCCATCAATTCAGAATGAATTTGGCTGGTGGCTTACTCCAATTTGTCTGTTGGATGGTGTTCCGTTAATCTGTACTCCCCAGATCACCGACATCATAGATGCCAGTGTCGGACAGCCACCTGCCGGGTCTAGTCAACTATGGGATTCTGGTCTCAAAAGGAATTTCGTCAAGTATCCAACTGAAGGGAATTGGCCGCGGTTTAACAGGCTTTGTAGGGGTTCCAACCTTACCACCATAACTGTCCACTCCGGGTCCTAATAGACAATCAAACCATGAAAATTTATATCAACCATGTCAGCGGCACCGGATCCAGGGGTTTCATTTGTCTAAGTTTCCAAAATAGGGCAAAGGGCAGAATCACATATCATGTCTCTCTCAGCTGTTTAAGAAAAAAGTCTGGACAGTAGTCAAGGTAATACACTCAGCTGACACTTTTACGCATCTCTGGAATCTGGGTGTCCCACCAGATCTAAGCACTGTGCATGAGGTTTGGCTACCTAGTGTTGGATCTCTTTGCCTCACAGGTTATTTTCTTGTTGCCTTTGTCCTGTTTCAGATTTTAGGATCCAAGGGCTTTGACAGTGAATATCCTATTTTGTTTATACTACTCTTGGCCATAGGGTCATCTTTACACCTTTCCCCTCATTCTCCGTATTCTTCGTTGAGTGAGAAAGCTTGGGTATTGATCATCATTCTCTTTTGTGCTCAAATGGCTTGGTGCCCTCTCCTCAAGCAGTTGGCACTGAAGAAGGACTGGGTTTTTCCTTTTGTACTGTAGCCCTTGCAGCGGTGTTTTAAGGCATGGGCAAAGTTGGCATTGCCCAGGGCCACCACATCCCAAGGGGACCCCAGGGGAAATGAACTTTCTGTCTGTTTGGCCAATCGATATTCTACTCTTTCGTCTAAACGCCTCTCCCACTCTACCTACCTCTGCCTCTGACTCGTCTCTCTACCCAGTGTCATCTTAATGATTTTTAGGATACTGGGCAAGACATATTACAACTGTTTCTGTGTGACTGTTTTAAAGTTTAACACGTTATTTAGACAAGTGTTTGGCATAATGCGGGCTTGAATTAGCATAGAATTTGTAAAAACAAAATTTAAATTTGTTCCATATTAGGTCTCCCAAAATATGTATTGCCTGGGGCCCCAAAATCCTTACGATGACACATGACTTGCTCTAGCTCGACCTGCGATCCTGTAGGACTCTTGAGCCAAAACCGTGTCAAAATTGAATGTGGCTCCGGAGGATGAAGCTGATAGCATGGCTCTTGAAAGCCTAGTACTTGAGAGGTTGGGGTTCTTGAACACAGGAGCTCAGAAGTCATGCAGTTTCCACGTTAGAGGCATACAATCATCATTGCACCATTTTTTGAGCTCAGTGTTCTCTGTGGGGTTCAGCCTTGGAACTGATCAGGGGGCTTAGTGTTTCAATTCCGGTTAGATTCATATGGTCTGCCATTCACCATTCATGCATTCAGGGAACCTTGAGGCTGTTTAAAATCTCTTGCACTGTATTCTCCCTGTTTCCCAGATCAAATTCCAGGTCTCTGGTTTTTTCCCTGGGACCCTCCTCTAGTTCTTAGGGCATTTCAGTTTCCCTCATCTGAACGTTTGAGAAAGGGTTACCTGATTTTTTGTCTCTGATGGTTTTATTTTTTACCTCGATCACTTCTGTTAATTGTGTGGATGAATTAGGTTCCTTGATCTGTATTCTACCCTACCTTAGAGATTACCCAGATCTCTAAGGTAGGGGCCTGGTGGTGTTCCTAAAGCTCCCTCTAAACAAAACCTAAAACAAGAGATTTCCCCTCCTTCCTTTTATCCCACCCCAGTGTCAGAAGAGGAAAAGACACTTCACACCCTTGATGCTCACATGGCTCTTTTCATTTACCTGACTTGGTGTTTCACTGTTTTGACTCCCTTTTTGTTCATATTGGGGCTGCCAGGAAGGGTCTTAAACCTTCTACTCCCTGCCATAGCAGATGGATTTGATCCGTCATATCAAGAGCCTGTGTCTTTAATGGATCATGTGGGGGGTGGCTGCTTCCTGGGTATCAAGTTTGTCAGTAGCTTTTCATTCCTTTATTTCCATTCCCTCTGTCCCAGGAGTTTCTTACCTACCCAGGGTCAGAGTGGAATAATAAACCCTGGCACCAAAATAAAAGTGGCCCCATTAGTGAATCAGATAGCTAAAAAAGTGGCCGACATTTGCAAATCAGGCCGGTTTTGAACTTGTAAAGACAAGCAGTGTGGTATTTTGCAAGGTATGCAAAACTGCATGCGTTTGTGGTTGCTACTGACAGTGTTTGTGGTAATATCAGGAAAATCAACAGTACCAACAGGACCACCTGGACATAAAACAGGCCCACAAACTACTAAAACACTGGCCCTCACGCTGACCTGTCAGACCAGCCTATCGGGCACTGCCTAATTTACCATATGGGCCTGTCCGACCCTGTACCTACAGACTGCAGATTAAAGTTGGCTTGAGTACTTCAGGAAGAAGGATTGAGGAAAGCACTACTTATGGTTCAACTACAGAGCTGGGAGGGATAGATGTAAAGATAAGTACAATTTTTAAATAATTTCTGATATGAGATGCATGTCCAAGAGATGACTAGCTCACAAAACAAGCAATGGGACGAGAGAGCATGGTTCCGAGGAGTAACGAAGATTTTCGGTGATTAACTGCACCATTATCCTTCCAGGATTCTATTTGAGCCCCACTCTGGGATATGATTCCATTTTTCATTAGGTTTGTACTGTGTCTTGGTCGTAAATTTGTAAAGGACGTGCAAGCAAATATTGTTCAAGTAAACCGTCTCCAGTAAAAGTGACTTTTATCTTTGCAGATAAAAGAATTATAGCGCCATCTGGTGGCATCTTGAAATGAATACATTTACTGCAACTGCACAACGGTAAAGGGTGCAGTGATGCACGAGATGAGCATGATAAAAGAAAAAGAGGTACTTGAGAATGACAGAGCTAATGCATCTATGTGATGTGACTAACAAATCAAACCTTAAAATGTGCACGTGGCTCTATATGCGATCATGCATGGTCCACTGAATCGTTCTCAATATATATTCCCCATCTCTTCTTGCATGCCCTCTTTCAGGCTTAAGGCCTCACCACTCCTACCTAGACTTCACCTTTATTTAGTAGAATGTATACAGAACTTGTCAAGTCTATTTAGGGTGCTGAAGCATTTACCCACACAGGTAGGATGAACATGGTGCTGAGTGTTTGGTTGGAAGAAATTAGTCTTTGTTTCATAGCCTATGAGGAAAGTGTTTTCGTGGAGTGTGTAGTGGAGCAGAGAGATGTGTTTGGCTGACTAGAAAGATGCTCTTGTCTTGTCTTGGCATGGAGTGTTTGTGGATTTAAGAGCAGTGGCGTAGCTAGACGTCCTGCCACCCGGGGCGGCCCCTAAGTTTGCCGCCCGGGTGCAGGTGAGAAGGGGTGGGGGTGGCGGCCGATGGCTGACTTGTTTGGGGGGGCCTCCGACAGGCGACTTGCTCTCGGGGCCGGGGAAGTGGTGGTAGTCGACAGACACGACTCCCGCCACCCCCAAAAACAGTGCCACCCCCACCCCAGCTACGCCACTGTGTAAGAGCTAGATAAAAAAGTAAAAATTGTGTTGGCTGGTGGCACCAATTAGCTCTGCAGATCTTTAGACCCTGTGACTTTCCAGCCTACGTTTCAACACTGGTTGCAGCAGAAAGATTCCCACCTGAGTCCAGGTGCTGTAGCAGAGAAAGCCAGTTATAGGAGAGAGGGAGGTTCCACCTGGATAACTTGAATTACTGCAATCTAATACATGATTATGGGAGAGACAGGGAGGTTCAGAATGTGTGTAAATCTACCAATCAGACTTCAGACTATTGTCGCAGCACTGAGACAGCCACACGTCAGGTAGTTGATGATGCCCTCTTCCTCGGTGACAGGACTGAACACTGCCTCTTGGCCCTGCTTGACCTCTCTGCCGTCTTTGACATGGTCGACCATCCAGCTCTGATCAACACCTTGAAAACATGCGTAGGATTTTCAGGCACTATCTTGAAATGGTTTGCATCCTACCTCACCAACTCATGCACATAGGTTCCACAATCTCACAGCAGGCACGGCCCGTGGTAGGAGTGCCAGTCGGGCGGTGACGTGGGGCGGGGGAGGGGCAGGGTGGGGGGTAGTAAACTACGGATTAAGGCAGAAAAAAGGTAAGTGAACATTTAAATAAATAAAACGTATTTCGTTGTGAGCGCTTCACGCAACAAAACTCGTTTTATTTATTTAAATGTTCACTTACCTGTATTCGGCCTTAATCCGTAGTTTACTACCCCCCACCCTGCTCCTCCCCCGCCCCACGTCACCGCCCGACCGGCACTCCTACCACGGGCCGCGCCTGTCTCACAGTCACTCCTCATCTCCTTTTGGAGCATTCTAGTCCTCCAGCATTTTTCCCATAATCTTTCAAGTCTGCATATATAAGCTTGTGGATCCATTCTTGCAGACAGCAACATCCAGGTCCATCAATATGCAGATGATACACTAATCTACTTTAAAATATCCTCACCCAGCAACATACAGAAACTCAAATGCTGCCTCAAGCTCATCCAATCGTGGATTCCAACTCGCTTCCTGAAGCTAAACCCCCACAAAGATTGAATTCCTTCTGTTAGCTGGCAGCACCAAACAACCCCAGATTCAAGCCTGGCTCTCCTCCCTCCAGCTCCTAGGCCCCCCCCCCCTCTACCCCCCAGCTGACAGACCATGCAAAATATCTGGGACTCGCCTAAAGCACAGACCGCTCATTCAAGCAACACTTTGCAATGAATACTAAGATAGCCTGGTTCCAGCTTTCCCTCTTGACGAAAGTGAAGCTGTTTTTCCCATAAGATTACTTCAGAAAAACAGCACAAGCCTTAGTCCTTTTCTATGGGGGTGGAGGCAACACACTACACAGTGGTCTTCCAAATACCACCCTAGCATCCCTGAAAGGTATCGTGCTCGCAGTGGCATGACACGTCTAGGGCTCAAAGACATTCACCCAATTTACACTCACATTAAAAACCTACACTGACTCCCCATTCCAGCCTGGATCATCTTTAGGATGGGCTGCATCACATATAAAGCCCTTAAAAAGACCCAGGCACCTGGCAAACAAACTAGCCATGCCTGGGAAAGAACACTAGAACAGGAGCCTGGATATTGTCACACTGGGGCAATTCTCTGTAAATACTCACAGGATCTGAGACTGCATCCCCATCAGCATTAGAACAGGAGCAACTCTCCTACAATTCAGAAAAAAGCTGAAGACACACCTCTTGAGGGAGGTCGCCCCTGAACCGACAGTCTACAATTGACCATCCCAATAGTTATATCACCTGAGGGGAGGCACACCCTCTGTTCTGCACTCCATTGCTCATGAGCTAGGTTCACACTCTACAAACACATAGATACATGCATACGCAGATCTGCAGGGATGGACTAAAATTACTGTTCTCCATTTCATCAGCCAGAAGGAGAATCTCAGGCACTACAAGCAGTTGACCAACTAGTTCATGAGTGTTTACTAACATGAGCACTTAGTGGAAGATGGTGGAGAAGCGGTTCTCCTAGTGACACTGGTGTTGGTAATTCCCTAGAGGCTGCCCGTTGAGCATTGCAGCTCCAGCTCGGCGAGGAGCAAAAGCCTTATGAAGAAGCATGACACTCATTAGGAGTGTGTGATGGCTTTAATTCCAAAAAGGAACCACCCCTTTGGTTCTACGAACAACCTGACCTGTTAGAACTCCTTGACACACTACCCCCCCCTCTTCCCACAAGAACTGCATACCAATCAGATTACTGGTAATACTTAGGAGCAATAATCCCTGATGTCCAGGAGTCGCTGTACCCACCAAGACAAGTCATTATTAAGTAACACTCAGCTGCAGGAATCCCATTGAAGCTGGTAGTGGATAACCTCTAGGCATAATAAGCTTTTGAATTCAGGGATGGCTGTAGCTACCAAGTGGAGCTGGTAGTGAGTTGTATCCTGGGTGACGTCTCCTACTCTGGGGTGATTGTGAAAAGCCCAGGAAAGATGAGTCCTGACTGGGATGTATTGAGCATTCATCTGCACTGAGAACAACTTGTTAGCGAACGGTAAACCCCAAGGTTTCTGACTACCAGGGCGCATTTTAGTAGGGGAAAGAGGCTAGAGTCTAGGCCTAGAATGGCAAGCCAAACCTGGAATTAAAGGTAAACTGGGACTGTGGGTTGCTGCCAAACTCTGTGCCTTTACTTTTAAAGGTGGCAGAGTTCTGATCGACTGATACTTCCCAAAGTTATTCAGTTTTAATTGAACACTGCTTGCTGTTTCCACAATCACAGGATATCCTGGTGCTCTTTGAGAGCATGAAATGTGTTTTAAAGTGTTATTTTACTTTTTACTTTAGCAAAGGATTAACCCATCAAACATCCCTTGAGATAGCTGATCTTGCTTCCTGTAAGACGTGGTGCAACATGTGGCTGGCCTGTTAAAAGTTTACAGGGCTTCTTTGGTTTCAGGTTGAGCCCTAAAACTAGAGTAAGTCTTACTAAGAAAAACTTTTGGTGAAGTACAGTGTTTCTGCTTACAGAGTGTGGGATGTAACAGATAAAGCAAGCACTGATGGTGCTAATTTAATACACGATCTATGCAACATGTTTGGCCAACTGGGGCCATATTATACACTGTACCCCAAGGACACAACAGGCATTTGGGGGTCACTTTCTGCACCCCTGGGTCACAATGGGATGCTGGTGTAGCCCCTTCTGTAATACTGATAGCACTAGCACACATGTAGCTCCAGTGCTATCATGAGAGGGTATTCCCTCATTTTCATCGGTGCGTGGTCCCATCCAAATGAGGGGATCAATTTGCCTATGAGCTGTATTAGGGATGCAGGTGCAGAGTCAAAAATGCCCTTAGGAGGCGCAGTGAAAGTGTGTCACAAAGAGGTGGGGCACGTTTAGTGCGCCTCCTAAAGAGAGCCCTCTGGAGGGGACACAGGGGGTACCATGGAACCCAAAGACATCCCCCTGCAAGATTGTGCAATCACTCACTGCACATGCCTGAAAGGGGATCTCTCTCCCCTCGTCAAAGTGCAGTGTACTCTGCAACACGGAGCAGCTTTGAAGCAGCCACTTCGTATTTCACTTGAATGCACTGGCCTGGGGGCAGCATATTCTCTGTAATACAGTGCACTATCCTTGTTTGCGCCCAGCGCACCTTTTGAAAGGTGTGCCTTGGCAAAACAGGAAAGGGCTCCGTATGGAAAATATGGCCCCTGGTGTCTTACATAGTTGGAGAGCGTTAGCAGTGGAATTTTCCCACCTTTGAATGGTTGCTCATCACTGGAACTGTCAAGGAATGTTCTGCTGTAGGCTGGAATTATAGCAGCAATTGTTGACATCTCTAAAGTCATTGCAGAGCACAACAGAACTCAGCACGACAACATAACACAAAGCAAAATAATAATACAACAAAATCATACAGGACACAACATAGCAAAGTAGTAAACACAGAACCCAGCACAACAGCACAGCAGGATGCAACAATAACACAATGCAATAGTGCAGCACAAAAACACAAAACCACAAAAAACAAACACAGTACCTCATCACCACAGCAAATTTCAACACAGCAAGTATGCACACATATTCTTATTACATGTTACAGCCACCACAAACCAGCTCTCATAATATGGCGGTGAAAGGTGTTTGCACCAAGCACTGCCTTAGTTACCATCAACGACATGCAACAGCATCAGTAAAAAATGTTTTGTGATCTGAGTCTGGGTGTTTGCTTGTTAGTTCCTACATGGCATGGAAGGTTTTACTCCCTCCTATGTTCATCACCTTCACTACAGTATTGCCAACAAGGAAATCAATCTTCTATGTGCGATTGTGTAGGGTTTCCGCACAAGAGTGAGTGGAGTTAGGTCAGTCCCAGTAAGTGATTGTTGTCTGCTCTCTGCAATGGTATCCTTGAAGGAAAGACTGGATTTTGCCAGGATGAATTAGGCTTTAAACGTTAGTGAGGGTGATGCCCACCTTGCACCAAACTCACACCATTTTCATCACACTTCTGTCTGAAGTCCTAACCACTGAAATGAGCAGAGAGGCTGCCCCAACCTAGCCAAAGATCTTGACAATCCCTTAAACCCACTTAACGCAGGGCAGCTATTCCAGTGGTATCAGTCTGCCACTCAAGCCTGTCTATCTGAGAGGAGAGGATTGAGATGCACCCAAATGTTCCCAAAAGTACCTGATAATGACACTTTGGCATGCAGATACTTTCTGCTGTTTTACCTGAGACTGGGGAGATGACTAGTCTAACTCCAGTGTTAGAGAATTTGGAAAAAAGTGAGGTCCACCTGATCTTTTGGGAACAAACTGTCATGCCATTTGCACAAATCTAAAAGAACATGGGTGTGCCTCTGTATGACATGAGAGGAACAGATCTGAATGACAAAAAGAAACACTTAAAACACATACCCTTGTTAAAAGGTGATGACTGCGATGACAGAAAATTCAAGCATCTTGAAGAGAAAGGGTCATGAGCTCTAGAGCATGTCCAGTCTCCTCCAGACACTTGGGGGCCTATTTATGAGCTGGTTTGCATTTCTCTTGCACCATGCAGCATGATGCAAGAGCAACGCAAACCTTACATATGATTTATGAAGCCATGCAAGTCCACTTTGCGTGGCCCTGAGTGGCTCTGTAAATCTGGAGTAAGGCAAGGCAGCACAAATCGCTGCGTTGCCTTACTCTGCCCTGGGAAGGCATTTCATGGGTGTTGCATGGGTGTTCCCACGCAACTCCCATGGTTTTTGACGTATTCCCAAATTTACTAGAAGTGGTAGACCTGGGTGTGCTATATCAAACAAGTAATCCGCGGGTCTGCCGAGCTTAGGACAGCTCTAAGGCACAAGCAGTACAAGCACAAGACTCCTACTCAAACATGGGGGGAGTCCTTTTAAGAGGACGAAATCCCATCACCCACTGAGGTGGCATGCTTCATCATCTGGGATCTCCTCTTGGTTGCAATTCCTAGTGCAACCAAGGGCTACAACCCCCTCACTGTGAGGGTGGAGCTCAGGGATGTTTTATTGATCAGTTTATCGGATCTTCTAAAATCCACTTGATGCGAAGCTTTGGAAGTATTTCAGGTGATGGTTGCAGTGCAAAGAATAGTGATGTGAAGAGTGATCTAAAATTAACTACCAAGAGAAAAAAGAGTTTATTAGTTAACTCTTGGTGTCAAGGTTAAAAAACAGTGCATGTGCAGTTTAAGAAACATTGGCTGCACTTATATGAAAAGCAGGTCTACATGTTTCAGCCATGATGATCAATTTCTGATCGCGGCCATCCTCAGGACCTAGATAGTAAATGCTACTGCAAAAAAGTGAAATATAAGTGACAATAATACGGTTGGAATAAATACAACCTACGAAAACCTGTGGTCTAGATTGCGAAGATTTCACAATAGTGTTGGTGTCACCTGTGAAAGAAAAGAATAATGTGACTTACAATCATGATGAGTGGAGACAGATATTAAAAAGGGCTTGTACTGAGTGATATGCCTAACGTCTGGGTCAATGCCCAAAGTTTAGTACCTTAACGTGTACAATAAGATATTAGTTTCAAAAGTATGCTTACCCGTGAACTTGCGGGTGAACACCTCACCTCACCTGGCAACAGCTCAGGACGTGAGGCACCGCTCTATTGAAAAGGAAAACTAAAGTTGAAGATACAGACGCCATAAGCATTCTGTAGACTAGTTATCCACATAATTTCAGTCAACGCTATCACATCATGCGTTACTTGTTCTTAGATTTGGACCAAACTATGTAAACTAAAACGATAATAATGGGGTAGTACGTGCTTGGGAATCTAAGTTGATATAGTCCTGAGAGCAAGTACTAATATGAAGCTCCTTTCTGGATAGAATGTACTACTGAGCAGCTTCAAAGAATAAACATAGCCTGCGAAGCCTCGCAGGTCTCTATGTGTTTTAGACAACAGTCTATAAGAGATGACGTGTAGTATATCACTATTAAGAATTACCAGTTGCCCCCACTCGTATCGCCTCAAAGACATATTGCACAGGGGCTGTTCTAGAACCGAGGTGGTTAATTTAGGCAACATTAACGGTAAATAAGTGCGAGTGATATGGCACAAGGATATGTTTATTTTAAGCGGTTCAAATTTCCGGAGTTTCTGTGGTGCTACTACGGAGTCACATGTAATAGAGTAAATGCCAAATCAGTACAAGAAGCATTACGGGACCAACACGTAATGTCTAAACAAAGGAGCTGCTCATATGTAGACTGCCAATAGACGGTAAGGGGAATCTAGCAGTAGATGCGTAGAGTTAGGTCTAACGCGTTCTATTGCGAGGGGCGTTTAGGGAGCAGCGTGTTCGAGTGTAAGCACAGGAATCGCTGGTTATTTAAAGTAAGGGACAGTCACGAGACTACTAATAACAAGGCGCAAGGTTACAAACGCCTGGGCATAGCACATTGTATAACTAACGTCTCTCACTTACCTCTCCGTCGGTAGCCCGGACTCCACACGAGCTGCAACCGGAGGTATCCGACTGAAGGAGAGAGGTGCCTTTATATACCTTAGCCGAGTACTACCTTGAATCAGGTGTACCCAGTTTACTCATTGTCAACGTCGCATGATGATGACATCATTGCGACGAAACTACAAAAAAGACCTAGGAAACATGGGAAATGTAGTTTGTGCAAGTGATGCACTCAAAAGCACAGTGGATGGATGTTTCTCAGTGCACCAACGTAATAAAGAGAAGGACTATGCAGTGCCCCATCGGAACATAGGAGTGGTAGTTCCGCATGTCATGAGTGGTTATTATAACTTAGTCATAAGACCCAAGTGATATCGTATCTTGTCAATGAGGTGTGTAAGAATATCGGGGCATCATTGCAGCCAAGAGAGACCAGGACCACTAAGCCAACAAACTACCACTGAAACGTGGTGATGAATGGATGGTTAAACAGCCTGTGTGGTGTTCAGACCCATA
The DNA here is from genome assembly GCA_963921515.1 of Calotriton arnoldi. Lineage (NCBI taxonomy): Eukaryota > Metazoa > Chordata > Amphibia > Caudata > Salamandridae > Calotriton > Calotriton arnoldi. The sequence goes on from CAWUFW010002012.1 coordinate 1,945,891, forward strand.
GTGATGTGTGTATAAATCAAGCATAATAGGTCTCTAGGCATAGACGTGAGCTTCACAGACTAGGCTCTATGATAGCAAAACTCTAGGGTCTCCAAAAGAAAGAATCCTATACACCAGTCCTAAAGTAAAGGTGATAGTGTGGCGCCTGCAGGGGGCCTGTTTGTATGTTAATGGTGTTGTGCCCTGCCCTGAGTTCAGATGTATATAGTGAATGGACAGGGAACCCCATACATGTTAAAATGACTGATCATTTAGCCTCCAACAGCAATGTGAAGATTAGAGTTAGAAATCATCACGTGGAACTACAACAGGGTCCACGGAATATCATCATTCAAGCCCAGAGTGTCACTCTTTAGTTTAAAAACCCATCTCTGTTCTTTCTGGAACAGAAATTTTGTTACGTCTGTGACATGAGGGGGAATGAAAGGTTGTTCGAGAACCGTCCATTTCAATTCTTCTGCTTTATGTTTTAGAGCTAGGAAGTGGTTGGTAAGTCTTGTGGCTTGTTTGTTGCACCTAATTTTGCTCTTATGTTCGTGAATCCGTAGCTTCACCTTACGGGTGGTCATACCGACATAGCGGAGTTTACAAGGACATGTTATTAAATAGATCACTCTATCGCTGTTGCAGTTCGTATGTTTGGTCTGCACCCACGGTCTATCTGTGCCTATGTCCACTGTGGTAGTGTGTCCTGTTTGTGGACAGGCCGCACATGAGCTGCAGGAGTAGTGTCCTTGAACCGCCGGCATATTCCATAGAGTCTCCTGCTTGTTAGGTGACTTAACCTTAGGCCTCGTATGGACTAGGTTGTCACGTAAATTGGAGCTCCTTTTGAAAGAAAAAAGAGGCAAGGGTATTTTTTCATTTCCAACATTAAGGATCCGCCAGTGTTTCCGCACACTCTTCCGTATTCCATTTGACAGTGTGCTGAAGGTGTTGACGCACGTGAGTCTAGACATAGGTGGTTTGGGTACTGGTGGTTCCAACAGTGCCTCACGGTTCTTATTCGAAGCCCGTTTGTACGAGCGCCATATGAGGTTTTTAGGTGTAGCTCCTGTCATGTAGTTGCCGAGAGTGAATTTTGGCAAGATGTTCATATTTCTCCTTCACGGAGCAATTCCTACAAATACGAAGGAATTGCCCGTATGGTAAATTGTCGCGAAGCGACTTTGGATGATAACTGTTGAATGCCAACAGGGAATTTCTTGCCATAGGTTTTCTATATAATTCACTCTCCAGTCCTGTGGCAGATGGAAAAATACAGAGATCTAGGAAAGGCAAGCTCTCTTTACTGTACTCAACTGTGAATTTTAGAAAATTATTTCTGGAATTAAGCCATGTTTGGAATTCAAGAATGGCGATGGCATCCCCTCGCCAGATGACAAAGATATCATCAATGTATCTTTTCCATAGAACAATCTGTTCATGGAAAGGATTGTCATCGGTGAGTACATGCACTTGTTCAAAGAGGTGGACGTAGAGGTTCGCTAAACTGGGTGCAAAAACGCTGCCCATAGATGTTCCTGACGTCTGGAGGTAGATGGTGTCCTCGAATTTGAAAAAGCTTTTTTTCATAGCTATCCTTGCACATTCCATTATGAAATGTACTGGTGTTATAGTGTCCAGAGCTCTATGGTCCAAAAGCAATCTTATTGCATCAAGAGTCTCATCCTGGGGAATACATGTGTACAGAGACTCAATGTCGAAAGAGACCAGGAAGTCAGTTCCGACGTTGAACTCTGTCTCAGGTAGCACCCTCAGGATGTCTTTAGTATCTTGGAGATAGGTGGGCATCTCCTTCACCATTGGTCGCAGAAAGTGATCCACAAATGTTGACAAAGGTTCCAACAGGGAGCTTATGCCCGAAATGATCGGCCGACCTGGGGGTGGTCTTTGAGGTTTATGTATTTTCTGTAATATATAAAAATACGGCATGGCCGGATGGGTGGTAGTTAGAAAACTAGCCTCTTGAGGTGTAATCCACCCTTCGGTTTTAGCTTCTTCTACTAGGTCGAAAATTTATTTTGTTATCCTAGATGTTGGGTCCATCTTTAGAGGGCGATAGAATCGTCTGTCGGTCAGTTGTCGTAAGCACTCAGTCTGATATGTGAAGGTGTCCATGCTGACTATGGCACCGCCTTTGTCAGCTGGCTTGATTGTTATCGAGGCACCGTCAGCCAGTGTTTGTAGAGCTTTTTTCTCGTTGGAGGGTAGATTGTGGAAATGGCGGTTCTTCGTAGCACATAGTGTTGAGACATCTTTGGTCACTGCCTTTTCAAAAGTCAAAACCTGGTCTGGGATTAGATGAGTGGGAGGATTGAAGGTAGATCGTGGTTTCAGACCGCTATTCTCAGGTCCAATGTCAGTAGTGATGTTGTCTTTTTCTATGAAAAAGAAATGTAGCCAGATTTTTCTAAAAAATTGTGCCAGCTCACATTGTGTCTGAAATGGATCACCACTGTATGTAGGGACGAATCCCAGTCCCCTGTTGAGTACTGCCTGTTCATCCAATGTGAGTGTACGGTCACTCAAATTGACAACTAAGTTGTTTCGGTGCTGGTCCCTGGTTGTAGAGGGCCCTTCTTCTTGCTGCGCGTGCTCCGCGGTGATGGTGGAGGGCTCCAGTGCACTTGTGCCTGCTGTCCTCTTCTCCTTCCTCTGGAGCGTCCGCGGCCAGATCCTAAAAAAGACTGGTTTGTGAAGACTTGGGGGTGTGGTTGGTAAGGCAGCATTTGTGATTGAAAGGGTGGATTGGGAAAGCCCCATGGGGCAGGAGGCCACCATTGTGCTTGATGGGACCCTGTGGACCATTTCTCCAATTCGATCTATTGTTCCGTCCCCGACCTCTGTTCTGTTGCCCACTTTGGATTGAAGAATCCGAGTCACTCGACCAGTCATCTGTGCCAGAAGAGGAATAGTTTGAGCAATAGCATTTGCCCTTTCTATTGAATTCCGATGGTGTATAATTATCACTGGTGTAGGGATACACCTTTTCAAGGGAAAAGCGTGCCAGGTCTTTCTTAAACGTCTCGATCTTTGTTGTCAAAACCGAGTCTTTGAATTCTTTGTTCGATTTGTTAGACTCCTCTAAGTTTCTCTTATATAGAGTTGCAGATATAATGTTTTTGATTTGTCCCTCTAATGTCTGAATTTCAATTAAAATAGTGTCTGCTACGCGTTTGGCCGTGCTAATGATTAAAATAAGCCAATCGCGCATGCATCGCCACGCAATGAGAGACCAATCTTTAAGAAATGCTTTATCTTGAAGAAAAAGCCTTGGTGTGTTTGTAACTATCAGGCCCCTGGGGGCACAATTTCCTCGAAGGTACTCAGTCATTATCGCCCCATGGATCAAGGTGCGTGAGTGTGATTTTTTCAGACCTAATATTGTGGTCCAGTCATCCCCACTAGTGGTTGCTGCACCCTGCAACGTGTCGATAATGCTGGGAGTGGTTAGAATGGCCTGAACTGTGGCATCATCAAATGCCAAGCCTGTTAGTTCCGTCATGATGAATGCAAGTGACTTATAGAGCTATAACCACACCCTCATTAGTTTGAGGTGTGGTGAATAAAGAGACCCGCAGCCGTAGCTGCTCAAGAACAAACAATACAAAACCATGGGTGGAGGGTCTAAGCGAAAGATTTAAAGACCGGTGCGGATAGATTCCCACAACCAATAACATATCAAACAAGTAATCCGCTGGTCTGCCGAGCTTAGGACAGCTCTAAGGCACAAGCAGTACAAGCACAAGACTCCTACTCAAACATGAGGGGAGTCCTTTTAAGAGGACGAAATTCCATCACCCACCGAGGTGGCATGCTTCATCATGTGGGATCTCCTCTTGGTTGCAATTCCTAGTGCGACCAAGGGCTACAACCCCCTCACTGTGAGGGAGGAGCTCAGGGATGTTTTATTGTTCAGTTTATTGGATCTTCTAAAATCCACTTGATGCGAAGCTTTGGAAGTATTTTGGGTGATGGTTGCAGTGCAAAGAATAGTGATGTGAAGAGTGATCTAAAATTAACTACCAAGAGAAAAAAGAGTTTATTAGTTAACTCTTGGTGTCAAGGTTAAAAAACAGTGCATGTGCAGTTTAAGAAACATTGGCTGCACTTATATGAAAAGCAGGTCTACATGTTTCAGTCATGATGATCAATTTCTGATCCCGGGCTTCCTCAGGACCTAGATAGTAAATGCTACTGCAATAAAGTGAAATATAAGTGACAATAATACGGTTGGAATAAATACAACCTACGAAAACCTGTGCTCTCGATTGCGAAGATTTCACAATAGTGTTGGTGTCACCTGTGAAAGAAAAGAACAATGTGACTTACAATCATGATGAGTGGAGACATATATTAAAAAGGGCTTGTACTGAGTGATATGCCTAACGTCTGGGTCAATGCCCAAAGTTTAGTACCTTAACGTGTACAATAAGATATTAGTTTCAAAAGTATGCTTACCCATGAATTTGCGAGTGAGCACCTCACCTCACCTGGCAACAGCTCAGGAGGTGAGGCACCGCTCTATTGAAAAGGAAAACTAAAGTTGAAAATACAGACGCCATAAGCATTCTGCAGACTAGTTATCCACATAATTTCATTCAACGCTATCACATCATGCGTTACTTGGTCTTAGATTTGGACCAAACTATGTAAACTAAAACGATAATAATGGGGTAGTACGCGCTTGGGAATCTAAGTTGATATAGTCCTGAGAGCAAGTGCTAATATGAAGCTCCTTTCTGGATAGAATGTACTACTGAGCAGCTTCAAAGAATAAACATAGCCCGCGAAGCCTCGCAGGTCTCTATGTGTTCTAGAAAACAGTCTATAAGAGATGACGTGTAGTATATCACTATTAAGAATTACCAGTTGCCCCCATTCGTATCGCCTCAAAAACATATTGCACAGGGGCTGTTCTAGAACCGAGGTGGTTAATTCAGGCAACATTAACGGTAAATAAGTGCGAGTGATATGGCACAAGGATATGTTTATGTTAAGCGGTTCAAAAATCTGGAGCTTCTGTGGTGCTATTACGGAGTCACATGCAATAGAGTAAATGCCAAATCAGTACAAGAAGCGTTACGGGACCAACACGTAACGTCTAAACAAAGGAGCCGCTCATATGCAGCCTGCCAATAGATGGTAAGGGGAATTTAGCAGTAGACGCGTAGAGTTATGAACGCTTAGGTCTAATGCGTTCTATTGCGAGGGGCGTTTAGGGAGTAGCGTGTTCGAGTGTAAGCACAGGAATCGCTGGTTATTAAAGTAAGGGACAGTCACGAGACTACTAATAACAAGGCGCAAGGTTACAAATGCCGGGGCATAGCACATTGTATAACTAACGTCTCTCACTTACCTCTCCGTCGGTACCCCGGACTCCACACAAGCTGCAACCGGAGGTATCCGACTGAAGGAGAGAGGTGCCTTTATATACCTTAGCCGAGTTATACCTTGAATCAGGTGTACCCAGTTTACTCATTGTCAACGTTGCATGATGATGACATCATTACGACGAAACTACAAAAAAGACCTAGGAAACATGGGAAATGTAGTTTGTGCAAGTGATGCACTCAAAAGCACAGTGGATGGATGTTTCTCAGTGCACCAACGTAATAAAGAGAAGGACTATGCAGTGCCCCATCGGAACATAGGAGTGGTAGTTTCGCATGTCATGAGTGGTTATTATAACTTAGTCATAAGACCCAAGTGATATCGTATCTTGTCAATGAGGTGTGTAAGAATATTGGGGCATCATTGCAGCCAAGAGATACCAGGACCGCTAAGCCAACAAACTTTTTTGGGAGTTTCGTCGTAATGATGTCATCATCATGCGACGTTGACAATGAGTAAACTGGGTACACCTGATTCAAGGTAGTACTCGGCTAAGGTATATAAAGGCACCTCTCTCCTTCAGTCGGATACCTCCGGTTGCAGCTTGTGTGGAGTCCGGGGTACCGACGGAGAGGTAAGTGAGAGACGTTAGTTATACAATGTGCTATGCCCAGGCGTTTGTAACCTTGCGCCTTGTTATTAGTAGTCTTGTGACTGTCCCTTACTTTAATAACCAGCGATTCCTGTGCTTACACTCGAACACGCTGCTCCCTAAACGCCCCTCGCAATAGAACGCGTTAGACCTAAGCGTTCATAACTCTACGCGTCTACTGCTAGATTCCCCTTACCGTCTATTGGCAGTTTGCATATGAGCGGCTCCTTTGTTTAGACGTTACGTGTTGGTCCCGTAACGCTTCTTGTACTGATGTGGCATTTACTCTATTGCATGTGACTCCGTAGTAGCACCACAGAAGCTCTGGATTTTTGAACCGCTTAAAATAAACATATCCTTGTGCCATATCACTCGCACTTATTTACCGTTAATGTTGCCTGAATTAACCACCTCGGTTCTAGAACAGCCCCTGTGCAATATGTCTTTGAGGCGATACGAGTGGGGGCAACTGGTAATTCTTAATAGTGATATACTACACGTCATCTCTTATAGACTGTTGTCTAGAACACAGAGACCTGCGAGGCTTTGCAGGCTATGTTTATTCTTTGAAGCTGCTCAGTAGTACATTCTATCCAGAATTGAGCATCATATTAGTACTTGCTCTCAGGACTATATCAACTTAGATTCCCAAGCGCGTACTACCCCATTATTATCGTTTTAGTTTACATAGTTTGGTCCAAATCTAAGAACAAGTAACGCATGATGTGAAAGCGTTGACTGAAATTATGTGGATAACTAGTCTACAGAATGCTTATGGCGTCTGTATTTTCAACTTTAGTTTTCCTTTTCAATAGAGCGGTGCCTCACGTCCTGAGCTGTTGCCAGGTGAGGTGAGGTGTTCACCCGCAAATTCACGGGTAAGCATACTTTTATCTTATTGTACACGTTAAGGTACTCAACTTTGGGCACTGACCCAGACGTTAGGCATATCACTCAGTACAAGCCCTTTTTAATATCTGTCTCCACTCATCATGATTGTAAGTCACATTGTTCTTTTCCTTCACAGGTGACACCAACACTATTGTGAAATCTTCGCAATCGAGACCACAGGTTTCCGTAGATTGCATTTATTCCAACCGTATTAGTGTCACTTATATTTCACTTTTTTGCTGTAGCATTTACTATCTAGGTCCTGAGGAAGGCCAGGATCAGAAATTGATCATCATGGCTGAAACATGTAGACCTTCTTTTCATATAAGTGCAGCTAATGTTTCTTAAACTGCACATGCACTGTTTTTTAACCTTGACACCAAGAGTTAGCTAATAAACTCTTTTTTCTCTTGGCAGTTAATTTTAGATCACTCTTCCCATCACTATTCTTTGCACCGCAACCATCACCCGAAATACTTCCAAAGCTTTGCATCAAGTGGATTTTAGAAGATAAACTGATCAATAAAACATCCCTGAGCTCCTCCCTCACAGTGAGGGGGTTGTAGCCCTTGGTTGCACTAGGAATTGCAACCAAGAGGAGATCCCAGATGATGAAGCATGCCACCTCGGTGGGTGATGGGATTTCGTCCTCTTAAAAGGACTCCCCCCCCATGTTTGAGTAGGAGTCTTGTGCTTGTACTGCTTGTGCCTTAGAGCTGTTCTAAGCTCGGCAGACCCGCTGATTACTTGTTTGATATATTATTGGTTGTGGGGAATCTATCCGCGCCAGTCTTTAAATCTTTCCCTTAGACCCTCCACCCACGGTTTTGTATTGTTTGTTTAGACCTGGGAATGCACCAAAAAGATACACCTTCCCAGGAGAGGCGTAACGAGGAGAAATACCTTTATTTCTCCTATTTACTTCCTCTTTCTATGTGTGCTGCATTCTGCAGCACACATAGAAAGAGGAATATGCCTCTCATGATTGTTTTTGTGAAGGAAGGTGTCCATTCTTGCACAAAAACAAGCCTGCATGTAATGCAGGCACCCTTGCATCAAGGTGCAAAGGTGCCTGCTTAGGCGCTAGGCTGCCAAAAGGCCCCCAGCGCAGGGGAAAAGGCAGAAATGTGCCACATTGCCTTAAATTCAGTGCAATCCTGCCCTCTCCCTGTCACACAGCACAGCATGGGGACTTGACACTATTGAACATGATATTCAGGAGCCATGCCAAATAAAAGAGTGCCCTTAGATTTGCTCAGCAGATGCAATAAATGGTGGAACTGACCAAAGCTGTGAACTCTGGTAGTATGAGAATCTGTAGAAAGCAATCATTTTAGCTTCTTTTTTTCCCAGCATTGGCAAAGCCAATAAGTCAGGCTTTAATGAGAAACACAGTATGTGTTCGTGCAGCACATGTAAAAAAACGTGTGAATTCCCATGTTTAAATGTGTGTACACATTAAAACTAGACCTGTTGGTTTTACCAATGCTTGTTCTTATTTAGTTGTATTTTTTGGTCTCACCTAAAACAGTGCATGCACTGTCTGTTGTCAGACATATTGTTAGATTACAGTGGGTTTACGGCCCACCCATTGCTTACCATTTGTTGACTATTGTACCTCTCATTTGCTTGCTTCTTATTCGTCAGTTTCAGTGGGCTTTCTTTCCTCTTCTGGTGTTAGTCCCTCCCCTGTAGCATGGACCCATTACCTGCGTCTTTCCACAGCTCCCTTTTCATGCACTACTTTTTACTTTTTGGTTAAGCACACTATGAAAGTGCATGTGTTTTATAGCTGTCTCCTTCGTGTACTTTGTGCTCCTCTTTCAGGCACATGTTTTTCCCCCATCTTCTGATGTCCATTTGCTTCCTCATCCCTGCCCACCCTCTGTTGTCCTTGTGCTCCTCAATACCAGCACACACACCCTCCGTTGTCTCTGCACTTCTCCTCACGCCCGCCTTCCATTGTCCATGTGCTTTCCTGCCCACTGAGCCAACCCTCCCATGCTGTACACCAGCCACACTGCAGTTCAGTATGGCTAAAAATCATTGCCAAATTAAATAGGCCACATAGGGGTCACCTATTGGCCTTGCAAAGGCTTGTTTAACCAGGATTCTGCTGTGTAGCTGCAATGCCTCGATATGAACAGCAGGTAGCAGAGTAGGTTAATAAATTAGCTACTTGTGGATCAACGTAAAAAGCACAATCCCCTCTGCTCCTTAGATTTCTAAAAAGAATTTAGGAAACATGCCAAGAGTAACATTTCTCTGAGAAAAATATGAGCCATATTTCAATATCTCAACAATAGATGTATCATCTCACGGAGTTCTTTCCTAAGTGTAGGTGTGTCTCGGCGAGTCCAAACAACACAATATCCAAGAATAATATCTTGTTCTGTCCTTAACACTACACCATCACAAGAGAACCCAGGCACTGGAATTAACACAAATTATTGCGAGCAAAAGAGCAACTTCTTCTTTCATAGTTGTATTTAATTTGTGTCAAGGAGAAAGCAGCAGCAGTATTTTAACAGTTGCATATACATTTCCAATTTTAACCAACCAGGCAGTCCCTTGTGTCAGCTCCCCCTGCGGCAATTCTCCTGTCCAGTTGCCTGCAGTACGCTACCCTCTGCTGACTGTCTACCCGCTGTCCTCTGCTTGTGCCTCCTCTGCTTGTTTCTTGCTCTGTTTTGCCTTTTCTGCTCATTTTTCCTGCCCTCTGTTTTGCCTTTTCGGCTCATTTTTCCGCCCTCTGTTTTGCCCTCTTCTGTTTTGCCTTTTCTTCTAGTTTTTTTGCCCTCTGCTTTGCCTTTTTTTGCCCTCCGTTTTGACTTTTCTGCTCATTTTTCTTCCCTCTGCTTTGCCTTCTTCTGCTCTGTTTTGCCTTTCTGCTCTCTTTTCTGCCCTCTTTTTGGCCATTTCTGCCTGTTTTTCTGCCCTCTGTTTTGTCATTTCCGCTTGCTCGTTTTTCTGCCATCTATTATACTTTTTCTGCTCGTTTCTTCCCTTGACCTTGACATTGCAACCCAGCACCCAGATACCCCCAGGGGTGACAGTGCCACACTCTACAAAAGCTGATTGATTGATTGATGTTTTCACCAAGAACGTCATCTGAACGTGCGAGCGAGTTCTGCAGGGATCTGCATGCCTGCTGCAGGCCATAGATTAAAATCGAGGCCAGGGCCGACAAGCCGACATTCTTCCTAGCATTGTCGGACTGGGAACACAAACCAGCCCTGGCAATTCTGCTGGATTGGCCCCGGGGACATGGAGGGGAGGAGGGTTCGGGGGTGGTTCTAGTGAGAAGCAGCACTGCTGCCGCTTTAGCACCACTGCCGCTTTTGTTAGAGGGGGCCGATATTGCAGCACTGCTTCAAAACCGGGCTCCCATTAACAAAACTGGCCCCCACTGCTGGAAAACCGGCCCCCACCTTTCCTGCCCATCCAGGAAAATGCTCGGTGCCCGCTACGGCCAGTCCGGCCCTGCTTCCAAGGCTAACACAATGATTACCGCTGAGATGAGCAATAATAACACGCCCTGTTATCTGCGCTTGTAAGAAGTTCTAAACAAAGGGAAACAGTTTTAAAGGCAAACTGTGCTACAAAGTGATTTGCACAGGACTTTCGCTGTCTTACAAACGACAAAGTCTTAGGGCATGCCTGCCCCAGCCATTGGAGCACGTTTCCATCTCTCACAGACCACTCCAAGACAAGGCTTTGCTCTCCCTGTCAAGCAGTAAGCTGCTTTTCTCCTGAATCCTTGGTGTGCGCAGAGAAGGGCTTGGGGCCAGTCCCATCCTTTCACCTCAGATCCCATCCAAAACCGACAAAAATAGCTTCATTGCGCCTGCCAAAAACAACGTTGCGTGGGCCGAAGAAACCACAAGCCAAAAAAGCGAGACAGTTGTCCCTGTTTGTGCCTGGAATCTGTGCTTATTTCCAGGTTGCAGCGTGGGTCGGACCTGTGCCTGAGAATGACATTCATTGACTCTCCTTCAACCCTCAGACAGGGGCGTAACGCGAGGGGGGGGGGCCCTCACCTACACCTCGTCTGCTCTCAGGCATCCGTGCTTTTAAGGCTCCCTACAGCTGGCAGGACCAAGTGCACCATTTGCTTTGGACAATCCCCTGTCTTCGTCTCTGAAGCAGAGTATACCGGAAGTCGAAAAGCACCTTGCTTCCGGCTAGGGGTAAGCAAACAATGGCTCTCTTTCCTTAATAGTGTGTGGCCTGTGCCCGGGCCTACACAAGAATTCGAGGAATGGTTACGTTTTGTTAGGGTTTTCAGATTTCCACCATCACTGGTTATACCGTGTTCCCAATTTTTGACCTTTACTTAACAACCTTGCATTCTGGGAGTTCTAGTTTTAGCTTACTTAAATCGAACTGTTGGACTACTATGCTAAATTATAATTGTTCTAAAAGAAAAGTGTGGGCAGCAAACATGGCGTCCCTTCTGACATAGAGTAATTGTGAGACTTCATTCAATACATAATTTCCACATGCTTTTTTTTTTGCAAATATATTTATTGATTTTTAAATATATGATCAACCAACAACACACAAAACAATTGCAGTGACACCTACCCCCAGCCAAAATCTACCCCTCACCATGACAGGAAAAATGTAGTACACCAAATATCACAATAAAGTCTTTCCTAAGGGACACGAAGCAGAGGCTGATCTGCTCGATTACCAAGCAGTCCAACCCCGTCGCTATCTCCCACAACCATCGTCCGGTGAAGAGCCTTCACCCCAACCGGCGGTCACTCCTGCTCATTCGCCTACAGTCCAGTCCTCCCACACCTTCTCTAATTTCCTTTGACAGCCCCGCCCCTCATAGACCAATTTTTCCAGACTACAGCAGATATCCATCTCCCAGGCCCAGTCCTGCAATCGTGGGCTCACCGCACTTCCCCTATTTCCGTGTAATCTCTCGTTTTGCCAGGAGAAACCCCAGATTCCCCAGGGTCTTCTGATATGAGGTGTGATCTGAAGTCTCCATATCCCTAATATGGTCAACTGAGCTAGAAATGTGATTGGTTCCCTGATTGCCACCTCTATTCGAACTTTTACGCCCACCCAAAAAAAGATGGATTTCAGGGCACTCCCATATGGTATGCAGGAAGGACCCCCGCTGACCACAGGCACACATGCATACATCACTCACTGCCCTACTAATCTTATGTAGGAGTACCTTTGTATAGTATATTCTATGAAGGATTTTAAATTGAATTAAACGAAATTGCGCCTGCATGGTCACCTCTTGCAGATGCTGGAGTGCCTCCTGCCACTCATCATCCTCCAAACTGCCCATATCCTCCTGCCATCTCATTTGCAACTGCGTTAGTTTTCCCTCTGTTATTCAGGAAGGTCTTATAGGTTAGTGAGATTGCTTTAGTCATCATATGATCATCTAAAAGTCGTCCATCCTGTGTCCTCATCAGGTGCGATCCTTCCCCTCAGGGCATGTCTCAATTTGTAGTATTTAGGAAATTGGGAGGGTACCATATCATATTCCTCTCTAAGATGTGTGAACGGCACCATGCTGTTCGCATCCCATCCTCTAAAACACTGCAGGGCCGGCACTGCTCCGAGTTTTGTGCCCACCCATAATGGGGTTTTGGGGATCAATCTTGTCCCCCAACCCATGTCTTTCAAAAGAGTGTGCCATTTCCTGCACACCGTCTTGGTCACTTCTGAGGCGCTGGGGTCAATCCTGCCACCATAGAGAACATGAAGATATCCCTTCTCTCCTAAGGTGTCTCGGTCATGCCGATAGGCCAGATCCTCCAATGCTGCGATTGCCCACTCATTCACAAATCTGACCTGAGCGGCTTCATAATATTTGCAAATATCTGGTAAATCAATCCCGCCATCACCTTTGGAGGGTGCGTAGCGCCACAGGCTGTGGGCCATCCAGTAATTTCCACATGCTTGGATTGCAATACAAAATTAATCCCAATGCTTTAGGGAATACAGACATCTAATTTTTTTTTTCTTTTTGAAAGTCTTTTTTATTAAACATAAACAGGCTTCAGTTCAATATCCATATACAAGTAGCATTTAAGGAGAGATAGCCGAGACAAGGTCACAGTTCTTAAAATGCATCCCATCGGTGATCCCCCCCATGAAACATCCACCCTCCCCCACCGCAAACCCTAGAATCCTGTCTCCCACATCAACCCATATCAGTTCACAGGGCTCACATCAAAGTTCTCTATATTCGGCCCATGCACTCCAGATTTTCTCCCCTTTACGAGGGCAGCCCCGGCTCTGGTAGATAACCCGCTCCACCCCACACCACTCCAGGTCTCTTTTCCAGGCTGTCAGAGTAGGGGCTGTCTCTGCTCCCCATGCTCGGGCAATGTTTCTCTTGGCTACCCCACCCACAAGGGCCAGCCAGGTCTTGGCCCACTGCGGCCACGTCGTTTCTCCAGTCACCCCCAGGATAAGCCACCTTGGGTCAAGCGGGACACTCTCGCCCACTACCTGTGCCATCACACGTGTTATACCAGTCCAGTACGATTGTATCTGTGGGCATGACCAGAGTATGTGGAAGAAGGACCCTACCTCACCACATCCCCGTACGCATTCGTCAGTCTCACAGGTGCCCATCCGAACGTACACTATTCGGGATGCATACGATCTATGGAGGATACGGAGCTGAATCAGCCGAAACCGTGCTCTTATGGCTATTTCGCGGGGTGTCTGCAATGCTTCAGCCCAGTCAACGTCCTCCAAGAGGCCTACATCCGACTCCCAAGCCTCCCTCAGCGAGCCCAAACAATCTGGGGTGTTGTTGATCAATTTCCGATAGGTCAGAGAGATGGCCTTATCAATCATATGGTCTAAGAGCAGGCGGTCCTGGAGTGGCGAGTATTCTGGAATCGGGGACCCCTCTTGCAGATGACAATGAAGCGCATGACGCAGCTGTCGATAGCGCAGAAATTCCCCCCTACCCATTTGGAACTGTCCCTGCAGTGTGTCGAAGTCAAGCATCTTCCCATTCTTCCAGACATCCCCCAAGTGGTCAATACCTATAAGACTCCACTTCCGGAAGCCAGCGAGCCTCGTCACCTCACCCAATCTGCCACCCTCCCAGAGAGGAGTTTGTGCAGTAAGTTTGTCTGCCCACCCGGTCATTTTGGTTGCTTTGTGCCAGACATCAATAACCGTTCGGGTATGTACCGGGAGGAGCGGGCTACCTTTCCCCTTCCGGTATAGTTCGGCGAGGTAGCTACTATTTCCAAAGGCCAAACGATCTACCCTGTATGCCGGTTCCTCTAATGGGGAAAAAGCCCATCCATTAACGTTGATGAGCTGAGACGCCCAGTAGCATTACCTGATATCAGGAACAGCGAGGCCCCCGTCGTACACACCTTTCATTAGCTTCTTTAGAGTCCGAGCAATAGACGCTGCTCGGACTCAATGGATCGGAAAATTGACTCCGGAATCTGGTACGGGGTATTCTGAACCGCGTATAATAGGCGAGGGAGGGCCATCATTTTAAAGAGGACCGCTCTACCCATCAAGGAGACTGGAAGCCGTCTCCAATGCGCAACGTCCTCCTTCAAGCGCAGCAATTGCGCCTGTACATTAAGCCGCATAAAGTCTTCCTCGCTCCTGGTGATCCAGAGACCAAAGTATTTAAACATGTCTCTTGGGACCAACTCAGAGCAGGCCGACGTCAAGGGTGGAAACACTCCCGCCAGAGAGAACACCAGGGACTTATCCAAGTTAACGCAATACCCTGAATAGGTGCTAAAGGACTGTATTATATGGATGAGGCGATGGAACGTTTGTCTTGGGTTGTGGGCATACAGCAGGATGTCGTCTGCATATAAAGAAATGCGTTCTTCCCAGCCTCCCCCTAGGTCTATACCCCTCACTACTGGTTCTCCCCGAATCCACACAGCCAATGGTTCCAGTGCCAGGGCAAACAGCATCGGTGATAGAGGACACCCCTGCCGATTGCCCTGGTGAAGTATGAAGGATCTAGAGATATTGCCATTAACACTAACTCGTGCCATCGGGTCAGTGTACAAGAGTCGTATCCATTGCTGAATATTGGGACGAGACCAATCTTCTCAAGGACCGCGAAGAGGTATGCCCATTCGATACTGTCAAACTCCATCTTCGCGTCCAATGAAAGAAGCGCAGCTGGTATGTCCGTGCGCTTCTCGGTCATCTGCATCACTCCATATAGGTGACGCAGATTGAGCCTAGTGCTCTTGTGGTCATGAATCCGGACTGATCCGGATGTATTAGGGATTGAATGACTGCGCCTAATCGAGTAGCTATAACTTTAGCTAAGACTTTGGCCTCGAAGTTCAAAAGGGAGATGGGCCTGTAGGAACTGCAGAGATCCTGGGGTTTCCCTTTTTTTGGAATGACCACTATGGGGGCCATGCGCAGGTCTGCCGGGAGCACACCTTCGTCTCTTGCTCCCTGAAACATAGCGTGCATGCGCGGGGCAAGTTTACTCGCCACACATTTGAACATTTCCGCCGGGAAGCCGTTGGGGCCCGGCGCCTTACCGGATTGCAAATCGCGCATGGCATTTTCCACTTCCTCCACCGTCATGTCGGTGTCTAGCATTTCTCTGTCGTCGTCCCCAAGCGCCCGCATATGCAAGTCTTTAAAAAATTCTGCGGATTCTCCCTCCTCTCGCATGGTCTGCGATTGATAGACATTTTCGTAGTAATCGGCAAACACCTCCGCCAAGTCGGCTCCAGTGCCGCTGCGCACACCCTCTCCGGTTCTAAGTTCAGAGACCCAGTTTCGACTTCTATCCCGCCGTTCAAGCCACGCGATAAACTTGTTGGCCTTGTCCCCCAGATCACAAACCTTCCTCTGCGTTGTCAGCGCGTGTGCGCGAGCAGCGTTCTCCTCCAGGTCTTTTAATTCTTTCTGTTTTAGTTTGAGTTCGTGCGAGCGTTGAGCAGTTCTCGCAGGGCTCGAATCTAGTGTTCGTTCCAGAGTTAGGATCTCCTGCTCAAGGGCCTCGCATTGTGCTCGCTTTTCTTTGCGTCTGGCGCCACTGGTCGCCTGGACAAAGTCCTTAGCCACAACCTTGTATGCCTCCCAGAGTGTACAGTCAGACCGTACCGAGCCAGCGTTCTCCGCAAAGTATTGGTCTGTGCATTCTTCAGACTGTTCCTGAAAGTCCTGATCCCTAAAGAGGGTAGGATCCACTCTCGGCGGGAGCGAACGCCCCCGCCGCGGCCCGCACATCTGAACCTCCACCGGCGAATGGTCAGAGATGCCGCGCGCCCTGTGGCATCCTCCCTGGAAGAGTCCCACCGATGGTGAAAGTGTGAAAATGTAATCAATGCGTGAGCTACTCCTGTGCGCCGCAGATATATGTGTGTATTGTCTCAGGTCGGGGTTGTGACACCGCCAGAGGTCCGTCAGACCCAGTACATGCGCAAACGTGAACAGCGGCCGAGAGTCCCTAGCCCCGGAAGAGTGTGTCTCCCTGTCAACATCCGCAGACATAGTATCATTCAAGTCCCCTCCCAGGATCAAGGTCCCCTGTGGCAAGTCGAGGAGCAGACTACTATGCTCGGGAAATGTAGTGTCATGTAACCTCGGAGGGATATAAACCGAGCAAACATTGAGTGTCTGTCCCTCCCACATCCCCGAGAGGGCTGCATAGCGACCCAGCTGGTCGTACCACGTCCGTTTGATAATGAGGGGAAGTGAATTCTTAGTGAGTATAGCAACGCCCCTGGAGCCAGTCGTAAATCCGGCATGTGCCCTTAGTGTGAAGCCATAGCGATTCAGCACCAGATAGTGGGTGCCCTTGAGGTGGGTCTCCTGGAGGAGTACCAAATCTGGGGAGTGTTGACGCAGGAACTGGAGCACCATGTTGCGCTTTATCTTATTGCCCAGGCCATTTACGTTCCAGGAGAGAATTGTTAAGTTACTCATATGTCATGTCGCCATGCCGGGTATCCTACGTGTTCCCTCCCTCCCCTCCACCCCCCCTCCGCGACCCAATCCCCTTCCTTACGAATAATCAGAATGAGCATAGAAACACAAATCATAACCCCGTTAGAGCGCAGCAATTGTTCTGAAGCAACTACAACCCAAAAAAACAACAAAAAACAACACAAAAACCCCAGTAACAGTCCCCCCCACCCTGCAACGCTGCCTTGTAGGTCTAGAACTGCCCACATCCCCAACAGCAGAGCGCCTGTCGTCCCAAAAACTAGATGACAAATGTAGGGTTGCCCAGCAGCATCCTCCCTCCGAGCCTGCAACTCAGCCCTGCCACCATTGAGGATTTATTACTAAATTCGGAAGTCCATAGTCCACCCGGCCCTAGGCCAGTCCGTTGTGTTAATCATCAGAGAGGAGCACATTATGACAACAAAAAGAAAAAACCCCATACCTTGAGTAATGGCAATAAGATAACAACAGACCAGTAAAGTGTATGAAGTCTTTCATTTCCCAGCATGCGCTGCGTCACTGGCGGGGCTTACAGACCGGGAGCTTCTGAATCTTGACACGGAGCGAATCCTCTCTCCACGCCAGTTCGAGGATTCCAAGGATCGTTGGCCGGTGGTCCTCCAGTCCGTCTCTTCTCGCCGGCGATTCACCCGGGAAGGGCCCTCATCCAGCCACTGCTGGGCCTCCTCAGGTGTCATGAAGAACCAGGATTTGTCGCCATCCACAACCTTAAGCTTGGCGTGAAAAAACATCATGTACTTAAGTTCCTTGTCTCGAAGAGCACGTTTCACACCTTCAAAGGAACGTCTCTCTCGCTGCACCTTCAAGGTGAAGTCCGGGAAGAATCGGATCGTCGCATTCTCATAGGGGAGATCACCTCTGACCCTGGCCGTTTGCAAAATTGCATCGCGATCCCGAAAATTCAGAATGCGCGCAATGATGGTTCGAGGGGGTGCCCCAGGTTTCGGTTTGGGAATCGGGGCTCTGTGTGCCCTTTCCACGGAGAAACAGACATCTAATTTAAGCGCGGGGGCAATATATATTCATAGGTTCCCAAAGAAAATGGTATTCACCCAAAATTATTGACAAATCTTTTCTACCACTCAGACTCAGAGCAAACTAGTTTATTGCCCTGATTCTGAGTGTGCTGGAGGAGTAGATGGTATTTATTGCACCTGACAAACTCTGACACTGTGGGGTTTGGAATTCATCAGATGTGATAAATAGCACATATTTTCTGTTTTTGGGGAACAAAGTGCAGTTACGTAAATATTCTATTGTTTCCCCCTGTTAAATTCCAGTAGGTTCTAGCTGCCAAAATGTAATGTAGGGTGAGGTATTTAACACACCCAGTAATTTCCAGGTGTGGTAGATATCAGCCAATTCAGAATTCTGCACAGGGGTTTGCGCAGGAGTCCGAAGACAATGGTCACTCATAATCAGGGTCTAAGTGTTTAAATGGTGCAGTTTGCACAACACAAACCTTCAGATACAGATTTCATGTAATAAAACATGTGCCTCTTTAGGTTTTGCCTAAGACAGCGTACGCACTATCGTTGTGAGATCTTTTGTTTCCAACAGTGGGCTCAGAGATCGACCATTAATTAGAATTGGTTGGCTTCATTGCCACTCTCTTTGGCTTGCTTTTTATTGGTCAGCTGCAGAAGGCTTCCTTCATCTTCCTGTGTTTGCCCCTCCACTGGTGCATGGATTCATTACTTGTGTCCTTCCATTACTCATTTTTTAGGTGCTCTTTTTTATTTATTTAAGCACTCTACAAGAGCGCGTATTTATCAGCTGTCACGCTCCCGAATCTCCTTCCTCCGTGTTGCCTCCCGCTGTCTCTCTGTGTTACCTGCCTCCCCCATCCGTCCATGATGCCTCCTGTCCAGCTCCCTGTTGCCTTCCACCCCTAAATGCAAAAAAAAGCACTGGGTGCGTCATAGTGGTTGTCTGTGTTGCGCACTCACACACCATCCTTCCCTCAATGTTGCCTTCTACCCCACCCTCCCTCATGCCCTGCAAGCAATAAAAAAAGTGCTATTAAGTGGCTAGCACTGGGCATATCATAGCGTATTTTTTTTTTACTTTCAGCCATGATGCACAGCAGCCATACTGCTGTACAAAATGGCTCGAACAATTCAATAGCGCTGGTAGGCGAAACCTATTAGCTTGCCAATGCTTGTTTATTCTTTGGTCTGAACTTTGTCCTTTAAAGTCAATGTGAGCTTATTCTCTGAGCACCGGCTGGATTTGTGAGTAGCACCTCTTTCTCCAGCTAAGTGCAAGCCCAGAGCACTAGTGTGTCAGTTAAATAATATTTTATTGCTTACTACAGATCTTATATTTTGATTTTCTTACTATCTTTTTACTGATGACATTTGAATAATGTACATCTTACATATTGTTTTTATACATTTTGATTTTTCATGCAGCGCTTGGTGTTACTTTTGACCCTTTGAGCTAGGAAGAACACTTCACAAGCCACAAATGTATGGGGCACTGTGTATGTCCATGCGCCTTATAGGAAAAGGACCCCTTCTTTATACTTCCGACGAATGCAAATAAAGGACTCGTAGCCTGTGTAACTTGGTTTGATGCATTATGACCATACCTCTGCTTTGAAAACAGCAGCCCCTCAGATATCTATGTATTGACAATATTTTTTAGTATATATGTTTTTCATTATTCTTTCAGCACTTGTAAAGGCATGATATTCATGCTGGTTACAATGAGCTGTTTCTGTTCTGGAGGTCACATGGTTGATTTGTGAGTCAATATTTGCTCAGTTTCATCATTCTGACTACAGTACATTGAATACAATTGTGTTGGATAATAGTGGCATGCGTCAAGAGGCAGTTCAGTGTGTGGTGCACTCTATACTGATAGGCACTACTATTATTATTGAGGTTACTTCTTACACTGATTCTCTCGCCCAAATATTACCCAATTATCCCAGGCAACCTACTATTCAGACTCTGAAAACCAATGCCTCGTAGGTGGGTATAGACCAGGAACTCTGGAATTATGAGGCTTGGGAGAATCAAATTATGTGGTAAGAAAAGGCAAGTTATGTGGTATGCGTGGCACATTTTGTGATAGGATTACCTCCTTATTTTGTAATTTTATACATGTTAACACTATCTGGGCAATGGTTTCACTTCATTAATACCACTCTGACTCCCAGATACCTTGGAACGAGTGTTCACATGGAACTCATTTCTAGAAAAGTTTTTTAGTTACACAGATGTTTCTGTGTAGAGAAAATCTTTATGTCAGCATATTTGATTCAATCAGCAATGATCTTTAGTAAGGAATAGTGAAAAATATTGAAGCACTGCGGTTCAGCATGTTTTCATGTTTTATTGAAAAAAGCTTTTGGTATTTAAACGAAAAAAATGTTAACAGACAATTTGTGAAGGTTTCACAAAACAAAGAAGGAAAGAATGAATAGACCCCCAGGTGTAAAGACAAAGCAAAACCGAAATAAAGAAAAAAAGAGTGAGGGAAAATGTGAACATCCAACGTAAATTGGTTGCTCTATATCAAAAAACATCAGTTTATATTCAGTACAATCAAGGACACAGGGAATTAATCATTGTATCACGGTTAAGAAAACCAGTCTGGGGGGCGTGGCCAGCAACCAACCAAGATGGCCGCACTGTGAGAAGGCTCCATCGAGCACCCGATCAAACCCCCAATAATATCCGGTAAAATATCCGCTGCAGCACACTACACTGCAACCGGAATATCCAGGCATCACGTAGAGCAGCCCTTCGAAATTTGAAAGCACTGATTTCGTGCAGAAATTCGCGATCGACGGATGCGGCCTGGACCGGGAGAGGGCCACAGCGACTGCGTGATAGGCGAACGCCTAAGGAGTGACGTGATCCTGCTCCCCTGCGCCATCGTAGAGAAGGAAAGTGAAGGCTCGCCGCTGAAACACCCGAAAGCGTAGAGGAGGCACGGCCGCGCTGACCGAGAGGACTGGTGAGCGGAGCGCGCCGGAGGTATTATCGGACAGTATTGAAGACCGGGGGCTTCTGGCGACCGACACGCCTACTGACTGGTCCCGAGCAGAGGACACATGGGAAGCGGAGCCCCGCCGGTGAGTGCCGACCAAAGTGACTTGTTCTGCCTCGGTGTTGGGGAGGCATCGACGGGGGTGTTGCGGTGCGCCGGCCACGGCCCGCTGCAGCCACGACCGATGAAAGACTATAATATCGAGCTCGCAGGTGGGCGGTCGCAAAGTCACCGGTGAGGTGCGGGGGAGCTGCGAGACCAAAATTGGCCTGGTTGCTGCAGACATGGATCTTGAGCCTAGGAGCTGCCAGCTAGATAAGCCTGCACACAAACAATATTGAATCTCCCATGAAGAAAACAAAAGAGCAGGACTGATGATAAGGTGGGAGACAGAGAATTAAAAGTGCAGTCTCTACGCGGGCCCGGGACATCAGAGGCAGTAACCTACTCAGTACTGAAAGACCAGCACTTCCGCAGCTGCCCAAGAACAGTGTGACAGATTGGTGAAGAGCCAGAAGCACGAGAGACAGACTCCGGTGGCGGCGACACAGTGGCAGAGGGACCTCCGGGGTGGTTGGCTTTTGCGTTTAAAACAGTGGCACAATGGAAGTAAGACAAGTGGCCAGAGGGAGACGAGGGAGACGTCCCCAATCCACCCGAAGGGAAGGTAGACAATGGCAGCCCATTAAGGTGCAAAGATGTCCCATCAAACAAAACTGGATAAGTTTACCCACCCCAAAACAGACACCCAGGTAGTAGAAGGGGAGGAGCAATGCCGGAAGTCAGGACCGGGAGAAGGCGGCCCCACACTGCAGGACTTAATGGTTGCCATCCAGGGAATTCGCTCAATGCTCGAAACCAAGATCCACACTGTGGCCTCGGAGGTTTCGCTGATGCACGCTGACCTTTGAAATCTGGGACCCTGAGTAAAAGCCACGGAAGACTCTATAAACACATTCAATACGACTACTAAAGAGCTCAAGACGCATGTGAAACAGCTTCAGGCCACAGCGACTGCTCTTGAAGTGCGATTGGAGGATTATGAGGGGCGCACACGCAGAAACAATGTCCGTATTTTGGGAGTGCCGGAGAAAGGAGAGGGCCCGTCAACTGATTTGTTTGTGGAGGAACTTATAACAAAACATTTACAGCCCGACACCTCTCCAACTATTTTTCTGTGGAGCGTGCCCATCGAGTACTGGGGGGTCCGCCGTGACAGGCGCGCGCCTCCCCGGCCCATACTGGCGAGGATTTTTAATTTTAGGGATCGAGATACCATATTGCAGACCGCCCACTCTGCACCTCCATTGCGCTACGAAAATGCTATGATAACCTTCTTCCCGGATTTTACAGTCAAGGTTCAGAACCTAAGGCGTTCATTTCTGGAAGTAAAAAAACGGCTGCGTGAGAGAGAACTGAAATATGGAATGCTCTTTCCCACCAAGCTCCGAGTGGTGGCGGAGGGAAAAACGTGGTTCTTCGACTCTCCCGAGGAGGTGTGGGACTAGCTGGATGGCTGGAGAAAACTGGGGGACAACAGGAACCCCTCCCGCCAACGAAGGGGAGAGAAGCAATGGCGCCAGCTGGGACGACACCGAAACAAAGAGACAGAGATAGCTGACAAAAGAACTACCAAAGGCCAACACCCGCCCAATGTGCAGATCCCACAGGTGGGCACAGATCGAGACTGAGATGCTTGTATACGCCACCATCATGGAAAGACTCAAACGACGCCCAAAACTGTATGTGACCTTACCACATGGGGAATAATATTTTAGATTGAAGCAACGAGAGATCCCGGAACCGTTGAGAGAACTGCACTAGAGGCGGCTTGAGATCAAATTAATCGTAACTATATTAATATGCTGTGGGGACACTCATTACTTGTT
Source organism: Calotriton arnoldi (assembly GCA_963921515.1). NCBI lineage: Eukaryota > Metazoa > Chordata > Amphibia > Caudata > Salamandridae > Calotriton > Calotriton arnoldi. The sequence continues at coordinate 1,968,640 of CAWUFW010002012.1, forward strand.
GGGGGGCTCTGATGCATGGGAGGGTGATTGGCCACGCTCCCCGTTACTGAGAAATGGGGTACATGGACTACAGGCACTCTGCAAAGTTGGGGGGGGTGGGCAGTTTCGCGTCCACATTGCAGGGAAGCAGGGAGGGAGGAGGTGGGGGACAGTTTTGTTCTTGGGAAGTTCCAGTTCAGTAGATACACTACACAGATAGTCAAGACAATACAACAGGCCGCACATTACAACCACTCAAGAGACACGATACAAGACACTACACTGTCTTGCGAGTCTTCTACTTTGCGAGTCTTCTACTGACCGCTCCCCTCGAGTCACTACAGGGCAGATTATCGAAGCCTGTGGGGCGGACAGGACTCCGACCATATCTCCACATAATCCATATGCAAGATAACGTAAATAAAGGAATATCCCCCAGTCAACTGGTGATCCTCTCTTGGAATGTAAATGGATTAGGGTACAAAATTAAAAGGGGAGTGGTATTTCAATCTATTAAGAGACGAGCACCTGATATCGTCCTGCTGCAAGAAACTCATATACAGGGTACGTCCTATTGCGCACTCAACAGATGGGGCTATTAACTGGCGGAACACACGGGTTATACCAGAGATTTAAGAGGGGTGGGCGTCTTACTACGCAAGTCCCTTCCATTTACGGTTCGGGTGGTGACACCTGACCCACTCTGGAGTTTTTCTGACACTGTCGGGGAGCTGGGACGGTAGACTATTACATATTGTCTCGCTATATGTCGCCTCGCGGCTCCACTCCTCTGCGCTGGCTGACTTGGGTGCCCATCTAGTGAAGTTATCACAGGGTGAATTACTGATTGGGGAGGCTGCAATGCAGCCCTAAATGGAGAAATAGATCGTTGGCTGGCCAGGCAAAAAGACAGTGCAGGTAAAGCGCTAGCCGAGTTCCTATCAGCAATCGGCCTTATAGATGTGTGGCGTGTACGCAATCCCTCTGCCCGACAATATACCTTCCATTCAGGTGTACATGGAAGTATGTCCCGAATAGATTATGTGTTCGGGTTGGCAGACCAGCTGTCACAATTTCAAGAGACAACCCTCCTTCCAAGGGGTATTTCTGATCACTCTCCAATCACCGTGACCTACGGAGGCACACCCCCAACTCGGAGACCTCACATATAATTTAATCCATGGTATCTCAAAATTCCAAATATTAGGGAAGACTTATTGAAAATATCAATTAATTATTTTGAATAAAACAAGGGGTCAGTGGACTCACATCAAATCCTATGGGAGGCCTTTAAGGCTGTTATTAGAGGTAAGGGCATCTTCCTGGTTCCCGCACACAAGAGGGAAACGGCAAAGCAGCTCACGGAAATAGAAGAGATTACGCAGATTGAATAAGAACTGCTGCGTTCGGATACCCCAGAAGCGCAACATAAGCTACAGATTAAGCAGAAGGAGTATAGGGACATAGCCGAGGAACAAGCCAAAGCGTATTCTCGGGCAGCCTTGCACCGACTCTACGAAGTAGGTGATAGAACGAGTAAATTACTGGTGTGGCTAGACAGGTGGGAACAGGCCTCGAGGTGGGTCTTTGAGGTCACTTCAGACGTGGGGGAGCAGATCAGAGACAGGCAGGGAATTGCAGATACCTTCGCAGCCTATTACCGACAACTGTATACGTCATCAACTCAAATCACCCAAGTTTAGGGGAAGGAACTCCTGGCCACTCTCAATATACCCACCCACGATAAGCCAGATAGAGGCAGTCTAGAGCTGGAGCTGACAGAAAGCGAAGTAATACAGGCGATTCAGGCACTGAAAGCAATGCAATGGGCCCCAATGGCCTTCCGATCGAGCTATACAAGGTGACAGCCTCCACAACTGCACCGTATTTATTGATAATGTTTCAGGAAAGTGTCCTAGTGGGGAACCTACCCGAGAACCAGAGACTTGCCAATATTGTTGTGATCCATAAAGAGGGGAAGCCTCCAGACGACTGCGCGTCGTACAGACCGATCTCTCTGCTTAACGCAGAGGTAAAGGTTCTCGCCAAGATCCTGGCGACGTGCCTGGCCCTATTGATGCATAAATTGGTTGAAGCAGTGTTTTGCGGAAAGGCAATATGCAAAGTGGGCCACTTCTTATTAGCGTACCCGGGCCAATTTCTAATCCCAATCCAACCCTGGTGTACAGTAACACATCTGGCCAGATTCATAAAAGGTATTTAATCGGGAAAACGTGCCTTTTGAAACTGCACATGAACAAATTCTGTGCGCCCTAACACTTGCCCGCAAGCATCTGACCACATGTGAAGTTTGCGCTCGGGTATCTGCCATGAGGAAGCCAGGCATTGGGTATCTGCCATGAGGAAGCCAGGCGCTGGTTCAGAATATCTAATTCTGGGAGGCATGCGCTGACATTCGCACCTGCTGCCACGCCTCCTCCCCGTCCTGTAAAGGCGTACGGCTTCAGCAGCGGATATCACAATGCAGGCAGAGTTAGAAATCTATTCAGTCTGAGGAGCAGTCCCCTCACCCCGCCGCTCATTAATACGTATTTACAAGCCCAGCTCTAACTTATTGATGTAAACGCAAGTACGGACATATACAGGTCCTTTAAGGCGGTAGGAGCTAGTCGGCGTAATTAACTTTCGGGCAATGAATTACATCACAGACCGATGGGAGTAAAAGGTCGCTTTTATTTCAGCAACAAACAATTCAATTACAATAATGCAATCAAGGTTTACACAACTTGAATGTAACCCCACCCCGCCACCCCTACCCCATGAAATATCCCCATATTGATCCCCCATGAATTTTCCCCCATATCGATCCCCCATGACTTTTTCCCCCATATCAATCCCCCATGACTTTTTCCCCCATATTGATCCCCCATGAAATTTTCCCCATATTGATCCCCCATGATTTTTTTCCCCACATTGAACCTCGTCCCCAACCCCTTAGTTTGTCCCCCTTCCTACCTCCTGCCTCATTCCTCTGTCCTCTGTTTTCCCTCTGTCCTAAGCTATTCTGCCTGCCCCAACTCTTCCTGCCTGCCTCAATCCCGTCCAAATCTGCCTGTAAGAAAAATTAAGCCTCAGTGAACGCCCGTGAAACCCAGCCCAAAACGTAGGAAACCTAAAGTAAAGGGAGGGTGGGAGGGGCACCAAAAATGCCGCGCTGCCACCTACCTGACATATGGACCCCCAACTGACAGGTAATTAGAACACGGCGTTTGAAACCGCTGCGTTCTAAAGCAGGCGCCTCGCCTGCACGTGCTCGCTCTGGGCGATTCCATACGCCTGAAGCTGCCCGGGGGTGGACATTCTACGAATGCCACCCCCAAGCCCCCCATTGGGCAATGAATTACATCACAGACCGATGGGGGTAAAAGGTCGCTTTTATTTCAGCAACAAACAATTCAATTACAATAATGCAATCAAGGTTTACACAACTTGAATGTAACCCCACCCCGCCACCCCTACCCCATGAAATATCCCCATATTGATCCCCCATGAATTTTCCCCCATATCGATTCCCCATGACTTTTTCCCCCATATTGATCCCCCATGAATTTTTCCCCATATTGATCCCCCATGAATTTATTCCCCACATTGAACCTCGTCCCCAACCCCTTAGTTTGTCCCCCTTCCTACCTCCTGCCTCATTCCTCTGTCCTCTGTTTTCCCTCTGTCCTAAGCTATTCTGCCTGCCCCAACCCTTCCTGCCTGCCTCAATCCCGTCCAAATCTGCCACCAGGAAAAAACCCTGAAAGGCGTTTTTCTGTCCCCCCCTCCCCCCCTGGGATTTTAAATTGGATTAACATTTGTTTCTTATAAAGCATGAAAGTAGCATCACAACACAGATCGGTAACCAACAATTGATTTAATGAAAAAATGCCAGAGACAGCACAAATAGGCTCAAAAAGGCAAAATAGAGGGGGCTGTCGCTAATACAGCCCTTAACCCCACGGATGCAAACCCAAAATGTTAGATAACTTTTCCTTAATGTTTACTAGATATAATTCATTGGCTATAAAAGAGAGATGTACCCCATCAGGCCTGAAAAATTGAAAATCATCTTTGCCAATATCATCATGAGACAGCCAACTGATCCCATTAATAATGCAGAAGCGATGAAGCTCTCTATTGAGCTTGCATCTGGCTCTGTCTACTGCTGCAAACTTTTCAGCGCCCCTCCAAACCCGCCTTGGTACCAGAGCAGTGAAAATGATTTTCATTGAAGGCCAAGACGTGATGATCCTCGCGAAGTCAGCTTTGATTTCAAGAAGAAGACCCAGGCCCGATAGTTGTACCAAATCATTTTCCCCCAAATGAATCAGTAGTATAGCAGGGCATGGCTTAGAAGAAAATAATTCATGTAATAATGGTAACAGTTGACCCCAAAGCATGCCACTCTTAACACACCAGTTAATTTTAGTGTCCTCAAAGCTAAAACCTAGATTAGGTCCATAATGGCTCCTCTCAACCTGTTTGGCTGCCCATTTTACAAAGGAGTGTCCGACGATCCAGACGCTCGCCATGGATGCCTGAGAGGAGAGTAGTAGACCTGAAAAGAAAAAGATGTTAGCAAGGCCAAAAATAGATCTAAAGCTCATTCAAATTTCTAACATATTTTAAACAGCAATTAGATGTCCAACGGCCCAAACTTCTTAGCTGTTGTAAAGAAAAACCCTTCTGGCAGCTTCTGAAGTCGCACCTATTCTAAATGAATGGGTGCCAAATTCCAAAGGGTTAAGACCTAATGAATGTAAAGATTTTCTCAAGACTGCTAAGAGCTGTGAAGCGGTTAAGGCAGAACCATCTTGATGCTGAAAAATAAAATCTGGTGAATAAGCTTCAAATTCTCTGAATTGGAACAGGCTGACCATGGGCAGAGCGGGCCGCTTAGCTTCCGTAAAACTACAGTAGCCCCTTTTCTTTTTTTGTCTGTTTTAGATGATTCCAACAAAATACATAAAGATTGTGGTGTGGCTGAAACATTGGAGTACTTAAGCCCTTGGACAGCTGACCTACCCAACAACTCGGATATCGTGAAGGCTCCAAAAAATAACCATAACATGCAAAGTTTAAACAATGAAGCTTCAAAATGTGAAAAGCAAATTTTGGGTAGTGTTGGTATAATATTGCCTAACAAAGCCAAAGAAATAGGTTTACGCAACAACGTGTCACGCTTCTTTATTTTAGACCACCCTTGCAAAATTCTCCTCCCCAACTCTCCTGAGGAAGGGTCGTAACCCCAAAAGCATTTACCATAGAAAGAAATGCCCAAAAGCTTGCCAGCGATGGTAGTGGATGATATATTCTTGTCAATATTACTCATAACAAAACGCAAAATATCATTGTTACGAAGTAAACAACCTATTTGATCATTACTGCGATAAACAGCGCCTAACTGTATAAAATTAAGCCAAGGCCCTTTTGTAAGCTAAACGTGTGCTGTAAGCAAGAGAGTATTCAACCAAATGCCTTATCTTCAATCTGCTAGCACCCATACCTCTTGAGGAATCTGAGTTTTTTCTGGGTCTGCTTTGGGTGCCAAACCACGGAATCTCTGCCACTGAGAACGAGATAACGCATCAGCTATATTCAGGGCTGGACTGGCCGCAGCGGGCACCGGGCGTTTCCCCGGTGGGCCGCCAGGGTGGGGGCTGGTTTTGGGCCCCTGGGGGGCGGTTTTTGTTACAGGGCCGTTTTTGCAGCATAGCTGCAATATCGGCCCCTGTAACAAAATCGGCCGAAACCGGCCCTGGCAAAGTGCTCGGCTGCACCCCCAACCCCGGGGGGGCCAGCCGAGCACTTTGCCAGGGCCGGTTTTGGTTCCCAGTCCAGCCCTGGTCACATGGTTGATTTGTGAGTCAATATTTGCTCAGTTTCATCATTCTGACTACAGTACATTGAATACAATTGTGTTGGATAATAGTGGCATGCGTCAAGAGGCAGTTCAGTGTGTGGTGCATCTATACTGATAGGCACTACTATTATTATTGAGGTTACTTCTTACACTGATTCTCTCGCCCAAATATTACGCAATTATCCCAGGCAACCTACTATTCAGACTCTGAAAACCAATGCCTCCTATGTGGGTATAGACCAGGAACTCTGGAATTATGAGGCTTGGGAGAATCAAATTATGTGGTAAGAAAAGGCAAGTTATGTGGTATGCGTGGCACATTTTGTGATAGGATTACCTCCTTATTTTGTAATTTTATACATGTTAACACTATCTGGGCAATGGTTTCACTTCATTAATACCACTCTGACTCCCAAATACCTTGGAACGAGTGTTCACATGGAACTCATTTCTAGAAAAGTTTTTTAGTTACACAGATGTTTCTGTGTAGAGTAAATCTTTATGTCAGCATATTTGATTCAATCAGCAATGATCTTTAGTAAGGAATAGTGAAAAATATTGAAGCACAGCCAGTTTGTATGAATAACTGCGGTTCAGCCGAACCATGTTTTATTGAAAAAAGCTTTTGGTATTTAAACGAAAAAAATGTTAACAGACAATTTGTGAAGGTTTCACAAAACAAAGAAGGAAAGAATGAATAGACCCCCAGACCAAAACCGAAATAAAGAAAAAAGAGTGAGGGAAAATGTGAACATCCACTGTATATTGGTTGCTCTATATAAAAAAACAGCAGTTTATATTCAGTACAATCAAGGACACAGGGAATTAATCATTGTATCACGGTTAAGAAAACCAGTCTGGGGGGCGTGGCCAGCGACCAACCAAGATGGCCGCAGTATTAGAAGGCTCCGTCGAGCACCCGATCAAACCCCCAATAATATCCGGTAAAATATCTGCTGCAGCACACTACACTGCAACCGGAATATCCAGGCATCACGTAGAGCAGCCCTTCGAAATTTGAAAGCACAGATTTGGTGCAGAAACTCGCGATCGATGGATGCGGCCTGGACCGGGAGAGGGCCACAGCGACTGCGTGATAGGCGAGCGCCTAAGGAGTGACGTGATCCTGCTCACCTGCGCCATCGTAGAGAAGGAAAGTGAAAGCTCGATACTGAAACACCCGAAAGCGTAGAGGAGGCACGGCTGCGCTGACCGAGAGGACTGGTGAGCGGCAAGTATTGAAGACCAGGGGCTGCTGGCGACCGCCACGCCTACTGACTGGTCCCGAGCAGAGGACACATGGGAAGCGGAGCCCCGCTTGTGAGTGCCGACCAAAGTGACTTGTTCTGCCTCGGTGTTGGGGAGGCATTGACGGGGGTGTTGCAGTGCGCTGGCCGCGGCCCTCTGCAGCCATGACCGGCGAAAGACTATAATATCAAGCTGGCAGGTGGGCGGCCGCAAAGTCACCGGTGAGATGCGGGCGAGCTGCGAAACCAAAATTGGCCTGGTTGCTGCAGACATGGATCTTGAGCCTAGGAGCTGCCAGCTAGATAAGCCTGCACACAAACAATATTGAATCTCCCATGAAGAGAACAAAAGAGCAGGACTGATGATAAGGTGGGAGACAGAGAATTAAAAGTGCAGTCTCTACGCGGGCCCGGGACATCAGAGGCAGTAACCTACTCAGTACTGAAAGACCAGCACATCCGCAGCTGCCCAAGAACAGTGTGACAGATTGGTGAAGAGCCAGAAGCACGAGAGACAGACTCCGGTGGCTGCGACACAGTGGCAGAGGGACCTCCGGGGTGGTTGGCTTTTGCGCTTAAAACAGTGGCACAACGGAAGTAAGACAAGTGGCCAGAGGGAGACGAGGGAGACGTCCCCAATCCACCCGAAGGGAAGGTAGACAATGGCAGCCCATTAAGGTGCAAAGATGTCCCATCAAACAAAACTGGATAAGTTTACCCACCTCAAAACAGACACCCAGGTAGTAGAAGGGGAGGAGCAACGCCGGAAGTCTGGACCGGGAGAAGGCGGCCCCACACTGCAGGACTTAATGGTTGCCATCCAGGGAATCCGCTCAATGCTCGAAACCAAGATCGACACTGTGGCCTCAGAGGTTTCGCTGATGCACGCTGACCTTTGAAATGTGGGACCCCAAGTAAAGGCCACGGAAGACTCTATAAACACACTCAATACGACTACTAAAGAGCCCGAGACGCGTGTGAAACAGCTTCAGGCCACAGCGACTGCTCTTGAAGCGCGATTGGAGGATTATGAGGGGCACACACGCAGAAACAATGTCCGCATTTTGGGAGTGCCGGAGAAAGGAGAGGGCCCGTCAACTGATTTGTTTGTGGAGGAACTTATAACAAAACATTTACAGCCCGACACCTCTCCAACTATTTTTCTGTGGAGAGTGCCCATCGAGTACTGGGGGGTCCGCCGCGACCGGGTGCGCCTCCCCGGCCCATACTGGCGAGGATTTTTAATTTTAGGGATAGAGATACCATATTGCAGAACGCCCACTCTGCACCTCCATTGCGCTACGAAAATGCCACGATAACCTTCTTCCCGGATTTTACAGTGAAGGTTCAGAACTTAAGGCGTTCATTTCTGGAAGTTAAAAAACGGCTGCATGAGGGAGAACTGAAATATGCAATGCTCTTTCCCGCCAAGCTCCGAGTGGTGGCGGAGGGGAAAACGTGGTTTTTCGACTCTCACTAGGAGGTGTGGGATTGGCTGGATGGCTGGAGAAAACTGGGGGACAACAGGAACCACTCCCGCCGACGAAGGGGAGAGAAGCAATGGCGCCAGCCGGGACGACACCGAAACGAAGAGACAGAGATAGCTGACAAAAGAACTACCAAAGGCCAACACTCGCCCAATGTGCAGATCCCACAGGTGGGCGGCGACACAGATCGAGACTGAGATGCTTGTATACGCCACCATCACGGAAAGATCAGGAATAGACTCAAACGACACCCAACAGTGTATGTGACCTTACCACATGGGGAATGATATTGTAGATTGAAGCGACGAGAGATCCCGGAACCGTTGAGAGAACTGCACTAGAGGCGACTTGAGATCAAATTAATCGTAACTATATTAATATGCTGTGGGGACACTCATTACTTGTTGGGGGGGCTCTGATGCATGGGAGGGTGATTGGCCACGCTCCCCGTTACTGAGAAATGGGGTACAGGGACTACAGGAACTCTGCAAAGTTGGGGGGGTGGGCAGTTTCGTATCCACATTGCAGGGAAGCAGGGAGGGGGGAGGTGGGGGACAGTTTTGTTCTTGGGAAGTTCAAGTTCAGTAGATACACTACACAGATAGTCAAGACAATACAACAGGCCGCACATTACAACCACTCAAGAGACACGATACAAGACACTACCCTGTCTTGTGAGTCTTCTACTTTGTGAGTCTTCTACTGACCGCTCCCCTCGAGTCACTACTGGGCAGATTATTGAAGCCTGTGGGGCGGACAGGACCCCGACCATATCTCCACATAATCCAGATGCAAGATAACATAAATAAAGGAATATCCCCCAGTGAACTGGTGATCCTCTCTTGGAATGTAAATGGATTAGGGGACAAAATTAAAAGGGGAGTGGTATTGCAATCTATTAAGAGACGAGCACCTGATATCGTCCTGCTGCAAGAAACTCATATACAGGGTACGTCCTATTGCGCACTCAACAGATGGGGTTATAAACTGGCGGCACACCCGGGTTATACCAGAGATTCAAGAGGGGTGGGCGTCTTACTACGCAAGTCCCTTCCATTTACGGTTCGGGTGGTGACACCTGACCCACTCTGGAGTTTTTCTGACACTGTCGGGGAGCTGGGACGGTAGACTATTACATATTGTCTCGCTATATGTCGCCTCGCGGCTCCACTCCTCTGCGCTGGCTGACTTGGGTGCCCATCTAGTGAAGTTATCACAGGGTGAATTACTGATTGGGGGAGGCTGCAATGCAGCCCTAAATGGAGAAATAGATCGTTGGCCGGCCAGGCAAAAAGACAGTGCAGGTAAGGCGCTAGCCGAGTTCCTATCAGCAATCGGCCTTATAGATGTGTGGCGTGTACGCAATCCCTCTGCCCGACAATATACCTTCCATTCAGGTGTACATGGAAGTATGTCCCGAATAGATTATGTGTTCGGGTTGGCAGACCAGCTGTCACAATTTCGAGAGACAACCCTCCTTCCAAGGGGTATTTCTGATCACTCTCCAATCACCGTGACCTACGGAGGCACACCCCCAACTCGGAGACCTCACATATCATTTAATCCACGGTATCTCAAAATTCCAAATATTAGGGAAGACTTATTGAAAATATCAATTAATTATTTTGAAGAAAATAAGGGGTCGGTGGACTCACATCAAATCCTATGGGAGGCCTTTAAGGCGGTTATTAGAGGTAAGGGCATCTCCCTGGTTTCTGCACACAAGAGGGAAAAGGCAAGGCAGCTCACGGAAATAGAAGAGATTACGCAAATTGAATTAGAACTGCTGCGTTCGTATATCCCAGAAGCGCAACATAAGCTACAGATTAAGCAGAAGGAGTATAGGGACATAGCCGAGGAACAAGCCAAAGCGTATTCTCGGGCAGCCTTGCACCGACTCTACGAAGTAGGTGATAGAGCGAGTAAATTACTGGCGTGGCTAGACAGGTGGGAACAGGCCTCGAAGTGGGTCTTTGAGGTCACTTCAGACGTGGGGGAGCGGATCAGAGACAGGCAGGGAATTGCAGATACCTTCGCAGCCTATTACCGACAACTGTATACGTCATCAACTCAAATCACCCAAGTTGAGGCGAAGGAACTCCTGGCCACTCTCAATATACCCACCCACGATAAGTCAGATAGAGACAGTCTAGAGCTGGAGCTGACAGAAAGCGAAGTAATACAGGCGATTCAGGCACTGAAAACTGGGAAAGCAATTGGCCCCAATGGCCTACCGATCGAGCTATACAAGGTGACAGCCTCCACAACCGCACCGTATTTATTCATAATGTTTCAGGAAAGTGTCCTAGTGGGGAACCTACCCGAGAACCAGAGACTTGCCAATATTGTTGTGATCCATAAAGAGGGGAAGCCTCCAGACGACTGCGCATCGTTCAGACCGATGTCTCTGCTTAACGCAGAGGTAAAGGTTCTCGCCAAGATCCTGGCGACGCGCCTGGCCCTATTGATGCATAAATTGGTTCACCCTGACCAATCAGGATTCATGCCGAACAGAAACACGGCGCTCAACCTTAGACGACTTCATGGAGTGCTGGGAAGGGCCGGGAATATTAGAGAGGAGGCGGTGGTAATATCACTAGACGCTAGGAAAGCGTTTGATATGATAGAGTGGCCCTTCCTATTTGCTGTCCAAGAAAGGATGGGCTTTGGGGGTGGTTTCATAGCATGGTTTAGGCTCCTATACTCTGACCCCCTGCCGCAAGTGACAGTGAACGGAGGACGGTTGTCAATTTTCAGACTCCACAGAGGTACTAGGCAGGGCTGCCCCCTGTCCCCACTAATATTTGCCCTGGTACTGGAGCTCCTAGCTGTATGGATATGGGGGGATCAACTTATCAGAGGACTTAGGTGGACGGGAGATTAGGAGGATAGAATCTCCCTCTACGCAGATGATATTCTCCTTTATTTGGCCAAGCCTTACTCCTCCCTACACAGAGTGCTACATATTTTCACACTACACCAAAAGCACTCGGGATATACCATAAACTGGGATAAATCTCTTATATATATCCTGTGGGGTGTGAATCCGAGCCTTCCTAGGGATTGTGTGGCCCGAGTGGTGACAGAAATGGATTCAGGTACTTAGGAATCTATGTAACCAAGGATCCATCAGTGTTCCATAGCCGAAATGTAGACCCCCCGCTACGCCGTCTGCAGGAGGACGTGCGACACTGGTGGTCATTACCCTTGTCACTGTTGGGTAGGGCAGCCCTCTACAAGATGATGGCGCTTCCCCGCTTTATATATGTATTACAGAATACGCCATACGTGGTGTCCCCGGGATACTTCAAGGCGGTAGAGGCTGAGCTAAGGACACTTCTCTGGGACGGAGGTACTCCGGGGATCGCACTGAGCAAACTGACCAAGAGCTGGTATGATGAGGGGATTGCGCTCCCGGTGCTACAATCTTACTACTGGGCAACGCAACTCGTAGTAGTTAATAGATGGGTACTCGTAGCCCACAATGATCCAGCCTACAATATGGACAGGTATAATATGATACCAAGGGGATACCTCAGAGCCATTTATGGTGGGAAGCAAGCAACACCACTCCACTCCCCAACATCATCAACAACTAAGATATGGCACACAGCATCAAAGGCGTTGGGTTGGAAAGACAAGATAACCTAAGCTACACCACTGTGGGAGTCTAGAGACCTGGGATTACTGGGGATCCATCCGGGCTTCGATAAATGGGACTTGATCGGTCTCTCCAAGGTGGGCGACCTTTGGGTGGGGGGGATGGTTAGACCCTTTGCCGACCTTCAAAAAGACTATGATTTGACTCCCATAGAGATCTTTCGATACCTCCAAGTCAGACACGATTTAAAACAAGCTATTCCGAAGAGGTGTGGATCCTCCGGCCTCTTCCTCTTTGGAACATAGGCTCATAGACGATTATCTAAGTGAGAAAGCAATATCACTACACCTATCGGAAGATATTAAATAATTCCCCAGACACCCTGGAGAAATTGAGATCCAGATGGGAGGCGGACGTGGGCAGGCTGGGCGACGAGGATTGGCTGGAGGCACTGGCGTCGCCCAGAGAAGTGGTGATCCGGTCTTGATTCAGACTGATACAACTGAAACTACTCCATAGGACATACTATACACGCACCAGACTAGTTAAAATGAACAGACTTGACTCTGCACTTTGTCCCAAAAATGCGGCCAAGAAGGTACCTTTCTACATCTATGGTGGAACTGGCCCAAAATAGGAGAATACTGGAATAAGATCGCCACACACATGCAACAATTATGTGGCAAGGACCTAGCGATATCACCCCAAGAGTGTCTATTAAACGTCGTGGAGTAAAACAGACCTAACAATGGGGGGGAAACTTTGGGCCACACTGGGCTTTATGATAGCTAAGTGCAACATAGCGCATAGTCCATAACGGAAGCTGCCTTTACCAACCAGGCATAATAACTGTTACCACTCTTTAGTTGGTCCCCACCATGTGGCTCTGATTCTCTACAATTCCAGCCAGTATGTGTTCCCTCATTTTTCCACCATTTAATTCAAACCGATTTCACCAGACCTCTAACCAATGTTATCCATGTCTTTCCCAGATCACAGTCCATTCCAGTCCTGATGAGACCCTTGTATTCTTGTAAGGGTCGAAACGTCGTCGACACATGTACAAAGACAGACTGTTTTTCTTAACTGTGATACAGTGATTAATTCCCTGTGTCCTTGATTGTACTGAATATAAACTGCTGTTTTTTTTATATAGAGCAATCAATTACACCTGGGATCTATTCATTGCTTCTGTCTTTGTTTTGATAAAGACTCACAAATTGTCTGTTAACATTTTTTTCGTTTAAATACCAAAAGCTTTTTTCAATAAATCTCGGTTCGGCTGAACCGCAGTTATTCATATATACTGGCTGTGCTTCAATATTTTTCACTATTCCTTACTAAAGATCATTGCTTATTGAATCAAATATGCTGATATAAAGATTTACTCTACACAGAAAGACCTGTGCAACTAAAACACTTTTCTAGAAATTAGTTCCATGTGAACGCTTGTTCCAAGGCTCACTTGATACCCTTGTTCACATGGACATAAGGGTTGCTCTTGTTTTTGTTTAAATGACTCCCAAATACAGCACTAAGCAACTGAAGAATGACCAGTCAAACTTTTGGGAGGGGCCTTCTACTGCACAAAACTTGTGTTGCTATGTTTTTAGTAACTTTTATTCCATTAGAGGTAGAAATTATTTTTTTGCTAGGATCTGCAAATTATGCTGCAGAGGATGGATTATGGGGCAAATGTGGCAAGGCCATAAATATGCTGAAAACTCCGTATTTACAAAATCGCATAACTCCAGTGGCCCTGCTATAGACCCACCCTATAATCATTCTTTATAAGATAGAGTGGTGGCAGCTCACTGAGGTAGTTGTGTGGGTTATAAGACGTTTTGGAGGTCGTTAAACATTAGGCACTCTTAAAGAGGCCAGGCAGAAACAGCACTGCTGCAAAGAGGGCTAAAGCAGGGGTACTTAGCATTAATAAAATAACTCAGTGGGTTTAAAACCCTCCTACTGTAGAGATCATGCTTTAACCCACATTTCACTATTTTGAAGCTCATTGAGTTTTCTCTGCCTTTTTGCCACGTAACGCTTGTGAAATTAGCATCACTGCAATTAATAGCGACCTTTGTTTCTGTGTGTACTGCAGGCTCGGATTGGTAAGGCGGGCACTCGGGCAATGGCCGAGGGGCCAGTGTCCAAGTTCCAGCTGTGGGCTGCTTTTTTTCGCAGCCTGGGGGCCGATTTGTGCTGTGTCTGGGGTGTTCAGATGTCGCCAGCGGCCCAGTGGGTGCCCAAGTGGCCATTCTGGAAGCAGATGGGCGTCCATTACTACCCTTTTCTCAACGGGCAGAGGTGTTACTCCCTTTCTCTCGCTGGGCCGGCCAATTAATGTGTGCCTACTGAGCGGGGGCAGGGGGCCTGAGCAAAAGTGGCCTCACTTGATTTCAGGTGTTTATAAAACTTCGCCGAAGCAGTGTTTTGCGGAAAGGCAATATGCAAATGTGGGCCACTTTTTATTAGCGTGCCCGGGCCGATTTCTAATCCCAATTCAATCCTGGTGTACAGTAACACATCTGGCCAGATTCATAAAAGGTATTTCATCGGGAAAACGTGCCTTTTGAAACTGCACATGAACAAATTCTGTGCGCCCTAACACTTGCCCGCAAGCATCTGACCCCATGTGAAGTTTGCGCTCGGGTATCTGCCATGAGGAAGCCAGGCGCTGGGTATCTGCCATGAGGAAGCCAGGCACTGGGTATCTGCCATGAGGAAGCCAGGCACTGGGTATCTGCCATGAGGAAGCCAGGCACTGGGTATCTGCCATGAGGAAGCCAGGCACTGGGTATCTGCCATGAGGAAGCCAGGCGCTGGTTTAGAATATCTCTCATTCTGGTAGGCACGCGCTGACATTTGCACCTGCTGCCACGCCTCCTCCCCGTCCTGTAGAGGCGCAGGGCTTCAGCAGCGGATATCACAATGCAGGCAGAGTTAGAAATCTATTCAGTCTGAGGAGCAGTCCCCTCACCCTGCCGCTATTAATACGTATTTACAAGCCCAGCTCTAACTTATTGGTGTAAACGCAAGTACGGACATATACAGGTCCTTTAAGGCGGTAGGAGCTAGTCGGCGTAATTAACTTTTTGTTACTCTTCTATAATATCTACTCACAACGTCTGTATCAAGTCCTCTTCCCTCTCCAAGATCAGCAGCCCCTCCCTTGTCTCTGGCCCTTTATAGCGCTCCGCTGCCTTCAGCTAGGTTTGCGCTGTATAAATACCACACATATAGATACACACAAAGGGGGGGATTTTCTACACACACGTCACATGACGTAATATATTGGCCCCCATGCCTTTAAGGTTGATCTAAAAGGCTTCACTTGCAAACTGAATTAACGAAAAGCCTAACAAATTATATTTGAGCTCCCCTGATGCATGTGGCTTTTATCATTACATTTAACAAGCCTAGCAATGGCCCAAGTCTGAACTGGCACTGTTGTGCTGCCTAAAGCCACCACCACTAGAATTATGAGTTTCTGCAGCCACAACAAAAAACATAATGTTTCTAGCTCAAAATGATTTTTAAAAAAACAAAACAAAACTGTGACACGTTTTTGTGGCACAATGGAAGTTCCTTTGTAAAGGTTGACTGGTTTCCTTTCAGTTGGTTGCTTCTGTATTTGGGTGTAAAAACGGTACTAACGAGGTGAAACCCGCGCTGTTAACATGGGTAAAAATGACAAAATAATGAATTAATACTATCACAAAATGTGCCACATAATTTAGTCAGCTCTGCCACATAATTCGGTCCTCTTCTGCCACATAATTCCAGTGGCCCTGCCTAAAAGCTTGATGCAGCATTCTGTGGATAAAATTCCTCAGTGTGTTAAAGCGTCTGCTACATATAGATGTGTTTATAACTTACAAGTTAGAATCTTGGCAAGTCTCTTTATTGCAGTCTATAAAATGCCGCTGGTAAAATTAACGCCTGCTATTTAAGTGCCGAGAAAGCACTCATGTTGTGGTGTGGGCTGTGTGAGGCGCCGCTGTTACTCCACTGGCTTGGCATCTGGGTGCCGCAGGTTTATGAGCGGCTGCCGTGGAACATGGGCTCTCCCAATATGTACCACCACCACGCCTGCTTCTTTGAAGACTTTTACAAGACGCCAGTGATTCACAAGGCTGGACTGAATGAGGGCAAATCACGTATAACCGTGTCTGGAGTGTGCAAGCGAAGTGAGCCAGTTAAGGATGCCTTAACATTTTCCCAACAAATGACCTAAGAGCGCTTGGTCCACAAAGATATTTGGGCACGTGCGTGAAAAGCATTACTTACTCGTAAAAACTCACGTTAGTGATTCAGAAAAAATGAAATTTAAGTTGTAAATAGGTTTACTCAGACTTAAAGTTATGCAAGCAGGTCATGATTTCAAGTCTGAGTAAATCTTCTCATAAGGGTGGAGACTGGGCGCACCACAAAAGGTTGGTGAACACCCACAATTCCCGCCTTTATGGGCATTCCTAGACCTTTTGCCACTCTGAAGACAATTACATAATTACTCCAGTCAAGGGCAGGGCTAAATATGTTATCAGAGTGGAATTCGGAGGGTAATTCCCCCAAACTGGTATGGGTGGAGGTGAAAAGGGTTTTCCAAGGGAAAGGTAATTTTCCTTTGGAGGAAAAAACCAGGAAGCTAGTGAGTGCAGCTTTGAGCCTAACGTGAGAAGAAATCCTACCTGAACTGAGTAAACCTATGATGATCCGTACCAGAAAGACGCAAGGATTGGGTGAAGTCTAAACCACTCTCTCTGAGTCCCAGGAGAGAATGACGTTACCTGAGGTAACTTGACATCTGATTGGATTAAGTGCTTTGCACACATGAGAGAGTGTAGAGTGAGAGAAGGGTGCTATTTTTTCAATTTTGACTGGGGGGAGTTTATCTGACTGAGAGGCCATTAGCTACGGGACACGCCAGAGTAGACTATGTTAGTAGTCAGTGAGTGAGGGAGAGTCTGTGGAAAGAATCCTCTATTTTGGTGGAGCCCAACTTGTTAGCCCTTTTTGCTCAGTCATGTGTTGAGATGCTGCTTCATCGTTTGTGTTTCTGAGTTTCCTAGTCTTGTAAAGAAGTCTTTTATTCCCAAACTTAACAGGAGCCCGACATGGAAAAGTTCCTATCACCCCTGTGAGATGTTGGTAGGCTTGGATTTTCTTACGGAGGCATTGTTTGAGATATATAAATTACCTACTGGCGACCATAGTTCGAACCTTGTTTCTATTCAAAAAGCGTTTTTTCTTTTGCCAATTTGTATATATTGAAGCATGATTCAGACCACTGGACTCTAATATAGGACTCTCCAGTTTCAATATTCTAACTTTAGAAGGGCTGCGTGCTCTGCTGTCTAAGGTGAAATCAGGTTCACCAGGTGATCCTGCCTCACCCATGATGTTGGAACGTGGGATGGAGGCTATTTGATCTGGACTTTGCAATTTGATTAATAAGTCCTTTGGATGTGGTAAGGTTCCCTCAAGGTGGAAACATGCTACAGTTGTACCTCTCCTGAAAAAACCTGAAACTGATCCTGCAAACCCAGAAAATTTCAGGCCTATTTCTCTCCTCCCATTCTTCTTTAAAATAGCCGAGAAGCACTTTAACACTCAGCCGATGAGCTTTATTGAGGCGGAGGACTTACTGCACGAGACCCAATCGGGTTTTCGTCCACAGTACAGCACAGAATCAGCGTTGCTGTTAGCTTCTGAGTCTCTCAGTTATATTGTGTATGGGGACACAACTGCTGCATTAATAATGCTAGACTAAAGTACAGCCTTTGATACCGTATCCCATGGTTTTCTCCTCGAACGGCTATGGAAATGCGGTGTAGGTGACTTGGCTTTGCGGTGGCTAGGCTTGTTCCTTCAGGGCCGTACCTTTCAGGTGGTCCAACAACCCTTTTCTTCTGAGGTCTGCTGGGGGTGCCACAGGACTCTGCACTGAGCCTTACACTATTCAATCTTTACATGCGTCCCCTAGCAGATGTCATCGAGCATCATCGCTTTAATATTGTGTCATAATCCGATGACACACAGCTTATTATTACTGTGTCTCAGGATGAGGGAGCCACTGGGGTTCGGCTCAGATCCTGCCTGGTTTAGCTGGCGGAATGGATGGACCATACCTATCTTAAGCTTAATGCCAGAAAAACTGAGGTACTGGTCCTAGGAAAGCAACCATCTATCTGGTCCACTGCCTGGTGGCCAGACCTTCTCAGACCAGTGGCGACTCCTAAGCCAAAAGTGAAAAACCTTGGTATTTGGTTCAACACTAATCTATCATTTGACAGCCAGGTCTCCAGTTTAGCAGGAAAATATTTTGGAATTTTAAAAACATTAAACAAAATCTTGGGCCTTCTCCCTGAAGCGGCTAAGAAATCAATTGTCCAGGCACTAATCACATCTAGGCTGGACTATTGCAATGTGTTATATCTTGGAACCTTACAGAGTAGACCAGGCTTCTCCAACTAGTAGCCCATGAGCTACTGGTAGCTCTCCAGCTACTTGTAAGTAGCTCTCCAGTGTGCAGCCCAGTCTACTAAATTAGAAACTTTTGCTTGGTTCAATTAATGTATGTGTCCCAAAAATAGCAAGGTTTTATTGTTCAGTCATGCATCATTGAGGAGACTTATTACTAATAATATTACATTTGTGCCAGGAGCATTGCAGCTATGGCTGTCAAGTATTAACCATAGATAGGCATTCCAAATTGATAAAGCCTTTTTCACAATTACCGCTGGCAACCCTGCCTGATGCAATGGGGTGATCACTGCTGTGAATCTTGCATGGGGTGGCCAATAATCTAATCTTGTCTGACCTGGTCATTATCACCACACTAATAATATTAGGAGCTCGGGATGGTTTATATTTACCATAAGTAACTCTTATTATAGAAAAGGTTGGGGATGCCTGGAGTAGACTGAGAAAGCTTCAGAGGGGGCAGAATGCGTCAGGGCATACCGTGCTCACTCTCCCGAGGCGCTCATCTATGGGATCTGCCCTTGCCAATCTTCATTGGTTGCCGGTGCACAAGAGAGTGGCTTTCAAAGCTATGTGATTTTGTCATAAAATTCAGCAGGAAAAGACCCCGATATTTGGATTCACTTGTGAAACCTTATCTACCCAGAAAAAGTCTTAGGTCTGCAGGGGCCTCGCTTATTGAGATCCCCCTTGTAAAGAAAGCACAGATAGAAGGGTTTCCTTTAGCTTTCTGGCTCCTAAAATGTGCAACACTTTGCCTCTAGCTGTACGCCAGGAATGCTCAGAACCAGCTTTCCGTAAAAAACTAAAAACTGGTTTTTTAGACAAATCTAGTGCATGTTGCTGTCCCCAACTGAAAACACTGGGTGCCCTGGGTGGGGCCAGGGCACCCAGCATCAAGCAACCGGGGCAGGGGAATGGGGTCCCCGGGGCCAAAATCGGCTTGAGGACGGGAGCCGCGTGGTTATGTGTGTGTAAAATCTGAACCTAACTATAACATCCCTGTAACCTTTGTATTTTACTGAATTTCTAAGGATTTTTTAATTCTATTTCCTAACTATAACATCCCTGTAACCTTTGGTCATGTGATTCGTAAAAGTCATTATCATTAATGTTGACAGCAAGATATTGTGATATTGGCCAAGATTATTGCAGTCTAACTGCTTCCCCTGATGTATACACTGGTCTTACCAGACCAATCGGATTTCATACCTGGCTTTTTGACCGCAGGCAATTTGAGAGCCCTCTTCATGGTGGCACACCAGATAGACCAGGGAGACAAAGTAGTGGCTGTCTTCCTAGATGTCATCAAGGCGTTCAGCTCCATTGAATGGTAATATTTGATGATGATGCTGAACAGAATAGTCCTGGGGAAAGCAATGATGCACTGGATGGAATTACTATATACAAATCCAACCGGGCAAATCAGGGTTAATGGCCAGCTCAATGACACCATTGCAAAACAACATAGCACACAGCAGGGATGCCCACTGTCACCATTGATATAAGCTCTGGCTATTAAACCCCTTGCCTGCATCCTGCGCGAGGTGCACAAGCACAGAGAGATACAGTTTGGCACCCGCCAACTTTTAATATCCCTGTATGTAGATAATATTTTACTAATCGTCAAGGACCCAGATGCAAATCTAGCACCAATAATTGATAGCATACTAAAATTCAGATCCCGGTCATTAACTGGCATAAATTAGTTCTGATGCCACTAACGCCCACCGCCACATCACTGATGCTGGCATACCCACTACAATGGCAGGAGTCCCCTGTATGATATTCGGTAGTGAGGTTTCATATGGACATATCTGTTGTTATCAGTGAAAACTATGGTAAGATCATGGACAAAATTACCACTTAAATAGTTAAATGGATGAAACTTCCCAAAAGAGATGGTTAGCAGGAATGGGTTGATGAAAATGGTGGATTGCCCCATTTATTATATCTGTTTTTGTCCCACTCAATAGACCATTCTTCGACCAACTCCAAACATTAATGTTGAGACTTGCGTGGGTCGGTCCACAGCCACTTATTAGCTGGGCTACTATGCAAAGGCCGTATAAGCAAGGTGGGTTTGTTGCTCCAAACTTTGAAGTACATAATTTATTAGCCCAGGTGCAGTTTGCGGCACACTGGTTCCACAATCACCATCAAGTTCCACACAGAGGACTGGAGAGAGAGATTGAAAGCCCTAATGAGTTTAATACTGTGACACTGAAAAGCACAGTTAGATCCAGAGACGAAATATACACAGTTAATTGTACAGTGTGGGCTTCACACAGACTGGCGAGACCATGCGCTATAGATGACATATACTTCCCACATGTCCCTTTGGCTAGGAACCCCATACTGGAGATTGCATTCAAACCGTTGGTCGCCAAACACCTGAGCAACTGTGGACTTCATACACTGGGAGACTTATGCATTGATAACAAATTCCTCACGCTGAGTAATTGCCTCGAAGGTGGCAATGCATCACCCCATGACAACGTTTTGTATGTTAGATTACAAAAGACCATTAAGAATGGGGTTTCCCACATCCACTAGAGAGCCTAAGACACCCCCTAGAGAGCCTAAGAACTGGGGGTGTTATCCCTAGAGGCCCCACTCCACGGAAATTGATCAAACTAATGTATGGTGTGGTGATGGTGGATATGACGGCAGGACTGTGTCAGGCGCAGGCACACTAGGCACATGACCTTGGAACCTGGGAGTACACATCACTGACGAGTAATGGAAATATTGCTGCGAGCACACCAGGGATGTCTCCATGAGTGCCAGACATAAGCTAGTGCACTATAAATTCTTGCACCATGTGTATTACACATCAGTCACCTTGGAAAGGTTTGGCAGGCACGAGAAAACACACTGTCTGAGACGCCACATTTCTGGAGTGGACTTCATACACCTCGTGTGGTTGTGCCCAAAGATCAAAGGTGCTGGGAGAAGCATAGCAGAACCGCTCTTGGCCCTGATAATAAATGTGAAAAATGTCCCTAAAAATAGAAAGAAACTGATGGGGCTTGCACTGCTGCTGGGAAAATTCTGAATTGCCATGTAATGGGGCAGAGGAAAGGCCCTCACTGTGGAGGAGTGGATTAGAGATCTGACCACATGCAGCACACATGCAGAAAAATATTCTGAACTACTGCCAAGGACTTCCTGTCCAAAGGACATCTGGGACCCCCTTCAACAATACTTGGCTAACATAGCTTCGAGCCGACGTGGGGCGGGGACATCTTAGCCTGAGGCTAATGCCCAGTAGCGCAGGGGGCCGCAGGGACTAAGGTGCGGTTGGACCTCCCTTCGTTTCACCTCTCTGGTTGTGGTTCCTCTCTTTCCTCACACCGTCTATTGACTACGGACTGAGTTTCAGCTATCTCTCTGGCAAACAATGTAACGATATGCTAAGTAATCTAGCTGCCATTTGATGTATATTGTGCTGACTGTGTTATGTACTGGCTGAAAGACAAATAAAGGTTTTAAAAAAATCATTGGCCCATTCAGTGACAGCAGCAGCCAATGGCGTAATGAAACTTGAGGGGGCCTCCCTGCAAGGTACATGGAGGGACCCCTGCTCTGGATTTAATCAGGAGCTTTCAGGCCAGAGTACTGCGCTGAGGGGCCAGGAGCGGCCTGTGCAGGTAAAAAATAAATATTTAATTTTCTCTCGTTGTCTTCTCTCGACTCCAGCCTCACCCCCGCCCCACCACACTTACCTGCATGGGCTGCTCCTGTGAGGGGGGCCCCTTGCAGCTCAGGGGCCCGCCCGCACTGCGGGGGCCTGTGTTACGCCACTGACAGCAGCTTGTCTTGGTGAAAAGTTCCAGCACGGGTTTTAAGCTTCCGGTGCTGCAACCTTTGTCCTCTGACACTGGCCACTCATTGAATATTGGTAAGGGTCTTACAACAATACTCAGCCTGCTAGTGTCTCTCCAACACCCTCAGGTCAGTAGGAGAGGCCACAATTCAGAAACTCTGGGTCATTCTGCTTAACCTATTGGCATTTGTTTTTATGGCGATCTCGACAAAACGATTTGTCTTTTGGCGCTAGTTGCTAGGAAAATCATGAGAGAATGGGAGTTGTGAAACATAAGCACTATTTATTTCTGAAATTAAAATGTTTTCCTCCATTTTTTATTTTAAAAACTTTACTCAGTTTTTGAAAATGAGCAAACACACATTATGTCTCACATAATCATCCAATGGCTGTGGGGAAGTCAAGATCATGGGTTATCATTTTGAGATAGGTATACCTGGGGCGAGAACTGGAAAGGCACAAGGGGGCATAAGAGTCAACAGCATCATTATACTAACATCCAGCATCCAGCCACCCCATGACAAGTCCAAGCAAATCCACCTCTAGTCAAATTCTACTGCTCTTTGCTACAAGTTATAGTAGATCAGTTTATGCCTGTTGTTAAGGGGTATTTAGCCCTTCTAAGAGCACTAAAACGTTCATTGTTCATCTGTCAGCGGAGTCTTCAAATGCTTGTTCCAACTTCAATTACATCATACCTTCAGTAACCCTCTCCCGAAGTGTGGTGCCTTGTGTGCGGGAAACAAAGTGACAAGGCTCTCGGTTAGATGTCAGGTGCGACAACTACAATGGGGGATGAGACTATAAGGGAAGGAGGGGTGTCAATCAGAGAGTCATAGAGAGATAAATATGATCAAATTAGTGTGGCGCTCCACTTCTAAACATTTCAGAGATGTTATTCATTCCCTCTGAATCCTACAGGCCTTTTCGGTACTCTGCAGTTACCACTTCTCTTGGCTTAGGCTGTTTATTTATGGATCTCACCTAAGATAGTGCATGTGCTTTATGGTGTGAGAAATTTGGTTAGTTTACAGCGGGATTAGAGTCCGTCCATTTTATATCATTGGTTGGCTTCATTGTCACTCTCATTTGATGGCTTCACATTCATCAGCTTTAGTAGACCTTCCTCTTCTTGTGTTTTTACATCCCCTGGAGTATCTTGCTGCCCAATCCCCTCCCACCTCACGCCTGCTGTCTGTTGTCCATTTGCCTCCCCAGCCCCTTATGTCCACCCTCTGTGTCTGTGTACTTCCCTATTGTCTCTCATCTGTCCTTTCTCCCACCTGTGTACTACTCTCCCTCCATCTATTTCCTCAATCCCCAACCCACTCCTTTGTTTGTTTTTATTTTTTTATTTTAAAAAAACCCATTAGCACTGTCCGTGTGATGGATCTTTAAAAAAAATATTTGAGCTATTCTACAGAGCAGCCGCGCTATTGTACAGAATGGATAAAGTCATTGCTTTTAAGGCGAGACTTTTTGATTTTACCAATGCTTGCTTACCCCGCTGTGGTGAGCACACTTATTGGGATATTCTTAATGAGAGCTGAGCCAGGGGTCTGGCTTGGCTCTAATAGCCAAAGCACAGGACGATCCATCAAGAGATGTAAAACAGGCAACACATGTTGTGAAAAATATGATAAAACCAAATATTTTTCAGTATTTCCAGGTGTCTCAAGTACATATGATTATATCCTGAATTAAGTTACATTTATTGTAAGAATTAATTTTTTTAACATGAAGTATTCAAGAATACCCCCATGTCCTGACAACGTTTCCACAATTTACACAAATTGCGCCTGTCGTGTTCTCTGTTTAGATTGTCTATTTTAAATGTGAAAAAAAGATTATTTTACCATCATCGTATGGCAGTGAGCCTTTTGTAGAGTGCAGATCCTGTATTGAATTACTTCAATATGCTCTCATACTGGATGGCTAATGAAAATGATACATAGTGAAGTAAAGCGTGTGGATCACAGAATTTGCTCAAGTGAGAAGCCGGAATTTTAGTTCAACACTGCATATTGAGCAGTTCAGAGACTGTAGGGTTGCATTGTTCTCTCTTCTGTTTAACATCAGATGTCAGTGCGTTGTGTTCAGCTATTTGATTATTCTTATTCAATTAGTATTAATATAGGAAGTTCACTAAGTATAGTTATCAAAATTTAAATCAAACTGACCCAATATACACATGTGGGGGACCAACCCCAATATTTTACTGAGCCCCAATGTATTGATCACCCCAAAATTTACCTCTGTAGGCTCAGCTCCTTCCTGCACCCTTGATCTAGTGATAAGAATCACCCCCGTTCTCAACATCAGGCCCAACAAATTAGCAGAGGAAATCAAATAATGACTGAGACCACTCAATAGCTGATTTTTTCTTACAAAAATCTTAAAATAAGCAGCACAGAGAAATACAGTCCAAGCCAAAGAGGCCCAGATACATAGTACATAGTCAGAAATCAAAATTAGGTTGAGCCCCAATAAGCAGCAAAAATCATAAATGAAATAGACGGCATCTTTAGAGGGAACAGGGAAAGGCACTCCCTAATTAAATGGAGAGAGTCCAGTGAGGAAAACAAAAAGACTCTCCAACTTTGAACTGACGGATTCACACGGAACACTGAAAGCATCTCCAAGGGAAAAAGAAAAAGTCTCCAAATAGTCGGATAGAGTTCTTGAAGTAAGAATGAAAAGTCTCTCTATCAGCCCCAAAACCAGGTTTTTTTATACACCTATTACACATAAGCAATGAGCAGAAACTGCAAATTCTTCATGGCATTACTAGCGATAAACGTATTGAACAAATCAGAATCGAGATCATCATTAAAAGTCTTATAACACTAACCCATTTATCAGGTAGAGGAAATCTTCAATTAGCTTCCACAGCAACAGCAATCCGGAGATGCACAACATAATATAAAACATTCTCAGACAACGACTCATACTCTAGTGTGCCAGCATGCCTGCACCGGAACTTCCAGCGGAACTGTCCTTTAGAAAGATGCATCTGGAACTTGATGGAAAGTTTCATTCACAATACATGCTTTCTGAGGAAGATAACCAATTACGTCACAGTGTCCTGTGCTCTGCAAAAACCTGTGGGGAAAGAAGGCTGACAGGGGAACATTGGCTGGGAGCAGCAATGAGCAGGATGAGCAAAACACTAGAAGCAGTATCAAGTTTAATAAAGTGGTGTCTCTATGAAAATGTGGCATCACTAAACTACGTTAGCAATCGCACTTCTAAACATCATAGTTAAATAGTTTCAAATGCAACAGCACTAATTTGTCAGTTACATCTATATTCATCATAAAAATCATTAGTACACACAAATTGTCACCCTAATTTGCACATTTAAAAAGACTTCTATCTATCTATCTATCTATCTATCTATCTATCATTGTAGTCATGAGATTTAAAGGTGTGCTTCTTTGTGTGGAATGTTTTCATGATTTTGCAGACAGTACAGATCAAACACAGTGACAAAATATGCTGCACTTCACAAGCATCTCCTTGAAGAGCTGTAACATAAGGAGATAACTCTCTGGCAGTTCCGAGATCTCTTTGGTATTTGCTAATTACTTATTTGTGGTCATCGAGGTGTTGAGCCTCTCCAAGAATAGTTTTGTCTCAAGTCAGAAGAGCCAGCAGTAATATCTACATAAAATAGCACTTTCTGCCTTCCCTTACTCCGCTGTATCGCATGAGTGGATCCCAAGAATGATTGTAGGAGAGGCTCAACATCTCAACAAACTCAATTAAATAATTAACAAAATAAAGAGGCCCTAGAGTCCCCACAGAGTTTGCTCCTCAGGTGACAGGACTTCAACGAGATTTAGGTGATATTCAGTGTGGCTTCAGTTAGACATGCTCTGTCTGACACTTATTAGTGATCAGTTTACATGTCAAAATAGAAGTGGGATATTGCCCAATGCATCTCCCACCCACAAATCTAGGGGCATAAATCCCTCATGTCCCCTATGGATCGTAGGACCATTGCTCCCATGAGCTTGCTTCGCAAATGCCAACCCCCATAGCACAAGCCAGAGTATATTTACAAGTGACAACCCTGGCCAGAGGTTTAGAAGCATCATTACAATGACACAAGGTTAGAACTAAAATATAAGCCAATTGAACCTGAACAGCATATTAATAGGAGGAGTTGTAGCCTAGGGGCTAGGAGGAGTTGTAGCCTAGTGGCTAAAGCTGCTGACTTTGAAACATGTAGAAAAAGGCTGCAATCCTGAGTGAGTTTGGCGGATGGGATAAACTGTCAAAACATGCCAGAAATCCTGTATGTGTATTGCAAGTGCCATAGTCTATAATTAAGCTCTCCTGTTTCAGTTTCTATTTTTGCAAATTCCAGTGGAGTTTTTTCTGTGTTTTCCTATGTTTTCAAAAATTGTAGAAATCAGTGGTTATCAGTGTTTACTTTTTTTTGCTCCTTAAAAAATCATGTGGATGGTGTTATTTTGGTGCTTACAAACAATTTGGCTTTTATTTCCTTCCTTTCCTCTTTCCTTCCTTTTATGAATTCTTCCAACCTTCCGTCTTCATGCTTCTATTTCTTTTGTCTTTACGTTTTCCTTGAATTTGCTCTAACAGTGACTTTTCATTATTTCCCTCATCTCTCTGCCTCCTCATTTTCTAGCATTCAAATTCATCCTTGCAGCACGCCAATCCCACCCCATGTCTAGGATTTGCATGAACGGTGATATATATACACCTCTTTAAGATTTGATTGCAACAGGTAAATGGATAATGGTGAGGATTTAACACAACTTCCTGCATGTCTTTTCCTCAGACAAATGACAAAAATAGACTGAAGATTTTCCACTTAGGGTATGCAATATGTATTGTTGAGTGCTCTGTGCTCTGTTATTGAAAGACAGTGTCACACTGCCCTGTTCTTTGTCTCAAGATGCTAAGACATGACTAACCTACTAAAGTTGTTTTTAATGTCTCACATGGACCTATTCCCCTGCTCTACATGGTCATTTGACAAAAGTCTGCTAAGGAATTAATATGCATACTGTTAGCTGGAGGGTCTTTGGTTACAGCAAATATTGCTGCTGTATAATGAAGCAGCTGAGGTGGGAAATAAGCTTCGTGTCCTGCTGGAGGCGCTGGTTTGTTTGCCTGTGAAGTTCACACCGAATGCACCTTATTTACATCGTTTCGGCTATGCCTATGGCATTTTGTGTTTATTTGAAAGCCAGCACAAGGACCTCTAAGCACTGATTTTTGCCGTGCGTGTGACCCTTTGTTTATTTGAAAGCACTGTTATAAGTGGGTGGCTGCCAGGCATGTGTGAGAGTTGCCCAATGCATTTAACCTTGTGTTCTGCGCAGTGTTCACTATTGTACTGCATTTATTTTCTGTCTTGGGGAAAGAAAATGACAGGTCCACATGTCTCCATTAAATATGGTCCCAGTGGTCTGTAAAGGTGATTTTATTGAGTGTCAGGCCTAGTTTCAGCAACATAAGTTCTAAGCTTCAATTTGACATGTAGGCAGTAGGAACGATTGTCGGACTTGGTGATTGTAGGTCCGAATCTTAAGTTAAGGTAAGCGCAGTAGTCAGCACAGTTTCAGCAAAATAGGTGCATAGACTCCTTTTGGGTCTGTGCATGGTTGCTGAAAATGTCTAAAATATGATCCTTGTCCTCCTGTATGAGGAAATGTGGCTTCGTAAGGCATGCTTTTCAGACCATCACAATGTAAAAATAAGAGCAGGTGTGTGGATACAGCTCTTTAAGGGAGGACATTAATTCTGGAGATATCCTTATGCACAGTCATTTTTGTTGTCACAATCTTGATGCCTCTGTCTTCATAAAGCAAAGCTCTGTCGCACTTTTAGTGAAGGAGGATGACATTCTGGTGGTGCCTGTCTCCCTAGAAAGAGACCATGCTCATAGCCCAGCTGGAAACCTGCTGGCTACTACAGAGCAGTGAGCAGGGAACAGTGAGCTGAAGTAATATGAGGTCAGCCTTTCTACTAACGCAAAAGAAAAAAGTAGATGCAGGGTTTCCAGAGGGTCCAGGGACCTTTTGGAGGGTCCAAAGGGCATATTCAGTGGCCCAAGTGGGTCATAGCGGAGGATCCATCACAGAAGAGTGCTTAAAGATAGAGGATGCACCTGTTCTACTTTGACACCAGAAGGCACCAAACTAGTAAATGTGCAGCAAAATCCAGGGCTTTCTGATTTCCACTGAAAAGCATATATTCACTGTGGTGGTGTTTTGCTGGTCAGAATCAGTTTAACTAAAAACCAGAAACTCTAAGTATAATGCCCTTATAATCTGGCAGATGGGACAGCTGACGCGTTTGTGATATAGTATCCTGGCCACTGAACTCTAAATAAAGCCCTTAATCTCCCCGTCCTTAAAACCGAACAAAAACAAAGTAACAAAGGCGGGTTCTATTGTGAAGTGCTCCAATGCCCTCGCGTTGGGATTCCGCTATGAATTTTTTTTACAAAAAACCTGATTGAAAATGTTATACGGTTAGCCTGAAGTGTTGGAGTCTCTTAGATGTTTGGGGTCAGAGAGTCCTACAGATGTGGCTCAAGGCTGCAAACATCACCTCCCTGTTCTAGCTCAAATCTGTGCATGGGACTACCAAGAGGCCAAGTAGGACCCGGATAGGAATGTAAAGGGTAATTTTTTCCTGTAGATAAAGTGGGCTAGAACAAAAGATGCATTTGTAAAGTGTAGATTATAAGAAAATGTTTCTATTTGCTGCTAATTCCATGTTTCCAACCCAGTTGAAACACTGTCATGTGTTCTGTGTTTAAGGACCTGCTGAGCCATGCTGCAGCCTTTCAATCTGAAATTTGAGAGTTCTTCCGAAAATTATTTTGCATAATGCGATTTCTGTTGATGTAGTCAGCAGTACAGCTTTTGCTATACTGTGAGCAAAATGCCTTTTCTGTTGTCTCTGCTGCTCTTACAACGGGGTGACAATCACTCCCTGTCTCGTATGATGCTGCAGGAAGGGCAGTAGGTCTAGTGTTGAGGCATCTTTGCCAGGCTAATAGTGCCCCAGCTCCTTGATGTTTTTAGAGGTGCCGCCTGACACAGAACACAACATTGCACATCCAGTTTTGTATTGATGTACTTGACATTTTCCTTTTATTTTTAGTGTTTTCTATAGCGCGAACAAGACCCTGAATAGGGTATCAGAGCGCTTCACAGTACAGAGCAAACAAATTCAAGACAGTTTCGTAGGGTCCAACAGATAGATATCTGCCATATATGAAGTTCAGATAAGTACAAATCGATAATATACAAAGTAGAAATCGGTTGTTCAGTTCGGTGCAGTAGGAACGAGTTCAAGTACAAACAAATCATAGAGGCTGTCATCACAGGTATCATAGATACGAGTCTAGTATAGCAGATTGGTTCCTTGCAAGCAGGAGTGAAATCGAAAGTAGAGCTTCCTCAGGAGTCGGATCTTGTGGGGAGAGTCACTCCAAGAGAGCTTTTGTTAAAGAAAATCTACACACACACACAGACACCCGCACACACTTTGAAGTCTGCTGGTATTTATTAACAAAAATAAAATCAATTTGTGACTCACAGAGTTGGGCGACAACAGGATATGCTAGCACCCCAATGAGCACAAAGCTATCCACTCAGACGAGACACAATTTTATATGTTTTCATTTATGAGATTCCAAAGGAGATCATGTGCTGTGTTCGAAAAAAGACATTACACAGGTGAAGGATCTTTATAGGAATATGTACAAATGACCTGCAAACTGATGAAGAAATGGAAACTTTCAGCTCTGATCAAGTTTTTAAAAAATGCCTTGCCTACAATTCCCGCAGTGAGACCCAGTCTCTCCATGTCAGATATGGCCACAAACTTTGTAGCACAGGTTAGCATTGAGCAGAAACACATGTGTCACTGCTACGGCTACGGTAAAATTGCCATATCTGATTCTTTAATACTTCTTACCAGGGGCGTAACACAGGCCCCCGCAGGCCCTGCGGTGCGGGGGGCCCCAAGCTCCAGGGGGCCCCCTAAGCACTGCACTCTGGCCGGAGAGCTCCTGATTGAGCCTGGAGGGGGCCCCTCCAAGTACCTTGCAGGGAGGCCCCCTCAATTTTCGTTATGCCAGTGCTTCTTACAAGACAT
This sequence comes from Calotriton arnoldi, assembly GCA_963921515.1. Lineage (NCBI taxonomy): Eukaryota > Metazoa > Chordata > Amphibia > Caudata > Salamandridae > Calotriton > Calotriton arnoldi. The sequence continues at coordinate 1,999,289 of CAWUFW010002012.1, forward strand.
ACTTGAAAGATAGTTTTAGCGGGCATACTAGTATACAGTGGCGTAGCTAGACCTTATGCCGCCCCACCTGTGACAGTAACTGCTTTTGTGAAGCTAGGGGTGCTAGCGATTCCTACTCGCCCGCGACAGCCTCAGGTATGAGCGAGAAGAGGGCTGGCGATTCCTGCGCAGCTGGTGACTGCCGCTGGTAAGAGTGGGGGGGAGGGGTGAGGCTGCCGCCCCAAAAACCCATGCCACCCGGGGCTGCCCCCACCCCTTGCTACGCCGCTGCTAGTATAAAATAACTGTTTGCGTTGTCACCCAGATATTTGTGGCCTAAGGAGATGCTTAAAGTTTCCAATTTCAGTCTTAGATTTGGATCAACAGCACAACAGTCTGCATGGCGTATTTCTATAAATTCTTTAAAATATACATAAAGTGGGCTTTCGCTTTGCCCAGAGGTATATATCTCGTTCATCTAATGCTATTGACTGGTGTATTATTCCCCCTTTTATGGAGTGCTTGCATTAGAGTGCATGCAGGATAATTTTACATCTCAAAAGTACCCTAAGGTATCACACATTCAATTACTCATCTCATACAAGCATTTTATTCAGGAAGCAGTCATTTAGTTTTTGTTTTTTCCACTGCAGCAGGTTTTATTTCATGTTTTAGTCAAGACTGAAAATGCACGCCAGACCTGTTGGTTTTGCTCGTGCTTGCTAGACTTGAATTTTTTTAAATGGAGAAAAAATGATTGGAAACTAATAATGACCCATGAAAGGTGATGCCTTTTGCTCTACTGTCGCCTGGCCCTTCCAGTGCCTAAACTGAAAGTAGATTTGGCTTTTCACTTCATCGATTTTGCCTTTCAAAGTTTACAGTGTCTCATTGTTTCAGGGCCCTATAGTTCCTTTAGATATGCAAGACACCATTTTAATCATTCATATCCTTCCACCGTTTCCTATGTGCACTCTATCGTCTTTTAGACCACAGAGTGTGTTTAGAACTTTTTTCAGGCAGTCTTAACAATAAGCCTAGAGTAGCCAGGCATATTCTATCTGTTGTTTTCATAACCCACCAAAAAGAGAGTGTCAGTCAGCATAAAACGTATTGTTAGACATCTTGGTCAGGCAGCACACAATATCTGTGAAAATGGGGTTGTCAGTGCATTCATCAATGCATCACTCATACCTATTACAATCCACTCAGAGGATCAGGGGAGTCATCGCAAGCCCTGTTCCTGTCTCTTCCAGGGCTACCTTAATGTGAAACTAGGACAGGGCTTGAGAGGAGTCCTCCTCTCATCATTCTTGCCCCTGCTGTTCTTCCTGGCTCCCTGTTTGGGCATGTGAATTCTGGCCTTCCAGTTGCTTTGTGAGTGTAAGGGTGTGAGCATTTAAGAGAGTATTTGAGAGTGAGTGTGTTTGAGAAAATGACAAAGTCTTTTGCCATTTTTACAGCAAAGACTTTTAGCATTGGATTAACATTGTGCCATCGGGGCCAAGATAAACAAGCATTTGCAATGCAATAGGTCTCGCATTACTGAAAGTTTCAGCTATTAGCTTTGCCAATGATAATGTTTGTTAGATTTTATTTTGTTAAAAAATATCCCAGCAGTAGCATGAGTAATAAAAGAAAATCCACAAAGCAAGAAAAGGGTGCAGTACCACAGGCTGTTACTGGGTGTCTTTGTGGAGTTGTAAAGGGACCTCGATTAGCCATATAAGGTACTGCACCCTTACTTATGCTACTGCTGGGATATTTTAACAAAAAATGCAATGGGTCTCGCATTAGTTTGAGTTAGAGCTATTGGCATTGTAAATGACAATGTCTTTTACCTATGTGTTATGGAGTGTATGTATGTGGTGTGTAGTGGAATTATGTGGGTTTGTATTGGATTAGTTAGTTGTGTGGCGTGGATATGTGTAGTGGAATTATGTGGCATGGTGTACTGTGGAATTATGTGGATAGTAATGATGTGGTATTTAGTGTACTGGAGTCATGTGGAGTGGGATTCTGTGTTATGGAGTGTAATTATGTGGAATGGTATTTTGTGTTGTGAAGTCGTATGTAGTGGAATTTAATCATGTTGTGTGCTGTTGAATTTTGTGGCATGATGTGGAATTGTGTGGTGTGGATTAGATTTGTGTGGTGTGGATTGTATATATGTGATGTGTTGTGCAATTGTGTTGTTGAGTTGTAGTGGAATTGTGTAGTGGAGTGGAATAATGTGGTTTGGTGTTGAATCATGTGGTGTGGATTGGAAATGTGTGGAGTTGAATTGTGTGGCATGGAACTGTGTGGCTAGCGTTGCGTTTTTGGTGACGAAAAATAATGAATAGGTAGGAGCTAAGCTCCAGATCTTTCGGTGTTAAAAAAAAGAAAGAGAATTGGAGGTATTGGTGTTGTAAATGTAAATATCGTACCTATGTGGTATGGACTGGAGTGGGTGTCTGTGGTGTGTAGTGGAATTATGTGGGCTGGATTGGAATTGTTAGTCGTGGCATTGTTGTGTGGCGTGGATTTGTGTAGTGGACTTATGTGGCATGGTGTGCAGTTGTATTATGTGAATTGTAATTTGGTATTTTTTATTGTTTTTGAATTGTGTGGAATGCATTTTGTGTTGTGGATTGTTATGTAGTGGAGTTTAATTATGTGGTGTGCTGTTGAATTTTGTGGTATGATGTTGAATTCTGTGTTCTTAATTTAATATATGTGGTGTGTAGTGGAATTGTGTTGTCAAGTGGAATAATGTGGTTTGGTGTTGAATTATGTCGTGTGGAATGGATTTGTGTGAAGTTGAATAGTGTGGCATGGAACAGTGTGGTGTTGCGGGAGAATATGTTCAATGGAATTATGTGGCATGGTGTGGAGTGTATTTATGTGGATTGTTTTGTGGCCTAGAGTGGATTTATGTGGAGTGTATTGATGTGGTATTGAGTAGCATGTGATTAGGTGGAGTTGAATTATGTGGGGTTGAGTGGTATTATGTGGATTGTAAGTATGTTGTGTGGTGTGGAATTGTGTGGCTCTGAATTGTGTGTTGTGGAATTGTGTAGCATTGTGTTGATTTATGTAGTGCTGAATACTTGTTGTCTGTTTACAGCAGTGCGGACTGAGTACATATAAAAAAAGCCTTCCCTTTAAAAACGGTGAAAGCATCACGCAAAAGCTTCAGAAAAACAGTGTTAATATTCCTACAATTTCTAGAGAGAAAGCTGCCCTGTTTATAGTTCCTGAGTGAGCAGAATTGTTTTTTTATTCCAGTAAAGGAGGAGTCCTTTTGTAGAAACCTTTGGGTTATGGTTGTTTGCTTATAACAAATAGCCCAGAAGTATTGGTTACATCTAATATGCCATGTTTACAGTCCTTGAGTTCCCTTGGTTTTGAATTATATTGTAGATGCTTTTGAAAATAAAGACATTAAAAAAGGAACATTTTTACAAAAGCAGCACACTAGCCCATATTAAAGAAAAAAAGCCTTTGAAGATATCACAAATATGTTTTATGATAGGCTAGTAGTGTTGGGATTTAAATGTTTGTTAAAAAAAAAAATGGATGATCTTGACAAAAAATCCACGATGTATCATGTTATAGTAACAGAAAAGCAGCACATGTTTCATGAAAACAGACATAGCCTTTGATTGCTGATCCTTATCTTATTAGGGCTGTTTCCTTCCTGGAGCACCTATAAAAAAGCTTGGGAGTACCTGAACACTTAGCAATAAACTCTACTTAAGAATAACAAAAGGCTGGCTTTCACAGAGCAGTGACATTTGCATTTTCTAAAGCTTTGTGTTCTAGCAACTGAAATGTGTGCTAAAGAAAAACACTCCCGTTGCATTAAAGCCAGAAAACTGCATTAAGTAACAGTAAATGGGCTTTAAAGGGACTTACACACTGTTATTAAAAGATGCGAGGGGCTGTTTATGCAGAGGTTAGCAGACAGAGGGATCCTGTGTAATATCTGATAGAAAACGCTGTACAAATAAAGATGCTTTAACTAAAGATGGAAGATATCTGTCTAGGTGCTGCGTGTTATTGAAAGATGTAAGGGGCTGTTACTACACATATAAGCATGACAAGATTATTTATAAAGTGCCCACCCTCCTCCAATGTCCACAAAGACAACGCATTTTGGACAAAATGTGTCTTTAATGCATTGCTAAGCAGTCTCTGAGGACATAGGAGGAGGGACGGCACTTCATAAATAACTTGTTCTTTGGAAAGTGCCACACTGCATCTTTGTGGAAGTTGTTTTTAACATCTGAATGGCTGCGAAGCTCTCGTTTTTGAGAAAGAAAAGGTGACTGTGGGGAAAACCACATGTAATGTGGGTTTGCCGAAAAAAGTGCTTTTTTCCAAATGTAATCTTTCTCTGCCCTCATGCATTACTAAACCTTCCGTTTACAACTCACATTTCTGCAGGGCAATTTAAACAAGCAACAGGAGGGAGGGATGTTGGTGCTTATTAAAGCTGGGTGGGGTTGTCAATGTAAAACTAGCAGTAGACGGCAGAAAGCATCGATTAAAGAAGCAGGAGGGAGGAGGAGGCAACCGAGGAGAGGGAGGGAGCGTCTGTCAGTAGTAAATTGTAAACAAGCAGTTGCAGATTGCAGAAAAGCATGTTGTGCGTGTGATAGGAGAAAGCCATTTAAGAAAATGATGCCCACAGACAGTAAATAAAACATACTGTGTAACACCACAGTAAGAGGGCCAGTCCTCATGGGAGGTTACATTGAGAGACAAGGAGGTACTAAGGAGGGACTGCTAAGCCTATTGACTAATCAAAAGCCATCATTTACAAAGGACATGAAGAGGAGACAATTGTAAAGCTGGGCAGAACATAGGTGGAGCTTAATGCCCATATACTGAATACAGCATGTTTGGAAGAGACAGCGCAAGCGCTGCTTTAAGCGAGACCTAAAAATGACAAAAGCCTTTTACCACTCTAGGCACAGTATTACAGTTGGGGGTCAATTTGTAAATATAAAGGAAGGGGGGCACATGTCCCCCTCCCCAGGCCTGCAATTACATGAAAGACATAGGTGGGTGTCCTTAAACCACTTTTTCTCCTCCTTTGCTTATCCATAGCATTGCATTGCCTCTGACACTGCTCCTTTGTCTCTCCTTTAGACAGAATCATGTGTTCCACAACCCACCCAGTTGTGCGATGGCTAATGGAAGAAGGGATTCATGGAGGTAGTTAGTGAGGGATGGTCTTACTTGTATAATCATACATGCCCACTATCTACATACACTCTTTTAGATACGCACACTCTCTCTCTCTCTCTTTTATTAGGGCATCCTCTTGCTACTGGGTCCTGTGCCTGAGCCTGGGAACATCGGTGGACACTCTCCCTCTGTCTTCTTCCCCTCCCTTCTTCCCCTGGTTTACCACTGGCACTTTGACATTGTTGGGTACAGTGAGTGACTAGAGGGGCGTAGGGACCTTTCTTCCAACATATCGCTCCTGTGGAATTGTAAGTAGCCCAGACAATTTATTATTCACTGCTCCTAGAAGGAGTGCCACATAATGCTCTACGAGAGATTTTTTTAAAATATTTTATTGAGCTTGGTGGTGCCCCTGGAATTGGGAGAGGTCCCACCAAGCCTTTTTCTAATATTATGGGGGGCCACAGGGAGAGCAGCAGACCTCCAGCAACATTAAAAACAGTAAATCCATAATCCGAGGAGAACTTATCATATTTTTTTAAAGCACTCCTAGCTGGAACTCTGTACTCTTCAGCTGGAGTGCAAGGCCCTCTCTGTGGTTGTTTTTATGATTGCATTTTGTGGGCTGAATTTTTTTAAAGAAGGTCTATTCAAAAAAACAAATACATATATATATATATATATATATATATATATATATATATATATATATATATATATATATATATATATATATATATATATATATATATATATATATATATATATATATTACACCAGGTGCCCCAGATCATAGAGACGCTACTCCACGAGGAATGATTTTCACAAATCTTTATTGCCTGGAACCACGAACACAGACCCAACTAGTTCCTGTCCCTAACGCGTTTCGGTGCGCATGCACCTTAATCATAGGGTGGGGAATTGGCAAAGTCCGGTAAGTACTCCAATTATATTTACCCTTCGTAACATGCCCTCACCAGTGAGTTGCATGCTGGGAATCGAAGTCCAATTCTGCCCTTCCAGTAGGGTCCGTCATTATGCCAAAATCTTCTTTCTCCCCAATTTAATACAATGTTCATAGCCCTCCAGTGGGCTTCAGGTCTGTTTTCCTGGTTCCCTTAGGTTAATTCCTCGTGCTGGCAGGCTGTGAAGATTCACAACCTCGCAGTCCTGTGTTTAGCAGGCGGTGCATCTCCCGCAGCTTGGAGCCTGCCGCGTACATCCATTACACCAGGTGCCCCAGATCATAGAGACGTTACTCCACGAGGTATGATTTTCACAAAACTTTATTGCCTGGAACCACGAACACAGACCCAACTAGTTCCTGTCCCTAACGCATTTCGGTGCGCATGCACCTTAATCATAGGGTGGGGAATTGGCAAAGTCCGGTAAGTACTCCAATTATATTTACCCTTCGTAACATGCCCTCACCAGTGAGTTGCATGCTGGGAATCGAAGTCCAATTCTGCCCTTCCAGTAGGGTCCGTCATTATGCCAAAATCTTCTTTCTCCCCAATTTAATACAATGTTCATAGCCCTCCAGTGGGCTTCAGGTCTGTTTTCCTGGTTCCCTTAGGTTAATTCCTCGTGCTGGCAGGCTGTGAAGATTCACAACCTCGCAGTCCTGTGTTTAGCAGGCGGTGCATCTCCCGCGGCTTGGAGCCTGCCGCGTACATCCATTACACCAGGTGCCCCAGATCATAGAGACGCTACTCCATGAGGAATGATTTTCACAAATCTTTATTGCCTGGAACCACGAACACAGACCCAACTAGTTCCTGTCCCTAGCGCCTTTCGGTGCGCATGCACCTTAATCATGCACCCCAACGCGAATTCTGCCATTTTTGTTTTTTAAAACAATGCTTTTTTTGGCCCTGGGGGTCCTTGTGGGACCCCCTGAGCAGGCCTAGGGGGTCAGGGTGTTTCTACCCTGCCCCCTTTTCTTGTTTTTCAACCTTTTTTCCACTCTTTTCTTGTGACTCGGTTACCGAGTCACAAGATGGCTGCCAACACTTCCTGGTTTGGAGTGTTGGCAGCCAATTAGAGTGAAGCTCGTGCTCGGGAGGGTTCGCGAACCCTCCTCGGTGCTCAGATATCGATATTTTTCTTTTTTAAATCTCTCAGGAACTACTGAACAGATTTACACCATTTAACAAAAAGGGCACACTCTAAACCAAGACCTACCTTTTTGCCAAATTTGGTGTAATTCTGTTCAGCTGGTCGGGCTGTAGCCTGTAATAAAGTTCCTATGGAAAATAACATGGAGAAAACGCGTTTTGGGACCCCCATTTTTTCTCGGCCCCCGCTTAACGAATCACCCCGAAACTTTCAACACACAAACTGAGCGGTCCGGCCCTATTTTTGGGAAAATTTCACGAAGATTCGTCAAACGACGCTAAAGATATTGGCAAATCAAAAAACGCTTTTCCTATGGAAACTAGGTCCTAACTATATATATATATATTTCCGAGGATCAGAAATCCGTAAATGAAGATTGCTCGAGCCCACATGATCAAGGTTGCAGGAAATTTATTAACACAAATGCAGACAAGGACGACATGTTTCGACCACGTCCGTGGTCTTGGTCACATGTATATATATATATTTATAGACACTGTGATGCCAAAACTATAATCAATCCGGCACAAGTTGATCTCAATCAGGCAGAAATACAACTGTTGCCACTTGGTTTATCTTACTGGCCGGAAAGCAACTTTGACTACGCACAAACGAGGATGAATGTGTACAAATTTGTGCGTAAACTTAAGCTTAAGAAATATCATCTTTTAAGGAAAATGGATGAAAACATGAATGCCACTAAATCTGATATTTCCTCTCCAAATCTCTTTAATCTTTTGATCTCGGATATGCACCTATTAAGGGATTTACAGGATCTGCAGAACAAAAATGAGAGACATATGACCTCTGATGAAGTCCCTACACAATCTACAAGGACTCAACAACAAATAAACATCTCCTCAATGGTTTCTACGCAGTTGAGACCTAGGTCCACATTCCATCCCATTATGCCATGCGATTCAATCGACATATTTAATGAGCAAGTAATAGCCCAGGTAAAAAAACTGAACCATCGCATTCAAAGATCTTGTTCAAAACTCAGCAATCAGGACTATCAATATCGCCAGTTGATTGACAAATTACAAAGAAACAACCAGATCGTCATCCAAAATTCAAAGGCGAGAAAATTGTCATCTGGCCCAAAACAGATTATCTGGAAGGAGCACTCAATCAGCTAAGTGATCGAAACTGCTACAAAAAGAGCAATGTTCAGTCAACCCGCATAGTGAACAATGAATTCTATTGGAAGAATGGAGGCCTCTTGAGCTCTGATGAGTATAAATACCTCAAAAATGATTATCCAGTCATGCGGTAATTTATTTTATACTGAAGATTCACAAGAATCCTTCCAAGCCATCGGGTAGGCCTATAATCTCGGCACGCAAAAGATTGTTGGAAAAAACATCACGTTACATAGATAATCTTTTACAAGAACATGTTCATGGATTACCTTCCTACATTCAAGATCTAATGACTTCCTTCGTGGATTGACAACTTTGACTGGCAAGGTAATTATCTTTTAATGACATTGAATGTTACATCGCTCTACACGAGCATCAATCATAAAGATGGTATCAGAGCGCTTGAGCATTATTTGGGCAACAGAGCAATTTGGCTGTATCAACATCATAGAATGCTAATCAATATGACATCTTTTTGTCTTGAGAATAATTTTTTCTTGTTTCAAAATCAAATATTTCAACAGGTACGTGGTGTTGCCATGGGGGCCAGCTTCTCTCCCATCTATGCATGTTTGCACATGGGCTGGTGGGAGGAGCTGGTCCTCAAGGCTAGCCATGGGGCACTCTTGGAAAAATATGTAATGCTATTGTTAAGGTTTATAGATACCCTTTTTGTGGTTTGGAGGGGAACTGAGGACAGTACGCATGAATTTGTATAGTTAATTAACAACAACAATGTCAATCTCAATTTTACACCTACAGTTAGCGCCACATCAGTCAATTTCTTAGATGTACAGGTCAGCGTCATTATTAAGAAGATAGAAACCAAGCTGCATCCCAAGGAAACGGCCAGCAATTCTATATTGCATGCAGCCAGTTTTCATCCTAGGCACTTGATACAGAGCATCCCCTATGGGGAGGTGCTTAGGAAAAAGAGAAATTGCAGCAATGGGACAGATCTGGTAAAGCCCCAGGGGAACAGCAAGCTGAGGTTTCTGGCACGGGCTATACTGAAAAAGCGATAAATTCAGCAGTCATCAAAACACGTTCCGTGAGCAGATCTGAGCTCCTGTTTGGTAAAATCAATCAAGATTCAACCTCCAAATTCACACAAACATAAGATGAAGAGCATCCAGCGAGACTAATCATCACGTACAGCAAACAAGAGAAACAACTGAGAAGTATAGTCAGGAGAAACTGGCCGTTAGTATTGGATGATCCCATTATTGGGCATCTCTTACCTAGGTCACGGTCTATTACATATAGGAAAGCCCTCTCCATGAGCGATGCGATAGTCAAAAGTAGCCCAAAGATAACAGAGGTGGGAACGTGGCTCACACACAGGAAGGGTTTCTTTAAGTGCACCACATGCTGAGCGTGTAAATTTGGGGAAAACAAAACATCATATTCAACCCCATTTAGGGATGATGATGTCAAAATCAAAACATTTCTGACATGCAAAACAGATTATGTGGTGTACGTGTTGGAGTTTCCATGTGGACTGCGTTATGTGGGAAGTACCAAGTTACAAGCACACAAACGGATACTTCAACACTTACGGGCAACCAGTAATTCTGATCCAACTTATCCTGTAGCCCGCCATTTTTAAGAAACTCATGGCAACAATCTGGAATTACTCCGATACTATTTACTAGACTCAGTTTCCAACTTAAGACGGGGAGGCAACAGACAGGCTATACTAAGAAGATTAGAGACTCAGTATATTTTAGAGCTAAACACTAAGAAACTAGGGGACCTCAACGCTAGTGAGGACCTGTTTACTTGTCTTTAATATAAATGAACATAGGTATATTTAACATCGTACATCATTATACTAACCTGACCTCTCCAGCCACCTAGTGAGCAACAAAATCAACAGAACTTTGAGCAGAATGAGTGAGGCAAAGATATGATAAAACCTTGCTAAGTTACTTATACTGCAACCCCCAAGGACATTATGGGGTCGATTCCGATTCGGGCCGGAAAAAGCACCGACCGACTCGGATCTGGAAATTATACCGACCGACACGTACCTGTGGCGCCCGACACGCCAAGTACGATGCAATGCGTGCAAAATCCGACCGACACGTACCGAACCCAAGTCGAACGACCGAGCCGCACGGAAAACAGCAATCCGGTCGGAAAAACAGGCGAATCCAACCGACCGACACGCACCCGGAACAAATCCGACCGAAACGTACACGCGAACTCCAAACCGCAAAGTACGATGCAAGGCGCGAAAACCACGAGCGAGTTGGACGGAGGCCAAGCCGTACGACCGACACGCATACAAAACCGAGCCGAAGCAACACAAAACACCGCGACCGACGAGTACGCAGCATAGAAAACTGCACAAACACAGCGTGAACGAAACGGAGAATACCGTACGAGACAAATGCAGGGTCCGACTCGGTCACAAGAACGTTTCCAACATACACAGACAGTACAAAGGAAAAATCACACAAAAAAGGCCAAACAAGCAATTACTAAGCCAATAAATACTGGGGGGGGTGGGGACAGAGAACAAAGACACACCCACAACTCCACCCATATAAAGGACACAAATCACAACCATGATCCTTTGCAAATGCCATTCCACTGCCAGCACCCAAGAGAAAGCAACCACACACCCACAGCTCATCCCTCACACAAGCCACACACCATCAGCACACCAACAAATACCTACCTCACATACACCCAGCAAAACACACACTCACACACCCTCACCTGCACACCAACTCACACATCACTCACCATCACCACCCATCACCATGCCCCCAAGAAGAATCACAAGTTCCTAGATTGTGAATTGGAAGTCATGGTAGACGAGATCCTCAGGGTAGAGCCACAGCTGTTTGGCACACTGGTCCAACAGACCCCCATCTCCCAGAAAACCAAGATGTGGGAGAGGATCATCAACAGGGTGAACGCACTATCACCATGTCGGCGCACAAAGAGCGACATCCAGAACAGGTGGTATGACGTGCGCAGGAGGGTACGGGACCTGCTCAAGAAAGACTACATCAACAGCCAATACACCGGCAGTGGCCCTCCTGCCAAGCCAATATACCTCAGGCCCTGGGAGGAGAAGGTGCGGGCCATCCTTCCGCCAGTGAGCGTATATGGACTAGAGAACATCCCAGAGCCTGGTGAGTATACAAAAAATGTACACAATATACTGCCACAAAACACACACACATCACTGTCAAGGGGAGAGTCAAACCATGCACTCATAGCAATTACACAGCAACCAGAACAGAATCATCCCAAAATGTGTATGTCAGTCAGATAAACACAACACATGCCATCAAAAAAGTCACATCCAACTGTGCCATCACATGTACAAACACAACTACAACTACAGCTAGGCAGTGGCACAAATAGAACTAACAAACACATCCAGACATGTAGCCACCACAACAACACCAACACACAGTGAAGAACACTCAAAGGAAGGAATTCTGTGTATGCTGGCCAAGTCAGTGTAGCCAATAGCATCATGGGAGTCGCAGTCACACATATTGCCCCCCACAACTGTCCCATCAACACCACCATGAACCATGCGCACATCACAGGGAGTGGAGAAGGACTCACAAGATGGCTGACACTGGCAACTGCTGTGGGGAGCACAAGGCCCTGCTGGCAACTGTGCACCAACAAACAGCAGGACACCACTGACTGACATCCTGAGAGACAACTTCCACTCCCTGCAATGCAAGCACGTTCCATGGTGGGATATCTGGCTGGCTGGGTGGGAAGGAGGACTTGCAGCACTGACCATAGTCACAAGCACCTCCCCTCACACACCCCCCAACACAAACTCCACAGAACCCACCTGGTAGAATGCAATGCCCCCATCCTAACACAAGATCCCACAAAGAACCACCACCCTGGGTTATGTTGTGTGAAGCACAGGGACACTCTTGGGACTCTTAGCCAAACAACTGCCAGGACAACACTCCCAGCCATCCTGTCAGCACAGCCAGCCCACCCCACAGGGAAGCAGAGTCAAAGGAAGGAAGCATGGGCATGCTGGGAAGGGGGTGAAGGCAATAGCATGATGGGAGTCGTAGTCACTGATATTGGTCACGCCCACAACTGTCCCATCAACACCACCCTGAACCATGCTCACATCACAGGGAGTGGAGAAGGACTCACAAGATGGCTGACACTGGCTACTGCTGTGGGGAGCACAAGGCCCTGCTGGCAACTGTGCACCAACAAACAGCAGGACACCACTGACTGACATCCTGAGAGACAACTTCCACTCCCTGCAATGCAAGCACGTTCCATGGTGGGATAACTGGCTGGCTGGGTGGGTGGGAAGGAGGACTTGCAGCACTGACCATAGTCACAAGCACCTCCCCTCACACACCCCCAACACAAACTCCACAGAACCCACCTGGTAGAATGCAATGCCCCCCATCCTAACACAAGATCCCACAAAGAACCACCACCCTGGGTTATGTTGTGTGAAGCACAGGGACACTCTTGGGACTCTTAGCCAAACAACTGCCAGGACAACACTCCCAGCCATCCTGTCAGCACAGCCAGCCCACCCCACAGGGAAGCAGAGTCAAAAGGAAGGAAGCATGGGCATGCTGGGAAGGGGGTGGAGGCAATAGCATGATGGGAGTCGTAGTCACTGATATTGGTCACCCCCACAACTGTCCCATCAACACCACCCTGAACCATGCTCACATCACAGGGAGTGGAGAAGGACTCACAAGATGGCTGACACTGGCTACTGCTGTGGGGAGCACAAGGCCCTGCTGGCAACTGTGCACCAACAAACAGCAGGACACCACTGACTGACATCCTGAGAGACAACTTCCACTCCCTGCAATGCAAGCACGTTCCATGGTGGGATAACTGGCTGGCTGGGTGGGTGGGAAGGAGGACTTGCAGCACTGACCATAGTCACAAGCACCTCCCCTCACACACCCCCAACACAAACTCCACAGAACCCACCTGGTAGAATGCAATGCCCCCATCCTAACACAAGATCCCACAAAGAACCACCACCCTGGGTTATGTTGTGTGAAGCACAGGGACACTCTTGGGACTTTTAGCCAAACAACTGCCAGGACAACACTCCCAGCCATCCTGTCAGCACAGTCAGCCCACCCCACAGGGAAGCAGAGTCAAAAGGAAGGAAGCATGGGCATGCTGGGAAGGGGGTGGAGGCAATAGCATGATGGGAGTCGTAGTCACTGATATTAGTCACCCCCACAACTGTCCCATCAACACCACCCTGAACCATGCTCACATCACAGGGAGTGGAGAAGGACTCACAAGATGGCTGACACTGGCTACTGCTGTGGGGAGCACAAGGCCCTGCTGGCAACTGTGCACCAACAAACAGCAGGACACCACTGACTGACATCCTGAGAGACAACTTCCACTCCCTGCAATGCAAGCACGTTCCATGGTGGGATAACTGGCTGGCTGGGTGGGTGGGAAGGAGGACTTGCAGCACTGACCATAGTCACAAGCACCTCCCCTCACACACCCCCAACACAAACTCCACAGAACCCACCTGGTAGAATGCAATGCCCCCCATCCTAACACAAGATCCCACAAAGAACCACCACCCTGGGTTATGTTGTGTGAAGCACAGGGACACTCTTGGGACTTTTAGCCAAACAACTGCCAGGACAACACTCCCAGCCATCCTGTCAGCACAGCCAGCCCACCCCACAGGGAAGCAGAGTCAAAGGAAGGAAGCATGGGCATGCTGGGAAGGGGGTGGAGGCAATAGCATGATGGGAGTCGTAGTCACAGCTCTACATCCCCCACCACATGGCCCAGCAAGCTCACACTCACGCATGCACATCCCACAGAGAGTGGAAAGGCCCATCAAAGATGTCTGACACTGTTGCTGTGTCGTGGGAGCACAAGGCCCTGCTGGGAACTGCACACCAACCAACAGCAGGACACCACTGTCAGCCATCTTGCCATTGCTCTCACACCCACACACACTGAACTCCCCACAAAAGCAAGTAAGTATGGGAATGCTGGGAAGTGGGGTGGAGGCAATAGCATGATGGGAGTCATAGTCACAGACATAGCTCACCCCCACAACTGGCCCATCAACACCACCCTGAACCATGCTCACATCACAGGGAGTGGAAAACAACTGACAAGATGGCTGACACTGGCTACTGCTGTGGGGAGCACAAGGCCATGCTGGCAACTGTGCACCAACAAACAGCAGGACACCACTGACTGACATCCTGAAAGACAACTTCCACTCCCTGCAATGCAAGCACGTTCCATGGTGGGATAACTGGCTGGCTGGGTGGGTGGGAAGGAGGGCCGGCTGTCAACCAAACACAACCAATGCAGACCATGTTCACACCCCAAAAAATACATAGAAATGCCCAAATAATGCAGGACAATGTGCCACACCAATATCAACCCCTGACTGTGACGACTTAGGACAATGCAATGTACAGGCCCGCACCCAGAGGCACAGTCACAACTGTCATGTGTGTCAACCATTGATGCCTGCAGAAACATAACATACATTGTGTGTGTCTCCCAAAAACAGGTGATGATGGGGACACAGCAGCAGACGCTGAGGAGTCCCAGTCCCAGGCTCAAGAGGATGCGGAGCTCACTGGCGTCGTACAGCCTCTGCCCTCCTCGGACGAAGAAGACCAACCTGGCACATCCGGTGCAAGTCTACATGCAGCACCAGCAGGACCACCAGCTGCAGCACCAGCAGGACCACCAGCTGCACCCCCTGCACCCACCCCTCCAACGACTGTCACCACAAATACCATCCCTGCCGACATGGACAGAACAAGGAGCAACACCAGCACAGGGACCCTGGACCAACCTGGGGCCATGGACACCACCACCACCACCAACCCCCAAGGTGGACCAGGGTCATCTGTGCGTGCCACTGCACGCACTGCACATGTCAGCAGGGGTGGTGGGAGGGGTGGGAGACAGAGGTCGCTGCTTGCAGAGGTTGCTGGTGTGCATGATGACCCACAACTGGTACGCATAGCTGATGCGTACCAGTCCAGCACCGGAGACCTCAGCCAGGTAGTGGGGCTCCTCAGAGACATGAAACAGCAGCAGGCTGCCCATCATGCCCGCTTGGACTCTCACATGTCCCACGTGGAGTCACACATGTCCCGCGTGGACTCACACATGTCCCGCGTGGAGTCCAAGTGGGATGCACTGCATGAGATGACGGCGGTGCACAGGGACATTTTACAATGCCTCCGCCAGATGAACAGCAACCAGTCCACACCTCCCTGTGTGCCAACAACATCTGGTGCTGAACAAACTGCAACTGCCACAGGGAGGGAGGATGACTCTGGCGGAGAGTCCCCTGCACCGCAGCAGCCTGTACTTGAGGGGCCCCCCAAGAAGAGGGGTCGTCCGAAGAGGGGCAAGTGAGAGGCCGATGGCCAAGCGCAACTCCCAGGAAGCCTGAACCTGTTCTGGATGTTCACCTTTGTGCACAGACTGTTCACCCTGTTGACGGCAACACTACTCCCACACATTGCATGGGGAGTACAAGTTGGACCAATGTGTCAGACAACTATGGCCCCGATACTGGGGATTCTGTCTACCAGGACTTTCAATTCACCTAGGAACTTCTGATTGCAAGATTTATGTACAGCACTACCCATCCTATGCACTATTCACACAAATGTATCACAATAAACACACTAATACACCATACTTGCCTCTGTTGTGATTCCAACGTGGGTGCTGTTATGGGGATGATGAACTGCAAAATTACACTGTGTATGCGAACTGCAACAGCAAGTACAACACAGGCATGTGAGTAAAGGCAACGTGACACATATGAGGGAGGCACACCACCAGGGCTACACAACACATACACACCTAGGCCATCTGACTCATTGCCTACACTGATGTTGCCAGGGAAGACGGTGCAATGCACAGACACCACACCCATTCCCAGTTGTAGTCAAGTAGCCCACAGGTGCAGTAAGCAAATGGCAGTCAAATGTGTGACCACAGACAACGCACATCACAAAGTGAAGCACAGGTTTATTACACAGTTGCAACATGTCGTAACCACTACAGATGCAAGGTAATCCCACCTGGCAGCGGGCACACAGTCAACAACTGTAGACGGAAGGAAGTCCATGGGTGTGGCGCACATCACCTGTAGGGACACAACAGCTACCAGCCTGGAAGTGCAATCACGTCGTCGGTGGACACAGTTGACCAAACGAATCTGAAAGTACCCTGTGAAGGACAGAAATGACACACAGTCAAAAGCAATGGAGTACAGGACAGAACAGCAAAACTCATGCACAATACATGTTACAAGATACCCACCCAGAACCAAGTTAGCATGTCAACACTGTTGGGGAGTACAGCCCACCTGTAAGCACACATCGCAACACACATCCAGTCAAGTAGCCCATGGACACACTCCAACAGCACCAGAGCACCACCTACACATATCATGCCAACTCACATCATTGACATGACACCTCAGGATACTCACATTCAGCTAAAGAAGTTGGTGATGAGCTGTGTGCGGACATCACCCTCATCATCATCATCATCATCGTCACTGGCATCGTGGTCCAGGCCAGGATCCTCCACAGGAGGCGGATGTTGGTCATTGTCATCCTGGATGAGAGGCAACTCCTTCCGCACTGCCAGGTTGTGGAGCATGCAGCAGACGATGATAATCTTGCACACTTTTGCAGGGGCATATGGGAGGGACCCTCCGGTCTTGTCGAGGAAGCGGCTCTTCAGGAGACCAAATGTCCGCTCAATCACTCTCCTGGTCCGACCATGTGCCTCATTGTAGCGCATCTGGGCTGGTGTCACAGGGTTCCTGAGGGGTGTCAGCAACCACGGCATGTTGGGGTATCCCGAGTCACCTACGGACAGACAAGTGCACATTAGCTGACTTGGAAAAGTGGGCGGAATACTACAGATCAGATCACACACAATGGCACAAAGTCAGTACACACCGACAAGCCAGGCACGCTGGTTCTGCATCTGTGCCATCATCCTGGGGATGCGACTACTCCTCATCACAAAGGCATCGTGTGCTGAACCAGGGAAACGGGCACACACGTGTGTGATGGTCATGTCTGCAAGACACACCACCAGTGCATTGACCGAGTGGTAGTGCTTGCGGTTCCTGTAGGCCTGCTCCTGGGCCTGTGGTGGTACCAAAGCCACATGTGTCCCATCAATGGAGCCAATGACATGCGGCATCCTCCCCAGGGCATAAAAGTCACTCTTCACGTCAGTGAGTCGTCGCAGTCTAGGGAAATAGATGTACCGGTTCAGGAATAGCAACATTGCCGCCAAAACATCGCGGAGCACACGGCTCAACATGGTCTGTGACATCCCACCAGCAGTCGCCACAGTATGTTGGAAGGTACCGGTGGCAAAGAAGTGTAGGGCTGCCATCACCTTCACCTTGGGGGTCAGCGCTGTAGGATACGGCCGGCCAGGCTGCAAATGTGGGGACAACTGCACTGCCAAATCCTCAATCAGCTGCCTGGTGAAGCGGTACCGTCGGATGCTGTCCCGTTCCACCATCGTTGCCAGGTCTGGGAATGGTCGATGGACAGCAGGAGCCCTGCAGTGCAGAGGAGAAGTAAGCAAGATTGTCAGTCACCCCACATATGCGGCATTGAACACACTCAATATCCCAACATACATCATTATGAGGCACAACTGCATGAAGTGTGCTGTTCCGTAAGGACATGTATGGTACATACATGGCCAACATCTGTCAACACGGTCCAACAGGTGGCATCAATTAGTCCCAGGTTGGCCCATTGGATATCATGAGGCCGTGTCACAGTTCCCATCTCCTGCTGCCGTGTCACAATCACCCCCACAGTGACATGTGAGGACAGATGTGCCCCAGGCACCACAGCTCAACGACAGGTACATTCCCAGGGACCCTGTATTGCCACATGGACACTGGCATTACATGGAGTATCATGTATACACCACAGCAAAACAACCATGACCCCCACAGGTAGTGGTCCCACTTGCCACGGCAGGACAGACATGGACGTCTGTGACACACACACGCACAACATCAAAGTCCATGCACACACAACGTGGATGTGGAGACTGTCTCCCATTGTGTACATGAAATCAGAGACATTGTAAACACTACATGCACAAAGACTGTGGAGGACCATCACTATTGTGCCACTGGGACACCCTGGCTCAAACATACCGTCCCACATGGGACTCACGGGGTATGTGACATGACATACACATACACCACCGTGAAATGTGACCATGGCACATGCACAGATATGAACAGTTGCACATCACAGTGGTCATGTACACGTAACACCCAGGATCCTGTCCCCATGAACACGTGCACAGCCTGGGGGTGGCTGCCCACAGGTGACACCCACAAGACAACATGTACACCAACATACACACAATAGGAAATGCAGCCTTACATGCCTTATGATAAAGTTTGGACAGGCTGTCGTGATGTAGGTGTGCCCCTCACTCCCTGGGAGCTATCTGTGGCTGGCATATGTCCATCTGAGACAGGCATGCTGACATATGCCAGTCACATGTACAGTGATGCGTTGAACAGCAATGGACCGATCGGTGCCCCGGCCGGCCCATTGCATTCAATGTGTGCGGGTACGCGTTGTACCCCTGTACGCGTTGTACCCCTGTACGCGTTGAACTGCAATGGACCGATCGGTGCCCCGGCCGGCCCATTGCATTCAATGTGTCGTGGTACAGCGTTGTACCCCTGTACGCGTTGTACCCCTGTACGCGTTGAACTGCAATGGACCGATCGGTGCCCCGGCCGGCCCATTGCATTCAATGTGTGCGGGTACAGCGTTGTACCCCTGTACGCGT
Source organism: Calotriton arnoldi (assembly GCA_963921515.1). Classification (NCBI taxonomy): domain Eukaryota; kingdom Metazoa; phylum Chordata; class Amphibia; order Caudata; family Salamandridae; genus Calotriton; species Calotriton arnoldi. The sequence goes on from CAWUFW010002012.1 coordinate 2,018,578, forward strand.
TGAACTGCAATGGACCGATCGGTGCCCCGGCCGGCCCATTGCATTCAATGTGTGCGGTGCACGCGTTGTACCCTGTACGCGTTGAACTGCAATGGACCGATCCGTGCCCACGGCCGGCCCATTGCATTCAATGTGTGCGGGTACGCGTTGTACCCCTGTACGCGTTGTACCGCAATGGACCGATCGGTGCCCCGGCCAGCCCATTGCATTCAATGTGTGCGGGTACGCGTTGTACCCCTGTACGCGTTGTACCCCTGTACGCGTTGAACTGCAATGGACCGATCGGTGCCCCGGCCGGCCCATTGCATTCAATGTGTGCGGGTACGCGTTGTACCCTATGCGCGTTGAACTGCAATGGACCGATCGGTGCCCCGGCCGGCCCATTGCATTCAATGTGTGCGAGTACGCGTTGTACCCCTGTACGCGTTGAACTGCAATGGACCGATTGGTGCCCCGGCCGGCCCATTGCATTCAATGTGTGCGGGTACGCATTGTACCCCTGTACGCGTTGTACCGCAATGGACCGATCGGTGCCCCCGGCCGGCCCATTGCATTCAATGTGTGCGGGTACGCGTTGTACCCTGTACGCGTTGTACCGCAATGGACCGATCGGTGCGCACCCATTGACAATGGCCTTGCCTGGCAACGGACGCGTTTTCGAATTTCGAACGAGTCGGTTGCTGGAAAATCAGTTGGTCACCCACAACAATGTTGCAAAATCATGTATGTCATGAAGTTGAAGATTTGAAGGATGCTGTGGGCGTGTTTTGGTGCTGCTATTCCATGGATTGGCCAGATTCAGAAGATGCAAACGACTTGGACCTATCACTTTGGACACAAGGGACAGTATCTGCCTCTCCAGCACATATATATTGCTGGCTGTTCCCCTGAGAGCTCACTTGCCTGCACTACATGCTCCAGGACGACATCTGCCACTGCACTGCTGCTGTCTCTGCCCCTCTGGACCCTGCAATGGCACGTACTGTGGAGAGAGCCCCAGCCTTCAGCCTTGAGGAGAACCAGGCCCTGCTGGACAGCCTACTTCCACAGTACAGCAAGCTGTATGGGACACCAGGGGAGCAGGTGAGTGTTCTGTGCACTGCCTTTCTGAATTTGCATATTGTCTGACTAGCAAGGCTGAAAGTCTGCACGCCACTGGCTAGCAGGCTCACTGAGTAGTTGTCACCCCCATAGTGTGTAGTGACATGCACTGGACAGGTATGGTGCAGTGACAGTGCATTTGAACAAGGTTTTACTTCCCATGCAATGATACCATGTAGTGACGTCTGGCAAACTGTCCATGGGCAGCTTTGCACTGCCTGTGTACATCATGTGCCCCTGTGATTGAGACATGTATATACAACTGTGTCATGCACGGATATGTTGCATGTGTAGTAATGGCCTTTTCACTTTGTCATCCTGACAGGTTAATGCCCATCGGAAGCAGGAGATCTGGAAGGACATCGTCCGGGCTGTCCGGTCCGTGGGGGTCTACAAGCGCCGGATCCGCAACTGCCAGAAGAGGTGGCAGGACCTTCGGGGCTGGACCCGGAGGATTGCACGGGTCCAGCTGAAGCTGTCGCCTCCTCGCAGGAGGGGCGGAACACGGACCCTGACCCCCACATGCTCCAGATCCTGGCGGTGGTGTTTCCAGACCTGGATGGGCAGCTGAAGGCCAGACAGCAGCAAGGAGGGGTGAGTCAAAGACTGCACTGTGAACTCTGTATTACATGCTGTGTGCCCTCCTCTGGCCTGGTTCAACTGCCACAGTGCAGCAGTCATGTTGTCCAGGAGCCATGTCCCTCTATTGTGCACTGCCCACTGCTCATCTGATACCCAGGTGTGGCCCTTACATTCAGGGAATTGTGTCACTTGGGACTGTGTCCTTGCAGTTTGCTTCACTAAAGGTGGGGGACAGCATCTGTTTCCCTAACTCTGTTGTGGGCATCATGGGTGGGTCCATTGTTCACACTATGCCTGTGTTCGGACATGTAATCTGTGTGTTGCTTTGATATGCGGTCCACTTGCTGTGCTGAGCCACTACATGTGCCTGGGGTATGTGGCACACGCCCATGCAGCGGGTGGGAACAATGTTTGGGCCCCAGGAGTGTGCAGATTACGTGTGTCACACATACATAGCCAGCTATCCACTGTCCAGGGCTCATCCCTCATTCATGTGGAGAAGGACAGTCATGCCTCCTCCAGGCCATGCAATGCACTCTGTACTCCCACTCCCGTGTATCAGCTGACACATTGTGCGCAGTGATTTGACCCCTCAGGTGTCTGCCTCTGTGTCAGTGTGCTGTGGATTAGTTGCCAGGACTGCTGGGGTGTTTCTTGGTAGGGGCTCAGCATGCCCCTGGAGATGTGACCATAGGAGACGATACTTGTGTGTCACATAGGTGTTTGATCAGCTGCCCGTGCAGACTGGGGTATGCGAATGTGAAGTTCAGGCAGCTGTTCCCCATTCACAGCAGATTGTGAGGGGCTCAGGTTCCGAGGGTAGTGTCACAGGTCTCCCATATGTCCAATAGGTATGACCTGGACAGATGAGGGTTAAGATGATGTGTTGTGTGGGGGATGTACATGTGCACTTGTGCAGCTCCAGGACTTGCATTCCCCATGACCTACTATTGTGACACAGTGCATAGTGTTGTTGTCTGGCTGCCAAGTCATACATCACTGAGACAGTGATGTATGACTTAGCAGTCATGCCTCTGCCATGGCATGTGTCTACTTATTGGTGATCCTGCAGGGGAGTGACATGTGCTACATGCACACCATTGTGGCGATGGCTATCAGGACATGGGTGCATCATGGTGTCTGTCGCTGGTATGCATCACATGCATTTCCTATTTGACTCTGGGCATCCCTTTCATCCGGAAACCTGTACTGACTCAGTGGCAAGAGCTGTGATGTGTGCATGTCCACATGCCACACCGTGTCCTCTGCACTGTCCAACTACTGTGTACTTGGTGCATGTGTCCACACTGGGGTGTTGCAATCCAACAGACACCAGACAGATGGGTGCAAGGCCATGTGGGATGTGAGTGCCATGGTTGGCATCAGACTGACAATTGGCTTCTCCTGTTCAGTTAGGGCACTTTTAGCAATGTACAACTAATGATGCCAGGGCTTGCTCTGTAATGTGCTGTGCTCACAGTGGTGTGTGCGTCTGGTGCAGGTGACTGATTTCTGTCTGTTTCCCCATTGTTTGCAGATACATCCACGGCCACGGAAGGGGACAGCTCCACGGACCAGGAGGAGCCAGAGAGCCAGACTGGGTCAGCAGCCGAGGAGTGGTCGGAGGGACCCAGTGGCACGGAGGGTGAGGGGAGCCACACCGAGGAGTCCTCAGCACCATCCACCTCAGCTGAGGACCAGAGCAACTCGGAGGATGACTCCCTTATGGAGGCGGGTGTCAGCAGCCACCACACCCCAGCTAGTGTTGCTGTCCCGGCCACCACCAGCACCACCACCGCCCTCCCATCGGCTCCCATTCCCCAGGTCCGTGGAGGCTCCCATGTTCTGGAGCGTGTCTCCTTTGGGCCAGGCACCGCACCCCCTGCCCCTGTGTCCCCTGCTGCCCTGAGTGAGGAGTCTGTGTACCTCCTTCGCCAGCTCCATGTAGGGCAGACAGCCATGCTGAGTGTCCTCCATGCGCACACCGCTCTGTTGACTCAGCTGGTGTCGTTCATGGAGGGCATCTCATCGGGCATGTCTGACCTACAGAGGGGCAATAGGTCCATGGACTCCTCCCTGACGGCAGCAGTGTCCCTCCTCAGACAGTCCCTCACCCCTCCTGCCTCTGCTCCATCCACACTCCCCAGCACCTTACCCGTCCCAAGCACACACACACCGGCACAGGCACACACCAGCACACACACGTCCAGTACACAGACACACACGCCACAAACAAAACGCACACGCACGCACAGTCAGGGGACTGAAACCAGACTCACAGGGGATGGGGCCCTGGTACACACACACGCATCCACGGGCACTGCACAGTCCTCAGTTGCCTCTCCCTCCAAAACACCCTCCCTTGCCTCACCTGCAACCCCAAAGACCCAGCGCCTCTTCCTCAGTGACCTCGGCCTCTTCCCCTCCGATCCAGCTGCTCCAGCATCCAGGGGGAAGAGGAAGCCCCCCCACATGGAGCAGAGTGCCCCTCGCCCCCGGACACCCTCCCCCAGGCACAGACAGACTGAGGCCCCCACCCGCAAGTCCCCCGGAGTGGTAAGAGCAAGACCCCGCCGCCGCCCTGCAGCTCAAGCACCAGGTCTCCTTCCTCCATCCCTCAGGCCCCCACTCCACAGGTGCCCCCACCACACCCTGCCCCAGGTTCCCCCACCCACAGATATACCATCCCCAAGAGGATCCGGCCTTCTCCCCCTGCCACTTGCTCTCCCGGCACCACACCCCCGCTGCGCTTGTCTGTGCCACTGATGTGGTGAGGGTGTCCTCCCCTCTGTCCAGCCCACCTTGCCTGTTCCCCATTCTCCTCCCCTGGTGGTAGGCACTGCAGTGGAGTCCACTACCACCCTGTCTGACTTGGGCACTGCAGTGGCGGACCTGTCCACTCCATCTGCAGGGTCCACTGCAGTCGTGCCGGCACCCACAACATCTGAGTCATGCCCCCAGTTGTGCCGGCACACACCATGTCAGACACCTCCACTGCAGTTGTCAGTGGCTCTCCAGCACCCACCACCCCTTCCCTGCTTCCTCCTGGTGAGCCCTGATCCTGTCCCTGCGGTGCCTGGCCTACCCCCGGTTGCCCCTCCTAGTGGATTGTCCCTGGTTTTGTGCAGGCATGCGTAGGGTGACATCTGCCACTGTCACCCTGTTTGGACTTTTACAATGGACTGGCCATTGGCCTTTGTGTTTTTTCTGGACTTTGTTTTCATTCCACACATATGCTGAATAAAGCAACTTTCTGTTCTCTAGTGCTTATGCTTCTGATGTACATGTTGTTGATGATGCTAACCATGCCCTTGCTGCAGTGATGGTGATATTTGGTCTCATGATAATGAAGTGTTACTGTGCAGGAACCCATGTGGTCCAGGGGGAATGTGTCCTATCCTGTGGTGTATCCATGTCATCCATAGCAGCATCTGAGGGTGTCATGTGTTCAGTATTTGGCAATGGGATTTCCTACTTAGATTGGCTATTTCACATCTGTGGCTTCCACCCCTGCACATCTGTTGTGCCTGCCATTGTTCAATTCGTCTACTTCCCTGACCGTGTGGCCATCTCCAGTGGACATGCAGGTTTGGGCATCAATGGGGAAGGACTCATCTGTGTTGTCAGTGCAACATTGCTATACAAGTGTGTTGGATCTGTGCTGAGGATTCCGTTGGCACTTCCATGACCAGGCTGATGTTACGGGAGCCCTCATTTGGTGCTAATTGTTGATTGTGTGACCAAGTGCTCAGCTGACATGATGGGGCCCTACTGAGGCAACATATGGCACAGCTTTCCTCACACAGGAGTGGAGTCCCCTCATGGCAGTGTGTACTCCTGTGACATTGCCTGCGCCCAAGGTGTGTGTTGTATGTGCATGTCTGTGTGTTCACTTCCGTTTAGCTGTGCATGCTGTGATCCCTAGTGTTGTACCTGTTTGTGATGCTAGCTGAGTTGACCTATGTTCCCCCAAAGTCTTCTCCCTGGGTTCTCTGTGATGTGGGTGCATGGCACATTACTGGTCATCAGGGTGTCACCCATAGGTGTGTTTGCTGTCAGGGCTGAGTTTGTGTGCAGACGCAGATGGGTCACAGTCAGGTTTCCCCTTGGCACTTGTTGTTTGCCCCTGTCATGTGATTTCCAGTTTGTGTTATCTTTCAGTGATTGTGACACGTTGTGTGTGTGACTGCTGGCACTCCTCAGGGTCCGGGCTGCAATGTTGGTTGTTGTCTATGTGTGTTCTTTGTGGGTGACCTTGGCTTCTTCATTGGTGTGTGACTGTGGATGGGATCCCATTGGTTGGTGTGGTATTGCCGTCATGTCCATGTACAGCGTAGTGTGCAGTGTGTCAGACATTCAGGAGTCTTGTTGAGTGGCCATGTGTGATGTGTTTCTGCACCTTGGTTCCCACCCACCACCCTGGAATAGTCATGGGTGCATGTGCAATGTCACCAGTGCATGTGTACTTCACTGCTGCACATTGTTGGAGGTCGAGGGTGTGGTGTTGAGTGTGTGCAGATGAGAGTTGTTGCCCGGCTAGGCCCCTGCCTCCATGTTGGCCTTGGCTTACTGGCCATGCTGATTGATTTGTGCTTGTGTAGGTGTGATGGTAGTTAGTTGCTCAGGACACATGACTGTGGTTCACAGTGTGAACGACATTTAGCTTTGTCATCACAGTGGGATTGTAATGCAGCCCAGGGTCACCACATTGTGGGGGCCCTGGGGGTGGTGCTGTGGTGTGTCTGTGTCTTGCTGTGTCAGTTGCTGTCCCTACGTGCCTGTGTGACATGTGTGATTTGTGCTCCCTCTCATCTGACAATGCCTGCTTGCCCACATATGGGATTTGGATCCATGAGTTACCTTTGTGTGGCACTGTATGCACATCTGTATGATTGGTATTCAGGTCTCCTCATGTGTTGTGTGGTTGCCTGGGGACACTGGCACCCCCCTCACCTGTTGTGTATGATGTGCAGTGTGGGTCTGCCTGTTTGTGTTTGTGCATCTGCACCACTGCATTGGCATATCTTGGGTGTGCCATTGGCTGTATGTAGTTTTGTGTGTTTCCCCTGCTGTCCCTGGGACTCCTAGGTCATCGGTCAGCACAATGATCATGGTTTGTGTGTCCCATTGCTGCCATGGTATGGTATCTGTTCACTTCACATCTGCAGTCTCCACAGGGTATCTGCATTTGTGTGCCCATTGGTGCAAATATGTGGGTCTGCATTCTGATGGTCACTTCTGTCATTGTGTCATTGATGATTGTTGAAGGTGTCAGCCCCCATGGGTGTTGTTTGTCTGCACATGGCCAAAGGTATGTCTTATTTGCACTGCAGTATTTGGCTCCCCCAATTTATGTTGCAATGGGACACATACACTACTTTGCCACTGATGTGTTTTTTGTTCTGTGACCAGGAATCATCCATGCAGTTTGGCAGTTGCACCTCTTTCTTTGTCAACACTTACCTTTTGGTCACTGTGGTGATGGGGGTTTAGACCCCATTGCCACAATGTTCAAAATGTGCTTCAGCTATGGACCCCACACTTACATTTTGGTCACTGTGATGATGGGGTTTGGACCCCATTGCCACGATGTTCAAAATGTGCTTCAGCTATGGACCCCACACTTACCTTTTGGTCACTGTGGTGATGGGGGTTTAGACCCCATTGCCACAATGTTCAAAATGTGCTTCAGCTATGGACCCCACACTTACATTTTGGTCACTGTGATGATGGGGGTTTGGACCCCATTGCCACAATGTTCAAAATGTGCTTCAGCTATGGACCCCACACTTACATTTTGGTCACTGTGATGATGGGGGTTTGGACCCCATTGCCACAATGTTCAAAATGTGCTTCAGCTATGGACCCCACACTTACCTTTTGGTCACTATGGTGATGGGGGTTTAGACCCCATTGCCACAATGTTCAAAATGTGCTTCAGCTATGGACCCCACACTTACATTTTGGTCACTGTGATGATGGGGGTTTGGACCCCATTGCCACAATGGTCATGGCCTGCTTGCATTGTGGGTGCCACACACATATATGTGTGGCACATGTGCTAGGGGGTCACATTGTATGTTCAAAGTCATGTTCGGTGTTGTAGGCGTTTGACACAGTCTACACACGCTTGTCATGGTGTTGGGGGATGTCTTCTTCTTGCATTCCCTAGGTTGTGGTGTGCTGGTTGTGTCATGCATTGTCCATCCTATGAGTGGGGGTGGTAGTAGTGGTTGGCATCCAGCCCCCTAGCTGAGGGTGGTAGTAGTGGTAGGCATCCAGCCCCCCTGGGTGTGGGTGGTAGTAGTGGTAGGCATCCAGCCCCCTGGGTGAGGGTGGTAGTAGTGGTAGGCATCCAGCCCCCCTGGCTAAGGGTGGTGGTAGGCATCCAGCCCCCTGGGTGTGGGTGGTAGTAGTGGTAGGCATCCAGCCCCCCCTGGCTGAGGGTGGTAGTAGTGGTAGGCATCCAGCACCCCCTGGCTAAGGGTGGTGGTGGGCATCCAGCCCCCCCTGGGTGAGGGTGGTGGTAGGCATCCAGCCCCCCCTGGGTGAGGGTGGTAGTGGTGGTAGGCATCCAGCCCCCCCTGGGTGAGGGTGGTAGTAGTGGTAGGCATCCAGCCCCCCTGGCTAAGGGTGGTGGTAGGCATCCAGCCCCCCTGGCTGAGGGTGGTAGTAGTGGTAGGCATCCAGCCCCCCTGGGTGTGGGTGGTAGTAGTGGTAGGCATCCAGCCCCCTGGCTAAGGGTGGTGGTAGGCATCCAGCCCCCTGGGTGAGGGTGGTAGTAGTGGTAGGCATCCAGCCCCCCTGGCTAAGGGTGGTGGTAGGCAACCAGCCCCCCTGGCTGAGGGTGGTAGTAGTGGTAGGCATCCAGCCCCCTGGGTGTGGGTGGTAGTAGTGGTAGGCATCCAGCCCCCTGGCTAAGGGTGGTGGTAGGCATCCAGCCCCCCTGGGTGAGGGTGGTAGTGGTGGTAGGCATCCAGCCCCCTTGGTGAGGGTGGTAGTAGTGGTAGGCATCCAGCCCCCTGGGTGAGGGTGGTAGTAGTGGTAGGCATCCAGCCCCCCTGGGTGAGGGTGGTAGTAGTGGTAGGCATCCAGCCCCCCTGGCTAAGGGTGGTGGTAGGCATCCAGCCCCCCTGGGTGTGGGTGGTAGTAGTGGTAGGCATCCAGCCCCCCTGGCTGAGGGTGGTAGTAGTGGTAGGCATCCAGCCCCCCTGGGTGTGGGTGGTAGTAGTGGTAGGCATCCAGCCCCCCTGGGTGAGGGTGGTAGTAGTGGTAGGCATCCAGCCCCCCTGGCTAAGGGTGGTGGTAGGCATCCAGCCCCCCTGGCTGAGGGTGGTAGTAGTGGTAGGCATCCAGCCCCCTGGCTGAGGGTGGTAGTAGTGGTAGGCATCCAGCCCCCTGGCTAAGGGTGGTGGTAGGCATCCAGCCCCCCTGGGTGAGGGTGGTAGTGGTGGTAGGCATCCAGCCCCCTGGGTGAGGGTGGTAGTAGTGGTAGGCATCCAGCCCCCTGGGTGAGGGTGGTAGTAGTGGTAGGCATCCAGCCCCCTGGCTGAGGGTGGTAGTAGTGGTAGGCATCCAGCCCCCCTGGCTAAGGGTGGTGGTAGGCATCCAGCCCCCTGGGTGAGGGTGGTAGTGGTGGTAGGCATCCAGCCCCCTGGGTGAGGGTGGTAGTAGTGGTAGGCATCCAGCCCCCCTGGGTGAGGGTGGTAGTAGTGGTAGGCATCCAGCCCCCTGGCTAAGGGTGGTGGTAGGCATCCAGCCCCCCTGGCTGAGGGTGGTAGTAGTGGTAGGCATCCAGCCCCCTGGCTAAGGGTGGTGGTAGGCATCCAGCCCCCCTGGGTGAGGGTGGTAGTAGTGGTAGGCATCCAGCCCCCCCTGGGTGAAGGGTGGTAGTAGTGGTGGGCATCCAGCCCCCTGGCTCAGGGTGGTGGTAGGCATCCTGCCCCCCTGGGTAGGGGTGGTGGTGCGCATTCAGGCCCCTGTGTGCATATGTGGCATTGGTGATGGGCATCCCGCCCCTATGGTGCTGCTGTTGCTGGTGTAAGTATATTCTGCATCCCTCTGTGTGTGTGTGATGTGTCGTGTACATGTTGTATGTGTTTTGTGGTTGGTGTCTGACTTACCTTCTGCGCCGTACGCGTCCGTGCCTGTTCCGGTAGTAAATGTAGAATATTGGTATGATCGGGACGAAGGGATTCATGGTTGGTTCGTGTCGTTCGTCCTTCTCGTTGCTTCGCGTCATCCTCGTCGCTTCGCCTCGTCGCTTCGCCTCGTCCTCGTCGCTGGCGTGTTCGTCTCGTAGCCGTGGATCGTGTTGTGGCGCGAATCGGAGCTTATGTGCGCCTCTCCCGGATGCTTTGACGTGCCGTGCGTAGCGACGGGTTCGGCGCGTACGGAAAGCGCATCGTACTCGTTCGGCCGGACGGAGCTGCATTTTTCCTTCCGTGCAACTCGATTCAGCGTTTCCGGATTCGCCTCGGTCGGGGAACAGGACCTGGTTTGGGTGAGTACGGCTCGGCCGGATTCTGTGCTGTTGTGCGCATCGTACTTACTCGTTCGGTGTGCTGTACGGATCGGTCGGGAAACAGGCTTTCGCATGGCTTTTTTCCCGACCGAATGGTATTGGGTGCGCCTCCGACCGAGATCGGAATCGGCCCCTATGTCTGTCAGTCATTGTCTTGCTGCTACCTTCCTGCTGCTACACATTTTCACTTTAAGCAATAGCAAAGAGAGAGTATTTAGTTGTATTAGGCACTTTATATATATATATATATATATATATATATATATATATATATATATATATATATATATATCACACAGAGTTGCCCCAGTGAGAATGGCCACAGAGAAGGTTTCCCTTTAATGCTGAGGATGACAGCGCAAGCACTTTCAAAAGTCCATCGAAATCTGGCGGCTCCTGAGAAGAAGAGGCACGTACATCAGGTATGTAGGTATAAGGCTTTTTTATTAAAGGTCAGGTCTCCCACGACCCCGCATTGAAAGAGAGACGCGTTTTGCCTGCGCAGCAGGCTTTATCAATCTATATAGTCATCTTGCACTTTTGCACTTTAAAAATAGGCTACTTATAAAAAAGACAGGCTAATACTTAATAAACAACACAACATATGACAACAGCAGCATAAAGTATAAATCATGGGATGATATATTAACATCATTCAGAAGAGTAAAGATTGAGGGACTGCTAGATCGGAGTCAAGTAACATGCGACAAAGCAGATATCCTACTCAGTTTAGGAAAAAACTCAAAACTTTCCTGTTTAACTAGTTTGTCCTGGCCTTTCTTCTGCTATCTGTTTCTTTGTTACTCTTGGGCTCGCGCCGGGACACACTTTTGAGTAGCTGTGCGCGCTACAAATTATGATAACATAACATAACATATGAGTTCAGTGTGAATCTGTTATTTTATCCCTCATAAACATATGTATACAATGATGTTTTAGGATCAATTCTTATAATATATTTTATCATATGTTGTTTATAACATCAAAAAGATATTGTGTGTTTTGCTGTTCGCCCTATGTGGGAAGGGTATGCCCAGACGTGGGTCCCGTGCTCACTACGCCACTGGAGTCAAGCTATCCTGGCTGATGACGGCTGATAGCCAGAAACCGGTCCTAGGATGCTTGATTCCGGTCCAGGGAAGATGTGGCTTGGCACTTCGGGCTGGACTGTTCCCATGAGGCACAGGGTCAAGACTGATTTGCATATGGCCATGTCTGAACTGGGGTGGCGTGGTGAGCAAAATAACGATGGATTAAACCCAGATCTGTGACTGGGGGTGAATGTTTTGCCAATGTGCAACATTCCGTCCATCATCTTGTGTGTTTTGCTGTTCGCCCTATGTGGGAAGGGTATGCCCAGACGTGGGTCCCGTGCTCACTACGCCACTGGAGTCAAGCTATCCTGGCTGATGACGGCTGATAGCCAGAAACCGGTCCTAGGATGCTTGATTCCGGTCCAGGGAAGACATGGCTTGGCAGTTCGGGCTGGACTGTTCCCATGAGGCACAGGGTCAAGACTGATTTGCATATGGCCATGTCTGAACTGGGGTGGCGTGGTGAGCAAAATAACGATGGATTAAACCCAGATCTGTGACTGGGGGTGAATGTTTTGCCAATGTGCAACATTCCGTCCATCATCTTGTGTGTTTTGCTGTTCGCCCTATGTGGGAAGGGTATGCCCAGACGTGGGTCCCGTGCTCACTACGCCACTGGAGTCAAGCTATCCTGGCTGATGACGGCTGATAGCCAGAAACCGGTCCTAGGATGCTTGATTCCGGTCCAGGGAAGACATGGCTTGGCAGTTCGGGCTGGACTGTTCCCATGAGGCACAGGGTCAAGACTGATTTGCATATGGCCATGTCTGAACTGGGGTGGCGTGGTGAGCAAAATAACGATGGATTAAACCCAGATCTGTGACTGGGGGTGAATGTTTTGCCAATGTGCAACATTCCGTCCATCATCTTGTGTGTTTTGCTGTTCGCCCTATGTGGGAAGGGTATGCCCAGACGTGGGTCCCGTGCTCACTACGCCACTGGAGTCAAGCTATCCTGGCTGATGACGGCTGATAGCCAGAAACCGGTCCTAGGATGCTTGATTCCGGTCCAGGGAAGACATGGCTTGGCAGTTCGGGCTGGACTGTTCCCATGAGGCACAGGGTCAAGACTGATTTGCATATGGCCATGTCTGAACTGGGGTGGCGTGGTGAGCAAAATAACGATGGATTAAACCCAGATCTGTGACTGGGGGTGAATGTTTTGCCAATGTGCAACATTCCGTCCATCATCTTGTGTGTTTTGCTGTTCGCCCTATGTGGGAAGGGTATGCCCAGACGTGGGTCCCGTGCTCACTACGCCACTGGAGTCAAGCTATCCTGGCTGATGACGGCTGATAGCCAGAAACCGGTCCTAGGATGCTTGATTCCGGTCCAGGGAAGACATGGCTTGGCAGTTCGGGCTGGACTGTTCCCATGAGGCACAGGGTCAAGACTGATTTGCATATGGCCATGTCTGAACTGGGGTGGCGTGGTGAGCAAAATAACGATGGATTAAACCCAGATCTGTGACTGGGGGTGAATGTTTTGCCAATGTGCAACATTCCGTCCATCATCTTGTGTGTTTTGCTGTTCGTCCTATGTGGGAAGGGTATGCCCAGACGTGGGTCCCGTGCTCACTACGCCACTGGAGTCAAGCTATCCTGGCTGATGACGGCTGATAGCCAGAAACCGGTCCTAGGATGCTTGATTCCGGTCCAGGGAAGACATGGCTTGGCAGTTCGGGCTGGACTGTTCCCATGAGGCACAGGGTCAAGACTGATTTGCATATGGCCATGTCTGAACTGGGGTGGCGTGGTGAGCAAAATAACGATGGATTAAACCCAGATCTGTGACTGGGGGTGAATGTTTTGCCAATGTGCAACATTCCGTCCATCATCTTGTGTGTTTTGATGATATATTAACATCATTCAGAAGAGTAAAGATTGAGGGACTGCTAGATCGGAGTCAAGTAACATGCGACAAAGCAGATATCCTACTCAGTTTAGGAAAAAACTCAAAACTTTCCTGTTTAACTAGTTTGTCCTGGCCTTTCTTCTGCTATCTGTTTCTTTGTTACTCTTGGGCTCGCGCCGGGACACACTTTTGAGTAGCTGTGCGCGCTACAAATTATGATAACATAACATAACATATGAGTTCAGTGTGAATCTGTTATTTTATCCCTCATAAACATATGTATACAATGATGTTTTAGGATCAATTCTTATAATATATTTTATCATATGTTGTTTATAACATCAAAAAGATATTGTATTATACTGTAAATTGTTAGTATTGAGTATGAAACATATATTACGTCGGGCATTATGCCGTCCGAGTGTTTTAATAGTCTGTTTTTTATATTTATGGTAAAATTTAAGCACTTGTCACTTTAAATAGGCTGTGGCGTCATGGGATCAAGGCCTGTCCAGTCCGAAACGCGTTATGGCGCACTAATAAACAATAAACACATCGCACTAGTTATTTGGGTCTGTGTCTGTCTTTTTCAAAAACAGTAAACAGAAGGAGTGGAGAAGGTTTATATGTATATATATATTTATATATATATATATATATATATATTCACTGAAAAAACCGTAGGTTTCAGGCACGTTATAGTTACAAATTAGCATTTTAAAAACCTTTGAAATTCACTGAAAAACCATAGGTTTCAGACACGTTATAGTTAGAAATTAGCATTTAAAAAACCTTTGAAATTCACTGAAAAAACCAGAGGTTTTAGGGACAGTTATAGTTAGTTGGACATTGCACTCGTACAAAACCCGTGAAATTCCCCCGTTATAGTTAGTTCAGCTAACTATAACTCGCGCCCCGCAATGCACTGCTGATGACGTCACATATTACATCACTCATGACATGGTCAGTGACATCACTGATGACATCACTGATGACATCTCAAATGACATCACTGATGACATCATCCAGTGACTGTGTGTTTCTGTAAAGTTTAAATATGTTTAATATATATAGGGAAAGGCGTATTGAAGAATGAGTGGGTGTATAAGTGTCTGAATGGATGATTTAGTACGTGCGTGACTGACTCTACAAGTGAGTGATTAAACGTATCTTACTGAATGCATGGGTTAGTGACTAAACTGTGTGAATGTCTGTATCCGTCTGTTGGTGTGTAAGTGGATGCATGGATTTGCGAATAGCTACATGAGTGTCTATATGGGTTATTTATTGGTTCTATGAGTATCTGTATGGGTGCCTGAGTGTTTGTGTGGATGGGGTGTGTGCGACTGTGCATAGATGTGTGAGTGGGTGATTCACTGGGTGGATGGTTTCAAGAGTGCATCTGTGATAGACTGTATGGGTGGGTAAGTGTGTGTAAGAGTGTGTTAGTGAGTGAATGTATGTCCCAGTGGTACATGTGTGAGTAACTAAATATGTGAAAGGCAGTATATATGTGTATTGGAGTATATAAATAGCTATAAGCGAGAGTGAGTGATTGTGATAGTGGCTGTATGGATGAGTGTGTGCTTGTATCAGTGATTGTATAAGAGCGTAACAATGTGCTAGTATTTGTATGATTAAGTGAGCTGGTGTGTGTATAACTGTATAGGTGAGTAAATGGCAGTGTGTTTAATTATTTGCATGACTGACTAGGTGTGTGAGTACCTCTATGGATGAGTGGCGGTGTTTGAGTGTCTATATAGGAGTAAGAGTGCATATGATAGTCCTGTACTGAGTGACCATAAGTATGAGTGACTGTACGGGTGAGTGAGTGGATGTGTGTGTGTAGACCTAAGAATCAGTGAGTGGGTATGTAGTTATTGGTGTTGGAGTGTCTATGGTTTTGCGAATGGCACTCTGTAATTTAGATTGGGTGTATCAAAGGTTATATTAGGGTGTGAGGAGCTGCATCAGATTATCACGTGGATGATGTCATCAGTGATGTCATTTGAGATGTCATCAGTGATGTCATCAGTGATGTCACTGACCATGTCATGAGTGATGTAATATGTGACGTCATCAGCAGTGCATTGCGGGGCGCGAGTTATAGTTAGCTGAACTAACTATAACGGGGGAATTTCACGGGTTTTGTACGAGTGCAATGTCCAACTAACTATAACTGTCCCTAAAACCTCTGGTTTTTTCAGTGAATTTCAAAGGTTTTTTAAATGCTAATTTCTAACTATAACGTGTCTGAAACCTATGGTTTTTTCAGTGAATTTCAAAGGTTTTTAAAATGCTAATTTGTAACTATAACGTGCCTGAAACCTACGGTTTTTTCAGTGAATTTCAAAGGTTTTTAAATGACAATTTTTAAATGTATTAATTTTTATATTAATTTTTTTCATACTGATTTACTACATTTTTAGAAACAATTTCTTTTACATATTTTATTTTTTAAATTACATTGTAATTACATTATACATTACATTACAAAAAATACTTTCTCAGAATGAATTACTTTAGTTTAAATATTTTGCACATAGGCAATAGACTTTTAAGTACAGTAGTTACAGTTGTTGCAATGGGCAACACATTTTCAAACACAATGCAACATTCAGCTCAATGTGAATTTCTAGTTAAATGCAATTAGTTACTTTATGGATTACTTTTCTAACCACAGGACTGGATCCTAGATTCAGTCCTGGTACATCTCCTGTAAACAGTTGAGTAAAAGCGTTTTGGTTACAGTCGTGATTTTTAAGGAATATTATTGTATTTTAAAAGTTGACACTTAGAAACTTTTTCTCATAGAATCACCAATGTTATCCTATGGAAGGAAATTCACTTAGCAGGTAAAAACTGTTATCGTTACTTTTTCTTACTCAGTGTTGGATCCTGGATCCAGCACTGGTGCATCTCCTGTAAACAGTTGAAAGAATGCGTTTAAGTCATACAGGCGATTTTTAAGGAATATTTGTAGTTTGTGAAAATCGACACTTTGAAACTTTTCTGCTGAAAACCAGACAATGGATTCCTATGGAAGAAAATATAAGTTACTGGTAAGTACGGTTAAAATTACTTTTCAGGACCAGTACTGGGCTGAAAGATACAGCACTGAGGTCTCTCCTTATAACAGGTGAGTAAATCGGAATTCGTATTTCGGCTGATTTTAGAGGAATATTTGTATGTTTCAAAAATCAACACTTAGAAACTTTTTCAGCAAAAAGCAGGTAATGATATCCTATGGAAGGAAATTCAAGTTACTGGTAAGTACGGTTAAAATTACTTTTGAGGATCAGTACTGGGCTGAAAGATGCAGCACTGAGGTCTCTCCTGATAACAGATGAGTAAATCGGAATTCGTATTTCGGCTGATTTTAGATGAATATTTTAAAGTTCCAAAACTCCACACTTAGAAGAATTTCCAAGTGAAACCAGTCAATGTTAGCCTATGGAAGGAAATTCAAGTTACTGGTAAGTACGGTTAAAATTACTTTTCAGGACCAGTACTGGGCTGAAAGATGCAGCACTGAGGTCTCTCCTGATAACAGGTGAGTAAATCAGAATTCGGATTTCGGCTGATTTTAGAGGAATATTTGTATGTTTCAAAAATCAACACTTAGAAACTTTTTCAGCAAAAAGCAGGCAATGATATCCTATGGAAGGAAATTCAAGTTACTGGTAAGTACAGTTAAAATTACTTTTGAGGATCAGTACTGGGCTGAAAGATGCAGCACTGAGGTCTCTCCTGATAACAGGTGAGTAAATCGGAATTCGTATTTCGGCTGATTTTAGAGGAATATTTGAAAGTTCCAAAACTCCACACTTTGAAGAATTTCCAAGTGAAACCAGTCAATGTTAGCCTATGAAGGAAATTCAAGTTACCGGTAAGTACGGTTAAAATTACTTTTGAGGATCAGTACTGGGCTGAAAGATGCAGCACTGAGGTCTCTCCTGATAACAGGTGAGTAAATCGGAATTCGTATTTCGGCTGATTTTAGAAGAATATTTTAAAGTTCCAAAACTCCACACTTAGAAGAATTTCCAAGTGAAACCAGTCAATGTTAGCCTATGAAGGAAATTCAAGTTACCGGTAAGTACGGTTAAAATTACTTTTGAGGATCAGTACTGGGCTGAAAGATGCAGCACTGAGGTCTCTCCTGATAACAGGTGAGTAAATCGGAATTCGGATTTCGGCTGATTTTAGAGGAATATTTTAAAGTTCCAAAACTCCACACTTAGAAGAATTTCCAAGTGAAACCAGTCAATGTTAGCCTATGTAAGGAAATTCAAGTTACTGGTAAGTACGGTTAAAATTACTTTTCAGGACCAGTACTGGGCTGAAAGATGCAGCACTGAGGTCTCTCCTGATAACAGGTGAGTAAATCTGAATTCGGATTTCGGCTGATTTTAGAGGAATATTTGTATGTTTCAAAAATCAACACTTAGAAACTTTTTCAGCAAAAAGCAGTCAATGATATCCTATGGAAGGAAATTCAAGTTACTGGTAAGTACGGTTAAAATTACTTTTGAGGATCAGTACTGGGCTGAAAGATGCAGCACTGAGGTCTCTCCTGATAACAGGTGAGTAAATCGGAATTCGTATTTCGGCTGATTTTAGAGGAATATTTTAAAGTTCCAAAACTCCACACTTAGAAGAATTTCCAAGTGAAACCAGTCAATGTTAGCCTATGAAGGAAATTCAAGTTACCAGTAAGTACGGTTAAAATTACTTTTGAGGATCAGTACTGGGCTGAAAGATGCAGCACTGAGGTCTCTCCTGATAACAGGTGAGTAAATCGGAATTCGGATTTCGGCTGATTTTAGAGGAATATTTGCACAATGGTGAAGGGAGGGGCGGGGCCTGAGGTGACATCTGTGCAAACGCGCCCCGTGGTGCGTTTTAAGTTGGGGATTAAGTCCCCTTGAATCATGAGGGTCCCTACGGGCCAACTAGCCCACCAGGAACCTCCAGTATGCGCCAGGGGCTGCGTTGCAGAGACATGTACAGAGGCCACACCCCTTTTTACACCTCTCTGCAACGCAGCTCTGTGGCGCTTTCTGGATGTACCTGTTGGGCTAGTTGGCCCTCAGGGACCCTCAGGATTGAAGAGGATTTAATTCCCCATCTTAAACGCGCCACGAGGCCTGTTTGCACACATGTCACCTGAAGCCCCGCCCCCTCCCTTCACCACTGTGCAAACGCGCCCTGTGGCGCGTTTTAAGTTGGGGGATTAACTCCCCTTGAATCCTGAGGGTCCCTGAGGTGCAACTAGCCCACCATATACCTCCAAAAAGCGCCATAGAGCTGCGTTGCAGAGAGGTGTAAAAGGGGCGTGGCCTCTGTACACCTCTCTGCAAGGCAGCCCCTGACGCATACTGGAGGTTCCTGGTGGGCTAGTTGGCCCCAGGGACCCCAGTATTCAAGGGGATCGTTCCCCTCTGCAACGCGCCAGGGGCGCGTTTGCAAGTGGTGAAGGAAGGGGGCGGGGCCTGCGGGCCCGATCGTTTTTTTTTTTGGGAGGGGGGCCGCGTGGCCCCCCTCCCGGGCCACTACTTGCCCTGGGGACCCCATCCCCCGGGGCTGGCCCTCTCGTTGGGGACTGTGGGGGGGTCCCCAATGCCCCCACAGTCCCGCCGGCTCCCCGTGTCCTACGGGAGCCGGCATTGCTTTACACATGGGGAGCAGCTAACATGCTGCTCCCCATGTGGAAAGCAGTCGGCTTTGGATATTGGAAGAGAGAGCAGGTTTCCTGCTCTCTCTTCCAATATCCAAAGCAGTTTGCAATGACAGGACGGGAGCCGCGAGGCTCCCGTCCTGTCATTGCAAACAGCAGTGTCCCGGGGGTAGGCACCCCGGGACACTGCAGGAGCCGACCCTGGGGGTGGTGGTCCCCAGGGCCATCAAGGGCTCCAGGAGGGGGCCGCGCGGCCCCCTCCCATTCAGTGCACAGCCCCGGGGAGGTGGTGGTCCCGGGGCTCTGGGGTCCAAACGGACCCCCATTGTAATTTTCTTAGTGCCCCGGGAGGTGGTGGTCCCCGGGGCATGTGGGGCTGGAGCCCCCACACAGGTTTTAATTAAAAAAGAAGCCCCGGGAGGTGGTGGTCCCCGGGGCTGCGGGAGGGCTCAGAGCCCTCCCGCACCATTCTACATAAAGCCCCGGGGGTGGTGGTCCCCGGGGCTTGGGGAGCCCTTAGAGGCCCCACACATAAAATTAACCCCCCAGCATGCCCCCGGGACTTGGCCCACCCGGGGGCCAATTAGCTATCGAGCGCGGGAGACCGCGCTTCGATTTTTTCGGCAGGGTTCGCGCTCCCTGAGCGCATCCTGCCGATTTTTAAAAAAACAAAAAACTTTTTGCCCAGGGGTCCTTGTGGGACCCCTGAGCAGACCTAGGGGTCATGGTGTTTCTACCCTGCCCCCTTTGTGCGCTTTGCGCACTTGTTTCTGTCCCTCGGTTCTACCGAGGGACAAAATGACTGCCAACACTTCCTGATTTGGAGTGTTGACAGCCAATTAACATAAAGCTCGTGCTCGGGAGGATCCGCGGCCCTAGATATATCTATCTTTTTACTTTTCATTTTCTCAGCAACTACTGAACGGATTTACACCATTTAACAAAAGGGTTCTTTCTGAACCAAGAACTACCTCTTTGCCAAATTTGGTGTAATTCCGTTCAGCAGTTCGGGCTGTAGCCGTGTCTAAAGTTTCCTATGGAAAATTGCATGGGGAAAACGCGTTTTGGGACCCCCCTTTTTCTCGGCCCCCGCTTGACGAATCCCCCGAGACTTTCAGGGTAGGAGCGGACCGGAGCGGGCCACAAAGTTTGAAAATTTTGCGAAGATACGTCAACCGGCAAGAGAGTTATTTCAAATAGAATGTCGCGGATTTCCTATGGATAATAGGTTGTAACTATAACTATCTACTGGCGACCGCCAGTAGATAATATATATATATATATATATACATATATAGAGAGAGAAACAGCAAAGTCACCGCCGCCGCTCCTCTCGCCCCGGGTGCTCACTCCCGCGGTGGTGAGCCGCAGTCAATTGCAACGAAGAGGCATGTCCTTCTCATGCCCAAGTGGAAAGCACACACAGGAGCCGTATTTGAGTCAAGTGCTTTATTGTGCAGACCCCCTGCACCGACAGACGCGTTTCGCCTTGCGGCTTTGTCAATGTCAGTTACACCGTGCAAACCCAGCAGTATTTCATTACTCAACATATCACATGGTATTTCATTGAAATAGTTGATGGACTTTCGGAACTTAGATGCTGAAATTCATGGCTGCCATCTTAACACATGTTTTCTCTGCATTTGTAATTACTACTGCCAAAAATAAAGTGATAGGGTGCTCATTTGTGAATTAAAAACTATTACACGTGTGAACGTTCTTTTTTCAACATTTGCGGACAAATACGATGATTGACATCTTTCATGCATTTGTTATTTCATTATACTTTTTAAATAAGAAAAAAAACTGATATATATATATATATTTATATATATATTTGGGTCTTTTTCTGTGTAGCCGTTCGGCTGCTGCTGCTGTGCACCTACCCATGGGGGGTATCGGCAAAAACGCAGACAACAAACTCAGATATTTTAACAAATGCAATCTAGGTAGTAGTGGCTTAGCTATCACACCTCTCAATACAACAAATGTATGTGGATATAATATAATCTGGGTACTTAGCAATATGTCCGGTTGGCGCTATTACAGGTATCACACACCCTACTACCAAGAGTGGGCAATCACAGTGGAACACTGGGTCCGCTGAGTAACATTAGGCAACAAAAGATACCATAGCACAATATAAGAAGTCCATCAATTCTCAAAAATCCATACAGTAGGAATGCGTATTAGTGAGTCAGTCATTGATTTATTGAAGAAAACAAGAATCCACAATCTTCATTGTATTCATAATGTGACAACCAATCTTCAGTATGTTTAATAATGGTTAACAGCCTATATGTGTTTCATCACACAGTGACTTTTTCAAGGCTAATAGGTAAATGCTGTTGTTAATGCGAAGGTTCCAATGCAAGTGAACCCGCAGTAAGGCAACATGTAGTCACACGCGTAAGTCAATGTACCACGTCGTGGAATATGGGATCCTGCAAATAATATGCCACCCTTAGTATAGTTGCTGATCTCAAAGGAGAGCCTTCACTAATGAGAAGATTCCAAAAGTCTGTTGTCCCTAGTAATTCAGCAGTCGGCTAAGGTGCCTAACAACTTTCCGTAGTATAAGCGGGAGTATCAACCGTGAAAGCAAGTCTTCAGGACCTAACGTTGGAGTCAATAGTCTGAGACGCAGTGCTTCAAATATGGAAAGAAGGAAAATATATGTCCTTGCTGCCCAAAAAAAGTATATAAGTGTGCCAGTCAAAGTAATTGAGGATCAGTGGCAGCTCCTCCGCTAAGGGGGAGGATAGTCGCCCCACTGCCTCGAAGCAGCAAAAGAAAGGAAAAAATAAAATGATAATAACTAATGTTATGATCATTTTATTTTGTCCTCCTGCTGCGGCAGCTTGCGTGAGGGGGCGGGGCTGAAGAGCAGGGGAGGTGTGGTACAACCCTCCTAAGTGCGCAATGACTGTTTGGTCGGCCCTCTCGGGCCGCCCAAAACAGTCATGGGCACTTTCCCTGTTCTCCATGCAGGCTGCATTACAGCCTGCATGGAGAAAATGCCCACCGCTACAGCCCCTAGCTGAGCGCCGTATCACGGAACTCAGACCAATCACAACGCTGCATTGCCCTAGTGCTTCCTGCTTCCTGTTTCTCACAAGAAGCCAGGAAGAGGACGCAGGAGAGGCGGCGGGAGGTAAGAGATTTTTTTTTAAGTGATATCCCCCTGCCCTTCCCCCCCCACCCGCCCCACTGCTGCTTCCAGGCAGCAGCCGCGACTGTTGAGGATAGGCGGAGGCCTTAGTCACCTCCTACCTGCATGCCTGTAAACTAGAAACGCGTCCATCTTGTGGCCTTATACAAGTGTACTGGTCAAGTGTCATAAGAGATAAGGTAGAGACCTTAGTAAGCTCTTACCTGCATGCATTGAGTTGTTGTGCGACTACTCGGCGTCTCAAAGGTCCACCTTATCTTTGTGTTGGGACTAACAGTTTTAGAACAGGAGACAAATGCTTTGGGGCTGCCCTGACGTGAACACAAGGGGGGATTTAGAGGTGGAGAGGTGAAGAGTTAGAGATTATGTTTTCAGGAGTTTGAAGATCAACGACCAGTGGGTGTGGTCGTCTGAGGGAGCCATATTAGAAAAAGAGGGTGAGAAGTAGGAGGCGATCTATGTATTGACCAAGAGAAGGTTGTCAAGATGTAGGTCCTTGATGAGGTCGAAGATACAATGACTAGGGAGCATGGCAGCACTCTGAGCTAACCGAAAGGGTACATAGAGTCAGGGCCAGTTTAGCCCCGGTGGTGCCCGGTGCGACAATCACTTTTGGCGCCCCCACACTCCATGACTGCCTCCTCAGATTCTCTCACTACCACAGGGCAAAAGTGCCCCTCATCTCTCCAATCATAAGATAATGCTAAACACAGCGCCCCCTCCACAGGTCAGCGCCCAGTGCGGCCGCACCAGTCACACTGCCCTGCATAGAGTGATTTACAAAATTGCTTAATAGGCAAACAAACAAACAAATAAATACATGTTATAGATATTGATTAATCTGGTGATGAAAAAACTTTCAAATGAAGATAGCCCTGTGACATTCCACACTATCATTTCTGTAGTGGAAACACCTTTAACCCTTTGTTACCTCTCATCATTTAACCCTGACCCCTTTAATTGTGTCATTTTCTGGAGCTGCTGGCCGCATTCTAAAAAGAAATGCAGTACCGACCATTTTGTATTGATTTAGAGTTGTTTGATCATTTGTATGAAATTATTTTTGCTCCTTTTTATGTTGATAAATAAAACAGCATGATTCCAGGAGCAGCACGCAGTACAGCGGTAATCCACTGGTTAATGTGCCCCATGCGAAATCTTTTCCATTTTCCTTTTATTGATTTCCGGGTCACTATCCTGCCTGCTTTAATTAAGTTCCAGCTTCGTCTAAAGTGCTTTTGTAAGGCGAGTCCCAGCTGCAGCTGCTTCAACCTGATCTATAATGCCCTTGATCGTAGACAGATCTCCATTAAATTATCCTGCAGAGCACCGACTGCAGCTATTCTAAGGATGTCGATGCTGCTGAATTTATAATCTGATTATTTTACAACAAATACACGGAATAAAGTACGTGAAGGAAGTGGCACCTTGTACTTTGAAGCGTACACGACCACGCTTCCTCTGTGTACTACGGAATTGTGCAGTTTTTGGCACACTTTGAGGGCAGGTGAGAATGGACAGTTTCCTAAGACCTTTCTAATGTGCTGTGCAAGGGAGCCTTCAACAGTGTACCTAGCCTCCAGTTTTACTCCTGCTTCCATTGCACGACCATACACCAGTGTACTCCACTGCAGTAATTCACCCATGTTTCATTTTTGGCAGGCATCATTGTAGTACACACATACTGGCATAGTTGTGGAGGCTGAAACAATGTATGGATTGCCTTAAGTACCACCTTTATTTAAGGACATAAGTGCAACTCCCATTCCAGTTTGAGTGTGGAAGTTTTGGACTCACAGATTTTGCACTGTCTTGAGGAAACTCGCCCACACAGGTTTTTTTCAGCTTTGCACCCAGAGCTAGGAATAAATGAAAGCATAGCGCAGACATAGCTTAGCAATGTTTACATTTATAAATTTCATTCTTCTGTAGGGACCTGTCCTATCGTGGACCTACAAACCCATTTCAATAGTCTAAGTTTGGTCAAAGGCATCATGTGTTTTTAGGTATAGTGCCTTGAAACATATTTGTTATTGTAGTGTTTAGGCTCTCATTTTGGGATATGGAGCTGCTAGGACCTTTTGAATTTCACGCACACATCCTTATTTTGTCCTGCGCTTTTTAAAGATGTACCTATAAGTGAAGATTCACTCGACTACAATTACTTGTGTCGTAACTCTGAGTTTCAAACCCTGTTCCACCTCATAGAGTAACCCTTGACTGCATGTCTACGCTACCCTTGAAGAGTACAGCATGTAAAGGCAATAATTCAGACCCTGTAATTCTAGGACCCCAGTGGCAAATGACAACACCCACCAAATATACTGCCCAGTAACCACTTACTGCCCAGGACCCAGGTCTCTTAATTAGACTGCCGTAAACCTCAATTAATGCGATGGTACATCTCCGCAGGACATGGTTCATTTTACAATGTTTTGCCCATTTTATGACACACCCAGAAAATCCTTTTTAATCCCTATTTTGAAACAGGCCAATTTTAGACAAGTTCGGACGGCTTTTATATTCCTACAGATGTTGACGGGTAACACCGTTTTTTATGTGTTACGTTTTTTAAAATCTGCCATTAGGCTCAGGGCGAGTTGTGATTAACTCGCCTGTTTCTTGTCACTATCACCGGTTTCTTGTCACTATTACCGGTTTCACCCATCCTATCAGATAATAGCTTGCTGATTCATTTAATGGTTTTAACGCACCACTTAAAGAGTTTTAACCTATTTTTTTATTCATTTTTTAGCAGGTGTCATATGTCTGTTTTAGGTGTCCGGGATACTAGTTGCAATACGTATCCGCAAAATTAATTGTCAAGTTGTCCACACCTGGTCTGCTCTTGTGATTGTATATATTGTATTTTATTATATTACATTTTGATCCTGTACTTTATATTGTGCTTTTATGGCTTTATCAAATATGAAACCGAATAAAGATATCTGACTTGACTTGACTTACTGCCCAGTAACCACTTACTGCCCAGTACCCAGGTCTCTCAATTAGACCTCCGTAAACCTCAATTAAACCTCAATAAACCCCTTTGAGGGATATCTGATGACGGACCATGTGAACTTTCCCATTAAAATGTATTGACATTAAGACTGTACACAGTGCTTAATTTGTGAAAGAATAAGTGCCGGTCCCCGAAGCTCTGCTCAGAAACATGCGGTCAGTGCAATTAAATGCCAGCACGCCCAATACCAAGGCTGCGTAGGCTTGAGTCCACCACAAGCCTCTTTAATCCACTACCAACCACTTCCTGTCCCTTTATCTCCTCTTGCACGTTTCTGCTTTCTCCCTTTCTGACGGTTTTTCCGTCTTTCTCAGTCTTTTCGCTGTGTTTGTTCTTCCCTCTCTTG
The DNA here is from genome assembly GCA_963921515.1 of Calotriton arnoldi. Lineage (NCBI taxonomy): Eukaryota > Metazoa > Chordata > Amphibia > Caudata > Salamandridae > Calotriton > Calotriton arnoldi. The sequence continues at coordinate 2,043,952 of CAWUFW010002012.1, forward strand.
CTCTCCGTACATATCTTATTCAGAAAAATAAGTGCCGGACCCCAATAATAATTGCTGCAACCATCAGCTCAAATTAAGCACTGAACATACACAATTAAACCCCTTGTGTCGCAAATTACAGTTTTTGTGTCACACAGTGTGTATGTGCATTTTTGAGGATTCATGCATTGCATTCACTGATCGCTATTGGCTTGCATTCATGAAGGAGAGACTTTGTCCAACCAAAGCGTTATCCTGGGTAATTGCACTGTGGTCACATGGTACCCTGTTTCAGTCAATACTGGTGAGAGTCTCCAAAGTGGGCACCCCGTGAGTAACAATCACGCTCAGGGCCGGACTGGGACAAAAAATAGGCCCAGGCACCAACATAACAGTGGCCCCATTAGCGAACAAAGCAGCTGAAAAAGTTGACCACATTTATAAAGCAGCCCAGTTTGGGCATTGTAAAGTCAATATGGGTATTTTGCAAGCTATGGAGACTGCATACATTTGTGTTTGCTGCAGGCAGTGCTTGTAGCAATATCATTGAAACCAACAGGAAACAAACGGCCCTCTTGGCCATTAAACAGGCCCACAGACTACAAAAAAGAGTCCCACACACTGATCTGTGAGACTATCCCATCCGGCACTGCCTGATTGCCCTATAGGCCAGTCCGACCCTGATGAGTATTGCACATTGAGTGGGAGTATTGTGAACACTGGTCCTTTCCTGGAAACGTCCCTCAGCTGCAAGGAGCTGAATCACAAAGGGATTTGAAAATTCGGTGCCAAGCAAAGAAATCTTTAAAGAATATTTTGATTATGTTTCCATAACAAAAACATTTGCAAATACTTTGCCATATAGATCCACACAGTCATGTAACATGAAAATGTAACTTTGTTTTTGCTTAGCCTACACGATTGACCAAAGAAAGGAGGAGCCGTTTTCTAACTGGTGCATCAGCTTCTTCCCTGCTTCAAGCATGGTTATAGCGCTGGCCGCTTTATGGCCCCACCAAAAGTAAATAATGTTCATGTGCAGGGTAGGAGTGTCCTATAGGGCAATAGCTGAATGCCTGAAGGGCTGGTCTGACAGATCGGTGTGTGGGCCTTTTTTTGGACTGTTTGAGGGCCTATTTTATGGTCTGGGGGGCCGTTTTTAGATTTCACTGAGACAGTGCATGCACAGTTACTTGAGAAGATCTTTTGTTACTTACAAAAAAAAAACCTAAAAAGCGCTTTGGGTCTTAACTGGCGATTACTTACCATTGGTTGGTTTCATTGTCATTTTTATGTTCATGCTTCTCTTTGGTATGTGCGTGGCGGCTTCAGTTTGTCTTTGTGTGTTTGTCTCTTCCCCGGAGCATGGACCAAGTACTGATTGATTTCTTCATACGTTTTTTTTCTGTGCTGCTTGTGCTGGGATTGTGATACTTTTTTTTTCTTGCAAGAAAACTTGATTCTGGGTTGCTGAGAACTTTGTAGGTGCAGATTTCTTTGTATTGGAAAGCTATTTTTGCAAACGGTTCAAACAAACAATAGATCGCTTTAATATATAAAGTAATTTTCAAGCTACAATGTTGTATCTGAGCCATACGTGTGAAAATATAAACCTTTTGAAAACACTGTATGTGTTACGTCCTGTAGCTCAAACCCGCTTTAGTCCTTTGTACATTATATTCTATTTCCGTACTGAATACACATATTTCTACCTTCTTGTGTCTATCCCTTGTTTCGGACCTTTTTTTTTTCTTCTCTCGTTTGGCGATTGGCGCTTTCCGGTTTCTGACTCAGCTGTGTGGAATCGTTCTCTGCACAGCCACAGAGGCGCTTGTGTTGCGAGGGCTGAGTATTTAGGATCCGCCCTCCCGAACCTTTGTGCTTTGTTTCGTTTCCGGTTCTTACGCCGGAAGGATTTCTTGCTTCTAGCTCTTCCACTGTTTTCCTTGTTCTCGTGCCAGTACCGCCTTGATTTTTGTGACTCTTTTGGCAGACCCGACACCAAGGACACGTAAAGGAGTGTCGGAGCACACCAGAAAATAAGAATTCTTATTTTTCTGCTCATTTTTGTGTGTGTTGTGGAAGGATTCCCTTTTCAATATTTGGTTTATTTCTTGCGGGTTTTTTCCACTATTGTGGTTTTTCTCGTATTCCTTTTTTTTCCTCTGATCCCATGTTTTGGCCTATGGAAGGATTCCTCCCTCAGAACTACTTCAATGAGATTGGGATATTGACTTCTCCCTTGGTTGTTGTGAATTTCACGTTGGACCTCTGGTGGGACTCTTATCCAGTGATTCAAGGGTGAGCAGTGCTCATACTGATGTGGTATATAATACAGTAGTCTGCAGTTAATTTTTCGGATATATTTTTCTGTATTCTAACCTGTATCTTTTCCTTCTTTTAAAGACATTTGTGGAGTTCCCTGTCTCCCAAGACACTCCTGGGCCTTCTGTTTTCCCTCGCACCGGAAGGAAGTGATCTACTGGGATCTAGACATCTTTTTCTTATTCCCTTGTTTACCTACCTTCCCCCGGTGCGTTTTCTGCTCAGTCTGTTAATGTATCAGCATGGAGGGTAAAGGCACAGGGTGAATGGTAGGACATTCTCTGTTTGTGCAGTATCTGGTTTTCAGGTGATTGGGGGTCGGAACAGAATGTTTGCTGATGAATAAAACATTCTCTAAATTATAAAACAGGCAACCCACAAACATATATTTTGGCAGCCTGTAACTTTTACTGATTATGAACCTATAAACATGCTATTTTCCTTGAAGACTGTTGTTCTAAGGTTGCCAAAAAGGGTTCTTTCGAGTAATAAGAAAGCCTTTTAGTACAGAAAACCCCAACCACAACAGAATTTGTATCACCAGACTATGAACTCTTAACATATAATGTCTACCAGTATGGACAACATGTGACTCCTACACCTTGTAACCCTCATTGTCATATGTAACATTTCATGTACATTGATTTACACACTTGTGTGATTTGTCTCTGTATAATGTGTGTGTGTGTGTGTGATGTAAAGTACTCCGACACCCTACATTGGGATGAATAGATCAATGAAAGAAATGTAATTTAAAAAAATCTAAGTGACATTTAAATTATTGCTATTAGTGTAATTACTCATATAGACAGATGCTCTGACATTCTTACAGTGCATTTATATTTCTTGTATACAGGGGATGAACAAAATCACACACCTGCCTCCAAATCATAGTTTCTCTAATGTACTTGTGAAGTGATAACAATTTGTGTGCTGCCCTTGTTTCCAACCATTGTGTTAGCATCTAGATGTTAGGCTCTGAATAGCTCCCAGATAGGGTGATACTTAAACAGCTGATGGCAATTTAAATGAGGCCTTTGTTTTGGGCCCTGTTAGAAGTGAAAATAAGAAATCCCCAATTACCTGCAGGTTGCTGCTTCAAACGGAATCACAATTATGATTACCTTTTTGTCACTTTAAAGATCTGATGAAGCAACAGAAGTATTAGTCACATCATGAAACATGTGTTGGTTTATGTTTTGTTTCAGCTTAACCTGTTTTAGTGTAGACTCTTGCAACATACAAAATTAAAAATAAAATGTATGTTTTTAATTCAGCGTCAAATTTTTTTATTGAAGAAGGGCCTCAATCTTGTCTATTTTATCAAAATTATGTAGTACCTGTGAGTAGGCACTACAACCCTGAGGCTCCTTAGCCAGTCACTTTAGGGCTATTCTTTCTTAATTTCTTGGATTTCGTTAAATAAATTCAATAAATTAATGTTCATTAAGTTCCATGGTAGAGTGGTGAATTATAGTTATTGTTGTGTGTTGCTAGTGAGTTGAGAACAGTGTGTACTGAAGAGTGCTAGTTATAATAATGTGAAGGTGGTGGATAAATTATACATTTTAAGCTATAACTGTAACTTTTAAATGTTTATTTTTTGTGACCTTTAAGTTTGGTTTGAATAGAAAGAAGAAATAAAGTGACAGTAATTTAAATATGGTGCATACATTAGAAATTTATGGTATAACTATAACTTTAGAATTTCTAATGTTTGTGTTATTTAACTTTGGTTTGTATAGAAAGAATAAATAAAGTTTTCCTAATTATAACTACATTTTAACTTGTTTTTTTCTTTGAATTTCAATATTTTTTTTATTTTTAATAAAAATGTGTTTCAAATCGTAGAGTCCAGTGTCGTTGAGTGGAGTGCTGTTATATGGAGTGACATACGGTACAGTGGAGGACAGTGTCGTAGAGTGTTGTGTCATAGAGTGGAGTAGAGTCGAATGGAGTAGAGTTGAGTAGCGTATAGTGCAGTAAAGTGTCATACAGTGGAGTAGTGTATCCTAGAGGACAGTAGCGTGGAGTGCAGTAGAGTGGAGTGGCGTAGTGTTGAGTCGAGTAAAGTGTCTTAAATTGGAGTGGGGTACAATGGAGTGTTGTGTCGTAACATGTTGAAAAATCTTGTAGAGTGTTGTACAGTGGAGTGTCCTGGGACAGAGTAGGGTACAAAGTTGTACAGTGGAGTGCATGGAGATAGGGTGGAGTAGAGTCTTGTAGAGTGGCATAGATTGTATCACTGTTTTGTAGAGCGGAGTGAAGTTGCATAGAGTGGAGGAGAGAGCTGCAGAGTGGAGCGGTATAGAGTGGATTGTCAAATGGAGGAGTAGAGTGGGGTATAGTGGGGTAGAGTGAAGTGGAGTCGAGTAGAGTTCTGAAGGTTCGAGTGGAGTAAATTGTCAAAGAGTGGAGTTTTATGTTGTACAGTAGAGTGACGTGGAGTGGAGTTAGTGGCCTGGCGTGGTACACAGAGGAGCAAAGTGTCATAGAGTGGAGTGGTGTTTCATTCTGTGGAGTGGTCTGGCGTGTCGTACAGTCTTGCAAAGTGTCCTAGAGTGGAATACAGTGGAACACTATAGAGTGGATTACAGTGTTATAGAATGGAGTAGTGTGGAGTAGAGTAGAGTGCACTACAGTGTGGTAGAATAGAGTTAGATAGTGTGGAGTAAAATTAAGTGTCATAGAGTTGTGTAGAGTGGAGTAGTGCACAGTGGAGTAATGTAGTGCAGTAGAGTAGAGTGGAGTAGTGTGTCATAGAGTTGAGTAAAGTAAAGAGGTGTTGAGTGTCATAGAGCGAATTGCATAGTGGAGTAGAGTGTTGTACAGTGACAGAAACTAAACTAAAGTGGTGTAGACTGGCATTTACAGGAGTACATTGTTGTGCAGTGGAGTGCTACAGAGTATAGTGTGGTAGAGTGGAGGGGCATAGACTGTGGTTCAGTGGAGTACAGTGTTGTTAGGCAGAGTAAAGTGGAGTGCTGTAGAGTTGGGTAGAGTGGAGTGATGCACACTGTAATAGCGTAGAGTGGAGTGGGGTAAAGTATAGTAGCATATAGTGCAGTGGCATACAGTGGCATGGTGTAGAGTGGAGTAGCATACATGGTGCCCATTTTACCACCTACAGAAACCATATCTTCCTTTCAAACTTGAAATATTGGCTCATCTAACATATCTAAGTTTATTTTCTTTTCCAAACAACCAACGGCTCTTGTAAGAGCCACCCTACATTTTGTATAATATAATTTAATATTGTAAATTAATTGTTTTCAATTTTAGTGGTACAGTGGTATTTCCTAAAAAATACTGTGGTGCTTCTGAGGCAGTCCGTAAATGTTTTAAAAAAAATATACACATGTTAAATGGCATATCCCTACCGCTACTACCTTATGTGGGCTTTCTGAAGCTTACTTACAGTACATTTATAACCTCTCCATCTATACGTTCGATTTTAATATACAGCACACAGCAAACCTCTCTTGCTAATTCAACTAGATTACCTTTCCACTGTGAGCTATCTGCCAGTTGCCAATGATATTTTGTGATGTCATTTCTATGTACTGCGCTAGTACTGCAGTATTACTGAGACAACAGATATCAACAAGTTGTTTTGCCTTATCACGTAACAATTACTAAACCAATTTAGTTGCCATGTAAAAAAAGATCATCTACATAGTATACTGTGCATTCTTGTGAAATTTCATTTGAATCTGTACTGCCGTTTTGGCGCTACGCCCAATACAAAAAGTCTTTGTAAAATACGTTGATGTCCCCCCTTTATTCTTTGCACCCCCTTGACCAAACACCACAAAAGTTTAGATCATCTGCCAATGTACAATGAGGACTAGTTCTGGAAAGCTTCAGGGAGATTCGACAAACGGGTGCAAAGTTATTAAAGGGTAATATATCAGACAAATTCCTATCTCTGACAACCCTAACTATAACTACACTACCGCCACTCTGTAATATACATATATATATGTATATTGTGTTTTCCCAAAAAGCTCCCATATAGATGGTCCAGTAGAAGGCTGGGAGCCGAGCGCTTAGACTGTCCGTGTGATTGCACTATACACTATGGTGGTTAAAAGCAAAAAATAAAAGAAGAAACATACCGATGTCTGTGGTGCCGTGAGTTTCTGTTGGAGAAGCGGAGACAGTGAAGTATAGCTGCTATATATGGCTGCTAATAGGACAGGCAATTGCACTTGTATCAGCACTTGGGATATTGGCGGATATATATGAAAGTACAATAACGCACTAGCACTTTATTGCGTAAGTTTGCACTATCTGACCAAATAACAAAATTGTGTATATAGATCGCAGGCACTACCATGTTTTTAGTCTCTTTGAAATCCTTTTATATCTTTTAAGGAATTTGGTGGAACTTTATGAAGGTTTTTACAACAAAATCTTTTATTTTAGATCACGGCAGAATGATATCCAATAAGAACAGTGAAAAAAATGTACTCAAGTGAATATTGAGAAAATTGTTTATATGGATATCAACTCTACATCCAACTTCCCAGGGCATGAGGGTTTGAAAACTGAAATTGTTATAAACATGACCTTGTTTTTTAATAACTGTATTATAAAACAGTTTCCTGTTGGGTTTTAGATGCCCCCTTCCCTTTCTCTTCCTCTTTTTAATGATGAAATAGGTAATTTTATCATTATTATTGAATATTGTATTGCATTGATTCATGACTATTAAATGATAATGCATGGATCTGTGTAAGATTGATGCACAAAATGCCATAGGGAAAGTGACCCCAGTGTGAGGTTATAACATGGGGCACTTGCACTTTAACAGAAACGCGATTTTGCACACAGTGAAAGATTATATATTTCAACTGGTAATTGTTTTTATGGTTTTATAATGAACCCCTGTGTACAAAATGAATTATTCTGCCTTTAAATATTGCGCACTCCAATTTTGAAAAACGAAGTGACTGTAACTAATGAATTGTGCCGACAAGAAAGTCTGTTTTCATGTTTCATGAAAAAGCCCTGATCATGTGATCAGGGAACTCTGCTGGCTTTTACTTTAAAATGCATGTTAAACAGGAAGTGATCACTGTGTGATCAAGGCAGTGAATGCCGAAACGCGTCGCAGCGTAATTATGGAATAAACGCTTGATTTCCTGAAATCTCCCTGTGTCGGTGTCCGGTTCTTGGTGTGGAGAAACGGATGTGGAGTTCATATATATATATATATTCACTGAAAAAACCATGGGTTTTACAGACCTTATAGTTAGAAATTAGCATTTAAAAAACCTTTGAAATTCACTGAAAAAACCATAGGTTTCAGGGACGTTATAGTTAGTTGGACATTTCACTCATACAAAACCATAGAAATTCCACCGTTATAGTTAGTTCAGCTAACTATAACTCGCGCCCCGCAATGCACTGCTGATGACGTCACATATTACATCATTCATGACATGGTCAGTGACATCACTGATGACATCACTGATGACATCTCAAATGACATCACTGATGACATCACTGATGACATCATCCACGTGAAAATCTGATGCACCTCCTCACACCTGAATATAACCTTTGATACACCCACTCTAAAATACAGACTACCAATTTCGGAAAAATAGACACATCAATACCAGTTACTAAATACGCACTGACTGGTTCCTAGGTCTACACACACATCCACTCATTCACCCATACAGTCACTCATACATGTAGTCACACATCAATACAACACTATCATATGCACTCATACACCTATACAGACACTCACACACTGCCACATATCCAGAGTTACTCACACAGCTAGTCAGTCATGCAAAGAATGAATCATACTTCCATTTACTAACCTATACAGTTATACAGACACCAGCTCACTTATTCATACAGATACTAACACATAATTACTCTGTTATAGAATCACTGATACAAATACACACTCATCCATGCAGCGACTCTCACAATTACTGACTCTCACATATAGTTATTTATATACACCATCACTCACATATACTGCCTTTTACATATGTAGTTAATTGCACATGTACCACTGAAACATCCATTCACTCACCAACACACCCATACACACACTCACCCACCCATACAGCTGTTTCCACATGCACTCTTGAAGCCATACGCCCAGTGAATCAACCACTCACACATCTATGCACAGAGTCACACACCTCCCACCCACACACACATACACACTCAGGCAGCCATACAAATACTCAGGCAAGCAATCAATAAGTCATATAGACACTCATGCAGCTACTCACCAACCCATGCAGCAGCTTACACAACAACAGACAGACTGATACAGACTTTCACACAGTTTAGTCACTAACCTATGCATTCAGTAAGACACATTTAATCACTCACTTATACAGTCAGTCACGTACCTAGTAAATCCTCCATACAGACACTTATACAACCACTCATTCTTCAATACAGCTTGGCATATATATATAAAACAAATTTAAATTTTACAGAAACACACAGTCACTGGATGATGTCATCAGTGATGTCATCAGTGATGTCATTTGAGATGTCATCAGTGATGTCATCAGTGATGTCACTGACCATGTCATGAATGATGTAATATGTGACGTCATCAGCAGTGCATTGCGGGGCGCGAGTTATAGTTAGCTGAACTAACTATAACGGTGGAATTTCTATGGTTTTGTATGAGTGAAATGTCCAACTAACTATAACGTCCCTGAAACCTATGGTTTTTTCAGTGAATTTCAAAGGTTTTTTAAATGCTAATTTCTAACTATAACGTCTGTAAAACCTATGGTTTTTTCAGTGAATTTCAATGGTTTTTTAAATGCTAATTTCTAACTATAACGTCCCTGAAACCTATGGTTTTTTCAGTGAATTTCAAAGGCTTTTTAAATGCTAATTTCTAACTACAATGTCCCTAAAACCTATATTGTTTTTAACTAAATTTAAAAAAGACGTGCATACTTTTTGTAGTGAAAAACTAACTGTAACAGTAGTCTGTTATAAGTTATAATTTAACAATGTTTAAAACTTAATTAGCACTAATTAACATATAAGTGTGGAAAAAGTGTGACGGAGCAGCTATGATACCTGACTTCGAACAACAGCGTTCACAGTTCGATTCCCGGCTCCAGCGGCACGTTACCCACCACTATGTCACTGTGGGCAACACCTTGCTTAATCTTTCCGACGCCCCCGAGCGCCGGCACACCTTTCCAGGGTTAGCTGTACGCTTTACAAATGCTCGCATTTTTTAAATTTAAAACCATAGTGATGAGAAATATTGTCACGGTTTTTTTTTCTTCTATTCTGATAGATCTTTTTTTTATGTCTTCTATTTAGAATTACGGCAATTAATAAATGTATTTACTCATGAGAATGGAAATGACACGGTTTTCCGGGTAACAGTTTTTAAGCTCTCCAACGTATGTACATATTAAGGACCTTATACGTGTTAGGTTCGAAATCGAAACTTTTTCCGCTTCACATTTTGTAACTTTTCCCAACACGTGCACAAGTGAAACAGTTAAAACGTGAGCACGTGTCAACTGTAAAACGTGACATCTAAATGGGCGGAGCCGCATCTTCCTTCCATAGACTACTGAATAACCAAAAAGTATATAAACCACACCCGTTGATAGATTAGTTTCGTTTTTGCGAGTTATTTACGCGTCTCCATTCAGTGATGCAGGTGCTCTTTTCTACAGTCGGATTCTTCTTTTGCGGCCACAAAACATAATCCTGAGTTGTAAGTTGTTTGATTATGCAATACTAGATATTTATAATAAGTAGCTATTTGTCAATCTTTAAACACTTGTATTTAGAAAAAAGTGTTATTGGTTGTTTTTGCCATTTATATGTAACGTCAGCAGCTTGTTTTCAGAAACAGACAGAATACAGCAAACATTGTTCCTGTTCTGGCTCCTTTGAGCTCATATAGTGTGACTTTGTATATTATAATATTGACACTGTACTTGACCTCAGAAGTGTTGGTGACCCGTCGGCGCGAAGACTAAAGATTTATATGTAACGTCAGCAGCTTCTAGTTTGTAGTCTATTTCCCCCTTGACATCATATAGTGTGAGTATGTATATTATAATAACCGCACATTATGATCTCAGAGGAGTTTGTGACCCGTTAGCGCGAAGACTAAAGATTTATATGTAACGTCAGCAGCTTCTGGTTTTTAGTCTATTTCTCCCTTGAGATCATATAGTGTGAGTATGTATATTGTAATATGAACATTTATACTGACCTCAGTGGAGTTTATGACCCGTCGACGCGAAGACTAAAGATTTATATTTAACGTCAGCACCTTCTCGTTCTTACTCTGTTTCTTTCTTGGGATCATATACTGTGAATATGTATATTATAATATTAACAGTCATTGTGATCTCAGAGCACTTTATGACCCGTTGGCGCGAAGATGAAAGATTTCAAAGTCCCGGAGAAAAGAAGCTCTCAACATACTCATCGCTGGAAAGTATTTCGTTATTGATCTTGTTTTGTATTGATGACTTCATTTTCATTTTCCTTTTTGTGTGCCATCAGTGACACTGTGTATATTGTAAGAGTGTGATATTTCCACACAACAGGAATTGGAGATTTCTCGCCGCCAGGAGTAAACCATCTGAAATACAGTTTACTGACCTTTATAACTTACTTGATCAGATATTTTTACAGTGACAATATTTTTGGAAATTGCAGTTTAAAAAAATCGTTTCCATAGATACTTTCTTAGTGAATACCTTTGATAAACTCTACATTTCTGAATGTTTTTTTACTATTTCTATTTTTGTCTGTTGCGGTTCCTATTCACCTTCTCCCTATAGAATATATACGACCAGTAGTGTATATTATTATACTACTATCCTATATATTCTTAAAGGAGTACGTGATCTAAGCACTACGACCAAACTTTCCCGAATTCTACAATAATAGAAATTATAAAAAATGATAAAGCGTACATTTCTATGTAATATAAAGTGATTTGTGTTTAACTGTTTTTTACTTGTTATTGTTCTTGTGACCTGAGATGATGTAGTGCGGGAGTGTTTCTTGTAGCACTTCTTTTCTACTTTATCTAAAAGTAACTCATGCCCTCTTATATTATCAAGAATATGGGGCAACACTTTTACAAACTATAGCAGAAAAAAAGGGAGGGTGTGCCCACGCTTAAGGGATATTTTATGAATTGCGTTTTTATTTGTCACCCCTTTGATATATACAGCTTCAGTTTCCGAACAAAGTATATTTGTAATTGCTTAATAAAAACTATTTCAAACCTAGACTATAATTTTTGCTGCGCAACCACAGCTCCCTGTTAGAAAAGTAAACACCACATTATAACTAAACAGTGCTCCTGGGAAGTATCCCACCCGCAAACTTAATAAAAAGAAGACCGCAACACACTTTGTTATTTTCCCGCCGTGATTTGTACACCCCACGCCAATTATATAAATGGCCCTTAAAATATATAAAAACTATTTTTACCTTCACAATCCCTCTCCACCACCTTGTGACCACTGTACAGAGTTAATAGTGTTCCTACCCTCCCGCTACTACTTTCTTTTCCCGTACTCCATTGAAGTGCGTCACAAAATGGTTCACAACAGTGAACCGTTCCCAGCCAATAATGAACAAACTTGTACTAGGAACAGTTTAGCCAATAAAATGTCCATGGTGTTCCGCAGAGGGGGAGGGAATAGCTGCCAACACTTCTACTTTCAATGGTTTACAGCCAATGAACATTAAGCTTGGGAAGGTCCTGCTTGGAACACGTTACCCAATCAGATGTCCCTGATGCTCCGCGGAGGGGAGGGAATGGCTGGCAACACTTCTACTTTCAATGGTTTACAGCCAATGAACATTAAGCTTGGGAACGTCGTGCTTGGAACACGTCAACCAATAACATGTGCCTGCTACTCCGCGGACGGGGAGGAAATGGCTGGCAACACTTGTACTTTCAATGGTTCGCAGCCAATGAACATTAAGCTTGGGAAGGTCCTGCTTGGAACACGTCAGCCAATCAGATGTCCCTGCTACTCCGCGGACGGGGAGGAAATGGCTGGCAACACTTCTACTTTCAATGGTTCGCAGCCAATGAACATTGAGCTCGTTGTTGGAACACCTCAGCCAATTAAACATTAATTTTGTTCCAGACACACCAACAGAACACGCCCTCCCACATAATATTAATTTTCGTGTAAGAAAGTGACACTGTCCGTGATAAAAGTGAACACCGCATTATAAGTAAACATGACTGCGCATTATATTAAAGGAAGGCTGCAATACAGTGCATTGTTATTTTCCCGACGGGATTTCCAGAGCCTACGCAACCTTGCCGCAATACCGCGCACCGTTGTTCTGCGGATGTGATTTCCACGTCTGCGGACGTGATTTCCACAGCCTACGCAACATTCAAACTCCCTGCCTCTGCACCGTACAGACTGCTTAAACTAAGACCACAGTGTTCCTACTATACCCTCTTATACAATTTTTCTCTTTTGTTTCGCCCCTACGCCTTTCAACTCAGTCACAAAATGGCTGCCAACACTTCCTAGTTTGAACAGTTCGCAACCAATGAGCCGCACGCTCGTGCTCGTAACGCCTCAGCCAATCAGATGTCAGAATTCTCAAATATCGATATCTGTAAATTTTGATATTTCTCTAAAACTACTGAACGGACTTACCCCATTTAAACAAATGCGTGCTTTCTGCACCAAGACCTTTCTCCCTGCCAAATTTGGCGTAATTCCGTTCAGCAGTTTGACCTGTAGCCTTGTCTAAAGTTTCCTATGGAAATTGCATGGAGAAAACACGTTTTGGGACCCCCCTTTTTTTTTAGCCCCCCTTCACGAATCACCCCCAAACTTTCAGGATAGGAGCTCACCTGAAAAGAGGAACTTTTTGGAAAAGTTCGTAAAGATTCGTCAAACGACACCAAAGTTATAAGCACATCAAAAATGCTTTTCCTATGGAAACGTGGTCCTAACTATAACTATCTACTGGCGACCGCCAGTAGATATATATATACATATATATATATATATATATATTATCTACTGGCGGTCGCCAGTAGATAGTTATAGTTACGACCTATTTTCCATAGGAAATCCGCGACATTCTATTTGAAATAACTCTTGCGTCGGTTGACGAATCTTCGCGAAATTTTCAAACTTTATGGCCCGCTCCGATCCGCTCCTACCCTGAAAGTCTCAGGGTGATTCGTCAAGCGGGGCCGAGAAAAAGGGGGTCCCAAAACGTGTTTTCCCCATTCATTTTCCCATAGGAAACTTTAGACACGGCTACAGCCCGAACTGCTGAACGGAATTACACCAAATTTGGCAAAGAGGTAGTTCTTGGTTCAGAAAGAACCCTTTTGTTAAATGGTGTAAATCCGTTCAGTAGTTGCGGAGAAATTAAAAAATAAGAGTCAAAAAATCAATTTCCCATAGGAAACTTTATGCAAGGCTACAGCCCGAACTGCTGAACGGAATTACACCAAATTTGGCAAAGAGGTAGTTCTTGGTTCAAAAAGAACCCTTTTGTTAAATGGTGTAAATCCGTTCAGTAGTTGCTGAGAAAATCAAAAGTAAAAACACATATATATCTGGGCGGAGCCTAACCACACATGTCATCGTGAGATCTGATTGGCTGTCAGCACTTCATCCTGGAATTGCTGGCAGCCATCTTGGGACCAATATAAATGATAGTACCCCATTGAAATGCATTGTAGTGAATCGAAGATTTTGAGGGTTACCAAAAGGAGAACTATAAAGGGTGATAACAGACTTTAGTTACATTAGAATTCATTTGTTGATGGTACCATACTAATTTCAGGAATTGTGGTGTGTTCTAAGGTGATTTTACCCTGTGAAAAACCTTCTGCTGGGATATCATGAATCATGTTTGAGAGAAAACTATTTTCACATGCTTGTCCCATACAGTTTTGGAAGGTGCCCCAGAAGCTAAAATGAGAGCATATTTTCTGTAAATTCACATTATCTTTCTCAGTCATGTGAGAATGAAGTCTGACATTCTCAGTAAAACATGTACATCCAACAAGGGCAGAGACTGTCAGTTGATTCCTTTGTGTTCTACTGCAGCTTCCCAGAGTGTTCTAAAGAACAACTAGAGTGCTAACAGCCTTACTTATGACAGAAGTATGGCACACCTGAAGCCATCTTGATTGGAATAAACTGGTAACACTTAAAACATTTAATTTAAAAAGGAACAAAATGATGGGGTTCATCTTGTCATAGAAATTATGGTTAGTGCTCTGGAAAGAAAAATTAGGACATGTTTCAAGTGTGATCTCAAATATCTTCCTATTATATTTCAACAGGAGCAGCCTGTCAGTTGATGCCTTTGTGTTCTACTGCAGCTTCCCAGAGTGTTCTAAAGAACAACTAGAGCGCTAACAGTCTTACTTATGACAAAAGTATGGCACACCTGAAGCCATCTTGATTGGAATAAACTGGTAACACTTAAAACATTTAATTTAAAAAGGAACAAAATGATGGGGTTCATTTTGTCATAGAAATTATGGTTAGTGCTGTAGAAAGAAAAATTAGGACATGTTTCAAGTGTGATCTCAAATATCTTCCTGTTATATTTCAACAGGAGCAGCCTGTCAGTTGATGCCTTTGTGTTCTACTGCAGCTTCCCAGAGTGTTCTAAAGAACAACTAGAGCGCTAACAGTCTTACTTATGACAAAAGTATGGCACACCTGAAGCCATCTTGATTGGAATAAACTGGTAACACTTAAAACATTTAATTTAAAAAGGAACAAAATGAGGGGGTTCATTTTGCCATAGAAATTATGGTTAGTGCTGTAGACAGAAAAATTAGGACATGTTTTAAGTGAGATCTCAAATATCTTCCTGTTATATTTCAACAGGAGCAGCCTGTCAGTTGATGCCTTTGTGTTCTACTGCAGCTTCCCAGAGTGTTCTAAAGAACAACTAGAGTGCTAACAGCCTTACTTATGACAAAAGTATGGCACACCTGAAGCCATCTTGATTGGAATAAACTGGTAACACTTAAAACATTTAATTTAAAAAGTAACAAAATGAGGGGTTCATTTTGCCATAGAAATTATGGTTAGTGCTGCAAAAGAAAATGTAGTGCATGTTTTAAGTGAGATCTCAAATCCTCTTCTATTTCATTAGAAAATTCTGACATGCAGACTGAAACAATCACTTTCAATACCAGCAGTAGACTTCCAGTTAACTCCTTGGTGAGCAGTAGCTTTACTACAGTGATCTAATGAACAACTAGAGTAATAACATTCTGAATTTATGGCAAATGTGTGACACATCTGAATGCCTTCTTGATGGAATCAAAGTAAAAACTGAAAGCATTTCCTACTGAGGAGACTGCAGTAAATGAGGAAATTAGGAAACTTCATAACAAAGAAGTCTTCCAAGATGGCCACCAGTGAAAAAAGAGCCCAAATGTAGCACAAATATTACCCAGATGTAGCCCACATATAGCCCAATGACAAAAGTGTGCAAAACACTTTTTATTTTTAGTTTTTTTGCAGTTTTATGTAGTGCAGACTGGTCAGGTATTGGAGCGTTGCATCTTAAAACATGACCCCCTACACTACAAAAACACCACTGCACTACCCTAAACCCTAAAACACTACCCCAGCACGACCCCTACACTACACAAGCACCACTGCACTATCCTAAACCCTAAAACACTACCCCCAGCATGACCCCCTACACTACACAAACACCACTGCACTACCCTAAAACACTACCCACAACACCACTGCACTAACCTAAATCCTAAAACACTACCCCCAGCACGACCCCCTACACTACACAAGCACCACTGCACTACCCTAAACCCTAAAACACTGCCCCAGCACGACCCCTACACTACACAAACACCACTGCACTACCTTAAACCCTAAAACACTACCCCCAGCACGACCCCCTATACTGCACGAACACCACTGCACTGCCCTAAACCCTGAAACACATACCCTAGCACGACCCCCTACACTGCCCGAACACCACTGCACTGCCCTAAACCCTGAAACACCACCCCCTTCACGACCCCCTACACTGCCCGAACACCACTGCACTGCCCTAAACCCTGAAACACCACCCCCAGCATGACCCCCTACACTGCCCGAACACCACTGCACTGCCCTAAACCCTGAAACACTACCCCCAGCAAGACCTCCTACACTGCCCGAACACCACTGCACTGCCCTAAACCCTGAAACATCACCCCAGCAAGACCCCTACACTGCCCGAACACCACTGCCCTAAACCCTGAAACACCACCCCCAACACGACCCCCTACACTGCCCGAACAACACTGCACTGCCCTAAACCCTGAAACACCACCCCCAGCACGACCCCCTACACTGCCCAAACACCACTGCACTGCCCTAAACCCTGAAACACCACCCCTGCACGACCCCCTACACTGCCCGAACACTACTGCACTGCCCTAAACCCTGAAACACCATCCCCAGCACGACCCCCTACACTGCACGAACACAACTGCACTGCCCTAAACCCTGAAACACTACCCCCAGCAAGACCCCTACACTGCCCGAACACCACTGCACTGCCCTAAACCCTGAAACACCACCCCCAGCAAGACCCCCTACACTGCCCGAACACCACTGCCCTAAACCCTGAAACACCACCCCCAGCAAGACCCCCTACACTGCCCGAACACCACTGCACTGCCCTAAACCCTGAAACACCAGTCCCAGCACGACCCCTACACTGCCCGAACACCACTGCACTGCCCTAAACCCTGAAACACCACCCCCTGCACGACCCCCTACACTGCCCGAACACCACTGCACTGCCCTGAACCCTGAAACACCACCCCCAGCACGACCCCCTACACTGACCGAACACTACTGCACTGCCCTAAACCCTGAAACACCACCCCCAGCACGACCCCCTACACTGCACCGAACACCACTGCACTGCCCTAAACCCTGAAACACTACCCCCAGCAAGACCCCTACACTGCCCTAAACCCTGAAACACCACCCCCAGCAAGACCCCCTACACTGCCCGTACACCACTGCACTGCCCTAAACCCTGAAACACCACCCCCAGCATGACCCCCTACACTGCCCGAACACCACTGCACTGCCCTAAACCCTGAAACACCACCCCCAGCACGACCCCCTACACTGCCCGAACACCACTGCACTGCCCTAAACCATGAAACACCAGCCCCAGCACGACCCCCTACACTGCCCGAACACCACTGCACTGCCCTAAACCCTGAAACACCACCCCCAGCACGACCCCCTACACTGCCCGAACACCACTGCACTGCCCTAAACCCTGAAACACCAGCCCCAGCACGACCCCGTACACTGCCCGAACACCACTGCACTGCCCTAAACCCTGAACCACCAGCCCCAGCACGACCGCCTACACTGCCCGAAAACCAATGCACTGCCCTAAACCCTGAAACACCAGCCCCAGCAAGACCCCCTACACTGCCCGAACACCACTGCACTGCCCTAAACCCTGAAACACCACCCCCAGCAAGACCCCCTACACTGCCCGAACACCACTGCACTAAAGCCTGAAACACCACCCCCAGCAAGACCAGCTACACTGGCCGAACACCACTGCACTGCCCTAAACCCTGAAACACCACCCCTGCACGACCCCCTACACTGCCCAAACACCACTGCACTGCCCTAAACCCTGAAACACCACCCCTGCACGACCCCCTACACTGCCCGAATACCACTGCACTGCCCTAAACCCTGAAACACCACCCCTCAGCACGACACCCTACACTGCCTGAACACCACTGCACTGCCCTAAACCCTGAAACACCACCCCCTGCACGACCTCCTACACTGCCCAAACACCACTGCACTGCCCTAAACCCTGAAACACCACCCCCTGCACGACCCCCTACACTGCCCGAATACCACTGCACTGCCCTAAACCCTGAAACACCACCCCCAGCACGACCCCCTACACTGCCCGAACACCACTGCACTGCCCTAAACCCTGAAACACCACCCCCTGCACGACCTCCTACACTGCTGGAAGACCACTGCACTGCCCTAAACCCTGAAACACCACCCCCAGCACGACCCCCTACACTGCCCGAACACCACTGCACTGCCCTAAACCCTGAAACATCAACCACAGCAAGACCCCCTAAACTGCCTGAACACCACTGCCCTAAACCCTGAAACACCACCCCCTACACTGCACGAACACCACTGCACTGCCCTAAACCCTGAAACACCACCTCCAGCAGAACCCCTACACTGCCTGAACACCATTGCTCTGCCCTAAATCCTGAAACACTAGCCCCAGCATGACCCCCTACACTGCCCAAACACCACTGCACTGCCCTAAACCCTGAAACACCACCCCCAGCACGACCCCCTACACTGCCCGAATACCACTGCACCTAAACCCTGAAACACCAGCCCCAGCAAGACCCCTACACTGCCCGAACACCACTGCACTGCCCTAGACTCTGAAACACCAGCCCCAGCAAGACCCCCTACACTGCCCGAACACCACTGCACTGCCCTAAACCCTGAAACACCAGCCCCAGCAGGACCCCTACACTGCCCGAACACCACTGCACTGCCCTAAACCCTGAAACACCAGCCCCAGCACGACCACCTACACTGCCCGAACACCACTGCACTGCCCTAAACCCTGAAACACCAGCCACAGCACAACCCCTACACTGCCCGAACACCACTGCACTGCCCTAAACCCTGAAACACCAGCCCCAGCACGACCCCCTACACTGCCCGAACACCACTGTACTGCCCTAAACCCTGAAACACCAGCCCCAGCACGACCCCTACACTGCCCGAACACCACTGCACTGCCCTAAACCCTGAAACACCACCCCTGCATGACCCCCTACACTGCCCGAACACCACTGCACTGCCCTAAACCCCTGAAACACCACCCCCTGCAGCACCCCCTACACTTCCCGAACACCACTGCACTGCCCTAAACCCTGAAACACCACCCCCTGCACCGCCCCCTACACTGCCCGAACACCACTGCACTGCCCTAAACCCAGAAACACCACCCCCAGCACGACCCCCTTTACTGCTCGAACACCACTGCACTGCCCCAAACCCTGAAACACCACCCCAGCACGACCACCTACACTGCCCGAACACCACTGCCCTAAACCCTGAAACACCACCCCTGCACCACCCCCTACACTGCCCGAACACCACTGCACTGCCCTAAACCCTGAAACACCACCCCAGCACGACCCCCTACACTGCCCGAACACCACTGCACTGCCCTAAACCCTAAAACACCACCCCCAGCATTACCCCCTACACTGCCCAAACACCACTGTACTGCCCTAAACCCTAGAACACTACCCCCAGCACGACCCCTACTCTACCCGAACACCACTGCACTACCCTAAACCCTAAAATACTACCCCCAGCACAACCCCCTACACTACCCGAACACGACTGCACTGCCCTAAACCCTCAAACACTCCCCCAGCACGACCCCCTACACTACCCGAACACCACTGCACTGCCCTAAACCCTAAAACACTCCCCCAGCACGACCCCCTACACTACCCGAATACCACTGCACTGCCCTAAACCCTAAAACACTCCCCCAGCACGACCCCCTACACTACCCAAACACCACTGCACTGCCCTAAACCCTAAAACACTACCCCCGCATGACCCCCTACACTACCCAAACACCAATGCACTACCCTAATCCCTAAAACACTACCCCCGCATGACCCCCTACACTACCCTAAACCCTAAAACACTACCCCCGCATGACTCCCTACACTACCCAAAGACCACTGCACTACCCTAAACCCTAAAACACGACCTCCTACACTACACAAACACCACTGCACTACCCTAAACCCTAAAACACTACCCCCTACACTACACAAACACCGCTGCACTACCCTAAACCCTAAAACACTACCCCCAGCAGTACCCCTACACTACCCAAACACCACTGCACTAACCTAAACCCTAAAACACTACCCCCAGCAGTACCCCTACACTACCCAAACACCACTGCACTACCCTAAATCACTACCCCCAGCACGACCCCCTACACTACCCAAACACCACTGCACTACCCTAAACCCTAAAACACTACCCCCAGCACGACCCCCTACACTACCCAAACACCACTGCACTACCCTAAACCCTAAAACACTCCCCCAGCACGACTCCCTACACTACCCAAACACCACTGCACTACCCTAATCCCTAAATCTACCCCCAGCATGACCCCCTACACTACACAAACACCACTGCACTACCCTAAACCCTAAAACACTACCCCCAGCACGACCCTCTTCACTACCTAAACACAACTGCACAATTTGTTACAGGCGTTGCAACGCAGTACTGTGGTGCTTACTGGAAGTACCTAGTGGGCTAGTTGGGCCCCAGGGACCCTCAGGATTCAAGGTGACCTAACCACCAACTTAAAACGCACCACGGGGCACGTTTGCACAGTGGTGAAGGGAGGGGGCGGGGCCTCAGGTGACATGTGCGCAAACACGCCCTGTGGTGCGTTTTAAGTTGAGGAATTAATTCCCTTTGAATCCTGAGGGACCCTGGGGGCCAACTAGCCCACCAGGTACCTTCAGTAAGCACAACAGAGTTGCGTTGCAGAGAGGTGAAAAAGGTGCGTGGCCTCGGAACGCCTCTCTGCAACTCAGCTCTGTGGTCCTAACTGTAGGTACCTGGGGGCTAGTTGGGCCCCAGGGACCCTCAGAATTCAAGGGACTTAATCCCGCAACTTAAAACGCGCCACGGAGTGCGTTTGCACACATGTCACCTCAGGCCCCCCTCCCTTCACCACTGTGCAAACGCGCCCTGTAGCGTGTTTTAAGAGGTAGTTTTAATCCCCCTGCCCTATTATGTACTAGGGACTTGCAGAGGAGGTCATGCTAATCACAGGGGTACCCCAACGCATAGTGTTCCCTAGTGTATGTAGGTGTTTTCACTGTATTCTAAGTGTCTTTTAGCATAGCACTGGCTCTGGTTAGTCAGAGTCAGTTACCACCAGTACCCGTCTGAAAAAGTTGTGGGCACAGGATGATTTTGCAACAAGGCCTCTTTCTCCTCCTCTGTTGGTTCTTTCTGCACATCTTTTGCTTCTTTCTGTGCGTTTTTCTTCTTTCTTCACATGTCCTACCTCTGTAGGCATAGTTAGAAACTAGCATTTAAAAAACCTTTGAAATTCACTTAAAAAATCATAGGTTTCAGGCACGTTATAGTTAGAAATTAGCATTTAAAAAACCTTTGAAATTCACTGAAAAAACCATAGGTTTCAGACACGTTATAGTTAGAAATTAGCATTTAAAAAACCTTTGAAATTCACTGAAAAAACCATAGGTTTTAGGGACAGTTATAGTTAGTTGGACATTTCACTCGTACAAAACCATAGAAATTCCCCCGTTATAGTTAGTTCAGCTAACTATAACTCGCGCTCCCGCAATGCACTGCTGATGACGTCACATATTACATCACTCATGACATGGTCAGTGACATCACTGATGACATCACTGATGACATCTCAAATGACATCACTGATGACATCATCCATGTGATAATTTCATGCATCTTCTCACACCTAATATAACTTTTGATACACCCACTCTAAATTACAGACTGCCATTCTCAAAACCATAGACACTCCAACACCAAAAACTACATACCCACTCACTGATTCTTAGGTCTACACACACATCCACTCACTCACCCGTACAGTCACTCATTCTTAGTCACTCAGTACAGGACTATCATATGCACTCATACACCTATATAAACACTCACACACCGCCACTCATCCATAGAGGTACTCACACACCTAGTCAGTCATGCAAAAAACTTAATCACACACCCATTTACTCACCTATACAGTTATACACACACCAGCTCACTTACTCATACAAATACTAGCACATTCTTACACTCTTATACAATCACTGATACAAGTACACACTCATCCATACAGCCACTCTCACAATCACACACTCTCACTTATAGCCATTTATATACTCCAACACACATATATACTGCCTTTCACATATGTAGTTACTCACACATGTACCACTGAGATATACATTCAATCACTAACACACCCATACACACACTCACCCACCCATACAGTCCATCACAGATGCACTCTTGAAACCATGCACCCAGTGAATCACCAACTCACACATCTATGCACAGAGTCACACACACCCCACCCACACAAACACTCAGGCACCCATACAGATACTCAGACAATCAATCAATAACCCATGTAGACTCTCATGTAGCTATTCAGAAAGCCATGCAGCCGCTTACAAACCAACAGACAGACGGATACAGACATTCACACAGTTTAGTCACTAACCCATGCATTCAGTAAGATACATTTAATCACTCACTTGTAGAGTCAGTCACTCACGTACTAAATCATCCATTCAGACACTTATACACCCACTCATTCTTCAATACGCCTTTCCCTATATATATTAAACATATTTAAACTTTACAGAAACACACAGTCACTGGATGATGTCATCAGTGATGTCATTTGAGATGTCATCAGTGATGTCATCAGTGATGTCACTGACCATGTCATGAGTGATGTAATATGTGACGTCATCAGCAGTGCATTGCGGGCGCGAGTTATAGTTAGCTGAACTAACTATAACGGGGGAATTTCTATGGTTTTGTACGAGTGAAATGTCCAACTAACTATAACTGTCCCTAAAACCTATGGTTTTTTCAGTGAATTTCAAAGGTTTTTAAATGCTAATTTCTAACTATAACGTGTCTGAAACCTATGGTTTTTTCAGTGAATATATATATATATATATATATATATATATATATATATATATAATATTTGTATATATATATATATATATATATATATACTACCAAACTTTATATTAACTTTGGGGTCCCCAAGGCCCCTGCGAGCTCCCTAGCCAGCACCCATAGTGGGTGCCAGTGGGAGCCATTCATTATTTTAAAGTGGGTGCCCCACTTCCCTCTCGAGGCACCCACAACATGGCCAGTTGTTGGGGCCCAAAGGGGAGCCCTAAGACCACTGCAGCCCCTGGCGGCTCACCACCCAGCACTCATAGAGGGTGCAGTGGGAGCCGATCATTATTTGAAAGTGGGTGCCCCAGTGCCTATCGGAGCAAACACAAGGAGATGATGGATGGAGTGCTGAAACTTTTCAGACACTCACCCTCGTCACAAATCTGGGTTGAATTTCATCATCGTTCTTTAGCTCACTTCACCACCCCAGTTCAGACCCAGCCATATGCAAATCAGTCTTGACCTTGTTCCTCATGGGAACAGTCCAGCCCGAACTGCCAAGCCAGGCCGTACCTGGACCGGAAAAAAACATCCTGGGACTGGTTTCGGGGTAACACCCCTCATCAGACAGGCTAGCTTGAATCCAATGGCAAAGTGAGCAAGGGACCCACGTCTGGGCATACCCTGCCAACTTAGAGCGAACAAAGCAAACACAAGGAGATGATGATGGAGCGCTGAAACTTTTCAGACACTCACCCCCAGTCACATATCTGGGTTGAATCCATCATCGTTCTTTAGCTCACTTCGCCACCCCAGTTCAGACCCAGCCATATGCAAATCAGCCGTGACCCTGTTCCTCATGGGAACAGTCCAGCCTGAACTGCCAAGCAAGGTCTTCCCTGGACTCGAAACAAGCATCCTGGGTCCGGTTTCAGTGTAACTATTTGCAATTGAATTCCGCAAAATCAGAAGTGCTTTTGGTGGGACGAGATACCCATTTATGGGGCAATCAATGGTGGCCTAAAGCCCTAGGCACCCCTCCCCAGCCGCAAAGCGTGGTTAAGAATTTGGGAGTGTTGATGGACAGCACCCTTTCGTTCGAACTGCAGGCTAAGGCTGTGGCAGGCACCTGTTTTGGTCTTCTACGGGGCCTAAAACCCATTCTGGGGCTATTCGATGCATCCACACGACAGACGATTGTTCAATCCACCGTGCTATCATGTTTGGACTATTGCAATGGGCTACTACTTGGTGCCAACAAAGCTGTGACGAAAAGGCTTCAACGGGCTCAGAATGCGGCTGCCCGCACACTTTTTGCACTACCTAAACACTGTCATGCCTCTGACCTCCTGCGACGGCTTCACTGGTTACCTATTGAACAGAAAGTTCACTTCAAGACTTTATGTACCACACATAAGATCCTGCATGGGTCTGCAAATCCTGAGCGATCTATGCTCGGTGTACACCCTGGCTCGGGCCCTGCATGTTTTTCATCATTTGAGAATGTTAGCAGTACATCACTCTGCAATGCGGAAGTTAGTAAGAAGATTGTACTATGTAAAGAATCCTGCATTATGTTTAAGTGAAATAAACACTGCTCTTTTGCATGGGACAGTATTGGATGTAAAAAAAGTTTGTGATGATATTGAGTTTCGTTTCTTCAGTACTGGAGAAGAGTGTGCACAAAGTGAGAGTTTGATAAATGACTGAATTGCTAAAATAGAGTCAAAGCAGATATTAGAGTGAGAAATCATGTGGTGATGGGAGACTTATTACTAATATTATTACCTTGGTGCCAGGGGCATTGCATCCATTCGCATGCATTACTCTTGTAGAGGCATTCAACATTGACAAAGCCTCTTTTACATTACTGCTGGCAACCCTGCCTGGTGCACTGAGGTGGTCACTGCTAGTAAACTTGCATGTGGTGGCCATCATTGTAATCTTAACTGATGAGGTCCCTATTAAAACACTAATAATATAAATAGCTCAGGATGATTTTCTTTGAATATAAGTAGCTCTTATTGCAGAAGAGGTTGTAGACCCCGTGTCTAGTACTAACAGCAGCCTCTGGTGACCACTTTCTTGCCTCTCGGTGACTCAGATATGACTTTTCTACTTAAGCCTTGAGAAAGCTCTGGGTGAAACTCTTTTTGTTACAATGCAAGACTATCATCGTCACACAAAGAACAGTGAAAAGGACATTTAAACGTGATTTTACTTGCAGGTACTCCACATGTACTGTTTCCACATACTAATGTGTATTTAGACTCATAACTTACTCAAAATGAGAGCATTTTCAAACAATTAGGGGGATGAACTTGATCAGCACATTTAAAAAGTGCCTTTTTAATGAGTAAAAATGTTTTGAGTTTAACGTGCTGATGCTTTGGTGCTAAAGCTCTGATAACAGTGAGAGTTGTGGCTTAGAATTCAACCACTGACATAACCTTTAGCTGTGAAAGCTACCATATTTAGCACCTTCCAGAAGGCACGTGGAAATATAATGAGCAGGAGATGAATTGGGTTACTAGTATCTTCTTCAGCTGACTTGTTCCCTCCCCTTAGCTCCCAGTACCAGAGAACATCTCACAGCCTGGTAAGGAAAAGGTAATGGGATAGATCCTGACCTGACCTTTTGTCTTTTAATCGCTATTATTGCTATGGCTCTTCCAGCCTGTACAACTGATGCCAATGATATGTTTAGGGGAAAGGGGCCAGCAACTACCCAAGGACCTCCTTTCTCGATGCTTCTGCGGGCAGGCAGTGTGGGAGGGGCCAAATACTGCCAGTCACTGTTTTTATGTGTGGTGTTGGGAGCAGGTAATGTGGCTGTCTTCAGCTATTTATTGGGGGACAAACAAGTGGCATGGCTGGTGGCGAACCGGGCCAGGACTGAGGCGGGAATAACTAACTTGTTAAGTAATTTTGTACCGTGTGTTAAAACTTTCATCCATTTCATATTTTGTACATTAATAACAATGTGCAGCACGTGGATTCACTTTCAGATTTACATGTACACACTGACATGGTGCTATTGCATTCTAAACTAATTTCCTATGTCTTGTTAAAGTGTGTTGTTCTGACTTTTGTTGAGTAGACCACAATTTAGATCTCAACACATCTCATTCAAAGTGATTGTTTCCATCTGCATGTTCACTGCATGTTCACTGTTCATCATTTCTGCTGCACACAGTCAAGCAGAGTCATAATTCTTGATTCCCATTGATGTTGTTCTTGCTGTTCTTGAGGAAAACTTACCAAAATGGGCGCAGTAAAGATGCACTTTTTTCCCCATGGCCCTTCCACTAGCTCACTGTACCATACTCATTCACAATAGTTTGCTGTTGTTCATGTAGCCTGTTTGTCCTACCAACTCTAGATGTCATAAGCGTTAAGTGGGCAGAATCGGTATTCATGTAATGGCATAGTACTAAGATGCTAAGGCAATATGATGTTTCATAAAACAGCGCTCTGATTTACTGAGAGTGTAATTCTTATGCTCACACCACAATGATTTTGCAGAAACCAATTAATTATTTGGCAATACAACTGTACATAAGCCCCAGATTTGGTGACAGAGCCAAAAGACATTCTGATTCTACTAGGGATACTGTCTGTTGATTTTTGCTGCTGAAATGGGATTTAGAATTTTTCTGATTTTGCACATTATTCTGTATTACCCTATTTACTGAGAGCCTTAATGGCAATGATTTCACACATTTGCACCTTATGATTTCTGCATCGCACCATTTAAATTATTGCAAAAAATATTTCAAATTTATTTTCCTGATCTAGAATTCAATTATTGAGTCTGTTCTTACTTAATTGACTCTATTGTGATATGTTGCACGGTCCCTAATCTCGGGGACATATTGCCTCATGAAATTGAGATTAAACACCGTCTCTGATTCATCCACCCGTGAGCGTGTTGTTATGGTAATATTTTGGAGTGTACAATTGTTAGGGGTTTCTTGCACCCACACTTCAGATGTGCAGAACCCATTAGCATATGGTAATACCTCACATTCTTGTGAGTAGCATGGGAGAGGGTCTGCTGCTCCTTTGGGGCCAGCACAGCCAAAATGCATTTGAAATTCTTTTTTTTACTGCATGACTGGATGACATTGAAATGTCTTCCCTGTAAACCTCAAAAAGACAATGAAATGGAGAGAAGGTCTGGATTAGATCATTGCCATTCAGTCCTTAGTATTGCAAAGGAGTGGGTATCAATTTAGTATGCACATTATTCAGCTTTACACACCCAAAAGCCATGCTTCTATCTGCAGGACGGCTGCACATTTTTACACACTTAAGGTTAAAAAAACATTACATATGTTGTCAAATAAGCTTAGAGAAGAAGATCAAACATGGACCACAAAGGAAATGGTCACATTTATTAAGATATCAGTAAATTTTTAGAACAAAATCTACACACCACCTTTTCTCAATGGCAGAGGGTGAACTTTCAAAGTGGTGGCCCATATACCACTGGCTCCATCTTCCTTGCTTGTTTGCAAGCCTAAACCCTTACACAGGTGTGTCGCGTATTTTTCCCTGAGAAAATGGGTCAAGTGGTGCTTTTTGTTGCACAATTTCCAAATAAATGTGCTAGAAATATTTAGGTTATACAGACATTTATAGCTAATTTTCTTGAAGAGGCACTCATGAAATATACCAGTAATTCCATGGTGCTCAAAGCAAGCCTGATCCTCTCAAGAGGACTTTAGGGGTGCACTCCTACAAAAACTCAGATGCAAGGCAAAGCGTCTATTTTTTGTGCAATTTTCCTACATATATTGGTAAAAAGCCATTGGCTGGATAGGTGGGTCGAATAATCTGGGAAGGCAGTTTGTAGCATTACCCTTTGCTTTTACCTCTCACTTGGATTCACTTCTACCTCCTACCTCTTCCATGCAGATTCTAAGCCATACAGCTTCCCTGGCAATCTGCTGACAAGTGGCAGAGAGGGGTAATGTCAGTTAAAACATTCAGCTTTAAACACTCAAAACCACTGAAATTCACCAGTTATAGTTATCTCAAGGCACTATAACTCATGCCCTAAAGTAACTAACGCTTGTGCCCCCGCCATGCACAATTTTTTCCTCAATGATGTAATTTCAGATGTTGCAGTGATGTCATAGAATCATGTCATGAGTGATGGAATAGGTGGGGTAATTAGCAGTGTATGATGAGAGTGTGAGTTATAGTTACTTTTGGGCTCGAGTTATAGTTTCTTGAGAAAACTATGAAGCTGAATTTCAGTGGTTTTATTTGTTTAAAATGGCATGTTTTAAGTACCAATACAGCTCTCTGCTACTTCCCAGGAGATTGCCAGTGAAGCTGTTTGGCACCAAAGTTATTAGGACAACAAAAAATACTTTTGCTAAGGAAACATGGGTCTAACTATAACTACCCAATGGTGAGGCGACATCCAGTGGGTAATTAAGTTCCACCAAATGGTAGTCTCCTCCCTGATCCCCAGAATGTTTTAATTGAATCTCAATTTTGTCTTGTTGTTTATGTACTTTACATATATATTTTTATCATTGGGTTTTTAACTTTTAAAGTATATTTATGTATCTTTCATAGTTAAATTTTTAATGATTTTATGGACAGAATTGTATGAACTGTTGGTATAGATTTTAGAGACTCTATGAAACTAATGGAGACTCGCACCAATGCTGCTATCCCAATATTCCCCACCCCCTCCTCTATTATGAAAATGTTTACATATTTGGTTCTTAACCAACTTGCACAAATTTATTTGTAATCTAATGCACTCCTCTGCACTAGCACTTTTTTGAAAATAATGCATTTGCACTTTCTGATGTATTATGTCTTAAAAGACTTGTAAACAGATAACTATTGTACTTTACAGTTAGTGAAATGTGAAAATGGCGGACATGAACCGCCATCATAATAAGTAGTGGGTTAACAGTCTAGAAAAAGCACAAAGGGTAAAAACAAACAAGGGATTGTAATGAGCACCTGTCACTTTAAATTGGCGATCTAGACAGCCGGACTCTATGGTCCAGTTGAAGGCATAGTGCCGAAACGCGTAGACCGTCCATATCTCTGCACTAATGGTGGTTTAAATAAATATTAAAAAAATAAGTACCTGCCCAGACTTCCTTTCTTTATGGTGCCGTGGATGCCTTGCTGAGTGGAAAAAGCGTTGGTAAATGTGAAGAGATATATATATATATATATATATATATATATATATATATATATATATATATATGTAAAGATATGCAAAAAAGAAGCAGAGAACTCTGGTTAGTTCCCAAGTTTAGGTGGAAAGCAGCTCCTATATAGCAACCTACAACACCAGCGACCCTCTGAATTTGCTCACCTCAAATGTCTGTTTTTCTACCTAAGTTTTTAGGTTGAGCCCTGAGCCAGTGTGCAAGTGCTGCTCTGAGGTTGATTTGGGGTAGTAGAGTACGGGAGAGAAGCCACGCCCACTCCCTCGCCCATCCTTTTCATTGGCTTGTGTCTTTGTCCTTTCTAAATGCTGCCTTCTGATTGGTTTATAGGCTTGTTAGTCCCTCCTTATGACGGCCATGTCGTAATTTGTATCCTTCCATGGCTACTGGCCCCTTTACTTCGAGTGTTGCACGGTATGTGTAATTTAGATTGTGAGCACTATTTTCTTTAATAAGGTCTTCTCCCCCCCTCCCGCAGGTCATGCCTTCTCGCCCCCCCACCCCCGTTGTTCGTGCCTTCTCGCCCCCCGCACGACCGCACTCCTGTTTGCATTGCAATAAGTCTTGTGTAAATGCGAGTCCTATTGCATTGCAAATGCTTGTTTAGAATAGGATTAGCACAGTGCCATCCATACCGAACTAGAAAGGGACAAAGTCTTTTGCCATTGCTACAGCAAAAGTATTTAAGCATAAGATTAGCACAGTGCCATCCATGCTGAGCTGTAAAATGACAAGATAGATAGATAGATAGATAGATAGAAAGATAGATGGATAGATAAATAGATAGATAGATAGATAGACATGTATATATGTGTGTGTGTGTGTATTTATATATTTTTACTTTTTAAGGTATATGTACACATATTTGTAGGGAGATATATACACATATATAAATGTATTATATATATATATATACATATATATATATATATATATTATATATATATATATATATATATATATATATATATATATATATATATATATATTAGACCTGCACGTTTGGCCCCCTAGAAAGAAGAAGCGGCCATCGAAACCGGCACTGAAGAAGCTACTATGCGAAACGCGTCTGCTACAGCGTTTCATGGTCCCCGCTTACCTGTGCAAAATTAAAGCTGAATTTAGCCTTCCAATCCTCGGAGCTGAGTCGTCTTTTTTCCTTCCTGGGAGAAGAGTTTGGTGTGCATATTTCGCCAGCATACAGGCGCTGGCTGTATACGACCACCCTCTCGGTCTGGTGCTTTGCGGAAGAGCCTGTGAACTCTGGTAAACTGCATGAACTGCAAGCGCAACGCCCCCCAATTTTGGGAGAGAGTAGGCAACATTGTTTGCCTGAGAAGGGGACACAGGAAGGTTCCACCATCCCAGGTACCTGTGGCGGAGCTGGGACCCTTTGCCAACTGGTTGGGACCCTACTTATGGTCAGGATGTGTCCCGTCACTGTATGGGCTACCTCTGAGGACTCCCAGCCCCAGCATGCATCTGCCTGGATTGGCGTAGCACAGGACACACGAACACCGTGGTGAGAGGAGGGGCGAGAGATCACCTGATGGGGAGTGACCTACGGTATTTAGACCTGCACGTTTGGCCCCCTAGAAAGAAGAAGCGGCCATCGAAACCGGCACTAAAGAAGCTACTATGCGAAATGCGTCTGCTACAGCGTTTCATGGTCCCCGCTTACCTGTGCAAAATTAAAGCTGAATTTAGCCTTCCAATCCCCGGAGCTGAGTCGTCTTTTTTCCTTCCTGGGAGAAGAGTTTGGTGTGTGTGTGTGTATATATATATATATATATATATATATATATATATATATATATATATATATATATATATATATATATATATATATATATATATACTTGAAGATGGAGGATCACAAGATCACAAGAAAACAACAGCCAGCCAGGGCAAAAATCTGGATCCCAAAGGATACAATGAGTCACAATGAAATAAAATATCCAAGAAAGAAGTGACTCAAACAGATAGATTCACCAAAGAACAAAAATATATTTCCACTACAACGTTTCAGCTTCCGCCTTCCTCAGGTAGTACAAGATGGTTTGCTCAGTGGCTGCACAGATGACACAGCTGAATTTTCAAAAAGCATCATGAGTGAAGATTCCATTTGGAATGTGGAATCAATGCAGTCCTGAGAGCTCTTGAGATATGCAGTAATCAGGTTGTATTATCAGTAATGTTCAGTCCATCTGGATGCAGTGATTTTAAACGGTACATCCAGAAGTTCTTCTGGAGTCCAGTAGTTCTTCCTTTGAGACATGTTCCACGGGGAAAATCTTCAAATCTGATAGTAAATGATCCACAAGGTTAAAATGATTGGCTACAGGCTGGTCAATTTTATATATATATATATATATATATATTATATATATTTTCCTTTAACCCCAAAAACATGAAAACATGTTATCTCTCTTTACCTCTACCTGCCCCTTAACCCTAAAAGCCTTTCACCTTTCTTTAACTCTACCTGCCTCTAAACCTTGAAAATCCCTCCTTAACCCCTTTACCTCTACCTTGCCCTTAACCCTGAAAAACATTTACCTAGCTTTACTTCTTCCCATCCCTGAGGCCTTAAAAGCTCATTACCTCATTTTATGTCTACCCTCCCAAAAACTCTCACCTCACTTTAACGCTACCCTCTCCTGAACCTTAAAAACCCATTACCTCCCTTTGCCTTACCTGCCACTAAATCCTAGAATCCTGACCTCCCTTTATCTCACCCTTTCCTAAACTCTAAAAACCCTTTGCCTTCTTTATCACTACCCACCCTGAACTGTTACTAGCCCATCCCTTAACCTTTAAACCCTCCCTTTCATAAGTGATATAAAAATGGTCATTTAAAAAAAAAAAAAAAAATACTTAACCTGCATTGTGTACTGCTAAAAAGGGCCCTTGTTGTACTTACCTGCCTTGTAAAGTCTTGCGTTGTAACGTCCATCATTATAAACACTGCATTGAAATGTAACATACAGAGAAGGATAAATAGAAGAGAAAGAGAGCGTAGGAGGGAAAGAAGTGAAAGGGAAAAAGGAGGTAATGGGGAAAGAGGAGAGAGGTTTAAGAGAAAGGTTAGCGAAGATGCTTAAATGTAGAAGGAGAGGAGAGACCTTGATCCATGCATCACGGAAATACTGATTTGGGTACAAATATCAGGATTCCATAATTTGTGTGTGGAATTACTATACACAGTGGTTTACACCTGCAAAAATTGTCAGCAAGTAAAACCTGCCTAGACATGTGTCCTGCACACTGCGTCACAGGAACCAAGCTGTACTGTGCTGATCAGCTTATAACTATGGGGAAACTGGTTCTGGGTTGCTTGTGCTCTGGTTCAGGGAGGACCTGGCTTGGCAGTTCAGGCTGGACTGCTCCGATTGGTGCATGGTGAAGACTGATTTGCGTATAGCTGGGTCCAAACTGAATTGACAAGGTGTGCAAAATAACGATAGATTGGGTTGCGGCCACGAGTAATTACCAGTGGCTGAGATTAATTCAAGCATTCCAGACTTAATTTTTTGGGATACTCAAGTGTGTCGCCATTAGTGGGATGGGTACGCCCAGACATCACCATAACCAAGCTGTACCAATCTAATGAGCCCATAACTAGGGCAAACCCGATCCTGGGTTGCTTGTGTTCCGGTTCAGGGAAGACCTGGCTAGGCAGCTGGGGCTGGATTGTTCCCATTGGCGCAGGGTCAAGACTGATTTGCATATAGCTAAGTCCAAACTGAGGTGACATGGTGAGCAAAATAACAATGGATTGGGATGCAGCCCCGAGTAATTACCAGTGGTTGAGATTAATTCAAGCATTCTATCATTTCACTTTTTTTGTATACTTTAATCAGCCTTAATCAATTAACTAAAATGATAAACCTGCCAACATGATGAAACATCGAATTTGTTAAATTTGTAATAGTACTAATAATTCAAGTAAGGAAAATGGAAACTCGCACCTGTGTTTCGGTAGTAAAAGACAGCCATAATTGAAGTGTAATGGGTTCCTCACACCCGTGACCCAGTAAGACTGCATCAGCTGTACTAATTATAGCTACTCCCTTCAAACACAGTAAAGGTGATTATCCAAGTGCTTAGAAGTCCAAAATCCATTAGAGATTTTTCCAAGAATTTTGATTTTGAGTCACAGCTTCCACATTGACCTGCTGTATGATTTTAGGCGAGCCACTTTAGCTCTTTGCCTCAATCAATCGTCTAATAACTTTTGTTGATTTTAAAAGCAGCTTTAAAATTTCACCTACGATGTCAACAAATGAGTGGATGCCGAGAACGTATTGATTGCAGAGTTCCGAGAATGTTAGCAGTGCTAAGGAAGGAACCTGAAGGGCACCGAAACTGAGGTTTGACTAGCGCCCAGTCAGAGTAATTACAGTAGCAAAGCTTCTGTTTCTCCTGCCAAACTTCCCTCTGCTTCCCTCTGGCTCCCCTGCAGCCTGTTAGACACCTTGTCTGTTAACTGAAGTTTTACCTGGAGAGGCGGGGCAGTCATCTCCTTTACCTGTCTGCCTACTTTCAAGTGGTAGGTGTGACTGGTCCCGGGATCATTGCTTAATTTGTGCCGACGTTTGCCAGTGCTCGGCACCAGCACTTATTTCTTAACACCAGCACATATTTATGACAGTCCACCAAATAGTAGCATTGTCTACTTTGAAACATTCCAAATTAAAGAATTCAATGTGCATTGAACAAATAATAATACCAGGGCCTTGAGGCCATTATTCCAGCTATGTGTGGCTAGTAATGATCCAAATTGTCACATTTGCAGGAATGAAATGGTAAGTAGGAGGCGTTGGTACTTTGGGAGCGCTGGCAAGGACACTGGTTGGTGAAAGATGTAGTGGCCCCTGAGAACCATCTTGGATCCTAGTACTTATTTTGTTCAGAAAAATAAGCAGTGCACCTCCTGACAGCTTCTTTGCCTCTGCGCCCTCGTCTGTAACACGGTGCGGGAGCAGAGGCAAAGGGTTTCCCTCATTTGCATGGGGCCACGCCCCCATGCTAATGAGAGAACGCCCTCTTGAGGAAACCCTGGCTCTGTATGTGCCCCAGTGCTTTCAGTATTATAGAAGCACACAAGCATCTGCGGCCCCTTCTGTAATACCAAGGTGCCCTGGGGCGCGCAAAGCGGGTGCAAACGCCAGTTGCGCCCCCGGGGCACCATGTGTAATACGGCCCCAGGTTCGTGTCTCGGCGTAGGCTCAGCACCCTGTGATTCTGGGAAAATCACTTAATTTCCCTGTGCCTACCAAAAAAAATGAATGTGTCCTTGTGTAACGTAACTAGTGCTCATGTAAAGCGCCCCAATACCTTCGGGTTGAGTTCGCGCTACATAAAACTGCAAAAACAAAATGAACAAGGAGGCCAGACTGCGGATGCTGGGAGATCCTAGTCGAAGCCCCTCATGACCCACCACAACTGGACGTGCAAGGGGCAGGTTGGCTGCAAGTGGCAGTGCAAATTAGCTTGGAAAGCACTGCAATGGTTTCTGAATGCTCACGAAGTTAAGGCTGTGGTAGTGCCTCATTTATATTGCATTTCCTGACCACCAACTGCCTAATTGTTAGTGCTTACAAATACAGAATGGGCATGGTGGTATTTATGTATGTGTGCATGACATGTCTGCATAATAAAGTGTTTTTGGAAACCAACTGTCACTTTTCCATGCAGAATTTGAGGCTCATTCCACTCTTAAGCCACAAGTAGCACAGAAGAAACTTTGTGGCTTCTGCCCCCATGTGTGAGCTTTTGTTTTAAAAACTAAAGCAGTAAAATACTGCCAACTTGCACTCATGAGATGTTGGTAAGCATAATATCCAGGTTATAATTTCAAAATCTTGCATTTCTTGTGTTTGTTATATTATGAAATCAGGCAGTCCTCTGCTCCCAAAATCCTGTAGGTTGCCCTGTCATCTTTTGTTATGCATGTGGCAAAGACAGAAGCTTGGAGCCAAATAAATTTGATGTGTACTTCTGGGTCAATCCCCCACCCAAGATGTCAGCCCCTTACCTTGAGTCCTCCTCAACACAATAAAGTTGGGATCATACGTATAGGTGGGGTTACAATAAGCTACGTCTTACTTTTTCTTCCTTGAGCTGGGATCGAAGCTGTCAGCCAAAAGGCAGTAGTTGCAATTCACCTGCTTGAGGAAGTATTTGCCTGTATTCATGAGTAAGGCCCCCTCAGTGTATGTGAACATCAGTTTCAAGATCATTTTGTTAAGCTGTGTCTATAAGGTCTGCTGCATCTCGTAGGTGAGGCAGGGCTGGTGACTAAGGGCACCACTAATTGGTGGCATGCAATCACATGATCATCTTGAAAATAGGTTTTTCTGTCTGACTTGACAGCTCAGCTGTCTGCAAGTCACACTGTTACCAATGCTATGAAAATAGAAAGAGTGGGTCTTGGCCACTTTACAGGAGTATTACTATCTCACCTCGTGCTTTTGGCTACTTGGTGTATCGTTCTGCCATCCAGGAAGTGCTTCCATTTGACTGCAACAGGAACTATTTTATATCTGAAATACACTCAATCATCATCCTTTTTGTCTCGTTCAATTATTTGTTTCCGATATTCATTGTATGCAGAAAGCAATCTTTTTGCTACTTTTTCCCCTTTTTGACAAATTTAATGGGATAGGGTTCAATGTGCTAAACGGAATTAATGGGGACAAGACAGAGCTGGTAGCTAAAGGCAGAGACACTGATTGTTGGTCATCTGATCTCTGACCACAGCAATTTGGGGAAACCTCTAACATGGGATTTAAGGTAAAGAAGCTGGGTTTTCTATTTGATCAACAGCTATCACTTCTCCCGCACACATAGAAGGTTTGGTGCTACATCCTTAAATCCCTCAAGAAAATCTGTCCTTTTCTCCCAAAGGAACAGCTTCGTCAAGTGGTTGGCGCTAATGATCAATATCATGTTGAATATTGCAATGCCCTTCATGGGCCTGAGCAGCAGTGCCTTAGAAAAGCTGCTGTTCCTTCAAAATCTGTTAGTATGAATAGTATGGAAGCTAAAGAAATTTGAGTATATCTCACTGGTGAGAGATAGATTGGGTTGGCTGGCCGAAGAAAAAGGGATTTGGTTTAAGATAGCTTGTCTTGTCCACAAAACCTATCATAAAACTGGGTCTCTTTTTCATTCAGAATTGATAATTCCATATTTCCCCATGAGGACCCTTGATTCAAACACTGCTCTATTACTCAAAGTGCCCCAAAGTGGCCGTCTGAGCAGTGGGGCCCAGAACCTGGAATGAACTTCCACTAGAAACCCAAATGATTCATAACTTTACTGTATTCAAGGCGGTAGTATGAGCCCACCTCTTGCTCAACCCTTGACTTTTCATTACTGAGATATCTGCTAATTTTTTTGTTGTTGTTAGTGATTTGTCTGTTACCCTCTATACCCTCTTTCCTTAGGGTATTCCCAGAACCTTGATGCTTTGGTAAAGGTGCACTTAATAAATATAGTTATAATGTTGTGCTTTCATGGCATATAAATGACATTTGTGAATACCTATGTTTACGTGCATTGTCACTTCATAGCCAGACCTGTTGGCTTTGACAGCTCAAGATCTTATGTAACAGAAAGGCCCTACAATGGCATAATAATGCTATTCTGCATGGAGTGCCAAACATTATTGCATTATTTTTTATTCCACTAGGTTAAAGAGCAGGATATGGAGCGAGGGCGTTGGAGGGTGTGCGGGAGCAAACAAAATGCTCTGATTCGCAGGGCTATATACTTACATACCAAATCAGATACATTTCAAGTCGTTTTCAGTTGCCACCGTAGCATAGAAAACAAACCTCCTGGTCAGGTTTTCTTTAGGAAGAAAAGAAGTACAAGCTTCCTAAAGTGTGCTTTAAGCACGCTTTAAAACCGTGTGTTTTGGCATTTTTTATTTAGAAGTACTGCACATAGGAACGCGACAGCAGTGAAACCGGCCCCCACCGTGCTAGCCCACTGAAACGCTTGGGAGCCAATACCGCTTGTATGTAAACGACAAGAGCAATTTGATTTTGAGGTGATGTGTTATTCCTTTAAATGTGTGCTAAGTATATATTTTTTATTTGCGTAGAGAGCAGCTGGCACCAGCGGGAATTGGGCAAGTTCTGGCACTTGTACCTTTCCATTCTGACAGCACCTGTGCGGCAGTGCCCAAGCGTCGAAGAACGAGCTTGACTACACCCAATTCACACCTTATCCTGTTTTCTAGTTCTCCTTCACTGCTTTTAATCTGGGAGCACCGCAC
Organism: Calotriton arnoldi; assembly: GCA_963921515.1. Taxonomy (NCBI): domain Eukaryota; kingdom Metazoa; phylum Chordata; class Amphibia; order Caudata; family Salamandridae; genus Calotriton; species Calotriton arnoldi. The sequence goes on from CAWUFW010002012.1 coordinate 2,081,577, forward strand.
AATGATCATGACGTAATCCGGCAGGGATTCTGTGTCACGCACATGCCCCAGCTCGCGCCTATCCCCAAGCGCGCAAGAAGCGGAAAGGCTATCCTCCCCAGCCTGGCACCCCTGGGCGCCTCTGCCTCACGAAGTGCAGCTCGCAGGCGTGCAGCAGGGTTAAACCTGCTGACAGCGGCCGCTCCTCCCCCACGCCATCCACCCCTTTCTCTCTCCCTGATCCACTGCAGAACGCCGAAAGATTTCCTGCCTCGCGCCACCAAAACAACGCGTGCGGCTACTGTAGGCCTCCGGGACGCTGTTCAGCTGCAGGTACGTGCCAACTGTTTCACATAATATTGAGGAATAAAATGTGCCCTCGTCGCCATCTGCGTTATCTGGGCTGCGTGTGTTGAAGGGAGGTGCGCCGGCAGGGAGGGAGGGTGTGAAGAGACAAGTGGACAGTTATGCCGATGAGCATAGTGAATATATTACCCACTAACTTGCAAGAGGCAGTTTTCAGCGTCGCTTCTTTTTACTTCAGCGAGTCTCCGTGGGCGTGTCATGGGCATATTCAGTGTAGTGCACGCACAATTTGTTTGCGGAGGGGCGTAGGTACTATTGGAGCAGCAGGTGGGGACCCAGAACCCTGAGGGGCCAATTGAACCCGACGACGATGCTGTGTTTTACTACCCCCAGCAGCTGTCTTAGGATCCCTTTTCCTTTGCTTGAACCAGGGTCATGGTATCCTTGCTTGGTGCTGTTTGCATGCCTTTCTTAATGATGTAATGCCATGAAATACATGTCGGGTATCGCTATTGATTAAAAAACAATAGTTACATTAGTCATATGCATACAGTAGCGATGACCAAGTAACACTGCCCGTGCAATGTAATTTATTACACTAATTTTGAGGATGTATGTTTCATTTTGGGAGGCGAGGACGAGCAGTTACCGTTTCTTTTAATGTATTTGTTTGAAAATGCAAATTTGATTTCAAGGTGAATGCTAAAGGGCAAATAGGTCATATGGTGATGAAGAAACATTGGGCTTTCTGCTGAACATTGCTGTAATCATGATGTCATCCTTGTCGCTCCTTTCCCTGCTTTGCGTGAGCATACTCCACTCTTCTGTTTATTTTACATTATTTTTTATAATTCTCGCCAGTCCCTTAAGACTAGCTCTGGACTGTTCATCAAAATACCCAGGGTACCGTCCCGGGTGAGTCGTCCGCTATACATATCTACATAACATACCATAACCAGGCCTGTACATGTGTTCTTTTCAGCTCCATGGTCACCGAGCCATTGGCAACCGGCCCGGCACTGAGATGATGTGGGAGTGGGAGTTGACCCCCCAAGAACATTTCTGAAAACAAATTGAGACTGAAAACTGTATTTTGCAGCAGTTTCCTAAATATTCTGACTGAGAAACATAGCTTTTATTGACATTTCTTAAGGGGAACTAATTAAATAATTTAACGTCTGGGCCCACTAACCAGGAGATACATTTTTTCACAGCAGTAATTTTTACATGTGCTTATATGAAATGTTTGTGCCCAATATAAAACACTCAAGGCACAGTGGGAAAATATCTTTGCCACAAGAAACACTGCACCATTCCGATAGAGTAAACTCCACTTTAAAAGTGGCCATTAAAATTCTTGTATTAGGAGAAGAAACACTTGTAGATACTGTGCTGACCCCTCCTGCCAATCTTTCCTGTGTCAAATAATAACTCAACTATTAGCTAGCAAATACACCACCAGAACAGGTACTACTATTGTTAAGGTGATGTATCATATGCTAGGATAGCTTCTACAGCTGGATGTTGTTAATAATTTCTAGTGTGAAGAAAATGATGTGAGTGAGGGTGGTGCTCAGGCCTTCAGGGTTGCTGCTAGTAGTATGCTGCTGAATGCGTCAAACTGCATGGGGTGCTTCTGAAGCATGTCAGAGATCTGTAATATGCCAGTTTATCTGTGGCAACCTATGATAAGAAAGACCAGGGATTATCGTTATGTCCGGGAGCTGGTCACTGTGGCAAGTAGTCACTCGGGAGGTTAGTTACTTATTGCCCTCAAGTCAATGATTTTACAGTCTTGGGCCTCAAACAGCAGAGTTGTTGGAAATGCTAGTGGCTGTGCAAGGATGTCAGTGTCCACTTTCCTCAGTTTGTTAACTGTACATTGTCATGACAGGCAGGTAAGTCATCATAGCCTTTTCTGTTTCCACTTGGCCTCTCCTACACAAAGCACCACGGTCATGTCATTTCACTGTTTCCTATATCGCTTTACTCAACCAACCAGTGTGGCCTATCAGTAGTGCAGTGGCGGCTGCCACTAACAAAGGGTGGTGGGGTGGGTGGAGGGAGCGCGGGGGGGAGAAAACGCGTGGGTGGTGGGTGGGGGGACGGCGACATGTTAATAAAAATAATTTTAAAAACGTACCTGAATCCTCCGGTGTTGTGTCGCTCCTGCAGGCCTCTTCCTGGTCCCAGCAGCCCCTGGGACAGACTCCCATCCAATCCCCGTGCTGCAGAGCAGCGAGGGGATTGGCCTGAGCAGGCAGGTAAGACGCTCCGCTCAGGTCATGGAGTCTGTGGGATTTCTCCAGCCCGGCTGCTGAATGCAGCCAGGCAGGAGAAACCTAAGTACGCATATGTGTTTTGATCGGCCTTAGACGGCCGGCCAAACACACATGAGCACTTAGGGAGTGCACAAGCACTCTTCCTCCCCCCTCCCATGCCCCGCCCCTCCACGCATAAGCAGGTTCAGAGCTGGATAGTGAAAAATAAAACGATGCTAGAGCATCGTTTTATTTTTCGTTTGCCGGCTCTGCGCCAGGCAGTGGGACGACGCTCCTCTGCCATTGCGGAGGAGCCGCCACTGCAGTGGTGGCGTTCCAGCGACTGCTCATGGAATTGGTCTAGCTGCAACGTGGGCCCTGCAGCACGTGGACGAAGAGTACAAGGGCTCAAAGGCACTACCTCTCCACCAAAGCTAGGCTGTGCGGTGCTGCAGCAACTGTCCATGCAGTTTCTTTTTACAGTTCCACAAAAGTTCCATTTTGGGTGTTTGATCAAAACTTCCTGCTGCCAATCCCTCCTTGCTATGTTTCATTTACAGTGATTGTGTGCACAAGCGTAGGAGAAAGAGGCACAGGTTCTCAACTGGAATAAACAGTTACTTGTGAACCTGTGCTGCCTTTTAACAAATTGTAAAGGGATTATTTTGTTGGCTGTCTTGATTGAAAGTCCAAATAACTGATTACAAAATGACTTGCAAAGTTCCCGATATCCATTTGTGTTCACATAACCTCCGCTCCAAATCTGATTGTTGCCTCTGCGTACTTTTCTGAAATATTGGCATTATTTACTTTCTTTTTTTCTGCCCTCTCGTAGTTTTGTAACTCGCTTTAGTGATAATGCTATAAAAGGGAAGGAAATAATAAACTCTGCATTGGCGGGAAAGGGGCCAACCACCTTTAGAGACGTTATTAATACCCTTTTTAGGTCGAGCCTGGGCAGCGCATGTGCTGCTCTGCGAGGCATGCTGTATTTAGGTAGGGACTTGAAGCTCCGCCCACTCTCCGCCAACATTTTTCATTGGCTTGTGTCATTGTCCACTGTAAACTGTGGCTGTTTATTGATCAAAAGGCTTAGTAGTCACCTCCTTAGTACCACCTTGTCTCATTTTGTAACCTCCCATGTTGACATCCCCTGTTATGTGTGTTGTTGCTCGGTAGGCTTTAATTACAGCCTCCGAGCACTATTTTCTCAAATAGCTTTGTCCTGCCTGCTGTTGCAGGCAGGACACGCTCTTTCCTAACACTTTTTATTATTTTTATAGCACGCATTTGCAGTGCAATAGGTCTCGCATTTGCGAGAGTTCAAGCTATTGGCATTGTAAATGACAATGGCTTTTATTTATCTGTTTTAAAAACAACACATAAAAGGCATTGTCATTTACAATGCCAATAGCTCAAACTCTCATAAATGCGAGACCTATTGCTTTGCACATGCTTGTTACATATACTAGAGTACTTTGTCTCTACAACCCCACTTTACTATGAAATGCAATTAAAGGCAGCCTGGGGTGGTAGCGGCTACTATTGACTTGCCCTTTGGACCTCAGGCAGTGCCCATGCTACCCCTACCAATGAGCCAGTTTTATTTGTGCAACTTCCACTCAGCTTGTTTTCCCCAGGCATGTGGGAGGCTCTTTAGGGGCTAAGCTACTCAACTTCACATAAGAAACTATTGAGAGGCTTAGGACGGGGCAAGCAATCAACCCTGGGTCAAAGGGTTTATGATGTCACTTCCGATACACCTGGAATGTTGGGACATCTGTATCAACACGTCAAACAATGACCAAAAAGACCAATAACTCGTGTTGTATGGCTGCCTGTCTGAGACTGGCACTTGCTTTGTATTTCCCACCAGCTGTTGGATAGTCATTCTCATGCTAGCCTCTCTCTGTAGCTCTTTATTCAACATGCCCATCTCAAAGTCAAGGCACACCAATCAGATGACTTTACACACATGTTCAATGAGGAGCGTCCACAAGCACTGTTTTCTTGGTAAAAAAAAATTGCAGAAGCAGAAATTGTTGTGAAATCGGCTGATATAAGTATAAAAGGATCAATGCATGACTGCTGCCATATATTCTATTTGATCTCACCCTGAAGTGGTAGTTTTTTCCACTTTTTTCCTTCATAGCTTTGTTGATTTGATTGTTGAAAGTAGTTATTCTACCGTGTGAATCTTTGGGCATTAGATTTCTTCTTATGCTTTCTCAAGCTTACCATTTCCCTACAGATTCTCCAGAAGACATATAATTAGGGGCTCCTGAATGTAATGCAGTGTCAGTAAATCTCATTGTATGGCCTTGCAGCAACCTTTTCCACCCTGTACCTCTTCTGTGTCTGATTCATCTTGACTAAGACTTGAAGAGGAACCCGCCTGAAGGGTGGGATACCACTGCCACTCGCGCACTAGAGCATTTAACATTTAAACTCCTGCAGTGTGTCAGTGGGAGGCCATGATGTTGAAGTGGTTTGTCTAAATATCTAATAGGACTTCATAACTATTTCAAAACACCGATTCATCATTATACCTGCGGGCATGGTTTTCAATGGTTGACTGTTAGAAATTGGGTCTCTAGTTGGCAGAGGTATGCACCCTGTCCAAGTAGGGACCACAGTCCTAGTCAGCGTAATTCACAACACAATCCTAAATTATCCCATGCTCTTGCAGCTTGGCACAGAGCAGACAGGCTTTACTTAGAAGGCAATGTGTAAAGTATTTGTGCAATAACCCAGACAACAATACAGTAAATACACCAGAAAAGACTCCACAACAGTTTAGAAAAAATAGAGAATATTTATCTGAGTAAAACAAGACCAAAATGATCAAAATCCATCAAGTAGAAGTCGTGATATAGAATGTTGAAGAAATAAATGCAATAAAGCAATTAGAAGCAGATAGCGCTAAAAAGGTTACTTCGGATTCTGAGGGACCGGTGAAAATTCAAAGTTCAGGCGAACCGCAATGGAGCGCGGGCCGGTTACAGGGTCCCACTTGGGCCTGCTGAGCACAGTACCGTGGATCCTGGGGTGCAGTCTGCATGGTGAGGCATTGTGTCGTCTGGCGTTGATTCCAAGAGCCTGGGTGGCGAAGCTTCGCATCGTCCGACGTCAGTTCCAAGAGCTGTCAGTTGTGCGGCGAGGCTTTGCAGGGCTTCGCGCTTCGTTGCATTTGATTTGTCAGAAACTCAGCTGCCGAACCCACTTCTGAGGTCCAGGACTTGGAGGAGGCACCTCAGGCAAGGGTAGGACTCACAGAAGGCAGAGTCCAGAAGCACCAGCAGAACTGCTGAAAGTCTTTGTGTCCCTGTGACTTCAGATACCGGAGGCAAGCTAACAAGCCCTTGGAGATTACTTTGGAGGGAAGGCAGCGTCCAACACTCCTTCCAGCAGAGTCAGAGAGCAGGGCAACAAGCAGGAAAGCAGTTCTTCCAGAAACACAGTCCAGTTGAGTCCTTTGAGCAGCACAGCAGTTCTTCTGACAGAGATTTGGTGTAGGTCCAGATGTGTCTAATTTGGGAGGGTCTGAGACCCAGTATTTATACCCAAATGTGCCTTTGATGTGGGAGAAACTTTAAAGAGTGATTTTGAAGTGCACAAGCACCCCTTTCAAGCCAGTCCTGTCTGCCAGGTTATCTATGGGGATCACCAGGCAGGCGTCAGATCATTACACCTTGATGTCCCGGTGGGAGCCCCCTTTCTTCCCGTCTGCCCAGGCCGGCCATCGGAATGCAGATTTATGCAGAGTGGTGTTCAGCCACCGCTGGCCTTCCAGGGTTTATGGCTGTCGGGGAAAAATGCATGAATAGGAACTGTCACCCTGTCCAGATGTGTTTTGGATACAGGCTGGAGGTCACATAGAGCAAAGTTAAGAGCAGAAAAATCCTCACTGTCTGAAAGTGGCATTTCTACACTAATAGTGTTAAATCCAACCATGCCAGCAAAGTGCATTTATCACTACTATTCCACCCATACCAAACATGATAAAGCCACTCCCCTGGGATCCAGAATTACCACTTAGAAGCGCGTAAGGGAATTCCTAGTGCTAGTCTATGCGGGGAGTAGGCCTTGCTGTAGTGGAAAACTAAATAGGCTGTTTTTCACTAACAGGACATGTAAAGCAGACAAGCACATGTCCTCCCCTTCGCTTACATAGCATCCTGACCTCTGGGTTGCCAAGGGCCGGCCTTAGGGGTGACTTATATTTAAGAAAAGGGGAAGTTCAGGGCTTGGCAAGTAGTTTTACCTGCCAAGTCACAGTGATAGAGAACTGCACATGCAGGCCCTGCCACTGCAGGCCTGAGACATGGTTAGCGGGCTACTTACATGGGTGACACCATCAGTGCTGCCGCCCACTAGTAGCATTTAATTTACAGGCCCTGGGCATCTGTTGGCACTTATAAGTACACAGTGGCATAGCTAGCCCATGTGCCGCCCGTGGCGGTCCCTGTGTTTGCCGCCCACTGGGACATGTAATAGTGGGGGGGTGCTGGTGATTCCCGCGACAAACTGACGGCCGCAGGTAAGAGCGGTTGGCGCCGGATGGTGCTGGCAATTTCCGCGACAGCCCCAAAACTTGTGCCGCCCGGGGCGGAAAGCCCCCCCTTGCTATGCCACTGTAAGTGCATTAAATATGACAATTGGGTACGATCCAATGTTACCATGTTTATGGGGAGAGAGCACAAGCACGTTAGCACTGATTAGCAGTGTTAACGTGCGCAGAGCCCTAGAGCCAGCAAAAATGGGTACAGTAAAATGGAGGGAGGCAGTCAAAAAATTGGGGGAAGACCACCCTAAGGCTGTCAGGTCTAACACTGACCCAGCAGCTAGATTCTGGGTCATAGACAGATCACATGCACTGTTAGCTCTGTTGCCATCACAGAACCTTGGGAATCCAGGGATTAAATTCAGAATTAGAGAAACTTCACATTGAGCATTTGACACTTGCCCAAGATGAACATGGAACTGGACAATAATTATTAATCATTTAGTCTGTTTACTTGTTCATTTTTTATTTATTCCAGATTTATAAGTCATCAAAGAGACCATCTCGTGGTTATTCGGTGCACTTGGCTATAAAGTGAACACATTTTGGGTTAGTTAGTCATGTTACAGTGGGGTCAGATAAAGACCCATGGGACAGTTTATACTCTTCTTTAGAAGCAGATGTGTTGGTGCATATGAGGCCTCATGCCCTGTGGGAATTAAAATATGAGTTTGTTTTGCAAACGCTGTAACCAGAAGGAGGAAATATACTGAAAGGGAAAGAACGTCGGACAGAGAACTGGATTTTAAATGCAGTAGGGTGTGGACAGAAGAGACGTGTGAATCCAGGAATAGGAGAAAAGTGTGAAAGGAAGAGTAAGTGGAGCAATAAATTCGAATCCAAACGTGATAAAAGCAACAAGGCAGATCTGAATTCATTTGAAAAATCTACATTTTTCAAATAAGACGGTTTGAGGTTTTAAGAATGGGTAATGTACATTTTTGAAAAATGGCTTGGGACCAAACATTCTGGTGGCGGAGTAAGGTTTACTTGGATCTTTGGGGGCTCAAGGGTTTCCTATATGTACGTGTGCCTTCCATGATCATTAATAATAGGAGGATGAAGAGGAAAGGTGTGCTGTGGGCACACTGTGCGGCAGAGGTGGGGATACTTGAAGTTATGGGAGTGGGAGGACACCTGTACCGAAAGCACCTAAAGAACATTTCCAAACTTATTGATTTAGGTGTCTGATGGATATTCACCACCTGAAGCATATCATCTCCTGTATCCATGTCTATGGGCTCTGAGGTGAGAGGAGCTTGAAAGTGAAAAATAGTGCACGAATAGTGAGAGGTGCTTTCTGCTGACATCAAGGCAGTAGCCAGAAAATGAAAATACCCCTCTTCCCCCTCTTTGAACCAAACCTCTGATGGTGCGAAGCAAGCAAAACTTGTGAGCCCTACCCTCCATAGAAGAGCTAGCTTGCCTCTTCGATCCAAGCATCTATCCAATCATCCATCCTTCCACCCATTGATAGCCACTGTTTCACCGTTCCGTCATCCATCCATTCTTTCATCCATCATCGGATCTTTCTCTATTCCATCCTTCTATGGTCCATTCCATCCATCCATTCACAAATCCATCATATTTGCATGCAATGATCGATATAGTCATCCATCCTTTGACCCTCCCGTCTATCGATAAATCACATCCATCAGTTGCTCATTTCGCCCATTCAACCATCTCAACGCTCATCTTTCCATTTACTCTGCCGTCCTCTGTCCTTTCACCTGTCCACCCACCCAGCCATCCGCCTTTTCACTAGTCTGTTTTTCCTACCTTTCACACCTCTTTCCTTCCTTTCACCCTTCATTGTTTTCACCCTTCATTGCTTTCTGCCTTACTACCTTCATTCCCATTTCTGCCTACCCATCTTTCTTTGTTCTCTGCTCCCACTTGCTCTTCCATTTTTATAATCTGTCCTTTGCCCCTTATTTTCTTATCTTCCTCTGTCCCCTTCACTGTATTTGTTTAATGTTACAGCCCTAGGGCCCCACGCTGAGAACTTTTGTCTTTGGAGCTGCAGAGAAAAGAGGCCCCTAAAGAGCTGCACGCCCGCTGTAGCTGCTAAAGCGGGGGTTCACAGGGCACCTGGCTGACATTTATGTAAGAGCTCCGTGCTCCCCTATATTACCCCTGTTTATACTGGGCTATCTCAAATTAACTTATTTAAGTAAAATGTCCCATACTTTTCAGATACATTTTCCACCCTGGCTATGTGTCTGGCGCTACTTGGTTGTTTGAACCACTTTAAACTGAATTCTGAAGAATATGGGAAATATGTAGCTCCTCCTTGGAGAAACTTTGCCTCACAAACTGGGTGCTCACTTTGAAAAGTTTCATTTAAAAAGCCCGCTTAACCTAGCAATGCTGTCATGCCCTTAGCCACTTTGCAGGGTCTTTAAGCTTTTACATTTGGAAAGGAAAGGAAGACAAGGGGCATATTCCTTAACTTACCATTGTGTTGAACTCTCCAAAAATATTTTGATGGCCTTATAAAGCAAATAATCTTCTATATATTTTCCTACGTGCTGATAAACGATGTGGCGAGTACATTAAAAATTATAAATGAGACGTGATTCCCAGAAAAACACTGAAATTAAATACCCCCATTAACTTGAACATGAATATACATTGGTGGGATAAAGCTGGGGATGCAGAGAATGTGCACAGTATTTTCTGTTAGTTTCAGCAGGGATGGGTGAACTGAGCAAGGAAACACATGGGCACCTGTTGGTGGCCTTTGGGAGTGGTGGCTGGCAGGGAACGGGAGTGGCAGAGGGGGGAAAGGGGGTTTGAAAACAATATTAAAAAAAATACTTACCTTTTCACGGCCACCGTCTCGCCGTCGTTGCTTCTCTTCCGGCCGAGTCCCGGAACCAGGAACCACCCAGGCTCCTCTAAACCAGTTACAACGCTGCAATGCAGCGTTGTGATTGGTCTGACCAACGTGGTTCAGCGCTATAAACATCTTTAACAGAATTATCTCCTCGCTGTACTTAATGATACAAAATCCATAGCCATCTGGACTTTACCTTTGTAGGTTATACTTAGGACTTGATATCTATGTCAGACAACATTTCTCTACACAATACTTTGGCATTCAACCTTTCCAGACAGCAGAGTTGCCTCCAGGTTACAGAGATGCTGCATGTGGAAGCCAATCCATGGTTTGGAATTACAAATTCTCCATTGACTTAATGTAAGATGTGCACTTTCAACACAGCACATGGAAATAGAAAATAAGGTGCAGGGCAGACACCCAGTACCTTCTTTTTTCAAAGCCAAGCAGAAGAGAGAAGGCAGATTAGGGGATAGGACTTTAAGAGTCCCAATCTGAGGACAGTGGCTGCAGGGAGCAATTAAGGAAGTAGAGGTGTCCATCAGCGTGCTTCCGAAGTTCCATAGCCATAGGTGACTTTTGAAACACACTAAAATCTATGGAAGTCTTACACTTCGACTTAAGAAGGACACAAAGGTATGTAGTGAAGCAGTGCATTGAATGTAGCAAATGAGTCAAGAACCCTGGTACTATTTTGAAGACATTTACTGAAGAGGTTAAAAAAGAATGGTCATTGCCGTGGACACAATAGAGGTACTCATTGGCAAATACAAATATTTTTACATCTGAACCTGTAGTATTCTAGTTTTGATCCATAGTTTGTAGCAAGGAACTCACATAAATGCATTGTAGCATGAATATGTTTTAGTGTGTAGGAACTCTTCAGGCCAGGAAGGAACAAGCATTTCTGGTCCGCTTTGGTTCGATTTTACTCTATAAAGGGCCATTGCATTAACCTACCACTGCACTGGAGCCAAAACATTCCCTTTTTACAGGGGCAAAGGGCTGAGACTGAGCACATCTTGTCACTCCCTAAGTGATCTAGCGCTGACAGACGTGAATGGCTGATTACTAAAACCTTTTTTTTTTTTTTGCATTTTTATTTTTATGTATAGTTAACATTGAGTACACATCACACGGTATAACGACTGTCATTTTGCAGATATGTAAAATCAGATTCAACAGTAGTTTAGAATGTTACACCAGCCTTTATATACCATACAGTGTAGCAATTCCACGCTGTAGCTAATAATATTCAGACCATTATAATATGAATACATGAGTTAATGAGTACACGAACTAGCATACAAGGGTCACATGTGTGCGATAAGGTAATGCAACACCACACATTATCTAAAGGTATCAAGACCATTACAACATGAATATACATCCTGATGTTCGGGAGGGTGTGTTCATACATACTTTAGCTGTGGAGAGGGCTGTTACCATCCATTGTCTTCAGTGGGACGTTGTGTGTTCTAATTCTGCGGAGTCATTCGATATGGCGAACTTTCCTGATGGTACAAATGTATTACGCTTGTGTTGTTTAGTATTCTGCATGATCCCTGTCAGTATTCAGTTACTTTTGGGACATGACCAAAGAATGTGTAGCAGGCCACGATTAGGGTTTCTGCATCTCCAACATAAATAACCAGGAGAGATCTTGGCTCTTGAAAGCTTTAAGGGGGGGTCCAACACCAATAATGTAGGATATTGAAGTATGTATATTTGAAATGTGCTTCTCGTAGTTCCTTATCATGAGAATAGAGCAGCGACTCAGTCTGCTTGTACTACTCGTCACCCACCAGTTCCTGCCATCACTGTCTAGTCTCTTGTAAAGCTGTGAGTATAAGCACTGTATTAGGTTATTGTATGGCCCAGATATCACTCCTTTGTGTTTACCCATATGTCTTTATGTATGATAATATGGGTCAGTGTGATAAGTGGATAGGACCAGAGGCTAATTTGTCCCTCCAGTGGTGTTTTAGTTGTCTGCAATTGCAATGTTGTGAGGGTGGTAAATTGAGTTTGTGCCTTAAAGTGTCAAAGGATTGAAACTCTTCTCCCTGTATGGTATCATCCGCTTGGATATGCCACATGACATCCACGTCTACTACTTGAAAGTGCAGCCACGTATCTGAAGTTCCATAAAGGGGCTCCTTCATGTAGATAGGCGTGTATTTTAAGTTGTTTGCGGGAAAATGTCCATGGATCTAGCATTGCTGTAGCAGTTGGTTGTGGGGTGGGGTTGTTATGCCTGTTGTGTTGTTTCGGGCATATTTACCATCCAGTCCTGGTTTACTGTCTAAGTACTGTCTTTGAATGGACACCCAAATGAAACTTGATTTTTGTATTCACATGTAAATTGATGCCACATTGCATGAAAAGTGATTCTTTCACTCAGAGGTAGCCAATGCATTTCCCAGACCTGCCAGCTTCTGAAAATATTTCACAGTGGGCGAGCATGGTGTGGGGCTTAGCACAGACGGAGGCACTTCTGCCTGCATTCCAACCCCTCCTCAAAAGAAAAAAAGCCTCTAAGCCTGCCATAGATGTCCCGAGGAGGTTTCACACACGTAATGGACATCAACTGGGCAGGGCCTCCAAACAAGGTTGAAAAACAACTCTTTGAAGGGGTTCCCAGCTGATCCTTTGTGCTACAGTGTGATATTGGCACTGGTGTCGGGAGGCGATATCATGTGTCACATGGTGGTACTGTATGAGTTGGTAGGCCTGATGTCCATAAGATGTGGAGTGGCAGGGCTCACTCATGTGACACGTGAAGAAATTTGCATAAGCGTATTCACCTACTGGCTTTTGGGGGCAACAGCAGCTGGGAGGTCTTCTGGTAGGACTATCGCTGAAATACCACAATTTCCGCTAAGAGAAACAAAAAGCACATGACCCATTGTGTTTCAAAAAAGAACTCTCACAGCGTTTCAAAATGCATTATTGTCAGGTTTTCAATGTACAAAGTTATCTGCGGTTAAGAGAGCTATTTGCAGCCAAGAAGCTTCAGGAAGTCGGATATATATTTTTTCACAGGGCGGAGATGCAGGAGGTGAAAATATCCCCAGCGCTGTTAGGAGCATGAGAAATGAAAACCAAAAGTTTTGTGAAGGAGAAACTTGAAGATTTAAACTCACTTTCCCAGAGCCCTCTTTTTAAATTTTGATTTCATATGTGACGTAACCCACATGAGAAAGAACCACAGAACCCCCAGTCGAGCAGAGGAGGCCCTCTTGGTAAATAAAACCTTGAAACAGCAGCAGCTTCAGAAATGTATTAATAGTCTAGGGCGCAGATTAATGGATCCTGCCAACAATCCCCCCCTACTCCCACCGCCCCGTCGAAGGCTCGTTCCTGCCATTCCTGGGTAATTCTCAATGGCTGCAATTCAGAGACAGAGGGCTCAAGGGATGCCTGGTGTTAAGCATGTCTCTTCTCCAGTAGCTTTGTGGAGACGCTGCACATGTGACATGCTGCCGACTGTCTCTTTAGGTTTCGCCTGCACAGCGCTTGCGCTCTGCTTAAGAAACCTTTTGTTTTTAATATAAACTTAAAAGGGACTTACTTCCTATTTTTTTTTACTTGCGTCGGCTCTTTTGGTTACCAATATGGCTGTGTTTTAAACTTGATAGACGGGTGACATGAAGGCATGTTTAGCCGCGCCAGGCCCGGCTCCAGGAATTTTTATTTGGGTGGGCCAAGGGTGCATTTGGGTGGGCCACTGTGGGCCCAATTTGTCGCTTCTTGTGGTAGCCTACAAGCCCTTGATTACATCATATCTACTTGCAAACAGTCACCATGATACAACAGATCAATTCTGTGTGTATACAGAGCCTGTGGAGAGTTATTTGAAAGTAAGAGCAATGTCTGGATCTTAGTGCAAACCCCCAAATTCCAACAGGCCAGGATTCAACACAAGTACTTCCAGGCCCGATTATCCACTTTTCTCCCATCCCTCTCCTGTGCACCTTATCTCACAGCTGACCCTGGGCCCCAGCCCCATATCAGCCACCATCCAGTACCGCTTTCATTATTCCCGTAAAAAACATTAGTAATATCACCTTCAAACTTAAAACATTGAGTATAGCAGTATCTATAATTAGCAGGCACTTTAAAATATGTCCTACAGTTGCCCTAATGACCTGACTGCTAATTAAATAAAAACAGAAAGGCCATGACAGGGCGGGCTTTAGCGCTAGTGCGAAAGTCTTTTTTGGCACCCCACCAATGACCTCTTTCTCTGCAGATACCATTGCTACCACCCTCCAACAGTGCCCCTCATCTCTCCGTAGCCTCTCCCCCTATTGACCGCCTCCTCGGATTCCCTCACTGCCACCCTCCAACAGTGCCCCTCATGTCCCCGTAGCCTCTCCCCCTATTGACCTCCTCCTCGGATTCCCTCACTGCCACCCTCCAACAGTGCCCCTCATCTCTCCGTAGCCTCTCCCCCTATTGACCTCCTCCTCGGATTCCCTCACTGCCACCCTCCAACAGTGCCCCTCATCTCTCCATAGCCTCTCCCCCTATTGACCTCCTCCTCGGATTCCCTCACTGCCACCCTCCAACAGTGCCCCTCATCTCTCCGTAGCCTCTCCCCCTATTGAACTCCTCCTCGGATTCCCTCACTGCCACCCTCCAACAGTGCCCTTCATCTCTCCGTAGCCTCTCCCCCTATTGACCTCCTCCTCGGATTCCCTCACTGCCACCCTCCAACAGTGCCCCTCATCTCTCCGTAGCCTCTCCCCCTATTGACCTCCTCCTCGGATTCCCTCACTGCCACCCTCCAACAGTGCCCCTCATCTCTCCCTAGCTCCCCCTCCCCCTCATGACCTCCTCCCAGACTCCTCACTATTGCCCTCCACCAGCGCCCCTTATCTCTCCGGAGCCACTCTCTCATATGCATCTCATTTGTTGTATAGCGCTACTAATATCAGTGTAGGGCGTCACTGCACTTTACATCACACACACATTATACAGAGACAATGAATCATACAAGTATGTAAATCAGTCTATAGGGAATGTCACATAAGCCAATGAGGATTACAAGGTGTAGGAATCACATGTCATCCATAATGGTGGGCAGTATATTTTAAGAGGGTTTGGGCTGGGGAAGCACAAACTCAGGATTCAAAGCATACCCCAGTGGTTGGGGGTTGGCTTTACTAATACAAATGTATATCTGCCCAAACAAACTCTTTTCAGCAACATTAGAATAATGAAAGACTGGGGAAGTTCTAACTATGTAGCAACACAAAACAAAGTGAAGTTCTAACTATACCATTCATGTTTGTATGCCGCCCTTTGATGACACTTCATAGGTCACTGTCCTATGTTAGAAGTATAACCTCTGTACTGCAAGTAACACAAGAATCTCTGTGACAAAGGCAGTAACCTACTGAGCTATCCACATAAAGTACAGTTTATCTGCATTTCAAAACTACCAACAAAGGATTGCTATCCAGCAGGATCCTTAATCACCAGTTATCTGGACATTTTTATTGTTGTCTTGCATCCCTGATAAAAAAAATGATTTAAATAAAGCATACCAAAGTATGTGCCTTGCTGGGCCTGTGCAGATTTTACAAATAGGAACAAATAGTAACACATTCTCTTACCTACTCAGATAGCCAAACTTTGTGTCACAGCCTGATCTGATAAGCAGCTGCAGGGGTCAGGAAAGGTTAATCAGAATAAACAAACTTCTTTTCTCCAGTGTGCCAAATAAAGAATTTGTCCCCTTGCCATGCCCCTATTGTTCCTGCAGGACATAGCCCACCTTTCTAAAAGGAGTTACGTGATTGGGTCTGGGCTTTTTCTCACATCCATCCCCATCACGTAACTCCTAGAACAGGAAGAAAAACAACGTTCGGAGGAACGTTTTAAATGAAAGTGCCCATTTTCTATTGGCCTTCATGTCCTCACTGCGAGGGCCAAGGCTCATGTTTGGGTGGGCCTGGACCACCCGGCCCACACTCTAGAACCGGGCCTGAGCCGCGCTCTCATGTTTCTTGGTACTTATAAAAGCTCTAACAGGAATTGAATGGATGAGCTATTGCCTCGCATTTAAGTCTGTGACAGGCAGTGTTATATAAAAAGATCTATAAAATAACATAAGAGAAAGAACAAGCATCTGCTATGCAATAGGTCTCGCATTTACGCGAGTTTGAGGTATTGCCATTGTAAATGACAATGCCTTTTATTTATGTTTTGGTTTTTAAAACATAAATAAAGGGCATTGTCATTTACAATGCCAATAGCTTAAACTCTCGCAAATGCGAGACCTATTGCATTCCAAATGCTTGACCCTCCTGCAGTAAGAGAAACTCATTAAAGAAAACAGTGCTTACTAAAGAAGACGTGCTGTGTAACGAGCCAAGTAAAAGGTCCAGTCGTTATGGGAGGTAATAAATGCAGACAAGGTGGTACCAAGGAGGGACTAACAAACCAAATAACGAATCAGAAGCCAGCATTTACGAAGGACAATGACACAAGACAATGACAAATATGGGCGGAGAGTGGGTGGGGCTTCTAGTACATACTCCAATACAGCATGGCTCGCAGCGCATGCGCTGCCCAGGCTCGACCTAAAAACACATCACGTAGGGCAGGGATACTCAAAGTACGCCCCTGGAGCTGCTTTTAGCCTCCTACCCTCTACATGCTCCCCCTGCTTAACAGCAGCCCTGGGCTGATGTTTACTTGACTGCCAATAACATTCAAAAACCTGTTAAATGGGAAAGCATTTATATATACCTTAACTCTAGTAAAGGAAAGGGAAATGTGTCCTGCAACACCTATCTTTAGAAACACCTTCTTTTTTAAAGACATCATGCACCGAATATGTTGCAATGCAACACTATCTTCAAAATTCAAAAACGTGTGTTTCATTAACTTACAGACGTGTTACACCTTAGTACACCATATTATATTACTGCACTGAGAGGAATTTATTAAAAGTGATAGTTTTCAGACATGAACTTATAAACATTCCTAACTCCGACAGCCCTCACAAAAATGTCATTAGTTAACCAAGAGTAAGTGATTCTCTTGTACACCCTGTGGGTGGCCTAGGTTGTTGTTTTACATGGAACAATATTATAGTTTATTAATTCAAACATAATATAAAGTTTTGTACAGTGCACACCCTGAACTCATGTATTTCACAGTGCTCTCATATGTGATAATGAAGAAAAGGGAGGCAAAGTGAAATAACAGAATACCCTAGGATCACCAAATTTGGTCAAGTTGGAAGGCTAGGATTGATCCCAGGATTTCTGGTTTCACAGTGTGCAATTCGACCACTAGATGGGTATCTCTTTTCCTCTCGCATTTTACAACAAAAGTTATTGTTTGTCTTTCATTCTTGGCACAAGAAGGTTAGAGCGCGTGGCAGACGGAAGCAACATGAAGGCTCGGCTCTGTTTGGGCTCGAGAGTCCAAGTGAACCTTGAGCTGAACCAGAGCCAGGCAGCTAGCTTGAACGTGGCTCGACCTTCAGTGGCTCAACTACATCTATCACACAAATTCACATAATCACAAATAAGAGGACAAAGGCATAGGAAGGGAATTATTTGACTATCATTAAACAATTTAGTGAAGCAGGAATACCATCACCACAGCGCAGGACTCCTTGTTTCAAGATTCATAACTTTCTCACTACTTCACATTTTAGCAAGTGGACTATGAGACTGGGTGTTCTCTCCCCCATGGGTAAAATCAAATGCTTACTGGGTTATAGCCCTGTTTTCTTATCACATGCTTACTACCAGTGTTTAGTTTGATTTAAATTTTAACTACCTGAACATGTCGGGCCTGATTCACAAAGGTAAACTTACATTTTTGTGTACATTTATGCTTTTTCAGTGTTCACAAAATTCATTGCATTTCAGAAGTAAGTTTACGAGTGCAGAGACTCTGCAGTCTGGGCGGAGAAGTTGGCACATAAAGCTGCACCTGACTGTGGAGCCTCCGCACTCATAGACTTACTATTAAAATGCAGTTTTGTGAATACATAAAAAGCATAAACTTTCACAGATGTGTAACTTCACCTTTGTGAAAGTGATTACCTAAGAGTGCAATAGTTGTCCCAAGGGGAGATTAATAAAAAACACATGACTTCTGATTCCATAGTTTAATCTTGCTCACTGCACAACAACTGGTGTGTGAGTGGTTTCGATGGTGAGACTTGGGAACTACTCTCACCGAGGAAATGCCCCTGTGCTGTGGAGACTCAGTCAAAGGGAAGTAGTTTGGTTGCATGCTTAGAGGACTAAAACGTTTTAGGCCCTCATTCTGTGACAGATACTACATGCCAGGATGGGTGCTATTTTTTTCTTCTGCGCATAGAACGATTACATATAAACTTCCTGTGTCTGTTTAGTTGGTTTAAAATGTTTGCGTTTTTTTTTTACATCTGACATTACTGTGAACCAGTGGTGGAGGGTGGCTTATTCCAGACCCCTCTTCCAGGTGTGGGAGCTCACAGGATAGTTACCTATGGACACCTAGTGAATCTGCCAAGCCACATAGTATCTCAGGAATCAATCAATGAATCAATCATGCTGTACTTATAAAGCACGGCTTATCGCCTGTGAGGGTATCCAGATGCTGGGCTGCGGGTTTCAGTTGAAGAGACAGGTCTTGAGTCCCTTCATGAAGTCTGTCAACGAGGGTGAAGTTTGGAGGGGAGGGCGTTCCAGGATTTGGCAGTGAGGTGGGAGAAGGAGCGCCCTCCTGTGCTTCAGCGGCAAATGCGCAGTATCTGTGCGAGGTGAGCATTTTTCCTGGATGGAGAGCCAGTGGAGGTCTCTCAGTTGCTGGGTGAGGTGGGTCCTTCTGGGCAGGTTGAGGGTCAATCTGGCCTTTGCGTTCTGGATCGTCTGGAGTCTTCTCATAAGTTCGGTGGGATGCCTGTGTAGAGTGCGTTGCTGTAGTCCAGGTGGCTGGGGATGAGGGCCTGCGTCACTGTTTTTCTGGTGCTGATGGGGAGCTATTTGAAGATTTTGTGGAGCATGCAGAGAGTGTAGAAGTATGCTGAGAAGACGGCGTTGACCTGTCTTTTCATGGAGAGTTCATTATCCAGGATGATGCCGAGTTTGTGGGTGTGGTCTTTCAGAGTGGGGGTGGGTCCGTGTAGGAAAGTAGGATTTGCTTTTATGGTTACCCCCACTTTTTGCCTGGTGCTATGCTGTTTCTGACAAGTCTGACTGGGATCCTGCTAATCAGGACCCCAGTCTCTGTGCTTTCTCCCCTAAATTGGTTATGGTGAGTACCTAGGTACACCCCAGATTGGCAACTGGTGTCCACTTACAAGTCCCTAGTATATGGTACTGAGGTACCCAGGGCATAGGTACACCAGGGGTCCCCCATGGGCTGAAGCATGTATTATGCCACCCATGGGAGATCACTCAAACTGTGACTACAGGCCTGCCATTGCAGCCTGTGTAAGCTGGTGTTAACACCACTTAAGACAGATAAAGGTTTCCCTATATCTGAGGTCACTGCACTTGAAAACCTATAAGTCACCCCTAAAGCAGGCCTTTCAATCCTGAAGACAGGGTGCTCAGTTCTAAGTGTGAGGGTGCCCCCGCATGAGCAGGACACCCCTACAGCCTACTGAATCCTTTCTCCCGGTTTGTAAGTGCTTCAGCTATTACCATATATAGAGTGGCATGCGTCATTAAGCAATGGCTAACTCTAAACTGGCTGTAACGAACACTGTCATGTTTGGTATCAAACATGTTAGAATCATACCCCCACACCGTAAACGGTGTTGGAGGTATGATTCAGCTCCTCCAGGAGGCCCTCAGTGCGCCCGGTACCAGTCTTCTAGACCCGCACAACATGGCTGCTGCTGACCAGAAACACGATTCTGCCTTCCTACTGATGAGCCAAGCTCTAGCAGGGGAAGGCAGAACAATAGGTATCCTGTCACAGGGAGGTGTGACCACCTCCCAGACAGGGTTTAGTGTATTGGGACAAGGTGGGAGTACTTGCCAACGCCACTCAGTCTGCTTGAGGGACACATTTGGTACCCTCCTTGCATAGACCAGTTCAAATCAGCTCAGGGAGCCATTGGCTCCTGCTCTGGTGCGAAACTGGACAAAGGAGTATCCTCCCCGTTGTCAGACCCCCTCCCCTGGGAGGGAACCCTGAATCGTCCCAATCCTTTCCTTAGGGTACTTAAGGACTTACCTGTGGGTGGGCCCCTAGATTCATTTCAAGATACCACTTTATCTTCGACCATCTGTGCACTCTGGACTTCGCTGGACCTTGTTCTGGGCTCTGAGACTGCAATTGGGAAGACTCCTGCTGCTCCTGGTCTCGTCGTCCTGCTCGCCTGCTGCAACGTCTGTGCCTGTGCTCCATACAGGAACCTTCCAAGGCCTGCGGACATCCAAAACACCTGAAGGAATCTCCCTTGAAGTGAAGGAGTCACTTCCCTGCATTTGCAGGCACCGCGACAAAGCTGACCGGTCTGCTTATCTTGCGCTCCCACGGATTCCGAAAGGCTCAGCAACACAGTTGGTGGTTCTTCACATGCCTCGAGGCCTACCCCGTCCTCTCACCAAGTTTGAGGCCAGTATCCCTTGTCGGAACTGCAGGAACCGAACCCCTGTGCATCACGTCAACTTGCCGTTGCAAAGGCTTGTTGGCTTCCTTCCTCCAAGATCTTCGGGCTCCAAGTAGCCCCAACCCCAAGCATCTCCTGTGACCAAGATCTTCGTCCTCACCACATCACTTGCACCGAGGGCCTGTGGGTCCTCTTGAAGGTCTTCCTTGATTTCAGTGAGCTCCCCTGATTGCTCGGGGCCTGCTCTGACTCCCCTACATGTGGCGAGTCCCTACACTGCACCATTTTCTCCTTCCATGTTGGTTGCTGTTGCCAAGGCTTGTTGGTGCTCCCGACGGACACCGACCCCCCAACTCTCGACACCTGATGTGGGACAGCTCCTGAACGGCTTCTGGTCTTCGACAGCGTCGCCTGGTCCGCATAGCTGCAGCTACAAGGTCACCATCAACTCTCCTGCAACACCCAACATCGGTGGGCATTCGTCTTCTGTGCCTCCTGGTCACTCCTGAGTGGCATAGACTCTGTCCCCTCTTCTTGCAGGTACTTCTCAGCTTGAATCCACCTTCAGGTTCTACCGGACACTTTCACCTTCTCCAGCAGCTGCATCTTCCTGAAGTCCTCCATTGGGTTTGACGGCGGTTTCCGGCGCCACTTCACACCTATGCAACCGCCTTCCCTGGTGTAGGTATCCTGGGTCCCAGGGTATCCACAGGTGGGGTGGCTGTCCAATTTCTGTCTTCCACAGGGTTTCTTCAGGTTCCACTGGGAAGGGTCCTTCTTCTTTAAAATTGTAACCGCGATTTACCCATTGACTTGAATTGAGCACGCCCTCGTGTTCCCACACTGCACATGGCCTATGTGGGGTTCGTGGGTACTTACCTCGAGTGGTTTCTTGGGTCCCCAACACTTCTACATCTTCTGGGTATAGTCTTGACTTGAGTCATGGTTCGCATACCACTATTTTAGTATATGGTTTGGTCTCCCCCTGGTGACCACTGTGTATTCGTGCTACTTACCTGTTTTCGCTGCAAAGTATTATGTGCATTGTGTATATCTCTGGGTAGGAGATATCTGTATGTGTTAGTGAGTGTCTTATAATAAATACATATTTTTATAAATACACTGTGTGGTTCTTTTTCACTTAATTTATACTTATAAGTTTACTTTCTGGTTAAACAAGCTGCTTTACACTCCTTCTGGACTAAGCCTGAAGGCTGCTCTCCACAGCTACCACTTAGAGAGCTTTCTAAGGTTGTCTTAGACCACTAAAATCACCATAAGGGTTGTCTGGATTAGTGCAGGGTGCCCACTTACCTAAGTGTGCACCATATACTAAGCCAGCTTCTCACAGTCCGAGTTCCAATGTCCACCAGGAGTCGTTCCATAGGGAGGTGTGGCCGCCGAAAATCAGCACTTCGATTTTGTCTGTGTTGAGCTTCATGCAGTTGTCCTTCATCCAGACTGTGACATTCTTCATGCAGGTGTGGAAGTTAGACTTTACACTGTTGGGGTCTGCTGTTAGTGAGAGGACGAGCTGGGTGTCGTCGGCATTGCAAATGATGTTGATGTTGTGGGTCCTGACGATGTCTGCTAGTGGGGTCATGTAGATGTTGAAGAGGGTTGGACTTGGGGATAAGCCTTGGGAGACACCGCAGATAGTGTGCTTGGGGTGTGAGGTGAAGGGAGGGAGGCAGATTCTCTGGGTGCATCCCGTGAGGAATGATGTCATCCATCTAAGAGCATCGTCTTTGATTCCGATCTGGTGCAGTTGATTGATGAGTGTGTGGTGGTAGATGGTGTCGAAGGCTGTGGAGAGGTTGAGAAGGATCAGGGTGGCTGAGTCTCCTTTTTCGAGCAGGGTGCGGATTTCGTCTTTCGCGGCGATCAGAGCTGTCTCAGTGCGGTGGTTGGCTCTGAGTCCTTATTGGGAGGGGTCTAGCAGGTTGTTTCTCTCCAGTTGTTCGGTGAGTTGGAGGTTGTTAGCTTTCTCCAGGACTTTGGCAGGGAACGGTAGTAGCGAGATGGGACTGTAGTTCTGGAGATCGCTGCGGTATGCGGAGGGCTTCTTGAGGAGGGGTCTGACCTCTGAATGTTTCCAGACATCGGGGAATGTGGCTGTGGTGATGGAGGCACAGAGGATGATGGTGAGCTGGTTGCTGATATCATTGCTTCCGAGGTTAAAGAGTTGATAGGGGCATGGGTCATAGGGTGCTCTTGAGTGGATGGAGTCCATTACTGTGGTGGTGTTTGGTGTGTTGAGGTGTTCCCATGTGCAGAACGGGTGGTCGGTGGCTGTCTTCGAGGGACTGGGGTGGCTGAGGAGGTTGGTGGGTTGGGGTGGTCAAGTTTTCTGTATATGGTGGCTATCTTATTGTGGAATTGGTCTGCAAGAACGTCGCAGAGTTCCTGAGAGGAGGGGATTGAGTTTGTGGTTGATGGGCAGGTGAACTCTCTGACAATGGTGAAGAGTTTCTTATTGTGCACGCCAACTGGAGGGATTTCCTGTACGGGGAACTTTCACAAGTACGGTCATGAACTCGTGATCCACTTGACAACTTTATACCATTTACATCCTTACCTTGATGCGAGTGTTGTGCACTACTCGGTATATACCTGGCGTTGTACCGTGCACGCCATGAGCAAGTGGAAGACTTGATATAGTGAAAATAGCTCTACGTTCATCATATACCTACCTTACTTGCAAGGATTAATTAAGCAAGTTAGAAGGATTTCATATACTTGGCTTTTATTACGGCGATTTATCCTAATTGAATAGTGTTAGGAACTGGTGAATCTATCAGCCCTGAAGAAGTCATTTGTGTGTTACGACACACGACGAAACACGTGTTGGCTGGTTTTTGTGAATGTACCATTGCAACAAGCTGTGTCTTGGAAACACTACCTGATTGAATTACGAATACAGGATATCTGAATAAAGAATCGGAACTTGGAACAATACATAAAGACTTTCGCAAATGTATTGGACTAAAAACATTTAACTCTTTGTGTGCTCAGGGCAGACCTTTTGTTTCTTTTATATCCCCTCTGCTGTGGGGATCTATGAGGTTGAATTGGTGACCAACCCCTCTCCCCTTGGAGCACCAACAATTACTAGTTCTTGCACTTTTACATCGCCTATACGTTTCTTGAGCGCCCGTCTCCTTGGTCTCTTGCCTGGTTACCAATCAGTATTTAATTAATAGTGAAGAGTTTCTTGGTCTGGTTGGAGCTGGCCTTGATGTGGTGACAGGACCTCCTTTTATGTGACTTTGAGTTGGTGCTGGTAGTTGTTGAGGGCTGACTTGAAAGTGGCTCTATCAGTGTTGTTTCTGCTGGCGCGCCATCTTCTTTCTAGTTGTTTGCATGTGCGTTTTACCACATTGAGTTCTGAGAAAGGCATGTTGTTCCTCTCCAGCAAAAAACGCAGGGAATAAGACCAGCAGGAGGCTGGTCTTATTCCTGTGGTATGTTGTTCAATCCACTTTAATCTAAAAAATAAGAACCACACTAGTGGTGGGGGATGGTGTTCCTTATTGGCATAGGGGAAAGGCCATGTGCGAATAACTTCAGCAAAGGAGAATTGAAACCTTGCGTGGTGACTTGCTGACAAAATGTAGTGCTGGCTAGTCTCAGCCATTACATAATGGATTGTGATTACCACTAGATTACCACTAGATGATAACCTTGGTTATCACATTCAGTATAACCACTCACAAGGAAGGGGGCCCCTGAGACGGATGTAAGGCAGAGAGAGCAGGGGAAAATTCAAAGGACAATCAAAGAAAACAGCTCTGCCAGAATATTTCTTTATAGAGTGCTATACGTCACTGATATAAGAAAACAATCCTAGCAAGGTACCCTTCCCATTTATAATGCAAAAAACTGGTGAGTTAAGGATATCATATTTATTTATATTCTTTAGTCAACATAATAGAAAAAGCATAAAAGACAATAAATGTCAACAAACCCTACAGGCATCCTCGGTCGCACACACACAATCTTTCAAACAAGCAGACTCAGACTCAGACATACTCATACATTCCATCAGGTAGCAATGCATTAGATAGTGCTAAACATAATCACATAATCACTGATGTAGTTCCCATCAATAAAAAAATCAAGCAATTTTGAATAGTATGGGAAATCCAAGGTCAGTTGATCATATTTTACAAACACTGATACAGTCCATAATCCGGTTTCTTCTCCAGGGAAAAGATGCAAACAAAGGAGGCACAGGGGCTCCAGCGCCGATGCGCGTTTCGGTGTCAGACCCACCTATGGGTCACACCTTCTTCAGGGCGAAAAGTTTGTGTGCGAGCAAATGGAATGAGATGCGCCTAAAAAAACAAATATAATACAAACATAAACATACATTTTAATCTAAGCTAATAAATCAGGGTGTAAGTAGTCAGTACATCCCCTATGAAAGCTCAAAGACAGAGGGAGGGTACCCGTTAGGAAAAACTAAAACAATTAGACCATGGCACTTAAAAAAATTCAATTTTGTGCATTTTTCTAAAGAATTGCAAATTACCATCAACTTGAAGTTGATGGTAATTTGCGATTCCTTAATGCAAAGTCGCATTCTGAGAATGCTTCTTGCATTGCATTTAGGGAATCACAAATTGCGATTCTCTAACTGCATTCGCAAAATAGGTAATCGCAAATTTTGCGATTACCTATTTTGCGAATGGCTTTGGGCTTGATGCATCCCAAAAGGCTAATTACCGGTCGCAAAGGGGCCGATTCTGCAAATCGGCACATTTGCGACTGGTAATTAGCTTGATGCATGTGCCCTATAGTTTGGTAATCTAAGCGCTCGCTGATGAGATCTGTGTGCAACATGCAAGTTCCAGATTCGAATCTTGCATCATGAATCAGGGACATGGGGAATAAAGCCCAGGGTTGAAAAGTCAAATATTTACTCCAAATTCCCCTACAGCTCTCTTTAACTGAGCAGTTGTGAAACTGGTTTGGTTCTTTTTCAAGTGTCCTTTTGAGGCTCCCTGCCTTTGTGTAAAGTGATGCTTCTTGCAGCATGTAGCACTGGGGCTAGTTATAAACAGGAGTATCCATAATTAATTTGGGTACAATAAAGCGTGAAATTTCTGTACTTCGCTGTCATTAACCCAGAGGCGGTTCCTGCATAGGAGCATAAGGGCATTGACCCACTGCTTTGATCTGCCACCCACCTGGCATATTTAAAAGACATGGTTGGTGGGGCTTCATACCGCGGCAGGACTGGGTTGCAATTGTATTTTTAAATAGCATCATGAAGGGAGGGGAGTAGGTGTTGCCATGGAAGGCTGCAGTACTGTGTAGTTGAAGTGCGCATGACAGACTTGCCAGGCACTTTACTCGGACAGCCTGACAAGCGTGCTTCGAACTTCTCACTCCAAATCCACCCTGTGTTGAGGCCAGGGGCTGGGGCAGCAAAATCACCTCTCCATGTCTTCACTGGGGGCTGTGCTGACTTGCCTTTCCAATCCTGGCACAGCTCCTATGTAATATACCATATTAAACTTGGTAAGAATTGCATCAGGATTGGCTCCTGACTTGTTAAGCAACCCCAAGCTTTCACATAGAGGACACAGACAGCGCAGGGTGGGTAGATGATGCAAAATGGCCAATTATGGCTCCACTTTCTTTGAACGTACAATGATTGGCTGAGTTGATTATCTTCTGCCCCGGCTTCCTGGTAGTGTTTGTGAAGATATGGACTGGAGAGGTGTGTGCTGGCTACTTATAACTGCCCTTGCGCTGAAAGTCCAGTTGGAAATTATAATGAGGTAAAATGCCTTTTATAAAGCCTCATGCTCTGGTGCAGACAGGCCTGTACAGCAATAAGAGGATGTGGCGTCATAGTCAGAGCTGATGACTTTGGCGTTTGGAAACTAGGTTCGAGTCTCGACGTCGGCTCGACATTCTGTGCAAATAATGTAATCTCTGCCTTAAAAAAAACAATAAATGTGAGTGACCTTGTCTGTTGTAACTGGTGGTCCTTTAAAGCGCTCCAGTACTTTTGGGTCAAGTCACGCTATATAAAAACTGCACTGAGGTAAAGGGACTTTTCTGAAGTCTCATGTTCTTCTGGAGACAAACCTGTACAGCAATAAGAGGATGTGGCGTCATGGTCAGAGCTGCTGACTTTGGAGTGGGCGAACTAGGTTTGAGTCTCGGCGTCAGCTCGACATTCTGTGCCAATGATTTTATCTCCAGTACCTAAAAAAAATAGTGAATGTGGCCTTGTCTAATACAACTGGTGCTCATGTACAGCGCTACAGTACCTTGGGGTCAAGTCGTACTATATAAAAACTACAAGTTGGAAATTGTGTCCAAGTTGACAGATGTTTCCTTTTATCAAATACAGCTGTTTTCAAAATGAGGTACTATATTTCAGACTTTAATTCTTTAGACACTGTTACCCCTCCATAGCATAATCAAACAAGCATTGGCATAGCCAATAGGTCTCGCCTTTGGGACTTTATAAGTGTTTAGCCATGCAGCACATTATCCTGGGTGTTGTGCCGCAAGGGACTGAAGAGCTATACAGTGCCTGTCCGGGGCAAAAAAGTTGTTTAGAATAAGTGGCCATCCAATCTTTGGCCTCTATGCAAACAGCACAGACCAATGGTCACGTGTGCCAATTGCAGTTCTGATTCTGTGCAAATATGTGGGTAGAGTGACACTCAATTCGAGGTCATTGGCTGTCCTTGAAAAGCATTCCTTCCTGACTAACCCAGTGGCTACAGCTGAAGGGTATTGCTTTTGTCTGAATAGAAGTGCTCCCTAAAACTGCCTGCGCGTTATTTCTACGTAATACAATCCTCTACTCTTTTTTTTCACGTTTCAGTCGGGCAGTATACCGGAGAAAGTCTGGGCATACGTATTTGGGCTCCAGCTACGAAAGAATTTGGCTGAATAGCCACCGTGGAGTTCATTTTGAGGATACTCTGCTTTTCACCAGAATTGTAATCACAGGCCTGTGTTAGTTGACAACAGCTGCAGACCCCTAACCAGTCAAAGACATATCTGTTTTTGAATACAGCAATAAAACATTTACTAAAACAACACCTTCTTAAACATGTCAACGTTGAGGTCCATTACCTTTACTTAACTTACTGTTTTCAACAGACATTTTCGAGTTTAGAAAAAACACATATTTTAACACTTCTGGGCCTAAACACATCTATGTACATAGTATTTCACAAGACATTGCAATGTGTGAAATACCGAAAGCAGTATTCTCTTTTTGTCTGCTTCTCCATCATGCTAGAAAGCCAATTTCAGCAACTGAAACCGAACACTCTATTTCCCAGCAGGATATATGCTTTTTAGGTCTCGCCTGAGCCAGCGCATGAGCTGCTCTGGCGAGAGTTTTAGTAAGCGGGTTTTGGAAGTGCAAACAGTGGCTTTTGCTGGCGACTAGCCTGCGTTCACGCGAGCGTGCACGCGCGATCAGGCGCCATATGGCTTCCTCGCCATCTGGACCCTCGCGTGAACGCAAGCTGGTCGCCAGCAAAAGCCACTGTTTGCACTTCCAAACCCGCTTACTCACCATTACTTTCACTTTCACGGCCGCGCGGCCGTGTCAGTTTCACGGCCGCGCGGCCAATGCTTGTTGCTTTTCAATGGTGTTTTAGTTTGCTGTACTCTACCGTCACAGGAAGATCTTTTCATGCGTGTTAGCTTTGGTTTGATTTCACGATTTGCTTCTGTGTATTTGTATCTTTGATTTTTCTGATATTACAAGGTGTCTCTGTATTTTAGCGTCATTGCCGTGTCAGATGCATGTGCCGTGTCAGATGCATTGATGTTTGATTTGGTCTGATGGGAAAATGAGATGTCTACGTACATGTTTTCGTGCTCCAGCACCGCAAGAAGTTTTCTGAATATTTGTAATTTGCTCTGCTAACAGTATATCATTTTGTATATTTGTTCTGTCCACGCGTTTGCTTGTCTCTGATGGTGCAGTGAGATGTCTTTATGGGGCTGCTGTGCTGTGATTTCACAATGATGACTCCCAATATGAATTTGATGCTCCGATTTTATTTCACGGAGAGTTGTTTATGCTTGCCCTGCTATGATTTCACTACTGGATGTTTCTTTACTATGATTGCATCCTCCCGCTTTGCTGCTTTGAGGCTCCCACCCTGTACTGCCAGAAAATAAGCATTGGCAAAACCAGCATGGCTCGCCTATGCTACATATTGGCTTGTTCAATATTTTTGGCCATGTTGTACAGCAACACGGATGAAAGTAAAAAAAAAAAAAACATTAAAAACAACCAGCGCCGACCGTGTCATAGCGCTATTTATTTTCTTTAGTTTCAGCCACACTGCCTTACAACGTGGCTTAAACATATTGACAAAGCCAACAACTCTCGCATAGGCGAGCCCTATTGACTTTTCCAGTGTTTGTTGTTGTTTTTTTAGTAGCAGAAACAAGAGCCTAAAATCCTTTAGAGTGTGTTCAAAGGCGTTACATAGTATTTCAGTATATCCCTCTTTTTATCTCTCTCCCTCTCAGTTGCTCTGTCTCGGTCTGTGTCTTTCTAACAAACAACACAGACCTTGCATTGCATGTTCACAGAAACAAATGATGGGTGGCATACGTGAATTCATCTCAACCACTGGTAAATACTGTAGCTGCATTACAGTCCACGTGTTTTTAGGTCTCGTCCTGAACCTCTGGCGAGACCTATAGTAGTGGGGTTTTAAAAGTGCAACCACAGCTTTGTGTGGCATGGCATACAGTGTGCGATTACGCGCACATGCACGAGCAGAGGGCCATCTGGCATTCCTCTCGCTCGGCCAAGCGTGCGCGCCTCGCTTCAATGCCCCTCCCTCTCCCCCACCACAGAAACGTCTGCCATGCTTCTGTTGTGACCCTTTTGATGCACTGCATTGGAGGAAAACATGGGCATTTTGTTGTTTTTTTACGTTGTAAGTTTTAACAGACACTTCGAGACTGTTCTTGGCATGATGTCAACCTGCGCCTCTTTCAACTTCAAAAAGTTATTTGGTAGCTTTGCAAGGAAAGTTATATCATCAAAGGAATCTGCAAATATACCTTGGCACAGGCGCTTGGTGGTAGCCACAATACACATATCTGCACCACCACTCCACCACTCAGCATCACACCAGCACCACTCCACCACCTCAGCATCACAACACCACCACTCCACCAGCACACCACCACTCCACCACCACTCCACCACCACTCCACCACCACCTCAGCATCACAACACCACCACTCCACCACCTCAGCATCACAACACCACCTCAGCATCGCAACACCACCACCTCAGCATCACAACACCACCACCTCAGCATCACAACACCAACACTCCACCACCTCAGCATCACAACACCACCACCTCAGCATCACAAACACCACCACCTCAGCACCACTCCACCACCACTCCACCACCACTTCACCATCACTCCACCATCACTCCACCATCACTCCACCACCACTCCACCACCACTCCACCACAACACCACTCCACCATCACTCCACCACCACCTCAGCATCACAACACCACCACTCCTCCACCACCACTCCACCACCACTCTACCACCATCACTCCACCACCACTCCACCACCATCACAACACCACCACCACTCCACCACCATTAAACACATTGGCAAAGTCAATAGCTCTGCCTAAACACATATAAGGCCCCAAAGGCGAGACCTATTGGCTATGCCAATGCTTGTTTATCAAGGATCGCGCCTGCCGCCTCCTTCCAAATATTGCCAAATACAAATTCTTCTAATATACCTATGGCAACCATAATAGTAGAATGCTTTTATGTATTGTTTGATACTGCAATTTTGCCATTTCTAAGTGCTGTAAATAGCAGGTTGTGCTGTTACTTCAATTACTGGTACTCCATTTATCGACGTTGGGTGACTTTAAGGCTAGCCTGGGCTTGCTGTGATTTGAAGGAACAATCTGCAGATCACACCAGATGTCAAAAGCAAGAGTGTAACTCGCTGAGCCATCTTAAGAGCAGCAAGGTACAGCTCTAAACCAATGGCGTGATACAACATGATCGGCCTCCCTGCCGAGCAACAGCTCAGGCAAATGAGAAGCAGTGGAAATCCGCATGACTGCTATGTAACAAGAGATGGTCCCAAACTTCATCAAACTTTGTGACTCCAAAGAGAAAATGAATCATTGAATCTAGAAACTACTTCCAAGGATCACTCGCCAGACTGTTGTCCGAGTATAAAATCAAAGCACCCGGTGAAAGTTAAAGCGTGCCTTATCGCTCCTCGCACCACAATGTGCACCAAAATATTTGAAATTACAGTTGTTTCTAGTTAAATTGTCTATAAGCTTGTCGCCTATGTGGAATTTTGCCAAAGTCACAGAAGAGTTGGAACTCTGGATTAGAAGGGATATTTTCACTCTGGAAAACTTCCTGCTCTGCCACAGACGCTAACAGATGCACAGCCGCAGAAGCGTATGCTCAGACCAGCCACGGGTTCTAGGGCCCGGTGACAACACACAGAATATTCATCAATGAAACAAACAGAAGAACAGGGGTGGGGTGAAGGGGACAGCACACAGATAAACAGTGGGATGGAGGGGAAACCAGTATCATAGGCAAAACAAGTCAATTAAAGTAACGTGCTGATTAAACAATAGCCACGCGTGCTCATCTAACAAAAGCTGCGTGTTTGCTAGTGCCTGGGTAAGCTACTTTTAACATTTATAAGCTTCTCACCTATGTGGAATGTTGCCAAAGTCCCTGTAGGTTTGGAAAAATGTGCCGTCCGCCGCTGCTCCTGGGCCCCAGCCAAACCAGGCCATTGTGGTAGAAGCTTGATTTTCTTGAAGGGTTAATCCTTAGCAGCAGCGAACAAGGGGTTAACCTGCGGGAGTTATTTCCTTCTAGGAAAATGCTTAAATGTTCTGCTAATTACTCCAGAAAGCACCCGGCCCTCCCCTGGAGCCATAAATGTACATGACCGCGTGGGGGCGCAGAACAGTGGCTGACATAATTTAGAGAAAGCAATTGCATCTAAATTTCCACATAAATTAACCAGCGCGTGATTAACATCAAAACGCGCACGGGGTGTGGACAAAGGCCCCTGACCTCTAAATTGCTGTTTTCACTCGCGCTCGTACTGGAAAGGCAGGGGGAGTAGCTGTGCGTGAGGAGAGCCTTCCCATGCCACTAAGCAAAAGAAAACAAGAACCAAATAGTACACCAAAACCAACACAAATAGACAGGAGGGGAGGAGTACATGTAAGAGGGGCAGTCGCCATGGGAGGGAACCAAGCACACCAAGGAGGGACAAAAAGAACCAATTCACCAATGAAAAGCCCGCATTTCAGAATGGCAGACAAAGTAAATAATGGAAATCGATAGACGTGCCAAAAACCCACAGAGGAGATACAGCATGTTGAGAGACAACACATGCGCGCTCCCTAGGCTCTACCTAAATAACGGGAGAAAGTTCAAATGTAATTTTCTGATCACTTCACGTATCATTGCTGTCTCCTAATTGCTTCCTCATATCTCATATATTCATTATCTAAGTTAGGAATAATCAAATTTGGAAGTTCACAATTAAATAGGTCATATCAAAGAGGCATGCCTCAGAAACGATTCTGTGAAAAATGTGGACATGGATTGCTACTAGAAATGTGCATACAAGGAAAGCTGTCATAATGTGCTGCGTTATTTCACAATTAGAGGGACCATGGGTGGTTGAAGCACAAAGCTCCTTATACTATACCAAATGTGTAAGTTTCTTTGCAGTGGGTGTTGCTGTGTGTGCAGTTCCGAGCATGTGTGCAGGCTTTGCTTGCCGTCCTTCTAATTCTTCTTTAAGGTGACAATGCTGACAAAAGGCGGTGCGGCCACAGTACTGAATAAAAAAAACTACAATGGTTCTGTCGGGAAAGAGCAATTGCTTCATAAATAGCAGCTTGGTCATAAAGTATCCAATAACTTTTGGACAACAATGTATAGTCAGTGCAGTTGGAACACAAAAACAAAGGCAAATATGCATTTGCGAACAAGGAATTTACTTTTTGTTCAATCAAGCAATGCTAATATGCATTTTGTTATGAGGCTGT
The DNA here is from genome assembly GCA_963921515.1 of Calotriton arnoldi. Classification (NCBI taxonomy): domain Eukaryota; kingdom Metazoa; phylum Chordata; class Amphibia; order Caudata; family Salamandridae; genus Calotriton; species Calotriton arnoldi. Next base: position 2,114,211 of record CAWUFW010002012.1, read on the forward strand.
CAAACTTCAATGCAAGATTGTGGTGACATAAAATATAGTGAAATAAGTGCTCAGTGACAATAGTGCAGTGACTGTCATATATACATCGGTGAAATAAACTTAAGTACAAGTATTTCAAGAGAGAGTAGGCTAAAAATGGTCAGAATAATGGAGAAACCAATGTCTCTGGTATATTGCACAATTGCTTGTTAATTTAGAACCAGAAGACTTGACAAGGCTGAACCATATACTATCGTCGATGTTTCAACCCTGACAAAAGCGTTAATTAACAAGTGTCATGGCGGGTCTTCTTCAGGACAAGGAGAAGGAGGGATGACAGCCTAAGAATGAGAAATGAATTATGTGCATCAGAAGGGTTCCAACTGGCAAAAGTAATCAAAATTGACGGGGGGTCCCAATTCCCAGTTACTCACCCATCATTGGGGAAAATTCTCTTGAGACTGCCTTGCAGATTAAAAGGCTGCCAGATATCTAAAGAAATGTAGGGAGATCTGTGTTACACACATCCCATGGTAAATTGCGATCAGGGGATCAATGAATGAACGCGGTCTGAGAGTCTTACCTTGAAGCTTTAGGAAGACCCAAAATTGCTGACTGGTAGCGACGGCCATCCAAGCACAGTCCATTGATTTGGGAGAGTGCGCCTAATTATACGTAATGTTGGGCCTCAAGGACATCGGTAGGTCTCAGTTTCAATGTGCTTGATTTATTTTAGACAAGCATGCCTCCTTAGAGACACTCCATGATTTGGACAAGCATTGGCAAAGCCAATAGGTTTTGCATTTGAAAGGCACTAGCCGACATCTTAGCTTTGCCAAGGCTTGTCGCTGCTGGGGAAAAAGCAGCTGCAAAAAGAAAAAATTCCTTTGTAGGTGATGCAGAACAGCATGGGCAAAACATCTGCAAAAATGGCCACCGCAGTGTAAGGACATATGCATACATGCACATACATCATAAGACTGAAGCAGTCTTTTTGCCTTCTTTTAAGTTACCATTCCAAGATGGGGACACCCATCTGGGAGTGGTAAATTTAAAAACAAAACATAAAGTGTGCAAAATTTTATTCTAAAGAAAGGAATGGCTGAGTAGATAATTGCAGCTGCAGGACCCTCCAGAAAGTGAAAAAAATTATAAAATGGGACTGCAAGCGGAGGAATAGAGCAGTCAGTCGATGTAGTGAGGAGAACAAGTGAACAGTGCCGATCCGCATGGAACAGCAACGCCAACAGGGAGGGGTGGGGGTTGCTGAAAAAAACAAAATGAAAAAATCTGAGTAGGATGGCTAGGAGAAAGCTATTGACGAGCTGAAGTAGGGCAACACTGAGTGGGGGCGCAAGTATGTGAGGGGGGCTGCGGATAGAGAGAAAGAAAACACATGCACTCTCATGGAGTGCTGAAAAAAAGAAAAATAGTAGTTATCTGAATTTAAACAGTTGGAGAGTATAAGTTATTTAATCAAAAGGATGGTTAAGAAGCCATGCTATAAGATCCGGATGAACAGAAGAGGAGTAAGGACAACCGTTGAATAAGAAGCAAGCAAATGAGATAGATAAGAAAGCCAGGCAATCAAGCGCAGTGGCGTGAAACAAACCCTGCTATAAGTATTCTTATTGCACACAGTAGACCTTTGGACAACTAAAACAGTTAAAAGCTGCCCGTTGGTGACACCTAAAACCGATTGAACTCTATTATGTGGTATCATAGACCCTCACTGCTCATAGACAAAGATGAACATATTCCGAATGTAAATAAGCACATTTACACAATTGTATAAATTCAGAAAATAAAATATTTCAGAGGCATTTTAATTTTTGAATTCTGTTTCATTAAATGCAATTCTAATTCTAAATTGCAATTCCAGGCACTCCTTTTTAAATCTGTTTATTGCATTTTATATACTTACTTTGCATTGTATACATGTATTAAATCAAATGACTCTCCTAGTCTTACATTAGTTAGCATCATACTGCTTGTTACATACATAAATAACAGCTTTATAATTTCCTTACGGTTCCAGACCATATATTTAAAGTCTTAGGCCCTGATTTATATATTTGTGGGGAGAGAGTACTCCATGTGGGGAGAGAGTACTCCATCGCAATGGCGACGGACTTCCCTCCCCGTTAATATAGTGGCTCGCCCTCTGCATTTACATGCGGGCGGGTTAATCACGACCGAGACTACTTTGTCTCCTCCATGATTAATTGCTTCCGATGGTCCTGGGGAGTAAGGGCCATCAGAGAAATGACTACATGCCCGCCCACCCAATTCAGATGGGCTGACAGGTAGTCATTTTTACGTCGAAGACATCTTGAGGATATTCAGAAAGCTCCCCTAGGAATGCATTCCGCCCGTTGCTTACCATTGACTTTGTGGTTTGTAACTCACATTTTCTGGCTTCCTATTTGCTGGCTTTATTTGCTATAGACTGTCCGGCTTGTGTTCATCCTTCCCGCTGCCCAAACCTTGTTTACTGTATTCTTCCACGAACTAGCTTTCTGTAAACAGGTCTTTAAATCTTGTTCTCATCTTGTCACATTTGCTGTGCATTCAAAAACAGAGGTCAAATGTCAAGCTCTCTTTTCCAAGGGAACTTGGTGTTTACTTTTCTTTCTCTGACTTCAAAGTGAGAGAATTTATGTGACAATTCTGCTGAGTATCCATGTAAGAGGAGAGGGTGTAGGATGTTTATTTTCTAGCACAGAACAAAAAAAAATGAACTGATGATGTTTCAGAGTATATCAGAATTAGTACAAATGAAGCTCATTTTTTTGTAATTCTGAACTGTGGTGGAAACAAATATTTGAATACGACCAAAACACGTCAGTACACTAGGTAATGACATCTGCAGACGTTATCGTTTGTGTGCAGTTAAATTGTATTTCAGTCCAAATGTAATGCTCATTTCAATTGAAAATTTGTTGTCTGCAATAGCAGTGCGCTACCACACGAAGCATACTCCACACTACGACACAACACTCCACTCTATGCCCTTCCACTGTTCAACACTTATCCCATTCCACTCTACCCCACTCCAATCTATTCTACTCCACTCAAATCTATCCCACTCGACTCCAGTGTACTCCAGTCTACCCCACCCCACTCCACTTTGCTACAATCTACCCCACTCTATTATATACCCCACTCCACCCAATCTACTCCACCCCACTCCAATCTACCCCACCTCAATTTACCCACCCCACCCCACTCTACTCCATCCACCACACCACACTCCACTCCAATCTACTCCACCTCAATCTACCCCACTCTAATACAGTCTACCCCGCTCCATCCCAATCTACCCCAGTCCACTCCACTACGATTCAATCTACCCCACTCAACTACAATCTACCCCACTCCTCTCCACTCCAATCTACTCCACTCCACTCCAGTCTGCCCCACTCCACTCAGTCTAACCCAGTGAACCCCACACCAGTCTACCCCACTCCAATCCAGTCTACGGCACTGCACTAAAATCTACCCCACTCCACGCCACTCTACCCCAGTCTAATTTACCCCACTCCATTCCAGTTTATCCACTCCAATCGAATGTATGATGATACAACGCATGCATTCACATCGCATGCTATTAGATCGCGGTTTTTACCACGCAAGTCGTTACAACGACTTTCGTTGGAGGGCGCTGGACTTAGGAGTAGTTTAATTTACTATTCCAACTCCAGCCTACGTACAGTAGGGAAGGTGTTGGATAGTAAATTAAACTATTCCTTGTCCTATAGCGCCCTCCAACGCAAGTCGTTGTAACGACTTGCGTTGTAAAGACTGCGATCTAATGGCATGCGATGTAATGCATGCGTAGTAAAGGTTGTTTCCCCTCCAATCTAACTCCACTGCAATCTTTTTTCCTCTGAGTTTTCTATAGTGCGAACTGGACCCAAAGGTATCAGAGCGCTTTACATGAGCACCAGTTACGTTACAGATGGACGCATTCATTTTGTTAGGCAGGGGGCGATAAAGTGATTACCCAGAATCACATGATGTTGAGCGTCCCTGCCGAGACTCGAATCCGGTTCCCCAGTTTCGAAGTCGACCACTCTAGTCATTAGGCTATTTCCCCTCCCAACTCCTCAATCTATCCAACTCCTCTCCACTGTAATCTACCCCATTCCATTATACCCCACTCCACCACAATCTACCCCACTCCAGTCTACCACAATCTACACCGCCTCAGTCTACCACAGTCTACCGCACTCCACTCCAATCTACCCCACTCCACTCTAACCTACTCCACCACAATCCACCCAATTCAATCTACTCTTCTCCAAACTACCCCACCCCAATCTATCCCACTCTAATCTACCCCACTTTACCTCAATCTACTCTGCTCCAATCTACCCCAATCTACCCACTCGAATCCACCCCTATCTCCTTCACTCCAGTCCAATCTAACACACTCCACCCCACTCCATCCCACTCCAATCTCCCCTACCTTACCCCACTCCACCCCAAACTATCCTACTCCTAACTACCCCAAGCAGTCCGTCACACTACAATCTACCTCACTACAATTTACTCCAGTCTACTCCACTCCAATCTACTCCACTGCTGTGTACCCCATTCCAATCTACCCCACACCACTCTATCCAACTCCACTCCAATCTACCCCACTCCTATCTATCTCACTCCAATCTACCCCACTCCACTCCAATCTACCCCACTTCACTCCAATCTACCCTACCATATTCCACCCAATCTATCCAACTCCAATCTACCCCACTTCACTGTACTCCACTCCACACTATCCCATTCCACTCTAATCTACTCCTCTCTACTCCAGTCTACCCCACTCCACTCAAATCTACCCCAATCTCCTGCTCTCCACTCTTCCCCAGTCTACCCCAATCCACACCAGCCTACCCTACTCCAACCTACCCCACACAAATCTACCCCACTCCAATCTACCCCACTCCACTCCAGTCTACGTTACTCCACCCCATCTTCTTCACTTCACCCCAATCTACCCTTAATTCAATCGACCACACTCTAACCCAATCTACCCCACTCCAATCTACCCCACAACATTCCAATCTACCCACTCCAAACTGCCCCAATCCACCCCACTCAATTCTACCCCACTCTGCCCCCACTCCACTCAACACCAATCTACCCCACTCAACTATACCCCAATCTACCTCATTCCACTCTACCCCACTCCACTCTAACCTACTCCACCACAATCCACCCAATTCAATCTACTCTTCTCCAAACTACCCCACCCCAATCTACCCCACTCTAATCTACCCCACTTTACCTCAATCTACTCTGCTCCAATCTACCCCAATCTACCCCACTCGAATCCACCCCTATCTTTTTCACTCCAGTCCAATCTAACACACTCCACCCCACTCCATCCCACTCCAATCTCCCCTACCTTACCCCACTCCACCCCAAACTATCCTACTCCAAACTACCCCATGCAGTCCGTCACACTACAATCTACCTCACTACAATTTACTCCAGTCTACTCCACTCGACTCCACTGCTATGTACCCCATCCCAATCTACCCCACACCACTCTATCCAACTCCACTCCAATCTACCCCACTCCTATCTATCTCACTCCAATCTACCCCACTCCACTCCAATCTACCCCACTTCACTCCAATCTACCCTACCATATTCCACCCAATCTATCCAACTCCAATCTACCCCACTACACTGTACTCCACTCCACACTATCCCATTCCACTCTAATCTACTCCTCTCTACTCCAGTCTACCCCACTCCACTCAAATCTACCCCAATCTCCTGCTCTCCACTCTTCCCCAGTCTACCCCAATCCACACCAGCCTACCCTACTCCAACCTACCCCACACAAATCTACCCCACTCCAATATACCCCACTCCACTCCAGTCTACGTTACTCCACCCCATCTTCTTCACTTCACCCCAATCTACCCTTAATTCAATCGACCACACTCTAACCCAATCTACCCCACTCCAATCTACCCCACAACATTCCAATCTACCCACTCCAAACTGCCCCAATCCACCCCACTCCATTCTACCCCACTCTGCCCCCACTCCACTCAACACCAATCTACCCCACTCAACTATACCCCAATCTACCTCATTCCACTCTACCCCACTCCACTCTAACCTACTCCACCACAATCCACCCAATTCAATCTACTCTTCTCCAAACTACCCCACCCCAATCTACCCCACTCTAATCTACCCCACTTTACCTCAATCTACTCTGCTCCAATCTACCCCAATCTACCCCACTCGAATCCACCCCTATCTTTTTCACTCCAGTCCAATCTAACACACTCCACCCCACTCCATCCCACTCCAATCTCCCCTACCTTACCCCACTCCACCCCAAACTATCCTACTCCAAACTACCCCATGCAGTCCGTCACACTACAATCTACCTCACTACAATTTACTCCAGTCTACTCCACTCGACTCCACTGCTATGTACCCCATCCCAATCTACCCCACACCACTCTATCCAACTCCACTCCAATCTACCCCACTCCTATCTATCTCACTCCAATCTACCCCACTCCACTCCAATCTACCCCACTTCACTCCAATCTACCCTACCATATTCCACCCAATCTATCCAACTCCAATCTACCCCACTACACTGTACTCCACTCCACACTATCCCATTCCACTCTAATCTACTCCTCTCTACTCCAGTCTACCCCACTCCACTCAAATCTACTCCAATCTCCTGCTCTCCACTCTTCCCCAGTCTACCCCAATCCACACCAGCCTACCCTACTCCAACCTACCCCACACAAATCTACCCCACTCCAATATACCCCACTCCACTCCAGTCTACGTTACTCCACCCCATCTTCTTCACTTCACCCCAATCTACCCTTAATTCAATCGACCACACTCTAACCCAATCTACCCCACTCCAATCTACCCCACAACATTCCAATCTACCCACTCCAAACTGCCCCAATCCACCCCACTCCATTCTACCCCACTCTGCCCCACTCCACTCAACACCAATCTACCCCACTCAACTATACCCCAATCTACCTCATTCCACTCTACCCCAATCTACCCCACCCAACCCCACTCCACGCCACAAACTTTTAGCTATCAGCAGTAACACTTGTGTACATAATGGCTAAAACACTTTGCCAAAGCCAATAGCATTTGCATAGGCGAGACCTATTGGCTTTGCCAGTGCTTGTTTACTGTTCCTTACCCCCAAACAGTAAAACCATTCTAATGGTCCCCTCGCAATAGGAGAAGCCTCCCATGGTGAGGGGAGCAATACTTTTTTTCTTTTCAATTAGAAAATCTTGTTTTGGGAATTTCTTTTGAAAAGAAAAAAAGAAAACTATTTGCTGCAGGGCTGCGTACTTCTGACGCAGCCCTGCAGCAAGCAATAAAACGCATTGACAGGAACCACCGTGATGGCGGTTCCTGCCAATGCCTTTATAAATGACCGCCAGGTAGACGGCCATTTGTAAATCAGGCTGGATGAGTAGTCTGCACCAAGCCAAGGGAGAATGTGCTGTCCGCCAGAATATAAATCGTGCCTTTATTTACTGTCTGCCTACAGAACTGGTGAGTTGGCCACATCAGACTCTTAATTTAACTAAACAATTCTATAACTGAAAACTTAAACACAGTGCCGTCACTATCCATGTATTTCTATGTGCCTCCCCACATCTGCCCCCTATAACAATCCCTAGGAACCACCCAGTCAGTTTATCAGATTAAAGTATAACTCCTCTTAACACACCGCTGTTTGCTTGTTATGTTAGTGTATTATTTGGGTCATGATCGGGGTGCTCAAAGATGGTTAATATTTCACTCCAGCTCTCCTCAGCGAGATATTTGCTGATACCTTTTGTTCTTCTTTCATAAGCCTAGTGTGTTTGCTCCTGGCCCACCTGTTAACGTCTCGTTTCCACGGTATCAGTTGCGGCAGTCCATCTGCTTTCCAGTGCCTGGTGATGCAACTTTGGTCTAGTTTAAAGGTTAAATTAATAATCCTATTACTAGCTCTGCTTGCTTCAGGTTTAAGGAATATAACCAATAGGCACATCTTCGGAGTGTAGCAGAGTTCTCTAGTAACCTCTTTATTTGTTTGCACTATTTGTTCCCAGCAAACAGTCGGCATCCCACGTTGCCACACCACCTGTGAAAAGTCTTTATCTATGTTGCCACACCTTGGGAAAATGTCTGTGTCTGTCTCTAATTTGAATAATAATCTTTTAGTTAGGTACGTGGCATGTAGACAGTTAAAAAGAATACATTAGAAGTCTTGCATTCCTTCATCCTATCCCATTTTTTGCCCCCTCTCAGTACAGGTTTCCCATCTTGTTTTAATGGTTATCAGCTCATTTTGGTCATGTTTATAAGCGATTTATAAAAGCAGTTTACTTCCGTTCCACATAGTGAATAGGAGCAGCAGTGCTTCATGTGTCGGGGGCTCCATAACAGAATGTATGGGTGTATTTTATCGCGCTTAACTGCAGAACCCATAACTTTGGCATTCCACGTAAGGAGGGCATATTTATCTATAGGTGCCATGTCGCATAAGTTGACCTCCTTCCCTTATCTTCCTTACCAGCTGGGTGTTACCTTCCCTCCTCCCTCCTGGGTTCCCGGTGGGTGGTTGCTGCACCATCATTGTTCAACTATTATTGTCTTCTGTCATTGATCGAAACATGTAGCAACAGTAACATTCTTCAACACCCCATGCCCATGGCTGATGGCATGGCAAACAGCCGCCCGCCCAAAAACCCAATATTGTAAACCTCGGTGCATTCTTGCCGTAAGAAGAGTTATGGGTAGTAGACAGACTTTTTTGTTGTGCCCTGATCCCTGGCTGGCCAGCACTATGCACAGTTTTCCATTATTCAAACTGTGGCAAAAACCTAGACCCGACTTGTATACCTCTTGTCATGCGATGGCAGTTATTGTGCCCTTAGTGTCCTTCACTCCTTAACCATTGTTCAATCTTCTTCATCACACTCTCACAAGACCACCCACCTGTAGGCAAACCACCATATAATGTAGTCAGCACCCTCGTCTTGGATTGTAAGTTACCTACTGTGTGACAAGTAATGTCCAGGAGGGCTTCTCCCTTGTAAGTCTGAATGTCTGCTTCAGTCTTTGCCTGAAGCTTCAAGTGCTGGACCCCCTCAGCCTCAGAGCTTTTACCAGGGTCGCCTAGGGCTGCTGTCTCCACCAGTCCCACTACTGTGCTGTCTGGCTTCTTGGTGTTCCTGGGGACCCGCTTCCATTTAGGTGCAGCACCAGTGTTTCCTTGTTCTCCCCGTTCTGACATACATGCATCTACTAAGTTACAGGCTTCTGCAGCTTCCCTAAAGAAGGTCGTCTTACCGTCCAGCATCACTTTCAACTTCAATGGGCATAACCATAAGTACTGAATTCCTTCCACTCTGAGAGCACTTTTAACCCCAACAATGGATGTTCTCTGCTCTGCTGATGTACAGTTTGGGAATATAGTTACCTACTGGCTCCCCGTCATGTAGTTGCCGACTGGCCTTGCTTTCTGAAGGAGAATGTCATGATCATTATAATGCAGAAGCCATGCTGTTACAGGTCTAGTGGGTGCTCCTGGGCAAGACCTCCAAGTAGGGTCTTGGCGTGCTCTCTCCAATGCAAAGAACGTTGTCAATGCTTGCAGCACTACAACCACAGTCATCCATTTTTCTAAATACTCAACCATGTCTGTTTCCTCTTCACCTTCGGGCAATACAATGATGCAAATGTTAATCCTCCTATTACGACCTTCAGCATCGCCAGCTCTGCTTTCCAATAAGCGCAGTTTACCAGTGAGGTCCTTAACTTTTTTTGTCTAGGCCTTCGACCACTGGGGATAATTGATCCAGCATCACTTCATTCGTGCACACTTTTTCTGCCAGTTTTTTGACCATCATGCAAGAGGCTCAAGTCAAACACCACAGCGTCAATTTTTGTTTTGAAGGCCTCTCAGGAACATACAATGGCATTTAGTATTTTGTATAACTTGGTTGCATCCACATTTTGGTGCTCGGTCATTTCCCCTTTGTCTGACTCACGTCCTTGGCCCCCCTTGCAGGGCAATCAAGTGGGCCTCCTGGGCTTTCCCATATGGCTCTTAGCTTCCTTTGTGTGTCGTCGTGGGCAGTAGTCTTGTTGCACCGTCCAGGTAGGTATTTGTGTTATAATTATGAGATTGCATCCGCTGGGCACAACCGCCTACTGCTGGCCAGAAGATTCGCCTGCACCTACTCCTTTGTTCCTTCATAAGCCTCCCTTGACACAGGCAGCTGGGTGTTTCTTTCCCTTGTGCACAGAGCACCTCCCAACTTATTCTACGCGTGCCACCCGATGGGGCGCAATGCAACTGTGCTCACTTTTCACAGCCAATGGACACCGCACGTTGCTCACAGCTCCCCTCTATGGGACGTCCAAGTCTCACTTCATGGGGGACGCCATCTTGTTGCTGTGCAGCAACTCCTGGCTTCTCAGCATTCTTGCCCGTTTTCCGTCTCCGTACTACCAGCCTCTCCTTCGAGCGCTTTCTCACTTGCTTTAGGGCTTCCTGCACTCGACTCCAGTGACGATCTCTCTACAAGGCTACTGCAAATGTATTATCTTTCAACTGGCCATGCGGGAGCTCAGAACTTCACCGCCTATTTCATGCATGCCTAGCCATGCCTCTGCAATTCCAGATACCCAAGCACTTGTATAGCAGTTTCATCTGGGAATTTAGAATTACCATTGGTGCATCGTTTCATAATCGACATATAAAATGCCCCTATACTGGCATTTGTTTGCAATCCAATCACTAATGTAAAATTCGTAATAGTTATCCACCTGTAATGTAGTGCAAATTGATGAGCTCTTCATGTGCTCTTGAAATTCTGATATCTATCTATCTATCTATCTATCTATCTATCTGTCTGTCTGTCTGTCTGTCTGTCTGTCTCATGTTAAGAGTAATCATACACTGCATCAGAGATCTCTTGGCACTTTGGAAATTCTTGAGAGATACTATGGTAGAAAAATCTCTCCTACACGCCAAGTCCACACCCTGGACATATAGTCAAATGTCTAAAAGCTTCCTGAACTTGATCAATTTCAAATACATCAGCACTTGTGGAAAATACTTTATCATTTACTGTAAAGGCTCTCCCACCACGGTGTGCTTGATGAAATGTTGGAACTGAAAAAAGTTTCAGAGAGGCTTATATTTCCACAATCTCATCAGCAAATATAGCGGCGGGGGAACTGAAAGATCCTACGCGAGTTGACCAATGCCCAGAGCTAGGGGTACCTTTTTTTTCCCTTCGCCACCTTGGTCAGCCAAATCTGTGTGTAGTCTCCTTAAATCCACAAGCATTGGCAAAGCCAATAGAAATCGGTTAAAAAAGCCAGAGCAATTAGCTTTGCCAATATTGTTTTCATTGCCATTCGCCTGCAAAGACATGCCTCATGACGCATGTACATACATGGTTGGCGGTCATGCAAAGGGTTTTCCATTAAAGAAAACCCATTTCAAGATAGCCACATGCATGTGCCAGCATTGTGATTACCGGTCATTTTGTAATTGTTTTATACACTGTTCCAACATGTCGGACAGCCATATTAGAACTTAATTAAAAAAAAGTTAAAAGAAAAGTAAATAAGGCGTAAAAGAAAAGTAAATAAAGCGTAAAACAAAAAAGAACGGTAGTGTCCTGGTGGCAATTTACAGCTCCTGATAAATAAATAATTAAATATAAAATAAAGGATTGTGGTTTAGCACAATGAGAGAAGCGGCAAGGGGAGTAAAAAGAAAGCGTGAAGAGTGGGCAGAGGAATAAGTGGGGGAGAAAGCAAGAAAAACACACGCATTCCCAGGGAGTGACTCTCTAATGAAGTAGCAGCAATGTTTTGCTGATCTTAAAATGGTGTTTGCTTAACAAGCCATCTCATTCGCCCAATCGTTCAGGAGGTTTCTGGGCTGGCTGGTGTACGAGCGGTACACAGGCCGTTGCACTATGTTTATGAAGGAGATGGAAGTATAATAAGTTCTTTTTGCTGGCAGTCTGATAGTCTTCTAAATTTGATGAGCAACAAGTTCACCACCAGTTGACCTTGGAAGCTGGGCTTGGCTCAACATTGTGTGTTTCTGGGAAACCACGTAAGCTCCCTGTGCCTAAAAATATATCAAATGTAATTGTGTAATCCCCTGCTGATTTACACTATCTTGTAGATCATCTCCTAACCCCCACGCCATATAATGTACAGCGCTCGGTTGCTTCTTAGGTAGTATTGCATGATATAAATGCGAATGCATACATGGCATACATACATACATACAAGGCAGCTGTGTTGCCTTGATAGAAGAGTGTCAGTGCAGGTTTGCACTGGCTCACATTACCTTCAAATTACACTTAATCTATGTGGTTGTTTGACAGTATGCAAGTACTCTCTAAGATAGTGATATAATAGTGCTAAGAGCTGTCCTTTTCCCTGTAGATAGAGGATCGGTCTTCAGATGAGAGCAAAGTGGGATGCTGTGTCCATATTTCTCCTCCCGGGTAATCCCATGCATTCTGTAGAAAACAAGGAGCGCATGGGCTATCGGAGGTTTCTGGGAGTGGCATTCAAGAAGGTAACAGAACAAGCAGAGGCACTAGATCAATCACGGAGCAGAGCAGGAGGGGTCAGAGGAGACACAGCAGCAGAGCGAGAGTTTATATTATCAGAATATCTTATTTTAAAAATCGTCCTACAAAAACTATAATTAGAATATCCACTACCTCTACATTCTGAAGGTAAATAGAGTTAGGTATGTGTATATTTACTATTCATAACTCGGCATATATGCTCTTTGGCAATATATATACCTTCAAGCTAGTTATATGTGAAGTTAATGGAGTGTAGTGTCGATGACACAGGTAGTGTGAACCGTGCTTTTTGAAACATAAGTGGAAAGCACTGCGCATCTGTGGTCATTGTTGGCTTCTAGGGAGAAGGGTGGACCCATGTGAATCTACAGCACTACATACTGCAAACAGATGGGTAAAGGGTAAATTACATTTTCCGTTTGCAGCATGTATGGCTATAGATACACGTGCTCTGCATAGACTGTAAAGCAGTTCCACCCCAAAGCAGTGGCTAGCAAGCAGATGTTTTGAACGTGGTTTTTAATGTAGTCTGGCAAACTAAAACTTGCTGGTGGGCTCCAAGACCAATACACTAGTGTTTAATAAAAGTGTGTGGTGTTGATCAAGTGGCATTTTTGCTGATAACTGCTAAAGGGATAATTCCCAAGACAGCGGTAGTGGAATCTTTCTTACGCGCACAATGTGCTTTGAGGTGGACAGGCAGTGAGCACTTGGCTTTGGCAGTCCACCTACCAATGCCCGCTTTAAGGTGGGGTGTCCAATGTGAGGCTTAGCAAAAGCTACAAAGAGTTGCTTTATCTTACAAATGGACTTGCTTCTGTCAATATTATACGAGTGCTCTTTTGAGAGCTAATTTGTCTAATGCCCTTTCTGCTGCAGCAGTAGTTCTTAACCTGGGGTTCATGGACCCCTAAGGGTCTGAAACTGTTATAAATATGTAATAATAATAACAGGCTAACAAAGTATATAGACATATAAATGGTAAATGTAAAACGGACATTTTTAAACTGTTCTGTATATGTGAAGGAATTTAAAATTGGATGCTAACAATCAAGTTGGTATCCTTAACTTGACTCATGGAAGCAGCTCAAGTACAGCAAGCAGTAGTATGGAATATTGGTGACCTCAATTAAAGCACAAGTATGCCCCGACAAAAAGAAAGCTCACATTAGGTGCAAAAAGAAAAAGCAATGTGCTAGAGCCTATCATATCACTTTGTCTTTTAGAAATAAATCCGAATTCTGGAACGCTCCAACCTTACCATTAAAATTTCGAATTTTGTATATCTTTTTGCTGTGTAGTAAAGAAAATATTTCATAAATTATGTATTTGTTTAACATATACATGTTTCTGTAATTTTGTGTATTGTTTTGAGGTTCAAATCATAGAAATTTCTTAGATGGGGTTTCAGTGTGTCCTGGAGTCATTTATTGGGGGTCCTCTGTAGTCAAAAGGTTTAGAACCGCTGCACTACAGATTCTGGATACAGGAAGATGCAGCAGCTCAATGGTTTGGTTGATGTGAAATGGAGAGACCACCTCAGATAGGAATTTGGGGTTAGTTCTAATGGATGTTATCTTTATGGACCTGTATGAAGGCCTTATTCTTTTAGTAGGGAGGTACATCTGCCACCAAACATCCGACTCATTTAAAAGCCCTGGAACGTTACAGAGGGACAATGTGATTGATTTCACCATAGTAATATTTTACTCTGCCAGGTGTTTTCTTCAAATTTGTACTGTCCTGTCTATGGACTCCCATGTGATAACATTTGTGCAGTGTCTTAACACTTCTTCTTTTATCAAACTTAAACACATGGGTGGCTGAGCCAGCCCTTCTTGGGTTCAAACATGTTATCTACAAATTAGTCACTCATCTCTCCTGTAGTTGCAATAATCCACTGGAGTATTTCGTGAGATTGGCGGCAGCTTGAATCTGAATTTTCTCTCCTTTTTTGTGATGTCATTTTGGGACCTTTTACATAAACTCTTGCCATTTGTATCAAGCAAATGTCTGCAGACATAGGCCCAGATTTACTAATATTTGGCGCAGCACAACGCAGCAAGACAACTTGCTGCACTGTGTCAAATGGAGATAGCAGGAATGCACCATATTTACTAATATATGATGCATTCCTGCTCTCTCTGCTTTGGAGAACACAGTGCAGCCTAGCCCCTGCGCAGGCCACCTTGTGACATGAAGTCTTAATAAATCTGGGAATGCGCCAAAAGCCGTGGGTGAATGCAGAGGAATGCCCATATTCCACCCATGGAACGCCTCCCCAAAGTAAATAACGTAAAGCGGTGACTTGCACTGCCTAGCGTTACTCTGGATTTACTAAGCTACGCAGAGTAGCGTAAATCCCACTGAAGCCCTTGCGTTGCCTTGTGCTGCCTTGCATGATGCAATGGTAACATAGGGTCTTCATGCATCTGGGCCTTACTTACTTAGGTGCTGAGGCTGGTCGGTGGCCACTTGTTCTGGCAAATGTGCGGCTCCTATAACTAAGTGCCTGCGGGAGGTAAAACTGCCTCTCCCACCCACACCAGTCAGATCTTTCACATTTAATGTCGAAATTACACAGTATTGCAGGGAAAGCTATGATTACCCATGGAAAGTGACCCATCAAACTTGAAGAGCAATGGATTTAATTATATCAAAGAGCGCAAACAAAGGTAAAACACAATGAAAAGGCACATAAATAAAAGCCAACCACTAAAAAACCCATGTAGGGAAGAAGATCTTTTCTAGTCATTAAAGAGACGTGAATTCCAATTCTGACTCTCCCCACTTTGACCAAATTGCATGATCCTGCTCAAATCTGTCTCTTTTGCTCAGATTCATTATCTGCAACACCGTGGGAACAAGCTAAAACCCAGTAGTAAGCACCATACAGAAAAGTGTCTGTACAACCATCATCCATGGTATTAGCATTCAATAAAATCATGATGTCCTCAAACAAAGCAATAATAGAAATTAGATTTAAAAATAAAATAATTCAAAAATAAAAATTAAGTCATAAGTGACTTTCATGTAATATAAAATCATGGATGTCGAAATCTAAATGGAAATAATTTCTTAGTATTTAACTTTGAAATCTGGCATGGATACGGCCTTCTTGGGGCTACGTTGGACATTCCTGGTGTAGATGATGGATGCACTGTCTCCTAATATTGATGTCTAACATGGCCTATATAGGTTGCTAATTACTTCTTATGCTGGTGCACTCTTAGACCTCTTAGTTCACTTTGATGTCACTTGCGATGATTTAAGGAATTTTGTCCACTCCTCCGAGAACATTTTCCCTCTATTTTGATCACTGATTTGATAGCACGTTTTGTTTTATCTTGAGACAGGCCTTTCCTGACATATTCTATAATACTAAGAAAATACAGTAAATAGGTTCTTTTTTTGCAGTTATTAAAATGGTGAAACCCGAACAATCTACTGGCAGAAAATAGATCTATTCCCTGAGGACAGCAGCTTACACAACAGGAATGTGGTGAATGGGTCGGTGAAGGGGAATGTGTCTTGTCAACTATCCAAACATGCTAAAAGCCATGCCTGTTTATGTGCTAATCCCGAAATTCAGAGCTAAAGGTCAGATGTTGGTCCTTATTACTTTGAAATTTACTTCTCTAGTAATTTACCATGCCTCCCCCTCTCTTAGGGCCCGACTAGGGAGCCAAAAGCAGCTCTTACTTTTTATCCATCAAAGATTCCCTCTCTCTTCTTCATTTTCTCTCCGGCCCCTCTTTTTCTCTCTTTTCCTCCTTGTCAGTGTTTCTGTCTCTTAAACCCCCCTCTGCCTGCTGCAGTTAACCTTGGGGAGCTGGGGAGTGACAGAGACACCAGCAGCTGCCCTAGGTCTCAAAACGGCCTGTAGTGCCTCCAACCCACCGGGGAAAATGCCCGTCCGGCTCTGCCTTCTCTCTCTTCCTCCTCCATTCCCTCACTTTAAAAGCTCTTTTGCTGTGATTCTACTCTCTTTCTGTGATCCCCGCCTATCTCTTTCCTGCATGGCTCTCTCGCTTCCCTCACCATCTCCTACATTTCCCAAAATTGGTGGACGGCTCATATCTCCCCCCTCAGGCCCCAGCAATTCCCTCCCTCGATCTGCTCCCTATCTTTTTGTCCCCTGTGCCCCTCTCCCTTAGCAGTCCCTGGCTGTCACTCCTTGTGCTCTAAACTCCCTGCCTTGTCACCCTACCCTCACCCCTATGAAGTGGTGTTGGAACAATTTTCAGAGTGGGGTGCTGCCATCATTATTACATCACTGAAGTCATATTGTCAAAGTCAACTCCAAGCGTCACACACAGAACAAGTGTGGCAAATGAGCCATGATCACTCACCAGGAGGGTGGCAAGGGTGTGGTATGTAGCCGGTGGCGCATTTTGGAGCTCAATGTCTCAAATGTATCACTAAGCTGCACATATTCCATTGAAATGGTCAATAAATTTGCACAGACATGCAGTTTTGCTGATAAAACTGCATAGGGCACCAACGATAACATTTGGACATTTGGACATTTTGTTTACGCCAATAGTTATTATTTGCAGATCACCAAGGAACAAGTGTCTTTTTTCAATTTTCTCCTATCATAATCTTCGTTTTCATTGCACTTCAGAATGAACAAAAATGTGGTTCAGTTGTGCTGTCCTAACTGGTGATATTCTTAAATATTTTTATAGTTCATTAACAGTTATTTAAATCTTGTTGTGTGTTAAAAAGAATTGACATCCTATAGCCTTTCCTTTCACACTCCAAACCCCCAGCAAGATTGTCAGATAGTTCATTTTACAAAATCTTCCCAAGTTGCATTCACAGAAACAAAACTAAACAACAATTTTAATAGTAACAGACTAAGTAGCAATTTGTTGGAAGACATGGGCTGACATTTGACTTCTATTTCTGAAAAGCACAGCAAATGTGACAAGATAAAAACAAATTCGAAAGGTATTTTTATTTCTTATTCACCTTCTGAACCCCAGCATGGTTATTTTGGGGGTATTTCAGCACCTCTTGCACCTCTACTTCTAGCACCTTTTATCCTCCTGTACTTCTAAGGTTGCCTCTCCTGCATCTCCAGCCCATTGCCTTTCCCTCCCTATTTTGTGCTGGCTTCTTCCACCGTCCTCCTATCTCCTGCCTTACTCTGGTGTGCCTCTCTAGCACCCACTGTTCTTCCTGCCCTGCTGTACCCCTCTCTCTCTGTTTCTCTCTTTTTCTCTCTCAACTCTCTCTCTTTCTCTCTATCTATCAATACCCCACTTTCTAAACTCCTCTTTCTTTACTTCTTAGTTCACTGCCTTTCAATCCCTGTTTGGTATAATCTTCTTTGCCTTTGCAGTCTCCTGCCTTTCTGCCCATACATGCAGGGGACATCAAAGGACCAGGATACTAGTGATTCATCCCCGGAGGGAGACCACCCCCACAAGGGCTCCTGCAGGACACACAGGGTCTACCAAAAGCGTTGGAAAGCAAAGGCTAGTCCAGGGACTCCACCTACACCCCAGTCAGTGACACCCTCAACCCCATTTTCATGTCCAGTTTCAGATTCAAGTACAACCACATCTCACAGCTCACCTGGACCGACCACTACAGCGTCCACTTCACTATCTCAGGATCTACCAACACTGGCACCACCCCCCCAGCTCCACGTGCAGAAACAGGAAAAAAATATCAGAAGACCAGTGGAACAATGCTCTCAACTCCCACCTCTCAGGCATAACATCCAACCCAGAACAGGCTGCGAAGAACTTCTCCCAGTGGATCACAGAATGCGCCAACACGATCACTTCCACCAAGCCAGCCAAATCCAAAGTACTTGCCAGAAGAGTCAGCTGGTTCACTGCGGAGCTGAAATCCACCAAACACAACTGCCGGCAACTAGAAAGGAAGTGACGCACCAGCAAAAAGACAGACCATACCACCTTCAAGACAGCACTGAACCAGTACCACCGCCTCCTGAAAGAAACAAAGAAGAATGCCCTAGCAGACCGCATAGAAGCCAGCACAAACCACAGCAGGAAGCTCTTCACCATCGTGAAGGAGTTCTCCAGCCCCGCAGCCACCGAGAACGACATCACCCCCTCCCAAGAACTGTGTGGTACCTGGCAAATTTCTTCCACGACAAGATCTCAGCCATCTATGAAAACTTCAAACCCCAACCCCCTGTCGCTGACAGCATCAGCGTTCTCACACCCAGGAACACAAACCCCAAACATCTGCTCACCCGTTGGGACCCTCTCACAACTGAAGCCACAATCTCCATCATGAACTCTGTGCACTCAGGTTCACCCACAAACCCCTTGTCCCCCACCACATCGCCAACCTCGGGAGCAAGGTGATTTGCGATGAGCTAAAGAAAGTCCTGGACACCTCCATCACCTCGGCCTCCTTCCCTGAGGACTGGAAATATGCTGAAGTGAGGCCCCTCCTGAAGGAACCATCCGCCGACCCAGCAGAACTTAAGAAGTACTGGCCCATTCCCTGCTCCCCTTCCCCGTGAAGGTTCTCGAAAAGGCAATCAATCAGCAACTTACCGAACACCTGGAACACAACAACCTCCTGGACCCCGCTCAATCCGGATTCCGAGCCAACTACAGCACCGAGACATCACTGTTTGCAGCCACCGACGACATCAGAGCCCTCCTGGACTGCAGCGAAACGAGAGCCCTCAAACCCCTGGACATGTCAGCTGCCTTCAACACTGTCTCTCACCAGATCTTGATCAACAGACTCCACCACATTGGAATCCATGGAGACGCCCTCAAATGGATTGCCTTATACCTCACCGGAAGAACCCAGAGAATCCGTCTCCCACCTTCCACCTCGGAACCCAAGAAGATCATCTGCAGTGGCCTCCAAGGATGGTCCCTCAGCCCACCCTCTTCAACATGTACATGACCCTCTGCCCAACACAGTCATATTGCATGGACTCAACATCATCTCCTATGCCGACGACTCCCAGCTCATCCTCTCGCTGTCAGAGGACCCCTCCACCACCAGAGCCAATTTCCACAGATGTATGAGGAACGCCGCCATCTGCATGAAGGACAACTGTCTCAAGCTCAACTTGGACAAGATAGCAGTCCTCATCTTTGGGAACAACACCTTGACATGGACCGACGCATGGTGGCCTGCTGAACTCACACATCCCTGCCCCGACAGACCACACCCACAACCTTGGTATCATGTTGAATATCAAGAAAAACGCAGATGCATTCGCCTTTTTCCACAGCCTACGCATGCTCTGCAGGATTTTCAGGTGGCTCCTAATCAACACCAGAAGGACCGTCATGCAGGCCCTCATCACCAGCAGGCTAGACTATGGGAACACTCTCTACTTAGGAATCACCGCACACCTCTTGAAGAGACTACAGACAATACAAAACTCAGCGACAAGACTCGTCCTCGACCTCCGCAGATGGGCCCACATCACACCACACGGTAAGCTACATGGGCTCCCGATCCAGAAGAGATGCAAGTTCAAGATGTAGAACAATACATACAAAGCCCTGCACAACGAAAGACCAGCATACATCAACAAATGAATGACCTTCCACCAACCGACCTGACACCTGCAATCTGCCTCCCGCTTCCTCGCAGACACCCCTGATTCTGCAGCGGCATCAGCGGAGGACGCTCCTTCTCTCACCTGGCGGCCAAATCCTGGAACAACCTTCCCCTGCACCTTATGGCTGCCTCATCGCTCCGGGATTTCAGGAAAGGACTCAAGCACTGTGAAGCAGCTAGCAACTTCAGTGCCTTGAGACCCTCATGGGTGATTTGCCACGCTTTATAAATCCTGATTGATTGAATGATTGATTGAATGATTGATTGATTGATTGATGGAGAGGTGAGGATATTTAAATGCTTGTCACCCTCCAGAACTCTCTCTTCAGTTCTGGAAAGCTGCTGTGAAAGGAGTCCTGCTCCCCTTTTGTGCTTATTTTCTTCCCACCTCTCTCCCGACTCCTCATGCCATTAAAACCCCCACTGGTTTTATCTTGTCTCTACTCCGTCCCCAGCCGATGTTTCTTTCTTCTCTAATGCTTCTCTCTGTCCATGGATGTTTTCCATCTCCTGTCTCTGCCTTTTACCCCCATCACTTAGCTCCCCTGCCACCCCTGTTCCTTGTAAATGCTACTCTCTCACACCCCATTCCCTCTTGTTTGATACCCCGCCCTCCTTCTGTCCCCAACCCTTTTGCTCTCCTGTCCTTCTCTCTTCTTAGGCCTCATGTTTCAAAGTAAGTAAACAATAGAGGCATATCAGGGAGTAAGGTGGTCACCTCGAATGGAGATAAGTTCTCAACAGTGATTGTAAAAATTTAGGACAACGTGCCAAATTTCAGGATAAATATTCAAGACAAAAAGTCAATTTTACCAACACATCTGAGGAGATCAGGAAATAATGTAAAATTATATTAAGTGCAAGTCAAAATAGGTTTACATTCTTTGGATGGTATAATAGAAGGCCTTTTTCTTGTGGGTTGCAGGCTAAGGGGCTGCTTTCAGTTTGGGATGGACTGCCATACCCCAACCATGCCATTATGGCTCCTAGCCAATGTATACGAGGAGCCCATACGCACCAAGAGCCTACTCCACTCCCTGTGCGTGTCCCTCCTTGCTTTGCTCCCAAAGCCCGTCCGAGCCCTGACCCTCCTCATGTCCGATCACCCCATTGAAATACTGGGTATAGACTACAAAATCCAGGGAAAAGTACTCGCTGAAAGATATGCCCAAATACTGCCAGACCTAGTCCACCCTAATCAAAATGGCTTCGTCCCTGGGCGGAGCACCTCCCAAAATATATGCTGCCTCTTTCACCTGATCGACTCTCAACTTAGAAAAGGCTTTTGACATCCTGGAATGGGATTATCTACTCCAGGTGCTAGCCACTCTAGATGTGGGTGGACGCCTCCGAGTGTGTATGTGCTTACTATACACTGCTCCCGAATCTAGAGTTCGATTGGACCGACTGGTCTCCCTGGTGTTCCCAGTGGTGAGGGGCACCAGACAGGGCTGTTGCATCTCCACTCTGCTATTTGCACTCGCAATGGAGCCTCTGGTTATCTGGCTCCAATTATTTGAGGATTTCTGGGGAATCCCTCTCAATGGCATGACCCACGTGGTTTCCTTCTATGCAGACTATCTGTTACTCTACATTTGAGATGTCGGGGCAGACCTCTTCCCCATCTACACCACGTTATGTTCATTCACACACATAACCGGATCGCAGATCAACTGGTTGAAATCCTGTGTGTTTTCCCTAAGTGATACCATTCGGTACCTCGGAGTCCGTTTATACCATTCCCCTGTAGGTCTCTTCAAAGGCAACCTTCTTGAGAACCTTCACAGCCCTCAAATCCCAGGTCCAATTTTGGAAATCGCACCGCTGCCCCAATGGGTAAAATAGCCATATCTAAACTGACTATGCTCCCCCATCTTTTTTATCATTTTGCCAACCTCCCTGTTGTCCCACCGCAGCTTTTTTCACAATCTTGATGCTCTCATTTGAGAGCTTATCTGGTGCAATAAAGGCCATTGTATAGCTCTACAGAAGCTGCAGCTGCCCATGGAGAAGGGTGGTCTAGGTGCACCCTCGTTTGAGTCTTACTCTCTGGCAGCCCAGTTTAAATGGATCTCATGGTTGCTGTCGCAACCGGACAGTGGCTCCCTGACCCTCACCGACCTCCAGAGCTTTTTTCTACCTAGGGTGCCCCTCCCTTGCTGCCACCCGCCACATTTTGTGACCGTAGCACACAGATGCATTCAGCAGATGCTAGCCCTTACATGACACGTAGTCTTGTACGCCCCGGCCATCGCCCTACAGGATCTCCCGCATTTTCCCAACTGCCCATCCAGAGTCCTTACACCCTGGCACGACTGCTCTCTCTCACCATTGTAGGTGACCTATTTCTAGATGGCCAACGTCTTACCATTGACAGCCTGATCCATGACTTTGCCCTCCTTAGGGGTCAATCCTGCAGTATCACCAGATGCGGCACACCCTCCGCACTCAATGGTCTATAGTAAACACTGTACCTCCCACACACTCATTCAGACTCTGCTCACTATGGGAATCGTACGTCGCCTTATTACATGGCTCTGCAGGGCCATGAGGGAACACACAGGAGCTCCACTTGTGCCCCTTCAAGACAAATGGAGCGCACATATAGGTCGAGTGCTCCACGACTCTGAATAGGACAGAGCACTCAAATACCCACATAGAGTCTTCGCCTGATTTAAGATTATACAATTCAACATACTCCATAGAGCGTACCTGACACCGCACGAGCTTAACCGCTTCCTCCCCATGGCCCAACTAGGCTATCCGCTCTGCCTGTAGTTCTCTGCAGACCTCCGGCACATGCTATGATCCTGCCCTGCACTTTTCATTTACGGGCAGGCAACTCACAAGACGCTCCGTGAGGTGACAGAGCTCAGCAAATAGCTACCTGGGAGGCCTTCGCCTTGTGCATATTCAAGCACGGGAAACGCATAGTGGTTAGGGCATGCTATGCGAGTCTAGCACTGCTTCTCGCTAACGGTGCTATCACCCTTAACTGGCAATCTCCCCAGCCTCCTGGCCTGGCGTCATGGCATGGGGCAGTGCAGCGGTGGGGGAAGGCCGAGAGCAAGGTCTTGCGCTTTGAGGAGGTCCGGCGCATCCGTAGGTGCCCCATCTCCCCCGAATGGGATACCCTCCTCAAACATTTTCTTAGTCTCACCCGAGACGACAATCTTCCTCCATGAACCATGCAACATATTCCTCCAGAACTCTAACCTCCTCTTCCCTGCCTGGACCCCTGTGACACGCCCCCCCCTTGGGTCCTCTCTCTTCCTCTAATCCCGCAACTGTCAACATAGTCTAGCCCAATTGGAATCACATGCCTGGATATTGTTAATGCCCTGCTTCCAGCAGCGCCCTGGTCTCCAACCCCATTCCCAAGTCCCTCCTGTCTTTACTACCTCATTTCGACACAAGGTCTGCCACATTGATGCTCCTGAAGCTTTTATGTAATTCTTGACCAGTCAGAGTGTTCGCTGTTATTTGTTGAAAAATTCAATAAAAAACAAATTCCATAATGACTCCATTCTAGTCTCAGCCTCCAAGAGTGTGAGGCTGGTTTGAACATTTTTGCCAGGGCGGATTTTGGTTTCTAATTTTGCCCTACTGGTAGGGGAATAATTTTGCCACTGTTGATTGATAAAAATACTGGCTATACTTGATAACAGAATGCTGTTCAACATACTATACCAGTATTTACAGTTCCGTGTTTTATCATGCCCTGTCAAAAATAATTAGATGAACAAAGCCCTCGCCAAATACATTTTGCATGAAACGTATTTTAGCACTTGTCGATTTCTTGTGCTTTTACATTGTTATCCTGTCGTTCTTTCTCTTCCTCGTCCCCTTGGCTTCTCTCTTTCATTTTCTTTGTTTCAATTGATATTCCTCCTCTGTACCGCCCTGTTAATTGTTCTCCTCCTCATGAGTTTATTTTTTCTCCCTGCATTAATCCTCAATTTTAGGTTGCATCCTACCCGACAGCACAGCTGTCTGGTTTGCTAAAGACATCTTGGGCACTTTCAGGAAGTTGACCTAGAAATCTATTCCACCCATTGCTTCTTATTGGCTTTGTAACTTAAATTTTCTTGCTTTCCATTTGCTGGTTTTGTTTACTTTAGGATGTCCAGGTTCAGTTTGTCCCGCCCATTGCCTAAACCATGTTTACAGTATTCCTCCACAAACCTGTTTTCTGTAAACAAGCCTTTAAATCTTGTTCTAATCTGGTCACATTTGCTGTGCATTTAAAGAACGAGGTCAAATGTCAGGCGCTGTCTTCCGAGGGTGCTTGTTTACTTTTCTTTTTCTGACTTCAAAGTGAGAGGATTTATGTGACAATCTTGCTGGCTACTGGGGGTAGGAAAGAGTTTTTTCTAGCACACAACAACATTTAAATGATTATTTCAGAATATATTAGAATTAGGAAGACAAATGAAGAAAATGGTTTGTTATTTCTGAAGTGTGTTGGAAACAAATACTTTAATATGATCAAAACAAATCATTATATTGAGGTGATGCAATTTCCACGCATTTTCGTATGTGCACTGAATAGTTTTATTAGTGCACCTCTCCACTCTACGCCACTTCACTCTACTGTGAAACAATCTACTCTACACCACTGCACTCTACGCCACTCTACACCACTCTGCGTCACTCCACTCTATGCCACTGCACTTTACGCCACTCTACTCTTAACCACTGCACTCTGCGCCACTGCACTCTGTATCACTGCACTCTACGCCATTGCACTATACTCTGCATCAATGTACTCTATGCCATTTCTCTCTACGCAACTCTACTACACTCTACATCGCTGCACTCTGATACCCTACACTGCAACACTGCCCTCTCTGCCACTGAACTCTACGCCACTCTACTCTGCACTACTCCACTCTACACCACTGCACTCTACACCACTGCACTCTATGGCACTATACTCTACTCTGCACCACTATTTGCTACTCTACTTTGCACCACTTTACGCCACTGCACTCTGTGCCACTCGACTCTACTCTGCGCCACTGCCCTCTGAATCACTTAACTTTACGCCGCTTCACTCTGCACCACTCTGTGCCACTGCACTCTACGTCACTGCACTCGACGCCAATGCACACTGCACCACTCTACTTTGCGACACTCTACTTTGCGCCACTCTACTCTGCACCACTCTACTCGCCACTCTACTCTGCGCCATTCTACTCTCCACCACTCTACGCCACTCCACTCTGCGCTACTCCACTCTACTATGCACCACTTTAATCTATGACACTGCATTCTATGACGCTGCATTTTGCGCTGCTGAATTCAATGCCACTGCACTCAATGTCACTGCACTCTACGCCACTATACTCTGCAACACTCTACGCCAATGCACTCTACACCAGTCCACTCTACTCTACACCACTCAACTGTACATTACTCTACGTCACTCCACACTATGCCACTTCAATACACAACACTCTGCCACTCTACTCTACAGCACTCTACTCCACTCTTCACCATTCCAGTTTACACCACTCCACACCACTCCTCTCTATGCCTCTAACTTTTAGTCATGCTGAGCAGCAGCCACGCTGGTGTTCAACATGACTAAAACACATTGGCAAAGCCAATAGCTCTTGCATAGGCAAGACCTATTGGCTTTGCCAGTGCTTGTTAGGTCTGGCTCTACCGCACAGCTATCACCATATCATGTGTGATTACCTAAAAAAGAGTGCTTCGCTCCGCTCATATATTGATGGACAGAAGTACATGTTTTGATTGGGCAGAAGTTGTGTGCTTCCCCGAAAACAAGTGCTTCCTCCTCCAGTTTACAGTTGGTTAAGATGACAAACCAATAATAACAGCTATAGCCCTTATTGGTGTGCAGCGAAGAGGTATGCTAGAAGAGATAGATCTAGTCTGAATATTATGAAAATTTATGACAAAGGCACTAGGCCTGTCTTTATGTGGAAAGCCGATAGGCCTATAACAGTGAATTGTTATCTCACAATGTGGAAAGGTATTTTGTCGCATGTAATCCCACAGATTTCCATCGAAGACATCAAGGGTCTTGGTGTTGGCCACCCACTCTGACACAGCCGGGGGTGAAAATTTTCACTATGATGATTCTTGTTAAACCCTAATGGCAGGGGTTGTATATTGTTTGTCAACTGTAATTATGTAGATATTTGCAATTTTATGAATGTATGCATGATGGTTGACAGCCTATGAGCACTTCAGTAGGGCTTTGTTGGGTATAGTTTCAAACCAGTGATAAAAGCTTCAGGTCGTAACATCTATGTAAGATTACTTAGGTGTGATCTGATTTTAATGAAAAGCAAGTAGGCCTAAATTTGTGGCACTAGGGTGGATTGTTATTACACTATGCTAAAACATGTAGGCAGGTATTGTGCCACACAGAATCTCGCATATTACAGTAATAGGCAAGGATTTTGGTGTTGGTGACCTAACTGAACAAACTATGGGGATTGAAGGTTTGCAGTATAGTATTCCCTAATTGGCTCCATTGGTCTGGATTTTATATTGTTTTGACAACTGTAATTTGTGTACATATTTGTATTGTTATTACTATATACCTGCTGCTTGTCTTGTGGGAAGGCGTATGCCCAGCACAGAAGTTATTGTGAGAGGCCAATTCCTAAGGGCTACAGGCCTAATTGTTTATATTGAAAAGTTATGATAAAGGCAGTAGGCATTACATATTGGCATGGAAAGCATATGTTAGTCAAAAGGCATTTAAGGATGTATTGATATTATTCTGAATTAAAGCCTACAGATAGGTTTTCTGCTACATAGAATCTCACAGATTACTGTTGTAGGTGAGGGTTGAGGTGCTGGTTGCCTCCTATTGCAAATCGTAGGTATAGAAGAATCCTTGTTAGACCCTGTTGGGGGAAATAGTATTTTCCTTTCTCCACTATAATTTTTTATACGTTTGTAATTTTATGACTGTATGCCTGATGGTTGCCTTTTGGGCGAGTTTGAGCTCAATAGAGGAGGCCTGAGTAAGTTATGGTGACAAACAAATGATAACAGCTAGAGGCCTGATTGCTTCACAAGGAAAATATATTACAGATGCCATAGGTGTGGGGCCGTATATACAAGTGCCCCGGGGATGCAACAGGCGTTTGCGCCCGCTTTGCGTGCCTCTGGGGCACTTTAGTATTACAGAAGGGACCGCAGAGGCTTCTGCGGCCTCTTCTGTAATACTGATAGCGCTGGCTCACATAAAGCGCCAGCACTATCTTCAGAGGGCATTCCCTCATTTGCATGGGGGCTTGCCCCATGCAAATGAGGGAGTCCCTTTGCCTCTGCTCCTGTGCCGTTTTACAGATGCGGGCGCAGAGGCAAAGAAGCTCTCAGGTGGCGCACTGTCAGTGTGCCCCTGATGGCAGCCTTCTAGCAAGGGTAAAGGGGGTCCCATGGACCCCCAGACATCCACTTGCAGGCGCAAGCAGTCACTCACTGCACACGCCTGCAAGGGGATCTCTATTCCCCTTTCAAAGTGCAGACGGGTTGCTGCCTGCACTGTAAAAACACAGAGCGGCTTCAAAGCAGCCGCTGTGTTTTTCACATGAAAGCGCTGCCCCCAGGGCAGCGTGAGTTCACGGCTGCCCTAGCGGCAGTGCATTCATCATAAGATGGCGCATTTTCCTTCATTGCGCCGGACGCACCTTTCAAAAGGTGCGCCCAGCACATTGAAGGAAGTTGCGCCGCATGTATAATACGGCCCCTGATCTGTTTATTATGAACGTTACAGTAAAGGCAGTAGGCCTGACATATTGTGAAAATCATATGTTAAAGGCAATTTAAAGGCATTTAAGGACAGATTGCTATTTTTCTGTATTAAAGCCTAGGGAGAGGTATTTTGTTGCATTAAATATCACGGATTGCCTTTGGAAGGATTTTGGTGTTGGTTACTGCCTCTTACAAACCCTAGTGTAGAAGATTTACAGGCTAAAAATCATTTCTAGATTCTCTTTGTAACGCTTTACAGGCTTACCTGCATGCCAGGATCTTGTAATAAACAATAATGAAATAGGTCATACTTCTATATATTAATATATATCCATATAGATATGTAGGGGTCCTCTGGGCCAGCTCTGTTCTGCTTTTGTCCTGTCTGAGTATCCTTTACACTCTGCTTCCATCTGTAACAGTGTACTGCATAGGGCAATGTTTCAGCCCACATCAGTTATTAGCTGTCGTGCCCTGTGAGTAACGGCATTTTCTGATGACGTGTACATTCACCGGGAAATAAGTGTGTTACAATGTCAGGGATGGTTGGTCAATCTTTTAGTTTTCAAATTTCCCCTTTTACAGTTCCCCTTTCATTTATTTGCGCTCCTCTTTTTATTTGAATTTTTCTAATGAGAATACCTTAGCTCTCCTGGTTGTGCTATTGGGTGGCTTGCAGACTGTTAGTTTCATCTGCAGGGTGCTGCATCCCACATGGCGACTTTCTCTAAGCCAAGAGGCTATGATGGAATGCTGTTGTCAATAGTCTATCATTGGTTTACTATTCTGAGATGGCAAACACATTGGTTCTAAATGTGGCATCCATTCTGTAACTTTAAAACAACAATGAAGTATGTACAATACCTCTGCAAGAAGGACACCTGCTGCTTCATTTTTTTATTGCAAGAGTATGCCCGCCGTGTTTAGACAGCAGCATGTTTTCTTTTTTCCTACTATTATTCTTTTTATTTATCTTGCAAATGTTGATGATTTTTTGTGTGCTTTTTTGTTGTGTCAGAGGGTGAATGTGAGATTGAGATAGTGGATGGATGAATGGATGCATAAGTTCAAACATGAGTGACAGAGTGCATATATGATGCGTTGTTGAGAGCCTAAACCCGTCAATGACACAAAAGGCACTTTCATTCATACTCCAGACCTATTGGCATTGCCAGTGCTGTTTTTGCCTGTGTTCTTTCTTCTGTTTTTATTTTCTCCACATCGTTCTTCTATCCTGACTCCTGCCCTATTTACTTAAACCCCCTTCTCCCTCTATCTTATTTCCTATTAATTCTGATGTTTCCTTGACCTTCACCACCTTCTCTTTCACACTCATTTTCTTTTTCTCTACTTGTGCTTCTTCCTTGCTTGCGGTTTCTTGTTATCTTCTTTTCCCTCCTTCTTCGGCCCGTTTTAAGTCTATCTTGGCAGCGAAGCTGTTTGCAAGATATATTGTTACCAATTCTTTAAAATATAGATGGACTGGACTTTGGTGCCACCCAAAGAAATATCAGCTATTCAATCCATGCTGTTGTCTGCTTGGTGTATAATTCTGCCTTCCAGGAAGTGTTACCATTAGAATGCATGAGGGGCTATTTTACATCTGAAAATTAACCTTCAATCATCATGCTGTTTATCACATTAAAAGCCAACAGAACAAGCTTCAATGTGATAAGATCACTGGTGAATATAACCAAAATGTGTTAATTGCTTTGCTTACATGCATTAGCACATTAAAGACAGAACTCTTGGTTTTGGAAATGCTTGTTTTCTTTCCCTCCACCTTACAATTATGTATCCCCTTGCTCGTGTCTCTTTCCACCTTTCATTAATAGCTATCTACTTAAAGCCCAGCCTGTCACTGAGACTGCCATGTTTCAAACATTATCAGTGCTAACGATTTACAATGAACAGCGAAATTTCTATGGAAATCGAGTTTTTGCTGACTGCTGCTGTAATAGAAATGTGAGTTACAAGCTGCCAAATGTACTGTCAACTCCCTTGCAGTAAAATTAAAATCTTCACTCCAGAGAGAAATGAAAACGTGTCCTGTCACTTGTGAATGACGACAAACTAATGTGTTTTGCCTCCTCCTTGCTATAGCAGGGATATTAGGCTGGTTAAGAGGCGGGCACTGGAAGACTGGCAGTATCCTTCTAGGACGAAGTGAATATTTACCATGCGTGGCCCAAAGACGACCTGCGATCCTTGCACGTGATCATGTTTCAGGCCCGCACCTTCTTCAAATTAATTGGGAGGTGGTCTGTCAGCCCAGACACGGGCAGTGCAGCTACAGACATGTGAACATGTAAGGGTTAAACTTGTGAACATTGTTGACCTTGTTACCCCTTTGTAATTACAAGGCGTCCATTAAAGAACATTAAGGGACAATGGATTTGATGCTCAAATTATGGACTGTCGTGAAAATAGCAGATGGATGGTCAGGCTAGTAGGGAAGAACAGTGCGAGGCGCACAGTGGGTTTGAGTGGCCTTGGACGCCGTGCCAGAAGGTCCCTCACAAGACAGGCCCGGGTCCAGGGCTCATTTTGTCCATACCAGACATTCTACACTACAGTGGAAAAAAAAAAAAAACAGTTTCTGCACCTTGCATCACTCCTCATGCACCCTATCTATCACTCCTCATGCACCCTATCTATCACTCCTCCTGCACCCTATCTATCACTCCTTCTGCACCCTATCACTCCTTCTGCACCCTATCTATCACTCCTTCTGCACCCTATCACTCCTCTTGATTTGCTCATGGAACATAAAATTGGGCACTGCTGCTGCCCATGGTAGTCCGGCGCTGTGTGTGATGGAAGTTTGCACTGTTGCTGGCTGTGGTGTACCCATTCTGGGCTTGTGAAGGGGCCTTGCACTGCTGCTGCATGTGCTGACTGCTCTGTGAGAGTTTTCTTTGCTGCTTTTCTTTGCCGTCCTGTTCCAAGCTCCTGATGCAAACCCTCTATGCTGTTGCGTGCGTGCGTGTGTGTGTGAAGCTTCTCAGTCTGCTGCTGAGTGCCATCTGTTCTGTATATTAAAGCCAGGCCTGAGTGCCTTTGTGTAAATCGCGCTGTACATTTGTATAGTTTTGAGATACCATAAGATGTGCATCTGCTTTTCAGCCACTATATTTGAAATGTTTTTTTCCGACCTATTGGCTTTGCCAATGCCTGTTGCTTCTTGGTCCTGGTTCAGTGAAGTGCTCTGAAAGGTTTTGTGCTCAGGGACTTTGAAAGAGATTGTGCCAGCACAGGCACTCATCGCTCGGAGATGCCTGCCTCACAGGGACCACAGACTAATAACTGTAAAAAGGCTGCCGGCATTGGGCCAGCTTCAGGATTTGTACAGAATTGAAGGAAAAAGGAACAAGCTTTATTGGCTAATGCACCTGTTGGAAGGAAAGAATGGCCGCAGGCGAAGAATTAAACAGTGGATGTGGAGCCTTCAGCACCAGATTGAAAATGATTTGTGGGGGTTTATTTTACTGCTGTATTGCACTGCATAATAAGGGGAGTCATTTTTCTGGTTTGTATGTGGCCAATGGTGCATTTTGGGCCACTAACATTGGTGTGAGTGTACCACCCTTTACAGATGGCAGAGGTTCTGCTCCAGGAGCTTTAGTAGAATTAAAGGAAACATTTGCAAGTTAATGCACATTGGGCCGTAAGGCCTAGTAGGATTTGAAATTGTGGGTTCTAGTTTCAGGGACAATTTTGGTACAAGGTGCATTCGACGCACACTGTGCAAGTTGCATTGGTCTCAACATGGTAAAACTGCAAAAAACCAACCTGGACAAGATATTTGGGCATCCTCTTCTCAAATGAGATTTTGGGAAATTAGTAACAAGTGGTGCAGTCTAAGCACATTTCTTTAGTCGCTGACCTCTTCATACTGAATCCCCCAGTACACAATCCATTTACATTGCTTCAAGGACAATATGTTAGCACAGAAGACACATTTTTGGCTGTCAGACGGAATGATCCTTCAAAACCACGCTCTATAACACATAGAATGGCGAATCAGTCTCCATGGTACTACATGATACCTTTGGTTCCAGCTCCCATCAAATATTCATGATTTCGATATGTCTAGACACTCGCATATCCTGTAATGCAGCTTACATTTCGAAAGATGTTGGCATTAACAATGCATTAATCACAAAAATTGAGCAAAAAGTGAGATCACCTATGGTGCTTTCACAGTATAAATGGATGTCACTTAGAGGTTACCAGGGACAGAAGTTTCACCAGCTGGATTTTCGTTTGAAAAGCCTGCACCGCCCTTGCTCCTCATGTCTCAAGGTTCATGAAATAGGTGACAGGATAAGAAATCAAGCATAGCTCTAAAAGTCCTGTTTCTTTTTTCACTTTACATATTTTTGCCTTAGGTGGCGTCAGAGCAGCAAATAGGAAGCTGTTGGGTGATTATGGGTGGGTAAAGGGATCAACCATGTGATGCCATTTGTGGCTAGTCGGTGCATAATGCCACCTGTGCTTCAGTTAACATTTTAGTAAATTGTTGTGCATGACAGCACAGAAACGATACCCGCACTCGCACCATGCACATGTGCACTAGTAACAGAAGAATATTATATAGTTATACCCTTTGTGAAATATTTGGCAACCGTGGATGAGGATTAACGGCTACAACCTAAGTAAGCGCAATATTAATGCATTTTTTACAGATGGCATAGTGAGTACATATTTAAGTAGAATTCTTGTGTGAGGTGAAGGGAATATGAAATAGGACTTTTGTAGAGAATGATCAGAAGTAGCATAACAAAATATTTCCATTAAAAAATGTATTGTAGCATATTTATATCTCTTACTACCCCGAAGTGGGATGCTGAAGCGTATGCCCTCCTGGGTAGCATACTACACATGTCTTGGGTGTGTGGTTGGGAGAGTGTCGTCTTTGTATTGAGCCTGTGTGGGACATGTTTCCATATTGTGCATGATGATCACCGAAGCAAGGTGTTTGTGGTATGGAATGCAGCACTTAGCAGTGTGGTGAGTGAAAAAAGTGTGAGGGATTGATACACAATTTACGTTTTAAGATATGCTGGCAGCATTAGTTAGCTCCGTATGTCCCTTTTTTATATTTGTAGTTGAAATAAGGGTGATTCTAGACCTGTTTCTGGATTGGTTGCTGCATTAAAGTCAACTGCTGTCATATAAAGCTGCACAGCTATTAATCATTTGTGCATCTGGCTTTTACTAGAATTTATCAGACACAAAGGACTTGGTTTAAATTCCTATGCTGCTATCGTTGGATGAATGGCCTGAGGATAAAATTAATGTTATCTCAACAAGTGAATGAATGCTTACTGATTGGCTACGAAACAGAGTGCTGACATTAAATTTAGACGTCATGGAAGTTATTCTTTTGGATCCTAAACACATACATACCTCAGCAACTATAGTGGGCGTTACCACCAAACTTATGAACAGTGTTAAAAACCTAAGCTCTTTCTGGAACTTGAATTTGAGTCTGATTCCACAAATAGATAAGATGACCAGAGACTGGTGATTTAGGCTGCTTCACCTGCACAAACCACTTTGCTTTCTACCTGAGAACATGCATAAGGCAGGAGTTGGGGCCGTGAAAGATGCTAGGTTCAACTAGGAGAAATCCATTTATGGGGGTCTCCCCTAGTTCCAAGTACAATGGCTACAACCTAGTCAAATCACTGCCGTTCAACGTATTATTAGGCTGGAAAAAATTGAATCGCGTTTCAGATTTCAAGGGATCACTAGTTACACATTGCTTCCTTCCTATTGCGTGAGCAAGCTTTAAAATTCTTCTGCCAGTATACACAGTTTAAGACCTGTCTATCTTGCCAATAAGTTTTGTTGGTACAACCCTGGTGGTGCATTATGCTCCTTCAATCTGTTTCTTCTAGCTGTTCCTTATACAAAATATAATCTGGGAGGTACAGGAGATTTTCAGAGCTTTGGTGTAAATTGTGAAATTGCCTTCTGCTAAACATCAGACAGGCCTTTTTTATTGATGACTGTTTGGAAAAATGCTAAAAATTGCTTTTCTGCTGATCAGTTTGCAAAGACGTTGTTCTTGGATGACATTGTTCTTGAGACTAGATGCCAATGGCGTGCTCAATATCCATATCCTGTAAGGGGTTACTACTGCCCTTGGCTGGAGTAAATCTCCAGCCGAATCTAGAGTAGAAAAGGATGAGAACGTAGTTTGTGAAAGGCCACAAACTTACATGGATCTGGGCATTCACAAACCACACCTTATTACATCTATTCACCACCACTTGAATGGCTTTTACTGTTGGAGATTTTGACACAATTATGGGAGGGTAATTTGCAATAGTACAACCATTTACACCTGCCAGGAGTCCCTTGGTGAAGTCCTGGCAGATGTAAAAAAAAAAGGTACATTTGGTCATAAGCTTACATATACGAACAAATTTACCATTGTAAATAAGACCCTTTATAGTTTTATGTTCTATGTATGTAATGCTTGCTACACAGTTTGCAGTTTTTGAACACTGTAAATGGTAAATGTTCTGTCATCAACTCAGTTATATCCATTTTATCTCTCTAATAAGGATGAAAGACTCAGATAACTTTGCTGAAATTCAAAACCTCTGTAAGTTAGGCATAGATCTCTGCAGATGGCACAATAATGTATATTTGCATAATCTTGTTTTGGAAGGCAAATTGCTTTTGGCATAGCATTGTGTCTGTTTTTGCATTACTGTTTGCTGGGCACCTGCTCTTTTTCTTCTGTTGTAATGCGGATGTTGCAGGGCAATCCTGTTGTGTATTTGTGGGATGCTGTGATTTCACACCCGCCCCCTGGCCAATGTATTGCTTATTATCAATGAGCTGAAATGATTCTGTGCAGAGCAGGGCATCTCTGAGGATAGCAATAACAACACAAAAGCTTGCTCGTCAAGGCTGCGAATGTCCCTCAAAGGATGCGAAGGAATGTTTTGGAAATGACTGGTGTACAGACTGGCAGCTCACGGAGACTGACGAAGGGAGGGGACTAAAACCTTTCAGCCCAATGGGCATTGCGCGTCTTCCCTGTTTGGCAGCGATGTGTGACAGAAGATCCACACTAAAAGGGCATTGGACAGGAACACACTAGAACAGTGGTTCTTAACCTTTTGACTTCTGTGAACTCCCACTTAATCATTTATGATCCTGGGGACCCCCACTGAATCATTATTGGAATCCAAGGCCCCCCTGAGTCATTATTGGACCCAGGCCCAAACATTTTTGATGCTTTGAACTGCAGAATAATACACAAAGTATAGAGAAACAAATATTCATCAAACAAATACACAAATTATTAAATATTTTATTTAATTCACAAATATATAAAAAACGAATTCTGATTTTAATAGGAAGGTTGGAACTTTCCTAAATTCAATTGAGGCAACTCATAGTCCATACTATATTCTTTTTAATTTGGTTGCACTGCTCCCACGAATCAGTCTGAGGATATTAACTTAATTTTTAGCCTCCACTTTCAGATTCTTTTTTTATTTTTTTTAATTTTGGATGGCTAATTAGTGGACTGTGCTGCGTAGCCTTTCTCGCACTCCTTCCTACTTGCTATGCATCCGTTGCTCCTAAAGGCGGCCAGAGAGACGAGCATCGCCAAAAGATTGTGTTTCAATTCAGATGTAGTTTCTTTCTACGCGAGATAACAAAGCAGACAACTCTACACACAGGTCCCTTTGGAG
Source organism: Calotriton arnoldi (assembly GCA_963921515.1). NCBI lineage: Eukaryota > Metazoa > Chordata > Amphibia > Caudata > Salamandridae > Calotriton > Calotriton arnoldi. The sequence goes on from CAWUFW010002012.1 coordinate 2,149,885, forward strand.
GCCTCCACTGCTGCCATCTGGGCTGCAGACGGAATCTATGCTAAATTTCTTTTTTTTTTTATAAATATTTTTATTTTGTTTTTGTTCTGAAACAAAACCTCAAACCTAGCATGAATACACAATACACAGTGAATATCCGGCCATATCAACATAGCAAGGCACACAATAGGGTATATTGTCCTCATCCAGCAAGGCAATTGCCAAATTCGGGTAGCCTGGGCACAGCAGATGTACAAAGTCTTAGTTACAATGCTCGTGGGTCTTGACAGAGGACCAACATCATATTATTCAAGGCTCCCTCCCTGGCCTTTCCAGTAGTAGGTCTCCATTCTCTTCCTCCCCTCCCACTTCTAAGTCGTAATATTTTATCCATGGTGCCCATATTTTACGAAATTTCCGTGGACAACCCCTGGCCTTGTAGGTTACTTGTTCCGCCATCATGTATAAGTCAAAACTCGCCCTCCATTCATTCAAGGTGGGAAGTCGCGGGGCCCCCCGGTACTTGGCTACGTCCCGTCTGGCTACCACCAACCCTAGGTTGGCGAGGACAAGCTTGCGTCTCGGGATGTCCACCTCCGTAGGAATCCCCAGAAGGAGAAACTTTGGTTCCAACTCTAGTTGGACTTCTAGTATATTATTCAGCTCTGCCACAATCTTTCCCCAGTACGTTTGGATTTTATTACATTCCCAGAGAGTGTGTATGTATGTTCCACGTTCAATGTGACATCTAAGACACTCGGGATTTGGCGCTCGCCCTATTTTATGCAGTCTTGCCCTATCAAAATAGACTCAGTGTAATATTTTATATTGGATGAGGCGCAACCTTAGTTTAATGGCCACCTCACGTGGATGCATGAGTGCCGCTTCCCCGTCAAGATCATCCATCACCCCTGTGGTCCTTTCCCATTTAGCTCGGAGGGGGCCCAGTTTATCCGGCATGTTATTAAGTAGCGTTTTATAGGTATATGAGATAGCTTTAGCTGGGATCTCCTCCTGTAGGAGTCGCTCGCCCCTCTAACGGGGCATACTCTGGTATTGTCGCTCCATCTAGCCCTTCCGCCACCACTTTCAGATTCTTTCACATTTACAGAACGTTTTAAAATGTTATGTTGTACATTTGGCTTCTGGATTTGTATACACTTTATTTATCTGTTGATATTATTTACTTTAGCAAGCAGTCACGGACGTCCTGAGTAGGCTTAGCAGACCGCCAGGGGTCCTCGGACCACAGGTTAAGGACCAATTTCTTTGCAGCAGAAATGTATTAAATAAATGTATAAGTTGACTGCCAGACTCTGCTTTTCCAGCTCTCCCCCTCTTGACCCCTTTCCTTTTCCTCTGCCACACCTTGGCCCCCAGTTTATGGGTAGTTCCCATAGTTCATTTCTTCCAATTCCAGCACTGGAAGCTTCTAAAGTTAGCACAGAGTCTTGAGCGTGGATCAGACTTGAACCTCACGATCTACGTCAAAGAGCATTATGCTGGAAAATTTTACAAATGCTGTAACTGGGGTTGATTTTCTGGGTGTCCAAAATACATGAAGTTGCAGTGATTTTGGCGTCAAGAAACTACCTGCTTCTTGTGCATGCAAGTCTTAATTTGGCGAAATAGCAATTGCAATCTTTGACGGACCAGTTGAGCGGCATGTAACTGATTGCTATTCAGTCCCTGATTGGCTACCTCACTCGCAGGCATGTGGCCTGCATAAAACGAGCATTAGCAAAGCCAATAGGTCTCACCTATGCAAAAGCTACTAGCTTTGCCAGTGTGTTTTAGCCATGTTATACACAGGTTTGGCTGCTGTTCAGCATGGCTGAAAGTTTGTGGTGTAGAGGAGAGTGGCATTGACTGGTGTAGAGTTGAGTGGTGTAGGATTCCATGGAGTGGCGTAGAGTGAAGTGAGTGGCTTGGAGTGTCATAGAATGAAGTGTCTTGGAGTAGAGTAGAGTGGAGTGATGTAGAGTGACGTAGAGTGGAGAGGTGTAGAATGGAAAGGCGTAGAGTGGAGGGGCATAGAGTGGACTAGAGGGGCATAGAGTGTCCTGGCATAGAGTGGAGTAGAGTGTTGTAGAGTGTTGTAGAGTGGAGGGATGCAGAATGGAGGGGCATAGAGTAGCATAGCATGTAATGGAGTAAAGTGTCATAGATTGGAGTAAAGTGTCATAGAGTGGAGTAGAAAGTCATAGAGTGGAGTTGCATAGAGTGGATTAGAGTGTAGTATCATAGAGTGGAGTGGCGTAAAATGGAGTGGCGTAGAGTAGTGTGTAGTAGAGTAGTGTAGAGTGGTGCGTCATAGAGTAGAGTGGAGCAGAGTGTCGTGGAGGGTCGTAGAGTGGTGTAAAATAGAGCAGAGTGACATAGAGTGAAGTGCTGTAGAGTGGAGTATAGTATCGTAGAGTGGAGTGAAGTAGAGTGTTGTAGAGTGGAGTAGAGTGTCGTAGAGGGGAGAGGCATAGAGTGGAGGGGCATAGAGTGTAGTAGAGTGGAGTGTGGTAGAGTCTCATAGAGTGGAGTGGAGTGGAGTGGCATAGAATGGAGTAGAATGGCAAAGAGTAATGTGGTGTAAAGTGTGTGTCATAGAGTTTCGTAGAGTGAAGTGCCATGGAGTGGACTGCCGCAGAGTGGAGTAGAGTGGAGTAAAGTGTCATAGAATAGAGGGGCATAGAGTGGAGTGGCATAAATGTCATAGATTGGAGTGGTGTAGTGTGGCATAAAGTGTTGCAGAGTGTTATGGAGTGTCGGACAGTTGAGTGGTGTAGAGTGGAGTGGTGTAGAGTGGAGTCTTGTAGAGTAGACTGTCATAGAGTAGAGTAGAGTGTTGTGGAGGGTCAAAGAGTGTCGTAGTGTGGGGTGGCTCTGAGTGGAGTAGAGTGGCCTAGAGTGAATTGGCGTAGAGTGTCAGAGAATGGAGTGGAGTACAGTGTTGTAGAGTGGAGTAGAGTGGAATGGAGTAGAGAAGACTGTGAGGGTGGAGTATTGTGGAGTGGAGAGACATTATGACAGACGGAGAAGATCTGCACAAGAAAAGAGGGAAACTGTTCTTTCAGCTCAGATGAATCTAAGTGCAGGGCAACAACATAGCAGACCATCAGAACGTACTAGAGTTATGCTCAATGAGGCTCGTGATTGCAGTGAAAATGCTGTACTGCCCATGAATGTTTTCTGCGAAACGTTTGGCAAATAAGATAAAGGGGCATTTAACAAGATGGAATGGGACGCACTGGAAAATATAGAACAGTGCTAACAAAATGGTTACATTTTGCCACAAAGTATGGAGATCTGCTTTATTTAAAGAAAATCAAATAAGACACCTTTGGTAGGTTAACACATTTTTGGTTACTGGATTTGCGGCCCCTTTATGTCCATTTCGAAAATGGTTTATCATTCACCTAAAGCAGACATTGTGTGGACCAGGGTGCGAAAACGAATGGCATTTTATAATTTTGTAAAGAGTAAATGTACAAGTAGAATGGAATTTCATAAAAAATGAAAGGGGGGAAGGGCTGATTTCTGACGTTATTGCATCAGTCAAGACAGCCTGCAATCTGTCTTCAGAGGCGTTTCATACCATAAACAGTTTCCAGAGTGTTACTAAAGTATCCCCGTGCTGTTTTATAAAACAACACACACAGGCATGTGGCATGTTGCCGATGTTAACCATTGTCATTATGTTACGAAACTTGCAAATATGTATCAGGTCGGTAGTAGCATTCATTCGCGCACAGATACTAAATAACTTTTCATTGCAAGTGAAACGGCGCATAGCGTTCACTCTAATTATCCATTGCCATGGAAACATGATAAACAAGAGCAACGATGTTAATGCGTTACAAAATAAAGCGGAACAAATTCATATCTTTCCGCAACTTAGAACCCATCAACTCCAAGTGGAGACTTTGTCATAAATAAAAGATCTGATAATCAAATATTTACAGCTCTATATACAGTGTCAATGCACCGACAACTATATTTACAATTCAAGAAATGTTGATCACTAAATAGCCACCGAAAGTACAGCCACATGGGTTCTAAGTTGCGGAAAGATATGAATTTGTTCCGCTTTATTTTGTAACGCATTAACATCGTTGCTCTTGTTTATCATGTTTCCATGGCAATGGATAATTAGAGTGAATGCTATGCGCCGTTTCACTTGCAATGAAAAGTTATTTAGTATCTGTTATTTATGTCATTTATCTCACCAATTTGGATGCCACTGGAAATGCATTATATTGCGTTTACTTAAATTGTTATTTATGATCTACTACATTTTTAAGTTATTACCGCCATGAAGTATTTTCTTTCTTTCTATTATGACGCATGCGGATATATGGTGTAATACTTCCGATGCCCTTTGAACTTGACAAAGGCCGCTTTCGCTGAAACGCGTTGTTCGGTTTGTTTTTTCACTCGGAATAAACAACTGGTGCTAATCTGGTGTGCCGCCTTTCCTTCCTCTGGTTTGGATCTTTCTACATATATATATATATATATATATATATATATATGTATATATATATGTATATTTATATATATATATTTGGTTAATTTATAATGTTCATATTAAGAGTTTTATATTTGTTGTACATTGATAGGGTTATTTAAATATGTTATGTGTTTGAAGTGAAGGACTTTCCTTACTAATGCACAGACTGTGGTGGGAATAGTAAATTTAACCCGTCCGAAGTCCCACGCTTTCCCTACTGTTGTACAGACTGGAGTGGGAGTAGTGAATTTAATCTTTCTGAAGTCCAACACTTTCACTACTGTTGTACAGACTGGAGTGGGAGTAGTAAATGTAATCCTTCTGTAGTCCAACGCTTTCCCTATTGTTTCACAGACTAGAGTGGGATTAGTAAATTCTATCCCTCTGAAGTCCAAAGTTGTCTTTGCTGTTGCACAGACTGGAGTGGGAATAGTACATTTTACACCTCCAAAGTCCAGCACTTTCACTACTGTTGCACAGACTGGAGTGGGAATAGTAAATCTTACCTCTCTGAAGTCCAGCACTTTCACTACTGTTGCACAGACTGGAGTGGGAATAGTAAATCTTACCTCTCTGAAGTCCAGCACTTTCACTACTGTTGCACAGACTGGAGTGGGAATAGTAAATCTTACCTCTCTGAAGTCCAGCACTTTCACTACTGTTGCACATACTGGAGTGGGAATAGTAAATCTAACCCCTCTGAAGTCCAAAGCTTTCCCTTCTATTGCACAGACTGGAGTGGGAATAGTAAATCTAACCCCTCTGAAGTCCAAAGCTTTCCCATCTATTGCACAGACTGGAGTGGGAGTAGTAAATTTAACCTGCCCAAAGTCTAATGCTTTCCCTACTGTTACACAGACTGGAGTGGGATTAGTAAATGTAACCCCTCCGAAGTCCAACGCTTTCTTTACTGTTGCACAGACTGGAGTGAGAATAGCAAATTTAATCCCTCCGGAGTCCAACACTTTACCTACTGTCTTAGAGACTGTAGTTGGAATGCTAAATCTTACCCCTTTGAAGTCCAACGCTTTCCCTTCTATTGCAGAGATTGGAGTGGGAATAGTAAATGTAACCTCTCCATAACCCAACGCTTTACCTAGTGTTGCACAGACTAGAATGGGAATAGTACATGCAATCCCTCCAAAGTCCAATGCTTTCCCTACCTTTGCACACACTAGAGGGGGAATAGAAAATCTTACTCCTCCAAAGTCCAACGCTTTCTCTGCTGTTGAACACATTGGAGTGGGAATAGTAGATCTATTATTCCCAGACATTACATGTCTACTATTATTATTAGTTTAGTTTTATATTATTTGTTTATATATATATATATATATATATATATTTTCCAAAGTCCTCCGTATATTCACAGAAAGTACTCGGACACTCGAGTATGCTGCATAAAGTTTTAATGTTTTTTCTGCCATTAAAACTTTATGCAGCATACTCGAGTGTCCGAGTACTTTCTGTGAATATACGGAGGACTTTGGAAAAATAATTGGGGCTCCCGGTAGCCCGGACTCGACCGCCCGTGACAGTCTTGTGATTCCAACCGGGATTTGTGGAGTGAATATATATATATATATATATATATATATATATATTCATTTTTATAATTTTTGAAATGTCTTTTTTAATTTAATTAATTTGGTAATTCATTTAATGTTTTGCAGCTGATTTGTTAATATTTTCTATGTTTAAAAAAAAAAATATATATATATATATATATATATCAATCAGTCTGTTCAAAGAGCGCCCACATTTTCAAACATCACATCCATTCGGCGCTCGGTCACAGGACCCGGCACCTCCAAACAGTTTCCTGGAACAGGTTTATTTATTCATTTCACCAAGTGACCGCCTCGGTGCTCCTCATTCAAACTCTTCACTGGCTTCCAGTTTGGAAGAGAATTATCTTCAAGCTGTGCTGTCTTACACACAAAGCCTTAATTGGCCGTGGCTCCGTTTCTCTAGCCTCCAAACTTAAACAGTACCGCCCGCCCAGACGGCTGAGATCTAGTGACAAAGCACTGTTAAGCATCCCACGTATCAAAAAGACCTGCTTAGGTGGTAGGTCCTTTCCCTATCTGGCCCGCTGTATTGGAATAAGCTCCCACTCTATATCAGGACCTGCATGGACCATTTCTGCTTCAGGAAAATTTTGAAGACAGCTTTGTTCTGAGCTGGTTACACTATGCTGCTTGACTGCCTGGTCGCACCAAGATACCCCTCGGGGTGTAGTAAATGAAAAACCATAACCCCAAAAATGTAAAACAAATATATCTTTAAGTATAGTGTTACATTATATATATGTAAAAATACACACATATATGTGTGTGTTTAAATAAGTATATAATTATAATATTACATATTATTTACATTTACATTATATTAATTTTAGATATTACAATATTTAAAATATACAATTTTATTTTTGCATGTTTTTTAACAATATTGTGATGCAATATTTTTGTACTTACTATTATAAGTATAGGGAAACAATATTTTTGTAATCGATATTTTTGACCCAATATTTCTGTATCTTGATATTGTTGTGTTCGATATTGTGTCAGTGATCCACTTTTAGAGAATGGAAGAGTGAAATTTTAAATTGACAATAACTGTTGCGACTTTTTTGTTGCTTCAGGCTGCAGTGTTCCTTTTTGGCGCCTGTATGCAGGAAGGCAATGTCAGTCACTGCTTCCCAACCAATGACCACTTTGATTGATTACTTTGTATTTAGCAACTAATACATGGCGTCCGAATATATATACACATCAGCATGTGAAGCATGCAAAGCATTGTACGGAGGGGTCGACTGGTCAAAAACAGTATTTCTAGCTTTTTTATTTTTGCCTTGAGCACTTAACAGCAATGTACAAGTACAACTTTCCAATGCTTTTTAGGTCGAAGCCTACCAGACTGCATATCTCTCTCGTTGCGTAAGACATATTGGGGACATGAGAAAGCTGACCTAGGAATGCATTCTGCCCATTGTTTACAATTGGCTTTTCCTTTTGTCATTCACATTTGCATGTGTTGTATTTGCTAGTTTTGTTTGGTTTATCCCTTGCAGTTTGTGTTTGTCCCTACTGTGGAGCACATCCTCTTTACCACTTTTCTCATTGGCAGCTCCTATTCTTCCACAAGTGTTCGCTCTCCAGGAACTATTTTTTTCCTTTTGGGAGAAACACTTTATGAGAGTACATGTGATTTCCATTTTTCACTGGCGTGTTTTTCTTCCCCTCATTTGTACACACTACATTTTGTGTTGCACCTGTTATCTAACATTTTTCAGCTTCGTTTTGCTTTGGTTTCATCCTTGCTTTGCACAGCAATTGTCTTTGTTGCTGTCTACGTTTATACATTTCTTTCTTAATACGCACGCCCTTGTTCTCTCTGTATTACTTCGTTTTAACACCACTTAAGCACACATTTAGGCTTTGTAAGCCCACTTTTTTCCATATTAACTGAGCTTTGTCATCTATTGTAGATCAACAGTGATTAATGCTAAGGTGGTATGTTAAAAAACTGACACAGCGCACTGAAAGGCTCGACAATTTGGTATGGATGGGCGAGGGCCTCTTTGGAAAAGTGGCTTAAAGGCAGTAGGATGCCAATGAGAAGAATACTTCAACATGGGCATGACCGGAGGGTACCCTTTGCTGTTTTCATGTGGCCACCCCTTGGTTTGCTTTATCTCTGTGAAAGGGTAGTGGTTTGTTATTTTTTCCTATCTTGTCAGTAGCTTGGTGCTGCTACCTTGCTTTGCTTTATTTTACCAGTGGCACACTGTCTTCTCTGCCTTAGCTGGGCATCTCCGCTTAGCTGAGAGAAGAGATAGATCTTCTGATGATGGCTTGTGAATTTTTTTTCTGGGGTCTTCACTGGTTTGTTTCGCTTGTTGATTATTGGGTATGGTAGATTCTTGCTATTGAATATTAAAAGCGTCCAGGTCGGCTGATCGTTCCATATTTGCTTTTAAAGGTGTTTTAATGATGACGTTTAGTCTCTTTCCAGGAGAGCTGCTGGTCTCCTACTTTTCAGATGCTGTTTTTTGAGCAATCTAGAGAAGAGACCTGCCGTCTTCAAGTTCAGTTTTGGAAATAATGTATATTTTCACAAGTGTATGATGGTGTGTCCTGGGCATATGGCTGCTGCGCTAGTGTTAACATCTAAATATATGCAGGGAGGAAAGCTTTGGCTACTGAGGAATGAGATGTCTCTGCGTTTTTCTGCACTCATCTGTATCCTCTTGGTAATCCATTTTATCAGATTTGTGTACAGGTGAAATGATGCTGTGTGTCTCTGTGAGCCTACTTTACCGGGTGCTTGTGTGCACCTTGCAGACTACACCATTTAGCATAATAGGTGCTTTCTAGTTACAGTGCTAATAACATTCATGGCATCTTGAATAGTGCTTTTGTCTGACATGCTTACATGCTTGCCAGGCTCACTGGCAGGGCTTTGCATTGGTTTGTAATTTTTTGTGTGCTCTGCATCTATGTATCCGTAGTGACTGGTGAGAACCATCAAGTCCATTAAATCTTCCAGTTGTCTGTTCTTAACACTGAGTGCCTACTTGAAATCTGCTTGACACCTGTGTGGACTCTGCTGCCAGTCACCCCTGGCTGATTTTGGCCACTACTTACTGGTTTTAGGTCGAGCCTACCAGATAGCAAAGCTGGTTGCAACTGACCTGTTCTGGGCTTACCAGGAGCTCGCAGGGGCTTACAACCCGGCCATTGCACATAATTGGCTGGCTTTATTGTCACTCATTTGCTTGCTTCTTATTTGGTAAAATAAACAAGCATGTGTAGGCAAAATGGCCCAGCCGCACCGTTCTGCCTTTTCCCCTCCTTCTTATGGTGTACCGCATGGACAAAAGGCATTGGCAGAGCTAATAGGTCTCAAAGGTGAGATCTATTGGCTTTCTCAAATGCTTGTTCATTTTAAATTACTTTCTTCTAAAAATTCTGGGACTTGAGTTAGAAGAGTAAATACCCCTTCTGCACTGCTTTTGGGTAAAGTTGCACTTTACCCAAATTCTGTCACTGGAGTCATAATAGTAAGTTTGCCTTTCCAGCAGCCACAATTCCCTCTGATGCCCAGAGGGCACAACTGAAGTCAAGAAACTCAGTATTTCTTTCAGTTTTGTTGACTAATTGAGGCACTGGAGATAGTTGTTGGTTCTCTTTATTAATTTTAGCGAGAAGCTGGAGGAATAATGTGTACACTGTAATTATCTCACAGAGTTGTACATTTATCCATAGTCCTAGAGTTGGGCTCCTATTAAAACATATCACAGCAAACCTGAAGCATCTCATTAAAACTGCTATGGTGCATCCTTGTGCAGACAAACCCGCCCTCCTTGTTCCAGACATTCAGGATTTGCTTGGGAATGTGTTTGTTTTTAGGTCTGGCATTAGTCAAGACCTTTTGATTTTAATAAACTTAGATGTATAATATACCTTTAGGGGTTTTCAGCTAGCCCTCTCTATACATCGGTAAGTTATTGTGTCATTCAGTTTCCCTTCTGTAGACTACAACATCTAGCTTGGGACAGTGGGACATCCCACTTCAGCTAATTTTACACTAAGTGATGGTATTCTGTTCTTTCACAAGTAGCACATCCACACAAAGTGGTTCCCTTCAGTGCCAGGGGTTATTATGGCAATGAGTGCTTTCTGAGAACCCCTAAAAATATTATTGCTTTTAGGCACTGTTTCTTTAGATTGTTGAGGGTCTGGCTACTTCGCCAAAAATAGGTTTTGCAAAAACCACGAAAATAACAAAACGATCATGGATAAAGCCAAAAGGCTTGCAGCCAAAGCCAGACTTATTGGCTTTACCAATGCTTCTTTGAAGTTAGATGCCAAGATAGTAAAGAAAAAAAAAGCACATTTGAACAGATTACTGACTAGCATACAGAAATGCAATGTTGTTTGCTTTATGACATTGTGAGTGGGTTACTTTTACAAAAAGATACACAAGATCTATGTATGCCTTGCAAATGGAAAACACGCCCACGCAAACCCGCAAGCCTGCAATTGAAAACTGGAGAGAAAATACAAATAGCCAAGGTTGAATGATAGAAATAAATCTAACCTCAATTATAATTTACCACAGAAACGAAAAAACGTCAGGCCTTCCAGTTTGGAGTTTAAGGGAGTATACAGTACAGTATATAATGGGCCTTTTTCATTTGAAAACACTGACACAAAGTTTTCTAACACAATTTCGTTTAATCTTTGTCTACTTGGAAACTGCTGTTGAATGCACATTCGTGAATTTTCAGAAGGTATACACTGCATATGCTGCTTGAGGTGTTTCCTGCCTCCCTGTTCTTTTGCAGTCAAAATTGTGGGTTGGGTGAATGTGAGCCAGGCTGTTTTGTCGTTGGAAAAAGCAACACCAACTTTTATCCTGTGGATAAAAGTCAGAATCAATGTGCCAACGTGAGCTACCTGTGCAAAGGAATCCCCCAACAACAAACTTATACCAACTGCATTCATTTATGTGCCAAGAAGAACTGTTAATTTGCCAGACAGTAGAATGTTTGGCATAGGTCAGGACACTGGGGCAGCCATGCTGCTTGTACTTTCCTCACAATTATATGTCAAAATATACAGGAACACTGTGGGGTCAAAATATCGAGGCCTAAATATCGAGATCCCAACACATTATGGAAGTAGGTGCACATAGGGAAGTATAGACTATGCATATGTTGAGTTAAATTTAGTAAATCTATGCTTACCTATATATACTTACCTTGTCAATATTGTGGTTCTCAGTATTTTAAAACATTTGCCAGTTTGTCCTTTTGCTTGTTCATCCCTTCATTCATTTATTCATGCATCTATTATATAAGTTATTCATCCATCTATGCATTCGTTCAAACTGCATGTGCAGTAAAGGGATACCCACAACAAAATGCAAAACTTTTTTTTTTTTTTTTTTATAGATGAGCATGGTATTCATGAGAGAGGCAATGATATTCTGATTGGCCAAGAAAAGGAAAGATTCTAGTTTTTGTAACATATGTCTTTACTGGTTCTTGGTACAGACCAACAGAGCCTTAGGGCTAGGTGAAAATCACACAATCGGCACTTTCTGCAGTGCAAATCGGGTATACAATGTAATGTCTGTGTTTAGTGCAAGAAATACAACTGCATTATGGAAACATTCAAGTGTGATGTAAAATAGAAACAAGGCTCACCAAAAGTTCTCGGTTAACTGGATGGCCGCTCCTAGAGTATCAAGTCTTTGGATTCTGGTGAGATGGTAGAAGTGCTTTGCTCCTCAGCATTAGTTACCAAACTAAGAAATGAGGATTAGATTAACACTGGTCTTTTCTTAGCTGGGCAGGTGTTGGCTTTGCTAGACGGACTGTATTTAATCAGGAATAGCTTTAAGACTATGTTTCCTTTGCTGCCGAAGACTTTCAATAGTTGCACTTTGGTTAGATGGGTGATTATCTATCCCCCTGGTAGAATCAGCTTTGGTCTTTTGACATTATATCGCTGACTTTGGTTTGTACTTAGATTGACTTAGGTGGGGCGTTTTGTATTTGGATATCGATTAGAAGGTAGAGCAACCTTAGGGCACAATATTAGGTTGGAAAAAGGGGGATGGTGTTGTTTTTTTTTACAGTTTATTTAATTGAACTGTTTTTGGAACAGGAGCTTGCTTTCCTCTGTTTTATTCAATTGCAAAAGAGGCTTTGTTTGTTTGTGCAGCTTAGTTAGTTTTTTTCTGCTATAAGAAACCCACATGCATTAAGCAAGCTGCTTTTGAATATCATTCAGCCAGGGTTACTAAATCCCACGTTAGACCTGCACTCCTTCTACGTCGTATCTTGTAACAATAGCTATGATTCTACAAGTCATGACAAAGACAAAACAGGCAATCTCAATTAAAAGGTGTTAGTAAAAAAGAGATCTTTCATTGAAAATTATTGTAAAAAATGTGCAGCAATTTTAACCATCTCAGTGACTGTTACTAACTTCTTTAAAGTCCTTTTACCTGTGATTTATCAGAAATAATCATAAAACCTGTCTTATAATTTCTGGCCCAAATGATGCTGCATAGTGGCAACATGAGGCTAACTACTATGCAGAGGTTCCTTAAAAAGGACTAAAACCCAACGCTGCCATGGGAAAAGGACGCACCATTGCCAGCTCAGAAGGGAAAAAATCCCCTACATTACAGAGGTAAAAGAAATTCCCGCCACTACCATTTCTAGCGTGAGGAGAAAAAAATACAAAAACATAATCTCCCCACCTGAGGGAAAGCTGCTAGAAGAGCCAAATTGTTCATCTGCCAGCATTAGTGATGAGAGAGTGCCTACAGATCTACTTAGCTCCCAGAGCCCCCAACAGCACACCAAACTTAAATTTGTCAGAAACCATTCATTTTGTAATTTGAAACCCATAGGGGAGGGGCATGTTTCCACACTTCACCATATGCCCTACTAACAGTCGCGGTCCGTGTAGGAGTGCCGGCCGGCGATGACGTGGGGCGGGAGGGGCAGGGTGGGGGTAGCAAGTCGGATTACGGACCTATACAGGTAAGTAAACATTTAAATCAATGAAGCGAATTTCGTTGCGCGCACTGCATCACATTTGGCGATGCAGTGCGCGCAACGAAATTCGTTTTATTGATTTAAATGTTTACTTACCTGTATAGGTCCGTAATCCGTACTTTGCTACCCCCCACCCTGCCCCTCCCCCGCCCCACGTCACCGCCCGGCCGGCACTCCTACAGGGACCGCGACTGCCTACTAATCCAACACAGTTGCAGTATGCAAGTTGGCAACAAAACTGTGGAAAGGGGAATGGGATAAGAGAGAGAAAATCGAGATACTGGCAATTCCCACTCTGACTCGTCTGTTCTATTGGGGATGGACTTCAGCCGGTCACAGCGGTTATCTGAAATAGATAAGACTATTTGTGCTCTTAAATTATGCTCTGCATCTAGTTCTAGGCATATACCTAGGACCGATATACCTTCAAATTATTATTGTATGCCGGACTCTCTTGTGAATTGGAACATCTGATATTTCTGAAACTAGAGATTAGATTTTAATGTCCTAACTATATTGTAGTAAGTTCAAGTATCACTTCTAATATAACAATGGCTACCTGTAACCGCAGTTACACTTTCAACTCTTTATGTGGGTAATACGAATTTCTGGTAAGGACTTTTGTGAATTACAACATGAATCAGTATTGCATCACCATTACCCTCCTTGAATTATCAATGCCTTAAACTTAATATGCACATTGTAAACAGTATATCCTTCTTGGCTTGAAGGATCCTACTCGTTAACTTTACATACTATTGATCTATATGCACTCAGAAACAATAGTTCAGAAATCCCTGTAAATTGTAGTCAATATTGACCTTTTTTCTAGTTCACAACCTATCAAATGACATAGTCCCTGAATATAAATATTCATTGTCTCCTCTTTAATATGATGGCATCTTTGGAACACTTCTCTGGATATAGCGAGGAGCTCCGGAATGTGAAGTGTCTATGAAAACAACTCCTCTCAGATTATCATGGGTTTCACAAAGCGTGATCTCAGCTTTAGCAACTTAACATCATGATTGCCTAGAAAGGATGTCATGGTCTTCGAGGAAACCTTTACTGAATGTCAAATACGGCTGCCACTGTTACCGAACAACAAGAGAGTTTGGGAGTCATAGGCAATGTAGTTCATGTTCAGTGCGGTTGAGTAGTGTATCTTCCAAAGACACAAAGTCTTTCACTAAAGTGTGCCAACGTTCCAACTTTTAATCGCTGCGGGCCTTCAAATCCAGATTGATATGGAGAACTGTCATATCCATCACTAGGGAATGGGTCTATTTTACAGTCAGAATGGCGAGATACTGTTTTCGTATAGTATATGTGAAAATAAATATGTGTATACAACATGCAATATATATATATATATATATATATATATATATATACATATATATATATATACATACACACATATATACAAGGAAGTTAATTTTTTGGGGTAGTAAACAAACCTACATTTGAAGACAAATGCAATGATTTTAAAACAATCATTTTAAAACTACTCTTTCGCATATTTTGAAATTATAAAGAAACATGCAAGATTATCTGCGAACTGTGATACAGCGCAATATTACGCGTAAAATAATCTGCCTTTGTTTTCTGTTGCACTCCGTTGAGAGTTTAGATACAGATGTAAGTTTTTCTATTATAGTTGCAAATTGTAGACTGGTCTTGTAGAAACAGGAATCAATTTCAGAGATTCCGTGCTGTTGTAAGGCCCTGAACCAAGAAAGGAGGGCTGGCTTCTGCACTTGTTAGTATATAATTGTTTAAGAAAGTGTAAAGAGGCAGTTGACCTGAGCCTAAATAGCGAAATCACGCAAGTATTGGAGTACAGCAAAATGTATGGGTACTGCTGTGAAAAATTGGAGTTTCTTAATTTTATGTGACTTTATGTTTACTTTTATATTTTGCATGTTCTCAGCTACTTGTATGAAAGCCAATCTTTATGGCCCATGTGTAGTGAACAGTACAAGGCTTAGGTAAGATTTCTAATTAAGCATCAAATAAAATCAGTCGTGCTGATCCACAATCACACATACCTTTACCACAATTCAACATAAATGGCAGAATGCAGAATCTGACAACTCTTGAAGTTATTGTTTATATTTGAAACTCAATGTGATATCAAGGATGACAGGAAATCAAAGGCACTGATTTGTGGTACATTAACAAACGTGACATTGTACTATATGAACTGTGGTCATATGTACCAGTCTCCTCACTGGAGGAACACCTTACAAAAACAGCAAATAAACAATTATACAAGGAAATGTACAATTAACTCCTATTATTTCCATTTTGCGTTTTGTAAATTAATTCTCTGTTTTCCACATACAAGGGACGTTATTAAGCTTAGAAATGTCTCAAAATGAAAACAACAAACGTGTTACTTGGTAGTGATATGTTCAACTGTAGTTTTCTGTGAGCAAATGAAAGATGCTTGGTATTTGTTGTTGGGGTGAATTGTTTTGTTTGTTTCCTGCTTCTGTGTTGAACTTTAACCAGCGCCCGAGCAAGCCTCACATTCCCACATTAAAAGGACAATGGTGGGAGCACCCGTTAGGCATTTAGTCTCCGCCCCCCATATCCTAGAACACACAGTTCCTCTCTTTCAGTTTCTAAGCTTCAAATATATTATGTATTTTCTAAACTGTTAAAAGCCACAGTAAGTTTGATGAATGACGTCTATCCATTGTGAACTTTATTTGCGTTGTTTGTTCCTAGTCTAGTCAGCGATTTGCTGCCGTCCCTTCTCAAATCTTGAAGGGGTCTTTTGAAATTAACCTAAATGTGCAAATAATTGGGCCCATTCCAGGCAGCGTCGGAGTTAAAAAGAAAATGGCACGTTTTAGGTAAAGACGGAAGAGAGAAGACACATATAAT
Organism: Calotriton arnoldi; assembly: GCA_963921515.1. NCBI lineage: Eukaryota > Metazoa > Chordata > Amphibia > Caudata > Salamandridae > Calotriton > Calotriton arnoldi. The sequence continues at coordinate 2,165,847 of CAWUFW010002012.1, forward strand.
AATCCCTGTAGACAATTTGTAATTTATTGAAACCTACGGAGAGGCTCTGCCTCTGCAAACAAGACGAGCTTGTAAGCAAGGTGAAGGAAAGGAAAACTGCACCTCACTAAAAAACCAACCATGTGTCTAGCTTTTAACAAGGAGCGGGGAGCATTTCATCAGCCTGACTCCAACATCGCCAACTCGTCCATCTTCCATTTCACATTCCCAACAAAATAAGGTGAAACCTCACACAGGAAACATGCAATCCACTTTCCCCTTTAGAAAAAATAAATAAAAAACACTGACAAAAAAAATAATTACAAAACCGCAGGAACACGTGAGAGTCCACGTTTTATATGTTTGATGGCGGCAGGTCCTCTGCACCCTCTTCCTGTATGATAGCAAGTGCGTTCTCCTTGAGCTAAGATTTGTCATGTGTGGTTGCATAGGTTTTTTTAGGTAGAGCCTGGGCAGCGCATGCTCTGCTCTGCGAGGCATGCTGTATTCAGATATGGACTTGAAGCTCCGCCCCCCACTGTCTGCCCATCTTTTCAATTGGCTGCTGTGACTGCCCTTTCTAAATGTTGGCTTTTGATTTGTTAATAGGCTTAGTAGTCCCTCCTTAGTACTTAGTCTTCTTTTGTAACCTCCCATCAGGACTGGACCTTTTACTGTGTCCTTACTGTATAGCTTGCATTAGCCCTTCGGGAGAGCTCTTTGCTTAATTGATGTAAAGAGCACTGGTAGGACGCCAGCTTTAACAAAAGCGGCCGCTTTTTTTGTGTTTGTAGAGCGCAATGCGCTCTTTCACTTTGACAATGGGACCACACGCACCACTCGCAAGATGGCCGCGCAGCTTGCCCAAATTGTTTTTTTTGTTACAGTTATTGATTTTATTAGCCTTTCTGTTTTGTTCTGTACTGGTGGCAAGCATGGATTCCAGCATAGCCCATGCAGTACAAGCACCACAGTAGAAGTAGTAAATGTCTTCTTTTTCGAGGAATCGTAGAACCAGGGCCGGACTGGCTACCGGGCGTTTTGGCATGCTGCCGAGCTGGGGGCTGATTTCGTTGATGGGGACCTGCGTGTGCTGAACGAAATTCGTTTTGCTTTGTTTATTTCGTAGCACACGCAGGTCTCCATCAACGAAATTAGCCCCCACCGCAGTGACATCAGCCCCCAGCTCGGCAGCATGCCAAAACGCCTGGGAGCCAGTCCGGCCCTGCTTAGAACTTACATTCCGTTTCAACTCCAGCAAGAATGGTTCACATTGCCGAATGTCGTTCCCTGCCTCCGCACTGTGTTTTTTTTTTGTCTGGAAAGAGGGGAACTGGGTGTTTTTTCCTAGAGCTCCAGCGCCCCCTGTCATTCAAATAGTAAATGGTGATGTTTTACTTTTCTCCAGGAAAGGCCAAGATTTACTTTGCCTTGGTAACTACACACACCCACTGAACAAAACTTTGAGGCACTCGACACGCAAACACCCCCATCTGCAACGCACACATAACTGGAGTAAAGACATAAACAGCTCAGCTTCTGTCTCTCTGAAGGGATCGGTGGGGGAGCACAGAATCCCATGCCCTGTCTCCTCTGCCAGATGTCCCTGCCTGACCGGTTTTAACTTTATTAAAAACTAAGCTTGCCAAAGAACACATGGCTCGCTGCTCCCTCCGTACACATCCAGGCGTTGTGTGCTGCTCCTCAGTTGGGTTTGTGTGATTGGCACATGCGCTGTGAAAACACTCCAAGGCGCTTCCAAAACACCCCCTCACAAAGGTGGCACGGGGCGTAGACCCGTAATTTCATATTTGTAGTACTTCTCCAGTCCCCACTGTTAAACAAAAAACCCCTGTCAGCAGGGCCGGACTGGCTACCGGGCGTTTTGGCATGCTGCCGAGCTGGGGGCTGATGTCACTGCGGTGGGGGCTAATTTCGTTGATGGAGACCTGCGTGTGCTACGAAATAAACAAAGCACAACGAATTTCGTTCAGCACACGCAGGTCCCAATCAACGAAATCAGCCCCCAACTCGGCAACATGCCAAAACACCCGGTAGCCAGTCCGGCCCTGCCTGTCAGGCATGTTTGCCAAGGCAGCGGGCACTGCCCCTCGTCCTGCCTCCTACTCACGGGGGCACAAAAGCCAAAATTTGAAGCCAGCCCAAAAACACACACCAGACTGACTACTCGCCCTGTTTATGCAAAAGACTCATGTTTTTTGTTTTTTTACGAACTAACGACGTTTGATATGTGAACCTGTCTCCCTCCTAAAGTGTCCCTATAGCCAAGGCAAGGTGATGGCTAAAGGCAATGCCCTCTCGGTTCTCCCCAAAAACAGAAACCCCTGGTGTTAGCTAATAGTTACCTAGTTATTGGCACGTTTCAGAAATATTTTGTTGCAGAAATATTAATATTAACCTGTCTACTGAGCAGGATGTTTTAGCTTGAGAAAGTTAAAAAAAATAAGTACCAACATTTTGACTAGCACAGGGGATTTCTATGTCCAATACAGCAAGACTTAACATAATTGAGAAACGTGAACACACACAGACACACAGATAAATACATACTTAATAACACACAGAAAGCACAGACACTCACACATATTAAAACACGCATAGAAGCACACAAAAAACCATAAACGCCCAGGAACAGAAGATGCACAGACACACAATTATACACAATATATTTATATATACAATAAATCAGTGGCGTCCGCCAGTAACAAAGGGTGGTGAGGAGGGTGGGGGGAGCGCGGGGGAGAGCGAGCGCGGGGGTGGGGGTATTAAAAATAATTTTTAAAACGTACCTGATGCCGCCGGCCACCTCCCGCGTCGCGTTGCCCCTTCTGGCCGTTTCCTGGGTCCCAGCAGCCTCTGGGAAAGACTCCCAGCCAATCCCTGTGCTGCAGAGCAGCACAGGGATTGGTCTGAGCGGGCAGAAAAGGCGCCCTGCTCAGACCAGGGAGTCTGTGGGGGTTTCTCCAGCCGGCTGCTGAATGCAGCAGGGCTGGAGAAAACTAAGTGCATATGTGACCTGAGACGGCCGGCCGGCCGGCCAAACACACATGAGGTCTTAGGGACTAGGGAGTGCACAAGCACTCCTCCTCCCCCTCTCATGCCCGCCCTTCCATGCACAAGCTGGCAAACGAAAAATAAAACGATGCTGGAGCATCGTTCATTTTTCCTTTGCTGGCTCTGCGCCAGGTAGGGGTGCGACGCTCCTCTGCCATTGCGGAGGATCCGCCACTGCAATAAACACAGTCATGCAAACACAGAATGTGCAAGAACACACACAAGCACTTATACGGACTCATAAGTATGCACACGAGAATGCAGGGACACACAGAACGGCACTAGAACACAGGTAAGAACACACATGTGACATGCTATCAGATTTAAAGTATGGGCATATAAATATTCCCTGTGTCTCTCTTTAGCACCAGGACGCACACCACCCAAGCCAGTGCAGTGTCTCCCCCTGCCCAGTGTTCTGCGTGCACCAGGACGCGCACCACCCACAACGGTGCAGTGTCTCCCTGCCAGCTCTCGGGGTTTACCAGGACGCACACCATCTGCAGTGTAGTGTCTCCCTGCTGAGCGCTCTGGGTGCACCACAATTCCCACCACCCAAGCCAGTGCAGTGTGTCTCCCTGCCTGGCTCTCTGGGGGCACTGGCACGCCCACCATCCATGTCAGTTGAGTGTGTCTCCCTGCCTGGCTCTCTGGGTGCACCAGGACACACGCCAGCCAAGCAGTATCTGTAGTAAACATTTGTACTTACTACCATTCTTATGTAAGTTTAGAGTTTATCTGTTTGTATCTTTTATGTAATTCATGTACTCTGAAGTCCTTATGTAATGTAACTGGTTCTATTGTAAAGCTCTCTGACACCTTCGGGTAAAGTAAATAAATAAATAAATAAATCCCTGGGAGGCCCCACCCCGTCCTCCTTCTCCCTGCTGTACACTGTATTTTCATTTACTTCTGCCTGCGTATATTTCTGTCACTCTGTCTGCCTCCTTCACATACCAAGCATTTGCAATGCAATAGGTCTTGCATTTGCAAGAGTTTTAGCTATTGGCATTGTAAATGACACTGCCTTTTATTTATGTGTTAATTATCAAAGCAGATATATAAAAGGCATTGTCATTTACGATGCCAATAGCTTAAACTCTCGCAAATGTGAGACCTATTGCATTGCAAATGCTTGTTTCTCTTGCTTACTTCCTTGGAACCAGGGCCAGCTTTAGCACTGATGGTGCCTGGTGCTGCAATCTTTTTTGGCACCCCTCCATATGACCTCCTCCTCAGATTCCCTCACTGCCACCTGGCAAAAGTGCCCCTCATCTCTTCATGCAAAAACAACAGTTGATGGACAGAATGCAGAACAATGTCATACATTCACCCCAGTACAGAGATCTGGGCCTAAATCCATCGTTTTTTTGCTCACCATGCCATTCCAGTTTGAACCCAGCCATATGCAAATCAGTCTTGACCCTGTGCCTCATGGGAACAGTCCAGCCCGAACTGCCAAGCCAGGTCCTCCCTGGACTGGAAACAACCATCCTAGGACCGGTTTCGGGGTTTCACCCTCTTCAGCCAGGATAGCTTGATTCCAGTGGCATGGAGAGCACGGGACCCACGTCTGGGCATACCCGTCCCACTCAGGGTGATAAATGCAAAAACAACAGTTGATGGACAGAATGCAGAACAATGTCATACATTCACCCCAGTACAGAGATCTGGGCCTAAATCCATCGTTTTTTGCTCACCATGCCATTCCAGTTTGAACCCAGCCATATGCAAATCAGTCTTGACCCTGTGCCTCATGGGAACAGTCCAGCCCGAACTGCCAAGCCAGGTCCTCCCTGGACTGGAAACAACCATCCTAGGACCGGTTTCGGGGTTTCACCCCTCTTCAGCCAGGATAGCTTGATTCCAGTGGCATGGAGAGCACGGGACCCACGTCTGGGCATACCCGTCCCACTCAGGGTGATAAATGCAAAAACAACAGTTGATGGACAGAATGCAGAACAATGTCATACATTCACCCCAGTACAGAGATCTGGGCCTAAATCCATCGTTTTTTTGCTCACCATGCCATTCCAGTTTGAACCCAGCCATATGCAAATCAGTCTTGACCCTGTGCCTCATGGGAACAGTCCAGCCCGAACTGCCAAGCCAGGTCCTCCCTGGACTGGAAACAACCATCCTAGGACCGGTTTCGGGGTTTCACCCCTCTTCAGCCAGGATAGCTTGATTCCAGTGGCATGGAGAGCACGGGACCCACGTCTGGGCATACCCGTCCCACTCAGGGTGATAAATGCAAAAACAACAGTTGATGGACAGAATGCAGAACAATGTCATACATTCACCCCAGTACAGAGATCTGGGCCTAAATCCATCGTTTTTTTGCTCACCATGCCATTCCAGTTTGAACCCAGCCATATGCAAATCAGTCTTGACCCTGTGCCTCATGGGAACAGTCCAGCCCGAACTGCCAAGCCAGGTCCTCCCTGGCCTGGAAACAACCATCCTAGGACCGGTTTCGGGGTTTCACCCTCTTCAGCCAGGATAGCTTGATTCCAGTGGCATGGAGAGCACGGGACCCACGTCTGGGCATACCCGTCCCACTCAGGGTGATAAATGCAAAAACAACAGTTGATGGACAGAATGCAGAACAATGTCATACATTCACCCCAGTACAGAGATCTGGGCCTAAATCCATCGTTTTTTGCTCACCATGCCATTCCAGTTTGAACCCAGCCATATGCAAATCAGTCTTGACCCTGTGCCTCATGGGAACAGTCCAGCCCGAACTGCCAAGCCAGGTCCTCCCTGGACTGGAAACAACCATCCTAGGACCGGTTTCGGGGTTTCACCCCTCTTCAGCCAGGATAGCTTGATTCCAGTGGCATGGAGAGCACGGGACCCACGTCTGGGCATACCCGTCCCACTCAGGGTGATAAATGCAAAAACAACAGTTGATGGACAGAATGCAGAACAATGTCATACATTCACCCCAGTACAGAGATCTGGGCCTAAATCCATCGTTTTTTTGCTCACCATGCCATTCCAGTTTGAACCCAGCCATATGCAAATCAGTCTTGACCCTGTGCCTCATGGGAACAGTCCAGCCCGAACTGCCAAGCCAGGTCCTCCCTGGACTGGAAACAACCATCCTAGGACCGGTTTCGGGGTTTCACCCTCTTCAGCCAGGATAGCTTGATTCCAGTGGCATGGAGAGCACGGGACCCACGTCTGGGCATACCCGTCCCACTCAGGGTGATAAATGCAAAAACAACAGTTGATGGACAGAATGCAGAACAATGTCATACATTCACCCCAGTACAGAGATCTGGGCCTAAATCCATCGTTTTTTTGCTCACCATGCCATTCCAGTTTGAACCCAGCCATATGCAAATCAGTCTTGACCCTGTGCCTCATGGGAACAGTCCAGCCCGAACTGCCAAGCCAGGTCCTCCCTGGCCTGGAAACAACCATCCTAGGACCGGTTTCGGGTTTCACCCTCTTCAGCCAGGATAGCTTGATTCCAGTGGCATGGAGAGCACGGGACCCACGTCTGGGCATACCCGTCCCACTCAGGGTGATAAATGCAAAAACAACAGTTGATGGACAGAATGCAGAACAATGTCATACATTCACCCCAGTACAGAGATCTGGGCCTAAATCCATCGTTTTTTTGCTCACCATGCCATTCCAGTTTGAACCCAGCCATATGCAAATCAGTCTTGACCCTGTGCCTCATGGGAACAGTCCAGCCCGAACTGCCAAGCCAGGTCCTCCCTGGACTGGAAACAACCATCCTAGGACCGGTTTCGGGGTTTCACCCCTCTTCAGCCAGGATAGCTTGATTCCAGTGGCATGGAGAGCACGGGACCCACGTCTGGGCATACCCGTCCCACTCAGGGTGATAAATGCAAAAACAACAGTTGATGGACAGAATGCAGAACAATGTCATACATTCACCCCAGTACAGAGATCTGGGCCTAAATCCATCGTTTTTTTGCTCACCATGCCATTCCAGTTTGAACCCAGCCATATGCAAATCAGTCTTGACCCTGTGCCTCATGGGAACAGTCCAGCCCGAACTGCCAAGCCAGGTCCTTCCCTGGACTGGAAACAACCATCCTAGGACCGGTTTCGGGGTTTCACCCTCTTCAGCCAGGATAGCTTGATTCCAGTGGCATGGAGAGCACGGGACCCACGTCTGGGCATACCCGTCCCACTCAGGGTGATAAATGCAAAAACAACAGTTGATGGACAGAATGCAGAACAATGTCATACATTCACCCCAGTACAGAGATCTGGGCCTAAATCCATCGTTTTTTGCTCACCATGCCATTCCAGTTTGAAACCAGCCATATGCAAATCAGTCTTGACCCTGTGCCTCATGGGAACAGTCCAGCCCGAACTGCCAAGCCAGGTCCTCCCTGGACTGGAAACAACCATCCTAGGACCGGTTTCGGGGTTTCACCCCTCTTCAGCCAGGATAGCTTGATTCCAGTGGCATGGAGAGCACGGGACCCACGTCTGGGCATACCCGTCCCACTCAGGGTGATAAATGCAAAAACAACAGTTGATGGACAGAATGCAGAACAATGTCATACATTCACCCCAGTACAGAGATCTGGGCCTAAATCCATCGTTTTTTGCTCACCATGCCATTCCAGTTTGAACCCAGCCATATGCAAATCAGTCTTGACCCTGTGCCTCATGGGAACAGTCCAGCCCGAACTGCCAAGCCAGGTCCTCCCTGGACTGGAAACAACCATCCTAGGACCGGTTTCGGGGTTTCACCCTCTTCAGCCAGGATAGCTTGATTCCAGTGGCATGGAGAGCACGGGACCCACGTCTGGGCATACCCGTCCCACTCAGGGTGATAAATGCAAAAACAACAGTTGATGGACAGAATGCAGAACAATGTCATACATTCACCCCAGTACAGAGATCTGGGCCTAAATCCATCGTTTTTTTGCTCACCATGCCATTCCAGTTTGAACCCAGCCATATGCAAATCAGTCTTGACCCTGTGCCTCATGGGAACAGTCCAGCCCGAACTGCCAAGCCAGGTCCTCCCTGGACTGGAAACAACCATCCTAGGACCGGTTTCGGGGTTTCACCCTCTTCAGCCAGGATAGCTTGATTCCAGTGGCATGGAGAGCACGGGACCCACGTCTGGGCATACCCGTCCCACTCAGGGTGATAAATGCAAAAACAACAGTTGATGGACAGAATGCAGAACAATGTCATACATTCACCCCAGTACAGAGATCTGGGCCTAAATCCATCGTTTTTTTGCTCACCATGCCATTCCAGTTTGAACCCAGCCATATGCAAATCAGTCTTGACCCTGTGCCTCATGGGAACAGTCCAGCCCGAACTGCCAAGCCAGGTCCTCCCTGGACTGGAAACAACCATCCTAGGACCGGTTTCGGGTTTCACCCTCTTCAGCCAGGATAGCTTGATTCCAGTGGCATGGAGAGCACGGGACCCACGTCTGGGCATACCCGTCCCACTCAGGGTGATAAATGCAAAAACAACAGTTGATGGACAGAATGCAGAACAATGTCATACATTCACCCCAGTACAGAGATCTGGGCCTAAATCCATCGTTTTTTTGCTCACCATGCCATTCCAGTTTGAACCCAGCCATATGCAAATCAGTCTTGACCCTGTGCCTCATGGGAACAGTCCAGCCCGAACTGCCAAGCCAGGTCCTCCCTGGACTGGAAACAACCATCCTAGGACCGGTTTCGGGGTTTCACCCCTCTTCAGCCAGGATAGCTTGATTCCAGTGGCATGGAGAGCACGGGACCCACGTCTGGGCATACCCGTCCCACTCAGGGTGATAAATGCAAAAACAACAGTTGATGGACAGAATGCAGAACAATGTCATACATTCACCCCAGTACAGAGATCTGGCCCTAAATCCATCGTTTTTTGCTCACCATGCCATTCCAGTTTGAACCCAGCCATATGCAAATCAGTCTTGACCCTGTGCCTCATGGGAACAGTCCAGCCCGAACTGCCAAGCCAGGTCCTCCCTGGACTGGAAACAACCATCCTAGGACCGGTTTCGGGTTTCACCCCTCTTCAGCCAGGATAGCTTGATTCCAGTGGCATGGAGAGCACGGGACCCACGTCTGGGCATACCCGTCCCACTCAGGGTGATAAATGCAAAAACAACAGTTGATGGACAGAATGCAGAACAATGTCATACATTCACCCCAGTACAGAGATCTGGGCCTAAATCCATCGTTTTTGCTCACCATGCCATTCCAGTTTGAACCCAGCCATATGCAAATCAGTCTTGACCCTGTGCCTCATGGGAACAGTCCAGCCCGAACTGCCAAGCCAGGTCCTTCCTGGACTGGAAACAACCATCCTAGGACCGGTTTCGGGGTTTCACCCCTCTTCAGCCAGGATAGCTTGATTCCAGTGGCATGGAGAGCACGGGACCCACGTCTGGGCATACCCGTCCCACTCAGGGTGATAAATGCAAAAACAACAGTTGATGGACAGAATGCAGAACAATGTCATACATTCACCCCAGTACAGAGATCTGGGCCTAAATCCATCGTTTTTTTGCTCACCATGCCATTCCAGTTTGAACCCAGCCATATGCAAATCAGTCTTGACCCTGTGCCTCATGGGAACAGTCCAGCCCGAACTGCCAAGCCAGGTCCTCCCTGGACTGGAAACAACCATCCTAGGACCGGTTTCGGGGTTTCACCCTCTTCAGCCAGGATAGCTTGATTCCAGTGGCATGGAGAGCACGGGACCCACGTCTGGGCATACCCGTCCCACTCAGGGTGATAAATGCAAAAACAACAGTTGATGGACAGAATGCAGAACAATGTCATACATTCACCCCAGTACAGAGATCTGGGCCTAAATCCATCGTTTTTTTGCTCACCATGCCATTCCAGTTTGAACCCAGCCATATGCAAATCAGTCTTGACCCTGTGCCTCATGGGAACAGTCCAGCCCGAACTGCCAAGCCAGGTCCTCCCTGGACTGGAAACAACCATCCTAGGACCGGTTTCGGGTTTCACCCTCTTCAGCCAGGATAGCTTGATTCCAGTGGCATGGAGAGCACGGGACCCACGTCTGGGCATACCCGTCCCACTCAGGGTGATAAATGCAAAAACAACAGTTGATGGACAGAATGCAGAACAATGTCATACATTCACCCCAGTACAGAGATCTGGGCCTAAATCCATCGTTTTTTTGCTCACCATGCCATTCCAGTTTGAACCCAGCCATATGCAAATCAGTCTTGACCCTGTGCCTCATGGGAACAGTCCAGCCCGAACTGCCAAGCCAGGTCCTCCCTGGACTGGAAACAACCATCCTAGGACCGGCTTCGGGGTTTCACCCTCTTCAGCCAGGATAGCTTGATTCCAGTGGCATGGAGAGCACGGGACCCACGTCTGGGCATACCCGTCCCACTCAGGGTGATAAATGCAAAAACAACAGTTGATGGACAGAATGCAGAACAATGTCATACATTCACCCCAGTACAGAGATCTGGGCCTAAATCCATCGTTTTTTGCTCACCATGCCATTCCAGTTTGAACCCAGCCATATGCAAATCAGTCTTGACCCTGTGCCTCATGGGAACAGTCCAGCCCGAACTGCCAAGCCAGGTCCTCCCTGGACTGGAAACAACCATCCTAGGACCGGTTTCGGGGTTTCACCCCTCTTCAGCCAGGATAGCTTGATTCCAGTGGCATGGAGAGCACGGGACCCACGTCTGGGCATACCCGTCCCACTCAGGGTGATAAATGCAAAAACAACAGTTGATGGACAGAATGCAGAACAATGTCATACATTCACCCCAGTACAGAGATCTGGCCCTAAATCCATCGTTTTTTGCTCACCATGCCATTCCAGTTTGAACCCAGCCATATGCAAATCAGTCTTGACCCTGTGCCTCATGGGAACAGTCCAGCCCGAACTGCCAAGCCAGGTCCTCCCTGGACTGGAAACAACCATCCTAGGACCGGTTTCGGGGTTTCACCCTCTTCAGCCAGGATAGCTTGATTCCAGTGGCATGGAGAGCACGGGACCCACGTCTGGGCATACCCGTCCCACTCAGGGTGATAAATGCAAAAACAACAGTTGATGGACAGAATGCAGAACAATGTCATACATTCACCCCAGTACAGAGATCTGGGCCTAAATCCATCGTTTTTTGCTCACCATGCCATTCCAGTTTGAACCCAGCCATATGCAAATCAGTCTTGACCCTGTGCCTCATGGGAACAGTCCAGCCTGAACTGCCAAGCCAGGTCCTCCCTGGACTGGAAACAACCATCCTAGGACCGGTTTCGGGGTTTCACCCTCTTCAGCCAGGATAGCTTGATTCCAGTGGCATGGAGAGCACGGGACCCACGTCTGGGCATACCCGTCCCACTCAGGGTGATAAATGCAAAAACAACAGTTGATGGACAGAATGCAGAACAATGTCATACATTCACCCCAGTACAGAGATCTGGGCCTAAATCCATCGTTTTTTTGCTCACCATGCCATTCCAGTTTGAACCCAGCCATATGCAAATCAGTCTTGACCCTGTGCCTCATGGGAACAGTCCAGCCCGAACTGCCAAGCCAGGTCCTCCCTGGACTGGAAACAACCATCCTAGGACCGGTTTCGGGTTTCACCCCTCTTCAGCCAGGATAGCTTGATTCCAGTGGCATGGAGAGCACGGGACCCACGTCTGGGCATACCCGTCCCACTCAGGGTGATAAATGCAAAAACAACAGTTGATGGACAGAATGCAGAACAATGTCATACATTCACCCCAGTACAGAGATCTGGGCCTAAATCCATCGCTTTTTTGCTCACCATGCCATTCCAGTTTGAACCCAGCCATATGCAAATCAGTCTTGACCCTGTGCCTCATGGGAACAGTCCAGCCCGAACTGCCAAGCCAGGTCCTCCCTGGACTGGAAACAACCATCCTAGGACCGGTTTCGGGGTTTCACCCCTCTTCAGCCAGGATAGCTTGATTCCAGTGGCATGGAGAGCACGGGACCCACGTCTGGGCATACCCGTCCCACTCAGGGTGATAAATGCAAAAACAACAGTTGATGGACAGAATGCAGAACAATGTCATACATTCACCCCAGTACAGAGATCTGGGCCTAAATCCATCGTTTTTTTGCTCACCATGCCATTCCAGTTTGAACCCAGCCATATGCAAATCAGTCTTGACCCTGTGCCTCATGGGAACAGTCCAGCCCGAACTGCCAAGCCAGGTCCTCCCTGGACTGGAAACAACCATCCTAGGACCGGTTTCGGGGTTTCACCCCTCTTCAGCCATCTCTTCATAGCCCCTCTATCACGTACATTTCATATGTTTTAAAGCGCTGGTAAAGGCTGGCTTTACTAATTGACTCAGCTATCCACATAAAATACTGATCTGTTCCTTGCAGCAGGCATATTAACCCTCTGCGCTACTTTATAGCGATTCAAAACTGGCACTAGACAAAACTCCGAGCTCGCTAGCAGGAACATTAATCGCAAGAGTTATCTTGACATTTGTATTGCTTCCTGAAAGCTGGACGCACAAGGAACACTGCAGCCGGTGCTTTTAAATTGTACATTATTGCTAAACACAGCACCTCCTCCAGGTCAGGGCCAAGTGCGGCCGCACCAGTCGCAATAAACCCGGCCCTGCCTGGAACCTGCTCCAGCAAACTGATATATAGCAGACTTGCGCCATGGCTTTGTAAGGCAGTGTGGTAAGCCACAGAGGGTCATGAGCCGGCCTTGCACCATAGCGCTTGGGGCAGGTTGTGCTTCAGCTGGTCACTGTCCTGATCCCCTGGGAGTGCTGTTCCCTGTTCTTACCTCCCTTGATGTTGTTTCAGTGTTTGCTTTCAGGCTGCCAGGATGATGCTGTCTGTGGGCGCCATACAGGGACTGATTATCAGGGGCGCTGGAAGCAGGTAGGGGTGCTGGGTGCTGCAGCATCTCAAAAAATAACCTCACAGATGTTAAGGAGAATGAACAATAAAGAGGACTTTTAATTGTGTTTTTATCCTGTTGCATTTGCTTTTCCTTCAAAGTCAGATGTCAAACGTCAGCAGGGGCGGCTCCTCCACTAAGGCGTAGGAGCGTCGCCCCACTGCTGTCAGAGCAGCGGAAAAGGGAAAAATAAAATGATAATAACAATGTTATTGTCATTTTATTTTTCATAGGTACGAGGCTGGGTTAGGGTGGGGCGGAGCTGGTGGCACAGGAAGGAGGAGTGGTTTGTGCACCATAAGTGCACATGATGATTTGGCCAACCAAACAATCATGCGCACTTTGCATGTTCTCCACCGGGCTATAATACACAGCCTGGGTGGGGAACATGCATAGGCTCCCTGTCCCCCTCTTAGCGCCGAACTACTGCGCTCAGACCAATCAGAACGTTGCTAACAGCAGCGTTGTGAATGGCTTAGGGGACGCTGTGCGCTTCCTGCTTCTTCCGGACTCGGAGTCAGGAAGAGAAGAGAAGCGGAGAGAAGACGAGGAGAGACGGCAGAAAAGGTAAGTGATTTTTTTTGTTGTATATTTTGTATTTTTCAAACCCTCCCCCCCGCCCACCACTCCCGTTCCCTACCAGCCACCACTAAACGTCAGGCAATGTCTTCTGACAAATTGCTGCTTATTTTCTTTTTTTCCTCGATTTTGGGCTTACGCTTCCATACTCTGATTGCAAAACTTGAGGAAATTTTATAAAGCAAAGGAAGTGACAATCTTGCAGGGGTACATGTAGCGTGAAAGGACAGGCTCTAGGATAGCAAATGTTCTTCTAACACACAACTGAATTAAAAAATTTAATAAATGAACTACATAAATATTTTAAAATACATCGGCAAGGTAAGCACGAAGGAGGCACTTTTTTTAAAGTGTGATAGGAACACATATTTTAATATGATGCAAACAAACCAAGACACTTTAATTGTATGATATGCAAATAATAAAGCCAATTTCCACACATTATCATTTGTGTGCCATTTAGGTTTAGCAGTAAGTTGCTAAGTTAGCGCCCATTTCATGAGGCCATTTCATGGGGCGATTTCAATTAGGAATGTGCTGTCTGTAAATGGCAGTATCATAACAAACCATGCTTCACCCGTGGGGCAGTGTGCTCCAAAAAGCAGCACTGGATACATACTGCTCCAATACCAGGTTTCTGCTGAATGTTTAATACTTGTGTAATACTTGGATTTTTCATCATCCGCATGATTTCAGTGATGTACCATTGATGGCAGCATCCTCCACCCCAGCACCACTGCTGATTATGTATAAACCTTCTAACCTTGGAGGGGTGTCGGTCTCTGAGGTTGCCACCATTCCCAGAGCCTATATAGTGCCTCTAATTCTTTAATGAGAATTCTGAATGAATTGTTTTATGTTTGAACTGCGCCAGCGCTCTTTCCAGCCATGTCCAGTATAAACAGTTTGGGTTGTGTGTCTGCTTTAAACTCTGTTGAATCACTGGGCTTTGGAATTTTCTGGGATCTGAGTTTTTTCTTTGCATTCTGGGACTGGTAGTGCTGAGAGTGAAGAGCTGAGAACTATTCGAACTCTAGAACGTGTATCAAACATCTCATTGATAAGAGAGAGGTCAAAACTTTACTATGATGAACAAACAGAGCAATGGCTCACGGGGCTGCTTTTTTCAATCTAGCCATTAGCCTGTTGTTAATGTTTTTTACATTGTATTTAAGTTTCTTGCTTGCTCAATGCTTTGGTATTGATTTGCTTCCAAGGGTTATTTATACCCATGGATGCCCTGATTCTTCCTCCTTTATCTGTGCCTTACACTGCAATGTGATACAAATATGCATCTGTTCTAAGTTAAGTTTCTGGGCCCACATTCTTCTTCCGTCTTTTGAGGTTTTTTTCCACCTGCTGTTCTTATCTTGTTTCTAAAACATGGTATTATCATCTCTGTAATCTTTACTGTTGTATTCCCTTGGAAGCGATAATTCCTCTCCTGGCATGGCAGATACTTTCATTTAGAACTCTAGTTGAACCCACTGGTTCTTAAGGTTTTTAAAATTTTTGAGTTAAAAAGTAAAAAGTAATTACCTTTCTTTAACAGGCATGTATTTCTTGCGTCAGAATTACTTTTCATTTCTATGCCTGCCTTGCAACTGTTTGTCCTGCACTGCACAAAGTTGGTCTGGTTCGGTTTCTGAAATGACTGGTCAGAAAATAGAAACAACTACTGGGCCTCCATGTTGGGTCTGATGCCTTTTGGTTCTGTGACTATAGTTTGGGCCCTGTACTGGTTTCTATTTTAAATTGTTGTTGGGTTCCAGCCCTAACTTCTTACCACAACCTATTGCATTGTGGGAATTGTGTTCCTGGTTCACGTCAACTTACACTAGGTGATACTGTGATTTGTGGTGGGTAGTCCCGGGGCAGCGGCATCACCTTAGTGATGTGGACTTGTATGGTACCCGTAATTGGTATCTTGTGGCCATCTTTTAAGTGGGAAGTGTTTCCCAGCTGTACTGTGTCCTCCATAATTCCAACTTTTTATTGGACTCTCTTTGTACAATTATAATTACAATTTCTGCTTGGTTCAGTGCTGTGTTTTCCACTGCCTCCTTCCTTTCTGGGAGGGTGTGGCACTGCACTGGTGACTGGGTCCAACCTGAGGTGTCATGGAGGGCAAAAGAGTGATGGGTTGAAATGCTACCCCGAGCAATTGACAGTGGTCAGACTCAAGCATTCCTCCCATCCTTTTTTGTGTGTTTAATGTACTGCCCTAAGTGGCAAGAGAATGGCCAGATGTGGGTCCCGTGCTCACTGTGCCACTGGAATTAAGCTGCACCCACTCTTATGAGCCTCAATCAAGGGGAAACCGGTCTTCGGTTGCTTTTGTTCTGGTTCAGTGAGGAGCTGGCCTGGCAGTTCGATCTGGACTGTTCCTATTGGAGCAGGGTCAAGACTGATTTGCATATGGCTGGGTCCAAACTGAGGTGTAATGGTGGGCAAAAAAAGGATGAGTTGCCAGTGGTTAGGCTTATTGCAAGCATTTCTCCGATTATCTCTTATGTATTTTATAAACTGCCCTATGTGGCTAGGGTATGCCCAGACGTGAGTCCTGTGCTCACTATGGCACTGGACCCAAGTAACACCCAACTGATGAGCCCCAATCAAGTCGAAACCAGTCTTGGGTTGCCTGCATTCCAGTTTAAAGAGGCCCTAGCCTGGCAGTTCAGACTGGACTATTCCTACTGGAGCAGTGCCAAAACTGATTTGCATATGGCTGGATCCAAACTGAGGTGGCATTGTGGGCAAAACAATGATGTGTTGGAATGCTACCTTCGAACCATTGCCAGTGATTACACTTATTGCAAGCATTTCTCCCATCACCTTTGTGTGTTTGATGTACCACAATAAATGGCCAAGGGTATGCCCAGACGTGGGTCCGGTGCTCACTGTGTCACCGGAACCAAGCTACACTGACTGATGAGCCTGTAATACGAGAAAAAATGGTCCTCAGTTACTTGTGTTCTGGTTCCGGGAGGACCTGGCTTGGCAGTTTGGGCTGGATTATTCCCATTGGAGCAGGGTCAAGACTTATTTGCGTGTAGCTGGGTCCACACTGAGATAGCATGGTGTGCAAAATAATGATGAACTAGGATGCAGCCTGAGTAATTACCAGTGGTTGAGATTAAGTCAAGCATTCCATCCATCACTTTTTCTATACTTTTGTTACATTTTTGTAAAGGCTGTCATTATCCATAAAAGATAATGGCCTGCCATCGCCATGTACTGTGCTAGTTTAGCCAAATGTTGAGAAATTCAGTAAAAGTACCACGCTCACCGATATCACTAAGTTTAAATGCTTTATAACTTAACAAAGACTAACCCTACTTACCTACAGTACCCGAAAAGGATCTTCTGTGCACCATAATGTATAATCCTGCCAAATGTAATGTAAATCCGATCAGGGTGAAACCGGTCTTGGGTTGCTTGTGTTCCGGTTCAGGGAGGACATGGCTGCCAGTTCCTACTTGAGCAGGGTGAAGATTGATTTGGGTATGACTGAGTCCAAAATGAGGTGGCGTGGTTGGCAAAAGAAGGATGAATTGCAATGGTACCCTGAGTAAATGCCAGTGATTAGACTTATTACAGCATTCCTCCCATCACCTTTTATGTGTTTCATGTACTGCAATAAGTGGCAAGGGTATGCCCAGACATGGGTCCCGGCTCACTGTGCTATTGGAACCAAGATACACCCAGCTGACAATTCCCAATTAGGGTGAAACTGGTCCTGGGTTGCTTGTGTTCCAGTTTAGAGAGGACATGGCCTGGCAGTCCAGGATGGACTGTCCCTATTGGAGCAGGGTCAAGACAGATTTGCATATGGTTGGGTCCAAACTGAAGTAGTATGGTGGGCAAAAGAACGATGGGTTGGAATGCTTCCTGACTATTTCAGGGCTAATGGCGCCAACGCGCCAAAGGCAAGCCCATCTGCGCCCGTCCGTGTCCGGACCGCGGTCAGGGCCAGTTATGCTACCCAAAATTATGCTGACTGCCCGAGTGGCTGGGACAGAGCATTGACTTCTAGCATTGAGACCTTCAATCTGCCCAGACCAGGCGTTCTTGCCTCTTAGTGACTTAGATGGGTCTTTTTATTGACCCTGCTGCAACTTCTCCCTTAATCCCAGCCACACCCTTCGGCAGGATAAGAAGGCGCGTCCATCCCCTCCAAAGTCCTTTAAGCCCTGGGGCTTAAAAGTCTGCCTTATTAATTGCAGGTCGCTGCCTAAACACGCCCTTGACATACACCAATCTCTAGTGGACAATAACTGGGACCTTATGTTCCTGAAGGAGACGTGGCTGCGCAAAGACTCGAACCCGGCTGTGGCCTCAGCTATTCCTCAGGGCTGGGGGTGGTCTGGTGATTATCCACAAAGACATCTGGGTGACGTCAACTGCCAATTTTGGACATATAGGCAGTATCGAAGGACTCCCCTTCCGCATTAAACTTTCCTCTTCGGATTCCTTTGCAGGGCTCCTTCTCTACAGGCCCCCGGGCTGCTGCCATAGTTCCACCCCCATTTTGGCAGACTACATCGCCCAGGCCAGCACCTGCTATTCTAATTTTACAGTCCTAGGTGACCTTAACCTACATGTTGATGATCCCTCCTGTTCTCATAGCGCAAATTTTGTTTCGTCGCTGGCGGGTTTTAACCTGACCCAACTGGTCTCCTCCCCAACGCATGAAGCGGGCCTTACACTGGACCTTATTTGTTCGAACATACAGGAGGTTACAGTGAATACGCCCACCCCGGTGATTTGGTCGGATCACTTCCTGGTCCCATTCCAGATACACCTGAAAGCTAGGGCCAGGGTCACCTCTCTCCCTAAGGAAGTGAGGAGGAACTGGAGTAGGGTCTCCCCTGAGTCCCTAACCCTTCTTCTTAAGGATACTGAACCCCTCCTCTCGAATAATCTTGATGACAGCATTGTAAACTTGAACGCGTGGTTCATGGAGGCCCTGTATAAAATTGCGCCATAGAAGCTAGTTAGCTCTTCCAGAGTAACCCCCTCCGCTCCGTGGTTCACTAAGAACATTAGAGCTAAAAAAGCGACTGTAAAAGATTGGAGCGTAAGTGGAGAAAATCATATGCTACGGAGGCTAAAATTGGGTATAGAGCGGCAAACTTCTCATCATCAAGAGAAGAGATTTCCTGGCCGATCAGATTGCCAGCGCTAGGAATTCCTCCAGGGAAGTCTTTAAGGTTGTGAAATCCTTCACCAACCCCTCAGCACTTCTGCATCCTGTGGTTCCTACACTGGAGATGTGCAACAATCTCTCGAATTTCTTTGAGGAGAAAATATCACAGATCTATGCCTCGTTTCCTGCAGCTCACCACCGTAGTGGGGAGGACGCTCTTTGTGGCCACAGCCAGAACCGGCCGGTGTTTTCTGAGTTCGCCATGATTCCCGTTGAGACCTCCTTGGCTGAACTTCAGAAATGCAAATCCGGGTCACCTAGTGATCCCTGGCGTGCTAGACATTACAGCTCACTGGCAGAGTGGCTTAACCCCCTCCCCCCTCAATGCCATCTGAAATTCCTAACTCTGCCTGGAAACATGCGTTCCCCCTCCCCAAATTGAAGAAATCTAATGCTGACCCGGAAGTCGCCAGCAATTTCAGGCCCATTTCTCTTCTCTCGGCCCCCGCAAAAATCTTAGAGAAATTAGCGCATCAGCAACTGGCTGCCTTCATTGAATCCAACGGGCTACTGCATGACTCCCAGTCTGGCTTTCGCCCTGGTTACAGCACTGAATCCGCACTGATTGAGATGGCTGATTCCATTCGCTGGGCAGTGGATGGGGGTGCTGCAACCATGCTGGTATTTCTCGACCTGCCAGCGGCATTTGACATGGTGTCCCACTCCATCTTGCTTAATCGTCTTAAGCAAATTGGCATCCGTGGGACGGCGCTGGACTGGATCGCGTCTTACCTACATGGCCGAGACGAACAGGTCTTTCTCCACCCTTTCTTCTCTGCTGCTAAACCTCTAAGATGGGGTGTGCCTTAGGGCTCGGCCCTGAGCCCACTTCTCTTTAATATCTATCTGGCACCTTTGGCGGAACTCATCGTTAACACAGGGATCAAGGTGATATCCTAAGCGGACGACACCCAACTGATGTTTCCCTTCAGTGAAGTGTCGGCATCAGTCTTTGACTCTTTCAGATACTGCCTCAAAAGCATTTCCATCTGGATGAGTAGCAATTTTTTAAAGCTCAATGCCGACCAGACAGAGATTCTGTTCTTTAACCAAGCAGTCCCACCCCCGGCGGCCATGTGGTGGCCGGTAGAATTGGGAACGGCTCCTGTACCTAAGGACTCGGTCAAGAATCTTGGGGTCCAATGGGACAATGACTTATCACTTTCCGCCCATATACAGCATGTATCTGCGGCCTGCTTTGGTAAGATGAAAATTATTAGAAAATTCATCGACTTCCTGCCAGAGATAGCTCGTAAAACTGTAGTGCATGCGCTAGTCACCTCCCATCTCGACGGACTCTATCTGGGTCTGCCTAGGGGCTTGGTCCGTAGGCTGCAACTAGTGCAAAACGCGGCAGCTAGGCTGGTCCGCAAGGTCCCTCTCCGCCACCATATCTCCCCCACCTTAGACAACTCTATTGGCTCCCGGTGGCCAAGAGAGTCGAATTCAAGGCCCTCACATTTGCCTTCCGGGCCTACCAGGGAAGAGGCCCCAATTATCTTAGGAAGAGACTTCACCCTTACCAGCAGGGCAGATCGCTGAGGTCCAACCTGAAACGCTACCTCTCCATCCCCCGCTTTGCTAAAGCGAGAATGGGGGGGGGGCAGAACGTTCGAGGTGGGAACCTCCAAATGCTGGAATGACCTGCCCCTTCAACTACGTATGATGCACTCTGAGCAGGAGTTTAGAAAGGCCTTGAAGACCTGGCTGTTCACCCATAGAGACTAGATCTCTGCCAGCATGGCTACGTTGTTGTTCACTTTAGAGTCAGGACACCGCAGTCGAGGTAGCTGCGCGCTCTATAAATGTCTTTATTATTATTATTATTACTCCGAGCGATTGCCCGTGGTTAGACTTATTGCAAGCATTCCTCCCACCACTTTTGTGTGCTTGATATTCCACTGGTGGAGTCTGCTTTGCCTCTTTGCAGGTAAGTTCTATTATGCCTTGGATGGCTGTCTGACTTGGGTGCTTCCTTTTTTCACAGTGCTCTGTGGCCTGTGTGCTGGGTTTAGGTATTGGTGTGGCCAGTTTAAGTTTTCATCCCGCTTGAGTTCTCTCCTATGGTAAAAAGATGTTCCACCTGTTTCCAGTGATGCTGCTTTGCAACTTTCTGACCCTCTTTTTTTGCAGGGGCCTAAAGTGTGGCTACCTCGAATGTCTGTTGGTGTATTCAGAGGCATTAGTGCTTTTACATGGGCTTTATTCAAGCAGTTTCTTTCTGTCAGCTAGCTGACTCAATGAGGTGCACCCTGATATTTATACCTGGTGGGCACATTTCATAGTTTTTGTTGTCATAGCTGGAGATTGTTAAAAGTCTCCAAGTTTGTCTTAGAGTTCTGGGGAATTGAACTGTTGCATAAATATAGTGGATTGTTAGATTGAGGGAAAGAACTATTTAGATTTTCTTTGTAATATGCATGATCAGGATGAATCAGGCGGAGGATCACTGATTGTCACCATAAACGGGTTTAACATTGGCCGGGAAAACTGCTAAACTGCTGTTCAGTAGAACGGCGTTGTCAACCTTTCTGTTTAAAAAACAGTGAGTAGCTTATGTTTTTAATTTTTGCATTGATAGGGCTGGACACGAATCAATATTAGGATTTTGACCTGCAGGTCTTAGATATATATTGTTAGGTCTATGACAATGAGCTATTGTTATTCTATACAAGATGCATACAACATTGCCTTGAAGGCCCGCTCCTGCATTAAAGGTCTGAGCCGAAGGCGTGGGCCTTTAACAAGGGAGCGGGCCTTTAATGGCCTTTAATGGCTGGTAGAGCCTGCTACAGAGGGCTCTAAGGCTATTAGAACATTCCACCCCTATAGGGCAGAATGTTCATATTTGTAAAACAAAGGCCTCACGGAGCCCGAGGGCATTTAAAGCCACTTGGGCTCCGTGAGACCATTTTATTCATAGCAACAGCTGTGAACAAACATTAGAATGTTGGAGCTCTAGGATTCTACCGGCCTTTAGAAGCCTGGAGCACTCCATTGTTTTCAATGGAGCTCCCAACATTCCAATGTTCTAATAAAGGTTATTAGGACTGCTACAGATGTTCAACAAGCAGCATTCCTCAAATTGGAATCAGAATGCTTCTGTACATTCGCATGCCTGATGACCATGGTAAAGAGACCAACACAGTTCTAGGGTTTACTTTGGCGACCTCCCCCGTTATCCTGAAGCACTGATGTGCAGCTCCAACCACTTCAAAACTGAGAACCTGACCTCTCCCAACTGATCTGCTCTTCCCCCGGCCCCCCAGAGAGGCCCAAGAACCTGCCTATGCCAGTGTGGGACAGGGATGTGTCCAGATAAAATGCGGATCTAGGCATGATGGAGGCAAATCTGGGCAACTTATGGGAATCAGCGGTATGATTCCGACCTCCAGTAATTCCTGGCAAAGCAAAGTCATCCATACTTGTTCTAAAATAATGGTGGTACTTCTTGGCATTTTGTGGGCATGAATTGCTCATGGATGCCCACCCTCTGCATACGGCTGACCATGGCGCTAGGTTAAAATGCTTGCCATATCATTGCCATCTCTTCACTATAGAGCCCACACCCGCAGCTACTCTGACTCCGTTAATACGATGGTAATGCCTGGCATGTTATAGGCGGTCCTGGTTTGATGTTGCGCACCATGGCATAATACTCTGCCTTAATCATTGTAATTCCTGGCATAACGTGGGCAAACAATGGTATGACAGTGTCAAAGCACGGGCGTTTATGGCTGTGCAGCCATTAAAGTTGATGCGGGCTCAGAGGAGAGAGAAGCCACTTCACGTGAACGTAAGTAACATTTATACTCCTGCGCATGCGCAGGCAACTCTCTTTCCAAATCTCAAGCCGAATACCTCTTTGCTGATGTGCTTGTTTTGGAGAGAGGTGGGGGCAATGCTAAATGTATTACATTTATAAAAGCGTATTGGTGCTATCTTTGCTAACCGTACAGACACAGCTATGTGCTTTCCTGTATTGATGATGCCGCGGCCCCCTCTGGCGGCTAAATAGCAGAAGTACAGCTGCAAAATAAAAGTTACTCTTTCAATAGGACAGCTGTTGCACTTAATTACTTTTGTTTCCCAAAAATCATAGGGAAGGGTGTTCATGTCTCCGTTGTCCTTTCAGTGAAATAATATTTTCTTTTTCAGAATAACACACGTAGGAAACGAGTGGTTTGAAATACAGATGTAAATTGTGACCATCTGGACATGTCCTGCTGGATACGAGTGTAATACTTTGGTCTCGGGTGATAGTACTACGGTCTCCATCTTCCAAGAATGCTCTCTGTACTGGAAAGAGTATCCGTATGATGAAGGGCTCAGGGTACCTGTCCTATTGTACTAGATGACTGTCCCATACTGCCAAGATTTCTCACTCCATGTTGTTTACAATACGTTCCTTAATAAAAATCACTATTTTCAAGTTTTACTTTGTTTTTAATTCCTTCAGGTTTCCTAGTGATGCGTTATGTGTTCATGGAGTAAAGGTGGCCTTTAATGGCCTCAGCAGTGTTTATATTCACTGGACTGACAGCATGCAAAGCTGCCCCTGGATCCATGAGGAACAGAAGTTAGATATTTGGGCCCAGATTTGCTAAGCCTTTGCATTGTTTTTGCATCGCGAAAGGCAGCGCAAAGACTAAGTAAGGTTTAGAAAGCCACACAAGGGGCAATTTATGCTGCCTTCATGACTTTGCAAAGAAATGTCATGCAATGCAGAGGCTTGCACTGCGCTGCGTTCCATTTCGTAGTGGTAGGGATTCTATGGGTGGAGTATTGGAGTTCCTGTGCATCCACTCATGGAATTTGACTCAATCCCAGATTCATTGAAATCAGTAAACCTGGGATTGCGCCAAAATGCTACGCCGCCCCAACCATGGCAGAGCAAGGAGAAATATGTTTATTTCTCTGGTTAATTCGTCCTTCTTTGCATGATACATTATGCATCTTACATAAAAAGAGGAAATTGCTTCTAAGGAAGTGATAATCCTGCCTGTAATGCAGACACACTTGCAATGTGGTACCAGGGTTCCTGCGTTGGCTCTAGGTGGCCTCAAGTGTGCCACCGCAGGTGGAGAGCTGAAGAGCACCGTGGCAGGTCCTACGCTAAGGCAAAGGAGCGTTGCAGCAGTGAAATAAAGTACAAATAAAATGATAATAACTCGAGGGTATTATCATTTTATTTTTTCCCTGCTGCAGCAGGTTTGTGGGTGGGGTGGTGCTGCTCTGCTGGCAGAGCAGGGTAGGTGTGGTTTGCACTCCCTAAATGTGCATGAATGTTTGGCTGGCCGTCTCGGGTCGGCCAAACCTTCATGCACACTTTGCATGTTCTCCACCCAGGGAGAACATGCCCAGGCTCCCATTCCCTGGCTGGGCGCTGAACCACAGCGCTCAGACCAATTACAACACTGCATTGCAGCGTTGTGATTGACTCATGGGTGCCTCAGCCTGGGTGCTTCCTGTTGCTGGAACACTAGCCGAGAGAGACGACAATGGGACGACAGAGGAGAGGCGCAGCGAAGGGGTACTTTTTTTTCTATTTTTACACCCCTCTTACCCCAGCCTTACCTTACCCTTCCCACGCTGTCGCCCCACCACCCTCGATCCGTGCCGGCTGCTCCTGGAAGAGCATCTTGTCTTAGTACATACGGCGCTCTTCAGCTCTCTGCCATTCACTCAGTGCAGCACAGCAGCTTTGCTTGCTGCCCTGTGTTGCGTGAAATCTTTATAAATATGCCCCTAGATCTTGCTTGAAGGGGTCTGGAGGGATCAAGATCACCTGAAAGTAGCTGTCTCAAATCAAACATCTCCTGCCTTCAACAGTGGTCCAGTTGGCTACCCTCTTCCTGCCATTGCTTTTAATCTGTCTTCTTCTTTCTGTTACTACAACCCCTCCCCCGCCTCCCCCCCCCCCAGAGGAAAGTCACTATATTCCAGTTGAGGTGTTCCAAGTGATGCGTTAGGTGGTGGCATGACTTCCTTCTGCTTGTACTACCGCTTCCTGGGCACCCATGAGTTTCCTGCCCTCTCCCAGTTTAAGGGGGAGCTCCTTCACACATGGAGCCGCTAGGCCATTTTATTCTTCCCAGCTGCCTTGTGATAATGGTCAAGACATGAAAAAAGGGCACTGCTGGACTATCTCACCCGCAGTTGACATGTTACTGTGGCTCTGCTGGCCCAGCATCTCTGGAACTCCTTCAAGGGGGCCTTCTTTAAAGTAGCATGCATGGTTCAAGAGGCCTGTTGTATGAGTTTGTGTGTCTCATCCCGCCCCTTGCTGGACTCTCCGCTAAGCCTCTGCCTTTCACCGATGTAAGCTCACCTGTCTGATAGGTTCTTGTGGAAGCCGATTCTGTTCCATATCAGATGTGTCTTTGACTCGAATAATCATCACTGTCGTTAATTTAGAAACTAGCCCTGAGTGAAATTGAACATTTTTAGTTTGTGAAATTTTGCCGAACCTTGCATGAAAGTTCAATGTGACGGCATATCTCGCTTTCAAAAGTCACATGAGATATTGTCAAGGGGATTCGTTTGTTCAGAAAATGTCTCCTGTGAGACATTTGTTTCCGTACTAGTCTTGCAGAAAATGTGTGCGAAATTTCATTTGAAAAGCCATGAAACGCCGCTCACTTTACAAGGCCAACAATTGGGCCCCTGTATCCTCAAAGCGCCAGGGCTCTAATGACTGAAGTAGTTGATTGTGCACAGCCATTTTATTTTGTTCCATTTGGCCAGCACCAGGATGCCTTCCCAAGATGCAGATGCGTTTTACAAGTATAAGTATTAATAATAATAATGATAAGGGAGAGAACTCTGAAAGGCTCGCAGGAATGGGGCAGAGTTCAGCACATGACTGACTCTGTCCCAGTTGTACTGACCTGTTGGGACCTTTCACAATTATTCTCATGGGTCAGGAGGCCAGTGCTTGTTCAGGCTTTGGTTTATTAAGTTTAAACAGTAGCGGCCGGCGAGTTGACAGAGTGGCGGGCGGTCGGGGGGGCTCAATGGGGACAGGGGGTAGTTGGAGAATGGGGGAGGGGAGACAAATAATAAAAATAAAAACACTTACCTGCTCACCGCATTGTGCTCCTCGCTTCTCCAGGCACACGCTCCCAGAGTGCACTGCAGCAAATCCTGACACTGCTTTCATGCTGCTGAAAGCAGCGTCAGGATTGGCCTGAGCGCCAATAATTTGCGCTCCCACACAGACTGGGAGCCTGTGCCTGCTCTCTCCAACCCAGCAATGCAGCTGGTGTTGGAGAGAGATTCCCTACGCATGTGGGTTGGCTGGCCAAACCCACATGCGCAGTGAAGGCAGTGTCCCCAGTGCTTAGTTTGAGCCGGTGCTTTCTGGTGCTCCGCTCCAGCACTCAATCATCAACACAGGCACTTTTCATGAGTACCAGTTAAGGATACATTCAGTTATGGTAGGCAGGGGAGATTAAGTGATTTGCCCAGAATCACAGGATGTTGAGGCGACACGGAGACTCGAACCTGGTTCCACAGCTCCGAAATCGGCAGCTCTGGCCATTATACCACACCCTACCCCCACTTCCATGGTTAGTAGTTTGTTCTGTTTTAGGTGGCGCTAACAGGAGAAACCTGCCCCCTGATGAGAGCCCCGACACTTATATTTTTTACAAATTAACCACTGAGTGCCCCCCACACCCCCTGCAGCCTGTCACCACCCTGGCTCCGCCCACAAGCCTCTGCTCCGAGAGAAAAATAAATCGATAATAAACAAGAGTTGATTATAGTTTTATTTTTCATTTTTCGGCTGCTGGCAGGTGAGGCGACGCTCCTCCACCATAGCGGAGGAGCCGCTGCTGTTTTAATCCTTTAAATTGAAAGCGCGAACCCGATGATGCTTCGGCGAATCACAGAGGTATGAAGCGCTATTGACATGCAAATAAAATACAATGAAACTACCTTGTGAGCATTAACTCCATAGTTTGAACGTGGCACCCACCCTACCCTGCCTTTGCAGCGTTGGGCTACGTGCTTTTATGTAGTGTATTTTGAAGATTCAGCCGAGAGTGCCATCTAGTGGCTTTAAAATAGAACTTCAGTAGAGAGAATAATAAACGTAACATGTTTTCCATGTCTGCTCTGAATGTCTTTTGATTGTTCACAACAGCGCGCCAAACTAAGAGGAATACACTGTTCAGCAATCGGGCAAAATGACAGTTTTGCTCTTCGTATTATGCTGCAAACCTTTCTCAGAGGTACGTCGAAACATTTATGATGCAATCCCCACCCACCGAGACAACGATATCTCATTTTAGAGAAACCCCAAAATGAAGAACGCCGATCAAGACTGGTGAATTTCGTAAATTAATAAATAATTTTCACTGAAAGATTTGAGACAAAATGGTAACAGGGAAATTGGACATTTCAAGAGAAAACGGCCCTTTTCAGGACCACTGAAATAGTGGGATTGTCCCATACAAACAAATACATGCACTTAACATACAAGATGCAGGTGGGGAGAAAAGCAGGCAATGTTACAGCAAAGGGAAAGGAGAAGCATCTTATAGGGTATAGAGAGAAACAGAAACACACAAGTATAGGCAGGGATACGGATAGGTATAAACGTGTCAATAAAAGGTGGGGGGTAAAGATACTAGGGTACAAATCTGGGTTGAAGTGTGCTGTTATGGGCATGACAGACACGAGGTTTTAGGTAGGGTACATCTTGGGAAAAGCATTGTATTGTTACACATATTTTTAGAAATGATTTGACTGTTTACATTTTTATTGCTTTTAAATGTAATATTTATTTGTGATATATTTTATGACCTTTTATGGTACCGGTATTTGTGCTGAATAAAGAATTTAATTGATTGATACTAAGGTACATACCTGGATTGAGGTGTTCTGTTACAGGCATGGCAGAGGCACGAGGTTTTAGGTAGGGATAAAGTTGCTAGGGAATAGGTAAAGGTATGTGCACCATGGTATATGCAGGGTTTCAGGCACTTTGGTATATTGAGGGGTACAGGTAGTGGTATAGATGCAAGGGTACAAATAGGCACAGAGGTACTAGGTTTTCAGTAGGGGCAAAGGTGCAACTGTGCAGGCAGGGAATAGAGATACTAGGGTATAGCTAGTGATAGAGGTACAAGGGTATAGGGAGAAGTATGATTACTTGGGTAGTCAGCGCTAAAATTAGTAAGGTATAGGTAGGTGTAGTGGTAAGATGGCCTAAGCAGGGGTGGAGATAGAGTATTGGAGTATAGGTGGGGTTACGTAGGAGTAGAGGACAAGATTAAATAATAAAAACATGGGTTTAGCAAGAAGGGGAGAGGATGGGGTTAAGGTACTGAAAGAGTAAGAAATATGGAAACAAAATAGTAGACTGCAGGGGAAGAAGAAAGGTACAGGAGCTTCTCTCTCCCCAATTAGAGAAACAAGGAAGATGTATGCAATGTATGCAGTGGCGTAGCAAGGGGGAGCGATGTGCCCCGGCCGGCATGAGTTTTGGGGGTGGCTGCCTCTCCCCTCCCGCTCTTACCTGTGGCCGTCGCGGCAAACAGTAATCACCAGCGCCCCCTCCCCCGCTCTTTCATGCGCCACCGCGGGGCAGCAAACGCAGGGACCGCCACGGGCGACCAAAGGTCTAGGTACGCCACTTGGATCTATGATCTTGCAGAGACATTTTTTTTACATTGAAGACATTTACCAGGGTAGATCCTGGGAATGCAAATCTTTTTAAAAAGTTGGAGGAATCAGGCTTGTAGAGAATGTTTCTGAGAACATGGGCCCGATGCACTATCTCTGTTCTCAAATCAGGAATGTGAAAATTGCACACCGACTGGTTTGAGAAAATTTATGCAGTTTGCAATGCAACCCGTGTACTAGTAAATCACATTGCAAATTTCCCATTTGCAGGAGGTCACAAAATGACTATGCTTTCATTCTTAAGGATTTTAAGCATTCCACAATTGCAATCCCTCATACACACAGGGGACACAGCATTGATCACAGACAGATTTTCCACACTTTATCCAGACAACCGTAATGACAACTGAAACAAGGGAAGGGAAGGGAACTTGTGCCCTTAGGCCTAGAAGAAACCCATCAAAAACATTACCCCATCTTGGTCCTGTCAAAGCCATAGTATTTTACTATACATCATGCCCCCTAGAGAACCAGAAGAAAGATTAGTCCTGCCGAACCATTGAGAAGACTTACTGAATGGCTCGCATTAGACAAGTATGGATGGCAACTCTCAACATGAAGAGAAGTATTTTCAACTTTGCATCCTCCATGGCTGCAGGACTGATACTGCCAGTGATACTGAGATGGCAGACACAATAACTGAATAAAGCTTAAATCTCCTTTTCCTCACGAACCCCAGTTGTGCAGGTTGCCATGGACTCCCATATACCCGAGAATTTCTCCTCCATCATTCACCTCAGAAGGGAAGATATGGGGTGATGCATTGATTCCTAGAAACAAGCTCAGTTTCTAACACATTCTTTCCAGAGTGATCTCTTCCTTTGAATATCATCATTTAAATACCTCCCTACCCCTGCCCTCACAAATACTTTAAGGGCTAACACCATCAACCACCCAGGGAAAAAGGGACAAAATCTAAACGTAGAACATTATATCCGCCAGATAATTAATTCCCAGAAGATATTTTCATCTGAGACCCCTTCTGCCACTTTAGAGATGCCTTCCCCTAGTAGAAGGAACCTCACTTAACATTGCAAAAAGTTAACTTATGGTT
Organism: Calotriton arnoldi; assembly: GCA_963921515.1. Lineage (NCBI taxonomy): Eukaryota > Metazoa > Chordata > Amphibia > Caudata > Salamandridae > Calotriton > Calotriton arnoldi. The sequence goes on from CAWUFW010002012.1 coordinate 2,195,364, forward strand.
GAGCCTCTATGATTTAACTTACTATTTCTAAGTTTGTCTCTAGTCAGCAGAAGACCTTATTAGGGTTAGCTGGTTACCACCATTAGTCCCATCCAGAAGGAGTCCCTACCCGATGCAAAGATAAAATACTAAATCAGCCTACCCATTGTACTCCGCACCCAGAAACTCAGAGGAAAGAAAATGATGCTGAAACTCTGTGAAAGCAACGTGGCAGAGCTACAAATGGCCAAAAAGAAGTAGAAATGAATCAGCATTGATCTCAAAGCCACTTATCTCAAAGATCAAACAATTCAGTGAAAAATGGACAAAGAAGCTCTCCAATGTGTTAAAATATGCCTTCAGTCACCCAACATAAAAATAAATTTTACGTGCCACAGAAAAATGTCCTGAATTTGTGGAATATTTTGCGGTTGTTAGAAATGGGATTTCTTGTTGGCTAGGGTGTGCGCCTAAGCCAGGCAGAAACCACCACTCTAGTCAGGGCAAGGGAGTTACACGCTGAAGATAACTCCTGCTCACCCCCTTGGTAGCGTGGCAGAGCAGTCAGGCTTATCCCAGAGGCAATGTGTAAAGCGTTTGCGCAACACACTCACACAGCAGCGACACACTAGGCACACCACAAAAGAAACTCCACACAAGGTTATGTAAAAATAGCCTTTGTATTATCCATAAAAACGCATTAGAACACCATCACATATATACACTGTGCCACCAGGCACTAGTCATGACTTCACAGGTATGATACACACCAATAGGCCAATCGGGCCACTGTCATAACATTACATACATCACAAGGCCAATGTCATAAAGGGGCACATGAGGTCATAAATTACTTGGCAGTAAGTAAAGAAACATATTAGACCCCAGTTACACAGATCATGGTGCCACTAGGCACTTGTCATTACATAGGTAAATCACAGCCAATTTTCCAATTAGGTAATGGGCATTGTGCACTAAAGTGAATCATTGGGGGTGCCCTTGCAGGGTGTCTCATATAGTATCCGAATCACAAGAATTCGTACCTTAAAACACCAGAGATCATATGGGACCTAGAGCCCCTGTCCATCGATTGTAGGGCTACCCCAGGAACATCCTGAGTACCTGGAGCCTGGCGCACCGGTGCTCCGGGCGGTGTGCTCCCCACAAGCTCGAGGAGGCCTCCTGGCCTGCGGTCTAATCCCCGTAGGGGCCTCCGTCGAGGTCTCGCCCTGCCACAGTGCCCCAAAAAAGGAGAAGGTGGGGGGAGGGCCCGTTTCGGCTCTCCCCCACGGGAGTCCTTCCCCTTTCCCCGACTTTGTCTAAACTGTTCCCTGCAGCTGCTGCGAACCTGCGGCTCAGCTGCAGGAAATCTTGGCTGCGCACCAACCTGGCGCTGCACACTGCCTCACTGAGAGCTCCTCACCGGGTCTCGGGGGCAGGAGGCCTGCGGCGCCGATCAGCTGGTCGTCAGCCCGCCGGTCCTGGGCGGCTGGTGCTGCGGGGGAGGTCATTGTTCTGGACCACAGGGAACGTGCCTTTCTGGCTTCCGGTGGTGACTGCAGCTGTTGTTTCCCGGTTACCAGGGCAACAAAGGGGCGCGTGCCACCTAGACTCCTGCTGGGCGGTCGTCTCCTGTTGGTGCTCGGCCCTCCTTTGCTCACAGACTTGGGCCGTCCTCACTGCTGCCGGCTCTCCCATGCTGAGGAGGCAGTATCATGGGGAACCTTTCACCCGCGCTGAGCTGCGATGGGGCACTTTTGCAAGCACTTCCCACGTTGTTGGGTAAAAGTAGTCATCTGCCCACGCGGCGATCAGGTGCACAGCGCTCACCAGGCTCTGCTCATAAGGAGACAGCAGAGCACTCCAAACGCGCTGATTGCTTGCACAAGGGAAAGTTAAGCACTCACTATGCGCTATGGTTTCTCCAACACAGGGACAGTCCTCCTGGGAGATCACTGGGGCACACCAGCAGGGTGCACACAGGTAGGCCAGCACATGGGTTCTCCAAGCAAAGTAGTAGTCCTTCCCATAGCCCAACAGGCAGCAGGTCAGCCCTCCCAGCAGTCCAGTCCCCTGGCGGTTCCTAGCAAGCTCAAGAAGTTCCAAAAGTTCAGTTCCTCAGACATGGGGTCACAGCCCCAATACTTATACTCCACAAAGTCTTTGTTCTCTGCTGGCACAGGGCTCCGAGCCCAGTCCAAACTAGTTCTGGGGGCACTTAAAAATATCCTTACAGTGCACAAAACTCCCCATTGTAAGTGTGAGCCCTGGCCCCAGACACACCACAGGGGAGCCGAGCCATCATTGTGGAAGAATGTATGACGTTACATCGCATACATTCACTACGCATGGCTTTACAACACGGTCGTTAAACGACCGCATTGTTACCACGCGTGCCATTACATCGCAAGTCATTTCAACGACTTGCTGTAGGGGGCGTGCTGGACTTAGGAATAGTATTAATTACTATTCCTACTCCAGTTTGCGCAACAGCAGGGAAGGTGTTGGATTTAAAATCCAACCCATTCCCTGGTGTTGCACGCCCCCTACAGCAAGTCATTGATACGACTTGCGATGTAATGGCATGCATGGTAACAAGCGTTGTAAAGTTACTGCGTTGTGTTTACAGCATTGTAAACGCTGTTTCCCTTGTGGAAGGCAGGCAGAGCCTATTCAGGTGCAAGTGTTACTCCTCCCACCACTCCAAATGCAGACCAGGCCCATTCAGCATAGCGCTGACTCATCCAGACTCTCTGGAGCCACTGCACCTCCCCAGCCCCTGTCACTCCAAAGCCAGACAGTCAATACACATCCTAGCAGAGGACCAAAGACACATATCACACAGAAATGCCTACTTCTAAAAGTGGCATTTCTAAAATAGTAATAATAAATCCATGAACACCAATACGCAGCATTTATCACCACTATTCCAAACATACCAAACTTGATCACGCTACCCCTCTCATGTCAGGAATTACCACTGAAGCACATATCAGGGAATCCCTGATGCGTCCCTATGAGAGGGCAGCCTCACAGCAGTGGGAAACCAAATAGGATGTTTGTCACTACCAGGACATGTCACACAATTAAGGCACATGTCCTACTTTTTACCTACACCGCACCCTGCCCATAGGGCTAGCTAGGGCCAAACTTAGGAGTGACTGATATGTAGTACAAGGGGAGTCACGGACATGGCAACCACTTTATGTGCCATATTACAGCGGCAGTAAACTGCGTGCGCAGGCCCTGCAGTGGCAGAGACCAGAGACAGGTTTGAAAGGCTACTTTGGTGGGTGGCGGAAGCAGTGCTGCAAGCCCACCAGTAGCATTTAATTTACTGGCCGTGGGTATATGGCACATAATAGTACAAGGGACTGATAGGTAAATTAAATATGCCAAACAGTTGTACATCAATCTTATTAAGTTTGCCATAGAGCCTTTAGCACTGAACAACAGTGATAAAGTGCCCAGAGTACTAAAACCACCAACAACAGGTCAGACAAAATACAAGAGGAAGGCAAAACGTTCTGGGATGAACCTGCAAAAAGGGCCAAGTCCAACAGCGCTCATTTAGAACTCTTTTTAGACCAGAAAACATGTCTTTTAGTGTACCCAGTCAACCCTGAGATGTCACTGGAACAGTAGGTGTTTCAGATTCCTTTTAGAAAGTCTGAAAAGGAGGGTTCAAGAGTAACAGAGGGGTGATAGAGTTTCACATTTTTGGGGTGGTCAAGGTTTCTTATAAGAGATTTAGATCTTACAATGAGATCTGCAATTTACAAAATATATCAATTATTACAACTTTAAAAAGGAGCTGAAAAATGTAAACTTTTTAAACACATTAATTCATTAACTGGGCAATTTATCATCTCCATAGCAGCTTTTGCTGTTGTAATGCCATATTTTTTTAAAGGGGTTTTAAAAATCTGTGTTGGCTGACCTTTAAAACAGGAAAGACAAATATACCATGTTCAATAGTCTATACATCATTATAACATAAGGTGCATATTCTTTTCATCCAAACTACATTTTGCCATGCACCCGTCACAGTTTTTAGCAGTAAACAAACATTTTTGGGTGCTTCCTCAATGATGAGAAATAGTTCTTTGTTTCTTAAACTGAGGTGGTTCCAGGGCACACAGATTCAGAGCGTATAGGGAGGGGTTACTCCCTTACTTGCTTCATTTTTTTGCTCAGAATTTTGGAGAAATCGGGGAGTGTGGCTCTATGTAGGATGCAGGCCATTTTGAACATCCTTCATGCTTTAAATGTTTGAAAGTAATTAGGACTGGAGTGATGTGATTGAATTGTTTTTCTGATACTAGTCTGACTGCAGCTGTAGATCTGCCGTCAGCAGAGCCAGATATGAGTTAAGCATTCCTATAGTCTAGTCTCAACATGACCGGTGATTGCTCTACCTATACAAAGTCCGATTTTGTTAGGAGTGTTTAACTCCTCAAAGTGGTTTGAGTTGGTATTGAGAATTATTTTCTATGGTGTGTCTGTAGCTGTAGGTTGAGAGTTTGTTTATTGTGAAACCCACAGATTTTGTGCTTTCAGTAATGTGAGGTTCATAGTCCAGTATTTTAAGTGATTTCAGCTATGCTTGTATGGGGGGATACCAGTAGGAATTCGGTCTCAGCTCAGAGGTGAATTTAATTTTAAGTGGTGAAAAGACAAACTAGTCTTTTAGAGTCTTTCCTAGAAGCAAAGGGCCTGATTTAAAGTTTGGTGTATGAAGTAGTGTCTGTAGGGATGGCAGAGGACTTTACCTCCACCATCCTGAGGGTACCCCACCTGCAAAATTTAGAGATGACTGCTGTCCCTGCAGTCCTCTATGTGCATTAAGGGGAGAGGATGTGGCCTCACAGCCAGAGCTGCCGACTTTGGAGCTGGGGAACCAGGTTCGAGCCTCTGCGTCGGCTCAGCATCTTGTGATTCTGGGCAAATCACTTAATCTCCCCGTGCCTACCAAAAAATTAATGTGTTCTTGTGTAACATAACGGTTGCTCATGTAAAGCACACCAATGCCTTCGGGTCGAGTTTGTGCTATATAAATCTGCAAAACAAAAAAAAGCAATTAAAAGAAACCTCTGTCACTGTGGTTCCCTTCAATGTACTCAAAATTTGGTGTACGGCCGTCGTCAGTTGGCATTGGTACACCAAACTAATGAAATGTTTTTGTTTTTCAAAAACAAACACCCAAAGTGAGAGCTTATTTTTTGAAACACAAAACACTAATGACCCACACACCCAGGCAGTTAGCTCCTAGGGTGTGAGGGTCGAAATTGTGTTTTTTCCTGTCCTCACTACCAAGTTTTTTTCTGGCAGTGATGCATAGGGGGGGGGGGGAACAATACATCTCTGGATGCTCCTATGACGGTGAGCCATTGAAGAGGTATTCTGTCGACAGAGCCAGCAGGGGCTCAGTTGAAGGAATACTTAAGGTCTGCCTGTCTTTAAATGAGGTAAGCTGACCAAGGGTTTGGTGGGCAGAGTACTTGTAGGGTGACCAACCATCCATAAATTTCACAGACCGTCTGTAATTTGGATCTCATGTCCGTTGTCTGTGAAGGTCTCTTTTACGGACGCCTTTTGTCCATAATTTTGGACATTGCAGGGAGCAGAGCTGTTCCCCTGCAAGAAGGCTCAGCTCCCTGATGGGGCGCCTCGCAGTCATCCTCGGAGCTCAAGAGCAGCCCCACCCCGCCCATTGTCATTCTGTATGGGGCTGATTGCCACTTACAGAATGACAATGGGCCAGCCTTGGCTGTTAAAGCATGTGGTGGGCCTCCTCCTGCCTCGGTCTAGGGCAGGGCATTCTGTTAGATGGAAGTAATGTACAAAAACAAATGTACAAAAACGCCCATGCTGCTATGTGCCAGTTCATGAAAAGCAACTGGGGAAAGAAGTTAAAGAGAAGAGGTTACAGTTCTTTCACAGTCTAATCATTTCAGAGCTGAAGCATTTTTATTATATACAACAAAGCCATAGTTGCTGTTTTTTTATTTATTTTATGCAACTAACACCCATTGACAAAGCCGATAGTCATACCTTGTTGTAGGTCTAATGTTACTGGATGCAATGATAGAAACAGCAAAGTACCAGTCGTGCGGCACATCCTGCTCAGCACATTTTTAGCTTAGGTGTTTTAAGCCACGCCCTTAATTACATCAGGCACGCCACTTGGAGAGATCCCCAGTATTTTCATCCCACTTAAAACCCTGGAAACAACCCCATGTCACAGTCACCTCATGTGCTGGCACTGCGCATCATGCATGACTCATGACTTCCAAGTTTTCAGATTGCCTATGTGCAGGGGCATAGTGACCCCTCCCCCACCCCTTGCTTTAGGAACTACAGCGGGGTTGAAGTTCTTGATGGGCCTCCTCTGTCTGCATCTCAGTAGACAAAGGCTCAGCTCATAATTAATGTGAAAAGGTGGGTGAGTGAGTGAGTAAGTAAAGGGATGGGTAAATGGCTAGATGGATTAGTGAAAGGATGAATGGATGAGTGAAAGGGTGAATGGATGGATAATGAGAGAAAGGATAGATAAGTGAGTGGAAGGATGGATGAGGGTAAATGGATGCATGGGTGGAAGGGTAGATGGATGGGTAAAAGGGTGGATGGATCAGTGAGAGGATGGATGGATGAGTGAAAGGGTGGATGATGGTCGAGTGAATGGGTGGATGGATGAGAGAAATGATGGGTGGATTGATGAATTGATAAGTGAAAGGGTGAATGGATGGATGGATGGATGGACGAGTGAAAGGGTGGATGTAAGTATGGACGAGTGAGTGAAAGGGAGGGTAGATGGACAAAAGGATGGATAGATGAGTGAAAGGGTGGATGGATGAGAGAAAGGATGGATGGATGAGTGATAGGGTCAATGGATGGATTCATGAGTGGAGTTGTAAATGGATGGGTGAAGGGTGGATGGAAGGCTAAGTGAAAGGGGAATGGAGAGAGAAAGGGAGGATGGATGGATGAGTGAAAGCATGGATGAATGATAGGCAGAATGGATGGGCGAATTGGTGCATGGATGAGTGTAAAGAAGAATGTAAAGATGGATGAGTGAAAGAATGTATACATGAGTGAAAGGGAGGGTGAAGAGCTGGAAGAAAGGATGGATGGATGAGTGAAAGGGTGAATGGGTGGACGGATGAGTGACTGGGTGGATGGATGAGTAAGTGAAAGGATGGCTGGATGGGTGAAAGGGTAAAGGGTTGGATGGATGGGTGGAAGAGTGGATGGATGAGTGAAAGGATGGATTGGGTGAAAGGGTAAATGGTTGGATGGATGAGTCAATGGTTGGATGGGTGGAAGAGTGGATGGATGACTGAAAGGATGGATTGAGTGAAAGGGTGGATGGATGGATGAGTGTAAGGGTGGATGGAGGGATGGATGAGTGAAAGGGTGGATGGATGGGTGAATGAAAGGATGTATTGGGTGAAAGGGTGGATGGATGGATGATGGATGGATGGATGACTGAAAGGGTGGATGGAGGGATGGATGAGTGAAATGATGGATGGAAGGATAGATGATGGATAGGTTTGCAAATATTTGAAAAGGTTTGGATATGGATGGGCACACAGATGGAAGGACAGAATGAATGGTGAAAGACTGAATGATGGATGAAAGAATTAATAAATGACAGAATGTAAATTTGAAATGGTGGATATCGGGGGTTTGATAGAAGGATGAATGACTAGATCCTTGGACAAGCGAGCTCTTCTGGGGAGGGTTGTGATGTCTTACTTTGCTTTCTTGGTATCATAAGAGCTTTAGTTCAAAGTGGGAAGTATTTTAATTTTCTGGCTACTCCCTTGCCTGTGTGTTACTATTCTGTATTTGCTGTGTGCTTATGTGTGGGATCGATACATCATGCATATGACATTTTGAGTGACACCCAACTGCTCCTTGAATGTTACACTAGAAATAGTAAATGTTTGCATGTTTTGTTTTAGGTGTAAGCTTTTAGGGAGAGCCTCGTTGTGCCATGAGCTGTGCTTGAGAAGTATATTGTGTTTGTAGCAATAGGCAAGGCGTCAGGAATAAACTATGTATAGTGTATAGACCGTGCCTTCTTTAAGGTAGCTGAAGGGAAAAGCACATTTGTGACTTCCGTCAGCTAGTGCAATTCTCTGCGAAGCCCCCGTAAGCTAAGTCAAATTCCATATTTTAAGTTCCACTTGCTGAAACACCCATTATGCGTTCCTTATAGTGGGTTCATCACAACAATCCTCCCATTAGTTCACAGGTGCGTGCCGCTTTACATCTAACAATGGCACTCAGATATGAGATGCTAGTAACAAAGTCTTTCCGAGTAGATCTTCCCGACCACTTCTCTCACCAAACATGCCTGCTCGGGACCATGAGTTGTAAACAAAATATCAGACTGGACAACTCAGTGCAGTAACCATATAAATAGATTATTATCATATGAAATACCACAAAAAGACCTGCACAGTTGCCCAAAGCTGCGCACATACCGAAAAACCATGAAGTGCATGATTTTCTCAACCTAAAATAAACTTATTTTGACTTCTACTTAAGTGGTTGTCTATTTACTTACTTATATACTTTCATGCAACTTCCTCTGAGGTGTCTGTAAAACTTACCTTTTGTCCCGACGTTTTGTCCTGAATTTTTGTCCTGAATTTTGACCCTTTTTCCTGAATATATAACACTTACGGTCCTGAATTTGCACCCATGCCAGTTGGTCACCCTAGGTATTTGCCGCATTTACAATGGAGTACCCTGTCCTCTCAACTCCAAATCAAGCTCAATATGTCTTCAGGGTTGGAGACTTTTATTTACAGCTGCACAGAAATTATACAAAGGGCCAAATTCACAATGTATGTGTATGTAGTAAAGTTACGAGTGCAGAGTCTCCACACTTGTGGCGGATTCTCCGCACTCAGGGCGGAATCTCTGCAAGGCGCACTGCGGAGCGTCGTGGTGTGTGTGCAGTCTTAACTAAAGTCACAGTGCAGCTTGTGCTATTTCAGAATAATACAATGAGTATTCATTTTTGGAGGTATCACTGGGGTGAGTTAAGGCCATTCTGCTTTCTGTCCACCCGTGCTCTTCTTGCACCATCATAAACCACATGTTCCTCCTCTGTGGAATTTTTCTCTCTGATTTTGGGGTTCTAACCGCATAGGCTAAGGCACGCCTGGCCAGTGGATACCTAGAGCTATGCTCAAGACTGGATGTTCTTGCCCTTTTCTGTGGACCTCCAAGAGCAAACCACATATGTCCATGTGTGGACTTCAAACGCATTCAAAATCATTTGTTCTCCTTCTTCCTCATCCCTGTTTGTTGTGGGAGAAGTTAGGTGTGAATGCCTTTTGAATTGATTGGACAAGCTGCCTCAATTTCTACGGTGGCAGTCCCTATCACTGGTTGCTCGCTTTCCCTTTAGTGACCAAAGTTTTGGACACATGCTGGCACTTTTGAGGCAAAATCGTTGACTTCAGAAGAAGCTCTCTTCACCTCTGTTGGTAGAACTATGGACCAGTTTCAGTGTTTTCTGTGACTGGATCTAGTACTGTAGTGTCCTACCAGTTTCTGTACCCAGCAAGGAGGGAAGTGGGGTGGAGTGCCCTAACTGGAGAGCCGGGACAATTTGCCCTTGTCTTTGTGAACTAGAATTGACAGATCCTAACGAAATCCTGCTGTAGGGACCTGTTTCTATGGAAAGGCTAGTTGCCCAATGCCACCCAGAAGAAAGAACACTAAAAGCCTGAACAGAGGCATGCAGATGTTGACTCCTTCTTGCAGTGGCGGCTGCTATGGGCAATGGTGGTTGAGTGGGCGGGGTTCGGCGCTCAGAGAGGGAGTGGGAGCCTGGGCATGTTCTTCACCCAGGCTGTATTACAGCCAGGGTGAAGAACATGCAAAGCGCACATGATGGTTTGGCCGGGCCGATCCGCGCTGCCCCTTAAACGAAACTGGGCCAGTACCGTAAAAAAAAAATGATAATAACGTTATGTTATTATCATTTTATTTTTTGTGTGGGGCGACGCTCCTCCGCCTTAGCGGAGGAGCCACCGCTGTTATCTTGCTAAGCCAGCTCCCCACGTCTGTCCACGTTCATACCTGCCTATTGCATTCCAGCATTTGGTAAGCTGAGTTTCTGTGTTACTGGTATATGTACAAGGATTTGTAGACTTCCCTCCGGTGCGTCCATTGCTTGTCCCTAGTGAGCAAGAACTGCTTAGGTTTCAAAGAGTCCCCATTCACAGTGTCTGTCTGCCCCAGAATATCGTTTAGGTACACCTATCCTTCCACCAAATGTTATTATGAGGCTGTCCATTGTGTACACATGATCATGGTGGTTTCTGAACTACTGGTTACACTTTGGTTCCTGTTGGATCATCAGATATTAGGGCTACGAGTTCTAGCATCCCCTAAATCTCAGTCCTCTCCAGTTGCCCCCAGTGGCCCAGCGCTCAGCGGCTGTGGGAACCCTGGTCCCAAATACATTAATAACATTTGGTAAACAGAGACACCAACAAAACTGTGGTCCTTAAAATAATTTATTCAATGAATCCTTTAAACCGTGAAAGGTTTACTTTTTAGGTCGAGCCTCGAGTAGCGCGCAAGCGCTGCTAGGCGAAGACTTTAAGTAAGTGAGTTTCAGAAGCAGTCCAAACGCTCGTGCGTCGTGGCTGGCCTTTTTGGGATGGGTACGCGCGGCAGACATGTGTTTCCAATTATCGTGCCCTGACGCGTGCGCGATAATTGTAAACACATGCCGGCAAAAGGCCATGACGCACGAGCGTTTGGTCAGCTGAGCAGGCTGCCGCGCTCGCTCGCCCCCGCTTTTCTCGTCCCCGCTCCTCTCGTTGGTTCTAATTATTGCATCTCGCCCGCGTTTTGTCCCTCGGATGCTCCCGGCGCGCCCGGATCAGTATGCGCGGCCTGTGCTCTGAGGTGTGATTTATTGAGTGGCACGTGGCTGTGGGGCAGAGCACGCGCCACGGTACCTGAGAGAAGTATCCAACCTAGCGAGGGGGCAGGGGCGGCGAGATAAACCACCACCGCAGCAGCAACGGCAGCTCCTGGATGCACTGCCATGAATCGCCTAGAAACATGTCAGATGCCGCGCGCTTGTTGTTTTACACCGAGGGCACTGCCGCAGTCCAAAAGTATTGATTCTCTTCTCTGTGTGGAGACAGAAACTGTCAGCCCTAGCAGGCTGCTTGGCACCGCTCAGACAACTATTCCCCACCCTGCCTACTCGACGGAACCCCCACAGGAGAAGTAAAGGCAAGCAAATGCCTGTGTCCGCTGCACACGAACATCACGAAACCGGAGCCTTGCAGTCAACCCCTGCCCCTGCGCAGCAGGAGGTCCTGGCAAGCAGTTGTGAACTACATTCCACGTGACAAGAAGCTTCGATTTGTTGTTTTCTTTCTCGAGCTCTCTCAAAAATGCAAGAACACCTACTGCACATAATTGGAACGGCCAGGCGATTTGTTGAAAGAAAAATGTAATTTGAACACTGGTTTAAATTATGCTTCGGATTTTCGAGAGACTAGTGCCGACAGATAAAGTGCATGGCCTTTAACTTGGGGCAGTGGCTGTGGATGCGTCACAGGTATTTGTTGTTGGCATTTAGTATTTTCTGAGATTCCTGGCCAATTGTCTTGCTTCTCTAGCCAGGTGCTAATATCCACGTCTTCAGAAAGCGAGCAAAGTGCTAAAGAAACAGAGAAAATTCTTGAAAAGGGTTTCCTTGACAGCACAAGCTTATTCTCATTAACCACTGGTTTAACCACTAACCTTGGGTTCCAGAGTATCGTGCTACTCTCGCTGTAAAGTGCTTAAGTGCCTCACCAGAAGTAGTAAGTGCAATATAAATTCAGTTACAATAATAGTCCAGCACGAACTGCTAGCCTTGGTGCTCTCTAGATGGCCACTTCCTGAGGTGGCGGGTGGGCAAAAAATGATGGACTGGATTGGGGACTGAAGTAATATGTGCGGGGCAATGTAATGCTTATGGATATAATGCGCGCACTGCACCACCATTCTTAAAGATCAGTGCACTGATATTTATACCTTCGAAATAAACTGTGCACCGCATTTCTAATGGAATGGAATGTGTTCGATGTGTTGCTGTTATCTGTCTCACTGAAACGTGTGGGATCCATCACAGTTCCTTGAAATAAGATTTGCGCAGTGCACCACCAGGCCTACACAACGAAATATGTACACTGCGCTGTTTTATCAATGACATGTCTGCACTTGTAATTGTATTTATATGGCGCTTACTACCCCTGACGAGGCGTTGAAATGCACCACTATCACCAATAAAATGTGCAACGCCCTGACATTAGCACTAATAAAAACGAGTGCAACGAATACCTTATTCCCAAAAAATAAACTGTGTGCTTTGCAACACTACCCACGCCAAGGACGTGTGAAATGACACACGTTTCCTAAAATGAAATATGTTGAAATGCTTGGCGTACGCTGCTAGTCCCATAAAAGAACTGTGGGCAATGGGCCTTTATTCTTACCAATGACGTGCACCAAGCGCTGCAGATATAAGTGAAACGTGCAGTGCACGGCTACTCCAAAAAATGAAATATGTTCAGAAGGCGCCGAGATTCCTAAAACATTAAATGTGTGTAGCGCACCACAGGGCCTGAAAGTGAGCCGCGCACTGCTGCTGACATCAATAACATGTGTTCTGTGCACGGTGATTCACAGCAGTGAAATGTGTCCCAGACACTATTGATCACATTACTTGTGTGAGCAGGGTTCACTAAATTCCTTGTGCACAACGTCTCACTATTTATTGCAATCCGATTTGTGCAGCGCACCACTATGCATAACAATAAAACAGTGTGCTCGGCACTATCCTTTCTAAAACTGAAGTACGTGCAACGCACCACGGTTAACTGCAATGCAATATCTGTCAAGCAACACTTTTAAAATAATAAAAATATGTTGAATGCATCACGATTCATAAAAAAGAAAACGGGTTCAGAGCCCCCCAGTCGTATTCATTAAATGTGTGCAATGCACCACGAGTCCTCAAATGAAAAGTTTCCAATGCACGACCATGTAAATTAATTGAATGTGATCCTTGCACCACTATTCCTCCAAATAAAATGTGTTCAATCGACTTAAAATGAAATGTATGCATTGGACTGCTATTTCTAAAACTGCAATAAGTGCAATATATCACTATTCAAGTAAATTGAATATATCCAGTACACCACTAATACTAAAATAGAAATAGTGCACTACTATTACTAACAAGTATTGGCATAGCCAATAGGTCTCGCCTTTGGGACCTGCTGCATAACTAAATACTTATAAGGTCCCAAAGGCGAGACCTATTGGCTATGCCAATGCTTGTTTGTACTATGTTACAGCCAATTGACACACAGTTCTATTGCAGCCACATACATTTGTGGTGACTGTCCTTTTTGACAGAAGGGTCTTTGAAGTTTGTGAACAGTAGAAAATATTAATTTCAGCCAAATGTTCTGCTTGGATTCTGATCTTCTTACCTACTTTTGAACTGGGAACTTGCAGACACAGCTTAAAGTCTCTACTGCTATCAAACCTGATATCTGGGGTGCAGGTTGCCTGTATACTACACATGGGACACATGCTCTCATCTGCGAGTAAACAGCTGCTTGTGAGATACTATTTTATTAAGCCCAAGGAAATTTCAGGCTCTGTCCGAGGGATCATTGCTTGTGATCAGGATGTCCTTACAATTAATGTGAGCTAGAGATGCCATGCTGCCTTGTTTGTGACACCTAGAAGAGGTAGCACTGTAACAACAGTTGAAGTTGTAGCACGGCCCCAGAAAGAGCTGGGAACTTTTGATCCATCCTCATCTGTACTGATTGATTAACTAATAGTTCAAGGAGAAACCAACATTTTTTCAAAGCTATAGTTCTGGTTGGATATTGACTTTTCCTGTGGGTTGCCTGACTTTGCCGCACTGTGATTGAGTTGCTAATCCACGGCCACCTCCTACTGATCATTTTCTGGCACCTTTTTCTGCGACAATAAATGTTAGGAAAGATAGCAACAACTCAAATTAGAAGCAATCTTGGGATCAATTTCTGTTGGAATTAGTGTCTGTCTGGTTTCTGGCTTGGGTCCTCAACTGGAAATGATGATGGTAGTAGTTCCCGGCAGAGTTTGATAAGAAAGCTGTTGCGTGTGGTGCTGCTACTAAATCACTACCATCACCCCACACCTATGACCTTTTTGTTCAGTAGGTCTGGGAGAGCAGGAGCACCAAAAACTACTGCCCCTGGACTCGGGTGGTGTAAACCCGAGATAACACTTGCATGCATAGGGTGAATCCCATGCATACAAGCCTTGCCCCCTCTAACCCTATGACCACTTTGAGGTTGCAGAGGCACCAATATCATTCCGGAGGGTTAATGACACCACCATAAATAAGACTGACTCAAAGGTGGATGTGCTGCTTGTCTGCATTCTGGTACCCATTTAGGCATTGGGTAGGTGAACTGAGACACTACAGTCCCCTTCACAAACCAGCATTGTCAAAGCCAAAATATCTGGCATTGACCTCCAGCCTTTTGTCTTTGTCAATGCCTCTTTTGTCATTTTTGTTTTTTTAAAGGAAGCTGCTGGACTATTATCAATTTTTTTTTAAAAACCACTGGATAAAAGCAAAGATATATGTTGGTCTCAAAAGGCACACATTGCCATGGTAGAAGGGCCGGTGCTAGGCATGGGCAGTGTGGGCAGCTGCCCAGGGCCTCGCACTGAGCCCACCAGCATGGGGCCCCACACCAGTTTAACACACCACAAGCCCTCTTGTACTCCTCCCTGGGCCTCTTAGAGATGGTGTCCCAGTTGCGAGGAGATGCATTTTGCAAGTTTGTCCTGCAATTAGACCTCCAGCCCGGCTGCCCATTCAGAGACACTGCGGGATGCCCATTGTCAGCACTTTAGCGCCCCACAGGTTTAACTCTCAGCCCCCAAACAACTCTCACACCTTCAGCCTGAGATGGGCTGTAAAGAGGTGCTTGTAGGTGGCTGAGAGGAGGAGCTGTGACCCAGGAAAAGTCTGAACAAAGCAGCTTCTGGAGCCCTGAATATGTCACATATGCAAATTAGAGAGGCCTCGCACATTCCCTTTCTGCCCAGGGCCCCAAAAATCCTAGAACCGGCCCTGCATGGTAGTCCCTGGAACTGAAGCGAAGTACTTTGTGTGTGCATGTGCTCCTTGTGAAAGGGCAGAATGCCGTCAATCACAGTGAAGTTAGCCAATGACTGAAGTGGGCTGACCCACTGCCCCAAGCTGTAAGCTGTAGTGGCAGAGGAAAAATGCAAATGACTCAATAACAGGTCAATGGATGAAGAGGTGGAGTGAAATCAACCTTACAAGCCAGCAATAGCCTCCCCAAGTAATGTTGGATTCATTTTTCAAGGAGATCTTTAAATCAGGGGACCTGCAGGCATTGCCAGAAACAAATGGTGATATGGACCAGCTGATCATAGCAGCTGTGGACTTTCGTCTGGGATGCATTTTATTTTTCAAGGGAAAAGTAGAAGCTGCACTTTAGTGCTTACATCAGTGTGGAGGGACCAAGGACTCAAGTAAAGAGCAGTACATACTGATATTCACATCACGTATGGCAGTATATATTTTGTTTATATGTAAAGCTCAACATTTGCCCTTATTATTATTATTATTATTAATTAGCATTTATAAAGCGCATGGCTACCCTGAGGCATCCCAGCGCTAGCGGCAGTTAAGGCTGATAAGGGAAGGCTAGCAATTACTTTCCTGGAATAGCCATGTTTTAAGACCCTTCCGGAAAGAGAGGTGGGCAGTTTCATGTCGGCGATTGAGAGGGAGGGAGTTCCACAGTCCAGCTATTTTATATGAAAAGGAGCGGCCTCCGCTCCGCTGCCTGTTAATTTTAGGAGTGCAGGCTAAATTTAAATTCTCCGAACGAAGAGATTTCCTGGGGAGGTAGGCGTGATCAGAGGCTGATTAATTCGGGGGCCTGTGCCCCTAAGGGTCTTATGAGCAGTACATAAGGCTTTAAAGGAGATTCTTTCCTTTATTGGTAGCCAATTAAGGGCTTTCATACTGGGGCTAGCTGACTGCATGCTACTGCAACCTGTCAGAAGTCGTGCTGCGCAGTTCTGGGCCACCTGGAGTTTCCTTAGGGTGGACTTTGGGGCTCCCAGATACAGTGAGTTACAGTAGTCCAGCCGCGAAAAAATCAGGGCCTGGACTACTATTTTCTTGGCTTCAGTGGGTAATAGGGGGAGGACCTTCCGTAGCTTTCTAAGGATGCCATGACAAGCCCCCGTCACTGCCACTGCCTGCTGGTCAAATTTAAGTGAGTCATCCAGCCACACACCGAGGCTCTTGATCTTGGACTTCGGAGCTGGAGGGGCGCCCAAGCACCGAGGCCATGATAGTGTGGGAGTTAGCTTGGCAGTGTTGCCCACATACATGATTTCTGTTTTTTCTCCATTCAATTTGAGACAGGAGTGTTGCATCCAGGTGGCTACTTTTCCTAGGCAGAGCTGCAGGTCTGCAGGGTCAGTCCGTGGATGATTCAGAGATATCACCAGCTGAGTGTCATCCACGTAGGTGACCACTTTGATCCCATATGGCTGGATGACCTCCGCCAGTGGCCTCATATATACGTTAAAAAACGTAGGACTTAGGGAGGATCCCTGGGGCACTCCATAATTCAGAGGGAGAGGGCTGGAAATTGATTCCCCCGCAAAGACCTGAAAAGTTCTACCATTAAGGAATGATTGAATCCAGGAGATGGCACTTCCTGCTACCCCGGCTCTCCTTAGCCGTTCAATGAGAACATTGAGGTTATGGGGTTATGGGGTTATAGTGTCTTAACCAGTAGGGTATCCAGATGCTAGTGGAGAAACAAATGAAGCAGATCCAGCTTGGTCAGCCCTGAGATGCTCTTAGGTGACTTGTGGAATATCCAAAGCACCTAGACATCAGGTGTGTATAGGGAGTGCTGAAGCTACACCACTAAAGCACTGTTTGTAATCAAGCTCCCCATATCAATTCTCTAACAGTTATGGTCAGACTTCTGTCTTTTGAAGCACTGCGGATAAATTAGTCAAATGCAAGCAGACACTTTCCAGTAGGCTGTTCTGTAGCATTGCATATTGGATTTGCTAGTTACACTGCAGCTCAGGTCTTCTGTCCATCAGCTCCATTACCAAGGCAGCCCCCAGTACCTCTTATCTTGAACTTTTATGTAACATGATTTATTTTGATAGACATCACCATTCTTAGAACTATTTTGGCTCTTGGGTGACTGTAAACCTTGACCCAGGCTCTGAACTGCCAGAAGATTCATTGGCCCCTCCTTATTTAGATCAGCTGAGATGGCTCTCTGTTCTCTGAAGAAGGTGAAACTTAGATTTCATTTTCAAGCTGCAGTCAATAGCAGCTGCGACCCCTGTCGATCCCTAAATTACATCCATGCCTGTCTGCTCCATGCCCGTGCTTCATACTCTTCCTGAACTTAAAATGCAGACAGGCAACCATTGAGCAAGCAATCTAAGCATTTTGGCTGGCCGAGCCATTCATAACTTTTAATAGAGGGTGCTATTGGTTGTTGGGTCAGTACAGTTTTTTTCCAGTGGGGCATAGGTTGATAGTACCTGGAAACATTGTGTGTTTCACAGAAAGTACACACAATTCTTGGAAAAGGATTACCCTGGAATAAGTCGCACTCAAACGTATCCTGCAAAACAGAGGTGTGAGAGAAGTGTGGTGGCCATGCCACCCTTAAAGCACCTGATCTCAGAGAAGTGTGATGGATGGCACAGAAACCTTATCATCTGACAAACAACTAACTCTGCCTCAGCCGTGTTGGATTTCAAGAGACAACTGTCAGATGGTTTCTGAAAGTCCCAAATGGTAAGTGGCCATATTGTTGCCATTAATATCAACCATACTTCATTACTAGAAGAGGAAAAAAAATTTTTACACCTCGACAATCACAAATTTTGAGTTACACAGGTGTGACTGGATCATGCAGAAAATATTTTGCTGGAGACATTTGTCCTAGTCTTCTGTCAATATTTCACATGACTTTTGAATGTGAGGATGTCTTCATGTTCAATTTTCATGCGAGTTAACAGCAAGTAAATTTGATGCACTTTTACATAATTTCATGATTTCGCACACCCCTAACTTTTAGGTATGGCGTCAGCTAAGACCTTTTGATTTTACTAAAATTAGATGTATAATATTCTTACTTCAGCCAACTCTCTTCATCCATTGGTCTGTTATACTGTCATTCACATTTTTCTTCTGCCCTCTAGAGCATACCGAATAAGGCAATGGATCATCCTGCGTCAGCCATTGGTTGACTTCACTGTGAGTGATGGCATTCTTCCCTTTTACATGGAGCACCGCAACACAAAAATTCAGTGCCGGGAACTGCTATGCCAGTGTGCTTTTTGAGTAAAAAATATTCTAGCTTTTAGCCAATGTTGCTTTAAATTGATGAAGGTCCCGCAGTTTCCGAACAATTAAGTTTTGCAAAAACAATTGCAAAACAAAACAGGCCTTGACAAAGCGAAAAGTCTGGTGGCCAATGCTGGACACACAACGATTGGTTCATATGTCTATATTTTATCCCCCTCTTTTGCATAGCCCGTGGCGTTAAGCAAGCATTACAGTCAGAGTGAGAGATCCTTGTGCCCCAGACAACAACCTGACTACTTCAGTGTTGGTCTGACATACTAACACAAAACGACCTTACTTGTCTACAAAGTACGTGGAACAAATTTGCTATAAATTACACTATTATAGAATGCTGAGAATACATAGCAGACTTTCTAAGAAGTTCCTGTTGGCTCCCTTAATGATTCTTGATCCTGTCTGGTTCCTAATCCGCCCTGCAATGCCCATTTATCCAATTTCTGATACAAAATTAATGATCCTCTTCGGACAAGACCCCGTCTGTATCGGAATGTGAACATCTCTGTTAACTGAGCACGCGGGCTGGCACCGCGGCTCCCGAGGAGCTCCTGGCAGCGGAAGCGGCCCCGGCTGGCCCGAGCCCCTTTTGGCGGGAAGGTGAGCCGCGGCCGTTGGTAGTGAGAGACAGG
This sequence comes from Calotriton arnoldi, assembly GCA_963921515.1. NCBI lineage: Eukaryota > Metazoa > Chordata > Amphibia > Caudata > Salamandridae > Calotriton > Calotriton arnoldi. Next base: position 2,214,474 of record CAWUFW010002012.1, read on the forward strand.
TGGAACACGCAGTTCACGCGCGGTACATCCTTCGGCTGCAGGAAATCCTTTCCATTTTAATTAGTGCCTCGAGCAGAAAGCTCACTCTATTGGCTGTTTGTTCCCCAAGGAGCTAATATCCTCCCAGGCCCTCGGTTCTCTTGGTCTCGCGCCACAAACTGTAATTCTGTCATTGAGAAAATATGCTGAGTGCTTCCAAACAACCACCTGTCCGATCCAGCCCCGGCTCCTGAATCGTCCCCTTTCTAATCTGTCGGAGAAAACGGAAACAAAAAACACGTGTGAAGTGCTACAAATATTTCACAGGCCCCGGGGGCTTGTGTAATATTGGGTTTCTCTCCAGATATTTTGAATCCGTGTCAAAATAATTTTGTTGAACAAAAAGACACAGTCTTACTTCTGCAGAAAAGCCCCCACTCGGGGAAGTATGCGGGTTAGGGCTGGAAAATTAGGTACTCTGAGTATAACAATAGTTGTCACGGTTTTTCACTTTGGAAAAAATCCCCAAACAATGCCTTCCAGTCAAAAGCGTGTTTCACATATGTTTGTCTCCTCCCCGTGTTTACTCAGACCTTATGGTTGCTTGCACAACGCACTGAGCGATTCCGATGTCGCCAGCGGGGTTGGCCTTATACCAGGGTATAAAGCCCTGGGTCGTGCTGTGTTTATTGTCATATATCCATTTTTGAGGAGGGGGCTCTTGGTGTGTTTGACAGTGTCTCCACCTGATCGTGACTGGCATTGAATACAAGACTATTAGTTTCTTCTGCTCTTGCCTGATGGTTTGCTGTTTACCTTCACAGTGTTTGACTGCGGCGGTGTCCCTCCCTTCAGAATATGTAAATGCAGTGACTAGGTCACTGGTGTGCTTACAGCTATTATAAAGTTGACTGTTAATTGGGTGCGTGCTCCTGTTTGCCCCCTTAAGTAGCAGTGGGGATGGGCCAGCAGTTATATCCTAGCAACTGACAGCTGTCATCTAGCAACTGATGGGAAGGGTCTCACTGCTAATCTATCTGATGGGAGAAAGCGCTTGCGTGAATGCACGGGTGTGATTGAATTTTTTGTGGTAAAGAATGTTCTTTCTGAGTCAGTCGTTTGAGAGAGTTTGAGGGCCTGATTCAGTGTTTTGCCGACTGGGCACTCCATCACAAATGCAACAGAGTACACTGTTCACCAAACTCTCGGCTCGCCCGTATCATTTAGAGATGGGCAGCGTCACATCTTAGTAGATATGGTGCTGTTCTATTCTCCCTTTCACACAAATTTGGTTGCTGTGCTGTGTTGCATGAGAAGTTTGTAAATCTGTTCTTTAATGTTTACCATAAAATGAGTGCGTTAAAAATATATATTTTTACTCTCTCTAATCTCTAGTAGCTCTATCGATGTAAAGCTTACTGCGACGGCTGACGGAGAAGGGGCCTTCGGAGGAAAGGGCACTATCCACCAAAGTTTTTGTACCTCAAAGGGAACCGCTGTCATGGCGTTTCTCTTCAAGGTACAGAGATGAACACTGGACTGGCAGTCATCACTAAATATGATGGACTATAGTCCATCAGGATGGCGGAGGCAATGTCCTCCATCACCCTGACAGACGGAGTACCATCTGTGAAAATCAAATCAGGCCCTGCGTCTGTTAGCAGAGTTGTAAGCATGCCTCGAGGGAGGTGAATGGTAGGCTTCCATGGAGCGTGCGCCAATAGAATTGTACTCCCAAATTTTCCAGCGTGGCTGTCTCAGTTTTATCCGTAGGAGTGCCCATGGTTGCAAGTTCGGTTGTATTCACACTGTACACATTCCAGTGCATCCCTAGTTCGTCTGTTTGCACTATACTCTTCTGACACTTTAAAGGCTATTGTGAAGGTAATGGCCACGTTGTGTTACTTTGTATAGGTTAAGTGTTGCATGAGTGGAGCATGGGCATTGCCATACATCAACCCCTTGTATTTTGATGCAAACCAAGATTTAAAAAGACTTGTAAACCTGGGTTTGTGTCAAAATAGTGTGCCTACCTGACAGAGGAATAACAAGGAGAAATATATTTATTTCCCTTCATTACTTTCTCTTTCCATGTGTGCAGCATTCTGCAGCACACATAGAAAGATGAATATGCCTCTAAGGATTGTCTTTGTGCAGGAAGGTATCTCTTCCTGTAGAAAAACAATCCTGCCCATAATGCAGGCACCCTTCCACCATGGTATGGTGCAAGGGTGCCTGCATTGGCGCTAGTCAACCTCAAGTGCGTCAGCACAGGTAGTGAACCGAAGAGCAACATATCTTAGTAGATTCACGCAACGCAGTGCAGCAGCTTTGCTTGATGCCCTTTTAATAAATATTCCCCCGTATATATAAACTAGTACTCTAGTCACTTGTGGCCCATTCTCAGACATACATAGGGCCTTTCAATGATGCTGTGGTTCCAATTTAAAGACCACTATGCCAGTTTTCAAAACCACAGAAAATATCACCCACTATATATTACATTTTCGGTCAATGGCCATTTTCAAAGTTCGTTTGCATCCCTAGAGAAATCTGATTCAGTGCCTAGGCCCCAGCTCAGTCTCCCACCACCCTTGGATCAACCTAATCATAATCTCTTTATATTACACACTCCACCCTCTCTTTCAAACACTCCTGTGCCTCACTCGCTTAGTTGTTTACATGGTGCATCTCCCTCTCTACCATTACATAGATGCCACTTCATCAAAATTACCACAGCTGACAATACTGTTACATCAGATGACGTATATACAACGATAAGTGTAAAAGTGAGTGTTAATGTAAGTTTTAGGATTAGGGTAGTTCTTAGTTTGTAAAAAAAATTAAGTGCAGTGGCCAAATGATTTACATGGGGGCCCAAGGTGCTGCCAAACGCAGGGTTTGGCAAATACCAAGGTTCCCTTGTTTTGATTCAGCCTCATGCCTCTTTCTTCCACTACCCTACATTTACTGTCTCTTTATCTCACACTTGGGGCTTCTTTTTTTATCTCTGGTTTCTCCCTTTGTCCCTGCTTTCCTATCTTTCTCTTCCTTCTTTATCCCTTGTGTGCTTCTCTCTCTCTTGCTCCGGATCAAAGTCTGATGATAAAAAATAAGTCCTGGTCCCAGACATTAGAGCCAGTGCCCACCATATGCAACCACTGTCACATATTAAGCACTGGATTTGGTTATGGTAAGGGGTAGTGTTAGGCTTTCGATAAGGGTAGTGCCAGGGTTTCCATTAGGTTTGGGGTAAGGCTATGAGGCAGTATCATCTTAAGTTAGGGCTAATGGATAGTGTTAGGTTTAAGGGTAAGGTTTAGTCTTATTATTATGGCTAGGGTTAGAATATGTGTTTTTTTTAACCAATTTAAAATAGGTTGGAATGTGTGTAATGTGTGGTCCCAATCCGTGCAAGTTCTGTTCTGGTTTCTTAATATTTATGTGTCAGGGTAGAATGTTGTATAAGGAGTTTGTAAATCTGTTCTTTAATGTTTACCATAAAATGAGTGCGTTAAAAATATATATTTTACTCTCTCTAATCTCTAGTAGCTCTATCGATGTAAAGCTTACTGCGACAGCTGACGAAGTAGGGGCCTTCGGAGGAAAGGGCCTTACACTGCCTGCCCTATTTAGGTAGGATGGTGCGATGTCCTGTTTTTCTGTCCGTGACCGCATGAAAAACCTGGCAGTGAGTGACATAAAAAAACAATATGACCCCTACACTCAGGGAGTAAACTCTCAAGGTGTGGGGGTCATTTGTTTTTCTAAAACAAATTCTCACTTCGGTTGGGAGACAGGTGAGAGGAACACACTGAAAGGCTGGGTGATGTATTGGGAGTGCTGGCAAGCAAAGTTTTGGGGTTACTTAAAGACAAATATGAATTCTGTAGACCTGTGGTTGAATATCTAGAACATGTGATTTTGGCTGATGTAAAGCCAACACAGAGACTGATGGAAGTTGTGGGGAAGGGTTCAGCTCATTCCAACAAACACCAAGTACTTTCTTGCCTGTGGCTCTGTTAATTTTATGAGAAATGTGTATCTAATTTTGCTTTGAGTTTTGAACCACTTGTCTGCTTACTCAACAAGCATTTGCAATGCAATAGGTCTCGCATTCACGCGAGTTTGAGCTATTGGCATTGTAAATGACAATGCCTTTTATTTATGTTTTGGGTTTTAAAACATAAATAAAAGGCATTGTCATTTACAATACTAATAGCTTAAACTCTCGCAAATGCGAGACCTATTGCATTGCAATAAAGGGCCTTCTCGACCGCTTGTTAGATTGTACATGTCAGAGGAAGAGACCGGCCTGCGACGTCTTCAAAGCAGTGATAAATAGTGCAGTGAAGAAGATGTGTAAGTGTTCTAAATTACACAGACACAAAGTGTGAAGTGAGAGTTAAATATGATCTGAGCTATAAACACTAACAAAGCGCTCCAACACCTTTCACTCTGTGATTAAACTGTCGAGGCTCAGGAGGATGAGCGGGGTTGGGGGCTATTTCCTGCCCTCTCTGTGTTATGAGTGAGCAGTGTGGCATTGCATAATGTCATTGCTATCTTTGGCCTAATAAAAAACACTCCAGCTGTAGTAGGGCCCTGGCTTCACCTCCTGGTGCAGGGCTGGCTGTGCTTTATGGCAGGCATGGAGCGAGGGAGGGATGGTCTCGGCTGCAGCTCCGGCCTAGTACAGTGCCCCTGCTATTACTAGTGAGCGAGAGGCGCTGAGGTATTGGTATTGGTGGTGGTGGGGGTGGTATTGGTGGTATTGGTGGTGCTGGTATTGGTGGTGGTGGTATTGGTGGTGGCATTGGTGGTATTGGTGGTATTGGTGGTGGTGGTATTGGTATTGGTGGTGGTATTGGTGGTGGTGGTACTGGTATTGGTGGTGGTACTGGGATTGGTGGTGGTGGGATTGGTGGTGGTGGGATTGGTATAGGTGGTGGTATTTGTATTGGTGGTAGTGGTTCTGGTATTGGTGGTGGTGGTATTGGTGGTGGTATTGGTGGTATATGTGGTGGTGTTGGTATTGGTGGTGGTGGTGGTATTGGTGGTGGTGGTATTGGTGGTGGTATTTGTATTGGTACTGGTATTGGTGGTGGTATTGGTGGTGGTGGTATTGACGTTGGTGGTATTGGTGGTAGTAGTGGTGGTGGTGGTGGTATTGGTGGTGGTATTAGTGGTGGTATTGGTGGTGGTATTGGTGGTGATGGTGGTATTTGGTGGTGATAGTGGAATTGGTGGTGATAGTGGTATTGGTGGGGGTGGTATTGGTGGTGGTGGTATTGGTGGTGGTGGTGGTTTTGGTGGTATTGGTGGTGGTGGTATTGGTATTGGTGGTGGTGGTATTGGTATTGGTGGTATTGGTGGTGGTGGTATTGGTGTTGGTATTGGCGGTGGTGGTATTGGATATGTGGTGGTGATATTGGTGGTGGTGGTATTGGTGGTGGTGGTATTGGTGGTGGTACTGGTGGTGGTACTGGTTGTGGTGGTGTTGGTGGTGCTGGTATTGGTGGTGGTATTGGTGGTGGTGGTATTGGGGGTGGTATTTGTATTGGTACTGGTGGTGGTATTGGTGGTATTGGTGGTGGTGGTATTGGCGTTAGTGGTATTGGTGGTAGTAGTGGTGGTGGTGGTGGTATTGGTGGTATTAGTGGTGGTATTGGTGGTGGTATTGGTGGTGATGGTGGTATTTGGTGGTGATAGTGGTATTGTTGGTGGTGGTGGTGGTATTGGTGGTGATAGTGGTATTGGTGGGGGTGGTATTGGTATTGGTGGTGGTGGTATTGGTGGTGGTGGTGGTGGTGGTTTTGGTGGTATTGGTGGTGGTATTGGTGGTGGTGGTATTGGTGGTCGTGGTATTGGTGTTGGTATTGGCGGTGGTGGTATTGGATTTGTGGTGGTGTTATTGGTGGTGGTGGTATTGGTGGTGGTGGTATTGGTGGTGGTGGTGGTATTGGTGGTGGTACTAGTTGTGCTGGTATTGGTGGTGGTGGTATTGGTGGTGGTATTGGTGGTGGTGGAGGTGGTGGTATTGATGGTGGTGGTGGTGGTATTGGTGGTGGTATTGGTGGTGGTGGTATTGACATTGGTGGTATTGGTAGTAGTGGTGGTGGTGGTGGTATTAGTGGTGGTATTGGTGGAGATGGTGGTGTTTGGTGGTGATAGTGGTATTGGTGGTGGTATTGGTGGTGATAGTGGTATTGGTGGGGGTGGTATTGGTATTGGTGGTGGTGGTATTGGTGGTGGTGGTGGTATTGGTGGTGGTGGTATTGGTATTGGTGGTGGTGGTATTGGTATTGGTGGTGGTGGTATTGGTGTTGGTATTGGCGGTGGTGGTATTGGATTTGTGGTAGTGATATTGGTGGTGGTGGTATTGGTGGTGGTGGTATTGGTGGTGGTACTGGTTGTGGTGGTGTTGGTGGTGCTGGTATTGGTGGTGGTGGTGGTGGTATTTGTATTGGTACTGGTGGTGGTATTGGCGTTGGTGGTATTGGTGGTAGTAGTGGTGGTGGTGGTGGTATTGGTGGTGGTATTAGTGGTGGTATTGGTGGTGGTATTGGTGGTGATGGTGGTATTTGGTGGTGATAGTGGTATTGGTGGGGGTGGTATTGGTATTGGTGGTGGTGGTATTGGTGGTGGTGGTTTTGGTGGTGGTATTGGTGGTGGTACTGGTTGTGCTGGTATTGGATTTGTGGTGGTTGTATTGGTGGTGGTGGTATTGGTGGTGGTATTGGTGGTGGTATTGGTGGTGGTACTGGTTGTGCTGGTATTGGTGGTGGTGGTATTGGTGGTGGTGGAGGTGGTGGTATTGATGGTGGTGGTGGTATTTGTGGTGGTGGTAATGTTGGTGGTATTGGTGGTGGTGGTGGTATTGGTGGTGTGGTATTGGTGGTGGTGGTATTGGTGGGGGTGGGGGTGGTAGCTGTAGTGGTATTGGTGGGGGTGGGGGTATTGGTGGTGGTGGTATTGGTGGTGGTATTGGTGGTGGTTGTATTAGTGGTGGTGGTGGTATTGGTGGCGGTGATGGTATTGGTGGTGGTGATATTGGTGGTGGTATTGGTGGTGTTGGTATTGGTGGTGGTATTGGTGGTGGTAGTATTGGTGGCGGTGGTGGTATTGGTGGTGGTGGTATTGGTGGTGGTGGTATTGGTGGTGGTAATGGTATTGGTGGTGGCGGTGGTATTGGTGGTGGTGGTATTGGTGGTGGTGGTATTGGTGGTGGTATTGGTGGTGGTTGTATTAGTGGTGGTGGTGGTATTGGTGGCGGTGGTGGTATTGGTTGTGGTGATATTGGTGGTGGTATTGGTGGTGGTGGTATTGGTGGTGGTAGTATTGGTGGCGGTGGTGGTATTGGTATTGGTGGTGGTGGTATTGGTGGTTGTGGTGTTGGTGGTGGTGGTGGTATTGGTGGTGGTAATGGTATTGGTGGTGGCGGTGGTATTGGTGGTGGTAATGGTATTGGGGTGGCGGTGGTATTGGTGGTGGTGGTATTGGTGGTGGTATTGGAGGTGGTGGTATTGATGGTGGTGGTGGTGGTATTGGTGGTGGTATTGGTAGTGGTGGTATTGGTGGTGGTTGTATTTGTGGTGGTGGTATTGGTGGTGTCGGTATTGGTGGTGGTGGTATTGGTGGTGGTGGTGGTAGTGGTATTGCGGTTGGTGGTGGTATTAGTGGTGGTGGTATTGGTGGTGATATTCGCGGTGGTGGTGGTATTTGTGGTAGCAGTGGTGGTGGTATTGGTGGTGGTGGTATTGGTGGAGGTGTTAGTGGTGGTGTCGGTATTGGTGGTGGTGGTATTTGTGGTGGTGGTGGTGGTAGTGGTATTGCGGATGGTGGTGGTATTTGTGGTGGTGGTATTGGTGGTGATATTCGCGGTGATGGTGGTATTGGTGGTAGCATTGGCTTTGGTGGTGGTATTGGTGGTGGTGGTATTGATGGTGGTGGTATTGGTGGAGGTGGTGGTATTGATGGTGGTGGTCAGGCGCCCGTGTTACGGGGCGGTCGTGCTGCTTAAAAAACACAAGCGGTTTCAACTGAAGCAGCGCTTGTCCGGCCTGTAGTAAGAGAAACTCAATAAAGTAAATAGTGCTTACAGACTAAATAACAGGTTCCGTGAAACAACCGAAGTAAAGGGGCCAGTCGCCATGGGAGGGTACAAATGAAGACAAGGCCATACTAAGGAGGGACTAACAAGCCTATTAATGAAGAGAGAGGCAGTGGCGGCTTGTAGGTAATGGTGGCGAGATGGGGTGGGGGCAGGAAGGGGGTGTTAGTAATAAAAAATAAGACTTGCCTGCTCGTCGCCCGTAACAAGCCGCAGCCTCTTTTTAGCCCACAATGTTCTGCTGGCTCCCGGCAGCACCCAGCCAATCACGATGCTGCTGTCACCATAACAGCCGCCTCGTGATTGGTCTGAGCGCCGTGGTTCCGCGCTCAGAAGGGGACTGACAGCCTGTGCATGTTCTCCACCCAGGCTGTCCATTACAGCCCGATGGAGAACATGCTAAGTGCGCATGACTGTTTGGCCGGCCAAACCGTCATGCACACTTCATGCATAACTTCTGTTATTATCATTTCATTTTTCCTTTTACACTGCTCCAAGAGCAGTGGGGTGATGCCTTAGCGGAGTAGACCGCCACTGGAGAGAGGTATATGAAGGGAGAGATGCAACCCTGTGTAAAGTTGTCACTGGAGTTGTATATGTATGCAATATTTGTATAACACAAATCTGGCCAAAAGGCAGCGGAATGTTGTATATGCTCCAAGCAAAGATACAACCAGAGAATGAATCTAGGCAGGGTGCTGGTTTCTCAGAGTGGATGTGCACAATTTACCGTGTCACAATGTACTGTTCATTTATAGTTATTTGAGGATTTGTCGAGCAGGATTCAACTGACAGAGACCAAAGAGAACTTAAGCTGAGAAAAGCCAGGTCTTTTGGGCTTTTTGAAATGGGAGGGTCTGCTGAAAAGTGCAAAGGTGAGATTGCAGGTTGTTAAAATGCTTGGTGGCAGGTACAAAAAAAAGCTCACACACTGCACAAATGCAGTGGTGATGTGGGATAAGAACCAGCATGGCAGAGGAGGACCTAAGAAAGCAGGTGAGGGTATAGTGAAAGACTGAAACCAGAGGAGTGGATGAGTTGAAGAAAAGGGAGAACATAGCGATTGAAAAGGGGTTGGCTGGCAAACAAACCCTGAGGGACCCCATGAGAGAAGGACTTGAATTCAGAGCAGGAGAGAGGTAAGTGAACAACCTGAGCACGCCCATGTAAATAAGAAGCAATCCAGTCTAACGCCTTACCAGGGATCCCTGGTATATTAAGGGGTTTAGGAGATGGTCGTGAAAGACTGTATCACAGGCTGTGGAGAGATGTAGAAGGACCAAGGCTGCATAGCTTTCCTGGTCAACCAGCATGCAGAGGTTGTCAGGGACCGAAATCAGGGTAGATTCTGTGCTGTGAGAGGGTCAAACCCCGATTGAGCATATCAAAGATATTGTTGAATTAAAAAAGAAATAGAACACTTGTTGATAGTGTCCCCAAAATCTTCATTGTGAGAGGTTAGAGAGATAGAGGCTGAAAATTACTCAAGGGGTTGCATGAGTGTTTTTTGTTTTAACAGAGGGACTACAGTGGCTGTCTCCATGGGATGGGGACATAAGCTAGAGTGATTTATTGCAGGTAGCATGGAGAGCTCGAGTGATGGCTGGTTTTCCAAGCTTCAGAAAGCGAGTTGTAAAGCTGTCAAGGGTAGAAGCAGGTGTCTGAATGAGTGGAAGAGAGGATTTGTTCTGTTATGTGGAGGTCTAGAGGTAGGAACTCTTACAGACTAGGAGGAGAGGGGAGCTTTGGAAACTGGGTGGAGGTCAAAGCAGGGTTATTCAGAGAGGAAGTCGCTGGGAATGCCTTTCAGAACATGGAAGTTTTGTCAGTAAAAAAAGTAGAGAAGTTGTTGCATATTTGTTTCATGTCTCAAAGGCGGTAGAACATCTTTCTGAATTAGATAGAGAATGGATAATTTTGAGTATCTCCTTTACTGAAGTTGCTAGAATGCAAAATATGGGTAGCATAATGAGAGGCACGGGTGGAACAAACAAGATTTGTGTAAGACTTCAGGGCATGCAGATGTGAGGTTCTGCTGGATGTGGAATACAGACAGCAACAAATACGTTCAAATTCTTTGCAAGGCAGTTGTTGATTGTACAAAGATGTTGAGGGCTGGAGACAGTGCCCTTGAGAAGATTTGATTGGGGTAATGATATTAAGTGCTCTAAGAATCCAATTGTTATAATCAGAAAAGTTGTTCTCTAGCAATATATGGGGCATGTAGAAGAGAAAGAAGCAGAAAAAAGTTCTCTGTTCTTTAAAGAGGTGTGTGTTCAGCTCTTTCCTCAACTAAAGAAGGGTTGGAGAGGTCCGCATAAATACTGGGATAACATTCCAGAGCCTGGGTGGGTATTGAAGAAGGCTTTTGCTTTGTTTCTTTCTTTCTTGCACTTCTTCGTCTCCAGTCTGATGGTGTCCTTGCTACGATTGTATTGAAACCCACCTGAAATAGCGAGATTGTCAGCCAGATTGTCAGCCAGGTAGGTAGGATTACTGGTCATCATAGCTTTGTAGGTGATGCACCTGGCCTTGAGGTGGTGCAGACTAGTAAGGGGAGCAAGTGGAGCTTCATTAGAGTTGGGTGATGAGGTCATATTTTTCAGGCCCCTGATAATCATGTAGGATGCTCTTAAGAAGTGTCAATGTGGAGTCTGTGTAACAGGGAATTGCCCCACCAAGATGGAAGAATATGAATGCTTGAGTAGCAGTTCTGAAGTCACTTTCGGGGAGAAGTGCTTTCAATTTCATTAGTGGAGAGGACTGATACTAAGCCAACTTGGTTTTCTAAGTAATGGGTTCCTTGAAGTTGAGGTCGGTGTCAAAGGTGAATCTGAGAGATGTGGCGTTATCCGAAAATAGGGCTTTGGATCCATTCAGATTCATGTGGTCGCGGTAGATAAGGAGTAGTTGTTGTTTGTTGGTGAGTAGGAGCAATTCAGTTTTGGTAGGTTAACCTTCAGGTAGGTGCTGGACATGCAGGTATGGATGAGGTGCAGGCAGTGCTTGAGGAGTTAGGCGACCAAAGCAGAGAAGACTTTCCTTTAGAGTTGTGTGTCATCAGCATATTGTTGGATTGTGTTATTAGTTATTAAAGTTCCAGTTGATTCTATGTAGAGGTTCAATATGATGGGGCAAGAGGAATCCTTGGCATCTCCACAGGTGATGTGGAGCTTCTGGGATCTGGAGGAGCCAATGTGAACGAGCTGGTGTAATTTGGATAGGTAGGAGGAGAATCAGTGGAAGACTTCAGCAGTGAATCCTATTCACGATTTTAAGGTGGGGTTGAGGGTGGAATGGTCATTGGTGTCAAAGGTGGTCAATAAGTCTGGAGTATCAGGTTGCAGGGGTCATTTTGGTCTATGACCAGGAGGGTATTGTCCCAGATTTGTATGGTAGCTGTTTCCATGCTCGTGTGATCTGAAACCAGATCAGTAGGGGTACAGTTGTGGTGTTGTAGTTGTACCTAGACTGCTTTTTCAATAACCTGCCTGTAGCTCTCCTGCTTCTCCAGCCAGTGATTAGCCTTGAATAAGTGTGAAAAGGGCGTGAACTGCCTCCCTCTTGTACACAGGACAAAGAAGTAGATTCCAAGAGTCAGTTGGCTGAACTCCTGTATGCCTACAGGGAGACAACAAGCTGCAAGAGCCCTTTTTCTTGAAGTACCAGCTAACCAGTAGCAACTGGACCTGGATTGGACCCTGCTTTTGGCCTCTTCCTGACACCGTGTGAGTAGCTAAGTGCTGTGCCTCACCAGAGGTCCTGTGGGATCTTAGAAGAGTACTCCTGTAGTAGATTGGGTCTTAAAAGGCCAAGTCAGAAGGTAAACTTTTTGACTGGTGAATGATAGTCAACAAAACTGGTTGATGTATCCGACCCATGCTCCATCACAGTCATTCTCAAACTGTGCCTAGATCCCGGTCTACCATGAACATTGACTATCATTGTGCTTTTTCGTACTTTTGCTACTTAAAAGTTTAAAAATTCATATCTCTGGCTCCCCTTATTGGATTTTTGTTATTTTGCTGTCATTTTATTTATTACGTTTTACTCTATTTGTTTATTTTATTTTGGAAATTTTATTGTTTGTAGTTTGAGTTTATTACTGTTTGGTACTGCGTAAATACTTTACACATTGCTCTTAGTTAAGCTTGTCTGCTGTGTGCTGTAGCTACCAGGGGATTGAGCTCAGGTTAATTTAGTGACTTTGAAGGTTCACTATTTCTAGGGTTCTGAGTACTCCTTGAAGTGGGTAATCATCCACCCCAAATAATAGTCCAATATCTTACAACCCCCTTCCCCCCATGAGTTTCTTGCTTGTTTTCACCACAAACTGCATATAGGGTTAAACTGCAAAAATATGAACTGTGGTGAAAATGTTTTTTTACAACTCTGCTTGTTTCTGAAAGCTTGGAAGATGGTGATCCTAGCACACCAAACCGTTTGTTGGTGTCATTTTTAGTTAAAACAAAAAGCATATGCTTTCTTACCCAGCACCTTTTTTCCCATTTTCCCAAAAACCCAATATTATGGCACATATTTCAGTTCCCTCCAAGGGACTCCTCAAACGCTGGATACCTTTAAAATCCCCAGTGTGTGGGGAAAAGGGCCACAAATTTGGCTTTGATACCTTTTGTGTAAAACAAAAGTTATGTTAAGCACGAAGTACCTCAAACTTAAAAAAAGGCTTAGCACTCGGGGTGGTGTAGGGCTGGGGGAGGGTGGGATCCGGGGGCACGGAGACTCAGCTGCTAAGGGTTTAAGCAATCTACCCACCTTTCTCCAACTTGCAAGGACTCTAATATGGCAGTGGATAGCACAGGGCATTCACCATATGCTATTTTTTAAATGTAATTTAATGTATTTATAAAATGGTCTAACACCAAGAAGCAACGGACCACTCTAATTGTGCACTAAGAGGCCAACGTTCATCAGTGGTATGGTCAACTGGGAAATACTGTGATATTGGGGTGGTTATTAAATATATTCATTTTGTAACAAGTTCACGCACATGTAGCAACAATGTACTATTTTAGTTTAGGGTTAAAATATGAACATGTGAGCAAAATTTGAAGGGCTTTTTTGCAGGAGACTTAGGGCTCATTATGAGTCTGGCGTCCACGAACTGCCAGACTTGTGGGGGGTGGCGGTGGTGGTCTTCCTACCGCCCTATTACAATTATGGCGGTTGGACCGCCATTTCCCTGCTGCAGCCGCCAGGTATCTGCTATTGCCTGTAGGTGTTGCGGCGGTCAGAAGGCCACAATATGCTTGGCGTTACCGCCGCGGTCCCGCCAACCGTATTACGAGTTTCCTCTCCTCCCCTGTTTTCATGGCCGTTCCATGAAAAATGTGGCGGAGAGGAAACAAAGGGGGCCCAACAGGTGCCTCACGCCATGTTGATGCATGCAGGGGTACACAACATGTGCCCCCCTGCATGCATGCACCGCAGTTCCTGTACGGCATGGACTTTACATTCCACGCCATGCAGGAACTGTTTTTGGCGTTCCCATTGTGGTGCGGAACGTAAAAAAAGTCCAACCAAACACAAGAAATACTCGTGGTCTGGCAGGTGGCCCAACCATAGGTTTGGCGGTGCTGCAGCGTGGCGGACCCAGCGCGCACCACCAAACTCGTAATCAGGCCCTAAATGTTGATTCATGGGCATGTATGGCAGATGTTGTAGCAGCCTCTCATAGATGCAGGGAGGTCATTCTGCTGCTTTTGATTGAATTGTGTGCATTGTTAGGTCATTCTGCTGGAAGATTTAATGTTATCCTAGAACACTTTCAGCTTTTTCTTGAAAGATACTCCCTGCATTATCAATTCATGTTGGTCACATGAATGGTATTTTTAGGTCATAGGATACCAGACAGCACAGCTGTCTGATTTGGTAATGACATCTTGGGGACATTCAAAGCTGACCTAGGAATGCATTCCACTCGTTGCTTGCCATTGGCTTTGTAACTCAAATGTTCTGGCTTCCTATTTGCTGGCTTTATTTGCTTTTGGCTGTCCAGCTTGAGTTCATTCCTCCCGATGCGCAATCCTTGTTTACTATATTATTCCCCAAACTTGCTTCTGTAAACAGGACTTTTAAATCTTGTTCTTATCTTGTCACATTCGCTGTGCATTCAAAGACAGGTCAAATGTCAAGCTCTCTCTTCCCAGGGAGATTGGTGTTTATCCATGTAAGAAGAGAGGGTGTAGGATGTTTTTTTTTTCTAGCACACAAAAAAAATTAACTGTGTTGATGTTTCAGAATATATCAGAATTAGTACAAAAGAAGCACTTTTTCTGTAATTCTGAAGTGTGTTTGAAAAAAATATTTGAATACGATCAAAACACTTCAATAGATTAGATGATGACATTTGCACACATTATTGTTTGTGAGCAGTAAACCCATATTTCGGTACAAATGTAATTGAAAATGTGTTGTCTGTAATAAGCCTGGGCATAGTTTGTGGTGTTCTGCTACGCGGAACTCGGCGAAGTGACCAAAGAACTCTGCCGCGCTACGCAGTGTTCCGCAAGCGGTGGAGTGCGCTTGGTCCCGCCTGTTCGCGTTGATTTCCAGCGCCGGGTGTTTGTCCTGTTCTGGAAAATCAACGTAAACGGCACCTGCGAAGTGCAAGAGGGCGCTGCTTCTTTTCTGCCACTCGAGTAGATTGCAACTTTCCCAACACGAACGGAATGTTTCTCAACGCGAGCGGTTGCGATCACCTGCGACCGCCCGCATTAGGAAATCTGACCGCCCATGTTGAGAAATCTAGCCGGGAGGTGGGTTTTTTTCGTTCGCGTTTGCCAACTTGATGGTGGGAAGTGTGAGCGGGAAAAAAAATGTCGCTGAGTTTTTCGGAACTCCTCATGCCGCGCGGCGTGTGTAAAACTCCGCAAACTCAGTGAATGGAGCGGAGTTCACCACCCGGGCTTAGTCTGTAATGATAGTGCACTACCACAACATGCATACTCTACACTACGCCACTCCGCTCCACTCAATTCCCTTCCACTCTGTGCCACGGTACTCATTCTACACCCCTCCAGTCTATGACACTCTACGGCACGGCATGCCACTCCACGCCACTCCAATCTACACCACAACACGCCACTCCACTCTATGCCCCTCCACTCCACACAACTTACCACACTCAACTCTACCCCACTCCAATCTATCCCACTCTACTCCAATGTACCCCACACACGTCAGTTCACTACAATCTACCCCAATCTACTCCACTCCAATCTACCTCACCCCACCCCATCTACCCCTCCTCACTCCAATCTACCCCACTTCAATCTACCCCACTCTAACCCAGTCTTTCCCACTCTACTCCAATCTACCTCAATCCACTGCACTAAGATCCAATTTATCCCACTCCACTACAGTCTACCCAAATCTACCCCACTCCACTACAATCTACCCTGCTCCACTACAATCTACCCCACTCCACACATAAATCTACTGCACTCCACACCAATCTACTGCACTCCACTCAAATCTACCCCACAGTGCTCCAAACTACTTCAGTCTACTCCACTCTATTCCAATCTACCCCATCCACCCTACTCCAATGTACCCCAATCCAGTCCATTCCACTCCAATCTACCTGACTCCACTCTACTCCACTCCAATCTACCCCAGTCCAATTTACCCCACTCCATTCCAAATTACCCCACTCCACTCCAAACTCCACTACAATCTATCCAACTCCTCTGCAGTTTACCCCACTGTACCAGAATCTAGCCCACTCCAATGTACCACAATCTACTCCACTCCAATGTACCACAATCTACCCCACTCCAATCTACCACACTCTACACTACTCCGCTCCAATCTACCACACTCCAATACCCCACTCCACTATAATCTTCCACACTCCACTCCACTGTACCCAAATCTACCCTACTCCGCTTCACTCCAATCTACCCCACTTTAGTCTACCACACTCCACTCAAATCTACTCCACCCCAATCTACCCCACCCCAATCTAACCCCTCTAATTTACCCCTATCTACTCCACTCCACTTCAATCTACCCCGCGTTACTCCAATGTACACCATTCCACCCCACCCCACTCTATCCCACCCCAATACACTCCACTCCAATCTACTCCACTCCAAATTACCTCACTCCAGTCATACATACATCAATCTACCCCACTCGAATCTCCCTCACTCCAATCTATCCCATCCCATTCCAATCTACCCTACTATAATCCACCCAATCTACCCCACCCCACCCCACTCTATCCTAATCTATCCCCTCCACTCCAATCTACCCACTCTACCACAATCTACCCCACTCAAATATACCACAATCTGCTCCACTCCAATCTATCACAATCTACACCACTCCACTCCAATCTACCACACTCCAATACCACACTCCACTCTAATCTACCATACTCCATTCCACTGTACCCAAATCTACCCTACTCAACTTCACTCCAATCTACCCCACTGCAGTCTACCACACTCCACTCAAATCTACCCCACTCCACTCTAGCCCACTCCATCCCAATCCACCCCATTCCACTCCAGTCTACACCACCCCACCCCAATCTACCCTACTCCAACCTACGCCTCCCCAATCTACCCCACTCAATCTACCCCTATCTACTCCACTCCACTTCAATCTACCCCACTCTACTCCAATCTACCCCACTCCACCCCACTGCAATCTATCCCATCCTACTCTACCCCACTCCACTCCAATCTATTCCACTCCAATCTAACCCACTCCAAACTACCCCACTCCAATCATACATAAATCAATCTACCCCACTCCAATCTCCCCCACTCCATTCCAATCTACCCTACTAAAATCTACCCCACTCCACTGTACCCCACCCCACCCCACTCCACTCTTTCCCAATGTATCTCACTCCACTCCAATATCGACTCCACTTTAATCTATCCAACTCCACCTCACTCCACTCTACACCAATCCACCCTACTCCAATCTACCCACTCCACTCCAGTGTACCCACTCCAATCTACCCCACTCTACTCCAATCTACCACACACCATTCCACTCTACGCAATCTACCCCACTCCCCTTCACTCCAATCTACCACATGCCACCCAAATCTACCCAACTCCAGTCCAGTCTAACGCACTCCATCACAATCCACCCCTCTCCATCCCACTCCAATCTACCCTACCCCACTCCACACTAACCTACTCCAATCTATCCCATCCAATATGCCCCACTCCAATCTACCCTATTCCAATCTATCCCAGTCTACTCCACTCCAATCTAGTACACCCTAACCCAATCTACCCCACTCCAGTCTACCCCAATCCAATCCACCCCATCCCATCTCAATATACCCCACACCACTCTATCCAACTCCACTCCAATCTACTCCATTCCATTCCACTCCAATCTACTCCACTTCACCCCAATCTACCCCAATTCAATCTACTGCACGCTCCCATTCCAATCTACCCCAATCTACTCCACTCCACCCCACTCTACCCCAATCAAACCCAATTTACCCCACTCTACCCCACTCCACACCACTCCAGTCTACCCCATGCATCCCAATATACCCCACCCCCCATTCTACCCCACTCCACACCAATCTACCCCACTCCAAACTACCCCAGTCTAACCCACTCCATTTAATTCTACCCTATTATAATCAACCCAATCTACCCCACTCCACCCAACTCCACTCCAGTCTACCCCACTCCACTCCAATCTACCCTGCTCCTATGTAGCCCACTCCAATCTACCCCACTCTCATCTTCCCTAATCCACTCCAGTCTAACCCCACTCCACCCCAATTCAATCTACCCTGCTCCACTCTACCATGCTAATCTACGCAACTCCCTCACTCTTATCTACCACACTCCAATCTAACCCACTCTACCCAAGTCCACCCCATTCCATTCTACCCCACTCCACTCTACGCTAGTCTACCCCATTACACTCTACCCCAATCTACCCCACCCCACTCCATGCCACCTACTTTCAGACCTATTGGCTTTGCTAATTCTTGTTTTTCTGGTAGGGCCAGGATGATGCTACTCTCTCCGTGGCAATGTTTTTGCCTACCCAGTTTCGCTTTCTCACTTTGCCATAGCATTCCATTTCTAAAGGTTGTAATTACTCTACTAAACAATATTGCACATGGCCACTGTATTTTTGTGATGGTTGACGTTTTCCCAGCAGAGTATTTATTCTGGGTGTTTCTTATGCTATGGCACAGATTTTCAAGTGGCCATTATTCCTCTAGTGGCACATAATGCTTGTCCTGTCAGAGATCATGCAGTGCATTAGCTGCGCACAAATTGTTTCTGAAGAGCTGCCATTTACTCCTGTAAACACTGCATATACATATATACATATACATACATTTACCTACTGAGGCACACGGATTTGGAGCGACTCACGAGTTCCCCTTTAGAAGTGTTTTAAACCTTCAATCTTTTAACCAGTACATAAAAAATGTAATTTCAAGAGGTCCATTGCAGGACTTACTTTGTAAAAGAATGAGTGCCGGTGCCCAAAAGTAGGCCGGCCTACTTTTTCCAATTAAAAGTAAGCCAGCACAATACCAAGGCTGTGCATTCTTAAATCCACTTCAAGCCTCTTTACTCCACTACCAGACACTCCCTGGCCCTTTGTTTGACTCTTGCTGGTTTCTGCTTTCTCCCTTTACCACAGTTTTTCCGTCTTTCTATTCCTCCGTCTTCCTGCTTTGTGTGTTTTTACCTCAGTTGGCTGGTAAACATCCCATGCAGAAAAATAAGTTCTGGTCCCCAAAAATTTGTGCCGGTGGTCCCACTGGCAACCACTGGTTCAAATGAAGCACTTGACAAGGATTTTCACCAAAATGCTCCATAAAAGATGATGTTTCTCCCACCATACTCACTCATTAAGCGACAGTGACATTTGACCCCAGTTAATTGACTAAAAGTATATCAGACACAGTCAACTACAACAACGGTAAACAAAACAAGCATTTGCAATACAATAGGTCTCGCATTTGCGAGAGTTTAAAGTATTGGCATTGTAAATAACAATGCATTTTATTTATGTGTTTGTTTTCAAAACAGATAAATAAAAAGCATTGTCATTTACAATGCCAATAGGTTAAACTTTCGCAAATGCGAGACCTATTGCATTGCTTCCTGTTGCAGCGGAAGAGAAGGAGCGAACAGGGAGGAGGAGGAGTCAGCTGCAGTGAGCCATGCCGATTAAAAGGAAGGCGCGGCTCGCCGAAGGCAAATTTTTCAACATGGTAAGATTTTGGTAAGCAGTGCAGCATGCCGCCTGTGGCGTGCTTCTTACTAAAAGCTTACAATATTGAAAAAATAAGACTTCAGCAAGCCGTGACGAAGAAAAGAAATGTGCTGCTCGCCAAAGTCTACTTTTTTATATTGTAAGATTTTGTTAAGCAGCCCAGCACGCCGCCTCTGGCGCGCTGCTTACTAAAAGATTACAATATCGAAAAAAAAGACTTGGCCGAGAAAATAGTGCTGACAGATTGTAAAAAAAGACACACGTGTAACTACACAAGTAAAAGGGCCAGTCCTCATGGGAGGTTACAAATGTAGACAAGGTTGTACTAAGGAGGGACAGCAAGCCTATTAACGAATCAGAAGCCAACATTTACAAAGGACAATGACACAAGCCAATGAAAAATATGGGCGGGGAGTGGGCGGAGTCCATACCTGAATACAGCATGCCTCGCAGAGCAGCGCACGCTGCTCAGGCTCGACCTAAAAAAGCAAAAAATACAAGCGTTCTCCTTACAAATTAAGCAGTGGCCGAACGCCAGCATCCTTGCTGCTCCAGTCTGTACCAATAATTGATGACATACTGCATGTAAACCTGTGTGAAAAAAACACAAGAACGTTTTAAAGCACATGGAGTTTGTTTCCTTTATGCACTTAATCTGCTTTTTCGTAAACACCATGGAAAAAAGGAAAGTTTTAAGATGTTCAGTTGCAATTTATGTAATTGTGTGTTTCCTATCTTAAGCTGTTTATACTGAGTATATTTTGTTGGCATAGGGCCAAAGGAACAGTGTTTAATTTGAAAAATAATAAGTGGCAGGGCTCTCGGCAGGAGACCACTGCAGCTTGCATCACACATTGCCTCTGCTATGCTGCCAGTGATAGTAATAACACAACTACTAACCATCACATTCCTACAAGTGGGACAATTCTGACTATTTCAGGCCCCCAAAGCTATAAAAATGGCTTGGGCGGAAGGTAATAGTCATTTATAATGCATAGACTATCACTATCGCAGGTGTTGACAATTAAGTGCTGGTGCCGAGCACTGCAAACCACCGGCTCAAATTAAGCATTGCAAAGGAGACTTCTTAGTAGTGTGACCACTCTAATTTGTTATGTTAGATCCAGGGTATGCGAGTGAAAGAGTGGATGAATGAGTCTGATAGAGAGTGAGTGTCATTGGAAAGAATACTTCAAAGAACATAACTACATATCATATAATAACATCCACTTAATCGAAATTGAAGGTAATTAGAATACCAGTACTTTGAATAGTAGAAGTGCAAAGGTAAGTGTACTAATATTAAGTTAGACCCTAGCCTTAAAGTCTATATCTTACCCTAAATCTAATACTAAACTTAAACCGTACTCTAGTGGTGTACACTGGGCAGTGAGGATGGTAAAGTTGTTTATGGCAACTAACAACACAAGGGAACACATCTACCAGCAACTGAGTTTCTGCACAAACTGCCCCTAACATTTTCAACCGTCTCACCGTCAGTACAGTTTTCTTAAATCATATGAACGTATTCCTTGCTGCGTTCAGTATGAAGAGAAAAAAAATTCTTCAAGTTAAATAAGCAGCGACAAAAGCCGATAGGTTTTCTATTTGCATGTCATGCATATGCTTTACAAATATCAAACCTTTTGGCATTGGCAATGCTTGTTTGTCCGACAGCACTGGGGATAGAATCCTGATAACAGCTTCAGAAAAATTGATGCTACAGAAAATAAAGTAACTTATTCTTCCTCTAGGGTCAGTTTTTCAGATGCCTCTGTCAGTACTCGCTGGCGAGTGCTACCAGGCCAGTCGACGGTTGATATCGCATGTAAAATAGTCCGTCATGTATTACAATGGGGTGGAAGGGCACAGTCAAACAGCCAATAGTAGAACACTGAGACTAAAATAGCCCAAGGGCTAATACAAGATTAGATCGACAATTGAACAAACCAATGGCTGAAGGAGGCTTTAAGCCCCTTAAGGTAAGTGGGGTAAGACTACAGTAGGTATGCCATGAATCACGCAAGCACCAAACACATTTAGCATAAACATGCATTTCATTGCAACTTTCAAATGACTCCTTTTAAAATGGCCTACACACTTCACCCCGATTAGCTTTAAAACACACTAGGAATGCCCATGCGCCGCAGGTGCTATTGCTACTTCAGTTATTTCCTTTTTCTAAATGAACAGCATGGCAATTACAAGTGTATGGATTAGCTGCTTCGTTGTACCTAAAAAAATAGCAGATAATGATGTGCTCGCCTAAAATAATAATACAGTGATCATTAAAACAACACCAGCCTCAGAATTTCCACCTCAGTCTCAGCATTGAGCTTAATCCATTCGCCCTGCTCTTCTTCAATATGCAGGATACACTTTTAGTTGGCAGCAGGGTAGGTGGGTGTGCCCAATCTGAAATGGAGCAAATTTACAAACTCTGCCTCTTCCTGGGCGTGCATTCTCAGCATCTCTTCCATTGTGTATACCTCCCCTGTTGTTCAAATGACATTGATCCCTTTTAAACCTCACTGGTTATTTCAACCACCAAAATGTCCTCAACATTTTTCCAAATTCTGCGTTGCACCTTATTTCCCACATATGTCAACAATTATTTCTCTTCATGTGATGCACACAGTGTTGTCATGTGAAATGTGCAGAAAAACAACAAACTGAAGATGTAGGATTATTTAAATAGTATAGTTCAGGATCTCCGACCTTTTCTATAACGAGAGCTCCCTCTGATTGTTGAAAATATTCCTGAGCTACTAATCACTTTGACAATTGTTAATGGCACACTCACGATAGTAGCCACATCTTGTAGAATTACTAGTAGCGACTACACAAATGTGTGTCACAATATTGAGTGATGACAAAATATATTGTCCAGAATATTCACTAATACAATATCATGAATGTACATATATAGGTAAGCATAGATGGTCAATTCTAAATCCCACATCTACATACCTTGAAGATTTATATATATATAGATATGGAGTCAAGAATGTAAATACAACTATACTTGCTCTTCCTGATATTGTGGCAATCTATGTGCTACAAATGCTATTTTGGCTGGGTGATACTTAGAATTCGTTATTGCATCAACCTCTCGACACCTAAGACTGGGTTACTAAAAGCAGTGTCAGGAAAGCTTCAGTATAATAAAATGTCTCCACTTTGCTAATGACAACACAGTCACAGCAGTAAAGGCCCACTGGGCTACTAAAAGCTGTAAATACCCACAACTGGGAAAAACTATCATTCAAAGAGCAGTTTGAATATGTTTTGTCTCATCCAGTTGTTTTGTGTACAAACCTTGGCATATCAGTTTTGTATCAATACACTTTACATTGTGGGTGAACTCACTCAAAGAAAACTTTGCCTGTTTCTTGCAAAGTGACCTTCTGTAATATGGCTGCAGTAGAACCTTTGAATTAAGTACTGTGCTGCACTTCAGGGAGCTACTTCCAGGGTACTGGTATGGTTTATACAAACTTCAATGTTACACACATAAGCATGTGTTGCTAAGGAGGATAACACCAGTTGGCTGGTACAGGTTGAATCACAGAGCAATTATATCAATTTCCACTTGTCCCTTCCACTTATTTATTTATAACTTGTTTTTATTTAAAACATTTGTGTATGAATCATGATTAAAAATTATTACATAACATATGCAAGCCATTCATACGACAAGTGGTATTATGCTGTACTCTTGTGCTTTGTTCAATGACTACCAACTCATGTCAAGTGGACTCTAATAATTTGCCTGAGGACAGCCATGAGATCCAGAGACTGGTCTTTAATATGTCCCAAACACTTATTCCAAGAGAGGGAACTGATAAATTGTACCCTTTTTTATGAGTCAGGTATGCTCAACTTATTTTCATTACACCAGCTAACGGGGGCGATCCGCTGAGCGTAAAGAACAACCTGAGTCTTTTCTTATTATTTCAAGCCTGTTTTCCTCACAAGGAAAGGGCATCAACCTGTCTTTGGACCCCAAGGGTGTATGATCTGGTGTAACGCGCATACATATATAAACTCAAAGACCCCTGAATGTTTGTCAAGCACTAATCAGCTTATATTTGATCTGAACCCAAGTTATTTAAGAAGGAACTTGTACCCCATCTTTCATGTATAAACGTTTTATTTCTGACAGTCACGCTGTATATTTCAGGGCACATTGCTTTCCAACCTCAGAAGATATTACCACAAATTGTTCTATTTCAAGTGAATACAAAATGCTTCTCACATCACCCAGCAGTTTCCAGTATGTGGTAAACTTCAAATCAAAGATGGGTTATTGATAAATTTAACTGGTGATTGATTTTGCGTTAGACTTCATGATGTGTAGTTCATTTAAGTATGATAGATGATGCATCATTTTCTTCCACTTCATTCATGTCCATGAGAGGAATAGAAAAACTGATTTTAATATTGCAAAAGACTTGAGGAAGCTTTAAGCCAAGTATTTGGGAGTAATAGGCATAGCTGCAGCTTCATCCAAGACCAAGAGACTAGGAAGTCTGTTTACAATGTTCATATTTCCATCACTCACATAACTACACTTATCTCTCGGTGAGCCACTATAACTAAGGGAAGACATATGGAATATTTGGGCTGCTGCGACCGAGCAGTAGCAGCATACACACATCTAAAAAACATTCAGAAAATCAATCTGAACAAGTGATAACTCAGTAGAATCAGAATAAGGGTGTCTTTGTTGACCATCATCGGACACGACTTGCATATGAAGCAAGCTCTTCACAGGAAATCGTAGAGTAATTTGTTTATGTACTTCGCTTCTGTGCGTAGAGAATATTTTACATTTGATGGGCCATTAACAACAAATTAGTTACAGAAATTCTGAAATCTCGTGGTCTAAGCCCCAATTTCTACCAAGTTACGTCAATCCTATGTCATTCATTATTTCATGACTGTTTAATTGTATTAGGGATAGTGAAACAGCTCACCTGTCCTTGCCAACAGATAGCATTGCTATCTGTTGATAAAGAACCTCATGCTTCTGTCATTTTGTGACCCATGGCTTTCCTAAAATATGATACTAATATGTACACAACTTACTAGCTAACCACTTTGACAGAATTATCACTAACATAATGCATCAAGGTCAAACTATCATTGACTATGCTGTCACCCACTGGCAGTCCCCATTATTGATGCAGATATGGTATTTTGCCAAATAATGTGGTCACGGCTCTGGTGATAAAAGTTGACTTTCTGAGTAATCTCGACTTTATTCAAATGATATGACTTTTGTAATTTACTTAAAAATCATCTGTAATTATATTCCAAGAGTGGAGTCATTCCATCTGAATCAGAGAGGTAGGAGGCAGGGGTGTCCTTTGACATGGAGCTGCTGGCAATGAAAATCAAATAGTCTAATGGCATGTAATGCGATAGGAATCTGAAGAAATTTGAATTGAAAATGCCAATGAACTTTTCATGATTTCCAGGTCTGCACTGAAAACCAAAATCAGCTTTGGCAAAAATGTCCAAATTAGCTTCTTGTTGCAGGAGGGCAAAACTAATATCTAGTCACGTGTGCTTTCGTGGTTGGATTATGGCACCTCATCCAACTCTTGGCCTGCAGCCCACCAGGGAAATATCAGAGTAGCAGAATGCCAGCCCTGGTGGTTTCAACCGCAACCAAAACATCTACTTTATGAGAGAGCTGAAGAAGAATTTAACTCATTTTTATGTTACAAGTTAAAAATATAGGAAACAGAATACATTATATTAAATCTAGCACCACTGCAAATTGATATCAAAAGTCAGATGAGATATATCAGGATCGATGTGGCTTACATTTTGGATGAGCCATTCTAAGCAAATCATCCTGTTGAATTGAAGGAGGCATCGAGTGTGAAGCAGAATCTTACATTGTCCCCTATGGGTTTTATATGTTATGTAAGAACGATTGCTCATTCCATGATTGTCTGTTTTTCAAAATATTAATGCTTCTGTAAATGGAACCCAGAGATTATTACATTTATCTGCAAAGCAAAAGTTGCCAGAATCTCACCTAAAAAGTTAGTTAAAAGCCAGAAATGTGGTGAACTTGGATGGCCAATCTTTTAGACATATTTTGAGGCTACTAACACCCATAAAATTTCATTTTGGCAGCTCCTTACAGAACCAATGAGATGGAGTTCGCAATGTTGTTGGCTGTCCTACATTCTGAGCAAATGTATATATTTCTTTACAACTTCTTTTCTCAGCACTTCATTAGGTCTCGCCTAGCGACGCAGCGCGAAGCGCTGTCGCTAGCGAGACTTATTGTCGTCGACTTGAGTTCGGAAGGGGGACAGGCGATGTGCACGCTCACGGCGTGTCTTCGCTGGCAATGCTGAGCTTGCCCCCGGACACTCGGACAGCCGATGTGCACGCTCACGGCGTGTCTTCAGCTTGCGCCCGGACAGCCGATGTGCACGCTCACGGCGTGTCTTTTCTGGGGATCCCGGACAGCCGATGTGCACGCTCACGGCATGGCGTGCTTTCGCGTTCCCTCTTGCTCGCTCCCTTCCTGTCTCCATCAGGCCCATGGCTCTTGACTTTCTTTTCGGCGTTTCAGGCAGGAGTAGGTCTGGCGGCCTCGTTTCCGGTCTGCCCCTGAAACAAGCAGCCGCCGAAGTGAAGATGCAAGCCGCCGCCGATGAAGTGAAGATGGCGGACGAGGAGGTGGAGGGTCCGCAGAGGAACGGGGAGGGCCCGCTGGTGCCCATGGGGGAATGGGTGGCGGGGCCCTCGCGTAGTCCGCATCCTAAAGTCGGACTTGGGTTATGGCTTAAATGTGCGCGCGGGCAGGTGAGCGAGGGCAGCCAGCTACGGAGCATTGGAGGAGAGCTGTACATGCCGTTCCAGCAGCGGCGGTCAGCGCTGGGTGCCGGAACACAGAGATGGCTTCCACCGGGGTGCTCCCCTTCATCAGAGGCGTTGATCTGAGCGGTAACGACTTTAAGGTGAGAAGGGCAAATAAGTGCCTCGCCTTGTTAGCCCAACCGGCATGTTGTGTTTGGGGTGCAGGAAATGTACGGAGGGTGAGGCCCGAACTATTTCTTGGCTTGCATTGCAGAACATTTGTGAAAGACGTAGTAGTCTACTTTTGTAATGTCCATGATACAGATAAGTAAATGTGCCTCGTGTGCGATTTCACATGAACTTTTGGTCAGAAAAGTGAGGTCAGTTGGTCTGGCTTCATTGCAATCAGCTCGAGTGCACATCTTTTCTACCAGTCTCCCTTGTGTACTCTTTCCCCTCTGCCGCTCTTGTGTTGCTATTGCCTTCCCTGTATAAATCTCCATCACTCTCGTTTGCTTATCCCCCCCACTCCCTCAATGTATTTTTTCATGTGCAGTTCCCCTCAGTTCCACGCTGTGCACACTCATCCGTTTGCTCCCCAACCCACCCGAGCCGTCTTCCTTCCCTCCCGCATTTTCAGTGTCACTTCTCCAACCTCGTCCTCCGTGTTAATAAATAACCCCACAATGGCCTCTTGTCACTTGCTCTCCATGTTGCTTGGTCCCCCACCCACCTTTGTGTTTCTTCCCACTCCCCTCTGTTATGTCTCCCCACCCAGCCTATCTTTTTTTCTCTTTTGGTTTACTTAACAAACTCTGAACGGCAAACAAAATGCAAAAAAAACCTACTTTTTGTAGGCATTTGCATGTGTGCTCCTACAGAATAACAGGACCCCGTAATCCCAGCACCTGCTATCGGCCCTGCCCCTCCCGCTACCCGAAATCTTGCCATAAACTTTTGGAGAGTGCCGGACTTTAAACTGTTTGTTTAGGGGGCTCAGGACAAAACATGTTGAAGACCTCTGCTCTAGAGACAGAGAGTGCCTGCTCTTTAACTTTCTTCTACCCTTGGGTGTCAGCTGGGGCAAAAAAACACAATTTTCCGGATTATCAGAATGGGGAGTTCACAATGAAATCTACATACTGCTTTGAAAAGCTCCACCGGTCTAGACAAACCGGTCGGCAGGAGTAAATGAGGGCGGATTACTGCCAAGGCGGCGCGTGTAAGGGCTAGCCACCAGGACATACGTTTATTCCTTCTCCTCCTGGGGTTTGCACTGCTTGGGACTCGGACCTAAATTCGTCAAATGTGGAAGCAAGGCAAATAAAAGCCGGACAGCCTAATATCAAATGTAGGGCCATTCGTGGAATTGTTGATTTAAAAAACAGCACACTAGGATAAAAGGCACACGAGTAAGTAACTTGTATAGCGTTCAACGTGCACCTGTGTAGGACATCATAGCATGTAACGACGGGATGTGCAGTTTTTATCTTTTCTAGCTTTTTATAATTTGAGTAAACTCTTGATGCAAAGTTAATTAGCAGGAAACCAAAACTATTTAGCTGCAATGCATTCGTCCACTGGGGAACCATTTAGTAACAAACACACGAACTCTTGCGAGTACAAATAAGAGGAAAATAAAACGTTTTAAAAAAACAAATTATATGCATGTTTCCAGCCGTTACAAAGCTTTTCAAAAGTTCGAGCACTGAAACAAAAGTTTACTTAATGGTGGCCGGTCTCCTTAAATATTTATAGTTAGTTTAAACAAGCATTTGCAATGCAATAGGTCTCGCATTTACGTGAGTTTGAGCTATTGACATTCCAAATAACAATGCCTTTTTATTTGTTTTCGTTTTAAAACATAAATAAAAGGCATTGTCATTTACAATGCCAATAGCTTTAACTTGTGTAACTGCGAGACCTATTGCATTGCAAATGCTTGTTTTTACATGTTGTTGAAGATGTGAATGCTTTGGCTGGTATATTGGTTGACAGTCTGACAATAATAGTATTCCATCTAATTCCACAAGACTCGTCTATCACAAGTGGGTCATATAACATTTGTGCAAGATCTACAGTCAAATGATTCAATGAAAGGATTAGATCAATTAACTACACTCACCAGGGTTCAATTTTCCATGTTCAAATCAGGAGTTGTATTTACAAATCTAGATTGGGGGTTAGTAATCCTTCACACCATATCTTTTGCATACTGAACTGGATTTAATAGGCGTTGAGTATTAATCTTTCAGGATCAAGGATCTCTGAAGGAGGCTAGATCCATCAAGAGAACTGGGAAATTACCAATTTGCTAAAAAAAAAACACTCGCTTAACTCCATAACATCCCTTGACTCTGGCCTGCATACTATATGCTAATCAGTATTATTACATTCTCAAAACAGTGGGAAAGAAATGTGGCATATAGATATCAGTGGACACAATAATATTTCAACTGTGGGTGATGGCTCTGGCCATTTTTGTAAAATAAAATATTTGAATGCATTTTGGATATTGTCTAAACATAGATCAAAACTATCCTGTTTATAACAATGCTATAATGTTCTAGTTTTGGAATTCAAAGCAGGGGGAAATTGTTTACTAGTTAATATTGCAAGATTAATTATTGCTCAAAGATGGTTGGACTCTTTTAGCATAAAGAGAAGAAATACGCCTAAGAATAAATCCTAGTGCACACAATCTATGAAAAATTTCTATGAACCACTTTCACTCATTTTTTTGGTTTAGGAGGGAAAAGATTTCACTGGGTGGTGTTTGTTTATAAGGGATTCTAGATCTCTGTCTAAGTTACTGTCATGCTTCAATTCTTTACTTTTTCTACCACAACTTTAAATTGCAATTTAAGCCTATTTCATTTCATGTGGGAGTGCTTTTCCTTTCACTTGTTGGTGATATAATTGGAACATCCGGTCTTATGCATTAATCAAATGTGCCCTGACCACAGACATCTCTCACAGCCACTGTCTATTTGTGCTCTTAGCAAACACGTTGATGGTGGCAAGGGTCTGCTCCTTAAGTTGTTGATTGGCATTACTTCTATCCACTTTGGTGGTTAGCTGCCTATTTTAGTGTTGCAGTGATGCAGCCATGATACATATATGAGTGAAAAAACTATAGGAGTATAGAAATAGCAACGTAGCTGTCTGTAGATCTCAAAAAAGGTAAAATCTGCTTCAGCATCACTAAAGGCATCTTTGCTCCCTATTGAGATGTTTGAAGCAGGACAACTCTCATCTACTCTACCGGTCTCAGGAGACAGCACTGGTGACTAAGGCATTACTGAACTTGTGAAGTTGGCCCAAAGTGGGTTTGGAGAGATGATGATTACTGAGTTCATTTACTGAAAGCTCAATCAAATTGCTTATTCATAAAAATTAAAAAGGAGGGGCAATATAAATGTGCAGAATCCAGTGTGTTTCTAATTTGTAATGTTTCAGGGTCACATGCCATGTGCAATGTCGAAATAGAATGCTTAGGGGTACCTAAATAACTGTGTTTAATTAAATGTGTCAGGACTTTTCTCAGATTCTTGAGGTGGCAGTGTATCATACTTGAGAGTGCAAGTATATCTTCCCTACATACAAGGTTCCAGGGTCCTGGGTTTGTGATGGGAAGCTTGGCCTCCAAAACCTACCTGACTGCCTGGGATCTAGCTAGGGTCACTACTGTGGAAAAGAAATAGCACATTAAAACTGCCAAACAGTAAAAATTCGAATGAATTTTGAAACTCAGACATCTGTAGCATACTCTGTAACAAAGATATATCCCCAAATATGTTTATTTTGGTTCAAGGTGATCTGAAAAATGGTTTGAGCACTGACCGCTGGTTTGGCATTAATTTCGGTGCGGCTCAGTCCAGTTTGGAAATCTTTCATAGGACTGTACTATATGGATTTTCAGCACAAGGTATAGCAATGGAGCTGTCCAGAGTGCTGAAATCATTTAACCTGGGAGCATATGGAGGCTCTACTTATGTATCTTCAACACATTTGTTGGTTTTAAGAAGTGCTCTTGGGGGACCTAATATTAATGCTGCTACCAGACGTTTAACCCTTTGTGGGGAATGTGCTTTTAAATAAGCCAAGGTCCAAAACCGTTAGATCAAAATAAAATCAATGTGTCACAACCTGTGTTACAACCAGTGGTACGGGGTCAAGGCAGGATCATTAGACGCCTACTGGGGTCAACAGTGGAAAACTCTGTGATGCGATTTTAGGTATTTACTTCTGGGGACGGATGCAGAGTAGGTAAATTCAGCTGAAGATCTGGCATATGGGACAGTGGAGACTTGGAAGGGGGAGGCAGTGGCTTTTGCAAGTTCTTCTGCTCTGTTGTGGTCCACTTCTGACTCATGTGGAAAATAGCTAGCACAAGAGCAGGTAGCTGGTTAGTTAAGTGCATGGCAACTTGGTGGTGTGCTGAGGCTCTTTGCCGTCGCTCACGGATTGCACCCAGCCATACCACCTTGCATGAATTTTGTTCTCCCTCTCTGTTCCTACGCATACTTGTTAGGCTGCTCCTTGCATATTTTCTTGCTTCTAACTTTCCTTATTCTAGAGCTGGTCCCACTCGTCGGTTCTGTTGTCAGCAGTCTCTTCATTTGAGTGTTCTCCTATGCTACAGTGTCCCCAGGATCTTAGGTCTCTAGGAATTAATCAACTTCATGCTGGTAAGGAAGATTGTCATCTCTTGTAAAGTTCAATAGCTGTTCAATGGTTGTGCTATGAGTTGGCTGGTGATTATTTCCTTGATTAGGGAGTCTATCCTGGTCATAGCAGACAAGGCTAGGGGAGAAGACTGCGACAAGAACAAATCAGTGGTTTCTCTTTCCTCCCGGCCCCATTGCCTCCTGGGTTCTAGCCATTATTCACTCTGTCTCCAGAAGGGGGACTAGAAGTTCTAGGGAAGTGTGAGGGTTGGGGCAGGCCCTGTTAGTTGTCCCTGACACAATGTTGAATGAAAGCTTAATAGAACTTGAAAAAAGTCTGCATATCTCAGGTCTCATTATTTGTAGTTAAATCCATTTTGCTCAGTCAGTACTTCAAATGCCAATATGTTGGGATCTACCAGTAAGTCAGAAAAATTCCAACTCCAGTGCTCCAGTGTCTTTGGGCTT
This sequence comes from Calotriton arnoldi, assembly GCA_963921515.1. Taxonomy (NCBI): domain Eukaryota; kingdom Metazoa; phylum Chordata; class Amphibia; order Caudata; family Salamandridae; genus Calotriton; species Calotriton arnoldi. The sequence goes on from CAWUFW010002012.1 coordinate 2,245,785, forward strand.
GCTCTCTGACAAGGTTTGGTAGGCAAGAAATGTTAAAACATCTGACTCTGAGTTCACTTTTGGAGAATTCCAACACTGATCGGGCGATCTTTCATTTTAGTGTTAAAGACTCACTAGGACCCACTGTCTTTGACCCCATTCAAAATAGCAAACCAAGATCAATGGTTGTGGTCAACAGGTGAGTCACTTTTGTTGCTGGGTTAGAATGGGCACTGACCCAAAGAGTAAAATACTGAGTACGCACAGGGTAGACAAAAGAACACTTGTTTATGAGCTCTGGGTCTGGCTAGTACATGGGTCAGCTCATTACTTAACCACTGACCAACCGGCAAGGTCAGGGTGACCCCCAATTATGGCTTGAGTAGACTTCTTCCCGGACCCAGTCAAAAGACACTTGTGCGGGCCTATCCTCATCCCACACCAGGGTGAAGGAAAGTTGGAAATGGCGATGGTACACGGAGAAGCCCATACAGGATAAACAGTAATAGTTGTGCAGAGTGTGAATGCTAGACAGTGTTGCTGTTCCAGGTAATAACACTACTGCTCTTATATCTTTCATCCATCTGCAATGAGAGGCTCAGGGGCTCTTGGGCACTTTGGAGCAGTAATGCAGAGGTCCTGGACACAGCAACTCCATGGGGCAGTAGCATCAGCAGACAGTACTTAATTTTTTTATGGTACCCTAGAGGAGACTTACAGGACACTGCTCTAATTTTCCAGACTACAAGGCTACACAGACATTGTGATGGTCACATTTGTCAGCAAACTGATGGACAGCTCTTGTATTTATTTACAGCCATTGGCAATTTGGTAGCAGAGGACTTGCAGAAATGGCCAATGCCATTTTTAGGTCTCGCGCCTAGCGTTGCAGTGCGCAGCACTGCTCGCGCAGCGCGAGACCTCTTGAATGGGGTTTAAAAACTGACCTAGGAATCGCACACGCTCGTGCGTGTGCGATTCGTTTTTCCCCCCGGCTATTGGGCTTTGCGTGCGTCTTTTTAAGAAAGACAGCACGCAATTGGGCAAAGGCGGGCGCATGTCCCGCCTTTGCTCCGCCCATTCCCGTCCGTGTCTAGGACGCGCATCAGCGCGCGTGGCACGGACGACAGGCTCCCTCGTCCCCCCCCCCTCCTCTGTGGTGCGCGCGCACCACGCGCAGCAGCGGCATCTGTTTTGCATTATCGTGCCCGATAATGCAAAACAGATGTCTGCACGACGTGCGCAGCCGGGACAGGGGCTCCCTTACTTGAGTAGATCGGTACATTTTTGCCCTGGAACACTTAGCTCGCACCTTACATGGGTCTTGAAAGGGCAGAAGTCAGACCAGAGATATTAACAATGCAAGCAGGTGCAGTGGCACCGGGGTCCATAAATGGGAAGGGTCCACTGCACCACAAGCATATCTGCCTTTCCTCGCCTCATGGACTTTGACACCCCCAACTGCGACACTGAGGCCACTTATTTTTCAGAAAATGCTCACTGAACCTTATGTTTGTTTGCTAACCTTATCACTAGGAAGAAGAGACGAGTGAAAAACAAGAGGTGGGAGGGAGGGGAGATTTTGTGAAGCTGGAAAATGAGACAGCGACCCCGCCGGCTGTAAATAGTGTGCCCCACCTTTCAGCCTGACTTGGACATGGCGTCATTTAGTGTGAGGCCGGCTCTACGACGCCCCGTCTCCGGTGCCTACGGTGAGTTAGTAACAATAGTCTCACAGCTTGTTTGTGTCTGTCTATGAAAGCGCCAGCCTGACTCACGGCCGGTCACCTGTGCAATGCATGCCAAGGAGCCAGTTTCTCAAAACAACACGTCGTCGCTGAAGCCCTCTGGTGAAAACCTCTGCGTTCACATGTTCTGCTGAGACACATTCGGAGAGTTTCCAACTGCTGCGAAGTGCTGAGCAGGCATCCTCGGGGCTCCACGTCGGAACTCAAAGTTTCTGTAAAAGAGCCAAAATACATTGAAGCTACCCGTATGTACACGGCTGACCTGAAATAAATGCGATGGCTTGCCTTGCCCCCTACTTCCTTCCTCACCATCTTTTGCTATCCCTTCCTAAGTTTCTTTATCTTTTTACTCTTGCCCCCTACTTCCTTCCTCCCCCTCACCATGTTTTGCTATCCCTTCCCAACTTTCTCTATCCTTTTTACTCTTGCCTTGCTCCCTACTTCCTTCCTCCTCCTCACCATCCTTTGCTATCCCTTCCCAACTTTCTCTATCCTTTTTACTCTTGCTTTGCCCCCTACTTCCTTCCTTCCCCTCACCATCTTTTGCTATCCCTTCCCAACCTTCTCTATCCTTTTTACTCTTACTTTTCCCCCTACTTCCTTCCTCGCCCTCACCATCTTTTGCTATCCCTTCCCACCAAACAGATGTGCACTCCTGGCTGCTCGGGCAAATCTGTGGGCATCTCATCCAGACCACATCTGGAAAAATAGCAAGGAGAAATAGGGGATGGACAGACACTTTTGTTTTTTAGTGGCTAGCATTCATCCCTCATTTTGGATTAATATTCACACAAAAGGATGTTTGCACTCATCTGTGGGCAAACCAAGCGGAATCCCAAGTAGTAATTGTAATGATTCATTATCAATATTTAGTCCGGTCTAAATAATAATAATGAATTATTACAATTATTACTTGGGATTAGGTTTTGAACCACAGATCATCCATCACTTGCTGTTGTTGATAGGAATCTTACAGTTCCTAAAACCTTGGTAGAACAGTGAAACAAAGCAGACAGGCTACCTCACCAGGCTCAGGCCCTCACAAGTTAAAGGTGGGAGTTACCTCTCAACCCCACCAACAGCCCCCCATCTTTATTGTGCTTTAAAAAACGGAACATTCCAAAACCTCAATATAGGAAACTTATTGTAGGTTTGTATATCTGTGAATGCCTGTAAGACTATCTGGCATGGCATAATTGTTGTTTTCCACAAAGAGTGGTTCTACTACGCAATAAGAAAACGAGCATTTGCTATAGGTGTCGCATTTGCGAGAGTTTGAGCTATTGGCATTGTAAATACCAATGCCTTTTATTTCTGTATTTTAAAAACCTGCAAGCGGTGCGTAAACAGGCACTTTGTACTTGCAGTCGTTGCTTACGAGAAGCAACGCTGGCAGTAACTATGCCTCTTTTACTGCCAGCCTTCCTTTTCGTACGCAAGGACTATAAGTGCAAAGGGCGTGTTTATGCACCGCATACAGCTTTTCGAAACACATAAATAAAAGGCATTGTCGTTTACAATGGCAATAGCTCAAACTCTTGCAAATGCAACACCAATAGCTCAAACTTTAATAATGCGAGACCTATTGCATTGCAAATGCTTGTTAACATTTATAGTCTAAGTAAATCAGGACGGGACTACATTTGTTGATGTTACTTGCTCTAAGGGAGTGGAGGTATTAATGGGAAAAACAAAATTGTCCTGTTCCCAGCTTGCACAGGCAGTTGCTCTGGCCATGTACCACAAAACGGGAATCCAGGGAAGCAGTTCTGGCGTGACCTTTTTTTTGTATTTATTACATCTGTGTGGTAAGGGCTCACCAGAAATTACAAGCATTCAAGCCTCTTTCTGTCAGGCAGCTTTTTGATGGCCATTATGAAAATGGGGTGACCCAGTGGTCCTGGACCTGGGTTTAATGTGGTACGAAAAACAATGGTCCTAGACCTAATTTCAAAAGATGAATTGAATCACATTCTACAATAATAATATGACAAATTATTTACTGAGCCCAATTCCTGTTGGCTCACAGTAATTAATTACAGGCAGTTTACTAAAGTGCAACAACCACAAACTTTTTCCTTTACAAGGGTTTTATTCCATCATATTTAATGCAACAGTATATACTTTACTGTACGTGACAATGAGAGACAGGGGAGAGGTTGCTCCAGGGGAATGTGCAGGAATAGAAAAGTGCTCTAGCTGTGCGAAGGGTGAATAGAATTCAGATAATGCGGTGAAAGAATTGGTTAAAATAGTTCATTCATTAGACTGATGGGTGATTCTCAGTCTTTGTTCTACCTGGCCACATTTTATCATTCCAAACCAATTTTTCTTTCGATTTTGAAATACACAATACAATTCTTGTGTGGCACGTTACAGTCAAGGACTGGTGGTCCAGGTTAGATGTATATGGGCGTCGACGTTTCGACCAGTCTTGGGGCTCAAGGGGTAACTGGGGGCCTCAGCCTCGGTCACGTACAGTAAAGTATATACTGTTGCATTAAATATGATGGAATAAAACCCTTGTAAAGGAAAAAGTTTGTGGTTGCTGCACTTTAGTAAACTGCCTGTAATTAATTACTGTGAGCCAACAGGAATTGGGCTCAGTAAATAATTTGTCATATTATTATTGTAGGTTGTGATTCAATTCATCTTTTGAAATTAGGTCTAGGACCATTGTTTTTCGTACCAGCTTTTTTGATGGCAGTATGTGGATAAGCATCCTAGCCACTGACACCACACTGGTGTTTCCAGGTCGCTGTTAGGCTAGCCATGCAGAGCTTCAGGAGATGAGGGCTGCAGTGGGACTGTGGAGGTCAGCTCTGAGCAGAAGATTCCAGCCTTGGGCTTCCTCTTCAGTTGCCAAACTGAAGCCATGAGTTACAGGACAGGGGCTTGGGCAAGCCTAATAAACTGTTTTTTCCAAGATGGTGGTCTGTCCAGACAATTCTGTCTGACGTTCCCAATCCAAGATGAAATAGAGCCTTTTCCTGTGATGTCAGTTCCTGTTTGATTCATATATAAGTAGGTGTTTACAAGTGACTGATGCATCCCTTATTTCTCCCTGATTTTTGTTCTGGAAGCTGGAACTTCTAATGAATCTATCTCTGAATGTCTTTGTTTGTCTATGTCAGTGGAAGTTTGGTGCCTTGCTGTTAACTTCGGTATTAATCCTCATCTTCAGTCAAGAGCCACAAGATTGCGAACAAGGTTTTTACCCTTTGTGTTTTTTCCTCCTAACTTGGACCCTATAAGGACCGTCTTGACATCTTTCATGTGTTCTACTATATGCATGGTGGCCACTTTGCAAATGGGAAGAAGCGCCCTTTCTTCTGGCAATCAAGAATGAAATTTAACAGACCTTCTCAGCATTCAGTACTTGACAGTTTCCAATCTAGACAGCTCCTGAGGGAGGAAGGAGAAAGGTAAAGTGTGGTAACATCCATCCTTAATTTCGGAAACTGTTGCATATGAAGGAGGAATCACAATCATTCATTAGAAGGAGGTAATAAGGGTCCTCAATAGTGCTTGTATTCATCCTTGTCTGCAATTCTTCCAGAATTCATGATCCATATATGGTTCGCTATCTCTGGCATTTGCAATCACTTTTGGAGAGGGACAGGGAATATAGTTACAGGGAATCAATGCATTTTTGCAATGTATTGTGTTGCATTTGCATTTACATAGCACTTACAACCCCTAATGAGGCATTGACACGCTTTCTGGTGACTAGCACCCTACTCCAGAACCCAAGGTAAGCGGGTAATCCAGTGATTATTGGTTATTGTCGGTTAGGCAGATTAGTCTTGTGCTCTTAAGAAATCATTTCATGCATTCATTAAAACCCAGTTTCTTTGAGGTAGAATATTTAATAGGATTTGGGTGTAGCACTAAATGTGTATATTTTGCAGCAGTGCTTTTTGGAGTTCACCAAACAGTTCGTATTTTGTCAAAGTGTGACTGGAATATGTTTGCCTAAAAACCAGACAAGGGGTAACACAGCTGCTTGAATGGAAACAATTAGCGGTTGTAATTGCAATTGTATTTATAAAGCACTTACTATCCCAGATAAGATGTTGAAGTGCTTTTTTCTAATGAGTAACATGCTACTCTGGCCTGGGACCTTATGTTAGTGATTATGTCACAGGTTTTAGGGCCAGATGTATCAAGCATTTTACCGTTTGCGAATGGTAAAAAGCCTTTTGGGATGTATCATCTCAAAAGGCATTCGCAAAATAGGGAATCACAATTTTGCGATTACCTATTTTGCGAATGCATTTAGGGAATCGCAATTTGCGATTCCTTAAATGCAATGCTGGAAGCAAAAAATATTGCAACCTGGCTTTAAGGAATGCACAAATTACCACCAACTTCAAGTTGGTGGTAATTTGCAAATTCCTAGAAAAATGCACTTTTTTGAATTTTTCTAGGTGCCATGTGGCGTACATACATGCCCTTAGGGCATGTATCTGCGCCACATGTGCAAACATGCATATTTCAGGGGTGCAACAGGATGTCCTTTTGGTCCTCTTGCACCCTTGAAATTGCATGCGCAATTTGCGAGTACCTATTGGGTACTCGCAAATTGCACATGCAATTCCTATTCATTCCTATGGGCCTCTAGGCCCATAGAAATGAATGGGAAGCCAAATTGCGAGTCGCAAATAAGGAATGCGTAGGAATCACAATTTTATTTGCGAAACCTACATACATTGCATTTTGCGAGTCCATAATAGCCAATCGGTAAAATTCGCTATTAAGGACTCGCAAAATACAATGTTGATACATCTGGCCCCTAGTCTTTTGTTCTAGGCATATGTTCATTCATGCATTAGATTGAGGGTAGATGATTAAGGATTGTCATAAGTTTATGAGATGGAAGGAGATCAGTTGGATTGCTATTCTGCATTATGTATTAGGAGTCAATGTTACTAGAAACTGCAATGTATTTATGCAGATGGGTTAAGGGGATTATGCAGTATATTATGTTTAGTGAGGAGGTGTATACAGCTTTAAATCAGGCCTGTCGGCATCTCAATTATAAGTGCCAACAAACATGTTGGATATACAATTTTGGGGTGAAAAAAGTCCTACCAGACAGCAATAGCATCCCCAAAGAGCATTGCAGTTATTTTACATGGAGATTCTTATAGATCAGGGTACCTGCAGGCATCGCCAGAAACAAATGGTGAGCTGGACCAGCTGAACTTAGCAGCTGTGGACTTTCATCCGGGATGCATTTTATTTTTCAAGGTAAATTGGTAGCCACCCTTTAGTGCTTATATCAATGTGCAAGGACCAACAACTCAAGTAACCAAAAGTTCATATTGATATTCACATCCAGTATGCTTGTATAGTATTTTGTATTTATATTTTATGTGTAAAGCTCAACTTTTGATTTGGAGTTATAAAGTTTTAACCAGTAGGGTATTGTAGTGAAGAGGTACATGGACTTCACTTCATTTCGTCCACAGAACAGCAGCGACACCAACTGATCCCTTGGGGACCCTTCCTGTTTGTGAATGGGCTCCGTCCAACTGTGAGTTGGGGGTAAATTGTGAATATTTTGCGACCGCATTTGGTTTGCAAAACATTTGTACATACCAATGCGATTTAGTATTAGGAGGGTATGCCCTCAACACGCCCCTTACATATACTGAATCACAAAACCCAATTTGGGCTTTGTGTTTCAGAAAAAGCAATTTTGCGGTTGCATACAGCGAATGGGGCCGTTTGCGAACGCAAAAATGCTTCTTACATCTATCCCTAAGTGCTTTAAGAGCAAATAGCATAGCCCACTGTAAAATAACTTCCATCAGATTTCAGATTCTGCCAAGGCCCAGGCATAATACCTAAATAGAACTGTAAAGAAAATCGTCTATATTCATTTTTAAAGTGGTCTCTCTGTTTTTGTTTACTGTAATTAGTGATCAGGGATCATTAAGGCAGCTCTGGAACACTTTCTAAATTGCATTTTTCTTACTTACTGTGTAAAGTATGTACTGATCAACTGGAAAATACTAGCTTTAGGTTACATATTCCTATTTTTTTGTTCCAGGAGACAATACATTACTGGTAATTCTGGAAGTAAACTGTCCAGGTGGCAACCCTACAAAGGGGCGGGCAGACAGAGAAAGCTCTAGAAACCCACACGCCAGACATGGAGAGAACCCTACTCATACAAACGCCATCTTTGGTTAGCGACTGTTACAACAAGTACTTTACAACAGAACGTTTCACTCTGGCTCCCTAAAGATGCCATGCCACCTACACCATAATAAAGAAACAATATGGCGACCAGCTGCTAAAACACATTTTCAAGTAATTAAACACACAGGGCCTGGCTTCAAGCAGGTTATGAGACTGTAACAAAGATGGGCGAGGTCCATATTTATAACTTGCGTGGAAAATAAGATAGCGGAAAAAAGACTCCTCCCAGGAAAAAAGCACTTTATAAGCAAGGAATATGAAAATAGGATTTCACGGTTTGTGGGCGGGTGTGTTATTTATCGCAGGGCTCTCGGCAGGCGTAGGCCATACCATGGTATCATGTGATTAAGGGATGTGTGTTCCTCTATGTGGCATGCAGGGGTGGAGGAAACTGCACCTTAAATACAGACTGTGGGTAAATCGGACGCTGTGCGTTTGTTTATGTAGTCTCATACTTAGTCATGACTCATGCACCTCCAAGTAAACTGAGGTGGGAAAGTGGGACGTTGTAAGGAAAAAGATAGAACCGGAAAATATTTTACCAGTCTTTCTTACTTCATGTCAGCCCAGGCGGAGCATTTTTATGATTAATCTCCCAGGATAGCAGGATCCCGAATCCAAATAAAGGCTTGTTTTATATTGCTCTAAATACCACATTTCTGTCCATTTGTAGGTGATGTAAATAACAGATGTTATTGTTAGCAACTGTATGATGCCCAATGTACCCACCTAGGAAGGACACAGAATATTGTCAGCAGCAAACATTCGGGCAATGGTAGGGGCCTCATTACCAGTGGCCCGGGATAGTTCCCGTTATTTCTCGACCCAAAATTACCATTACTGGGGGTCCTGATAATTCCAAGGGTGGAGATATAGCGAGCATCACAGGTTTTTGGGGAATAAAATATGGCATTTGGGGCCTTATATACGAACACATTTTCCCATAGACACAGAATGGGCAAACCCTTTGATACATCTGTCCCTTGGGGTTTCTATGCCGATTCCTGCATGTTTTCCCTTGTGTTCGCGCAACGAAATTCGTTTTATTTATTTATATGTTTACTTACCTCTAATCGGCCGTAATCCGTAGTTTACTACCCCCCGCCCCACGTCAGCGCCCGGCAGCACTCCCACCACCGGCCGCTACTGGCGCTTGGCCTTACATTTGAATTTGAATTTGGCCGACTCGACCAACCCGCTCAGCTGCGCACATTGTGCCAGCAGGCCCCAACGCGCTACAGCAAACAGTTCATCAAGAAGCTGGACCTGCTGTCTAATCCAACTGATACAGAACCTCCTATAAGTGGCTCAGCGTAGGTCTTGCTAAATTATTTTGTGTGCCTGGTACGACTAGTGCGTTTCATTGAACTGGTGACACTTATTCAGTCCCCTACGCTTATTGCTTCTATTTAAACCAAGTGTTTATTAATTGTTATTTAATGTGAGTGCCTAACAATAAGAAAAATTGTGTTGCCCTTGTTGAAGGCAAGCGGTAGCTGTAGAATTTATTTATTTATTTATTTATTTATTTATATATATTTTTTTTAACCTGATGACTAGCCAGATTATGTACCCATGCAAAAAATAGTCACCAGTGCAGTATTTGGTTGGTCCCGCTACTGCGCTTGCGTACTGCTACTATCGCTAGTAAGGTGGTACTGAAAGTTGTCCTAACCACCCTTGACGAAAGGAATATATTCTGTTCAACCTGGTCACGGGCTGATTGTCCCAACTTTGGGTGGAAGGCGGTCCTCTTGCGACAATCGGCTTGAGAAGGATTGCGCACTGGCTCTGTGGCTCTATAGACTTATTAGCTGTGGCTCTGTAGACTTATTAGAAGGGCCATGAGAACCCCATGAACGACTACCTATTAATGCCGGGAATTAGTTCAGCCTCTTTGCTATCACCCCAGCCATGTGTTTAGATGCAAGCATAGGTATGTAGGCTGGTACCGAACTGACCCAGACGACTTTAGCCGGACCTACTCACTCTGGAGAAAATTTGCCACCATTGGCACTGGTAGGAGTATTGGGACCGAACATACTGAAAACGCCAGTGACAAACAGCTGATGTTATTACTGCCAGGGTGCTCAGCCCTGAAAGTCATATTAAATCTGTAAGCAAAACTTCGCTGGATCTACCTCCCCAGCATTGTCTGATCACGTGTTACTTAAAGTGGCAGACCATACACCTCAGTCCTGTCCCCGCCCATGTGAACAGGAACTTAAGTTAAATTAGCAAGAATGCCTGTTGTGTTTCCGCCTCATTACGGTGCAAGGAGAGGGACTGCATGGCTCTGCACAGGCCAGGCTATATTTACCCCTGAGCCCAATTGCTTATACTATACAAACAAATTACCACAGGGGGCACGAAATCCTTCCCATGCCTGCTGGTACCGCTATGTCGGTTATCCGGTAGTTCCTGCTAAACGCCGTCTTGAGAGCATGTTGCCGTGATGTCTGCGCGGTGCGCCTCCCACGATCATATAAGGGAAGAGAATAACAAGCCATTAATGCTTGGTGTGCTTCCGCCTTTATTATACAAAATCAGATGCATTTATTTTTCCTGCGACTGAGGAGGCTAGCCCTTAAGATTGCACACATACAGTATATACACCAAACCTTAAAAATTGTTGCTATAATCAAGCCCTGCAACTTGAACCCTGTACTCCCAAAAGCTAACTTGGCAGGTCTGGCTGTAACGCCACCTATATTAATTGTGTCCATGTAACCTGAAAAATTACTGGTTTGCAAAATATTTCTGACAGAGTTCAAGTGTATTACGCCTACCGAGCCGTAATGCATCCTTCTGCATGCATTAGGTTTTTACTGCATCATTCTATATAATGCCCTGCCTAATCTCAGGCTATGACATCATTTTAGCGAATACAACATAATAAAATGCGAACTAGAATTACAAGAAAATGCATTGACATTGACCAACTGTGTGAATACCATTCTAGCAAACTATGTTAATTTAACAGGTATTGATTAAAAGTTTTAGAGATGCAGAGGAGCTACAAAAAATTCCCCAGCAGACACTGGCAATCCAAACAGATGGAAAAGAGCTATATCAGGGGTATCACAGGTAGGGTAATGAGCCCGGTGACATTATAGTAATGCATGGGCTTGGAGCATTGTCATAAAGAGAAATGTAAGCCCGGAACTTGCCCCTCCCCCCCCTTGCCTAGGTTACTCAGCAACAAATCACAATGGGAGTGCAGTGGTTCCGTCACACCTTAGAGCCCGGTGCCACTGCACCTGCTGCACTATTGAAGGCTACGTCCTGGGCACCGCCTCCCCATAGCCTCGAATGCCTCTTCACTGAACGCCGATGTGCAGAGGCACAAGCTACAGGTTGCTGCATCCTTAGACCAGCGTACAGCCCACCAACCGTTGCTTCTTTACCGCATGGCAGTATTCGTCCGATCCGCGAGAGTCACAATAAACTCACCATTCACTTAACAATATTGTGAACTTTTACTATTGATGTCCTTCTTTGTTTTAAATTACTGGTATTTCACTAGCAGTGAGCCGCTGTGCCATATTGCAACCCCCGGCCCGGTCGCGGACGGTGCTCAGATACTGAAGCCCCGCCCCATCCGTATAGGGGCGCGCCCTCCGCCTATCGCGGCAGACGCAAGATCAACCCAGCTTCCCGCCGCGGCTCGCTTTCATAGAAGCCCCGCTACCTTACCAGCCCACACCACAACTTTATTACCACTGCTGTGCGTGCCCTCCGCATTCATGGCAGCCTCTGTTGAAAGCCACTGTCCCACCCTCACTCGCACCAACCGGGCCGCCCACACAACTCGGACAGCTACCGCACCGTTATCTCAACACCCCGCCCCCAGGTAATGAAAACCCAAACAGAAATACCTTGATAATAATGCATGGACCTCCAAATCCACTTAGCACCTATGCACTTCACCCGATACATTTCACCGCAGTAGCTTCAAAAATTAACTGTGTGCAACCGGCACACCCCATTACCCATTGTAATTCCAAGTAAAAGCAAACTGGCATTGTACAGGGTAATCCCAGGCAGTGTACACCCTGATTATTATAGTGGAGGGGAACAGCCTGGAATTAGGCATGGAACAAGTGACTCCATTCCTGAGTGACCACCAAAGCAGGCCCGCTTGTGTGTCATAACAGGCTAGCTTTCTCAGCAGTCATCGTGCTACGTGACGTGGTCTGTTGTAACTGCACAATATACAAAACATAACGTAATTTGCTCAGAGGTTAGTTAAGCCTTTTGTAGACGGTTTGAAGCGGTAGTAGAACCCCTCCTCAGAACTACTCGACTCCCTGCAGGATACTGCTTAACTCTGACTGGACATTGTGACGTTGGGGGGCTGTTCTGCTATCCCAGCCCTGGATCTATAGTCCGTGAAGTACAAACTAACAGACGCCGGCCCTTCATTACTGCAGTGCAACGTAAGCAGTAACACGACGGCGCTCCCTAGAGAGACGCCTTCTCGAACAGGATGTCGGATACCAAGCCATCCTGAAGGAGAGAATGCGGATGTTAACCCTGCCTGGTGCGCTTCGGTGTTCACACCAGCTGCTCTCCCTGCACAAGCCTCCCACATAGACGGGGCCGGCCTAAGCATATCGCGGCCGTCTCCATAGCCATTTGTTTCCCGCCGCGGCCCCCACTGACTTTATATAATTCACATTTGAAAAGGGGGACATCCCCTGAGCACCGCGCTACAAAGGCGCATCTTAACGCACTCCGATGCACAAACCTCAGGGTGAAGACGACGCTCTACCACCGGAGCCACGCCCAACCACATACGGGCTCGCCCTCAACAACGCGGCAGCCTCAAACCTCTCTGCTTCCCGCCGCGGCCCCACAAAAGAATTTGTTGCGCACATTACTTAACTGAGCCAACAGCTCGATGCTTATGAATGCTACGCCAGGCCTCCTTGAACCCACCGCACCTCGCCTCGTTTACGACGCTCCTGCGGCTTCCCAAGGGGTTCAAGAAGACAAAGAGGACGAGACCCCTGGGACGCCGCCTTAAATAACTTAATTAAGTTTCGGTTTCCTTTACGTATTGGAGCGTCAGCAGGGATCCATCCTCTTCCGGCATCTAACCCCTGGAGGAGGCTCGTCTCCGTGGCGCAACTAAGGGTGCCCCTCCCCTAGGCGTGGGGGGCACCTACTCAAGATCCTAAAATTGCGCACAAAGCCAATGGTGTCTCGTGTGCAAATGATAATTTTTTTTAAATTTATCTCCTCACTTAAAATGGTTTTCTTCCAGTTGAAAGCTCCCTTTTCTTCTCTCTCACCAAATTTGGGGGTTATCCGTTCCCCTTTCCATCTTGTAAGGGAAGTTACTTCACCGCCAAACTGCTGTAAATCTCCGACCAATCCAGGTAGGAAAAGTCAGATGTCAGTTTGTGAATTCACTCAACCTACAAGTCTGCAGGCATTCACAAACTTACAAGGCTAACCACTCCTTGTAAAGCCCACTTCCCATCTCCTGTGTAGCGTTTACTGGTGCAAATTTCTCTGCTCTTAGGGCAGAGGAATGAATCCACAGTGGTATATTAATTTAAGCCTGTCAGGAATCCTTTTGTTAATTCCTGGCAGAAATAAATGGTGGTATTTTCAGCTGCAAACATACAATTACTGTTCAATTACCTTTGTGAATTAGGCCCAAAATGTCTTGGTTTGTTTTAGCCCTTCTAAAGCCAGTCCTGTTTCAGGAATATGAGTTAAAGTTGAGTACATTGTTAGTTAGTTAGTTGGAAATTTCAGTAACGTTTAATTTCTAAGTGTTTTATTAGTACACGTATTGTAAAGGCCTTGTCACACTGTAGTGGCCTTCTCCTTTGACACACGTTTGTTACCCGATTGTCAGTAAGTCAGAGTTACAAAATTCCATCACTTAGAGGTCAAAAAGCAAAGTAATTGACCTCCATGTTTGATAAAATAGGAAATGCTGCTGGAAGACAAAACACCTCAATGGCATCTTTATTTGCTCTTTTGCCATTTGATCTCCTTTAAGGTGATGCAGCACCTCCAACACCCCTAACTCCAGCATCCTAGCCTCAGAATGGGCTGTGCCCAATGTGTGACATGAAGTTTGCTCAATGGGTTCATATGCAGGAGGAGCAGAAGCTAGCCTGTCAGAAGGTGGGGTTTCACTGTCTTGTTTATTGAGCATGGGAGTGTGACTTTAGTGTGAGTGATATGTATCACACGTACGTTACACACCTTAGCACTGGTTCTAAACCTGTTATCAGCAGACCCCTTAAGGGCCAGCAGCACCTAGTCAAGGGGTGGGTGACTGATAGGAAATTAAATAATGTTAGCAGGTTAATAAAGTATTCAGTCATAAAAAAACACATTTGAAATTTTTTAAATGCTCTGTGAATGTGTAGGAATTTGAAATTTGAGGCTCAAAATTAAGTAGATGTCCTTAGCTAGATTTGTGAAAGCAGCACAAGTACTGTAAACAGAGTCTTTTTCGGGCCATTGGTGGCTTTGATTAAAGCTGGTATGCATCAACAAAAAAGAGCATGTTTAGGAACAAAAAGGACAAAGTGAGTGGGAAAGAGTCTGCCTTCCAACTAAAATTAAAATGTCAGTTTTTGTATTGTTTTGTGACTGATAATGTTTACTAATGAGTGTATTTTTTTGATGTATACTTATTTCTGTGTTTTTGTGTATTGTTTTGCGGTTCAAATGTTAATTAGACTGGACCCACAGCTTCCAGTATTGATTCAGTGGGGTCCACAGAAGCTAAAAGGTTAAGAAGCAATGCTTTATATGCTTCTGTGATTTCTCTTTAGTGTTGGAGGACCAATACCAAATGGAATGACAGCTAATAAGCATTGAAAACAGCAGCTAAACTATTAGAGCGCAAATGCCTCAATAACCAAAAAGGAACATGGCCGTGCTATTTTACCAAAAGTGACCTCAAGTTCAATATGTTCAGGAGTGAGGAGATAATAAAAAAAACAAATCTGTCAAAACTATTGGATGTTTAGACTTCATCAGCATGTCTGCTTTTTCTAAAATTTCAGCTGCCATAGTGGTGTGGCTTGAGGGGGTCTCGTAGGGGCCAGTGCCCCATCTGTAACTGTCCTGCTAACCCCCAATCCCCCTCTCTCATTGTTCCCCACCATCCGCGACAGCCGCAGCTCGCAAAAAAAGCCCCTGCTCTCTCAGCCTGAGAAGCCTGGGATGTTGTTTCTGTTTACATTTTACTTATGCTTGCATTCCCTAAGAGTATTTGCTGGATAGTTTTTTCTGTAGTCATTTCATGCAACATATTACTGCTGTATAGTCAGGCGCGGCCCGTGCAGGTGAGAGTGGTGGGGGCGGGGTGAGGGGTGAGTCGACATACGACGACGAGGGAAACTTAAATTTTAAAAAAACTTACCTTGCACTCGCCGCAGCGCAAGGCAACAAGTGGTTTTCTATTTTTTTTTTATTTAAGTTTCCCTCGTCATTGTCTGTCGACTCCCCCCCCCACCTCGCCCCACCGTTCTTACCTGCACGGGCTGCGCCAGCGTATAGTGTGAAAAGAGTCGCTGCTTTGTAGCTATGTGAGTTCAGGCTGTGGGTGGGCCACGACCGAGAGCTGTGGGGTTCAGGCGGAACACAATGAACATTTCTCACAGTGCCTGTCAGTTGGTTATGATTATGAAGGGGCTCGGAATACCTGCTCATCCAATCCTTGGCCTTGCTACAGAGAGCACATAGCAATCGTCAGGTGTGCCAATTGCAATTGTGATAATATGCGAATGTGTGTGAAAGGTACACACCTGTAACAATATTGACTAGGCAAAAGTTAAAGAAAATGCAGTGCATGTGGGCACGTTGTGGAAGTGCATTGTGTGTGTGGGGGGGATTAGTGAAGTGAAGCGAAGGAGATGCAAGGAACTACGTGCAGCAGAGAGTGAAAAGAGGCTGCTGAAGAGGAAAGAGATGAAGTGTAGGTTATGCATATTGAGTGTTTCTGAAAGATATGAGGAGAAAATTAGTGTAAATATCTACCAAAAAGACTGAAGAAGATACTGGTGTAAAGAGGAGAATGGGAGTGCCTGAGACACCCCAAAGACCTTGCCCTGCCCACAGACCTAAGTAATATTTAATTATTTATTCCACAGTGTGCTTAAAAAGTTTACATTACTTTGTATAAAATATGTGTAGATAGATAGATAGATAGATAGATAGATAGATAGATAGATAGATAGATGTATCAGGAATATCGATGGGAGACAATATCGAAAACAAATTGCAACAAGTAAGGAAGTCTAGATTTTCTATACCTAACTCCCCATATTTGTGCCTATGTGGTACATATATCTTCAAGATATTTAGATCTGGAGTTAGGAACAGTAAATCTATACTTCACTATATGCACTTGATAATGTATTCCTCGATATTCTTATACCACAATGTTCTGGGGGTCAATATTCAGTAGTACTATCATATATGTATGTATATATGTGTGCACAGTCTTCATGACCACCCTTTGTAGGTTGCCTTGCCAGTTTTATCTGTGGCAACCAAGACCCGACTGAAACTTGAAGGTCATACCAACGGCAGAGGCATAGCTATCTATGCTGCAGCAGATGCAATGCCACTGGGTCCCAAAGGACTAAGGTGTCTACTGAACCCTGATTATTGCTGTATTTTACTACCCAAACAGTAGTCAAGGTGCCTGTTTTCCTAGCTTTCACTAGGGCTTCCCTTGCTACGCCGTTGACGATTGCCAATGTAGCATAAGATATAGTTACATGCTGTATTTCTTTTCTTTCTCACCATCGAAGGGGCAGTTCGCCATTAAAAGGAATTATTTCACAAACACCAAATAATTATCCAGTGTATTCTGCAATGCTAACTGGTAGTATTTGTGCTGGGGTGCTCAATTTTGTCTGGTGGAGGTTGGGCTGAGACAGTAAATATGGGGCCATGTCTCTGAAACAGCCAAAAGAACCAGCTTTGTTAACTCTAAACATTAGTCCTTTTCTTTTCTGAAAGTTCAAATCCAGTGAGAAGGGCGGAAACTTCTCCTATGGAATCTGCTTCTTGGTTTTCCCTTTCCTTCCAGAACAAAACAAGGGAATAGTATCTGACCGAGGAGGCCATTAGCCCTTTCTGGAGCGGACTGTGTGTCCAGCCGCATAACACAATATTGTGCTCCGTTTCCTGTGCTTGGATCCTGTCCATCCGACTTTCCCTTGGGACTGAGAGAAAAACCAGCAAAGCCCTTGCCTAGGATCAAACTCAACGAAAGATTAGAACTTCCTTCCTTGTCTGGCACTGAATGTTTTTCAGTTCCTCACGGCATACAATCTTTTCGCTATGCTGCAGAGATAGAGTCCGAAAGAAAACACTCAGCGAAGACTTTCCAGACTGTCAGGTCACCAGTCTGTAGAGGAGGTGGTCTTGTCAACCCTTGTACGGTATGTTGCTGAGGTATCAGAAATAACTTGACTTTTATTGTTATATTTCAGACGCTGACGAAAGCAGTGTCCCAGCACCTCTGTTACCAGAGGGGGTTTAATGCCACACTCTAGAGCTCATAGGAAAAGCCCACTATTTTAAGTTTGACGCTAGCCAAGACCTTTAGATTTTACTAAAATGATTGTATTGTAATTGCATTCATACAGCTTTTATTAGTATGTATAATGTACCTAATTATAGGGGCTCTCAGCCAGTCCTCTTCATCCATTGGTCTATTGTTTTGTCATTCACATTTTCCTTCCACCTGCCACAGCATACTGCATGGGGCAAGAGGGTCAGCCCATTTCAGCCATTGGCTAACTTCACTGCAACAGAATCCTCTCCTTTCACAGGGAGCACATCTATGCACAAAGCAGTTCCCTTTAGTGGCAGGGACTATTATGGTTTAGTTTACTTTTTGAAACCTAAAGTTATTTTAGTTTTTAGCCAATTTTTTTTTAAGATCGACAGGGGTCTGGCACCATCCCCAACAATAAAGTTTTCTAAAAACCATGACAAAACAAAACAAGCATTGCCAAAATCAAAAGACTGGCAACCAAAGCTAGACCAATTGGCTTTACTACTGCTTATTTTTAAGGTGTCCCAAGATCTCCTGGTGCCGATAGAACAAGGGCATTAGAGGCTGGCAAGGATGGGGTATATGCTTCTTCACTCTTTCCTGGAGAAGTGGGTGGAGAGGGGGTTGCCCTACTCTTTACGGTTTATGTGGCAGCAGGAAGGCTTCCCTGCTCTGTTTTGGTTGTAGAACAGTGGGTTTTTCCCCTGGTTTCTGCTGGGAGAGATTTCCCTTACTCTCTATTGTGTGGTAGAGAGTTTGATGGCCTCCACTCTGTCTCTCTCCTGGGTGAGGGTTAGAGTGGTGGGTTGGCGTCACATGCTTCAATGGATCTCTCATGGGTAGGCCAGGCTGGAATCATCACCTCAGCTCTCTCCTGAATGGAGAGAGTGAGATGCTTTTACTGGTCTCTCCTTAGCGCGTGACTGCGGGGTGCTTCCACTGTTCTCTGTCTCTGTAAACGTCCTTTCACAGCTTCTTCTCACCTACTAAGTATTTGTGGAGCACATATACAGATTGTGGGCCTGTCTAATTTACAAGAAATCGGAACTCTGCACCTATTAATTTAAGCCTGTCAGGAATCCTTTTGTTAATTCCTGGCAGAAATAAATGGTGGTATTTTCAGCTGCAAACATACAATTACTGTTCAATTACCTTTGTGAATTAGGCCCAAAATGTCTTGGTTTGTTTTAGCCCTTCTAAAGCCAGTCCTGTTTCAGGAATATGAGTTAAAGTTGAGTACATTGTTAGTTAGTTAGTTGGAAATTTCAGTAACGTTTAATTTCTAAGTGTTTTATTAGTACACGTATTGTAAAGGCCTTGTCACACTGTAGTGGCCTTCTCCTTTGACACACGTTTGTTACCCGATTGTCAGTAAGTCAGAGTTACAAAATTCCATCACTTAGAGGTCAAAAAGCAAAGTAATTGACCTCCATGTTTGATAAAATAGGAAATGCTGCTGGAAGACAAAACACCTCAATGGCATCTTTATTTGCTCTTTTGCCATTTGATCTCCTTTAAGGTGATGCAGCACCTCCAACACCCCTAACTCCAGCATCCTAGCCTCAGAATGGGCTGTGCCCAATGTGTGACATGAAGTTTGCTCAATGGGTTCATATGCAGGAGGAGCAGAAGCTAGCCTGTCAGAAGGTGGGGTTTCACTGTCTTGTTTATTGAGCATGGGAGTGTGACTTTAGTGTGAGTGATATGTATCACACGTACGTTACACACCTTAGCACTGGTTCTAAACCTGTTATCAGCAGACCCCTTAAGGGCCAGCAGCACCTAGTCAAGGGGTGGGTGACTGATAGGAAATTAAATAATGTTAGCAGGTTAATAAAGTATTCAGTCATAAAAAAACACATTTGAAATTTTTTAAATGCTCTGTGAATGTGTAGGAATTTGAAATTTGAGGCTCAAAATTAAGTAGATGTCCTTAGCTAGATTTGTGAAAGCAGCACAAGTACTGTAAACAGAGTCTTTTTCGGGCCATTGGTGGCTTTGATTAAAGCTGGTATGCATCAACAAAAAAGAGCATGTTTAGGAACAAAAAGGACAAAGTGAGTGGGAAAGAGTCTGCCTTCCAACTAAAATTAAAATGTCAGTTTTTGTATTGTTTTGTGACTGATAATGTTTACTAATGAGTGTATTTTTTTGATGTATACTTATTTCTGTGTTTTTGTGTATTGTTTTGCGGTTCAAATGTTAATTAGACTGGACCCACAGCTTCCAGTATTGATTCAGTGGGGTCCACAGAAGCTAAAAGGTTAAGAAGCAATGCTTTATATGCTTCTGTGATTTCTCTTTAGTGTTGGAGGACCAATACCAAATGGAATGACAGCTAATAAGCATTGAAAACAGCAGCTAAACTATTAGAGCGCAAATGCCTCAATAACCAAAAAGGAACATGGCCGTGCTATTTTACCAAAAGTGACCTCAAGTTCAATATGTTCAGGAGTGAGGAGATAATAAAAAAACAAATCTGTCAAAACTATTGGATGTTTAGACTTCATCAGCATGTCTGCTTTTTCTAAAATTTCAGCTGCCATAGTGGTGTGGCTTGAGGGGTCTCGTAGGGGCCAGTGCCCCATCTGTAACTGTCCTGCTAACCCCCAATCCCCCTCTCTCATTGTTCCCCACCATCCGCGACAGCCGCAGCTCTGCAAAAAAGCTCCTGCTCTCTCAGCCTGAGAAGCCTGGGATGTTGTTTCTGTTTACATTTTACTTATGCTTGCATTCCCTAAGAGTATTTGCTGGATAGTTTTTTCTGTAGTCATTTCATGCAACATATTACTGCTGTATAGTCAGGCAGCGGCCCGTGCAGGTGAGAGTGGTGGGGCGGGGTGAGGGTGAGTCGACATACGACGACGAGGGAAACTTAAATTTTAAAAACTTACCTTGCACTCGCCGCAGCGCAAGGCAACAAGTGGTTTTCTATTTTTTTTATTTAAGTTTCCCTCGTCATTGTCTGTCGACTCCCCCACCTCGCCCCACCGTTCTTACCTGCACGGGCTGCGCCAGCGTATAGTGTGAAAAGAGTCGCTGCTTTGTAGCTATGTGAGTTCAGGCTGTGGGTGGGCCACGACCGAGAGCTGTGGGGTTCAGGCGGAACACAATGAACATTTCTCACAGTGCCTGTCAGTTGGTTATGATTATGAAGGGGCTCGGAATACCTGCTCATCCAATCCTTGGCCTTGCTACAGAGAGCACATAGCAATCGTCAGGTGTGCCAATTGCAATTGTGATAATATGCGAATGTGTGTGAAAGGTACACACCTGTAACAATATTGACTAGGCAAAAGTTAAAGAAAATGCAGTGCATGTGGGCACGTTGTGGAAGTGCATTGTGTGTGTGGGGGATTAGTGAAGTGAAGCGAAGGAGATGCAAGGAACTACGTGCAGCAGAGAGTGAAAAGAGGCTGCTGAAGAGGAAAGAGATGAAGTGTAGGTTATGCATATTGAGTGTTTCTGAAAGATATGAGGAGAAAATTAGTGTAAATATCTACCAAAAAGACTGAAGAAGATACTGGTGTAAAGAGGAGAATGGGAGTGCCTGAGACACCCCAAAGACCTTGCCCTGCCCACAGACCTAAGTAATATTTAATTATTTATTCCACAGTGTGCTTAAAAAGTTTACATTACTTTGTATAAAATATGTGTAGATAGATAGATAGATAGATAGATAGATAGATAGATAGATAGATGTATCAGGAATATCGATGGGAGACAATATCGAAAACAAATTGCAACAAGTAAGGAAGTCTAGATTTTCTATACCTAACTCCCCATATTTGTGCCTATGTGGTACATATATCTTCAAGATATTTAGATCTGGAGTTAGGAACAGTAAATCTATACTTCACTATATGCACTTGATAATGTATTCCTCGATATTCTTATACCACAATGTTCTGGGGTCAATATTCAGTAGTACTATCATATATGTATGTATATATGTGTGCACAGTCTTCATGACCACCCTTTGTAGGTTGCCTTGCCAGTTTTATCTGTGGCAACCAAGACCCGACTGAAACTTGAAGGTCATACCAACGGCAGAGGCATAGCTATCTATGCTGCAGCAGATGCAATGCCACTGGGTCCCAAAGGACTAAGGTGTCTACTGAACCCTGATTATTGCTGTATTTTACTACCCAAACAGTAGTCAAGGTGCCTGTTTTCCTAGCTTTCACTAGGGCTTCCCTTGCTACGCCGTTGACGATTGCCAATGTAGCATAAGATATAGTTACATGCTGTATTTCTTTTCTTTCTCACCATCGAAGGGGCAGTTCGCCATTAAAAAGGAATTATTTCACAAACACCAAATAATTATCCAGTGTATTCTGCAATGCTAACTGGTAGTATTTGTGCTGGGGTGCTCAATTTTGTCTGGTGGAGGTTGGGCTGAGACAGTAAATATGGGGCCATGTCTCTGAAACAGCCAAAAAGAACCAGCTTTGTTAACTCTAAACATTAGTCCTTTTCTTTTCTGAAAGTTCAAATCCAGTGAGAAGGGCGGAAACTTCTCCTATGGAATCTGCTTCTTGGTTTTCCCTTTCCTTCCAGAACAAAACAAGGGAATAGTATCTGACCGAGGAGGCCATTAGCCCTTTCTGGAGCGGACTGTGTGTCCAGCCGCATAACACAATATTGTGCTCCGTTTCCTGTGCTTGGATCCTGTCCATCCGACTTTCCCTTGGGACTGAGAGAAAAACCAGCAAAGCCCTTGCCTAGGATCAAACTCAACGAAAGATTAGAACTTCCTTCCTTGTCTGGCACTGAATGTTTTTCAGTTCCTCACGGCATACAATCTTTTCGCTATGCTGCAGAGATAGAGTCCGAAAGAAAACACTCAGCGAAGACTTTCCAGACTGTCAGGTCACCAGTCTGTAGAGGAGGTGGTCTTGTCAACCCTTGTACGGTATGTTGCTGAGGTATCAGAAATAACTTGACTTTTATTGTTATATTTCAGACGCTGACGAAAGCAGTGTCCCAGCACCTCTGTTACCAGAGGGGGTTTAATGCCACACTCTAGAGCTCATAGGAAAAGCCCACTATTTTAAGTTTGACGCTAGCCAAGACCTTTAGATTTTACTAAAATGATTGTATTGTAATTGCATTCATACAGCTTTTATTAGTATGTATAATGTACCTAATTATAGGGGCTCTCAGCCAGTCCTCTTCATCCATTGGTCTATTGTTTTGTCATTCACATTTTCCTTCCACCTGCCACAGCATACTGCATGGGGCAAGAGGGTCAGCCCATTTCAGCCATTGGCTAACTTCACTGCAACAGAATCCTCTCCTTTCACAGGGAGCACATCTATGCACAAAGCAGTTCCCTTTAGTGGCAGGGACTATTATGGTTTAGTTTACTTTTTGAAACCTAAAGTTATTTTAGTTTTTAGCCAATTTTTTTTAAGATCGACAGGGTCTGGCACCATCCCCAACAATAAAGTTTTCTAAAAACCATGACAAAACAAAACAAGCATTGCCAAAATCAAAAGACTGGCAACCAAAGCTAGACCAATTGGCTTTACTACTGCTTATTTTTAAGGTGTCCCAAGATCTCCTGGTGCCGATAGAACAAGGGCATTAGAGGCTGGCAAGGATGGGGTATATGCTTCTTCACTCTTTCCTGGAGAAGTGGGTGGAGAGGGGAGTTGCCCTACTCTTTACGGTTTATGTGGCAGCAGGAAGGCTTCCCTGCTCTGTTTTGGTTGTAGAACAGTGGGTTTTTCCCCTGGTTTCTGCTGGGAGAGATTTCCCTTACTCTCTATTGTGTGGTAGAGAGTTTGATGGCCTCCACTCTGTCTCTCTCCTGGGTGAGGGTTAGAGTGGTGGGTTGGCGTCACATGCTTCAATGGATCTCTCATGGGTAGGCCAGGCTGGAATCATCACCTCAGCTCTCTCCTGAATGGAGAGAGTGAGATGCTTTTACTGGTCTCTCCTTAGCGCGTGACTGCGGGGTGCTTCCACTGTTCTCTGTCTCTGTAAACGTCCTTTCACAGCTTCTTCTCACCTACTAAGTATTTGTGGAGCACATATACAGATTGTGGGCCTGTCTAATTTACAAGAAATCGGAACTCTGCACCTGTAGGTTTACATTCACACCAACTTTGGGGGAGTTTCGTTCCCATTGAGAGTCTGGAAATGGATTTACGCCCCTGCTCCCCATGAGTCTCCCTCCAGCTGTCTCTATGCTGGAAAAGGACTGGGTAAAAAGTTTTGAACTTTTTTGACAGGTTTGTGGGCGTGTACAAACATTTTAGGGAATCTTCACTCTACACTGCCTGAAGCAGATTTACTCCCATCTGACATTACATCGTACTGTGGCAATATTACAGTGAGTAAATAAACCTATGAATGTAAATTCACGTTTTGTGAATACAAACTGTGAACTAAGCACTAGAATAGAGGGTTGTGCAACTGTGATTATTTTATGCTAGTGCCTAGAAGCAATTGAATAATATAGTATGTGTGTGCATTATACACACACGCGCGCCCCCCGTTACTTATGTGAGTCTTGCTTATGTGATCGTGTCTAGTGAAAACAGCCCTGATAGCTGACATAGACTTGTGAAATAAGCAGAGCTCTGATTTCCTATAAAGCAAGGAGGGAGCATTTCCATTGGTTAAAGGAGTTCAAGGTGAATGGTGTCGGGGATCAATGTGTAAAGTGCCCTACTGCCCATACAAGCTAGCTAGGGGCCATACCTTGTTTAAAAATAAATTCAGTATTTATGAGTTCTGTCTACGCTATCTCTCAAGTGCATTCTTTTCAACATTGACATTGTGTGCTTTCAGCTACAAAGTTGTAGCTCTAAAGTGGGTGCTGGTCGATGCAAATCTGCGTTTCCACAGCTTCTGCTTTCATTTTGCAATGAAAACTCTTGACAGAGGAATACAAGTGGCTGCCAGGGCCTATATTACCTGTGAGGCACACAGTCCCTGCTTGTACCGTGGCACATGCTTCACGGGGTGCACACCGTGTACCGAGACACTGCACCCTATTACAGTAAGTGGCTGTCTCTAGCTCAGCCAAAAACTCACACTTGCCCTGGAGACAACACTTTACTGAAAGTCATACCTGCTGTTTAAAGCGACCAGTCTGCCTTTCACTCTGAAGGCGGCAACCCGGCCTGTGTTTGAAGGGGAGGCAGAGACCTTCTTGGCGGCATGTGGAGTGAGTGACTGCACCCACCAGCAGTGAGAGGTGTATGGGGTCTCTGCAGTGGCATAACAAAACTTGCGGGGCCCCCCTGCAAAGGGCATGGAGGGGGTCACCCCCCACGCTCCGGACCCAGTCAGGAGCTCTCAGGCCTGCCCGTGCACGGTACTCGAAGGGAGCCCCTCGGAGCTCGGGGTGCGCACCATGGGGGCTATTGTTACGCCACTGGGTCTCTGGGACTACCTTTACCTCCTTCTGAAGAGCCCGTTGTGCACCATCTCCATGTGTGCAAAGTCTATGCAACTTCCAACCGTTCCTTTCATTTTGTATCCATGGGTATAATGCATCCCAGGTGCAGAGGCATAGTTTTTCCTCATTTGCATAGGGCCACGTCCCCAAACAAATGAGGAAACGCCCACTGGCGAACGCCCCAGCGCAAAATGTGACTCAGTGAGGGTTATGGAAGGGGTTGGTACCAGCTATAAAGCCAAAGTGCCCAGCAGTGAAAGAAGTAGGCACAAACACCTGGGGCCATATTATGGAAAGTGCCCCGGGGGTGCAACGGGCATATGCGCCAACATTGCGCGCCCTCGAGGCACTTTGGTATTATAGAAAGGGCCGTAGACGCTTGTGCGGCCCTTTCTGTAATACAGATAGCGCTGGCGCACATATATGGCCAATGCTATCACCAGAGGGTGTTTCCTCATTTGCATGGGGGCGTGGCCCCGTGCAAATGAGGGGATCCCTTTGACTCTGTGCCCGCGCCATATTATAGATACAGGTGCAGATGCAAAGAAGCTGTCAGGAGGTGGCCTGTTAGTGTGCCCCCTGATAGCAGCCCTCTTGTCCTAAAGACCCCACAGACAAACCCTTGAAGGTGGGTGCAGTCACTCACTGCACCCGTCTGCAAGGGGTTCTCCAATGCCACTTAAAAGTGCAGGCGGGTTGCCACCTGAACAGTGGAACACATTCACTTGAATGCGCTGCCCCCAGAGAAGAACGAGTTTGCAGCTGCTCTGGGGTCAGCGCATTCAATGTAATGCAGCGCACTCTCCTTGTTGGCGCCATTCACACCTTTTAAAAGGTGCGTCCAGTGCTAATAAGGAAAATGCGCTGCATTGCGCAAAATATGGCCCCTGTTCCATACTTGGGGCAGCTACTGTAATACGGCCCTGTTGTATAAATTATCAATGGGAATGTTCTGTTTTTATTGAATGCTGCAGTGAGTGTAATTGGTTTGGACTCTTACTCGGCATAACATTCACATTGTCTGGTAATTTGTTTTATACTATGATACATGTGCATGAATGTTGCTAGTGCTGGTTGGAACATTCTCTTCTCTCAGTTTCTGAATGAGAACCTGACAGTGAAAGTTCCACTGCACCAACAACTTCAATCCCCTCAAAGAGAAGCTGTGTTTAATGTTTTTGAAACAAAAAATGTACTCTGCATTTTCAATTACATTGTACATCGTATATCTCAGACTGCAAGACATAAACATAGCAGGCACATTATCATATCACAGTACATTGCGTCCATAGCAGTGCCAGAACAGTTTTTACTGGAACATGCATGACTTTGGGTACCAGTGTTGCTGTGTCGGATGCTCCTAAGCGGAAGCGAAATATATTATTGCATAATCTTCGAAAAACAGGGAACTTTTTCTGACAACAGTAGTTATAACTAGTCCACACCTGCCCTGTGGATCCAGATTAACAGTGTGACACCACATCATGAGTGACTATAATAGTGGGACAGAGGGAGTGAACTGTGGTGCTCAGGGTGCAGTGCACCTGCCGGGTGATGCGTTGCACCAGCAGAAGGTAGTTGCAGTCGTATATCAAGAGGGGTTGATCAGTGTTGTTTAGGTTAGCTCACAGCTCCACCAGGAGAGCAGCCCAGCTGGCTAAAATAGGGTATTTGTGCAAGCCTTTGATGTCCACACAATGTAAGTGTAAGGACAAGCTCTCCGGCCTGTGCCCCGGCATCCATCGAGAGAGCCCAGGTAGAAAGAGCGGGGGTTGGGTGACTTCCATCTGCGGGTGATCAGACGTTTGGCAAGGGAAAGTGCCAGGTCTATGAACCGTGCCACTGCTTTGTTCTTGATCAGCTTATTAGACCCAGCAGACACCTCCCAGGTGTTTAATGCAGTGTGGATTGTGCAGTGCGTCAAGGGATTCGTAATTCCTAGTAAGTACTGGGAGAGTGATGGGCATGCCCAGAACATGTGAAGGAAGTCGGCATAAGGTGTATGACAGCGGGACAGGCTGCGTCTGTGCGGTGAAAGTAATGATTGATTTTGTGGTGAGTGAGGTAATCTTTGTGTAGTACATAATGCTGTATAAGCCTAAAGTGAGCTTTGCTGGACACTAGAGCAGGATAGGATGTTCTGCTACTCCTTGTCCGTAGAGGGGCGGCCTAATTCGGTGTCCCAATGTTGGCGCAGAGTGGTAAGCGGTATTGCAGCGTGGACGTGCAAGGAACTGGCTAAACCTTGCATCATGTCTTCCCTTTCCCAGAACATGTTTGTATTGGTTTGTGAGGTGCATTTCTCGTTCCCGCTGCATGTCGCCCCATTGTGTTCCTAATCCTAACGAGCGAATGAAGGAAGTGTACAATAAGAACTGCCCCAGGAGGAGGCCAGCTTTGGCTATTCGCTCCTCTATGGGAAGAAACATACTGTCTCAGTGCAGATCCCGCAGGCAGTGGAGCCCCCACATCGTGCCAGTGCCCCAGCTCCTGCAGAGATGTCACCACAGTGCCCCGTGGCATGAAGAGCTGCAGCAGCGCTGGGGCATAAGGTAGTACTGATCGAGTCAGGATGAGAATTCTTCTAAAGCATCGATATGCTACCCTCACCAGAGGGGACTGAGGCAGCAACACTCTGGAATGGGGTGAAACACATGCAGGATACGAGGTAGGTCCCACGGGGAGAGGTAGTCACAGTGTTCTCCATTTGGTAGCCCACCAGCCAACGAGTCACCCTTTTGTAGTTGGGAGGCCAGGTAATAGTGCTCCAAATTTGGCACTCCTAGACCACCCTTGTCAGTCGGGAGGTAGAGTTTGACAAGATCTACCCTGTGACGTGTAGCGTGCCTTATAAATTCACCTGTCAGTCGCTCAAGGGAGCGGAAGAAGGGTTTGGTATCATTGAGGGGTATGTTGGCGAAGTAATACAAAAGAAATGGCAACATTATCATTTTGGTGAGGGTTATATGGCCTGCCACTGATAGTGGCAAGGTCTGCCAAACCAGCATCCGTGCTCGCACGGAGGACACCGCACAGAGGAGGCTTCCATCCAACAGGTCTGTTGGGGTATGGTAAATTCGTATGCCCAGATACCAGAATATGAATGGCTGCCATGTCAGAAGTGCGCCGTTGATCTGAAGGGCTGGGTCAGGTGTTGTAGCAACAAGAGAAGCTTTGTGTTTAGTGATCCAGTTATCTCAGAAATTGAAGAATTAGTTTACTCCCACTTTAAGGCACTGTGACAATAACACTAGGTCCTACGGACAGAGTAGTAGTACCCTGTGATCATTTGTATGTATAGGAATAAGTTAAATGGGCCATGTACATGAGAAAAAAAACAATTTAGTGTGATGCAATGATCCATCTCACAGGTAACAAGCACTGATAAAGCTAACAGGTTTGATAGGCATGCGGATCAAGAGTGCACACGCTCTTCAAACGCTAAATCTATTGGCTTTGTTAATCCTTGCTTGCTCCACAGCACGTGCAGACAAAAGCATGTGGAAAATGGATGCTACAGAAAAAGAATTACTTTATTTTCTCCAGCATTAATTTTTCATATGCTTTTTCAGTGCACAGTGCCGCCAGCCCACTCGACAAATAATTGTGAATGTGGTGCCCATCGTTGAATGGTGGAACAATAAAAGAGTATGTTCCAAGATATCTACCATGTTTATAATCAGTCAGCATGCAACACAGCAGAACTGGGGATCAAACACTGAATAAAGCACTAGAAAAATGGTTGCTACATAAAATAAAGCAATCCTTTTTTAGGTTTGCCTACAGCGCACATGCGCTCTAATGGAAAGCTATTGTTCTTAAAAAAAAGCTTAAAAGGGGCTTAGAGTCTGCCCATTACTTATCTTTACTCAGTGGCGGCTCCTCCGCTGAGGCAAAGGAGCATCACCCCACTGCTTTTTTTGCAGTGAAACAAGGGGAAAATAAAATGATAATAACTTGCGTTATTATCATTTTATGTTCTCCTACTTACGCAGCTTGGCGTGAGGGAGCAGGGCAGGGGAAGAGTGGTAGGCAGCACCCCCCTAAGTGCACAGTGACTGCTTGGCCTGCCCTCTCGGGCCACCCAAAACAGTCTTGCTCACTTCGCATGTTCTCTATACAGGCTGCATTGCAGCCTACGTGGAGAACATGCCCAGGCCTCCAGTCAGAGTACGAACGCTGAAACACAGCGCTCAGACAAATCACAACGCTGCTAAGGCAGCATAGTGATTGGCTGACTGGAAGCCTGGGTGTGCTTCGAGTGGCCGAGCGAGGGAGGACTACTACGGAGAGAGATGCGGCGAAAAGGTAAGTTTTTATTTTATTTTTTTATACCCGCTTCCCCCCGCGTCCATGCCCCCTCCCGCCCCCACCCCCCTACCTCTGATCCGTGCTGGCCACTGCTGCCTTTACTTACCATTGGCTGGCTCCCACGTCACTCTCGTTTCCTTGCTTCCTATTGGTTGGCGCCTCCTCCTCACCTCCAGCTTCTTCCTCGGCTTCAGTCTTCGTCCCACCCAGCGGAGCATGGATCAAGTACTGCTTCCTGTGGCCAGTGTCCTTCCACTGGGCAAGGGCTCCTTCAAGTACACTTATTTTTACTTTTTTAAACCCCCCACACCCCGTTCCCCCCCTCGATCTCTTTAACCCACTCAACCCCTACCTTTGTTTCCCACCGTCCTCCCTCTTGTTGCTTTTTTGGAGGTTTATATATGGCAAACTCAACCCGAAGGTATCGAAGCGCTTTACTTGACCACCAGTTGCATAACTCAAGAACACATTAATTTTTGTTTTTTAGGCACAGGGAGATAAAGTGATTTGCCCAAAACCACAGAATTTTGAGCCAACGCCCTGACTTGAGCCTGGTTTCCCAGTTCCACAGCTGTCAGTTCTGGCCTTAACACCAAATCCTCTTTAAAAAACACTAACAAAGCCAAATAGCTCAGGCAGAGGTTTTTGGCTTTGTTAATGTTTTTTAAAGATGTTGCATATCTGCGCAGCATGCTCTGCAACATGGCTTAAAATAAGCATATAAAAGCGCTTTGACTCGATCAACGTTGGCCGCACCATAGCGCTTTGTTTTTATTTGCTTGAAGCCACTTTACACAGCAGCCCGTGCTTCTGTGCAACATCTTTAAAAAACATTGACAACACCAATAGGTCTCACATAGGTGAAACCTCTTGGCTCTGCCAATGCTTGACTGTTATATTGCGAATGAATACTCTATCCTGCAGGCGAAGCAGATATGTGAAATGGAGACATTAACCCACTAAAGATACTGCTATTGGTTAATGTGTGTGCTGCTGGCTATTCACGCAAGTCTTAGCAAAGGGCACATAACCCACTTACCTACCCATCAGGCAGTAGGAGATTCCTCTACAGGTTATGCACACAGATATCTCTGCAAGTGGCTCTTTAACCCTTCGGTTTACATATATGTTTATGCAGTTAGTGCACTATCCCCCAAGCTACCCTAGAACATATTTTTTGTACTGGGAGGTGGGAGGTCGTGAGCAGTTCCTCCGTTTCTTTAGACTCTGATACTTATAGTCCTACATTTATAATCAGAGGTGGTACTGTGTGTAATCTCAGGCAGATTACTTCTTGCCTCTGAGACAGTGGTGGCTGCTGCTTAACGGGGGTGGTGGGCAGAGGGATAAAAAAAAAATCCACTTACCTTCAGGCCGGCTGCCGTCTCCTAGTCCTCTTCGGTCGTCGACACACAGGAAGCAGGAAGCACACAGGCTCCCCTAGCCAATCATGGCACTTCTGTCAGCAGCATCATGATTGCTCAGACAGGGACTGTGAGCCTGTGCAATGCAGCCGGTGGAGAACATGCAAAGTGCGCATGACTGTTTGGCCGGCCCAAGACAGCCGGCCAAAGCATCATGCGCAATTAGGGCCTGATTACGACTTTGGCCGTGGTCAGGCAACCCTCCCACCTGAATAAGGGTTTCCTTCTGTCTGGCGCGCTTTATTTTTGACGTACCCACGACGGTGCCCTGAAAATGGGCACCACAGTGGGAAAACCAAAAACAGCTCCTGCACGGTATGGACTGAAAAGTCCATGTCGTGCAGGAACTGGGATGCATGCATAGAGGGGGCAAATGTTGTGCCCCCCTGTATGCATCCACATGCGGAAGAGGCACCTTTGCTTCCAATCCGCCACGGTGTTCATGGAGTGGGAACCTCCATGACACCGCAGGCGGAGAGGAAACTCCTAATATGCGTGGTGGAACCGCTGCGGTCCCGCGCAGCGTATTGATGCCTCCTGACCGCCGCAACACGGCCAAGGAATGGCGGGTCCTTGGCGGCTGCTGCAGGACAATGGCGGTCCGACCGCCCTAATCGTAATAGGTCGGACGGGAGACCACCACCGCCACGCCCCCACGAGTCTGGCAGTCCGTGAACCACCAGACGCATAATTAAGCCCAAAGAGTTTGCTCACCACTCCTCCCCTTGGCCCCTGCTCTGGTCAGCCCAGTCCCGCCCGCAACTAAGCAGGAACGGAAAAAGTAAAATGATAATAACACTGCGTTATTATCATTTTATGTGTTATTATCATTTTATTTTTCCTCTTTAAACTGCTCACAGAGCAGTGGGGCGACGCTCCTCCGCCCTAGTGGAGGACCCGTCGCACTAGGGAATCAGCGTTGTCCCACGAGAGGCGCCCCCTTGGCATTCTGTTACGTGTAGACCTGCATTTGTAATCAAAGAGCTGACGCTCCGTGTGATCTCAGGCAGATCACTTTTACCCAGTGTGCCCGGGTCCTCACTGACTCATTCTTAGCTGTGTGTATGTGTCATTTAAATCAGTCTCTGTACAACGGAGCACACCGAGGTTCAGCGCCTGCACCCAGGGATGTTGCCAAGCTTGGGCACCAAAAACTTGGTTCTAACTGCGTCTTTGAGACTTGGCTAAGGAGTGTCATCAAATTATCCCTGCACATCGGGCCCTTTTCCCGACAGTCAGGGCTTTAAGTGGGTCGGGTCTCACCGGTGCTGAGCACCGGCAGTTTTTTAAAGGGGGCTCGAAACTGGTCTCTATCGCGTTCTGTTTTGTGCCCTGGCACAGGCGGTCCGTTTTTTTCTGGACTGCAGTGACAGCAGGCACATCCTTGTGCGCATGCTCACACTGCTCACTTCTCACTAGTGAAGTTACGGCATGACGTCATGCCAGGTGAGCGTTGTAGGGGAAGGGAAATCCTTTAAAGAGAGTCATTTTCTCTATGGATTTCCCTTCTCTTTTTGAAACTTAGGAGCAGCAACATTGCCGTGATGTTACCAGGGCTATAAGTGGAAGCTTTTTCAATATTATATACAAGCCATAGTTACTGCTTATTTATCTTATGCAGCTAACAACCGTTGACAAAGCCAATAGTCGTGACTTCTTGTAGGTATGATGTTACTTGTATCATATATCTGGATACAATGACAGAAACAGCAAAATACAAGTTGGGCGGCACACTATGCTTAGCACAGATTTTTAGTTTGCGTGTTTTTAAGCATCGCCCCTAATTACATTGGCCACGCCCCTTTGAGAGACCCCCCAGTTTTTTCATCCCACTTAAAGTCCTGCCGACAGGTATAAGTGAAAAGGCTTACTAGGCCACCTCAGCAGTTTGATGTCCCGCTGTAGACATTTCTCTGTAAAGCTAAACATTCCAAGCTCTGTGAGATTTATTGTGGCCCTTATACCTCCCGCAGCGACTGTTGTACAACCTCTGAATCGCAGAGAGGAATCCCAACAACCGGTCACAGGCTTTCACCCCACCGCGGTCCCTAAAGTGAGTGTTTCTCACTCGGGAAATAATAATAAATGTATTTACGGTGCGTGCCTCACGCGTTAAAAAATAACATTAGGCAATTGTTTTTTAGAAGCAAAATAAATAAATAAGAACAGAGAATGCTTATTTCTGTAGATGATTTCTAGGGTTATGGTAAATCGCAGAATATAAGTGTGTGACCCAGCAAATACTTTCAGTCCTTGATTTTATGACCACACGGATCCCTTTCTCGGGCAGAATCACCGCGTTGAAACACTTGACACATTTGCCACGCTTGAAAAAGACGCTGCGGTCCAAAATCTCTCTTTTTGTTGGAAAATTATATAAATTGTTTGTTTCTAATGCAAACAGGAACGCATTTTGCAGACTCGTCCCACAGTGAAAAGTTGGGAGAGAGCGGAATTTGTTCGACTGAAAGCACAGTCCATGTAGGTTATCGAAAGGTAGAAACAAAGTCAGCATAATCTTTTTTAAGTACATTCATAACTTATGAAATTTATTTTATTGTTGCAATTAATTTGACTTTCACCCTATCCAGTTAGTCAATGATTGTGTTACTTTTCTTATTTTTTTTCCACCCAGCATCCTCATTTAATTAAGAGGTCATTAGGCGAGAAGATGTAGCCAAATGGCTAGAGCGGTCGACTTCTAAGCTCGGGTTCGAGTCGCGGCGGGGACGCTCAAAATCCTGTGGTTCTGGACAAATCACTTAATCTCTCCATTCCTAACAAAATTAATGTGTGCTGGTGCTCATGTAAAGCGCTCTGATACCTCCGGCCCGGTTCGCGCTATATAAAACGCCCACCCCCTCCAAAACAAGCATTGGCATAGCCAATAGGTCTCGCCTTTGGGGCCTTATAAGTGTTTAGCCAGAGCTATTGACTTTGCCAATGTCTTCAAGCTGTGCTGTAGAGAAGTGTGGCTGCTGTGCAGCATGCTGAAAAGTTATAATAAAAAAGTGTCAGAAGCATTTTTGTTACTTTATATATGACCAAGAAGGCATTATGTAAAACTGAACGACCATATTAAAAAAAGTATTTACAATAAAAATTTTCCTCAGTTTTCTTTTGTTTTTGCAATGCTGGCAACTTGTTTCTTCCTATTGCAATGGTTGTTTGTTAAAGCTTTTTTTTTGAGGGGGCATAAACAATTGGAGGGTGAAGGTTGGGAACTAGTACCTGTATTATAACACTAGCAGCGGCCAGACGCTAGGGGAGAATCAACAGATGCCAGATTCCGAGAGCAGGCTGAGGTGGTGCTGAGTGATGCTGAGGTGGTGGTGGTGGTGGTGACTGTTGCGGAGACGATGCTGAGGTGATGCTGAATGATACTCAGGTCTTGCTGAGTGATACTGCTGTGGTGCTGAGTGATGCTGAGGTGGTGGTAGTGGTGGTGGTGGTGACTGTTGCGGAGACGATGCTGAGGTGATGCTGAATGATACTCAGGTCTTGCTGAGTGATACTGCTGTGGTGCTGAGTGATATTGTCTTGGCGCTGAGTGATGCTGTGGTGGCCCTGAGTGATGCTGTGGTGGCCCTGAGCGATGCTGTGGTGGCGCTGAGCGATGCTGTGGTGGCGCTGAGCGATGCTGTGGTGGCGCTGAGCGATGCTGTGGTGGCGCTGAGCGATGCTGTGGTGCTGCTGAGCGATGCTGCGGTGGTGCTGAGCGATGCTGTGGTGGTGCTGAGCGATGCTGTGGTGGTGCTGAGCGATGCTGTTGTGGTGCTGAGTCATCCTGTGGTGGTGCTGAGTCATCCTGTGGTGGTGCTGAGTGATCCTGTGGTGGTGCTGAGTGATGCAGTGTTGGCCCTGAGTGATGATGTGGTGTCGCTGAGTGAAGCTATGGTGGTGCTGAGTGATGCTGTGGTGGCGCAGAGTGATGTTGTGGTGCTGCGGAGTAATGCTGTGGTGGCGCTGAGTGATGCTGTTGTGGCGCTAAGTGATGCTGTGGTTGTGCTCAGTAATGCTGTGGTTGCACTGAGTGATGCTGTGGTTGCACTGAGTGATGCTGTGATGGCGTTGAGTGATGCTGTGATGGCGTTGAGTGATGCTGTGGTGTTGCCGAGTGAGAGATAGAGTGAAGATATAATGCCCAATTAGAGAGGGTGGTGAGAGAGAGAAAGAGAGAGAAAGGGTGTACATAGAATAAAGAGTGGAGTGGGATAGAGAGAGAGAAAGAAGGGGACAGAGAGTGAATGAAGGAGTTTGAAAGAGAAACAGATAAAGGGGTGAGAGAATGAAAGGCTAAAAAAGATAGAGAGGGAGAGTTAATTAAGTAGAGAGAGAATTAGAGAGGGGAGAGAGAGAGAAGGAGAGAGACAATAAGAGTGGGGGTGTGGAGTTTAAATAGTGTGAAGAAGTGACGCGGAAAAAGTAACCTTAAATATAGCTTTGTGCTTTGCGCGAATAAATATTTTTTTAAAAAACAGAATGAGACAAAAATACTGGTAATTAGGCTGTGACTCCCAATATAAAACAAATAGCGATATAAGGTGAAATCAACCCACCGAAGCAATATTTCTAACTAGACAAAAAAAAGCTTGCATTTCAATGCTAATCGCTGTTGTTTTTCATGTGACTGTAGTCCAGGGCCGTCAGTTGGTAATGTGAGCTGCTGCTGCGATTGAAACATCAGAGTCCAGAGAGTTAATGAGCCATGACGAGGAAATGAGGAAGAGATAGGAAACCCAGATGGCAGCTGCGCGGTGCACACCATCGTGAACGCAAGCTGGTCGCCAGCCGAAAGCCAGTGGGTTTGCACTTCCAAAACCCGCTTACTAAAACTCTCGGCCAGACCAGCGCAAGCGCTGGTGCAGGCCGAGACCTAAAAAAATAAAACCTAGCATTTGAGTGTTCCACAGAGTGTGATTTTAAGAAGTTTTTAAACACCTCTGACATCCTAAAGTTGAAGTAACTGCAAGATGTAACTTTCTGTGTTGGTGCTATTTGTTTATAGGACTATTTTCCGTCCTCCGCGTGAGATTTTGCCTAGAGATCACCTTCGCCCACACAAACCAGGCATTCACTTTAAGCAGCATTAAGACCCAGCATAGAGAAAACACAGGAACAGCTCTACTCGGTTTTGAAAGCATTACTAAGAACAAAATAACGCATACAAAAAAATCAGTAAGTTACTGCTGTTTGGGTGATAAGATATGTATTGTTCGATTAATTAAAATCTTTACAATAAGAAAACACTCTGATGATAAAAAGTTATAAAAAGAGATTCGGTAATACAAAAGTTAGAATGTTTGACGGAGCATAATTACATAGAGCCAAGAGGATACCGGATTTAATTTTTCATAATTTTCCTGACGGCATGTGGTTTCTGTAAAAGAAAATGTGCCATGAGGGGCGGAATAACTGTGTTGCTAAAAAGGAGCCAAACCTTTAAAACACAGAAAAAGAAACAGACAAGGCACAAGACCAAAAAAGTCCAACTGTCCGATCCGCTCACTTTAATGCTCTATCTAAAAGGAGGATGGTTCCTACATTGAGAGGGGAAGACACTCTGGTGTCTCGGCTAAAAACCAGTGGCCATGAAGTGAAGTGGGCAGACGGTAAACCACACAGGGCCGCTAACATGTTGGTCCAGAGAAAAAAGGTGGCGTCTGACTGCATTTATGAGTGGGAAGCGACCCAGTGCAATAAGATGGAGATTTGGTTTCTGGCACTCCCACTGCATTAACCTTTTTGCCACTCTGGTGATGAACTTGGTGAACCAGATATTGAGCATCGGGTTCTCTGGGTTCATGGCTGCTAAGATGGCTTGGCAACAGGAGCGAACACCAAGTTTATTCCATTCGCCCCGTAGCAGCATCCTTCGATCGTTGAGTAAGGCAGGGCAAACGCACACCACGTGCTCAATCGACTCCGTAGTACACCCAGAGTACTGCTGTTTGGGACAAACACAACGGGGCATTATCAAAAGTTTCTCTTTAGTTTTTGCATAATTTATGGTTCACCCTAAGCTTCTGAGTGTGTTTACGGGGTGCTTTGCGCACTTCTGAATTCACTATACGCCTCTGATGAGGTCTACAGACAGCGAAGCATGTTGGGAATTGCACATACTCAATGACAAGGATCTTTGCGTGGTATTTTACTAATACATAGTCAGTCATATTCTGAGTGGAATGGTGAAATTATGTTTTTTTTGGCCTTTTGCTAGTCTAGTGCTGAAAGACTTTGCCTGAAATGTGTGGTGCCATTCCTGACTGACGTGTATCACTTGAAATCAATTCCGCCTAAGCTTCAGTTTATGTTTTGAATAATGTATGTGTCACTTGCACTAGGTGCCTTGCTCATGTTTGGGCTTAGCTGTACCCATCTGATGATATTTGACTGAGAGCTGCTTGTCAGAAGTTGCTTATATCATATTCCAAGTGGGCATGGATGGTGGTGTACTCATTTAAAAGCTGTATTAATGTTGCTTCCCATGGTAAATGCTTAAGCCAATCTAGCTGTGATTCGATAATATTTCAGTAATCTAATGCTTATAGACTGTGTCAGAAAACAGACATTTGAACAGGAAAAATAGAGAAAATGCATTTATCTTGGAATATTTCTACCTAAAGTGTTAGCTTACCCAGAAGCTCCCTTTACAGTTTTGCTTCTTTTAAACATCACTCTTTAGTTGTTCGAATGGTTTACTAAACAGCACAGTTTCGGTATCGTGCAAAAATAGCAAGCCTCTCTTCAACAGGACAGGCTGCTATGTTCTTCAGGGAAGCTCCGTTCACAGCACTGCCTTATTTTCTCAGGAATCAAAGGTGTTCTCCTATAGTTATTCCTCCCTATTGTGACATGTCCATTTTTCTAAGGAGTTAGGCTGGGGCAAGCAAGCATCTTGCCTGAAATGCTCAAGCTTCGAGGGCTGTCGGATATGAAGGTGATTTGAGACCATGTAAAAGTCCGTTTTTCATCAGGAACAGAAGTAAATTCCAGATAAGTGACATTTCAGTGGATATGTGAGCCCCGTCTCACTGCTTCGCACCTTTGACAAAGGCGTTGATAATATTTGAAATATACCATTTTTGGTGTTCAAAGGTGCCCAGGCAAAACTGGAGAGATTGTGCTTGTCCCGCCACCCAGTGCCAGGCCAGTGGGGACACTGTTATCGCTTCATCATGTGATTGCTACACCATTCTGCAGTGGGTGCCTGGGTACTATGCCAGCACTGTATCCTGCTACTCTCATGGCATTCATGAGCAGTCTGGCTAGAGTTGAGGTTCCAGTGGTATTGTGCAACATGGCTCAAAGGGAAAAAAAACGCTATGACGCGGTCAGTGCTGACCGCATCATAGCGCTTTTTTCTTTACTTTAAGACATATTGAACAGCCGGCCATGCTACTGAGCAACATGTCTAAAAAAACATTGACAAAGCCAATAGATCTCACATAGGTGAAACCTATTGGCTTTGCCAATGCTTGTTTCTCTAGCGTCTACTTTTACAGTGCTACCAGGATACCAACAAACTATTTCAGATGCAAAATAGTTTATTCAAATGAAGGTGAAAGGACACACCCAAACAGCCAATAGAAACAAGCATTTGCAATGCAATAGGTCTCGCATTTGCTAGAGTTTAAGCTATTGGCATTGTAAATGACAATGCCTTTTATTTATCTGTTTTGATAATTAACACATAAATAAAAGGCATTGTCATTTACAATGCCAATAGCTCAAACTCTTGTAAATGAGAGACCTAATGCATTTCAAAGAAGTGGCCGCCATTTCCTGGGCTTCATGGAAAGTAAAAAAGCGCTCATGGCGCGCTGAATGTTGCAGGAAAGCATGTCATGACTGCAGTAGGAGAAACTCATTAAAGAAAATAGTGCTTACAGACTAAATAAGACACACCATGTAACAACTGAAGTAAAAGGGCCAGTCCTCATGGGAGGTTACAAATGAAGACAAGGCGTACTAAGGAGGGACTAACAAGCCTATTAAAGAATCAGAAGCCAGCATTTACAAAGGACAATGACACAAGGCAATGAAAAATATGGGTGGAGAGTGGGCGGAGCTTCAAGTCCATACTCGAATACAGCATGCCTCACACAGCAGCGCATGCGCTGCCCAGGCTCGACCTAAAAAGTTGAGATTTAAAGACTCATGCAGACTGGTCCGAGATGTAATTGACAATGCCTCAAGGCAAAAGATGCCATTTGCTAGAAAAGGCTGACAGAAATCCCCATGGAGCAAGTATAGAATACAATATGTTTGCCATGAATGGTGCAAGCGCCATACAACTGGAAAAAAAAATTACCTTAAGATCTCTGGGACAGGTTTACTCCAGGATTGTCTACTTCTCCTTTTGGAAAACTAGTTACTTCTATTGCGTCAATCATACAAGATTTTTTTAAATTTAAAGCACAATTTGCAGGTATTGGAATTGAAATTTATTACATCATACTATACAGTTCAGGGCCAAAACAAATTCTAGAGTCCTTTAGAGAGTAGCAAGCATACACAGGCGTGGAAAATCACAAAAATCATGAGATGAACAAGTGACCTCTCCTTGAAGTAGTTAGAATGAAAATTTGTTTTCTGAAATTCCTCTTTCTTCTCCAGTGCTACGTCTTTTTTTGGGGGGGTGGAGGGGTACCATTTAAAATTCCTCTTGTTTTACATCCTTCATCATTTCAACTCCTTCTCCTTCTTCTCTGTGTCTCTGTTTCTCTCTTGTATCCCTTTTAAGGTCCGTCCCCATCATTCCTCTCCCCTTCACTTACATTTCAAGCCCCCTCCCCCTTTTAGACTTTCCTCCTTGCTTTTTTCCTTCTTACTGTTCCCCTTTCTCTGTCCTTTGCTTCCACTGGCAGAGGCTGCCACAATTTAAATTAAAATAGACTTTAAAAAAAAAAACTCTTTTAGATTTCTCTTTGTATATTTTAATTGCTGTAAATAGGTTCTTTTCCAGCCAGAATCACATAATACATGGCAGGTCTTCCATTAACCAGCCAAACCAGAACACTGAAGCTGTCAGCATCCTCAAGGTGTCTCTCAGGCTCCGTGTCAAAAATCCTATTGGAAAAAAGAAAGGATGAATATCGGTGTTGACTCTTTGGCTTCAAAACTGCTGTACTGACACTCATTTTCCCCAATTAGATGTTATCAATGCACTCCTCAGATTATCATAATATATGAACATGGAGCTCACCTGAAACCCTCTTAGTATTCATGTGATCTAGATCCAGTAATATTTCGACAACATCCAACTGCATCTCCAAAATCTCCAAAAACAAAGACATTGACTTCTTCGAAGGATTTCAGTCTGTCAGTGAACCAAACGTGGGTGTCAAGCTCATACGGCAGCAACGTGTGCCCACCGTTCATGTCTTCAGATTCAAATACACTCTTTCAACATCAAAAGCGAGGCCGGCACTCACGGATTGGTGATCTGCAAGTTTAGTCCAAGGTGCTGATGCGTTACAAACTGTCAATGCATTTTGGGTATTGAATAGCCGAAACATGTTGATGAATGAGTAATAAATATAAATCTGTTCCAAACAGGATCCCCAAAATATGTCTACATTAGGCCCCAAAAATGTTTAAGATGGCACTGAGAGGCGTTAATTATATCCACGTCTGGCTCACTTATTGCTCTCCTTAGCTCAGTATCATCTGTCAGATTTAGGGCCCAAGGAGCACTTGCTTGTGGTTCAGGCTAGAACTAATATCCATCTGTCCAACTCTTGGAAACCTCTTGAGGTTAAGACCCACCCTGAGGGATCCTTTACAGGTAGGGTCTATTGCAAAGGTCAGCATGTATACAGTGACATCCTAAGGATTATTGGGCTACGGGCAAGGTGTATTTTGACACTTCCTATCTGGAAAAAAAAAAACTTTTATTACCCATTTTCTGCTAATTCAAGCTAGCATGATGCCAAGTAATATTCAATAACACATTAAACTTTCAGAAGCTGTGTCACACAAAAACAGCTGAAATATTACACATTTGAATTTTCAGAAACTGTGTCACACAAAACTGCTGAAATATGTCTCACCCAGTGTACCAAAAGTCTGTACGATGACAGTGGATGGAGAGAGACAGATTGAGAAACAGAGGTAGGCAGAGAGAGGGAGCGGTATAGACAGCAAAATAGACAGAGGTGAGGTGAGACAGAGAGAGAGAAAGATCATTTTTGGAGGGAGTTCCTTGGAATGTGGGACCAAGGGTGATTGCCTACTTTGCCTGTGCCTTAAAACGTCTCTGCATGTGTCCTTCAGCCTCTCTTTCAGCATCTCCTCCCACTCACAGAAGATTCTCAGAGGGGAAACTGACATTCCAACCTACCACCTTGCTAATCGCCATCTCACAAAAGGCACATTGGCAGCCGAGTCTTGCCTGGCCATGCAGACGCCATTTCAGTCACTCCTGTAATGTTGGCAATAGCTTCAAGCATGCTGGGTCTTATAGGCCCATACATATAATCGAATAAAATGCAGTAAAAGTCACAGGACACAATGCTTTCAGGTAAAAAGAGAGGACTGGATGAAAGCCAGTTGACAGCTGTGCCCTTTAGCCCTTTTTTCAGAGGCGAAGCACTCCCCGAGAACAATGGATTTCGAAAGGCTCTGTTCAGGGCGTGCATTCTTCTTAAAATAGTCTTTCTTCTATGATCATCCTTTTCAAAGTGCTACATGCACTCTTCAGTGAGAGCAGCACAACACTGATCTGAAGATGGTGAATTGCTCACTACTGACTCCTCCAGCCCTCCTCACGCCCACCGTCCGAAAGCAGACCCCACCCGAGATGAGTGGGATATCCCCCACACAAGGGCTTATCTCCTAAACCCAGCTGCACAGTTTAATTTTTTTCCATCCGGCCTTACTTCATCGGAAGGACACATGAAACCCTCTCTGATGCATTCTCCAGCAGTGCAAACAAAGCAGAAACCGGCTTAACCCAGAAGATTCCTAGCGCGCGACCAGGCCCTGTGGTCTGCACTGTTTCATCATTGATAATGTCTGATAGCGGGTCACGGGAAGGATGTGGTTTTGCTTTCCACCCCCTCACCCATTCAATAACCTCTCCCTCTTGCTACGCAGTTATCTCTTGCTAATGCTTAGAAACACAGTTTTTTCTTGTGAATCCCATGATGGGTATAAACAGCTTAATATTGTCACTTTACAGAACCAGACTGATGTCTCTTCTGTCTTTTCTGTTGTTTATTAATAGTTAAGAAACAAAATATATAGGGGGAGGCGAAAGAAAAATATTGTTCTACATGCGCGTCTGACTAAAGCTTGGCAAACCAAAAGCATGCATATAAAATTACGAACAAGGGCTGTACATGTAGGTCCTCTGGCGACTGCCACTGCGTAATATATATTACACAGTGGTGGTCACCCATGTGTAGTTATAGTTAGGACCTAGTTACCATAGGAAGAGCGGTTGTCACTGTGTAGTTATAGTTGGGACCTAGTTACCATAGAAAGAGTTTCTTGGTTTGCTAATAACTTTGGTGCCGTTTGACAAATTTTCATGAAAGTTTTTTTAAAGAAAAAGCTCATTCACCATAGTTTCTTCCCTGAAGGTTTCGGGGTGATCTGCCAAGCGGGGGGGGGGGATTGTGGCGAAAAAAGAGGAGGGCCCCCAAAATGCAATTTTCCCACGCACCTTACATAGGGATTTTTGTACAGTGCTAAATCCGAAACAGCTGAACAGAATTACACCAAATTTGTCATAAAGCTAAAAATTGATCCACAAAGCGTTCTTTTGTGATTTGGTGTAAATCCGTTCAGTAGTTTTCACGAAATTAAGGTTCTACATATTTGTATATCTGGACAGTGTGTGGTCCCAGAGGGACTCCTCTTTGGGACAAATGATAAGAAAAATTAGGGGGATTTCTGTAATTCTGCTGGACTCACGGGAGAGTTAACCAGGCCTCTGGAGTGCAGGGGGCCGCACTGGCTCCCGGTAGAGTCTTTCAAGATCAGAAAACCATACAAATAAACGGGGGGGAACGGGCGGGCTTGAGTATCTGTGGTGGGTTGCCCGCATACAGGCAGTTGGCCCTGCAGCTATCTGACACTGTGTGCAGTGGGGGGTTGGCTACCCGCTGGGGGGTTGAGCGCAGGGCTTGGCCAGAGGCCAGGACTGCAGCCAAAACTAGGGCCAAAGCCATGCGCTGCAGGGGTTTTGTGTTACGTATAGTAATAAAATATTACTTTAAGGTAACAAAAAACTATAATTCGCTGAAAAAACAAAGGTTAAAGTGACATTATAGTTCGATATGGCAAAAAATCTTACTTTGTATTAAAGCAAGCCTTAGCAATTCACTGAAAAAACAAGGGTTTAATTGTCATTATAGTTAAGTGAAAATGTCTGTTTAAAATTAATGTTTCAAACTAAAAAAAAGTTAATTGTTATTTCAAGTAACTATAAACCACGCCATCTCCATGCACAGACCTCACATATTACAACACTCATGACATGTTCTAGGACATCATTGGTAACATCACTGATGACAACTGAATTGACATGATTGATGACAACACTGTGCAAGGTGAGGGCATGAGATATAG
The DNA here is from genome assembly GCA_963921515.1 of Calotriton arnoldi. Lineage (NCBI taxonomy): Eukaryota > Metazoa > Chordata > Amphibia > Caudata > Salamandridae > Calotriton > Calotriton arnoldi. The sequence continues at coordinate 2,289,000 of CAWUFW010002012.1, forward strand.
TTATAGTTACTTGAAATAACTATAGCTGTTGAATTTCAATGTTTTTTTAGTTTAAAATGTTACGTTTAAACTGACATTTTCACCTAGCTACAACATCACCTTAACCTCTTTTTTGTATGTGTATATATATATATGTGTGTGTGGAGCATTTCTGCTCTCTCTTTGCGCTGATGCACTGTGTGCTGCCTATTGCCAACACAGGCACCATTGCACCATACAGCAATAATCAGGGTTTAGTGGGTCACTTAGGCTTCTGGGATCGGTGTCACTGCACCTGCTGGCCAACTAAAAATTATGCCCCTGCTCCCTTTGGTGAATGACACAAATATCGTATTAAGAATATTGTGTGAAATGGATTTTTAAATTAGTTTCAACGTTAATTATTTTTATTGTTAGTTAAATATTTATTGATTATCTGTTATTTAAATTGTTTGTTTTTTATTTATTTAATTTTAATTAATGTAATTTAATTTTCATTTTGATCTTTAAATTTATGTTAGCATTTCATATTTTAGTAGTGGTTGTTTCAAGGGAGTACTTGTATGGGTCTGTGAGTGGTTATGTGGCTGTGTGTGTGGACATATGAGAGGTTGTATGAGTGTGTGAGTGGGTGTGTGAGTGGTTCTGTGGATGATGTAATCAGTGATGTCATTTTAGATGTCATCAGTGATGTCACTGACCATGTCATGCGTGATGTAATATGTGAGGTCATAAGTAGTGCATTGCGGGGGCGTAAGTTATAGTTAGCAAATTTAAAATTATATCTATTTACAAATGGTTTAGTTATTATAGTTTTAAAGTACATATATGTATATATATATAGTTTAAATATATATAAAATTATTTAAATGATTAAAATTATTTAATATTATATTATATTATTTTTAACAAATTAACTATTTTAAATAAATTACTTTAAAGTCGATATTTATTGAAAAAATCTATTCTTACCGTTTCTTCTCGATATTCTCTTCCACGATATTTTAACAAAATATTGTTGTGGTCCCCACTATGAGTATACACGAAATTATGGTAAACAATATTTCTGACAGGGCATTTGTGTCTCTCAATGTTTTTGGGCACCATATTCTGTCAGACATCCACTTCCTTTTACATCAACCATAACAGTACCTAATTGTTTCCAGCTAAGAGTGCGGATCCTGCCTGTGAGATTTGTGGTACTTATTTTCTGTGGCTTTAGATGCCTTTTCTGACTGAAACAGGACTCCGTGTGATAGTGTTACACCTTGTGCCTTGGCGAAGCTTAATCTGCCTGAAACATTTGATGCATTTAACGTGCATTTGCAGCTTACCTTCTGTTATTGTGGGTTTATGATGAATACGTCTCTCAACGTCCTATATTTATGTGCAGGGTTTAAGTAATTTAACCCAAAGCAGTGGGGAGCGAGTTTTGCTGCTTTGTAAGACTGCAGAAAGAACATCTGATATAAATTATTCTGCTAACGTTAGTGAACATGGCAGATTCCGTGTGGGTGCTTTGATGAACATTATTAAGAGCAGTAAATCAAGTGTGGATTTATTCTAATGTGGAAGGGAAATTCGATTTTAATGGCCTCTGCTGAGCTTGTTTTTGGGCGACCACAGGCTGTCATATTTCAGACATTTAGTGCCTACTATTGCTGAACCACGAAAAGACAACAAACCAGAGAAATAAGTTCAGAAGTGCATGCCGCTACCTGTACCTGCTGCCATAAAACTGTTCGGTTTGTGTGAGCCTTTGTGAGCAAGGCAAAGGCAGTAAGACAGGACACCAGAACGGATGTCTGTTAACACTCCTTTGAGCAGGCTGTTAAGCACGCCCACTTTCATTGTAATGGATAAAATATGCTTTTAATGAATGGCTTCCGGTATGTGTAAGTGGCTCCTGTTTTATGGCAGAGCATTCCTTTGGAGAGCTTTGGCACCAAAAAACAAAAATACTCTTACATTAGTACGAGCTGACATTTTGTGGAGTGTTTATTTATTTTGTTTTTATAGTGCTGCTACTGGCCGCAGACCGAGTCAGAGTGCTTGGCAAGGTATGAGGAGGGGAAGCGAGGGAACAAAGCATCCTCAAAGATGGTACATTCGGTCAGCAGTTGAGTACTTCAGTGAACAGTCGGCTTTAATGCACTCCAAAGGCCTACGTGACCTAGTGCCGCTTCAGGACTTTCCTTAATCTTAGAAAGTCTGGCTGCAGGTGGAGGGGAACAGGTGGTGAGTTACAGGTGAGGTTACCTTGTACGCGCAATGCTCTGGCTCCAAATCCTTCGTATCACATCGTATGGGTGGAGAGTGTTTTGGACGCTCACTGAAAGAGAATGGGGACCCTAGTGAGACTACCTGTGATGTTCGTCAAAGAGGATAGGATGGAAGACAGTTTAACCTGGTGCTGCCTATCGGAGAGGCAGGAGCTGTACCACTTAAGAGCTGTTCCACCAACACCACAGTGTGATGAGAACTGATCTAGAAGAATTTTGTGGTTGACCATGTTAAACACATGCTGAGAGGTGAAGAAGGATCAAAGTGCAAGGCCTGCACAAACTCATTGTCTAAAATGTTTACTCAACTTGCAGCACTTCGAGATCTCAATTAGTTTCTGGCTTTACCCAGGATGGTGCTTGTACACCATTTATGAGCCGTAAGCTTTTTAAAATTCTGTTTTTGTGCTGTCCACCAATTCCCATACTCTGAGTTCTTCCACTGAATGTTTGTATTTAGCCAGCCTCTATGAAACAGTGCCTGATTTGGAGCAGAGTTTCATGCCCTAATCTCTCTTCATTGCCCATGAATGTTCTCCAACTTGAGAGTTTCTACATCACCCCCTTGATATGCACCTGCAAGGGTGAATACGGAGGGGTGGTGGTAGGCCTCCGGCTTTATAGAAGAAGACGCACTAGTCCTGTCCCATACCAACTACCAGGTCTCACACCCTGCCTTTTATTACCCACCCTACAAGTGACAGATCATTCTGCTCCCCGAAACTCCTAGGTCTTTCTACAGGAAATTGTATGACAAGAGTGTCAGCACCCCTGCCACCAGTCCCTCCGACAGATTTCTCTTCTTATCTTTCTGTGTTGTCCTTTAAGACATGAACAGAAAGTGAGAATGGGTAACAGTATCGGTGGCACACTTACCGTATTGTCTTTGCGGATATGTTGATTCATTCCTTATTCCAATATAAACCTCCTTACATCTAAATTGCCACTGATCAGTCATCACAGACTAAATGCCTGAGCACTCTGCAGCCAAGGTAGAGCAATCAGCTGGGTTCACTCAAGGATATGGTTCCTGTTGATGCCCAGGCTCCATGAATCGAGACTTATGTAAACCCATCTGAGACGTCATTTGTCAGCACGTGTTTCTCGGATAAATTTAGTTGGGCCTCATATTACTTAACATGTATTGAGTGAAGTGAAGAGTTTGGAAGGTCTCCTCAGTCAATCAGATTGGTAGAAGTGTTGTTTTTTTTTTTTTCTTTTTCTACTTTTTGGTTCCATTTTTCCTCCATTCACATGTACAACCCGGTCGGACATGAAAAAGCCCAGTATCTTGCTCCCTAACGTCTCTGAAACTGGATGGTGGTCAAAGTCTATGGACTATGGTGTATGGTCTGTGTATATTTACTGAGCACTCGTTTGCCAAGCATTACAGTGCTATGTAAGTTTCGTTTTCTTAAGAGATAGTGTAGGCATGTATTATGTATGTGTACAACGTCCATTGTTTTTGCTGTTTTTAGAATCTTAAGACTGAGGATTTCTTACAGTCACAACAGGAGCTACAGAATTACATTTGCAAGCTGCTCTGGAACTGACGGTTAGTGGTTAATCTAGTGGATACTGGTTGTTTTTGGTATTTTTCGTTATTGCGTTTAGTCTTGTGCTCTCATGGAAACACATTGCAGGCATTCAGTTCTGTGGTAGATTGGAATATTAGGAGTTAGGTGTGATCATTAGGGGGCTGTGTGAGTTCATACAGAAGGCTAGGCGGTTGAATAGATTGGCTAGAGAAGATTAGATATTGCTGGGGTGCAGGAATTTGGTTTCAAAGAAGTAGAAGCTCTGATCTATAAAGTGAGGTGCGACCAGTGTTCAGGAATAAAATACTTGGGGGTTGATTTAGAGCTTGGTGAGCGACCCATCCGCCAGTTTGGGGGAGGCAATTACCCCCGCCACCCTGATGAACTAGCACCCGCCATATTTAAAGGCGACCGCCGGTCCAGTGGTGATCTCTGTGACTTCAGAGGAACCGCTGTCATGGTGGTTCCTCTGAAGGGACTGCAGGTTTGGCGCATGGTACCATCTTTCACGCAGCTGCTCCCCAATATAACTTCCAGAACCTAGGAATGTCCTCCCAGGGTGTGGTTATCACTCTGGCGGTCCCTGCCCTGTCGGCCTGTTGGAGTAATGTTTCTCACGGCAGAGTTCGTGGGGGCACCACCAGCCAATTCAAAATAGAGCGGGCGGAACAAAGGGTTTTCTCGGACATGGTACTCAGTCACTTTTTTTGGGCAGAGTACCCTGACCACATAACTCCAAGTAAGCCTCTTAGATATTAAGGCAGACAGTCATGTGACTTAGACGAAACAAGAGGTTCATTCGACAGAAAGAAAGGAGAGGGAAGAAATTGATAGTTTTAAGCAAAGGACATTTTTTCATGCAGACTTTTAAGAATGCAGTGAGAAGAGTTTTATTTTAAATAGATTGTCTTTATTCTGTGGTGCAAAAAGATGTGAGCAGTGCCCTTACATATCCGTTGGAACCTGTGTGTGTACTTGAATCTGTCTGTCATCCTGTTTACCTTTTGTATCTCTATGCCTGGAAAGGCAGAGCACGATAAAGGAAGATGAAAGAGAGCAGAAAACACGCAGACAGAAAGAGCAGGGGGCTGGTCCTTGTTCCTGGCAACGAGGGCAGCGGCAATTATTGGAAATGAGCAGTTCTAAAAGGCGGCATTTCTGACTCCATCGCAATGTTGCCTGCGGGGACCTGGACTTCCGAAAATGTGGATACACACATTCAGATTTCACATCAGTGAATAAGCGGCCCTCCCACTCGGATTCTTTTGAGTGAAGTCCTGGGAGCAGAAGTGGCTGCAGAGTCATCATCCTGCTGCCAGCAGCTCACTCAGTGTTGCCAATGCCTGTGATTGTGGAGACTGAGCGACGCAGCTACCAAGGCCTACAGTTCATCTCTAGACTAGCTCTGCTATCAAATACTGAAGAGTCAGTGTAGCTCCTGTGTGACAGGCCCTCTTGCCAGTTCTAGGTAAAGGCAAGCTGAGGATCAAGTGCTAGAAATAAATGTACTGTGGCGCTTCTGCCCCTCTGCATTGGTTCTAATGAAGCATTACTGGGGTCTGTGGAAGGAGTAGTGATCTTCGGAGTGCCTCAATCACTCCCTACCTCCTCTTCACACCACTTTCTTCTGCATTCTACATTAGATACTCACTCTTGTTCTCATGATAGCTTTCTGAAACCATCCATCGGCATATCTCATACCTCATCTTTTTCCTCTCCAGGACCTCTTTCACTCTCTCCTTCTGGGTTGTATGATGTTACAATGCAGGCCTTTACCACGCATGCCCTTTCCACGCATTTTTTCAATGCATGCATTTACCACGCAGGTAAGTATAAAACGCAAGTAAGTATAAAAAGGTACGTGATATAAATATATATATATATATTTATTTATTTTCAGGGAAGACCCCCACCCCCCCCCTTTAAAAAAATAAAATAAAGTAATTTTATCTTTATTGAGGGAACCACCCCCAAACTCCCTGCTTATTAATTACCCTTACCACCCTATGCCCCTACCCACCCCAAAATACTAAAATACGCATTTCACCCAATACCCCTAACCACCCCTAAACCCTAAAGTTACCCTTGCCACCCTATGCCCCTGCCTACCCATACACCTTAAAATACCCTTTCCACCCAATATCCTTACTTAACCCTAAGCCCTAAAAATCCCCTTTCAACGCAATATCCTTACCCACCCCTAAACCCTAAAAATACCTTTTTCTCTCAATACCCTTACCCATCCCTACCCCTAAACCCCAAAAACACCATTACAACCTAATACCCTTATCGACCCTTAAACCCTACAAATACTCTTACAACCCAATACCCTTACCCACCCCTAAAAATACCCTTTCTACCCAATACCTGTACCCACCCCTAAAAATACCCTTTCTACCCAATACCTGTACCCACCAATAAACCCTACAAATACCCTTACAAACAAATACCTTTACCCAACCATAAACCCTAAAAATACCCTTACCACCCTATACCCCTACCCACCCCTAAACCTTAATATACTTTTACCACCCTATACCTCTATCGACTCCTAAACCCTAAAAACACCCTTACAACCCAATACCCTTACCCACCTCTAAACCCTAGAAAAACCCTTACAATCCAATACTCTTATCCACCCAAACCCTAAAAATACCCTTACCACCCAATGCCCCCATAAACCCTACAAATACCCATACCACTCTATACCCATACCCACCCCTTAAATCCTTAAATGTTAGTGTTTAGAGTGTGCGTCTCTCTCTCTCTATATATATCTCACACACACACATATATACTTACCTTTTTTTTTAAATATGTTTTTATTGGGTTTTCTAGTTTTATCATCAAACTTTGAAATGTACATCACTTCTCATAGGAAACACAATTGATACATGACACATATTCCAGTGGCTTCAGCACTGCGTTAATTTGTAGAGTAAGTGTTACCTGAGCGCAGTAGACAGGTTATATATATGTTACATTATCGCACCTGCATAGCCGCGGGTTAATTCTTCTTAGTCTCAATGCATAGCTGTTTCTTGTCTTGTGACGTGTGATTACTAGTGGCAACTACATGGGGCCACTAAGGAAAGGGGGGGAAAGAAAAAAAGGGGGAAAGCATAACTGGGACCGCATAGAACAAAATAGAACTATCTCAGAGCACCCCACACCTTTGGATTCATATTCAGTTTTGCTTGTGACTGCTATCTGCGTGCCCACGCCCTACTCTATGTGCTGTGGGTACATGTATATGTGCGCCACCTATGGCAGTTGACCTGGTGCCTCGGGTAGACTGGTGCTGTAATGCGTATGTGCGCTCTCAGTCTGCTGGCGCTGACCCCAGGGAACCCTCTCCTCCATTGCCTACGCTTCGTTGCAATTCAGTTAGCATTGCATCCCAACTCAGAGCTATAGGGATCTTACGTATGCCCATAATGTCTTCGCGTCTAATTGCGATGCTTTCTGCCTTGGCCCATGCGAGCATAGAGCGTCGCCACGCCCGTGCATGTGGGGGGTCTGGTGCCTTCCATCTCTTAGTGATTAACCTTTTGGCTACCACTATCCCTAAATCCAGGAATCTGGAAGTTACTTTGGTGCTGCAAGTTCTGCGGTAGTAGTGCAGGATGTAGGTGCAGGATGTAGGTCGGCCATTCGAAGGGTACCGCGTGCTCAGTGCAGGCAAACAGCGCCTCCGCCACCTCCCTCCAATATGTGTGAAGATGGGTACAGTACCAAAGCATGTGTATCAGGTCTACATCAATGATGGCGCGCCTTGGGCAGGCGGAGTCCGTGCGGTTAAAGAACCTGTTGATTTTAGCGGGCGTGAGATATGCTCTCTGAGTTATGTAGTACTGAATTTGGCGGAACCTCATGTTTCTGGGGATGCGCACTGGGCTTTCCAATACCCGGGCCCACTCTGCGTCTCTGAATTGGCGGCCTAGGTCCTGCTCCCAGTTACATCGGAGTGGGCCTAGACTTACTGCTGCGTGCTGCCTGAGCGAATCCGCGAACCACACTGTGAGATTTCTGCCCTGACCCATTTGATTGTGAGTGTGGCGACTAACGAGCGGTGTAGAAGGAATTGACCCGGAGGAAGCCCCATCTTCTCCACCAATGTCGTGTATGGGATAAGCCTTCCATCGTGGTACAAGTCTCCCAGGGTTTGAACACCTGCTTCGTGCCAGCCCCGAAGTTCGACATCTGTGATCGGTGTCCGGCCTCTGGGAGATCCCTCTAGAGGCAGTGCCGACGCATAGGGTGTTATATGCCTGGTTATGTAGAGGCTCCTGTGGAAACACTTATATGCCAGCTTGAGTAGCAAGGGCTCCGGAAGTCTTACATCCGCACCAGGATAGAATAGCTTCATCAGTTGCGTTAGTGTATGGGGCGGCTGTGTGGTGGCAGTGTCGTCACGTTGTCGATCGGCCAACCACCTAGCTATCCACTGTAATTGGGCAGCCAAGTAGTACTGTTCGAAGTTTGGAGACGCTAAGCCTCCCCGATCCATAGGCAGATACAATTTCTTTGTCGCTACTCTGTGCCGGGCGCTGCCCCATATAAAGTCCCTGACCACCTTCTCCAACTCGCTGAAAAAAGAAGCGGGAATGTACAGCTGCCGATTTGTGAAATATTATAGGAGCCTTGGGAGAGTCACCATTTTAGTAATTGCCATTCTACCCATCACGGTAAGTGGTAGCGTGCTCCAGAACCGCATCTGGGATCTGATAGCTGCTAGTGCTCTTCCCAAATTACCATTGAACAGGTCCGCAGGCTGCCGATATATTCTTATGCCTAGATAGCGGAATGTATCCTCTCTCCACTGAACTCTTCCGCCATTAAGGATGAGGCCCAGGTCAAGGTTCCCTTTATTGAAGGAGTATACACTTGATTTATCAGCATTTACCTTCAGCCCTGCGAGAGCGGCAAAGTCCCACAGGATCCGCGTCAGGTGCTGAGGCACATTTTCTATGTCACTGAGGTATACCAATAGGTCATCTGCGTATAGTGACACCCTATGTACACCGTCCCCCAGGGTGATGTCATCTCCCAACTGGGTGCGTATTGTCTCCGCAAGTGGCTCTATGGCGAGCGCGAAGAGGAGGGGAGACAGCGAGCATCCTTGTCTAGTCCCTCTCCGCATTGGGATCGTGTCTGATATGAAGGGGTCCATTTTGACTCTAACAGACGGTTCAGTATACAGCAGACCGGTCATCTGTAGGAATGTCGCGCCCAGGTTGTATTTCTCTAAGGCCGCAAACAGGAATTCCCACTCTAGTGAGTCAAATGCTTTCTCTAGATCGAATACTAGGCAGCCTGCGCGCGGCCAAATGTGTGCGGAGTAGGACGCAATCCTAAAGAAACGATGCAGATTAAGTGAAGTACTACGAGATGGTACGAAGCCGTTTTGGTGTGCGTGTAGCATAGGGACCACTTGTGCGAGCCTGTCTGCGAAGACCTTTGCTAGTATCTTGTAATCGGTATTAAGCAAGGCGAGAGGCCTATATGAACCTATTTCCGTGGGGTCTTTGTTGGGTTTAAGCAGTGTCACCAGATGTGCCTCCCGCAGAGACTGAGGGAGCCGCCGGCTCTCCAGAGCAGTCACATACAGTGTATGCAGTCGCTGTGTGAGCGATACCTGATATGCTTTATAGTACTCTGCCGGTAGCCCATCCGGCCCTGCCGTCTTTCCCGTGGCTAGGGATGCAATTGCGTCCCTGATCTCCTCTAACGAGATCGGCTCGTTCAGTATTTCTCTCTGTGCCGGCGTCACCTCAGGTAGTTGTATGGCGTCTAAAAACATTTCTACCGTTTGCTCATTATATGGACCCTGGGATTGGTACAGTTGAACATAATGATGTGTCATGGCTGCGTGTATTTCGCGCTGCGTGTATAGCATGTGTCCCGTGTCTGCGCGCAGGGCACCTATAGGCTGGCGGTAGTATTCTTGCCGAATGAGCCAAGCGAGCATACGACCTGCCTGGTCTGCCGCGGCATGGGTCCGAGCTGTATGGCACCTGAGCCGCTCCAATTGTTCAGCATGTTCTGCGCGCAGCTCTTCCAGGCGTTGTGTGCCCCCGACTCCCCCCTCCCTACGGATTTCGTGCCTCAGCAGTTGCTCTTCTATTTTTTTAAGGGCATCGGATAGCTGTTTGCGTATACTCCAAGTGGCCCCCAAGCAGTGCCTCCTCACTGTGACTTTGAAGGCTTCCCACTCCAACAATGCGTTGTCTACAGTGCCCGCATTATCTTTGAAATATTCGAGGATCGCCGTTCCCAAGGACGAGCGGAACGCTGGGTCTTCTAGTGCAGACGGCAGGAGTCGCTGTGTGAGGACCAGGGGTGGGCCACCTCCCAAGTAAGCTGTAGCAGCTGGGGATTATGGTCGAAGTGCGTCCAACCCAGGTACTCTATCTTCCGGACAAGTGGAAACAGGGCATGCGAACCCACTATGCGGTCGAGCCCCACATGAAGTCCGTGCACCACAGAGTAGTGTGAATAGACCCGTGTACTAGGGTTAAGGGCACGCCAAATGTCTTCTAACTCCCAGTGTGAGAGCCAATCCGTCAAGGCCTGTGCATTGGAGACTACTGTAGTTCTAGAGAGGGGTGGGAATGACCTATCTAGGTTTACACTGAGTACTGTGTTGAAGTCCCCCCCCTATGAGCCACGGTATTCCACTCCATCTGGCCAGTACTCCTGTTAGATTCTCTAAATAAGTGGGTTGATCGACACGGAGCCTATTAGCAGCACCTGACCATTCAGTCGTCCTTTCACAAATACGTATCTACCCTCGTCGTCAATAGCTTCTTCCTCCCTCACGAATGGGACCCCAGCTCTCATCCATATTATGGCGCCGCGGGCATGGGCAGAGTAGTTGGTGCCGCATACTTGGCCTCTCCATCACCTGCGTAGGCGCTCTAGTTCGGTATGTGTCATAAGTGTTTCCTGCAATAGGGCTATTCTAGTGGGCCTGCGTTGCAAGTAAGAGTATATAGAGTATTGGCGCTTCGGCGTGTGCATACCCCGCACATTCCATGTTACTATGTTCGCTTGTGTCATATCTGGTCAGTATGTTGTTTGATGCGAGCACGGGCGGGGAGGTTGCAGTAAGTCAGGTAGCTGATGGGTGTACCCTGAGACTTCAATATTAAAGATAAAGCATGGATTTGAACAATAACGTGCATAACTGTGAAGGGCGAACTCAAAAGCGACGTTCGTCCAAACTGGGGTGCCCAACTTTGGCAACAACTATGCTGGCGTGTTATCAGTTATGGGTGTGCACGATATGCGACTATTTGAGAATGGGTTACCCTCAATATCGTGACAGCATTGTTAGTAATCCCGGTTGACCTATAATTGCAGATGCATGTGAGGCCTGTGCGCCATAGGTCGCGGTATTGTGGAGCTGTCACATGTGCTGGCAGGTGTGATGTCCCTACTTATATGTTTGCTGGTTGCCCCAGTGAAACATGTCAAACTAGTCGGTGTATGCATTTTACGTTTAACAACACATTTCAGGGTGATTCTTATACGACTATATTAAGTCATCCGCCGTCTGTGGTGTGACATCTGACGGGTGGGGTCCGTCTAGTTCGTCAAGTCTGGATGGCATTGAGCCGCTCGTAGATGTCGATCTGGAGGGGCTCGAGTCCCGGTCCGCGTGCAGCATCACAGTCTCAATCGTTGCGGCCACCTGTATCGTCTCCTGCCTCTCCATTCTCCTCTGCTCGGGGTCAGGGGCCGTAGAAATCAAAGTTGCTTCATTAGGGCCTCTACGCTTGCCACGGCGACGGTTTCTCCTGATAGGCTGCACCAGGGTGTCATCTGCACGTGGCCTGGGCCCTGTCAACTGGCCTGACTCCTCCAACCAGTCCCAAACCTCAGAGGGCGAATCGAAGAAATGAACAGTGCCCTTTGCGACCACTCTCAGTCTGGCTGGGAAGAGAAGGGAATAATGGATGTCCAAATCGCGGAGCTGTTGCATCACTGCTGTGTAGGTGCTTCTGCGCCTTTGTACCTGTGCTGTATAATCTGGGAACACCATGATTTGATTACCTCGGACTCTGATGTCTGTGAGCTTGCGGGTTTCCCGTAGTATCGCGTCTCTATCTCTATACTTCATCAGCTTGAATAGGAATGGTCGCGGGCGGGCCCTGGAGGTGGTTTAAGGGCCGGTACCCGGTGCGCCCTCTCTACGACAAACTGCGGCGACAGTACTCCAGCTGGCAACAAATCCCTAAGCCAAGGCTCAACGTATTCCTCCGGGTTGCGTCCTTCTTCACCTTCCGGGAGGCCTACCACTCAGACATGATTGTGGCGCGATCGCCCTTCCGCATCTTCCACTCTGTCTTCCAACGTGTGCATACGATCAATTAAATCCTGCAGGGCCGCTGTATGATTCTGTGTGATCGGTTTCAATTCCGCTAGGGACTGTTTTTATGAATGAACTTTTTCTGCCAGTTTGTGATGGTCAGCTCACAACAGTGTAAAATCTGAGGTGACTTTATCTATTTTGGACTCCAAGGAGGACCCGGTTTGATCCAGCGCAGCCCCTATCTTCTCCACTGCCGCCAGCACGTGTCGAGCTTGACGGATATTGCTGCATGTGGCACCTCTCCGACATTGCCCCCTTCCGCTTGCATTGTCTCTGAGGCACCAGAGCGTGTGTTGACTTGTTGCACGTTTGTGCGCAAACGGCCCGTGGCTAACTTTTGTGCCGACAGCATTCGGTGGAAGTGCCCGGGTCACTTTCTAGATATGGTTACTTGCGCATGGTACATGCAACCTGTGTCGCAATGTCTTAGGTCGGGGGTAGCGGTACAGGCGGGAATAGTGGCAGATGTCCAGTGTGTTATCGCCCCCTCATGCTGAGTCACAGACCCGCAGCCCAGGTCAGCCCTCTGTTCGTTTTGAATTTGCGCCTCGTGTCCGAACTGTCCTTTCGTCCCACGTCTGTGTCCTGGGCCCGATCCGACCCCCGGATCTGTAGGGTTGTGCAAAGGGCGAGGGCGCTAGCTGCAATGTCCACTCTGTGCCTATATTGTGGCGTTCTTAATGTGCAGGCCGATTGTCTCCTGAACCTGCCTCAGCGGCCCAGATATGTCCCAGCTCCCTGCAGGCCTCCCCACCGGGGAGGGGTCACTAGATTCCTTCACGTGTTGACGCAGTTCCTGGGCTGCCTGGTTAATGGTCTTGTCACACTATGTGCCTGTAGCCCCGCAGTTCGGGTTCCTGCACCCCTTGTTCTTCCTCCACCTATAGGTGAGGTCAGTGGTGCCCGCGCTTCTTTGTCCGTTCCTCCCCCCGGGGGGTTATTTGGCTGCGTTCCGCTACCCCCAACTTATGCTGCATCACGAGGCCACACTTATTCTAGTCCTGCCCATACGAGGGGCGGGCTCACTGCTGTGTGCTGCGCTTAGCGGCCGATCCCGCCGCCACGACCATGTAGCTTCAATTGAGGCTTTCCGCCGTGTTGAGAGCCAGGGCGCGGGTCTCCAGGCTTCTGCTCCCACAGATCTTCAGACAGTACGTGGGCAGCGCCCGCTCGCCGACTCCCGCCGACCTCCGATTCGAGGGGGTCTCAGGTGACGTACCCGTGCACTCCGGGCTCCGGTTCGCTCTGCTCACCTCGCCTGGGCTGACGCCCACCTGCGAGTCCGCTCCTCGGCCGCTGCGATCGTTATCCTCGGCGCTCCACCCACTGCATGCGCGCTCCGCGGCGATTAACGGGCGCCCGTTGTGAAGGCCCCGGGCGTCCGTTCCGCCATCAATCTGCATCGTCCTGGAGCCCCCGCCCGGGACCAGCACCTGCGTAAGTTCACCAACCTGTGGCCTCGTTTTGTTTGTTTCGATGATTTGGGATTGCAGTGTTTCTCAGGATAAGTGAGGGATTTGGAGCAGAGCTTTAGAAGATCGCATCCGCCATGTTGGCTGGCTAGCAACGCCCCCCCACACATATATACTTATCTTAACCAGACTTACTATGCAAGGTAACGGTATGCGTGGTAAGAGTACCAAAAAATGCATGCGTGGTAAAAGCTGTGTGGTAATGGCCTTGCAGGACTAACCCAGCGTTGTAAAGGATGTTACCCTCCTTCTGCACTTACTTCCTTGTATCTCCTTCCATTCACCTCTCCCACAAAGAAGGCACCCACTTACCTATACGCAATCTATTTTCTTTAACTTTCGCCCTGTCAATATTACAGCAGCTGTGCACCTCCTTCACAGAATCAGAATTACAATTGGCACACCTGATCTTGATCTGTGTGCTCTGCTGAGAGGCCAAGGATTGGATGGGCATGTATTCTTAACTTCTTTATGAACCACTGATGAGCACTGTGAGAAATCTGTGCTGCCTTCCGCCTAAACTCCACAGCTCAGAATCGTGGCTGTTATAAGCACCCCTCACAGCCTGAACTCCAATAGATACATAAGGTTGACTCTTTTCAGAGTACGCTCTACATAAGAGTAATATGTTGCATGAAAAAACTACAGAAACACAACATCCTTGAAACCCACATACTGTTATAGAATGCAAGAGTAAATAAATGTGAAATGTAAACAGGAACAACATCGCTGTTACCAGGCTGACAGGGCAATGTCTATTTATGCCAGTTGCGGATGTTGCCCGATGGTGGAGCACTCGGGGGGTCAGGACAGTTACAGATAGACTCCTGCAACACCTCCCCTGCCCAGTAACGCCATTATTTCACAGTTTGGCCACCTCAGATGGTCATCGCAGGACTGGTGACCAGAATGTTGGGAGATTTTGAGGGGCCTGTGTCCGCAAACGAACAACGTCTACTGCTTTTATTTCATTAATAGAACACGCTTGCTTTAAAATCGATGTTTGGTGTACGAGTGCATGGCACTGAAATAGTGAGGGCCCTCTGGAATAAGCCCCTCCCCTTATGATGGGCCTGAGTGGTGCAGTGCCAAGATGTCCTACCTCTGTGTTCTCTGCTGCAAAATGTAAAACTTGAAACCCAACAATCACAGATAAAGTAGTCATGTGAGCCTGAGAACATGCAGAGCCCCATGCTGAGGCGCTTGGTAAAATGATGTGGTAATGTGGCGTTAATTGTGAAATACCAACACCACGAGGTCCCTTTTTTATCAAAGGTGAATCATTACCACTTAATGCCAAGTACCGCAGGTCGGATTGGTGGTTAATATTGCAAAGCCCTGTTTTCCTCTCTTATGAGCTACAAAACTCAGAAAATTGAATTCTTTACCATCACAAATTGCAGGGCAAAAACACATGATCAGTGCAGGGCACTCATCCCACCCCGACCTCCTACTGCTATCCTCCCCCTCTCTCATCCTCCTTCGCCCACTAACTCCTCCCACTAGCCTTTCCCATAGGACCTGCTTCGTCCCACTTGGTATTGCCTCATCCCCCCCTCATCAGCCTCTCCCCATTCCCATACCCTTCCCCCCTCTTCTCCATCCTTTCCCTCCCACGCTAGGCTAATCTCTCTGGACTTGCTGTAGCCCTTTGCAATACATGTAATTTGATTGTTTAAAACTGGAGTTGTTTTCACTGTCTGGATGGGTTTTGAGTACTACCTCATTGTAAGTCTGTTACATTACAATTAATTATCCATGTATAGCGGTATGATATTGCCTTAACCTACCCCCCGCCCTAGCCTCTCCCCATTCCTATACCCTACCTCCCCCTTTTCCATCCTTTCCCTCTCTCACTAGCCCAATCTCTCAGGATTTGCTGTAGCCCATTGCAACTTGTTGTATCTAGATTGTGTAATATTTTAACTGCTTTATACCGTTTGTATTGGTTTCTGAATTCTACCTCATTGTAAATCTTGCTATATTGCAATGAATACCCATGTAAAGCGCTCTGATACCCTCGGGTCCAGCCAGCGCTATATAAAACATTTTTAAATAAATATTACCACATAAATTGTAATCCCACTTAGGGCGCTCATTCCGGTGGTGTCCAAGTCGGCTTTATAGCAGTCCTCAAAATGAGGACCACAGACTGGATCTGAACATATTATACAGTGCTTTAAATGGGGGGGAAAAAGTGCAGGTATTCATTTAAATGTGGCGAGGGGGCGGGGCTTGAGGGCGGGGCTTGGGGGAAGACATGCTTCTTGACTTATATACTACTTGCAGCACATACCAAAACACATGAGAAATGTCTTTCAATAAACAAAGGTTTGTTTACTCATTACACAACGAAAGCCAAACGTGGTGATATTTTCACATTTCCTTGTTTTGTAATATTTGCAACATCACTCCTGTTAATTGTTGTTGCTTGGCACAATACCATATATTCTCGAGCGACACAGAAAGAAACAAGCAGACATGCATACACAAGCATTCCATACATTTCCTTTAATATACCTTCCATGAGTGTGTCTATTCTCTCCCCCTTTCTCTCGTATTTCTCACACACAAAAACAATCACAGGCAAGCAGACAAACAATAGCAGACACTTACACAAAAAATCAGGTGGGATTAAAGCCATTTGAACCTGGTTACCTCCCACGGCTTTCTGAATAGCGTTGTCACCAGGCTGCCTCGATTTCTGTGTTTGCAACACAGCATGATGGTGAAGCCCCGACGGTATGCAAATGAGCCCAAGCTGAATAGTTAGTTCAGCGGGGGCTCGGCTCAGGCCTAAAGAAGTGCCTTGGCTGTCAGAGACAGGCCGCCAACACCAGCGCTTCATGAGTACCGGTACTCTCCTCGGCAGTAGAGAAGTGCCGGTACTCAGAGTGATAAAACTAAGAAGTGCCGGTACTCAGTACCTGTGAGTACCGGCCCATTTAAAGCACTGATATTATATCCAGCACAGTGTACGTATTATATTTCTGATGAGGATTCTTCCAGATTGGAAAATCTTTGATGTGAAGCTCAACCCCCAGCTCTGCAAAGCGTCACATCCATTCCCCAAATTCCTAAGTATGTGCCATGCACGCAGTGCTTAATCTATTTATTTTTAAAGCACGGGGGCCGAGGTTTTTCTCAGGAGCCAATGTCAGCGCTTCCTTCTACTGGGGTTGCCGGGAACCAATGCTTGTTAGACTCGATTCCATCTCACGCCGCTTTCTTCCACCTCTCCACACCTCCTGTCATTTTACCTTGTCTGGCTCGCGCAGTTTCCTTTTCATTCTTGCTTTGCCCTTGATATTGTTTTCTTATCTTTCTTCCTCCCTCCTCCTCCCTTCATCTGTCTTACTCTCTCTTGCTCCCAGTCTGCAAAAATGAGAGTGGGTGCCCACCACCTTCAACCACCTGAATAGATTAAGCGCTGCATGAACCTAGTCCGGACGGAAGCCAGGGCGCGTTACTAGTAACGGGCAGACGTGCTGGGAATGCAGAGAGGAAAGCTGAAGCACAAACAATGCTCAAGAATACAGAAATCAATGTGTTGTTCAGTTTAAACAGGAAGGTAGTATTACAGTACCAGGTGCTGCATCCGGTACGGGATGAAATGATAGGGCATCATTGATGCACAATCGATAACGTCCCTTCCTGTTGAGGAGTATCAAAAAGAGAGTTCTTGGGAGATCATTCAACCACAAGGGTCAAGAGATGCGGCCTTCAAGAGAAAGGATTTCAGACTTAAGGCATCACTTTCCATTTTTTAGAGATGGGGAAAAGCCTTCTCTGCGGAGGGTTGTAGTGGCCAAGAAGGCCCGAAGGGTATTCCACAGAATTGTGAGAGGAATAACACGTTCATTGCACGCCTCTCCACCTTTTCAGAGGTGCACAAACTTAGATTTTACACAGTTTGGCTGAATAATTTGTGCAAGGTTTTACCTGGCGAAAATCACGTGGGCAAAAATCCTTGGGGTTTGCATTTAGCTCCTAGGTTAGATGCCCGAAACAGGAGTTTGCGCTTGAATAGGGTTTTGCACAAGGGTCAACATGAGAATAACAGTATTCAATAAGAAGCAGTTGGGCGGGATCTCAAAGCCAGGCAATACATGGGCCTAAAGCTCCTGCAACCCTGCATAGCATGTGACAGGAGAAAGAAGCTGTTTGTAGTAAGGTTAGGATATGCATGGCCCTAATGATCCTGTAACCCTGCATACCATGTGACAGGAGAAGGAAGCTCTTTGTAGTAAGGTTAGGATATGCATGGCCCTAATGATCCTGTAACCCTGCATACCATGTGACAGGAGAAGGAAGCTCTTTGTAGTAAGGTTAGGATATGCATGGCCCTAATGATCCTGTAACCCTGCATACCATGTGACAGGAGAAAGAAGCTGTTTGTAGAAGGCCAGGCAATGCATGGGCCCAAAGCACCTAATCCCTGTATTCCATGTTATTGGAGAAAGAAGCTGTTTGTAGCAAGGTCAGGCTATGCATGGGCCTAATGATCCTGTAACCCTGTATTACCATGAGACCAGAGAAAGATGTTTGTAGCAAGGACAGGCTATGCATGGGCCTAGTGATCCTGTAATCCTGTATACCATGTGACCAGAGAAAGATGTTTGTAGCAAGGTCAGGCTATGCATGGGCCTAGTAATCCTGTATACCATGTAACCGGAGAAAATAGATGTGTGTAGCAAGGTCCGACAGTGCATGATCCTAATGCTTCTGTAACCCTGTATGCCATGTGATTGGAGAAGGAAGCTCTTTGTAGTAAGGTTAGGATATGCATGGCCCTAATGATCCTGTAACCCTGCATACCATGTGACAGGAGAAAGAAGCTGTTTGTAGAAGGTCAGGCAATGCATGGGCCCAAAGCACCTAATCCCTGTATTCCATGTTATTGGAGAAAGAAGCTGTTTGTAGCAAGGTCAGGCTATGCATGGGCCTAATGATCCTGTAACCCTGTATACCATGTGACCAGAGAAAGTTGTTTGTAGCAAGGTCAGGCTATGCATGGGCCTAGTGATCCTGTAATCCTGTATACCATGTGACCAGAGAAAGATGTTTGTAGCAAGGTCAGGCCATGCATGGGCCTACTGATCCTGTAATCCTGTATACCATGTGACCGGAGAAAATAGATGTGTGTAGCATGGTCCGACAGTGCATGATCCTATTGCTTCTGTAACCCTGTATGCCATGTGATCGGAGAAGGAAGCTCTTTCTAGTAAGGTTAGGATATGCATGGCCCTAATGATCCTGTAACCACATACCATGTGACCGGAGAAAGAAGATGTGTGTAGCACGGTCAGGCCATGCATGGGCCTCATGCTCCTGTAACCCTGCATACCATGTGATCGGAGAAGGAAGCTCTTTCTAGTAAGGTTAGGATATGCATGGCCCTAATGATCCTGTAACCACATACCATGTGACCGGAGAAAGAAGATGTGTGTAGCACGGTCAGGCCATGCATGGGCCTCATGCTCCTGTAACCCTGCATACCATGTGATCGGAGAAGGAAGCTCTTTCTAGTAAGGTTAGGATATGCATGGCCCTAATGATCCTGTAACCACATACCATGTGACCGGAGAAAGAAGATGTGTGTAGCACGGTCAGGCCATGCATGGGCCTCATGCTCCTGTAACCCTGCATACCATGTGACAGGAGAAAGAAGCTGTTTGTAGTAAGGTTAGGATATGCATGGCCCTAATGATCCTGTAACCACATACCATGTGACCGGAGAAAGAAGATGTGTGTAGCACGGTCAGGCCATGCATGGGCCTCATGCTCCTGTAACCCTGCATACCATGTGACAGGAGAAAGAAGCTGTTTGTAGTAAGGTTAGGATATGCATGGCCCTAATGATCCTGTAACCACATACCATGTGACCGGAGAAAGAAGATGTGTGTAGCACGGTCAGGCCATGCATGGGCCTCATGCTCCTGTAACCCTGCATACCATGTGATCGGAGAAGGAAGCTGTTTGTAGCAAGGTCAGGCTATGCCTGGGCCTAAAGCACCTTATCCTTGTATATCATGTGTGGAAGTGGTCCTTTTCTAACCTCTCACGGGTACGCAAATGCATCCTTGCATTTTGTTCCAGATCCTGGGTACAAATCCCGAGAAGGGGTGTGATAAAGTAGAAGTTTAGGGCAGAGTACATTGATGCTTCGGAGCATTCTGCACCCAGATTTTAAGTTTCATTTAGAGATTATTGGACTTATTTAGTTTTAAAGTTTTAAAAGTAATGTGTGCTGATATGAGAATGCATTCATGGGGAGCCAGTTGAGGTCATCGACGTTTTATGATCAGAACTTCTTGTGCCTAAAATCACTCATCCATGAAGGACGTCATTAGTGGTGGCTCTTGGAACTGTAGGGAAGCCTGTAAAAATAGATATCCCATAACAAATACTGTTATTCTAACATCTTGAAATGCTCTCCATTCGATGGCAGGATGGTACAATGTGTGAAACGCTGGTCCCTGACATCTGCAGTGAAATACAGTTCACCAACTTGAATCGTGGCAAGGCCAACTCGGCCTTCCATCCTTTTGAGGCAGGTAAATTGAGTGCCACTTGTTATTTACAGCACACAGAGATGCTAAAATCTATAGTATGACGTCCTATATAAAATACAAGCTACTATTAATGATGTGTTATGTTGAAAGACATAACACATCCAGTTTTATAAAGCATTTATTGCTTTATTGTTACCCTGGTTGGACAACATCTGGCACAATTTCCAAATCCATTTGCTTATGCAAGTCCAACTAACTTGCAACAGCTCGTACGAGTGCAAGGAATTCACAAAACGAGATCATTAGGCCCATGCATAGCCTGACCTTGCTACAAACATCTTTCTCTTTGTCATACAGAGTCCAATACTGCTTTGCTTTGAAGCAGCCATTTTCAGCAAGCCCGGGGGTTCCTCTCCCTTGCTGGATTGTTCCACTCCTTCCTACTCATCGTCTGCTGCTCATGACTCATGACACCCCTTTCCTTAGTGGACAGCAAGGAGATGAAATGCTAAAAGATCTCATGGAGAAGTTGCCCTGACCACCTAAAACCCTTGCCACAATCTGTTTTCGAAATCTTCTTACTTTAAAACATGGAAAGGTTTTAAGCCTATTGGTATCAGTTTATTGTTGTGCTGTTGCACTGTAAACCGAGAAGGGTGAATTCACACTTAATAATACAGCAGGCATAGTGGTTTTGCCAGTGCTTGTTTGAGGAGCAGTACATGCTGCAGTTCTGCCATTTGTAACTGGTGTTACTATGATTTAATGTTATAAATGTACCTACTTCCGGAGAAGGAGGCATGAGGCAGCCTTGCTGGGATGACCATTCTACTCATTGGATCATTCCACATCTCCTGCTAACTACATAGAGTTCTAATGATCTTACATGGCAGGCTACACGACTCATGATTGTAAAACTCAGTTCATAATGCAGGTGTTACTAACTCATTTCTAGGTAATAGCGCTCTTCCGCTGATCTTTCATACATCAGACCTTTTGTCGTTACCTGAGGACTAATAAAGACATCGATAGGAGAAGCTTTGCCAATTGACCAAGAAGGTGACAGACGTGCGTACTCTTTTGGACCATAAATAGAGTGCCGAAGGCAGGAGACGGTAGGTCAGCAATGAAAGCTTAAATGTGTAGATCCCTTATGCAGATCACTGTTGCATGTGCTGGATCTAGCAGACCTGGCCCAGCACCACCGACCTACTCCTCTGCCATGGGACTCTGATCCGGCCGAAGCCCTGGGGATGTCAGGCACCGTCTCCCTGAGGCAATGCCCGTCCATCTGTGCAGTCAGGTAAGGTGGACGGGAACCCCTCTACAGCGGCCCGGTGCCTATACAGTCTCAGCACAGCTCCGCCACCATCTTAGTGAGCTACTCCTCTCCTTTGATTAGGCCTCTCAGGGAGCGGGGCCTATGAGCTACGGATTATGGCGGAGTCCGGGTGCACCAGTGCAGCTTGAGGCCATTTTGGATAGGGCCACAATGCTGTAGTTAGATCAGGATTCTGACAGGTGGGCCGGAGCCTCCCGTACATAAGACTTCTCTACCCTATTGCTGGCCATACCCTTCAACCACCACCTCCCCCACTCCCGTATTCCCTTCTTTGTGTACCACGCTGGTTGTATTTTCAGCGTCCTGCGAAGTGATTGAATTGACAGGTTTGCAAAACAATAGGTGACAAAAAATATGATGTGTAACAAAATTCTGGAGAGATGTTCTGTGTCTGTTGTGCATAGTCAAGGCCAGTGTTACGGCGGGTAAGGGTGGGGAACCCCAAGTAAATGATACGATACTGCTGTCTTCTTCGGACACATGCCCTCACATTTTGTATTACAAACATTGCAATCCGAACTTTTAGCTTCACAATGATTTTCTGTTGTTATCCTTCACCTGTCTACAAAGATGGGAATCTTTCGCTAGGGATCTCCTTGTTTCCCCTACACCTCTTCATCATCACCTTAATCTGCCCCTTTCCTATGGTTTTCTTGTGAAATGCCTCATCTTGGTAACAAGTGCTGTAGTGAAGCCTTGGGCCTTTACCATAGTAGGCGCTGCCGTCGGTTTCAGTAGATCCCAGGTACCCCCTTCCCTCAGTGACTGCCACGTGCGATGACCAGGACTAGCATTGCTTCATGGAGCGTGTTCTCCGTTACTAGTTCTTCCAGGATCCGCACTGGATGCCTGTACTTGATGGGAATGGTGGTCTGGATCCATCCTATGATGTTATCATCTGGTGTAGGCAGGCATTTACAAATGAGTCAAGCTGAGTAACTAAGCGCCCTTTGCATTTTTATGGCATGGCCTGATGTGGGGGCCGTGTCTGCAGGGACTTCCTGCGTCACAGGGAACGAATAAAGTCCAGATTCTTTTTGGCTCTGTCATCCTGTGCAGGCCTGTAGACATTCAACTGAGGGGGTTTCCATGTCCGGGGTCGGCCTCCCTGCTGCATTAAACACTGCGTCTCTCTCATGGTCGTCTCAGGGGGCGCAGTTTTTTGTTTTTTGAAACATTTTTTTACATCTAATCATTGCTTGAGACCCAAGACAAGAGCACCACTCTGGTAACTCTACAGTGGCGGCTGCTCCGGATCCGAAGCAGTGAGGGGGGGTTTGAATAATACAAAAATAAGCCCACACACAAAAAATATAAAACTTTACTTACCTGCCACTGCGGTCGCTGCATTGCTCCTCTCCCGATCCTGGTCCAG
The DNA here is from genome assembly GCA_963921515.1 of Calotriton arnoldi. Taxonomy (NCBI): domain Eukaryota; kingdom Metazoa; phylum Chordata; class Amphibia; order Caudata; family Salamandridae; genus Calotriton; species Calotriton arnoldi. The sequence continues at coordinate 2,311,880 of CAWUFW010002012.1, forward strand.
TCCCGAGCTTGTGCATACTGTGCAGGCTCCCAGATGCCAGTCCCAGCACTGCTCTCATGCTGGGAATGCTATTCCCAGCATGAGAGAAGTGCTGGGATTGGTCTCAGCAGCGTGGTTTGCCGCTCAGACAGTGCCTGGGAGCCGGTGGCTTTTCTCCACCCGGCTGTACAACACAGCTGGGTGGAGAAATGCTAAGTGCGCATGACGGTTTGGCCGGCATAAGACGGCCAGCCAAACAGTCATGCACACTTAGTAGTGCCCATCACCCCTCCTCCCCACTGTTGTTGCGCAGAGTGCATGGCCCCGCCCCGCCCTCTGACGGGGCTTGCCTGCAGGTAAGAGGAGAAATAAAATGATAATAAAATTGGTTTGTTATCATTTTATTTTTCATGTGTTTAACTTTGCTGTGACCTAGTGGGGCGACACTCCTCCGCCATAACGGAGGTGGCGCCCCTGGTAACTCATGCACAGGAGACAGCTTTCGCATCGCTTCATGGTAAAGGGTGCGCGGTAAAGTCATGCGTTGTAAACACACGCGTTGTAATGTCATACAACTCTCATACACAGCACTAAACCACTCACCACATAGTAGACCATACCACAGTAGTCAGCCATCCAACCAAGCACTCTATCGCAGTGAAGCATACTCCTGCACTTCAGTACCTTGTCAGAGTTTGAAACGCCATTACAATGCAATTGCAGTTCAGTATAGTATTTAAGATGACGCCACAGCAGCCCTCAATATTACTTTAGTATGTCTAGGCATTTCATAAATGAATAGACCTTATGTTATCCAACAGACTTGGTACTTACGTTATCAATCTCAGAAAGATGACCGGCTGAGTCTTGTGGTAATGATCATTGCTAAGATCTGCGTGCATCTAGCAGGCGGTCATTTGAACTGGGTTTATATCAAACCTTTATCCTTCCTAGGTCAATAAAAGGAGAACCTATAAAGCTGAGTAGTAACAACTATCCTCGAGCACCATGAGGCAATGCTGTGTATAATGTGCAATACGTACACTGGCAATGCCTTGACCAATAGTATTAGAATATTTACCTTGCCAGACTAGAATCTGTGGCCTGCTCACAGATCTATGCAGCACATGTATTCATTTAATCAGCTAATTTGCCACTTGATTAAATTAATCCGTGAACTAAGCGCTCAGTATTGAAATCCAAGCAGAGCTCCTCAGTCCCAGCGGGGCAAAACATTCACATGTCTCTTACAGAAGGGCTAGGAACCTGGCAGAAATGTTCAAATTAGCCCTTGTAGTAGGATATCGCGCCTAGAACAGGGTGTGGGAGCTTACATGGTCCGGTCATGGCAGACCACTCCGCTATGAAATCAGCTTCCTAGCCTGCAGCCTTTTGGGGAAAATGCTAGAATGGCCAGTGTGACCCTGCATAAGGACTTTGTCACAAAGGTGGTACTTTTAAAACCACATGCATTTTTAGGTTTTGCCTAGACAGTGTATGCGCTGTTCCTGCGGGACAATTTGATTACACACAGTGGGCTCTCTACACCACTCTACTGTACTCTGCTCCACTCCACACGCCACTGCACTCTACGCCACTGCACTTTACTCTGCACCACTCTACTCTACGCCACTGCACTGTATGCCACTCTGCCCTGCACCACCATTTGCCACTGCACTCTATGCCACACTACTTTTCTCTGCACCACTCATGTCTCTGCAATCTATGCCACTTTACTCAGCACCACTGTAGACCACTGTACTTTACGCCGCTCTACTCTGTGCCACATCACTCTATGTCACTATACTCTACTTTGCTCACTCTACTCTATGCCGCTGCACTTTATGCCACTGCACTCTACTCTGCACCATTCTACTGTAGGTCACTGCACTCTACGCTGCTGCACTGTACTCTGCACCACTGCACTTTACTTTATGCCACTGCACTCTACACCTCTCTATTCTACTGTGCACTATTGCTCCAATAGTGAAGGCGGTGAGGGCCCAGCACATGTGCGCACTGGTGAATAATTCAGATTGTTTTCCAAAACAGAATCCCGTGATTGCAACACTCAACTCTCAGTGGTCCCACCGCCACTAGGACTCAGTCCTAATAACATCATCAACTCTTTGAAAGGAGCGCCGTTATTCCCAATATGGTAATCAATCAATTATTGCATTCAATAAGAACAAAGTCCGTAGAAAATGTTCTGTTTTTTATTTCAAAAACAAATCTTTTCAAAAACACTAAATCCAAGAACTCATATAATATAAGTGCATCAGCCTACGCGTTTCGTCCACACTTGGACGTCATCAGGAGCTGAAAAAAAGGAAAAATACACATATCAATTTGACATCTATACGTATTTCATATGACATTATACAGTACAAACAACATATTCAATGCTGTCTCCACCCCTTCTACTTTACATTCAATCGGTGCCCTAAAAGCCTGCCTATATACAATCTTTCGCACACCCCTTAGTCCAGGTTGCTAAAGTACAAAAATACTTTTATCTAAGGAGTCCCATTCCTGTGATATAGACTGTCCCAAATTAACATGTTTAATGAATCACACCATTGTTCCTTGTGTCACCAGATTCCTGATGTTGACTTCCCTTAGTTTATTAATCATTGTCAGTACACAAATGAACATGTATTGAACCTCATTAATATTCTCCCAACCAACAATTCTCAATCAGTAAATGATGTTTACAACACCTTAGACGTACCTCAATATTCCTTCTCTTTCAATTCCCTCCTTTAAGTCCTTCAGTAATTCTGCACTCTACACCCAGGGCGGGACTGGTCATAGCGGGCATCAGGCGTTTGCCTGGGATGCTGGAAGGGGGGGGCTGGTTTTGGAGCGGTGGGGCTGGTTTGTTACTGGGGGTCGGTTTTGCAGCAATGCTGCATTATAGGCCCTCAGTAACAAAAGTAGCAGTGTTGGGGACCGGTTTTGTTAATTAGCAGTGCTTTACGTCTGACCCACCTCCCCCAGGTGTGGGGGCCAGTTCAACACAATTGCAGGGCTGCTTTGGGTTCCCAGTCCGGCCCTGTCTACACCAATCAACTCTATGCCACTTCACTCTATACCACGCTACGCCACTCAAGGTCACTTTTCTCCACTCCATTCTATGCCACCCCACTCTATGCCAAGCTACTCCACTCCACTCTACTCGACCCATCGCTGCTGTACAACATGATAAAGACATTGTCAAAGCCAAAAGCTCTTGTGTAGGTGAAACTTAAGGGCTTTGCCAATGCTTTTGAGTCATGTCTGCAAAGCATACCAATTTTCCACAACAGTGTGATATACATTTTGATGATCAAGTATAACCCCACGACCTGCCCATGTGATGTGTCCCTATTAGTGTTGTATCAGAATATCGGGGTCACCGGGTCAGCTCTGTAAATCGTATACAATACTCATGCACTCTTTCAGACCCTCCGTAGGGATGAACATTTTACCATCATTGCCACTTTAACTTTTCCAGTTTTTCTTGCAATGTTTGTGGGGCTCTTAATCTCTGCGGAACCATCAAATGACTAACCCGGTGCTTTGTGAGGGCCCTTACTGGTGTACCCTAAGATGGGGAGATCCCCCATGGATTTCATCAGCTCTTTGCAAATATATATTTATAAGAATTGTGGTTGCAAGATGGAGAATAAACCCTAACTGTCACTCTGCCTCATGACTCTTTACCTGACCTTCGCTTCTCTATATCTTCATCTTTTCCCCGTCTCTCCTTGACAGCTGTCTTACCTTGTCTCTCCCTGTTTCCTTGATTCCCTAAACTTTCACTACCAGTCAACACCTCTGTTTCCTTTCCTTCTCTTCTACTTGCTCTATCTCGCTTTAAAACCTTCCTCCCTTTCCCTACCTACATATTCCTCTGCTTATACGTTGGATAAGACCTTCTAATCATTGGCCTCACCCAGGAACGTGCAAAAAGAGCAATTGATGGACAGAATGCAGAACAATGTCATACATTCACCCCAGTACAGAGATCTGGGCCTAAATCCATTGTTTTGTTTGCTCACCATGCCATTCCAGTTTGGACCCAGCCATATGCAAATCAGTCTTGACCTTGCGCCCAATGGGAACAGTTCAGCCCGACCTACCAAGCCACTTCCTCCCTGGAAGAGAAACAAGCATCCTGGGTCTGGCTTTGGGTAATCACCCCTCATCAGCCAGACTAGCTTGAATCCAATGGCGCTGTGAGTACGGGACCCATGTCTGGGCATACCCATCCCACTTACGGCGATAAAAGCAAAATGAACAGATGATGTATGTAATGCTGAACAATGCCAACATTAACCCCCAGTCAAAAGATCTGGGCACCCTTTTCAACCAAGGCTTCAACTTCACAGCCTAAATAAACATGATAGTCCAAGAGACTGAACCACCACATGAACTCTCTCATGAAGATTGTTCCCTTCCTGAATTCCAACTCCCAAACAGAACTCACAAGATTCCTTTTATTATGGAGAGTAGATTCTTGCAGAGCACTTCCTAGACAGCAAGTACAGGATCTGGAAGTACTTCAGAAGGAAATAGCAGGAATACATCACATCCTTTCTGACACACCTGGTGATGCTAACTAGTGTATTGGGAATGTGTTTGGCTGCTGACATCTGGTGAATGTGCAGATCATGACTTCAAAGTCCACCTCAGTTTTTCATCTGTTCAAGAACAACAAACGTAATGCCATTAACACCTGTTACTTACAGTTGTAAGAAATGGCAAAAATGTCTTGATTTCTTACATAAAAGCACATTGCTATAAAGACTAGAATCCTCTACCTTTATTCCTCTCTCATCATCCAAACTGCCTTCTTAAAAGCACCCCACGCCTTTGAAAAAGCAGATCCTCTTATTTCCAGACTGTTTTGCTTTCATCACGATGATACTAATAAGGGTTTCCCCATTTTTATGGTCTGGCTTGACAGCAGAGCTGTTTGCCAGACAATTATGTGAGAACCACCAGGAGAGGGGCTGTGTTTCCTCCCACAAGTTCGAGCCAGGATGTTTTAAGTGGGCAGAGGTTGTGTGCTTCCACAAAAAGTGCTTGCTCTCCATGCAGCTGTGATCATTTTGTTTATTGATTCGGCTGCCGGAGGTTGAACTTTCAGGGACACACACACACACATATCATTGTAATGCCGTTAAAGTGTCTTAGATATCTAAATAATTAATGGTGGTTTTCTCTGGCAGCAGTGCAGATTGGAGAAAGGCAGTCATTAGCCTACATGGATTTTTAGGTCTGGCTTAACATTGCATTCATATGCCCGACCTATTGGCATTGCCAATGCTTGTTTTATGGTCTGGCTTGACAGAGGAGCGGTTGCCAGACCATTATTTAAGAATCACCAAGAGAGAAGGGCTTTGGCTCCGCCCATATGTTGCGAGCCAGGAGTGCATGTTTTGATTGGGCAGAAGTGGTGTACTTCCACAAAAAAGTGCTTGCTCACCACATGCTGTGATAATTTTATTTATCCAGACACCTTGAACTTTCAGGGGCAGGCACATTACATCATAAAGCTATTAAAGTGTCTTAGGTAACAAGATAATTGATTGAGTTTTTCTCTGGCAGCAGCACAGATGGGAGGAGGGCAGTTATTAATCTACATGAAGTTTTAGGTTTGGCTTGGTAAAGCAAGAACTATGGGCATTACCAATGCTTGCCCCCTCCCCCCCACACACACAGGGGTTCACTAAGAGAAATTACAATGTGCATAAATAATTCTTTTTTTAATTTACACGGCGTCGATCATTCTTTTCGTTATCAGTTTATGGCAATCGTATCTTCGGTGGCAACTGCAAGCCCAAGGGGCCCCTATATCTAAAATCATCAAGATTGTGTCATTTGTGAGACCCGGACCTAGCTTTATTTAGTGCGTCATTTGGGCCTTGGAGTATACTCCGTTTATGCGGCTACTCATGGGAACGGAATGTCGGCCCGCGTAACTACGTGATGTTATGGTTTGGTTTCAAGCCAGGCCTCCCCTAATGAGTTAAGTGAGTAACTAAGGCTCGTTTGCCGTTTTATAGCCTGGCCTCGTGTGGTGCCCCTGTCTGCAGAGCATACAGTGTGTCACAGAGAGACGCCGCATTATTCTTTGTCCAGTCATCTGAGACAGTCGAGCTTCTGTTCAGGCTCGCAAAAAACACAGCAGGATCGAACAGTTATTTAAAGCAATCTTTTAACTTACCAGTGAAAAAGTAATGCAAAGTGTAATTTCAGTATGAAAGCAGTTTTTTTTCTTAATGTAGTAACATGTCTAGCTCCTGATCACGCTGATGTTTGTGCTATGGCTCCTAGAAACTCCCTTTTAAATCTTGTAGATGTTCATACTATGGCCTCAGATATTAGCTGGCTGTCAGGAGTCCCATTGAAACCGTATTGTGTTGTTATTTGTTGATTTATCAATGTTTTTATAGCACATTTGGAATGCCTTTGTAACGCTTTCTGAATCTGGCAATGCTTTTCTCCTGGTTCCAGGAATTTTATTGGCCTGCTCCATGGTAGTCTTGTTGTCATGGTTTTGCTCAATACAGACCTGTTTGTTCAATGTATTTAATAGTGGTGGTTAGTTTTGGTTTGAATTTCTCCAAAAATGTATTGAGTGTTGCATACATGGAGGGGTCCACCCTCCTGCTGTGGGCCGTGCGTTAAGGCCTTAGCGCGCGCTGCAATAATGACACTCACTCGCGGTAAGGGTATTAGGCACGGACTGCCGTCGCAGCTCCGCCCATCTTTATTTATATCCCGTGCTCACGCCGGCCGGCGTGAGCGCAGGGGCGGGGAACTGTGGGCGCGCGCCAGCGGTAAACGCTGGTGCGCTAACTGTTACATCCCATCTCAACTCAGTCCTTGACTGGCTCTCAAAAGTCTCATGGCTCACTTACTTGGCAGGCAAAGTCCCTCAGGCGGGTGCTCGGCGGAGGATTCTCTCTCAGGGCATACCTGGAAGGGCCCCGGCCGGTGGCGGAGGCAGGGACCGTGGTGCCGGGTGCCGGAGGCAGATCGGGAGTCTCCCGGACAGCCTCTGGACTTGCCGGTGGGACGGTCGTTTCTGGATGGTGGTCGTCAGCTGCTTGGGGCTCCCCTTGGCTGACCTCCGTCTCCCCAGAATGGCTCATGATGTCAGTAGGGGAATGAGGCTTGTCCACCTGTTTGAACCATGAGATGTTGCGGGTCACAGCCTCTCCCTCCTTCTCGACAGTCACCAGAGTCCCTTGTCTGTTGATCACGGACCAGTACCCCGGCTCGTACCGAGTCCGGAATGTCCCTCCGGGCCTCCGGTCCTTCATGATGACGGTGTCTCCTTGCTGCAGTTGGCGGAATACCGCTCGCCGAGCTTGGCTGGCGGTGTTATTGCGCTTCTCCCTCCTCCTGAGGGCACGCTCTTCATCAAATGGAGGGGGGGACCATCCCGGCACAGTGGGAAGCCCATCCCGTCGGGGGCCATTGAACATTAGCGCCCAGGGGGCTTGGCGCGTTGAGCAGTGCGGAGTGCTTCGATACTCCCGTAGGAATCTCTGCAGCTCTTGTTCTGGATTTCTTTGTTCTGCCACTGCAATGCGAAGAGTCTTGTTCAGTGTCTTCATGAGGCGTTCAATCTCCCCATTGGCTTGGGGCCACTGTGGGGTGATGCGCCGGTGTCGGATGCCGTGGTGGTGCATGAATTCGCGGAACTCGTGTCCTTGGAACGGAGGACCATTGTCGCTGCGGAGCTCCCCCGGACATCCAAACATTCCGAACACTTTTTCTAGGGCAGGGCCAACGTGCAGGAAGGCTGTTGAGTTTACGACTTCCATCACTGGATACTTGGAGTAGCTATCGATGAGGGCTAGTGTGACACGCCCATCGGGGAAACTCCCGAAGTCCATGCTCACCTTTTCCCATTGGATCTGGCCGTGTTCTTCTGTGTGGATGGGCCCTGGTCTTTCGGGCCCGCTCGTTATTTGGCAGGACGGACACTTCCGGACGGTCTCTTCTACTCAGGCATCCATCCCTGGGAACCAGACCTTTTCCCTCATACGGGCTTTTATTCTCTCCACTCCCTGATGCTCTCCGTGGGCGAGTTGCGTCGCCCGCTGCCGCAGGACTTCGGGGATGACGATCCGGGGTCCCCTGAGGAGAATGCCTCCTTGGGTGAGGCTGAGCTCGTTCCTGACCCTCCACATGTGCATCAGGTCTTCCTTCTCTGGGCTTGACCATGTGTTGGCTGATTGTAGGAACTGCCGCCACAGCCCTCTTTGGATGGTATCCTGAATTTTGACCATGACCAGGTCGTGCTCAGCTGCTGTGGCTACTTCTTCGAGCGTCAGTGCTCGGGGGCATGTCAGTGCTGCGATCATGTCGAGGTGTGCTTCGGCGTCTTCACAGCTGGATTCTTCGCTCCCCTCTTTGGTGGTGTCTGGGTGCCTTGACAAGAAGTCAGCCGGGTTCTTGGCGCCGGGCCGATAGACCACATGCATGTCGTAGTGTTGGAGCCCGATGGCCCACCTCTCAATTCGTGGCGGCGGGTGAGGTGCTGACCCTCTGAAGAGTGGTACCAGAGGTTGGTGATCCGTGACAATGGTGAACGGGTGTCCACAAATGTATAAGTGGAAATGCCTGCAGCCCCACCGGATGGCTAGGGCTTCTCTTTCAATCTGAGAATACCGCTTCTCTGTCGGAGATAGAGCTTTGCTGGCATATGCGAGGGCGGCCCACCGACCGGGCTCCTGTTCCTGGGTGAGGACTGCCCCAAGGCCTACAGGGCTGGCGTCTACCAGGATCTCAGTCCTTTTCGAGGGGTCAAAGTACACCAGCGTGGTGTGGTCGAGGAGGGCCCTCTTGACGGCTTGGAACGCCGTCTCTTCGGCTGGGCCCCATTTCCACATGGCATCAGCCCGAGTGAGATTTCGGAGTGGTTCTGCAAGAGTGGCTAGGTCTGGAATGAAGCGGCCACAGTACGTGGCCATTCCTAGGAAACTGCGTACTTCCGCCACCGTGGTGGGAGCAGATGCGGCCTTGATCGCTTGGGACTTCCGGGGATCAACCTGTATGCCCTCTTGGGTAAACGTGTAGCCGAAGAACTCTATCTTTTGCTGGAACAGCAGGCACTTCTCTTTGTGTAGGGTGACTCCATGGTCCAGGAGCCTCTTCAGGGTGGCTCTCACGTGTCGGTAGTGTTCTTCCGCTGTCTTCGAGTGGATGAGGATATCGTCACTCACGTTTAGGACGCCGGGTAGCCCAACCAGGATCTCCTTGACAGCGTTTTGGAAGATTTTGGCGGCGGAGGATATGCCGAAGTTCAACCGCTTGTATCTTCGGAGGCCTAGGTGGGTGCTGAACGTAGTTATGTATCTACTGTCTTTGGCGAGGGCTAGTTGGTGATAGCCCGCATTCAGATCCAGCTTCGGGAACCATCTTGACCCGTTCAGATCGGCTACGATGTCGTCCATAGTCGGCGTTATGTGGCGTTCACACCGGATGGCCTTATTTGGGAGGCGCATGTCAATGCAGAGTCTGATCTTCCCTGGTTGGCGGGGCTTCTCTGCAATCACCATGGGTGACACCCACGGTGTAGGTCCAGACACTTTCTCTATGACTCCTTGGTCTTCAAGCTTTTGGAGTTCTTCCTCTACCAGTGGTCGGAGATGAAAAGGGATCCTCCGGTGTCTTAGGGCCGTCGACTGGACGGCTGGGTCTATATGTAGTCGGATGGGGGCTCTCTTTATCTTCCCTAGGCCCTTGAACAGGTCTCCGAACTGGCTCAGTAATTCTTCTGTCTGGTCTGCTTGTACCTTCACCAGCCCGAGGTCTTCGGCCGCATGGCTGCTGAGCAGCGTGTCCACTTCCTGGTTTATGACGTGGACATCGATGACGACCTCGACGTCTGCTGACCGTACTGGCACGGTCATCTTGCCTCGGAGAGGCAGTGGTGAGTCGCTACCATACGCGAAGATCTGGGCCTTCGATGGTCTGAGTTCCGGCTTGGGTCTCAGCATGTTGTACTGCTGGATCCCCATCACTGTCACTGAGGCTCCTGTGTCGATTACCGCATTGACATCTGACCCTGCAATTTGTACTGTGCAGCAAGGTTGGGGTCGTCTTCTGCTCTTTAGAGCTTGGGTGAAAGAGACTAAGTACGTCTCCCCTTCGTCTTCCGATGTGGAATCGTCCCCTTGGTAGGCTGTCTGCTCTCTCTTCTTCTCTCCCTGTTGAGATGCGAGCGAGATATGCGACAGTTGGTGGACCATCCGCCTCATTTGTTTGGGTCGGCCTCCTTCCTTACGCTGCGTCTTCCTTCTGCACACAGATGCGAAGTGGTTCGCGATGCCACAGTTGGTACAGGTCTTCCCTTGCGGCGGGCATGACTGTGCGGGGTGTTCCTCATACCCACAGTACCCGCAGTGGTTCCTTGGGGCTTGCAGCTGGCGCTCTCGTGGTCTGTGGGGCTTGTCTCTTGTTCTGACTGCGTCTGTCCTTTCCGTCTTGACGACGGCGCTCTTTTCTGCCCCACGCACTAATGCCATGTTCATCTCTTACGCCCGCGCCGCCGACAGGTCGTAAGACCGCGCCAGGACAAGGATGTTGTTCATTGGTATGTTCGGCTGCCGGAGTATGAGGCCTCGCAATATTTTGCTGCGTATCCCAAGAATCAGCTGGGCTCTGATTTCTGCCGCTGCACAGTCCCCCACGAGGTGAGTATCGGCTAGCTCCCTGAGTCGGGCGTGGAAGGCGTCCACTGACTCACCCTCTCTTTGCTTGGCTTGTCGGAGCTTGAAGTGCTCGAAGTCCGGGTTCATTTGGGGGTCAAAGTGAGCATTTAAGGCGGTAACTGCTGCGGCGTAGTCTTCGGGAGGGCCCGTGTTCGGCAGGTGCTTAAAAAGGAGATAGATCTCTCCCCCGCATAGTGGAGCAGCAGCGAGCGCTTCACTGCCCCATCTTTCTCCCTCGTGGCAATGAAATAGTTCTCTAGGCGGCCCAGCCACGTCTGCCACCTCGGCGCTGCTGTGGTCGGGTCTGCTGACCCATTAAACGGAGGCAGGACTCCCGAGGGGAGGTGGTGCGGAGGCGCTGGGGCCTGGGCTGCGTTGTCCTGATCCCCCATGGTGGTGGTCGTGTGCACAGAGATGCGGCCTGTCGAGCGAGCTGCCCCTAGTGGTGGGCTTAGATGCGCCAGGAGGTGGTGCGAGGCTGCTGAGCGTAGCCTGGGCCTGCGTGCTTCTGGACGCGTGGCACGTGGTCGAACTGACTGTGGCCAAAGCGCTAGTATGCCTTCACTGCGATTTGCAGGACTCACCCAGCCTGCACCATGCCGGAGTCCTTGCTCAATGGACGCTGGAGCACGAGGAAGATGCTGTGTGCTGTTGCCCTTTCAGCAGTTGCTGGCACTGGAGGTGAGGCGTTGCAGGGTTATTTTGCCGTGGGGCCTGGCGGGGGCTTCAACCAGTGGATGCTGCCCACGTGGTGCCGATTTGCTGATGAGGCCCTCAGCTGTGCTGGAGCAGGCGCGAGTTGCTCCTACTCCGCGTCGCCAAAATGTTGCATACCATGGAGGGGTCCACCCTCCTGCTGTGGGCCGTGCGTTAAGGCCTTAGCGCGCTGCAATAATGACACTCACTCGCGGTAAGGGTATTAGGGGCGGACTGCCGTCGCAGCTCTGCCCATCTTTATTTATATCCCGTGCTCACGCCGGCCGGCGTGAGCGCAGGGGCGGGGAACTGTGGGCGCGCGCCAGCGGTAAACGCTGGTGCGCTAACTGTTACATTGAGCACAGTGAGAAATGAACACAAGCAGATGGTGGTGCAACTTTCTAATGGTCTTTCAATTCCTTAAGTCTTCTGATGGCAGATTTCACTGTCACTGCAGATGTGGTGTTGTAGGTCCAGGCACCTCCAGCAACGATTTTCATACAGGAACCACAATGCCAGATTCCCACAGCTTTTCTCTTCATCTTGGTCTTGCCACAGAAGGAACACATGTATTTAGCATGTTGACTGACTTCAATTTTCTTCACCATTTTTCTGAGTGAGGCTCCATAACGGGTACCATATTTACCCACAATCCCGACCTTCTTGCTGCGCTTGGCCATTTTGCTGCAGGAATCGAGCGGAAAGAAGGAAGTGGTTACTGCACGGTACAGGAAGGGGCTACCATAGAGCTGGTTGTGACAAAAAAGGAAGCATGGTTTGAATTTCATGTGCTCAGTCCTGTACGGATTTTAGTTTTGTAGGTTGTGCATGGGGTGCACTTACTGTAGGGCTTTGCCATTTATTTTGCTCCTTGAGGATTCATGGCTATCAATTGGGGCCACACTCCTAAGCAAATATCTAGCCTTGGTTTTGTATAGCTAATTTATGGGTGTGTTGTGATTTAAGTAACCCATTCTGAGAGGTATGAATGGTTGAAGAGCTTGCTGTACGGACTGCCACTCTTGGCCAACATTTTGGCTTTGATGTGATTTTGTCAGAATGTGGTGTTGTCTAACAAAGATGTTCTGTTGGCTGTGTGAGGGGTGATTGTTTCAAGAAAAGTAAGTGGTTTTAAGACAGTAGCTCCAGCACAGCCAATCTCCTTCGGCTGTTGTATTGCGTTCAACAGATCAAATGGGTATAGAGAGAATGTTCTTTTCGGGAGCTCCAGAAGATGTCATAAAGCCTATCTGTGACCACAGTTGACCAAAATCATGCAGCACAGCAAAACCATACTGGCTGGGTGTATAGATTGTCACATTAACATTTCCTGGTAGGCAACAAGCTCTTGTCAATGCAACCAATTCTGCCAGTTTTGCTGAAGTTACTGTTTGCAGATATGATGCTTCAAGAATTCCAGAAATGCAACATACTGCATAGGTAGCCTTCAATGCACCAAACTGGTTTTTCAAACAAGAACCATCATCAAATAAAGTCATATTTGCCATTTCTAGAGGAGTTTCTTTGATATCTGGTCTTGGTTTGTTAAATAATTCTGTAACTGCTATGCAGTTGTGTTCATGGTCCTCATCGTCATCACCATTTCCATCAGTGGCCCTGTCTTCACAAACTTGGGATAGGAAGCAACATTGCTGGATTCGGTGAATGACACCAATTAATCGCAATGTTCTCTGCTGCTAGTATGCAGCTGTCTGGTAATTTGCCTGTTTGTCATATGCTGCATTCTTGTATATGTTAAAAGGATCTCAATTGAGTGTGGGATATATACAATTAAAATATGGCCCATCACTATACCTTCACTTTGTTCAGTAGCAACACAAACAGCCGCCACAGATTTCAAACAACCAAGAAGACTTACAGCTACTGGATCCAACACAGCTGAAAGGTAGGCCGCAAGTCTCATACAGACACATGCATCAACCATTTTTGCGAGCGCAAACGGTGCGATTCGCAAAAATCGGCCATTTGCGCCCGCAAAAGGGCATTTGCGATGCATCAAGGTTCAAGGCACTCGCAATTTGAGAATTCGCAATTAATTGCGATTTCTCAAATTGCGATTGCATTTAAGGAATCGCAATTTGCGATTCCTTAAATGCAATGCAAGAACCACTTTAGAATAGCGATTTTGCTACTAGGGCGCAAATTACCATCAAGTTGGACTTGATGGTAATTTGTAAAACTTTGAAAAATGCACTAAAGTGCATTTTTCAAAGTAGTAGAGTTACACACACACATGCCCTTGGGGCATGTGTGTGCGCAACATGTGTGCACAGAGCAATTTCAGGGTGCAACAGGGTGTCTTTTGACACCCTTGCACCCTTGAAATTGCATGCGCAATTTGCGAGTACCTGTTGGTACTCGCAAATTGCGCATGCAATCTCCCATTCATTCCTATGGGCCTGTAGGAATCGCAAAAGCCTACATTGATGCATGTGCCCGATAGTCCCACCAAGCTTCTGGGTAAGAACTGATAATGCACACCCACCTCTTTCATGGCAGTACAAAAAAAAGAGAAATTATAATCAGGCATTCCAAGGGAGATGCATTGCATGAATTCTCTCTTCATACCTGGAATGCCTCTGGAAATTCTTTGTCAAATGGTATCGGGTCCTTAATGTCACTGTGAATTGTCCTTAATAATGGCTTTGCAATTAAGGAAAAGTTCAGAATCCACTGATGGCAATAGCCAACAATTTCCAGGAACATCCTCACCTCCCTCTGGGTGGTAGAAGGATTCATTTTCAGAATTGCAGAACAAAATCTTTTGAGACTTTCCTTGCGCGTTTTTCAATGTGACGACAAGATAAATTACTTCCTTTTTACAGTACTGCATCTTTATTAGGAAAACCTTGTGACCACTATCAGTTGAATGATTCAGCAAAGCAATTGTGTCAAGTTTACAGTCCTCTTTTGCCTTTGATGCAACCAGTAGGTTATCAGTATATTGGACCAAGACTGAGTTATAGGCAACATCCCATTCTGTAGATCTTTCTTCAGAATTTGACTAAAGATTGAAAGACTTTCAGTATACCCTTGTGGGATCCTACACCAAACGAGAACTTTATTTTGGAATTGAAATGCAAATAAAAATTGGCTCTCCTCATCAAGCGGCATGGAAAAGAATGCTTGGCATAAGTCAGTGACTGTATACCATTCCACATCTGGTGGAATTTGGAACAAAATTATTTCTGGATTCGCTACCATTGTACAACATGGAATGACAAGTTTATTAATGTTTCTTAAATCTTGCGCTGTATGCCAATTCCCACTTGGTTTCTTTATCCCCACCACAGGAGAGTTGGAAGGACTACCAAGTACTTCCCAAAGAATTCCCTGCTCAAACATTTTTCATTCCTACTTCTGCCTCTTTTAGTAAGCTATACTATTTATTTCTGGGGAAAGCTGCATCAGGATTGCTCCAATCTGAACTGGTTCAGCACTTTGTTTTATCAGTGCTATCTATTTACCAGAGAAATCCCATACTTCTTCTTTGACTACGTCTTAAATCCAGAAGCTGGTCATCTTTTGTCAAGGCTGGAAAAAAGTGAACTCTTGAATCTTGTTATTTGATTTTGAACATTAAATCCTCATCTTGTGTGCAGTAAATCACACAATAATTTTTGCAAAGCAAGTCTAAGCCCAACAAATTCACAGTAATAAACAAACTATTAATCAGGTTACAGCAGCTGTTCCAGTTAAAATAGGACAAATGGGAAATACACATCAGCGTGTTTTGTGTAATTCTCTATAACTTGGACTTCTTCACAAGAGGGGTAAGTTTGGGACTTCCACATAATGAACTGTAGTACGGGTAGCCCCTGTTTCATCAAAAATGAAATAGGGTGGACATTGACTTTACCTTCAATGTATTGGTCACTTTAGTCTACCTCCAGGGCTGCTCCAAGTAAGCAATCCTCCTCCCCTCTCAGGCACCGTCATTGTGAATTGATCCATGAAGAAATCTGAGAAGAATCATTACTCAAAATCAATGGATTCTGTTCGTACCTGGAACTATATGACATTTTGTTTGTAGTGTTTTGCTGGAACACTGGAGCTAAAGACATTGTTATGCTAAAGAGTTTATGATTATGCACACTGTGCACAGAAGTCGGTAGGGTTGGGGCCATTGCCAATGTTTTTTTCTGCACCTGTGAACCAAATTCATTCTGAATTCTATCTGGACTTTTTCTACATTCTCACTTCCAGGGCCCAATTTTACCCCAGACATGAAAAGCAGTGTTCCTTTTTAGCATTTAAACATTTACATTCATCCTACAATTGTTTACCATTCCTCGTCCACCACCTTGAACTTTCATCATCCTATTCACTCCAGTGTTTCTAGATTGTGCATGAAACAAAACAAAACCCATCAACTGATTTTGAGCATTCCTCTCAAATTGGTTTATCTAGGCAACCTTCAATTTCTCCTTAATTCTCTGCTGCTTCAAATTAAACCAATCCCCACTGCACTTGACCAGCTTTAAAATCTCACCTATACTCCTTGTCTGCCAATACATTTCACTTTGCTGTATGTGAATACTAAGTTCTGGACACAAAGACATAACAAAAGCAGACATGAAACCACTGACAACATTTTTCTCTGGCTCATCGACTCTGCTAAGCTTCTTGAAAATCTACATAAGTCGCTCATAATAAGCATGCATTGACCCTTTCGGTTCCTATGAGGTACTCAAAATGTTTCCCTTTATACCCTTTTCAGGCACCATTTTTTCAAATGTTAAATCACCTGTCTATATTTATTAGCTACCTCCTCAGAATGAGCATTATTGGGAGCACTCTAGTTAGTTCTTAAGTTGGTCAAGCTACAGCAACCTTTCATTCGGACCCAAGTCACTAGGAAATACGATTTCATATAATGAATTCAAATCAGTCCACAGCATTTGTGAAGTTATAGTCAACCTGTGAACCTCCTAATACCACCTTGCAGGCTCCTCCTGCAATTTTGGAAATTTCATAGTAAAAGGATAAAGATCAGCTCTCATCCAAAGCACATGCACTAAATTCCCTCTATGTACTTCCCTCAATGGAAACTCCAAAAATCATTCCTGTTCTTGCTTCTGAATCATTAGCTGATTCTGTCGCAGTGCACTGTAACATTTTGGCATTCTTTTTACTTGCTGTCAGTCTCTTCCCTCTTTCTTTCTACTTCGATTTACTCCATTCCCTTGCCTTTTCAATTAAATCTTTAATATGAGCTCTGAAAGTCATTACACCAAATTCCTTTCTTTCACCATGAGTCAAATCCATTTTATAATTATTTGTCACATTTTTCATTTTGCTGATGTCAATCTCATATTCATCAGCTAATTCTTCTGATTTATCATATGCTTCATTCGCACACCTGTCTGCTTCATTAATCACGTACTTCCTTTCATCAACATTGTCAATAATCTGCTTAAATCAGTTATCCCTCTCAAAATCTCTTCAAGTTAAATTTTAAAAGTCCAATAATAACAGCTCTCTCTTTAAGGGGCTCCTCAGTGACAGGTGTATTAGGAGGTGAGTCAGTTTGAATATGAAAAACATATGGTATCTCTGCTAGTACCCTGCAATGCTGACTTTGCAATCTCAGATGAGGCACTTGCTTTATACTCACAACCACAGCATTAGATGGGTTCTGTATTAGTACAGCTGCACTATTTCCTGCTGCACTCCACTGGGTACTCTACTAGGGTCAGGACCAATTCCCTATGCCCAAATGAAATATGGAGAAGGTCTGGAATTCAAACTTTCATTTTGAAAATTATCCTCCTCATCTGTATCATGATTCTCCTTTTCTCCCTCATTAGATTTCTTTTTGTCATCAGTTGCTTTGACTATTGAAGGAAAAACTTTCACACTCTCCACCGTATTATCATATGGTTCCTACTAATTCAGTAAGACTGTGCGTTTGGGCAACATAAGCTTCAAAACTATGGGGACAGAGTCCACTCAAACCATCAGAGTATGTTGGCCTGATTCTGGGCTAGCTCACAGTGCGCCATCTGGACCCCTAAACCTCAAAGGGTACCTCATGGTGTCTGCAACCTCAGTACATGACAACCCTAATCCCCCCAATTAAATTGTTGTTCACTCAGGCAGGCCAAAAGGGAGACACAAGAAGTACACAAATTGGCTTTTCAAACATTTATTAAAGCAAATGAACTCTTGCATAAAATACATGGGCTACGATGGTTAACAGAAGGAAACAAAGGATAGTAACTAGCATTACAAGGATGGTGAAAAAGATAAATAGTTCAACCTTTATAATGTTTGCATTGATTATATGAATATATATAATTGTACTCCTACCTAGTGCTACCTATCCTAGAGAGCATAGTGTGAATGCAGTTATTGCCAGATACCTTGGAGTGATCTAACTCCCCATTTACCTGTCTGCGTGTTTCATCTGGATGCCAGTCTGACGTAGAACAGGCCTCCAACCCTCTCAGAATAGTGATGAGAGTTAGCTGGGCTGGAATTCAGGCATGGGGTGACCACGGCAATACACAGAAATGCTCCTCTGCCGAGAAAAGGCTTGGGGCAGTTTATATAATGAAAACTGGACCCATTCGCACTGTGCCTGAGTTCAGATTATGCTGTCAATGTTTATTCTACCAATTCAGAGCTGTCTCCGAACAGACAGCAATATGCAAGGACAGTTTGCACATTGTACTTGGTCCTTGGACAAAATGTACAATGGTATGATAATGTGCCTACGGAAAAATGTATCTGTTGGCAAAACACTTTCTAAGTAAACTATTGCATTAAAGCTCACAAGCAAAGGCCTTATTAACCTCACTACAGTATCCTCCCTCCAACATTCCTCTTGTCAGTCCCTCATGTTTTCCAACTATTGCCTGATTGAGCCCTTTATCTGCTTTGTTATTTTCTTTCTTCCCTTCTCTGTAGCAATTCACTCTCATTTGTTTAACGCCTCAAACAGTGTGGGTCTGGGTATTGGCATTCTGCTATTCATGATTTGTCTCAAAAATCTAGGTTTCTAATGTTAAAATTACCCTCTAAAGGAAACAGTAGGTTTTTATCAGAAGCAGTGTATTCATGCCATTCAGAAAACCATGTACACGTATAGAACCCAATGTTTAGTCAATTCGTATGCAAGAGTTTCCTCCACAGGTAATTTCTGTCCCTCAGTTAAAGGTACAACAGAAACCGCAGGCTTTTTCAATGCAGCACCCAATTATTTTTGCTCAAAACAATGTAAGAATCTCAAAACGAACTAGCGAACAACAATCCATCCCAGGGCGGCTCTCTCAGAGATCAAGCTATCACAGTGTGGCTCTGTTAGCAACCAAGGACAACACAACAGTTTGTGGTGACATCTCACCAATCCCAGTGCAGCTCCTTGGCTGACTAACTAATCACAGCACGACTTCTCCACAGATGCAGAAAACAATTACAAAGCCTTTCTCAATAAATTTGCATAAAATAAACCTTGTCTGTTAAACCAGGAAGTAAATCAGTGAGCTAAGGTAAGACAAATACCAATATTTGTGGAAGCAAAACGGTAGACACCCCAAACCTTTGCTCATATGGATCTCCCACAGTATACTGTATCGGAGACTGTGCTAAGCCACAGTATCATGATGCACTATGTGCACACGTTAGCACACCTCCCCGAACATCAAATTAGCAGAGTAAAACAGCTCATTAAGTAGTATGGTCCACTCAATAACTGAATTCTCTATCAATGAAAAGTTAAAGGGTTATATTACAAAATTTCAAAATAAGCAGTATAGACTCAACGCCATGAAGGCTCCCAGATGCAAAGTTATACTGAGTATGAAAAATCTGGAAATATTCTAAGTCCCATTGACCAACAAAATCATTAGAAAATTATGTGGCATACCTAAGAGCATAAAGAAAGCTCAGGAATATCTCCGCCTTCCCCCTAAATTTATATACAATTCTTGCATAGGAAGTTAGCAATACTGAAAAGTCATTGTGGTGTGAGCAAAAGTAGGATTTCTTTAGCAAATCAAAACAAAAGAATATAAAATGTCAATATCTTAATACATAAGCAATATCCCAATTCTTTGAATAATTATCCAACACTCTCCAGTGAAGAAACAGAATACAGGGACATTTGTAGTCTTACGTATGCACGAAAGAAGGTTCATCATAAGCAAACAATACAGCAATACAAATAAACTAATATGACCTCAGTTTGGACTGTGTGCTGTGGAACCTGTGAGAGGATGTACGCAGGGCGGGAAAGCATGTGAGTGACACAGATGGCACCTGTCTTGTCTAAGATGGTAGGAAATTAGTTTGAAAGGCAATTGCACAATATCAGTGTAAAAAGGCATATTAAACACTTTTAATGAGACACAAAAATATAATTCTTTAAAATAATTTATCAATGTAACAACAGGCCTCAACACCCAAGCAGACATCATCAAACATAGCAACATTCTAGAGTGCTTATTGTTGGTGATTATTAGAGGTGCAGTACTGGGAGATGAGAACTGGTTTTCTCTACACTGAATGCCCCCTTTAATAGATTTCAACAATGTGTACAACTAAAAGTATCAATGTATATGTTAATCATTACATTTTTTTAATTGTTCGACTCTCATGGAATCTTTTTTGCAAATACTACAGGTTGAGTATTGTGCAAAGCTGAGCTATTCCCATAGGCAGACTGTTCTATAAAATTTAATTACTGCCCTGAAGAGGAACACAAAAGGACATCCAACCGATGTTCTTCCAAGGTTCTTGTAACAGGAAATGCATTACATTATAACTCGATTGGCTTCCTGGTTGCGTTTCCTTACAAGAATGCTGAGCCAAAACAACTTTGGCACAAACTGTATAACGTTTATAATCCGGTTCTCACAAGTCCAGCTACATGACACCTTCCAACCCAAAATGTTCCACTTTCCCAAATAGGGTGTACATGCTCTGACACAACATGGCCTCGACAAACAAGAGACGATGAGAGGAACTCACTCAATATTATTTCAGAGTCTCTGGATATTGATCTAAACTTTACATAGGAATATGGGTCATATTGACAACAATCAAGAACCTTCTCTTGCACCATGCCTTTCTAGATTTCATGACCATTTTAACATTCTTCACCTCCCTTAATTTGCATGGGAAGCACTTGCCTCACTTCCTCATCTAGTGTCCTGTCATATACATTCTTCCCTTTCAATTTCTTGCTGTACCACCAACCCACTAAAAATTCTGATTGTTGCAGCACAGAGACCCATGATGTGCTTGCTTATATCAAAATGAATAGAACAGATTGTTGTGACCCTTCAAGCTAATGGGCTTTGTCATTCCTTTAAGTAGGTGTTTTGGGCCATTGACATACTACTACAATGTAACAATAGGCAACTAAATAAAGCAATTCACTGGAATATGTCATAATATGAAGGTCACGAATGTTGACTGGCATCTATATTGACTCCACAATATCGACCACCATTGTATTGCAAGGTAAGCATGCACGGAAAATATAGGTTTACTATTCTATTTTAATACGTTTGCTATTTACTTTAATAGATTTAATTATTGTATGGCTATTGCCGAGAAAGTAAAGAACATGATTATGAAATGTATCATTCTTAACTCCACATCTGCTTACCTTGATGATATGGTATGGTTGTTTTCCGTATTGTGGAGTGGATATTAGGGTAGATCAATGTTTAACCATCCAATTCATATTTCTGGTAGAACACCAATGTGCTTTGTATACAAATCCTTAATCAAAGATATCAAGCCCACCATGTGTGCGTGTGTGTGTATATATAAATAAATAATATATATATATATATATATATATATATATATATATATATATATATATATATATATAGCATGAACTCCGCACACTGGAAGCGTCTTCTCTCCCAAATCACGGACACAGACCCAATTCGGTGCTCAGGTGTTTATTCAACCGTCTCCATTACGCGTTTCAACTCCGTAGAGTCTTGATCACATATATATATTTTTTTCTTCCAACGATCACTTCTCTGTGAAGTAGTAGTAGTAGTATATATATATTGCCACTGGGTATTTATAGTAAGGTTTTTTCCTTGGGAATGGCTTTTTTGGTTTGCTAATAACTTTGGCGCCCTTTGACGAATCTTCATGAAACTTTCCAAAAATAAAGGGCTCTTTTTTGCTTAGCTCCTTCATGAAAAGCAGGGACTGAGAAAAACGGGGGGGGGGGGATGGGGGCGGGTGTAAATCCATTTAAGTAGTTTCAGATAAAGTAAGATAAAGTAAGGTTCAGAAATATGTATATATATCTGGCCAACCTGGGTTCTTCAAAAAATAGAGCATTCTGATTGGCTTTTGGGGACTTTTTTCTCTTGGGCTACCTCAATCCTGTGGGAGTGAGGTCCCTGGGAGAGCGAGTATCCTGATTGGCTGGCCACAACATGAACAAAAATTTTGCGGCGTTCCCCAGGTTTTAAAAAATATACCCCCATGGTGGACCAGGTCAATACATATAATTATTTGGGGAGTGGGGCATGCCTGAGTGCCTCCCTCTCCCTGAGCTCCTCAGGCCCCAGGGACTCCATCCCCCAAGGCTGAATTTTTTTCTAAAAGGGGAGGGGCAACACGCACCCCTAAATGAACTGGTATAGGTCCCAGAGCCCACATCCTCGGGGCCTGATACTGTACAGTGCCCCTTGGAGCTCACTCCCGAGTCATTGTGGTTCCCTGCCCGGGAGAGTGTGGGCGACGGGAGTAGTTAAAGAATGCTGCTGCCTCGTGGGCGGGCGGGAGCTAAGGAAAAGTGGCGGTACCCACCATCTCCCAGTATTTTGTTGGCTGGAGAGCTGGCTGGTGCCATGGGTTTCTGGGGTTCCCCACCCCGTGACCTCAAATGAAATAGAGCTGTAAGTGCCCTGGGTGGGCACTGGGGCACCCTCCTACAATTCAAAAAAATAAAAGGGTGGCTCCCGCCAGGAGAGCCAGCTGGGGCTGCAGGAGCCCTGGGGCTCCCCCTATAGGCAACAGAAATGGACCTGTGGGTGTCCCAGGTGGGCACCTTGGCACACACACCTAATAAAACACATGCCAGCTTCTGCCGGCCCACACGACGGGTGCCAGCTGGGGAGCTGATTGGTGCTTTGGGTGTTCTGGGGCTCCCCCTGCAGACCCCAAACAAAATTATAATGTGCTTGTCCTGGGTGGGCACCAGGACACCCACAATAATATATATATATATATATATTACTCCATTCCGTCACCTCCAGGATTTCTCCAAACAGGGACACGGACCCAACAATAAGTGCTTGCAATTATTTTATTGCTCCGTCGCCATTACGCGTTTCGGCTCGTCCGAGCCTTGTTCACATGATATGTATATATATATATATGTGTGAATAATAAATGAGTGGCAGGAACCACTCATTTATTATTTTCTGCTTCTTTCAAGGAGCACCCCATAATACCCTGTGAGAGCTGTTTACACTTTTATTTCATCTTGGTGATGTCCCTAGAAGGTGCAGGGGCACTACCAAGCATTTTTGTAATGTTGTTGGGGGAGAGGGGCTGCCTGCAGGGAGTGCAGCAGCCCCCCCAGCAACATTAAATAAAACAGTAAGGCTCCTGGGTCATCAAATTCATGACCCTAGGAGAACTTACTTTATTTTTTAATAAAACACCCCTAGCTGGAGCTCTATGCTCTTCATGTGGAGTGCAAGGCCCTGTTGTGGTTGTTGTATGATTGCGTTTTGTGTGTTGAAAATGTTAAAAGAAAGACTCGGAGACATGTGGGTTTTATTTTTGCAAAAAATAAAAACATGCCTGCCCACAAAATGCAATCATAAAAACTTTCTTAAAAGTCTTAAAAGAAAGACTCACAGACATGTTGGTTTTGTTTTTTTTAATTAAAACTTTACTAAACATTTTTATTTTAATACTGTTATTAACATTGCATTGTGTGAATTACTGAAATATACATTTGATTGCAAATATTGGTGAGTTTTGGACAAAGATGATAGATCTACTTCATATAAATTGATATGCTCAGCCCTTGATAACAATAGATCCACTTTTTATATTTTGGTATTATGACTCTTTGACAAAGTCAGCAAGACTTCCTGAGTGCGTACAGGACCTGTGAGAACAACCGCACGCTGCACATGCCAGAAGGCTGTGTGCTTCAGAGGTATTGCGCTTGTAGGGGATTGGGTGCAGGGCCTGCCTGCATCTCCTCCCAGACTCCCTTGGGGGAGGGGCGGCTGTTCTTGATTGGGCGCCTCCTGTACGGAAGTCCTCACAGTCTCTTCACCGGGGGGGGGGGGGGACTCATTGCCCCGCGGACAAGCTAGGGTCTGGGTTCCGGGCTCCTTTTGGATTTCCGCTCCAGCCAGCGGGCAGTCGTGGGTTGGGATGCCCCTAGGTGAGTTCACATGGTTGCCCTTTGGTCCTGTCTCCTCACCACTTCGCAAGGAGAGGTGCCCACCCAACATTATCGCCTCTGGTAGGGAGCCCCGGCCTTGTTGGATCATCCATGGTGCTTTTCTCTCACCCCTCATGGTTTTTGGTTTGGACAGTCGCCAAGTTTCCCTCTGCCTGTGGTATTCCTTCTCTTTTTTCGTTTTACTTGAACTTTTCATAGTTAACAGTTTATTAAAGGTGGCACCCCTTCCATCTCTTCTCTATGTTTTAACTTGGTCATGCTCATGTTTACCTGAAAGTAGCTTCCACTTCCTTACCAGGGACAGAGCAGTACTCACTCAACCCACATCATGACACAGGCACAAACGTTTCAGTTTATTGCCTGGAATATTAGGGGGATGCACACCCCATCGAAATGCTACAAAATGCATGCTTTCCTTAAGTGCCATGGCGTCTGCATGGTGATGTTTCAGAAATCCCATATCAAGAAGGCAAAAGACTCCATAGAGGATGGAGGGGTCAGATTTACTACACTAACTACTCCCTTAATGCGAGGGGATCCCGTATCAGAGTTAAGGCTCCCTCTTTCAGTCCTCTCCACCGACATTGACCCTAAGAGCTGATTTGTCCTCCTCATGACCAGATTGGAAGGCTAACCCCTTATTATAGGTAGCATCTATGCCACCCAACTACGCCCAGCCAAAATTCTTGCAGCAGCTTTCCACTCATTTCGCTTATTTAGAACATATTATATGGTTACTTGAGGGGACTTCAATTGTGTCCTAGACACGTCATTGGGTCACTGATACCCTCCCCATCCCAGTGCCCCCACCACCTCCAACTCACACAGCCTGGCATCATAATTCCAATAATTGTCCCTTTACCATGCTTAACGCCACTACAATGCAATTCAGGCTTTATTCCCTTCCCCATTATCATTATGTTTGTATGGACAGAATTGTGTGCCCAGCCACTATCTGCCCCTTAGTTGCCTCTGCAGACTACCTAGGTAGTGTGCTCTCAGATCATAAACCACTTTTTCTGGGACTGGCTTCGGGCAGAAATTCCTCTCCCATGCCAACCTGGCATTTATATCCCTCAGCCCTCGAGGACATATATTTTTGAGAGTCTCTGACAGATTAAATTTCCGAGTGCGTTGAACTCAATGTTGAGCCTGCCTCCTCCCAGGCCATGGAGTGGGAGGCATTCAATGTTGTCATTAGGGGCACCTGTATCCACACATCTCTGGAGGAATGCAAGCCCATATCCCGAGACCTGCGTAGGGTTGAGAGGAAGTATATTAAGGTTGAGAGGCAGGCTGTTGCAAACCCATCACTCTGGGTCTACTTGGCTGAGCTCTGAGAGAAGGAGGCCACCATGGTGGAAAGGCTTTGGTGCCTTGATTATACAGCATTCGCAGCCAGATCTCACCCTAAAGGAGACTAATCAGGCAGGCCGAGAACTCCATGATATATTTATTATTTTGTATAGGGATTTATAACTCCTCTTCCTAGTGGTCCCACGGGCCGCAATCCACTCCTTTCTTCAGGATGTGTCCCTTCCCCGGTTGTCCCCACTAGACAGGGAAGAGATCGATGCACCCTTCACTAGTCAAGATATTAAAGAGGTCATTGCTGACCTAGCATTGTGGAAGACCCCTGGGACCAATGGTCTCCCCGCCAAATTTTACAAATCCTTTGCCAGCTCCTTGGCACCTAAACTGGTTAAGCTCTATGAGGAAGTAGTTGGCTTTGGCCACTTCCCTTCTGCTCTCCGGGAGGCTTCTCTAGTATCCCTGCAAAACCCTGGGAAAGATCCAATGGATCCAGTGTCCCATCGCCCCATAGTGATATAGAATATGAATCATAAAATCCTCAGCAAAATTTTGGCTAATCGCATCCAACAATTCCTCCCCCCTCATTCATGTCGAACAGAATGGGGTTGTCCCCAATAGAAATACTTCACTCAACTTCCAACGACTGTACCGGATCATGGAAGCAGCTCAGGCACTGAGGCCCTGTGGAATGGTCCTGGACATAGACTTATATAAAACATTTGACTCCCTCAGATGGGCTTACCTATTCCACGCCCTGTCCAAATTTGGCTTTGCATCAGGTACCATTAACCTAATCCGGCCACTTTATTCAGACCCCACTGTTAGAGTCCCGTTCAGGGTACTCATATCTTCAGCCCTGCCAGTGAGTAGGGGCACCAGACAGGGCTCCCCCCTCCTATTCACTTTAGAGGTGGAACCCCTGGCAGCCCATTCATGCTATAATTGGGGTATTCCCTTACCGGATGAGACCTACGTGATCTCACTTCATGCAGATGATACCCTGTTGTGCCTTAAAGATTGCCGTTGTCACCTCTCTAAATTTGCCGGTTTCTTAAGTGTGTTTGCCACAGTGTCAGGCCTGCCAGTGAGCTGGAGTAAATCCTGCGTATTCCCCCTGTCCTCTAACATGGGACCAGTTCAGTTGGTCCTTGGGGGAACCAGGTTCGATGGGAAGGAGAGTCTCTTTGCTATCTTGGGGTCCAAATCTTTCACTCCGAACAAGACCTTGGTTGGCAACCTAATGGGCGCAGTGTCTTCTCTCTGTGCTCAGGTTGCATTCTGGAAGCCCCTCCCATTGTCAGTAGTGGGTCACATTGCTGTTTCAAAAATGGTGATGATCCTGCGCCTGATATATCATTTTCCCAACCTCCCACTGGCATTTCCTCAAAAATTGTTCAGAAATCTTGACAAGCTGCAACTTTACCTGGCCATTGGGTGGCCCTCTCCAAATTGCAGTTTCCCCAAATCAGGGTGGCTTTGGGGATCCTAGTTTTGTATATTATTATTTGGCCGCACAACTGCAGTGGCTGACCCACTGGCTAATGGTGCTCTCACTTGAGGAAACCAGTGTTCTCCAACCTCCTCCAGAGCAGGCAGCATTCCTGGCCCTTATAGTCTCAGGTGCCTGCACGGTCAGCACCCTTCCCTGTCTCAAGCGAGCAGCCTTAATTTTGTTCAACAAAGGCCTATGCGCCACTAGGGACATACCTCTTTATGCCCCCTCTATCCCACTCCTGGCCCTCTCCCAGGAGATATGGACACTGTAGTATCCTGTATTGTAGCTAACACTAATATGTGTTGTAAATCAGTGTTAGCTGAACTAGAATGTTGGGACTGTGTTCTAGTTGTTCCTAGTGATAGAATGTTTGTTCTTAAAGAAGTCAGTTGGAGAGAGCCTGATCTGACCTGATGGTCGCTGCGCTGCAGAGGCTGAAGTGTTTACCATCCAACTTAAATAAAACATCCATAATCTGAATCATCATATTGCCTCCTACTTCATTTCATAGGCGACGACTTGGAGAAGAGCGGACCTACTCCTGGATGACAACACTTCAACTCTAAAGTTTTCCTACTTTGGACACCTCGTTTTCAAATACCTGACTGCTGCATTAACCGGATCAACATTTACAAGAGAATAAGCGACGCGCTGTGAATTTAAGCTGCCCTTTACTCACCCTCCATGAAGGAAATGTTCTTACAAGCTTCAAAACATCTTTTCAAGTAAGGAGGTGCTGGGTTGGTTTGGGACTTCCGTCTTCTCTCCTGTGGCCTCTTTGGGCAGATTTTTGATTGACGCCCTGAGACCTTTAATTACAGAGAGATCCAGTTTCTCAGCGCGTTAAGGCCTCCAAATTCACGCGCGACGCTCTTCAACGCTCTCCTCGGCGCGTGGTTGTGCGCGAGGACGTACCTAAGCGCGAGCGCTTTCCTCGGCGTGTGGGTGTGCGCGAGGACGTACCTAAGCGTGAGGGGACTTGACGCTCTCTCCACGTCTTGCCGTCACGCAGCGTGCGGCCATTTTAGAAGAGGCTTCTGGTTACCTAGCAACTTGGATCGGCTATCTCATACTATACACAGCTGATTCATTTGTCGCTTATACGTCTTGCCGTCACGCAGCGTATGGCCATTTTAGAAGTGGCTTCTGGTTACCTAGCAACCTGGATCGACTTTCTCGTATTATACACAGCTGATTCATTCGTCCCTTATACGCACAGTCCTACGTACAGCTAACTCTTCTGCACAGATGTTTTGCTTATCGCTGATGCGCCCAGTTCTTTGGGCTGTTTGATACTTGCTGATTTACCCAATATCACTGTGAATTTACCAGTGCATCATCGCCGATGCACACAGCTCTAAGCATATTATTTCATTTTAAAGTTTCATCTTCAAATCCGTGCTCATACTTGCACTTCTCCATTCATTCAAAATAATCATTTTACTGCAATTTTACTCTTCTGATTTATCTGTTACTCTACAGTGGAACTGTTGCTCGGTGACGGGCACACCCATATTTTACTGTTTTGCAGTACGTTGCAGTTTGCAGTTTTGACATTATCACACATAAGATCTTATTTCAACTCTGTTTTGTGACACCATGCAGAATGTTCCTCCTCCACCTTTCTTTCTTATGAATCCTGGTAAACCACAAATCCCATGGAAAAAATGGAAGAACGTTTTCATAAATTACCAAGGTTGTGTGGAACATCTTTAAGTACAGAACGCAGAATGGCATTATTACTTCATTGTCTTGGCTCTGAAGGCCAAGAAGTTTTTCAGCACTTACCTGATTTGTCTTCAGAGTTAAGTAGTAATTTAAATGAATACGAAATATGTATTAAAAAATTAGATCTACATTATTTACCTAAAGTTTCAAGGGTTTTAGAAAGGTATCAATTTGGTAAGCGTATGCAGAGGTCTGGTGAATCTGTTGAGGAATATGTTTCTGTTTTAAGGAAACTAGCATCCACGTGTTCTTTTGGTGTCAACATTGAAGAAAGACTTCGTGATCAGTTTATGTTAGGATGTTGTGTAGAGAAAGCTAGAGAGAGCTTTTGGCAAAAAGATGACCCCTCATTATCAGAGGTTGTCACACTTGCCAAAAGTTTTGAACATAGTAAAGCATGTATTGAGGAGATAAAGAAAAGTACCACCGATTTCAAAGAAGAAACTGCTCAAACTGTTTCTGTGCGCAAAAAGACCAATATTAGTTTCACTTCGCGTCCATCTCAAAAAGATTCTAGCAATGTTTCACAGTCTAATTCAGGTAAATGTTATAGGTGTGGTGATCTTGGTCATTATGCCAATTTTAAAGGTTGTGTGGTTTGGAAAACCACATGCAAGAAATGTGGAAAGAAAGGTCATGTTTCAAATTGTTGCCGGAGTTCTAATACTAAAGGCAATTTTATACAGAAAAAAAAAATTCAAGAAGTTAGTTGTGAATTTGTTGATGGATCATCTGATGACGAAATCATAATGCAAATTCAAGATGGTACTGGAGGACCCTGGGAAGTAGTACAAATTGATGGGGCCTCTGTTTCTATGTTGTTCGATTCTGGAGCTAAGATAACTTTAATTCCTAAAGTTTTCTTTGAAAAAATTTAGCACATAAAGTCAAATTGTTGAAACCAGATATATCTCCTTAAGGTTATGAGTGGTCAACCCATTAAACTAGTAGGGTATTTTAATGGGTCGATTCATTCTTAGAATAGAATTACTGCAGGGAAAATGTATGTATCCGTGAGGGGTGAGACTCTTATTAGCTGGTATCACTAGAAAGAACTTGGTGTATATTTGGATCCTAATGAGAATCCTTCAGTTAAATTGAGGCAAACCATTCAAGTGAACAACGTAGTTTCCAGTAAACCTGATTTTGAGAAAGAGTTCCCTGAAGTTTTTGACTCAAAACTAGGCTGTCTAAAAAATATGTTCACAAAATAAGAATTAAAGAAGGGGCCAGACCATTTGTAAGTAAGGTTAGAGGGGTACCTTTACTTGTCAAAGAGAAGATGAAGGCTGAGTTGGATAAATTGAAGATCAATGGTATTATAGAAGAGGTAGAAGCAACAGAATGGTTGGCTCCGGTCGTCATGGCAAAGAAGACTAATGGTGAAGTTCGACTTTGTGTTGACTTACGCGAGTTAAATAAGAATGTCATTGTAGATCATTATCCGCTGCCAAATATCAATGAAATGCTTTCTATGTTGAAAGGAGCTAAATGTTTTACGACGGTGGATCTCACTTCCGCATACCACCAAGTTAGACTTCACCATGAGTCTCAAGATCTAACAGCATTTGTTACTCCGTTTGGCACGTATAAATTTGTACGTATGCCGTTCGGATTAATATCTGCTGCTGCTGTTTTCCAGCGTGTTATGGAAAAAATGTTGGGTGGAATTTTGGGCATAAAGATATATCAAGATGATGTTCTTGTGTATGGTGAGGACATCAGTGTACATAACCAAAGGGTGCGCAAAGTGCTACAAAGATTCAAAGAGAATGGTGTAACACTAAAAGCAAGCAAATGCAAATTCAATTTGGATCAAATTGATTATCTTGGTCACAGAATAACACCAGATGGTATTGAACCAAAAAGTGAACTTGTTGAGACTATAAGTAACTTAGTCAGTCCCTCATCTAAAGTGGAAGTGATAAAAAGTTTAGGCATGACAGAATATTATAACAAGTTCATTCCAAATTTTGCAGAGAAGACTAAGAATTTGAGATCCCTGCTAAAGAAAGGCATCTCCTTTGTGTGGAATGATGAATGTGAGTCCGAATTTTGTTCAATAAAGAAAATGTTAAGAGGGGCATCTTGTCTACAGAGTTTTGAGCCAGGTCATGAATCCATTGTAATGTCTGATGCCAGTTCTAAAGGACTTGGAGCAG
Source organism: Calotriton arnoldi (assembly GCA_963921515.1). Classification (NCBI taxonomy): domain Eukaryota; kingdom Metazoa; phylum Chordata; class Amphibia; order Caudata; family Salamandridae; genus Calotriton; species Calotriton arnoldi. Next base: position 2,342,405 of record CAWUFW010002012.1, read on the forward strand.
TTCTTTTACAAAGACATAATGGCTCAGAGAGAACTATTTTGTTTATCTCCAGGAGTTTGAGAGGGGCAGAACTGAATTATTCAGTTATAGAGAAAGAGGCCTTAGCTGTGTCTTGGGCTGTGCAAAAGCTCAGAAAGTTTGTGTGGGGGAGCAAGTTTGTAGTTTTTTTTAAAACAAACTTTATTGGGTTTTTCAATTTTTAATACTCTCCAACATTATTCCTCTGTTAAGCATTATGTATCAGTTATGTGGAGTCCGCAGACAGATAACAATATCACACATTTTGGTCAATCCAACTCGGGACCCCAAATATGGAACACATCATTGCGCGAAAGTACATCAATATATATGACAGTAATTTAAACTTCGACCCATCAACTCCTCCCCCTCCCTATTTCACCCTCCCCCGGGCTCTAATTACATAAGCTCATAAGTCACATTTACGTCCCTTTCCAACTTCCTGATTGAGGCAGAGCCTCGATCCGTGTAAAGGGTCCTCCCCCCGTTATCATACTGTGTTCCCGCTTGCCTACAATTTGTTTCCGCTCACTATGAAGGTGGAGCATCCCCTTATGTCGTCTGGATTTCTTTCTTTAAGGGCCTCCAGTGTTGTGTCCCACTCTAAGGATATTGGGTTTTTCCGGAGTCCCCTGGCCTCCTCCCTACGCAAGGCTGCGCTTTCTGCTCTCGCCCACCTGATCAGTTCACTGTGCCATGTATGTAATGAAGGAGCTTTGGCTGATTTCCAGCGCATGGTGATGGATCTTTTCGCTACTAAGAGCGCCAAATCTAGGAAGCACAACTGGACCTTTTGCGCTGTTCTGCACTTACGGAGGCCCAACAAGCACTCCAACGCCGCACCTCCTATGGTAAGATGAGTAACTGCCTCAAGCGTTTGTGTTACCCCACCCCAGAACTCTCCTAGCCCCGGGCATGCCCATAGCATATGGAGCAGGTCAGCCTCTAATAACTTGCATCTGGGGGATTGATGGGCGGTGGACGGATACATCCTCTGTAGTCTGTGTGGGGTTAGATAAGCTCTGTGTATAATCATACATTGTATGAATTTGAACTTTGCATTTCGTGGTATCTTCCTTGGGTATTCTAAGATATCTGCCCACTCTCTGTCCGTGAATTCCTGTCCCATGTCCACCACCCACTGCGCCCGGAGAGCGTCAAGGGGGAGGCGCACGTGCACGTGGATACTCAAATACAGCCATTTAATGAGGTGACTTCCTGGACCCATAAAATATAGAACTTTAACTAGTTCATGTGTCGGGGGTTCCGTCCTGTTGGGGGACCATTGCTTTTTAACATAGTGCAGTAGCGCAGCATGCGTCACATATAAGGTATTGGGAGCCCCAGTTTCCTGTACAAAATTGTCATGGTCCATGAGCTTCTCGCCTCTGAAAAGTGCCCCAACCGTATCCACCCCTGCATCCAGCCATGGCCCGAGCGCCTGCTTCGTCAGTCTGCCACTCGCCAGCGGTATCCCTACTAGCGGGATATTGCCTGCGTAAGGGCTGCAGCTGGATGTATATTTCAAAGCCTTCTTCCAGCACTCTAACGCGGTTTTTAGCAATGGCGGTAGGACCGGGGGAATTTTGCTATTGGGCAGCAGCAGAGTGTGTAGGAGACCATGTTCGATTTGTTTCATAGCGTAACCAATCTCCTGCAAGTAACGTCCTGCCGTACAATAGGACAGCCATTGCAACTGGCAAGAATAATAATAAGCTTTAAAATCCGGTGCACCCAGGCCACCCCCTCGCGTGTCTATTTGTAGTTTCTTAAGGCTTATCCTGCGGCGTCCCGTTCCCCATATAAGGTCCAGTAGAATAGTATCCAAAGTGCTAAAGATAGATGGAGGTACCGTCAGCGGTAGGTTCGTGAAATAATACAAAAGACGGGGAAGCACTACCATCTTAGATATTGCTACTCGGCCCATAGCCGAGAGAGGCAGTGTAGTCCAGAATGCCACCTGAGATCGTATCCCTCTGATAGCTTTACTTAGATTACCCTCCAGCATGTCTACGTGGGAGCGATATATATTAATGCCCAGGTATTTGAAGGTGTGCGCAGCCGTCGGTAGTGTTAACCTCCCAAAGTGAACAGTGGCCGGGTGTGGCTGCTCATGAAAAAAGAAAGCATTTGATTTAGATTCATTAATTGCTAAACCAGAGACCCTTTCAAAGTCAGCAAAAATGAGCAAGTTTGTAGTTAAAACTGACCATAAACCTCTCAAGGAGATTTTTGAAAGGAAAGGGTTGGATGCAGTCTCAGCTAGGATCAGGCGTTGGGTAATCGGTTTACAAGAGTTTCATTTCAATGTGGAGCATGTTCCTGGTTCTAGAAATTGGGTTGCTGACTGTTGTTCTCGCCTAGTCAATATTTCTGATGAGATTGGGAATGTTGTTGATGAAGATGAGAGCTTGGATGTTTGTTTGATAAGAGAGGGAGTCATTAGAGAAGATGAGTGGTTGATTGAAGTTAGTAAGAATCCCATATTACAAATGGTTGCGGAAAAGATTGGAAGTGTGGGGTCTATTTCTGATAAAAGTAATGAGGAGTTACAAACCTTTTTGGAGAGTCAAAGATGAATTGTCTGTTCAAGGTGGACTTGTGTTTAGGGGCACTAGATTGATTCCCCCGGTATCATTGAGAGAGGGTTTGATTTCTCTAGCTCATGAGAGTCATCCAGGTATATCAAAGACCAAAGAAAGATTGAGACAAATGTATTGGTGGTCTGGAATGGATATTCAGGTTGAACGTGCGGTGAGAGATTGTGGTGAGTGTTGCAATGCAGATAAAACATTTAAATGTAGAGTACAGCCCATGGTTATAAGGGATATACCGAAAGAACCCTGGAAAGAGGTTGCCTTTGATATCTTAGGTCCTATTCGTTGTGCAAGTGCTGATAAGTATGTGTTAGTACTTGTTGACATGTTTTCCAGGTGGCCAGAAGTTGCCATTACCAATTCTATTGAGTCACATGATGTTATTGTGTTTTTGCAGCAAGTTTTTGAGAGGGAAGGTTTTCCGGATTCTTTGTTAACTGATAATGAAGTACAGTTAGTCTCCCGCGAGATGGAAGAATTCTTGAAAGAAAGGGGGATCAGGCACAAGAAGTCGGCTTTGTATCATCCTGAGACCAATGGCATGGTTGAGAGGTTGAACAAAGTATTGAAGGAGGCTATTCAACGTGCAATTACGAACAATTTGTGTTGGAAGGAAGAGTTGTTTTGTAAAGTGAAGAATTACAGAATAACTCCCCATTCTAGCACAGGTTTCTCTCCTTTTGAGTTATTCAAAAGAAGGAAAGCAAACACTTTAGTCTGTCCTTCATGGGTTAATGACTTAGTGAACGATGATTTGTCTGTAAAACAAAAGGAGGAGTTAAAAGAATCAAAGGAACACAAGTTGTCTTCTAAAAGGAAAGAGTTGTTCGACTCCTGCAAAGCTACAAAGAAAACTGTTGTTCAGGTTGGTGATTTAATTAGAGTCAGAAATCCTCGTGGTTGTGTGTTCAGTACAGGTTCGAAATATTCATCTCCCATGAAAGTCATCAAAGTTTAAAAAATGCTGTGAGGACAGAAGACCATCGCATCTGGAATTTGGGTCGAGTGGTGAAAGTAGTTATGAGAAATGAAGATGATCTTTGTTATGATGATTCTGGTAAGGGCACTAGTGCCAACAAATTTGTATTGAGGAAAACCTCAAGGGTTTCTAGGAGACCTCATTATCTAAATGAGTATGTATAATTTCACTGTGTATTTTCATTTGGCATGTACATATGTTTATTTTGTTTTCTCTTTCTTTAATAGGAAAGAAGGGAGGTGTGTAGTATCCTGTATTGTAGCTAACACTGATATGTGTTGTAAATCAGTGTTAGCTGAACTAGAATGTTGGGACTGTGTTCTAGTTGTTCCTAGTGATAGAATGTTTGTTCTTAAAGAAGTCAGTTGGAGAGAGCCTGATCTGACCTGATGGTGGCTGCGCTGCAGAGGCTGAAGTGTTTACCATCCAACTTAAATAAAACATCCATAATCTGAATCATAATATTGCCTCCTACTTCATTTCAGACACCTTTCCAGACATGAGTTGCGATTCTAGGACCAGGCTGGTATTTCTACCCTTGGTGATCTCTTTCAAGTTGGCCAATTACTAACCCAATTATCTAACCCTAAATGCACAACTTGACCTCTATAGAGGCATTTCCTCACTTATACAGTTCTCCGTCGGGCCCTTCGAGTCACTGGGATGGTGGGGATTCTGAGCCTATCACTCATCAATTAATCCACCCATGCTCTAGTCATTCAGTCTTAAACTCTCCTTCGTACACTGAAAGAGAGAGAGGGACTTGGGATGAGGATTTCAACAGGTGTTTCATGATAAGGAGTGGGCAATTCCCAGAATGCCCAGTTTAAATTAATCCAATTCTATGTCCTACATAGCGCTTATCGCTCCCTCAAATGTTTACACAAAATTTTCCCCGGGGCCTTAGACAATTGTCCTAGATGATGGATATTTGGGGAAATAGCAGCTTTGGGTATTTATAAACGTGCTCAAAAGCTTACGGTGGCCACTCAACTTTATGACCTAGCCCTGATTATTGAAAAAGCCCACTCTCACAACAAAGGGGCATCTCCCCTTTATTCTTCTGTGTTTTCTCACCTTAGAGCCTCCATACCCCACCTCACCAACAGGTACATACTTCCAGTTCCCTTGTAACTCCAACACTCATATAGGCGTCTCTTGGGTTCACAAGATTCCCCTACCCTTTTCCATCCCGATTTACCCCACCTAGTTTGCGATGCTCTTTTTCTAGGTTTTTAGCTCTTCACTTGTGTGGTACAAGATTTTTGCTTGTGTTTTCTTATTTCTACTGATTCAATCCTTTACTATCTACTGTTTGTTTTTTTTGCCCTAAGTTGGCAGGGTATGCCCAGACGTGGGACCCTTGCTCACTTTGCCACTGGATTCAAGCTAGCCTGGCTGATGAGCGGTGTTACCCTCAGTAGCGGCTCATGGTGGGAGTGCTGCGGGTGGTGGGGCGGGGCGGGGGAGGAGCAGGGTGGGGGGTAGTAAACTACGGCACATGGCCGAACAGAGGTAAGTAAACAAATAAATAAATAAAACTAATTTTGTTGCGCGCGCTGAATCGCATTTGGCAATGCAGCGCGCGCAATGAAATTCGTTTTATTTATTTATTTGTTTACTTACCTCTGTTCGGCCGTATGCCGTAGTTTACTACCCCCCACCCTGCTCCTCCCCGCCCCGCCCCACCACCCGCAGCACTCCCACCACGAGCCGCTACTGGTTACCCTGAAACCGGTTCCTGGATGCTTGTTTCCGGTCCAGGAAGGACCTGGCCTGGCAGTTTGGGCTGGGCTGTTCCCATGAGGCAAAGGGTCAAGACTGATTTGCATATGGTTGGATCCAAACTGGGGTGGCGAAATGAGCTAAGGAACGATGATGGGTTCAATCCAGATCTGTGACTGGGGGTGAGTGTCTGAAAAGTTTCAGCACTCCGTCCATCATCTCCTTGTGTTTGCGTTATTAAAGGAAAAACATTTAGAGCTATCTAGGGGTGCGAATCCTCCACAGATCTGGCAGATCTCATGGTGAGATCTGATTGGCTGCCAACACGTCAACCAGGCAGCCATCTTGGGACTCGGACATACCCTGCCTTTAGTCATTAACAATCCTCTGAAAGGCGGTGTTAATGGGGAAACCACGTTAGTTAACATATATATATATATATATATATATATATGTATTCACTGGAAAAAACAAAGGTTAATGTAACGTTATAGTTAAGTGTGATAAAAAGATCTGTTTTTGTTTAAAAAGAAACCTTAGAAATTTACTGAAAAAAACAAAGGTTATATTTAGGTGAATATGTCACTGACAACATTAACGTTTTGAACTAAAAAAATAAAGAACTTCGCAGTTATAGTTAGCAGAGCTAACTATAACTTGCACCCCTGCCATGTACTGCTTAAAGACCTCATATTACATCACTCATGACATGTTCGATGACATCATTTGTGACATCACTCATGACATTTTAAATGACAATTATCAATTATAAAAAATAATATATTTTTCTTCCCAACCCATTCACCTACAGAACTAACACAGCATTAAAAAATACTTGTGTAATAAACATAACAAACTAAAATACATATTAAAAGAAATAAAACAGTACAAAAAATACACAATAATTTATAATAATGTTTATAATTATTAAATCGAATAATATTTAATTAAAACAAAAATTAGCATTAAAAATAAAATACATTTAATGTTATTTAACTTCCCATACTATTCCCCTACAAATCCAGCAACTCGCAACTAAAATATAACTTAAATAAATCGTCATTAAACAATTTACATAATTAGCAAGCCGTTAGATAATTATTTACAATTAAAAAATAATGGACAATATTTTTAAATATGTATAACTTTATTAACTTTCCATCTGATACTCCAACAAACCCAACAACCGCTTTTAAAATATAACTTACTATTGCTATCAGTAAAGCTAAAATTGAAATTAAAATTTCAATTTTAAATTCTAAATATAATATAACACTTAAAATGTTTTCCTGGCTACACATCTGACCAATATGTATGGGAAACAAATGTCCCCTCTGCAGGAGTTCATTCAAGTCTTCCTCGCTTCTGTGGAGTTGCCACGGTTAGATCCGGCGGCAGCAACCGCGCTAGGGGCCCCGATCACTAGAGAGGAATTACTGGCGGCCATTCGGTGTCTCAAATCAGCTAAGTGCCCTGGGAGTGATGGCCTCCCAGCAGAGTTTTATCAACGGTTTGCACCTCTGCTGGCTGACCGCCTTTTGGAGGTCTATAATGAGGCATTGGAGGCTCATCTTTGCCGGCCTTCATGCGGGAGGCAGTGGTGCCTATGATTCCAAAGCCTGATAGATACCCTCTGCTGCCCAGTTCTTATCGGCCGATCTCCCTTTTGAACTTCGATGTGAAAATTCTGAGTGGAGTTCTGGCGGCCCGACTTCTCCCACATATGCCCCACCTTATGCACATAGATCAGGCTGGATTCTAGCACCACTCATAACTTACAATGCTTGGCACACGTCTGGCATGCTCCGTGCCTCATGGAGGATGATTATGCCCTGGCACTGCTCGACATAGAACTAGCTTTTGATTCGTGGAATAATTGTATATCTGGTTGGTTTTGCAATGGCTCGTAGTAGGATCGGGTTTCCTCAAATGTGTTCAATTTCTCTATACTGCCCCTTTGCCCGTATACGGACTAGGGGACTAATATATAGGTAATTTGCGCTGGGCCGGGGCACCCGCCAAGGATGCCCTTTGTCACCGCTCATTTTTGCGGCCGCTATAGACCCTATGGTGGCTGCCTTGTGGAGACAGATGGCTACATGGGGGATACTTCTCGGGGAGACCCAGCATGTGGTCTCCCTGTATGCTGACAGAACCCTGGTATATGTCCGCCAACTGGAGCCGTCGGTGCCTATCCTCCTCAACGTGCTGCAGAGGTTTGGGGCTGTCTCGGGGCTCCATATTAACCCAGGGAAATCTAAACTGGTCCCACTGGGGAGGTTGGCAATGGGATCGATGGATACACTGCCTAGGGTGGGACTCCCTTGGGTGTCTGAGGGGACTAAGTACCTGGGGATCCAACTAGCGACTACGGCCCCCTCTTATCTAGACCTTAATGCGGGAAGAATAGTAGAGGGTATACGAGGTTCCATAAGATTCTGGAGGGATTTACCTCTGTCCCTCATGGGGCAGATAGCAATTGTAAAAATGAATATTCTGCCCGATGCCTATATGCCCTACAGCACTCACTATATAAAATCCCCAGACAGTATTTCTGCACACTAGATGGACTGCTGGTGAATCTCCTGTGGGCTCCAAGCGTAAACGTGTAAGCTTAACAACGCTACAGAGTACATGGGGAAGATGGGGGCTTGCGGTGCCCCGCTTGGCGCTCTATTACATGGCCTCCCAACTTCAACACGAAGTCCATTGGCTGGATGATTTGCAGCAATGACACCGAAGCACACACTTGTGATTAAATATATTCCTTGATAAGAAAAGGATGAATAGTCGTTTGATGGTTCAATGTGATCTCTCCATTTATTATTCCATATGCATCGTGGTTTGGACAATTGGATCTTACAGGCAGCCGACATGTGTTTTGTCCACAGGACTTCTTCAAGGCTGCAAAATCTTATACAGTAGTTTAGATATGCTCAGCAAACTTGGTATTGCAACAATCCCAGTGATTGTGCTCGCATGCTATGTCGTGAGGAGGAGATACAGAAATATACTAGCTACAGTTATCTGGTGCTTTAATTTATGTGATACCAAGAAACATGAGAGGTGAGCATTCGTGAGGTGCAAAGAGATAATAATATGACCTTTGCAAATGTTATTAGTGCATGAGCATAAAACAAATTATATAGATTGCACAGAAAAAGGTGTGTAACAGGGTGAATGTTGTGAAAAATAATCAACGATCTGGTGGCATGCTTGTGATGGAGCAAGGACTCAAAATTGAGACTTGCTCGAATACAATCACCTCACAGTATTAATTTATTAATCTTGTATTGTTTATACTAACGTTGCATACATTACACGAATAGCAAGGAAGCTTGCCTATGTGTTCTAACTAACAAGTAACGCTTGTCTTTTTCTAAAATGGCCGCTAAAGCGCGGGAACCTTAATGCACATGTCTCATCCATATCACATGGTGTGACGTCTTTCTTTGCTTGGTGGGAAATTTCTGCTTCTGCGCAGTGTGCTTTAAAATGGCTGCTTGATGTTTTCACATGCTTCAGCTTGCTCTTGTGTTATTATTAATTTGTCGTTTTCTTAACGCTACTAATGCGGGATAGATTTATAAGTAAATGGGGATAGAGTAGAAAGAGTGGGTATACAGTGAAACATATTATTTTGTAATTTTAATATTTTCTTCTTTGACTTTTATTAGTTTGTAAACTTGGGCCTGTGGTTGGTGATCTGAAACTCGAGAGACAGTGATTCTGCGCATGTGTCCTCCTTGGCTGCCAAAGAATGAAGTCAACCTGGACGTCATCCAAGGCCATGACCTGATGGCCGAAGCTGCTGTGCTCTTGCCTTTCCTGTTGAAAATTGAAACTTTGTATATGAAGAATATATAACATTTGTCGTGAGACGGGTGGGAAATAAAGCAAATGTATAAAATTGGATGGGCGGTAGTTTAAAGAAATCGCCTACAGAAAATGAACTAAAATCATATGGTGTGAGAATCCACCCCCTGTCCCTGTCCAATCAGAAGTAGTGGTCCCATATTTTGGCAACATTATGGGGAGGTACATGGCATAGAAGGGTATAATAGATATAGAATTAGCTAATTAGTTAGAAGGAGATGCTGCAAGAGAGCAGACGTACACAGAAGATCAGGCGTGCATGCTGACAAGAAGAGCTCCAGACCGTCAAGCTGATTGATTGCAGAATCGCTGTCCAGAGAGGTCCTGAGAAGGGGGGAACGGCGGAGTCCATTAGAAGGAAGGCACAGGAGAATCGAGGAGAAGCCGAGTATCAGAGAGGGGAACGACGCAGGCGTCGTTGTAGAGAGGTCACCGGTCCTGTCCTGATCCTGGAGGAGGTCTTTGCTCTTCATCCTTCCTGGGTCCTATTCTTTCCAACTCCTTGGCCAAGGGGTTTGGTTCTCGCACTTAGGTAAATATAAATGCAACCTTTAGTTGCGCTGCTGTCTCTATCTTCTCCTTTCTGAGGGACCGTCATTAATCAATAATTATTATTCTATGCTTCCCTATGATATGCGACTAAGTACCATGTGGTTATGTAATTTACTCTGCTAAATCTTTAGATAAACATTTTAAAACTTCCTGACTCAGTGGTTATTTCAGGATTATGTACTATAATGAATGTCACTCATTTTAATCTTCCCAATTAGCAAAGGATTCATTGGTAAGTCATTACTCTTCATTCGGAAGGTAATTGGTAGCAGGGATTTTGATAAAGAGTAACAACTGATAAAACCCAGCGTAAGTATTAGCGTAGTATGAATGCATGGGCCCAAGTGAGTATCTAGTGTATGAATGCTGTTTGCTAATATCACGCTGGATCACTTGGAAGCTTAGGGTGTCTGTGTGTTTAAAATATCTACCTAAAATCAGTCTCCAGAAGGAACCACACAATGCCAGTCCATAATTCGCGGTGTCCCAAAAAAATGTAACAGTATGCGCGGGAAAGCCGTATATTCTTGCGTGTTCTTCAGGTGAACAAAGGTGGCTTTCAATCAGAGGGCCCCCGAAGGTCCCGTCAATGCTATCAATGAAATGTGCAAGCAAGTTACGTGATGTAGTGTGTGACATTCACATCATAAACTGACCGTATGCATAGTGTGAATCCAAGTTATAATGAACCCATTAATTATACTCTCATATCCTTCCAAAGTTAAAGTTTTCATACTACTAGTAAAACAACTCTACCATCGAATGGTATGTCACTTCTCTATATTGGTTACAACACAGTTCCACAATAATGCTTAGTGAGGTTGATCGGTGCGGTATGTATTCAAACTACCAATATTAAATTCCTTGCACGTCCTAAACAGCTGTCAAAAGTCTAGTCGAGCTGCAACAAAAATTGACGCTTGCTTATCAGGTTTCACGTTGTGCGAGTATACTCTTCCATTAAGACCAAAAGTAAAGAATATGAGGGAACGTGAATAGTTTCAAAGATCTAAACACTTACCGTAGCTTCAATGTAGTTCCTGCGTACTTATAGAGCCCCAGTAAATTCAAGAGTGCAGCAGGACCATGATAGGTCTGTGCTGTAAGTGAGACAAAGTACCTCGTGAGTGATGAGTCACTCGCAAATGTTTAAGCATGTAATTCTTACCGCCCGTACAACAACAGTTCTAAAAACGGCTTACCTGTTTTTCGTACCGTAGCTTCGCCATGGTTCCGGAACCAACGTACGTGTTGCCCGTAAGTTAGTAAGTGTGCCATGGTCGCATGTGGAAGTTCAACAATAGAGAAACGAGGACTAAAACTGTAGTTGCAACATGGTTGCCATTTGTAGAAGTGAAGAGTGTATAATTGAAATGTCCATTATACATATACGTGTCATGCATGAGAGAGAGTTTGAAAATTGCATTATTATCGTCATGCTTGTGTTAGTCTGTTGGTATGTTAACTATATACAAGTGTCAGACCCATCTTGGGTAGTGTGCATGGAAGTAGGATGTGTTAGCTGCGAATCCTCCACCCATGTCATTTACATAGTCAGTAATCTTTACAACAAACAATTGTTTGCCTAAATCAATATAACATTTTTCCTATACGTTAGATGTTCTCAAATATAACTTACACATTGAGATGACATACCACATATAACAAAATTCATACTGCACTTACACACTTTTTATACGTATTACATTCCAAGAGTTATAATATGAAGTGTTAGAGAAAGACATGTAGTTCCTTGTCAGTATTTAAATCCATTTCCACCTCTCTGAGCTTAATAATCCATTTGCTCTCCAGTTGTCTAAGTGACATGGTCCTGTCACCTCCTCTAGGCATATGACCTGTGATGTCAATGCCTTGGAATCCAATGTTCATTAATTTGTCTGCTTCGTGTACCGCATTGTAATGTGCCGCTACTGGATGCTGTGCCTTGTTGTTTCGTGCGGTCCTTAGCCGCCCTTTTAATGGCCTGATGGTGCTGCCTACATATATTTGGCCACATATACATAGTATGCAATACACCACATATTTGGTGTTACAATTGATGAATTTGTCAATCCTGTATGTCTTTCCCGTGTTGTAATGGAAAGATTTAGTTTTGTCCATTGCAAAACTGCAAACACTACACGTAACAGGTACTTCTGGAGCTTGTGTGAAGAGTAAACGGAAGGGTTTTACTAGTAGTGTATGTTTAGTAAACGTAAAGGTTTTACTAAGTGTGAGAGAAAACTATCTTTTCTAAATTAGAGAAACTGGCACGATAGCGAATGTTTTATGCTGTTACTGAAATTTAATTAAGATTTATAGAGAAAAATAAACTTTGCGTAAGATTTTGTAAAGGGAGGGTCAGCTGCCGGAGAGGGAGTTGACGTAACAAACGCCGCGCTGGGATTGGTTGAATCAGCGGGTGTGGAACGACTCTTGTAAAGGAGGGGTCAGTAGTCAAGGAGTAGTACTGACGTCACAGGTGCCGCGCTGGGATTGGTTGAAACAGCGAGGGACAGAGAAACGCAGATTGTAAAGTAGGGGTTGACAGACAAACGTCACCAAAAGGCCGCGTTAGGATTGGTTCAGAAATAAAAGTTAGCAGGCATTTGATTGGTTGAGATTCTAGAAGCTAAATTCTTAGTGGATAGAGATTGCAAGTTAAAACGCGATCCGACTTTAACAGGAACTCGCCCGGATAGGAGATTCCTAGGTTTTGCAGAATATAATTTTATACACCGAAGATTAGATAGAATGTACGGAGAGAAGAGAAAAATGTCCTTTCTGCAAAAGATTAAGAACTATTTTAAAAAGGACAAACCAATCAAAACTAGAGAAGGAATTATCATTCCACCAGCTAAAACGCCCGCTTCATTTATGATGATGGAGAGAGGTTATCATACTTGTGTATGGATAGAGAATTGGATAGAATATACCAAAAATGATGGAATACTAGCATTTCCCGAGAATGGTACCTTCAATGGAAGAATTCTTCAAAATTTGAGATTGAGGATGAATGACCTAGAACCCAGACCTAGATTAACTCAATACGAAGCCTTAGAGGAATGGGAAACCGAGGCATTTGAGCGTGACCGATCCAGGAGTAATAGGGGTTATCGAGGATTTTTCCCCAGATACCAACATGAGTCTAGGGACGGTCAGATGAAACAATGGAGAAGGGCAATGCTTACAGAAGGATTATATCCAATATTTACGGAAGAAGAACTGTTAGGGAAGAAATGCACAGAAAATGCACAGAAAAGACAAAACATTTAATGAGAAATGGAGATTCGGAAGATGAATTTATAGAAGAAATATTAAGAAACCCCCCACCATATCAGGAAGGGACAAGTGGATGCACCCCAAGTGCCCCACTGTTAAAAACTCCATTAGTACCACAGGTAGTGCATGATTTCACCCCCAGTAGGATACTTCATGATAAAGAAAAGGAAGCCCTAGAGAAAACCAGAGCAGAATTAATACAGAAGATAACACAGATAAAGGTACATCCTGATTCTTTGACCATACCTGTAACAATTGGTCCGGTAGTTCCATTATATAGTGGTCAGGAAATTGTCCTCCACCGTTAGTTATGCCTACTCCTGTGAATATTCCTAAACCTGAAGCAGTAGTAATGGTTGAGGATCATTTTAGTGATTGTGAATCAACGATATCATTAATGGATTTACCAATTAGAGATTCTGTCAATAGTACTCCCAGAAGAAATACACCTGGGTGCTCAAAAGAGATAAATTTGATAACTTCATCAGGAGCAAAAAGTGTCACTGTAGTTAGTCCAGAAGACTTAGAAAGGTGGGCACAAGGAACAGAACAGCAGTGTACACCTCCAAAATTTTTGGATATTTATAAATTAAAAGTCGAATTAGAAGAAATAATAGCAGGAAATGTAGGGCTAGATCGCCTAAATGCTTACAATGAAGAAGAATTATTGTTCGTATGCAGAAGTATCACCAGAAATGTAAAAATATTTCATGAAAAATTATCAGATTTGGCTCTGCAGATGGGAATTGAAATAGGGAGATCAAAGGTGTTGCAGAAACCCTATAGAGCAGATTTCTCAGACAAAGATTTAGAAAATATGAATGCCTCTGGAAGAAAATTACAAGTAAAAGAATTAATGATAGTCTTACAGAAATGGGGAGACTTAGATAAATGGAGAGTTCGATGGGCAAAGAAAAAGGAAGAGGCACGATCCAGTAGAACAACCTCTGAATATGTGATGAAAGAAACAGGGAAGACAGATCAAATGTACCCGATGCGAGAAGTTCCCGGAGGGGGCTATGTACATGTCCCATGGAGTAGACAGGATATTTTGTCATTTACTGAACGATTTTCCAAAATTGAGAGAAAAACCAATTGAATGGTACAAACAGGTTGAAAGGTTTGTGAAGGTATCAAAGGTATTGTTAAAAGATTTAGATGGGTTGTTTGACATAGTGGTACCTGCCGATTTGTGGACAGATTGTAAAATTACAGTTGATTGGCCAAGTGACGAATATCCTAGAGATCCGAAAACAGGTGCCCGTCAAATGATGTAATGAAAAAGTATCAGCAGGTGATAACTTACCTGAAAGGCAAAATACCACCGAAAGAAACAGATTGGGTGAAAATAGACCGAACAACCCAAGAAGCTAGTGAATCGGTACACGCCTATTATGAGCGTTTATTGCAGGTATTTAAGCAGTATAGTGGATTTGAAGACATTGGAGACAAAAACATGAGTCAGTTTGTGTATCGATTTGTTTATGGTCTGAAGCCAGAAATTTGTCAGATGATTAAGCAGCACATGTTGTGTTGGCAGGGAAACCTATCGACGAGATTTTGAAATATGCAAAATATTGTGGAGACGATATTGAGGATAGACATAAGAAATTGCAGGAAAAAGTGATGTGGGCACAGGTGAAAATGGCTGAGAAACAGGGATTAATTTGGATAATCCGAGTGAAAATCAAGGAAAGGATTCTGGAACGAATGGCGATACTGGGAATGGTGGAAAAGTGAGAGGACAAATGAGTAGAGAAGAAGCTAAAAAGAAATTTCCTTGTCATGGAAGCGGAAAATTGGGGCATTGGAAGGATGAATGTAAAAAGATTCGGATTAATAATGGCCCAAATCAAAATTTAAATCCACAGACGCAGAATGACTCACAGCAGGGTGTAAATCCTCAGAGTCAGTTGCCACCTGCACCTATTCAGGGTAATGTAAGCAGAGCAAACCACGATACAGACGTCGGATATCAAGGAGGAAGTGGTAAGAATGATTATGTAACATCACAGTTTCTTTTACAGGACGATTTCTGTCAATACAGTTCATGATGGTGCCTAGGAGAGGGGGAGAAGGAGTGCGTACTTGGCGCATCCTTATCGGTAGATCAGTCAGGTCCATATGTTGAAGGGAGTGTGAAAGGTAATGATATTACTTTTCTTTTGGACACTGGTGCTACCCGGTCTACTGTGAGAACAGCAGACATTCCAGACCTTCCTCTCTCTGGAGAAGCTATCCAAGTAGTGGGAGTAGCTAATAGAAAGAGTAGAACACCTCTTACCGAACCAATGGAAGTTAAAATTGGAAATTTCAGAGAAATGCATCAATTTGTAGTATGCGATTCTAGTCCAGTAAATTTATTAGGTCGTGATTTGTTGTGCAAAGTGAACTGTACAATTTTCTGCACACCGGATGGTGTGGCAGTTCAGACCCCAGATGAAGATCATGTATATAAGTTTATGATTGCAAAACAAGGTACAGAAGTAGATGAGATGTTTTCATTGATAACAAAAGATGAGTTGCCAGAAGAATTAAAAACTACAGTAAACCCCACAGTATGGGATTTTACAGGAAAAGAAGTAGGACTTATGGCCAAAATAGACCCAGTTAAAATTACTGTAAAAGAAGGTGCGATTTACCCAAATACCAGACAGTACAAAATGAGTGCGGAAGTAAAGACAGGAGTCTTTGAAGAAATAAATCGAATGGTAGAACAAAACATACTAAGAGAAGTGATGAGTAGCCCATGTAATTCACCAATAATGGGTTTAAATAAACCTAGCGGAAAATATAGGATTGTTCAGGACCTGCGGAAAATAAATAAGATTGTGGAACCTTGTTGTCCTATAGTACCCAATCCTGCAGTAATTCTATACCAGATTCCTTGGAGTGCAAGATGGTTCACAGTGATTGATTTATGCCAAGCGTTCTTTTCAATACCATTGCACCCAGACAGCCAATATCTTTTTTCATTTAAATTTGAGAACAAAGTCTATGTATGGAATCGTGTTCCTCAGGGGTACACGGAAAGTCCTTCTATTTTCAATCAGTTATTGAAAAAGTGCCTTGAGAAACTAGTGATGCCAGGAAGTTCAGTCCTAGTGCAATATATTGACGACTTACTGGTGGCATCGAACACTAGAGAGGACTGTGTTGTTGATTCCATAGCACTATTGAATCATTTGGCTGAAGAAGGGCATAAAGTCTCACCAGAAAAATTGCAGTTCTGTACAACAGCTGTTAAATATCTGGGACACCAAATTGAGAGGGGAAAAAGAAGAATAACCTCGGAAAGAGTACAATTGATTAAGAAAATGCAAATGCCTGTAACCCAAAGAGAAGTGAGAATGTTCCTAGGAATAGTAGGTTACTGTCGACAATGGATACTAGGATTTTCCTTGTTAGCAAAGCCCCTAATTCAAATGACAAGAAAGAAAGCAAAGGACCCAGTTGATTAGGATGATGAGAGTGTAGGAGCTTTTGTAAAATTGAGAAATGCTCTGTGCTCAGCCCCAGCCCTAGGCATGCCCGACTATAAAAGAAGCTTCGCATTGTTCTGTCATGAGAGAGAAAATTGTGCACTTTCAGTCTTAACACAAAGACATGGTTTAGACAGATGTCCTATAGCATATTTTTCTGCTACATTGGATCCAGTGGCAGCCGCGTTGCCAGGCTGCTTAAAAGCAGTAGCGGCTACCTGTTTAAGCATTGAACAAAGTGAGTCAATTGTGATGGGACACCCAGTAAAGGTGTTTGTTCCACATGCGGTTGTGATTCTGTTGACAAGAACACGAACTCAGCATCTTACTCCTAGTCGGCTGACTAAATATGAAAGAATAATAATGGGTGCTGAAAATGTGAACATAGTGAGGTGTACAATAGTAAATCCTGCAACCTTACTACCAGTCCCGTATCATAAGGAAATTAAAAATGACGAAGAAGAAGAACATGATTGTTTACAAGTCACAGAGTTATGCACAAAACCACGTCCTGATATTGAAGGACAGCCCCTTAGAAAGCCAGACAGGGAGCTGTTTGTTGATGGTTCATGCCAGAGGCATGAAGATGGTAAACTGACTGCAGCCTATGCAGTATGTGAATTAACTGGAATAGTCGAAGCATCCTATTTACCAGGAGTAAAATCTGCACAAGTAGCTGAATTGATTGCTTTAATAAAAGCGTGCAAAATTGGGAGGAATCAGAAAGTAACTATATTTACAGATAGCCAATATGGTTACGGGGTTGTGCATGATTTTGGCCAACTATGGATGCAGAGGGATTTCATGACTTCTTCAGGATCCCCCATTAAAAATGGAAAATTTGTAAGGGAATTGTTGGAGGCAATACAATCACCAAAAGAATTGGCTGTGGTGAAATGTGCCGCACACCAGTCAGGAGATGATTGGGTGGTAGTCGGCAACAGATATGCAGATCTTGTGGCTCAACATTGTGCCAGAAATCGATTGTCAGTCAATAAAAGGGTGGAAAGAATGGGAATCAGCTGCCAACTTATGCTGTATATGCCACCTGAAACATGGAATGAGGTTCGAAGATTGCAAGATGGTGCTGAGGAAAGTGAGAAGAAAACATGGGTCAAAGTGGGTTGTTCCCAAAGGGAGATGATGAAGTGTGGATTTGTGCTGATGGCAGACCAGTCATGCCTGACTGTCTGCTCTCTCAAATGGCCAGGATGTATCATGGAGACACACACATAGGGAGAGATGCAATGATTAGGCTTTTCAGACAGAACTGGTACAATCCCAAGTTCAGGGCTGTAGTAGAGAGCCTTTGCCAAAGATGTTTGACTTGCCAGATGCATAATCCAGGAAGAAAGACAATAATAGGGTTTGGGAAGATTGGAAAGGCAGAAGGTCCATTTATAAGACTGCAGTTCGACTTTATACAGTTACCACCATGCAGAGGGTTGAAATATGTACTAGTCATAGTATGTCTGTTTTCAAAATGGGTGGAGGCTTACCCTACCAGGAGGAATGACAGCATTACAGTCGCAAAGCTGTTGCTACGAGAACTCATTCCTAGGTTTGGTTTCCCAGTAACTTTGGAATCAGATAGAGGAAAACATTTTAACAGTGAAGTGATTCAAATAATTTGCGGAGCATTCCAAATCGAACAAAAATTGCACTGTGCATATCGCCCAGAGGCTTCTGGAGTGGTTGAACAATTGAATGGCACTATAAAATCAAGACTGGGAAAAATGTGTGCATCAACATCATTGGAGTGGCCAGATGCATTGCCACTTGTCTTAATGGGACTAAGAAGCATTCCTGATAGAAATACAGAATTGAGCCCACACGAGATAATGATGGGAAGAGCAATGAGACAAGCACATGTTCCCATAAACAAACTGCTGAATATATCTGATGATATGGTACTGGATTATTGCAAAGGATTGGCTGACCTAGTGCGTTCTGTCTCTCATCAGGTCGGAGAAGACGCAGTTTCGAGGCAGCCTGAACAAGAACATGATCTGAATCCTGGTGACTGGGTGGTAGTGAAGAATCACACCAGAGAGACGTGTCTATCACCCAGATGGGGAAAACCTTGTCAAGTCATACTGACTACCAATACAGCAGTGAAGTGTGCAGGATTTCCTAATTGGATTCATGTAAGCCACACCAAAAGAGTACCAGACCCTGAAGAAGAAAATCCTCAGTCAGCATCAATCACTGAGGAAGCTGAAGGTTGCCCAGCTGAAGAATCTCAGGCTCGAGATTCAAGAGAAGCTGCAGAAGAACAACCGAGCACAAGTCAGGACTGGATACCGGTGGTAGAAATTCCTGAAGTTTACTACAGAACAAGAAGTCAAGCAAAATTGGAAGAAATTGAAGAAAATCAGATAGGTGAAGAAGAAGCAGCTCAGGGAAAAGAAGAACATACAATAAAAGAACCTGAGCAGGACCAGATAGGGAAAGGAAACTGGGCTCAAAATAACGAAGAACCAACAAGTTTTGAGCAGGAACAGACAGGTTTAGAAGAATCCGGTCAGGCTGCAGAAGTACAAAGTGCAGTAAGCCCTGCTCAGAACCAGTTAGATCCAGAAAAGTACACAGAAGAAAAAGATCTCGAGAAAAATGAACATGAAGAAATAAATCAAGCACAAGGTCCATTATTGGAAACTCATAGTGGAGCTGCTGAAGAAAAACAAATCAGACCTGAAAAAGAGCAAGAAAGAAAAACAGTAATTGCAGAAAACGAAAAGGTGTCAGAAAGGGAAAATAAAGAGATTGCTGAAGACAAAAATAAAGAAACAGTGCAAACAAAGAAAACAAGAAAAGGTGATCATTGGCCTAGTGTCAGTAAAAGAGTAAAATACCACATAACAACCAGAAGTGAAGATCCAGATCAAGTAAATGAAGTAACAAGTCAAACCGAACAAGAAAACAGAACTAAGAAAAGAAGAAGCAAGAGACTGAAACTTGTGAATAACAAATTCAAGGGTCCTGATTGGACTTACATTATTCTTGAAGATTACGAGAGCTCAGGGTCAAGTGAAAGTGATGACGAAGGAACAAGTGCAGAACTAACGTACGAGAAAGAAACAAGACCACCTTGACTACGCAAAAGAGTCATATATAGAAAAACGGAAAAATAGATAAGAAGAGCAATCTTCCTTGTCGAAATGCCTGATGATAGAGTTGCTGGGAGACCAAAACAGAGATGTTGTAGAAGATGCTGTGCAATATGCATATGTAGTCTAGTAATGGTGCTTATAGTTTGGTTAGTCCTGATCGTAGCAGTTCCTTACCTTATGATAATGGATAAAAAGATTAATAACGAAACTAAAGGAAGGACAGCACACATGAAGGGAAATAGAGTAGAACTAATGGCAGGAAATGAACCAGAATTTCATCATGAAATAACTGATAACTGACACTAGTTTAAATGTTTTCACAAAGTTATTATTTCAATATGTAGATACCATGGAAGTTAGTAATTGCTATGTCTGTATGAAGTTACCCGAATCAGTAGCAGAAGGATTAACATATCATCACTTACCATTGACATATGGCATATCATGTAGTGTATTGTCTAGTTTATTTTATAGAACAGGGAGACTTCAATATTATTATTCAAACATAGATGTGATATTTTCTGAGGTTCCGATTCGAAAGAGTAAGAAGTGCTTAGTAGTCAAGACGCACAGTTTATGGGAGAATTTTTCTTAACAATGAAATCAATAGACATAACACATGCACATAGACACAATCTAACATGTTCTTTACACGAAGAAGTAAAGATATTTTTGAATTTAGTAGAAAATAGAAGACAAGATTTTCAAAGGAAAGCTTCTGAGCATAAGGCTCATTTGCCACCTTGGGCTGAGAAAGAAGGGAGTTACACACCTGGCAAGGCTCAAGCTGCTATGGCTCTGGATTTTGTAAAGACGGGGAAAATTTGTCTACATAGATTAAGGACTGATTATAACAATGTTTTCATCGGTACCAGTGAATGTGAACACAATTTCTTAATTCTTGGAGGTTGGGGAATAAAAGGAGGAACAGATTCAGTTTTTCCTGGAATCTATTATGTATGTGGGAATAAGGCTTACTTTAGGCTTCCTGCACGGTGGTATGGAAGTTGTTATTTTGGAATAGTATTTCCAAAGATATACCACGTAAAAAGAAACACTGGGAGCAATGAAAACAATGGTGAATTAAAACGTAGTAAAAGAGCTAGTTTTTCTGAAATTGTAGGTGATATATTTGGTGCATTGATACCTTCAGTGGGAATAATTCTGAACTCAAGGAAAATATGTAAATTGTCTACAGTGGTTTATCGTTTATCAACGGATACTGCTGGAGGATTTCTAATGATTAATGCGGAAATGGTTGCGATTAGATCTATGGTTATGCAAAATCGACTTGCTCTTGATATTATATTGGCAAAAGAGGGCGGAGTCTGTAAATTACTGAAGACGAAACATTGTTGCACTTACATTCCTGATAAAAGTGCAGAAATTGGAACGTATATACAGAATATAACTAAACTTGAGAAGGAACTTAAACCACTGGAAGTTGATAGTGTATGGGAAAGATTGACAAGTAGTATTGCGTCAATTGGTACCTGGTTTTCTAATATAGGAAAAGGACTTATAGGTCAAATATTAGTACCCCTAGCAGGGTTAGCAATAATAGTACTGACGATGATAATATGGTGCAAATGTTGTAGAAAGAATGGAACATATACTGTGACAGGAAGAGGAAAAAAGAGAAAGGTTGACGAAATTGAACTTGAAGATTTGAGGAGTGAATTATACAAGAAAATGAAAGGGGATGTTAAAAATAGAAAATGTAAAAATGAGAATGAAACTATTTGCTAGAAGTTGGCATCTGATTGAGGGTAGTATTTTGATGGCTCTTAAACGCCATCAGAGAGGGGATTGATGGAGCAAGGACTCAAAATTGAGACTTGCTCGAATACAATCACCTCACAGTATTAATTTATTAATCTTGTATTGTTTATACTAACGTTGCATACATTACACGAATAGCAAGGAAGCTTGCCTATGTGTTCTAACTAACAAGTAACGCTTGTCTTTTTCTAAAATGGCCGCTAAAGCGCGGGAACCTTACTGCGCATGTCTCATCCATATCACATGGTGTGACGTCTTTCTTTGCTTGGTGGGAAATTTCTGCTTCTGCGCAGTGTGCTTTAAAATGGCTGCTTGATGTTTTCACATGCTTCAGCTTGCTCTTGTGTTATTATTAATTTGTCGTTTTCTTAACGCTACTAATGCGGGATAGATTTATAAGTAAATGGGGATAGAGTAGAAAGAGTGGGTATACAGTGAAACATATTATTTTGTAATTTTAATATTTTCTTCTTTGACTTTTATTAGTTTGTAAACTTGGGCCTGGGGTTGGTGATCTGAAACTCGAGAGACAATGATTCTGCGCATGTGTCCTCCTTGGCTTCCAAAGAATGAAGTCAACCTGTACGTCATCCAAGGCCATGACCTGATGGCCGAAGCTGCTGTGCTCTTGCCTTTCCTGTTGAAAATTGAAACTTTGTATATGAAGAATATATAACATTTGTCGTGAGACGGGTGGGAAATAAAGCAAATGTATAAAATTGGATGGGCGGTAGTTTAAAGACAATGCTACAGAAAATGAACTAAAATCATATGGTGTGAGAATCCACCCCCTGTCCCTGTCCAATCAGAAGTAGTGGTCCCATATTTTGGCAACATTAAGGGGAGGTACATGGCATAGAAGGGTATAATAGATATAGAATTAGCTAATTAGTTAGAAGGAGATGCTGCAAGAGAGCAGACGTACACAGAAGATCAGGCGTGCATGCTGACAACAAGAGCTCCAGACCGTCAAGCTGATTGATTGCAGAATCGCTATCCAGAGAGGTCCTGAGGAGGGGGCGGCGGAGTCCATTAGAAGGAAGGCACAGGAGAATCGAGGAGAAGCCGAGTATCAGAGAGGGGAACAACGCAGGCGTCGTTGTAGAGAGGTCACCGGTCCTGTCCTGATCCTGGAGGAGGTCTTTGCTCTTCATCCTTCCTGGGTCCTATTCTTTCCAACTCCTTGGCCAAGGGGTTTGGTTCTCGCACTTAGGTAAATATAAATGCAACCTTTAGTTGCGCTGCTGTCTCTATCTTCTCCTTTCTGAGGGACCGTCATTAATCAATAATTATTATTCTATGCTTCCCTATGATATGCGACTAAGTACCATGTGGTTATGTAATTTACTCTGCTAAATCTTTAGATAAACATTTTAAAACTTCCTGACTCAGTGGTTATTTCAGGATTATGTACTATAATGAATGTCACTCATTTTAAACTTCCCAATTAGCAAAGGATTCATTGGTAAGTCATTACTCTTCATTCGGAAGGTAATTGGTAGCAGGGATTTTGATAAAGAGTAACAACTGATAAAACCCAGCGTAAGTATTAGCGTAGTATGAATGTATGGGCCCAAGCGAGTATCTAGTGTATGAATGCTGTTTGCTAATATCGCGCTGGATCACTTGGAAGCTTAGGGTGTCTGTGTGTTTAAAATATCTACCTAAAATCAGTCTCCAGAAGGAACCACACAATGCCAGTCCATAATTCGCGGTGTCCCAAAAAATGTAACAGTATGCGCGGGAAAGCCGTATATTCTTGCGTGTTCTTCAGGTGAACAAAGGTGGCTTTCAATCAGAGGGCCCCCGAAGGTCCCGTCAATGCTATCAATGAAATGTGCAAGCAAGTTACGTGATGTAGTGTGTGGCATTCACATCATAAACTGACCATATGCATAGTGTGAATCCAAGTTATAATGAACCCATTAATTATACTCTCATTCCTTCCAAAGTTAAAGTTTTCATACTACTAGTAAAACAACTCTACCATCGAATGGTATGTCACTTCTCTATATTGGTTACAACACAGTTCCACAATAATGCTTAGTGAGGTTGATCGGTGCGGTATGTATTCAAACTACCAATATTAAATTCCTTGCACGTCCTAAACAGCTGTCAAAAGTCTAGTCGAGCTGCAACAAAAATTGACGCTTGCTTATCAGGTTTCACGTTGTGCGAGTATACTCTTCCATTAAGACCAAAAGTAAAGAATATGAGGGAACGTGAATAGTTTCAAAGATCTAAATACTTACCGTAGCTTCAATGTAGTTCCTGCGTACTTATAGAGTCCCAGTAAATTCAAGAGTGCAGCAGGACCATGATAGGTCTGTGCTGTAAGTGAGACAAAGTACCTCGTGAGTGATGAGTCACTCGCAAATGTTTAAGCATGTAATTCTTACCGCCCGTACAACAACAGTTCTAAAAACGTCTTACCTGTTTTTCGTACCGTAGCTTCGCCATCGTTCCGGAACCAACTGTTGCCCGTAAGTTAGTAAGTGTGCCATGGTCGCATGACCATGGTCAAGTGGAAGTTCAACAATAGAGAACGAGGACTAAAACTGTAGTTGCAACATGGTTGCCATTTGTAGAAGTGAAGAGTGTATAATTGAAATGTCCATTATACATATACGTGTCATGCATGAGAGAGAGTTTGAAAATTGCATTATTATCGTCATGCTTGTGTTAGTCTGTTGGTATGTTAACTATATACAAGTGTCAGACCCATCTTGGGTAGTGTGCATGGAAGTAGGATGTGTTAGCTGCGAATCCTCCACCCATGTCATTTACATAGTCAGTAATCTTTACAACAAACAATTGTTTGCCTAAATCAATATAACATTTTTCCTTTACGTTAGATGTTCTCAAATATAACTTACACATTGAGATGACATACCACATATAACAAAATTCATACTGCACTTACACACTTTTTATACGTATTACATTCCAAGAGTTATAATATGAAGTGTTAGAGAAAGACATGTAGTTCCTTGTCAGTATTTAAATCCATTTCCACCTCTCTGAGCTTAATAATCCATTTGCTCTCCAGTTGTCTAAGTGACATGGTCCTGTCACCTCCTCTAGGCATATGACCAGTGATGTCAATGCCTTGGAATCCAATGTTCATTAATTTGTCTGCTTCGTGTACCGCATTGTAATGTGCCTCTACTGGATGCTGTGCCTTGTTGTTTCGTGCGGTCCTTAGCCGCCCTTTTAATGGCCTGATGGTGCTGCCTACATATATTTGGCCACATATACATAGTATGCAATACACCACATATTTGGTGTTACAATTGATGAATTTGTCAATCCTGTATGTCTTTCCCGTGTTGTAATGGAAAGATTTAGTTTTGTCCATTGCAAAACTGCAAACACTACACGTTCCGCATTTGTAGAATCCTTTATGCAAGCGTGGCAACCAAGTCCTCTGTGTGACTGGAGGAATGTAACTGTGGCATAGTGTTTGACTAAGTGTAGTACCCCTACCATGTACCATTGTGGGTCTGTTTTAATCACTTCCTTTAGAGTTGGATCATGTGTTAGTATCAATGCCTAGTTAAGATTTTATATACTTCCGACCTCAGAGCAGAATAAGGTGTGGCGAACGCAAGTCATTTAGGTGTATTACTCTTATTATTTTTCCTCCCTGAAGTCAGCAAAAGATTTTCCCGTTTGATATGGGACAATTTTCGTCTTGAATTCTCTAGCATATCCTTCCCATAGCCCCCCATGGTGAATCTTTTTTCAACCTTGTCTAGTTCAACATCCAGGGCATCCATTTTGCTACAATTCCTTTTGGTTCTGATCATTTCACCAAAGGGAATTTCCCGTATTTGTGATGCTGGATGCGCACTGGAGGCATGAAGTACTGAGTTACAGAAAGTGGGTTTTCTGTATAGATGTGCTTGTATCCATTGACCATTCGTCCAGATGCTCACGTCAAAAATTGATTTCCTTTGTACTGAATCCCCATGTAAATGCAATGTTGAAAGCATTATTGTTAAGGTAAGTACAAAACCTGGTCAGAGTGTCACTGTCTCCTGACCAGAACATGATCACATTGTCGATATACCAATATATGTTCCAAAAACTCATTAGGGCCATCTCTCCAAATGTGTACCTTTTCAAACAGACCTATGTACATATTCGCAAAAGATGGTGATAAGCGGGCTCCCATGGCCACACCCTGCACTTGGCGGTACCACTCTCCATTATGCGTAAATATGTTGTTTTCGAGTACTAGGCGTAGGAGATGTAATAGCATTTCCATGTGTTCCAACAATGTAGCTGATCTAGTGTCCAAAAAATGTTGTACTGCCTCAATGCCCTTGTTCATAGGTATACATTTATATAGTGCGCACACGTCCAGTGTCACCAAAAAATGTTCCTCAATCCATTCATAATCCGAAATCTTACCGAGTAAGTCTCATGTGTCCTTAATATAAGAGGGCAGGTTGTGAACAAACGGTTGAAGGTATATATCTATATATTCAGACAACCTTTCGGTCGGGGAACCTATACCCGAAATGATCGGCCTCCCTGGGGGGGAAAACACTCCCCTTGTGTATTTTAGGTAAGATATAGATGCATGGGCATCTGGGAGTTTGATTCTAAAGGTAGCAGTACTCAGTATCAGATATTAAGCACAAGTCCCTCCAATGTTTCAAACAGGCTTCCACCCGCACATTTGTGTCCCTCAAGGGATTACTATTCAATTTCTGATAGGCTGTTGTATCTGCCAGTTGTCTATTGATTGCCTTGATGTAATCTGTTTTGTTCATGAGAACAACATTGTCCGCAAAATTGTCCACACCACGATGCATAGGGAATAATAAATGGAGAGATCACATTGAACCATCAAACGACTATTCATCCTTTTCTTATCAAGGAATATATTGAATCACAAGTGTGCGCTTTGATGCCATTGCTGCAATTTGTCTCCGACTGTTCATACAGTACGTTAAAACACACCCTAGGTGGCTGGGTGCTGCCACCACGTGAGCATTACAATTGGACTACCTATTTTTTTTCTTTCTGATCGTTAGCTCTTTCACTGGTCACGTCAATACCCTAATTCTTATCTTACGAACTACTGATCGCTATATGATTGATGTGCAGACAATAGGCATAGCCACCACTTTTGTTGTAAATTATCCATTGGCTGGACAATGACGGCAATTGGGAAAAGCAGCTCTTGGCGGGCACGTATGGGGGTCGGTCCTTACCAGAACTCCTGATGCTCAGTTCTGGGGTTCCCACTGCCCTCCCCTACATTATCCAGCATGTGGCTGCTGTATGGGAGTCTGCTGTCCGTAGGGTAGTACAACGCTCTCCCTATGCCCCAAACAAGCCACTGTGGGTGGTGAAGTTCTTTCAGTGTATAGCGGACTCCATGTCAGTGCGGAGGTGGCAGGAGGGTAGATGCCAGGGGATTGGAGACCTTTATGAAAACGGGTGCTTTCTTACACGGGGGAGGCAGAGGCCTCCTTCTCACTGGTTACAGGGCAGTTCTTACAATACGAGAAGATCTCGCGGGCAGCTCGGAAGATCTGGCCATCCTTACCGGGGGAGCCCCCCTGCACCAACTTGCTGTGAGTAATGCTCTACATGGCCCAGGGACGCCGATTGGTGTCTCATTTATATCGGGCGCTCCAAGATGATAGTCCGGAGGGGCCTCTACCGGTGCAGGTGAAGTGGGACGATATAGTTGGGGAACCTCTTACGGAGCGAGAATGGCTGAGAGTACATAAAGGTGTTAAGGTTGCAAGCTCTAATGCATGGTTTAAACTTGTTCAATACAATTTTGTACATCAGACTTACCTTACCCCCGGACGCTAAGTAGAATCTACCAGGACCGTTTGGGTGCGCACCCCCGGTGTGGAGTGACAGAGGCTGAATTTTTACATTTGGTATGGACCTGTCCAACTCTGATGCCCTACTGGGAGACGGTACTGGCACGTTTAAAGGGAGCTACGGGATGGCTGGTGCCCAGAGAGGTTCAGGCTGTATTGCTTTGGCTGCTTCCAGCATTCAAAAATAAGAAGCTGAGCAGATGATTTGTCCTTTTGGGGCTGGTCCTGGCAAAAAGGCGCATTACGATAATGTTGTTGCTCCCCACGCCCCCGCTTGCGGAGACATGGCTGAACGACATGTGTGAGTGGGTTACCGCGGAAGCGGTCCAAATGAAACATGTGCGAAAGGACGAAAAAGTTGAAGACAACCTCAGGGCATGGGTATCGATGCTGGCTGATCTTCTGGACCCGCAGGCCTCGGACGAGTCGAACAATACTGATGAGTAGGAGACCGGAATAAAACAGACATACTGATGAACGGATGGATATTGGTAGGCGGACAATAGGGATACTCTGGGATATCTGCGATGCACATACACAATATAAACTGGGAGAACACGAAGAGTTTGGACACGTAGATAGGGAGGGGGGAGGGAATGGAGGGAAGTTGAATGGTTGCATTTTGGCATGGAAATCTTTGAACAGAGCTGGAAGAGCAGATCTCCTTACAGACTGTATAATGTGAATGCACTGGATCCTACTTGCTGTTGTATGGGGCGGGGGGAGCGAGGGGGGAGATGAACAGCTCTCTGATACTTCCTATATTAAAACTGCCTGTCTATGATTCTAAAATGCCAATAAAGTATTTTTAAAAAAACACTTAAAATGTTTATATAATTATTTATCAATTAGGAAATTAACAATAAGAAACAAAATAATATGAAATTAAAAGTGTTTCAAATTTAAATTGCATCCCGTCCTATCCATCTACAAACCCAGCAACCCGCTATACAACATTATAAATTACTAATAACATTTTTTTTAAAAACCAAATCACTTAAAATTACAAACTTTATTTTATAGGATTATTAGCAACTATTCCAACAATACTAACTCCTAAAATTAATATATTTTCTGAAACACATCAAAATGATTATAAAAACAATATTATTTATAACTATATTACTGAAAATGATATTAAAAACAACAATATTCCTGAAAACAATATTAATTACCAGATAAACTATATTTTGACAATGATATTCTATACCACAATATTTTTAATCATAATATTTTTCCCAATATTTATGTTTTCTGATATTTTAAACTCCATATTTTGTCGAAACACTGCTCAGTCCAAGCTAAGCTGTCCAAATCGCATCAGCATTTTTGTGGTTGTGGTCACTTCGCGGGGTGCTCCACAGCTTGCACAGACATTGAAAGGTGCCACTTGAAGCACAGAATATCGCAAGAGACGGGAGATGTCACACTTGGGATTATTCTTCCCACACCAAAACTCTGCCTTAGTCCTGAAGAGGTAGGCTTGCCTAGTGTTATGTGCAGGCCTTTCTGAGATGGTTGCCTTTTTACAGATTGTTGTCTGAAGTTCCCAAACTAAGATAGGGTTAGTTTTTTTTTTTTGCAATGTCATTTCTGTCCCTGTTTTTTGTTCTATTCTTCTACAGTCAGATTCCATTTGAATTCTTATCTCCTGGAACACAAGTGCTATGCTCTGTTCTCCACCCTGATTCAGAGAGGATTTGGTGCCATGTTAATTTACATTGCATTACTTCTTCATTCAAGAACCATCAAGATTGCCAAGGAGGTTTTTTCTGCCCTTTGTGGCTTTCTCCTCCGAACTGGGACTGTCTTATGTAGACACTTGACACCGTTCACTTGTCACATGTATATTAAGTGCGAAGTGACTACTGGAAGGAGACGCCATTTCTTCAGGCAATCAAGGAAAAAGCTTCACAGACATTCATAGTGGCCAATCCTTGACACTCTTGGGGACATGGGTCTTAGGCCAGTCACCTCTCACATTTAAGACAGAGGTTCAGTCGCTCCATGGAGCAAAACCATTTCAGGATTGGACTAGTCAAACAGTAGGAGTGCATGAGGCTGGTTTCCCTTGCAAACATCTTGACGTTTTAAAAATATTTGCAAGCTTGGTGTAATTCACAAACATCACAATGTTTTAAAAAAAGTTGGGGGGAAAACTGCAAAAGCATATTTCTGGGAAATAAGCCCTACACAAAATCCCTTTGCCAAATTATTAAACTTTGCAAACTTCACTAGGATTGTGATTTTAAGGTATGCAAAGCAGCTTGCAATTTCAGACAGCCTAGTGGTATAGGATTGTGTAAATCATATTTAAGGACTGTCCAACGCATTTGGAGCTTGCTAAATGCTGTGCCATGAAGTTGGGTAAAAAGAAACTGGAGATTTCTTGATATACCAGTGCCTCCAAAGACCATTAGGGCTGGGCAAAAGCCATGTGGTTGACTCTACTCCAAATGTGTTAGGCAGTGGAGGTGGTGGGGGGGTGATTCTAGTTTGCGGACAATTACAGATCTAGATGTAGAGTGATGTACCAGAAAGTGTAATGAGCAGACTACATGGGCCTAAATGTCTGCATCTGGCGTCATTATCAACTAGCATGAGAGAGCCAGATGCTGTTTCAAAAACCTTTGCGGGCATTGTAGAACCTGAGACAACCTTTCGAGACTCGGCTCAAACTGTTTACTGACCACCTTGTTGCTGATATCATGAGTAACATATTGACTTTCTTACAGGCCTTGAAGCACCATGGCTGAAGGGGAGATCACAACATTTGCAGCCCTGACAGAAAGATTTAACCTTCCCAATGGAAACTACCAGAGGCCTAAGCTCCTGTATTGCAGCAACGGGGGGCACTTCTTGCGAATACTCCCAGATGGCAAGGTGGATGGGACAAGAGACCGGACTGACCCACACAGTAAGTGAATTGTACCATTTATCACGCATTGGCCATACGCTTCTCAACAGGCATGTGTATTGTTCAAGTTGTGTGTGTGGCCCCATTTTTTAACTGAACAGTTGAACCAGACAAGGATGCTCATTGCCTCCCATATGTGTTGTTCTGTCTTTAGAAAGGATCTTGTAACACTAAACAGGTCAAACGTGGTGTTTAGGGAATTTAGAAATTAACTTATGGGCTTGTTTTGGGGTACAGTTTGTATTGTTGACTTAGGGCCATGCACACGCAACAGCTAACTTTGTTAAACACCAGTTAAAAGTTAAATTAAGATAAATAAGAGATCCTTCCTCTTTCTACACTCGAGTATATTAAGGGGATATATGTCAGATGTAACTCTTACATAGTAAATGTATAAAATAAAATACCCAGGAGTCTAAATCTCGATAATGCTAGAAATCACAATATAGAAAACAACTTTAGCAAAAATAGAACAGTTCAGGAGAATTGTCATCTGTCCTTGCCTTGCAGGCAATTAACTGAAGATGATCAAAAATTTTACCACAACGATTTTTCTGAACCTATTGCAGCTGCTGCCAACTAACTTTCCTGGACATGTCTAAATCTGTCATAAGGAGTTATATAAAAAACAGTACACTCGGCTGTACGAACCCCTTGTCACGTTTCCGGCTTTTAACACATGCGCTTTGATTTTAAAAATATTACAGATCTTTCTGTTTGTACAAACCTCTGTTCTCCCATCCCTCAAGAGAAGGGGAAATGGAGGAGAGGAGACAGAAAAGGTAAAAAAGAAAACTCATTGGAGGTCATACGCCACATTCCTACTTTTCTTTAGCCTCTAATCCACAACATTTGCCCTCCAGTGTCAGAGAGTTTACTTCCGAGTCATAGAACTCGATGGGTTTATATATGCCCCCTTTAAATATCTACATTTCCTTTCCTGGCTACATTCTTCTATCCACGGCTTCAAGGCCTCCTGAGGCATCATTTACAGGGCGAGGGTAGAAATGAAGCATTGTTGTACTTTTTCTGTCAACCAAGAGCTATTAAGAATTTGATCAATGTCAGCCAGGATCAACTCTGAGGTAAGAATTTCGGCACTGCTTTACGAGGCTCTCTGAGCCTGCCATTCTTCCGTCCGTGCCAGAGAGGCGCCCCCTCCGGTTTCAACTTTGCTACCTCCCGTTCTCTGGACTGCTGCCCTGGCGCCTGTAACAGTCTTCCCTTGACCTGTGGATCACGGATCGGACACTGCTGCCCCCGCTGCCCAGAACTATTGCACGTGGACGGCACGGCTGTGACTTGGAAATCGACTCCCCCACCCCTCCTCCTAACTCTCTGGCTCCTTTCCCCATCTAGTTCCTCTCTGTGTAATCAGCTCTTGGTTTTTTGGACTTAACCCCCTTGGCTTTTGGACTTGGACTCATATGCTCTCCGCCATTTTGGGACTATCTTCTATTGACACTCTGGTCCCTGATCCGCCATCTTAGCGATCTTTGTCCTTTCCTCCGTCCCCGCTGGTCCCCAGCTGGGCGACCTTTCGATCGTCTCTCCTAGTGCCATTATTGGCAACTCACCCCACCCACACAATGACAGAGCATGCATGATGAATAAATAAATACACAACACACTTTTGTTTTGGAAAATATTGCTGCAGGTTTATTCCATACAAAAGTATGTAATATGGTGGGTTATCTTACGGGCGATCCAAGGGCAGGCAGCTGTAACCAACCTATGCTGCCCTGCCTGCCTGATGAGCCAAGCACTGTGGAGAACCCAATCAGTGCTACACCTTATGGGGTGATTCCCTTTCCGGATCACGTGACACATTGGTCCCTTATTACTCACGCCCCTTTCAGGGCGGAGCGTAGCAAGGCAAGCCCCCGGTTGTTCAGGCCCACAACCGCCCGAAGGACTAGCGGGGCGCCGACGCGGTTTTCCAGGAACCTACCATGAGGCTCCTGGTATTTGGCTCTGGCACCCCTATTGTGCCGCGCAGAGGTACCCTTCTGTACCCATCTGCTTCCAGATCGCCCTGTAACTCCGCCTGCAACGACAAAAGAAAACATTACAACGTTCTACGTACTTTGCCTGTCAGCCCCACGCCGGGTAAGCGGTAGGGTGGGAGACGGTGTGCCCGGGGCAACAGAGGACGCCAGGATGGCCGGGGGAGGCATAAATACCCTCCCCACCTACTCGGCGCGCCGGAAGTGACGCGCCTAAGGCAAGGGGGACTCCTCCCTGAGTCCCGGCAGCATTAGAGGGGGTGGGTTAGTGCCCAAATGGCACTAAAGGGCCGCCCTCTTAGGTGGCCCCCTGCGTGGGCCGCGGGCAGCCGCATAGTGCCATTATTGGCAACTCACCCCACCCACACAATGACAGAGCATGCATGATGAATAAATAAATACACAACACACTTTTGTTTTGGAAAATATTGCTGCAGGTTTATTCCATACAAACGTATGCAATATGGTGGGTTATCTTACGGGCGATCCAAGGGCAGGCAGGTGTAACCAACCTATGCTGCCCTGCCCGCCTGGTGAGCCAAGCACTGTGGAGAACCCAATCAGTGCTACACCTTATGGGGTGAACCCCTTTCCGGATCACGTGACACATTGGTCCCTTATTACTCACGCCCCTTTCAGGGCGGAGCGTAGCAAGGCAAGCCCCCGGTTGTTCAGGCCCACAACCGCCCGAAGGACTAGCGGGGCGCCGACGCGGTTTTCCAGGAACCTGCCATGAGGCTCTTGGTATATGGCTCTGGCACCCCTATTGTGCCGCGCAGAGGTACCCTTCTGTACCCATCTGCTTCTAGATCGCCCTGTAACTCCGCCACAGCTCTGGAGGCGGCCCCCGTCGTCGCCAGAGCCCCCCACCAAAACAGCTCATTTCACACCTGCAACCTGCTATTTCCCGGGCCTCCTTACTTTCCAGTAGGAACAGGTCTATTCCCACCTGTGACAAGTGCACCCCCAACTTTCCACAATCACCTTTGGTGTTTGTCTGGATTAGCCCATGCCTGAGGAAGTAAAGCCCCAAGGCTCTGCGAACTTGCGCATGGCGCTGTTCATCCTTCTCCGGGACTGTTCGACTGCCTCACATGACCTATAGGAATGTGATGGCCACCCAGGAGGGAGTTCTACTCTTAGCCATAGCTATGTTACCCTTCAAGCTAATGTAGGCTCCCACCTCCTGCAACCTGTGGTTGCTATCCCTCTAGCACTTTTGTGCCTAACACCTGTTTCCCTAATTTCTGGAACAGCAGCATACTTGTTTACATGGCCGCCTCCACAACCAGGCAATGAGGTTGTTGCCCCCTAGGTGTATCACTAAGAAATTGGGGGGAACCCCCCCTTGGGCCAATCTCTGAGCAAGGGTGTCCCCCTGCACTTGCCATTCATCCCTTATTCCTTATGGGAGTTTCGCCTGCTCAGCTCCCTCTGTGGTGAAACCCCCTAGGCATACCAGCTTAGTTAACCTGTCTGCTTTAATACAGTGCGCACTGTCTGCAATATGGTGCCTAACATTCAGGATTGACTAAGTCCTGCCTCCCCCCCATACTAGATTATTCCCCGATAGGGGGGGAGGGGGGGGGGGTTCACACTGCCCACCCTGTGCAGCCCAAGCAGTGGAAACATTTCCTGCCCCGTTAAATTTTAATTTTTGTTGAATACCCGACGTGCCAAATGTTCTTTTTACTTAGTAGCCTTTTGTGCTTGACACCCTGTTTTCCCATTTATTGGGACAGCAGCACACTATGTTGGCTGACAGCATCCCCACCCAGCGTGGCTAATATAGCTAACCGCACGGGGCATTTGAGCTTAACTGCAGCAACATGTCGCCTAACCTTGGTTCTGGGGTGCACCTACTTCGCCCCGTTGACCAGACAATTGCACAGACCCCTTTGATTGCTAAACCCTGGTAAACACCTTATTGGTGTCAAATCTGGTTTGAAACAATATATGTATTGTGCCCACTATTGGCGACACCTCACCCTTTCGTGTAGTGACAACTTACGCAGCGCACCCCGCTTGCTTAACTGCCGTCGGATCACAGATGCCAGTACATGCTAACCATCTCTGACCCTGGATGCTTAAACCCGCAAAGTGTCGGAATCCCAGATTCCCAGTTTCATGTTAGCTGCAGTACACCTTCAGTGGATCCGCTGGGAGATACCACAAACCGCATTGGTCATGAGAACCTTAAGAAGCACCCAATTTTCACCTGGGCGTACCTCTAAATGAGACTGGCTCCACACAGCTGTAAGGCCAGAGACACACATATATTAAACCTATTTACTGGTTTTTGCCACTTGGCACCCTTCTGGTTGAAGCTCTGTGTTTCTGTGAAGCGCGCGTGCCCCCGGGGCATGATGTCGCTGAATAACCGGTGTATGTTACCCACTTGCTGATACTATGTATCGCTAACTTCCCTACTTGTATTGACGGAATGCTGAATGCTTCCTAAGGACTGTAGACTTACTGCTCCAACCCAGTTTGACCCCAAAACTTTGGGACAACCCAAGAAGTAACCATGCCCTTCATGGTACATCTACCCCAGCGTTGACTATCAACGTATTTGGGACACAGGTCGCAGAAGATGCCCCTTCCAGTCTCTGGTTCCAGCCCATGGAAGGATAACCCAGGGGGCAGACAAGTCTGTGGGAACCGGAGGGGAACAATATGTGCAAGTACCTGCCCTTGTCTGAATATTGGGAATGCCAAATGGTCTATAATACCTTGTTGTGCTCTAACGCCGTGTTTACCAAACTTTTTTGCACCGCAGTCCACTTGTTAGATGACAACTACCACAACCCGCCTGTTGCCCTGGCTAAAGCGCGGGTGAATATGTCTTAACTGAGGCGACCTGTAACCTGCCCTTGTTTGCAGAGGGCATGATTTAGCTGCATCGACCAGACATAGCATGACGCGACGAGATTGCGAGCCCCACTCCCACACAACTAAAATTAAACATAGTCCATCAGGGGCCGAGGCCTTGCCTTTGCCCTCTGTGGTGTGACCTGGACTGCTAAGACAGGGCGTCATGAGGTCACACATTCACGTGTACCCGTTCCTCTTGTGCTATACACGCTGGGGGATTAGTATGCTCCTCGCCTACTTGCTCGGAATTAGTGATGGTCCCTCGAGGGGTGAAAGGTCAGGGCCTTATCCCTGAAGCTTGTCCATCCAGAATTCTACAGGAAATCTACAGCATTGCTTTGTAAAGCTGTTCCTGGTTCCACTATTAATTATGGTCGATATGCTCTACCAGTTTTGAACAAACATCTTAGCTAATAGCATGCCTGCCTAATTCCCAGGGCTGACTGGTTATAATGCTTTACAAATGAAATTGCCCAACCACATGAGGCCTTGCACTGAAACTCTACTGGGTTGTCTCAACTTTCTTTCAAAGCTAGAAATGCACACCAAGTGTACATGGTACCTGCTTCTATATGGTGCCAGCAGATGTTCCTCATAAAGGCCCTTGTAGCCAATTGCACAATGCAGTCTCAACAACATTTCGCAGCACCTCTCTTTGCGTTGTAATTGCCCAGAGTAAGTGTAAAATTATACTTTCCCACCATTGGGCTGTTAACCGGTGGCAAAGAAAGACAGAACCTGGGCATAAGATCCCGGTTTCCTAGAGTAAAACAATAATTATCCTGCACCATTATCAAATGTGCCACATGCACCCATGCCCTATCACCTGTTGCTATGCAGATGTCATCCAATTCAATGACATAGGCGACATATCAACCAGTTCTCGCCTTCGTGGTCAACAAAATTCCATATGCCGGGATTACTCCACTAGTACCTATGATGCTGAACCTGGATTTGTAAGGCGCACGTGAGGTTCGACGATCGTCCCAATGCTAGTCGCCAGTTTCCAACTTATCAATATCGTCCGGCTTAGTGAGGGCACTACGAGGACTCGTGGGACAGAATAGAGGTCTAAAGCATTAGTGCCAATTAAGAAACCGCCAGGAAACATCGACATCATGCATGAACCAGCCAATGTGTCCACTTCCCCGAAAACCGGCCACAATCCAGTACCCCCCATAATACTGCAACCCAGACATACACCCGGGGGGCAAACAGGCAACTCTGGTAAAGGTGAAAGAACGTGCGAATTCCCTCCCTGCAACCCAGGCATAATACTAAGTTAGAACCGCACACCGATATAGGCAGACAAAAAGGACAGCCGAACACAGCCATGCCACATCCAAGAAGAACCATCTACAGTTTAAAGCCCACTGAGGGGAGAAGTACAGTTCCCGCGTACTTCGAAACCAACAACACGAAAGAGAAGGTGGACCTCTCTGGAGTGCCCCACCTTAGCCCCCAGACATGCACGAGTGCTAGGGGGGGTGGGGGTAGAGAAACAATGACCAACTGATGCCCCGGGTGGGCGTGCATCCCTAGTCGCGGCGGGAGCACACATGGCGTCCCTGGGAGAACCTGGCTCTACATATCCATCACAAACCATGCCCATCGCGCCTTCCTGATGCACACACGCCACATGCTCCGCACAGCCCCCAGCGTCGAGGTGTGGGCATACCCTGTGCTCCTGTAGGGGCAATTGGCAGCAGAACTAGCTGCTGCTGTGTTACAGTATTGAAAGCACGTCACCGTCCCCGCATATTGGATGTAAACATTCGGAATTTGGACGAGTGTGTCTGTGCACTGTCAGTAACCTTCCTCAAAGTGGGCATGAAAGAACTGAACTGTATCAATTAAAAGCTGTTCCAAACAGGTGCCCCCTATAATTTTGGCCCAGGGCGGCTGGTAGTACTATAGCATGTGCTGTTGATTACAAGTAAATGCACTCCTGACCTCAAACCTTCAGGATGCCGTGTTTTAAACGCGTCAGAGCCCCCCACGCGTGCTGAAGAAGGCCATGCCTTGCCCTTGCCTGGTATTTTGCTGCTATGTCATTGCATCCCTATATTTACTACAAAAGGAGCACTACACCTACAACAAGCCCATCTATTGGCTTAGTCAATGCTCTATTTGCATAAAATAAATTAGCCACAATTATAGCTCAGTTGCATAGCCAACCGAGAGCTAGCCGCCCCCATCCATAGCTGCCAAGGATTTAGATTGCTATGTGTGACATTTTCATCATTTCAGTGCAACTGTGAGTGACATTCAAAAGACTATGAATGACACTTTCTTGCGAGCAAAATCAAACAATGATACGGCGCATATCCAACCTACCCATGCCAGCTACCCCCTGCACATTTCAGAACAAGGTAGTCGAAAGAACACTTTGAAGGGGTATTCAGTGATGAAATGTGTTATGGAGTTCATCAACACTATCGAAAACTTTCTTCGAATATAATGTCTATTCAAGATAGCAAGATGGAGAGAAGGCTTGCTAGATTGTAGCAGCCAACGAAAATTGTATTTCTGATCACGCTATGAAACAACTCAGCACGGTCTCGGGCGCTTCATGGGGAGCATATACGACCAAACTATACTACCGGCATCACACTGCCAGCAACAAGCCGATCAAACGTTGCTTCCGGAGTCACCGCACCTCCGCCGGAAGTGCTTCCCGAACCATGGGCGGAACCATTTTAGCGAACAAAAAAGGAGACGCCCGGACTGCTAACCAATCCTACGTGCTCGTATTATACTGGTGGATTTCCATGTATGTTGGCCCCTCTATCAACAATCGCGTAAAAGCAAACAATTTGCAAAATGCAAATCAAATAGAAAATATGATCAATTTTACGATCGTAATTCATTAACTTACTAAACAGGTTGAGGCCAAGCACTGCTCTACTAGACATATCAACAACCTTGATGCCGGTGACAGAAAACTGTTCCCGAGATGTACAGACCAGCCACACTGCATGAAATGTCCGCAGCAGAACTGTGATGAAGGGGTCGAGGCCAAGCACTGCTCCACCATTCCAATCACACCTTCCGCCATCGCAACCAAGCCACCCTGGCACAATTGCGCAGATCCTGAATACAATTCCTAAGAATATGCGTGGGGCCTGCATGTACTCCCACGAGCCCCTTCTCGGGCCCACACCCTCTGGAGGTCACTAGCGTCCCCCGCGGACCCGCATGCAGCCCGAGTGTGCCAACCCGCATCAGGTGCGACATAGCTAGAATTGATAAGAATCGCCCGGAGGATTAGGGAGGCAAGCACAAAGACTCGGGTCAAGGCGCCCAGGCAGACCCCATCGAGCACATCGCGGAGCTGGGTATGGAGCCCCGCCTCCCAGGTCAGACCGCGCCGGCTCTCCGCCTAGCCGCTGATGCTTGCCCCAATCGCGGCACCACTGCAGAAGCAGACATTGACCCAGGGGAGTGGCATACCAGCCACCTTCAACACAATGCAAACACCAGAAATCACATATGTAAAGGACAGGTGTGTTGTGGCACTAACTGGGGACCAGTGATGGTGCTTGGGTTCAATCATGCGATACCTATCTAAAAGCCTCAGCCCGGTAAATCTCGGGTGCTGAAGCATTTACCAAGAACCCCAACACGCCATATAACACCCAGGATCTCCAACCAGAAAGTTGTAAAAGACAGAGGTACCACAGCGCTTTACATAATCCCCAGGTACATTACAGACGAACACATTCGTTTCCAGGCACAGAGGGATAGAGTGATCGCCGCCTCAAAGGCTGTATGACACATGCCTGCAATATAAAAGAGACCGTTTAATAATTACCACCCTCCGCGTCTCGCAAAGCCCGTGGGTCCGTGACGACCAACCATTGCCCCAGCTGGCGCTGCTATGGCCGCTGCGGGATTGTGCTGTTGATCCCAAAAACAGCAACAGGCCCACGCGGGCCCCAGGCCCCGAAACGCGCCCTAGACACTGCGCTACCGCATCGACGAGCGGCTAGCTAGCAGGTCGGCATTCCCTCACGCACGCAAATGGGCAGGGCGGGGGGAACACGGGAAATGCCTTTTCGCACGCCCTAAAACCACTCGTTCATATAACCACCACTTTAACAGTTACCTGGTCAGAGCAACAAAGACGGCCTGCAGGGGAGAACACTGGCATGGAAGATCTAGGGAACGTGTCTGCTTCGCCGCCCGTACAGTCGAGGGACTGGTGAAAGGTGGTGCGTGCCCCTTATTTGGTGTGCACCCAGGGAGCAGAAAGCGGCGAGTGCCCCCTACTCCTAGGATGCAGACATCCCCCACAAGCGCACGCGCTGCCCTAGGCTGAGCAATAGACAAGACATGACTGCACAGGTGGCCCACACTTGTCCCTCGTTGACCCTGCACACAACCCGCATCCCCAAAATGGTCCCGGGGGGCCCGGGAGCCACATTGTGAGGGGGGAGGCTGAAGGCTCAGGTTACGCTATCGCCGCGAACTCAGCGTATTTCAATCAGAACATTTTTCAAAGCCAAAACGCCATATACTACGCAGGACCTCCAACCAACCAATAAGACTCAGACCGAAGGTACCACAGCGTTTTACATCATCCCAAGATATGTTACAAACGGACATATTCATTTTTTAGGCACAGCGAGATTACGTGAACGCGGCATCAGAGGCTGAATGAGCCTCCTGCCAGGTTCGAACCTGGGTCCCCAGCCTGAAAACCGGCTGCCCTAGCCACTAACTCTCTCTCTAAAGGGGGGGGAAGGGCCACAGTTACGCGGCCTGTGCCTCCGCTGCATCCGCGGCTGGGGTGCCGGTGACCCGCCCATCAACGCGGCATGGGACGACCTCAAAGGAAGGGGTGGGGATGAAAGTGGAATTGCAGGCCAGCTCACCGCCCACTATCATGCCATCCAACGAAACGCGATGCACCACCCAGCTGAGGAACCCCGACGCTGCCCGCTCTGCCGCACTCCCACACACTCGCTCCCGCTCAGCTGGGCACAGCGCCTGGTGGGCCGAGCCGGAATTCGATAGGTAACACTCGCTAGCAGCGCCCCCCTTTCACCCTGGTTTAACGTGGGGTGCGGGGGGGGTGCACCGCCCCCAGCCAACCCTTGACACAATTCTGCCCCCATGCCCACCAGGCGCCACCAGAGCAGGAGCCTCGATGGTGGCACCCGCTAAGAAGTGAAGCGGGCTTGAAGCAGAACGCTTCCGACCGGAAGGCAGCACCCAGATTTAGCGCCGTGAAGTCAAACAGAAGGGGGAATGGGGGGGGGGGAATGATTAAACCCCCTCAAACACTCACCTCACAAAAACGCGACCTCCCGACCAGTGAATGGCGACACGACGGCGACGATCGCACAACCCTGCAAGACGGCGTGCCCGGCGCAACAGAGGACGCCAGGATGGCCGGGGGAGGCATAAATACCCTCCCCACCTCCTCGGCGCGCCAGAAGTGATGCGCCTAAGGCAAGGTGGACTCCTCCCTGAGTCCTGGCAGCATTAAAGGGGCTGGGTTAGGGCCCAAATGGCACTAAAGGGCCGCCCTCTTAGGTGGCCCCCTGCGTGGGCCGCAGGGGGCCGCATTTTCCAGGAACCTGCTCCTCGTTTTAGATTTTGTTGATATCTCTGGTCCCATTTCCGTTTTGTTTCCCTCTCACTTTCCTGTCCTTATCTGCTTTCCTTACCCTCTCTTTCTGTTCTCCCCCTTTTCCTTCCCTTGCCCCTTAGGTTGTTCTTATCTCCGCTTATCATCCGCTTTTATTTTTATACCACTGGTTTACGTTCCCTCATCATGCGTCCTTTTTGCCATCCTCGAGTATTCTCATGTCCTTAACGCTTGTTTTTACTGTGTAACATTGTGTAATGTATTGCAACTCTGTGTAACTTGCTTCTTGCTGATATTCTTGTAAAGCGCTCTGATACCTCCGGGTCTAGCCAGCGCTATATAAAACTCAACAAATAAAATAAATAAATAAAATAACTCTTTTTTTTTTTTTTTTTAAACAATCTTTATTCAATTTTTACAAAAGGAACCCTCCCATCACCCTCCCCCTTGTCAGACAGGAAAATAGATCCAAATTCATTATATAATATTGAACATCCTTATAACACCATCCAACGGCTTATTGCAGCAAATCATCAAATAAACAATCCAAAAATAAATAAATAAATAAATCCTGCTAAAAAAAAACCAAACATAAGTAACTAAATAAATACATAATCCAGGCCACTTTATTTAATCTTTTTATCTGATATGCCTGGGATACGGATATTTATGCACTATTTAGACTCCATTCCAGCATGGGGGTCCAAATCTTTAACCCTCTGCTACGCTTTTTCCTACCCTTACGCTTATATATAGCCATTTCTAGATTCGAGATTGCTAACAACCTAGCTAACCATTGCTGAAATGAGGGGGATTAGGGTCCAGCCAAGCGGTCGCTATACACATTCTTAAGACCGCCATGGCAATAAAAATGAATTCATGACCGGCTCTTATATTATTAGTGTTTGCCACCCCCAATAACATAACATCGCTGGTCAATACAATTTCCGTTTGTAATACTTCGGTTAAAAATTTCCCCACATCTTTTTGAGTGTTTCCAACTCTTTACAAGCAGAAAAAATATGTATGCTATCAGCTTTGTATAGCATACATCTTGGACAATATGTTCCCTTACCACTCCCCCATTTAGCAATTTTATCAGGCGTATAATATAAAGAAAAACAAGTTTTAAAAAACTGCGCTTGTAGTTTCGTAGACATGAGAATAGTTTGTGACATGGAATAAGCATAATTAAATTCATCGCCAGAAATGCCTATTTTCTCCTGCCACCGTAGTGATACTTTATCCAAATCATCAGGGATAGCCGAATTAATAAGAGAGTAGATCTCCCCGATAGTACTTGATTTAGCGCGGAGTAATTTCTCCACGATATCAATTTTTTGAATTGTACCCATCCCCCAGTCTTCCGTGACAAAAAATCTCTGATTTGGAGATACTTGAAGAAATCTCGCCAATCTAAATTAAAATCTTTCTTTAATTCTTCAAAAGATTGTATCCCTGCAGGGGAAAATAAATTGCCTAACTGCAAAATTCCCGCTTCTCTCCATTTCTGTATATAAAACCCTCTAAAGATCTCCGGGAGGATTGGGTTATCAATTAAGGGGGTATAGAATGATATTCTCCCTATACCAAGTATTTTCCTAAGCGAACTCCATACTTTAAATCCACTGTGTAGGGTTTTATACCGGACTTTTTATAATAGCTATCATGCAGATGACGCCACAAACATCCATTACTTTTACTACCTAACATAAGTTGAAAATTAGAGGGTATATTATCCGAAAGAGCCTCTTCACTATCATTCTGTAATAACTCTCTAGAATATAATAAAACAGAGGCCCAATAATATGCTTTCAAATTTGGTAGAGCAAGCCCTCCCTATCCCTGGAGAGGGTGAGGAATTTATAAGCTCGCCGAGGTTGTGAATAAGCCCAAATAAAACTGCAGAACATACGCTCTAGTGATTTAAACCATTGTACTGAGAATTCTAAGCAAATAGCTCTAAATAAATATAAAATCTTAGGAAAACACAACATCTTTACAACATTAACTCTACCTATAATGGAGAGATGCAAATTATCAAGACGTTGGAGATCTTTCTGCATAGCTTCCATAATTGGTTTTAGATTTAGATCAACAACATTATCAAGTTTAGATGAGATACAAACCCCTAAATATGTGGCCTTATCTACTACCCGTGCGTCAGTCATATTAGTATTATTATTCACAACAATCTGAATTTTCCCTTGATTCAAAGCATACCCAGAGACTGATCCAAAACTTTTGGCCTCCTGTTCAATTGCTGTCATAGCCGTATTAGGATCAGCCGTTACCACGGCAATATCATCCGCGTAAGCCAGAGATTTAGTGGGGAAATCTAGCGACCATATGGGTAATATTATGTTATTTGCTTCTAATCTACGGATGAAGGGGTCGATGTAAATCGCAAATAACAATGGTGAACATGGGCACCCTTGCCGTGTTCCACGGGAGATAATAAATTCTTTAGATAAGGTACCGTTCACCATCACGGCTGCTGTAGGTTTAATATACAGTTTTTGCACAGCATGGATATACCCCTCCTTAATACCGACAC
Source organism: Calotriton arnoldi (assembly GCA_963921515.1). Lineage (NCBI taxonomy): Eukaryota > Metazoa > Chordata > Amphibia > Caudata > Salamandridae > Calotriton > Calotriton arnoldi. The sequence goes on from CAWUFW010002012.1 coordinate 2,385,613, forward strand.
TAGACATAGAAGCCCACAGATATTGCCAGGAGACCCTATCAAAGGCCTTCTCGGCATCTAATAACACCAATGCCATAGGGTCCCCTGCAACCTCCATAATGTCGAATAAAGTAATTACTCTTTGTATGTGATTTATGGTAGATCTCCCTGGCACGAACCCGTGTTGACATTTAGAAATCACTTTATGGATGATAGGTGCGATCCTATTAGCCAAAATTTTTGAATATATTTTTGAGTCGGTATTAATTAAAGTAATAGGACGATAAGACCCTAATTGCTCTAGTGGTTTGTTCTTCTTTGGAAAAATAACTATTTTTGCCCTAGACCAAGAATTTGGGGGTTGACCACCCTTAAAGATATGAATCAAAAGATCAAGTAAAACCATTTTAATCTGATCTATAAAGATAACATAAAATTCTGAGGGTATACAGTCCAATCCGGTCGCTTTCCCTTTTGCCAGGCCTTTAATTGTTTTAACCAATTCCTCCTCATTAGGGAAATCCTCTAAGATAGCCTGATCTTCCATACCAAACTTTATACCTACAGTACTATCTAAATACTTTTGGACGTCTAATTGGTCCCCCCAGCTCTTCGGTATATAAATCCCGGTAAAATCTCAAAAAGGCATCTCTTATAAGTTCGGGGTCGGTTATCTGACCTAACAGTGGATCATTAATCTCACGTATCAAATTTAAAGAGATCTGTTGTCTTGTCCGGACGGCAAGTTGATGACCGATTTGCTCGTTTACCTCATAGACCGTTTCCCTTTGAGTTAATGCTTTTTGACAGCCTTATCAGTAAATGTATTGGTTATTGCGGCCTTAGCGATCGCAATCTTGCTTTGTATCTTTTGTATTTCCTCTATCTCTTTATTTATTGAGGCCGCTCTCACCAAACCTTCCTCCACCACCCTTAAATTCTCATATAATAGGTTCAGAGATTCCCTAGCTTGTTTATTTTTTTTTAGTGAGTACTTTACTGTTTCCCCTCGAACACCTGCCTTTAAAGTATCCCAAACAATTTCAATTGATGTACTCCCTAGATTGTCTTCCAAAAAGTTCGGGATCCATTCTCTCATGTGTACACAGTATTCTTGATCTAAAAGTAGGGATTTTTCGAAGGTCCAGGATTTTATAGAAGGATTACCCATTCCTATCTCTAAACTACAGATTAGTGGATTATGATCTGATAGGATGCGTGGCAACTTCTCAATTCGGGATTTTGTTTTTATTGAATTAGAGATGAAAACATAATCTAGTCTAGCATGGGTACGATGAGGGTTAGAAAAAAACGTGTACCCTGGGTCATTAGTGTTTAGGGTCTGCCAGACATCAACTAGGCCATGTGTTTGACACATATTCTTTAATGCCCTGAACACTCTAGGTTTGCGGCCTGTGTACTGCCAGCCCTCTGTCATAGACCAGTCATTAGGTAGATTAATATTAAAATCCCCGCAGACCATGATCGGTAACGGCCAATGTGTTAATTCATTTGAAATGTCATCAAATACTGCCGCATCATCATCATTACTTCCATAGATTGAGCAAAGTGTGAATTTCTGCCCACCCCCATACTGACATTCGGTAACTGCCCAGCGACCAAATTTATCTGTTTTCGATCGGCCAAAAACAGGCCCACTCCCCTTGGCTAAAATAGCTACCCCCGGACCCTAGCACCCTGTGACGTTGCACAAATCAACCTAAACCCTAGTGATTTTAAAACATATATTTGAGAACCTTCAATGTGCGTTTCTTGAAGACATATTACATTAACCCCCAGTGATTGCAAACCTACTGCCACTGTTTGTCTTTTTTTTCATTATTTAAACCACAAATATTCATAGACAAAACTTTTAATATTCCCATTTAGTTAAAAACTTGCATCCTAAATAAAGCCCCATACTCTGTAATACTGCCAACATACCAATCAGGCCGGACTATTCTTCGTCCAAAGCCGTATATACTCCTGTTATGTATCTTTTAGGTACCTGTCTGACCCCAGTCCCCCCCCTCTCCCTCCCCTCCACCCCCCACCAATCCTTGAGGTAAAATAACTCTTTCTATGATTGTACTCTGATCTGTTTTTCTGTTCAATACCAAATTATCCAAACCCATACCCGACTTATATTCTTTTATCTGTTTAGTGTCTCGAGTCTCTTGCGCCTTATTTTCAAAAACTTGTTTTTTCAGTGTTTGGGAGCTGCTCTCGTTGCAAGATGGTGACAAAGTGTTGCCATGTTCTAATGGGTTGCACCAATTCCAAGACAGTGGCAGGGCTTTGTGGTTTCATTTGCAGGCAGCGATCTGCAACAATGTTATAACAAAGAAACACCCTCAACACCAGAATAGTCACAGAGGACGAGATAATGGGTGGTACTGTGATTGAGAGCATTGTACCCAGTGCCCGATGAGCATAGCCAAGGGCCACGTCCAGTAGGCTCCTAGGGCACAGGAAGTGGATGTGGGGCCTGGCCTGAGGCCGCAGGCATACCTCTGCTTGCTAGAATTACTAACCTATGCCGTATTGCAGTGGTGGCTGCTTGTGGAAGTTGTGGAAAGGGCACACATGCCCACACACTCATTTCCACCCATCCACAACCACACACAAGCATATACTTACACCCTTCAATTCACAGCACAGACACAAGCACATACTCACAGACACCCATTCAGACACATCATAAACACATGCACACAGACAACATACACACACCTACGCCCTCACTAGCACACTCGTAATTAAACATACTTTTATATGTGCACAGGCACCCAAATATTCAATCAAGCACTTAGCTGGTGGGTGCGGTAGACATCCAAGACCAGCAGGCGGTGAAGGGAGAAGCACAAAGGCCCGGAAGGGAGCTGGACGCTTTAGGCTGCCTCCTCTCATTGGCTAGCCTTGGTAAGTGTCAGCCAATGTGAGCAGGACCTTTCCTAACTTGTCACAAAGTGGGGTGGGGTCAGTGAGACTTGTTGATTCTGATTCCACCCCAATTTGTGACAAGTTGGGAAAAGGTGGTGTGAGGCTTCGCTGAATGACAGTCAGCCCTGGGCACTTCAGGACTTAAACCTAACTCTCCAAGGGCTGATTCTATCAGAAAAATGCTCCCCGCGCCATCAGAGGGGGGGGTCCTCATAGGGCTTTGCCAGGCTGATGATGTCAATGCCCTCAGGGTTGTGAGGACATCAGTCCAGCAAATCTTGGCTGCCTTATGCAAGTGCATTCGCGCATGTAAGGAGCCTGGCTGTCTGAATCTGATATGATGATTTTCTGTCAGGCTGACCCATGCTCAGCCTGACAGACACCCTTGCACTGGGAAAGGGGGTGGAACCCCTACACCCTCACTGACGGGCCGCTGCTGCCATACTGTGAAGAAGGAAAAGCAAGGAAGAAGCAAATCCCCAGACAAGGGACTGATGAAAGTGAAGGAGTCATGTTCACTTACAAACATTTTTAGCTTTCTTTTGAAAGCAGTATGCTAGAAAAAGAGAGCAGCTACTGAAATAAAACATATTTATTTAAAATAGAGCACACTTACGCTAAGTTTCTTTTGGTAGCGGCATTAAAAATTATCTTACCAGCAGGTATAAATGCTCACAGCATGAGTATTGTAGTACATGTACATATATATATATATATATATATTTCCCCCAGAGATCGGAATGTAGAATAGTTTGAGGTGTTGCCGTTAGCGAGTGCTCATAGCCAAGCATGAGTCCAGCAATAAAGTGGGTCTGAGGGCTTCAAAGGTTGTGCATATTCAGGTCGGTGTCTTTCCTCAAGGAAAATATTTTTCCTTATGAATAAACTCATTTCCTTTTTCCCCAACAATTTTGGATGTGTTCTCACGAAATGTTCACCCTCGATTACGACTTACTCTTGCCTTGAATGGAGTAAATCAATTTGGAAGTGGACATTTATGTTATGTGAACAAAAAACATTAATTTACACTAGTAAATTTCATAATTCCATGCCTGAGTTTAACTTAGATGCACACACAGCTTTGTGAATTATCTCCATAGTTATCTTGTACCCAGTTGCATTTTAATTTTTAGTTAGAATTAACATGTACAAGCACAAGTATTTTCACATATCACATCGGATCAAGCCAATAACTCTCCCGGTTGGGGAAGCAGAACTACAGGCATCCCTGAATGGGGACGGCCTTAAACTCCCAAGACTAGGTTTTTATAAAGAACAAAAGAGCACATTTATTTTAAGTGAAGACTTAACAAGAGGGTTATGGAGAATGAAGAACAAAATCTGCTTCAGGATCGACGAGCTACACCTTGCAAACCAAGCTGTTCATGCATTTCAATAATCTTAGTCATGTTCTGAAGAATTCTCTGTCAGGGGAATCAGCTACAGCATTGATCAGATTGCCCCAGTCACAGAAGTCTTTCACCATCTTCTCACCAGTCTATTTATTACTGTTATGGAACTCTTTCTACCACATGTTTGAGGTGTTCCCTAGCCCTTACCTAGGGTGTCTTTGCTCCGGCGGGTGAAACAATGTCCACTGGAAGCTATTAGTCCTATAGGTTGTCCCCGACTTGAGAACAAAAATCTTGCCACGACTGGCCAATTCCAAGATGCACGCCTGACATATAGTTTTGGAGAATACTTAGTTTCTCACTGTTAGGTTGCATTTCATTTTCTAGAACCCCTGCCCACATGAACTTGACAGGGAGCAATTTGAGGCCCAACTAGGACCCTCTAGACGCTGTCTGGTAGCCCAATTTTACTACCACCAGAGTTTGAAAGTACTAATGCACTTGTCACCACTTTGACATGAGATTTACCCCATTTTCCCCTTGTCAACTGTACTATTCCTTTCACTGACTTTTGAACCCCCTTAAATTTTTGGTTGGTGAGTTAATTGTACCTAGCACAGATGGTGCAGTATTGGCCTATAGTACATGCACCTTGAGATACATTTATTGATTCACAGGCTGCATAAAAACAGTAACAAAGGGAATGCCTTTCATAGACCCACGAAAAACACCGTAACCCCCTTTGTGGGACCCACTTTCACCTGCAGCCGCGGTCTGTGCAGGTAACAGCGGTGGGGCGGTGTAAGGGGGGATTTCGAGGGACGATGCAGAGGTAAAATTAATTATTTATTTAATTTTCCCTCTGCATCGTCCTTTGAAATCCCCCTTTACCCGGCCCCACCGCTGTTACCTGCACGGACCGCGGCTGTTCACCTGGTGTGGGTGTAGGAACTGAAATCTACTGTGAAACAAAACAACCCACAAGGATCCAAAGATTGATGAGCACTTCACAATCCCTTGCCATAGGATAGCATTGACCATAGGCAATAAGTTCAAGTGGACTATAACACCCAACCATGCACGGGCTAGAATAATCACTCCACTGCGCCGGACCGAGTTGCTGCAGGCGTATCTCTCACGCTTTAAATATTCTTCGCTTGCTCACCATCATTTGAATGTCATAGTTAAAGAGTCTGTCCCCATAATACTAGGGACTGCACGGCCTCACCCTGGCTGCCTCTCATCCAGCCTGATGCCGGCCACCCAAGGCATAATTGCCGGACCACCCACCGGCTATTAAAGACTTGGCTGAAGATGTTTAACACCCAGGGCTTGCCTCTCCGGCAAGAGTGCAGTGAAGCACACACCATACCAGCTTGAGCTTGGGTGTCAGTGGACAGACTGAATTAATTGTTAACTGTGACTCCTTTGTCACAAAACAGAAGCAAACACTTACAAATAACAGAAAGAAGACACCATGGCACAGTTGTGGGGTGGTGATCAAGGGGTAGCAAGAGAACCAAGCAGGATTGCAGAGAGAAAGAGGAGTGATGAAAGTTGCAAAAGAAAATTGAGAGGCAAATGAAGTGAGAGTGCAGAAGAAAGGAGGAAAGAAGAATGCAAAGAAAGAAAGAAAGATCAATCAATCAATCAATCACGGCATTTATAGAGCGCGCTACTCACCCGGGAGGGTCTCAAGGCGCTGGGGGAGGGGGTAAGTTACTGCTCGAACAGCCAGGTCTTGAGCTGCTTCCTGAAGGAGAGATGGTCCTGGGTTCGCCGAAGGTGAGTGGGGAGGGAGTTCCAGGTCTTGGCTGCCAGGTAGGAGAAGGATCTTCCTCCGGCGGTGGCTCTGCGGATGCGTGGTACGGTGGCGAGGGCGTGGCTGGTTGATCGTAGCTGGCGGGTGGGCGTGTAGAAGGTCATGCGGTCGTTGAGGTACTTGGGGCCCAGGTCGTGGAGGGCCTTGTGTGCGTGGGTGAGGAGTCTGAACGTGATTCTCTTGCTGACGGGGAGCCAGTGCAGGTCTTTCAGGTGTCCGGTGATGTGGCTGTGTCGGGGGATGTCCAGGATGAGTCGTGCGGAGGCGTTCTGGATGCGCTGGAGTCTTTTTGAAGTTTGGCTGTGGTTCCGGCGTAGAGGGTGTTCCCATAGTCCAGTCGGCTGGTGACGAGTGCCTGGGTGACGGTCTTCCTGGTTTCAGTGGGGATCCATCTGAAGATCTTGCGGAGCATGCGCAGGGTGTTGAAGCACGAAGATGAGACGGCGTTGACTTGTCTGGTCATCGACAGGGAGGAGTCCAGGATGAAGCCCAGGTTGCGTGCGTGGTCCGTTGGCTTGGGCGCGGTGCCCAGGGCCGGGGGCCACCAAGAGTCGTCCCAGGCGGAGGGTGATGAGCCCAGGATGAGGACTTCCGTCTTGTCTGAGTTCAGTTTAAGGTGGCTGTTCCTCATCCAGTCGGCGACGTCTCTCATCCCGTCGTGTAGGTTGGCTCTGGCGGTGGTGGGGTCGTTGGTGAGGGAGAGGATCAGCTGGGTGTCGTCGGCGTAGGAGATGATGTTGAGGTTGTGTTGGCGTGCGATGGCTGCGAGGGGGCTCATGTAGACGTTGAAGAGGGTTGGACTGAGTGAAGATCCTTGTGGAACGCCGCAGATGACTTCGGTGGCCTCGGATCTGAACGGGGAGGCGGACTCTCTGGGTTCTTCCGGCGAGGAACGAGATGATCCATTCCAGTGCTTTCTCTCGGATTCCGATGTTGCTGAGGCGCTTCACTAGGGTGCGGTGGCAGACGGTGTCGAACGCCGCGGAGAGGTCCAAGAGGATGAGGGCTGCTGTTTCCCCGTTGTCGGTTAGGGTTCTGATGTCGTCGGTGGCTGCGATAAGGGCGGTCTCGGTGCTGTGGTTGGCCCGAAACCCGGACTGCGAGGGGTCGAGGGATCCATTCGTCTCGAGGAAGGCGGCAAGCTGTCTGTTGACGGTCTTCTCGATGACTTTGGCCGGAAACGGAAGGAGCGAGATGGGACGGTAGTTCTTGAGGTCGGTGGGGTCCGCCGTTGGTTTCTTCAGGAGGGCGGTAAGCTCGGCGTGCTTCCAGCTCTCCGGGAAGGTGGCGGTGTGGAAGGAGGAGTTGATGATGTCCCGGAGATGGGGTGCGATGGTGGCGTCGGCTTTGTTGAAGACGTGGTGTGGGCAGGGGTCGGTTGGTGATCCGGAGTGGATGGAGTTCATCGTGCGGGTGGTGTCTTCGGTGCTGATCGGGGTCCAGTTGCAGAGGGTGGTGGTGGCGGGCGTTGGTTCGGCGGTAGGGTGCGTGGTCTGTGCGTCGAAGCTGTTATGTATGTCGGTGATCTTGCGGTGGAAGAACGCGGCGAGTGAGTTGCAGAGGTCTTGCGAGGGGTGATGTCGTTGTTTCCGGCGCTGGGGTTGGAGAACTCTTTGACGATGCTGAAAAGTTCCTTGCTGTCGTGGGCGTTGTTGTCCAGTCGTTCTTTGAGTGCCGACTTCTTGGTGGCACGGATCAGCTGGTGGTGTTTGCGGGTGGCGTGCTTGAGGGCGGTCCTGTTGTCTGTGGTCTGGTCGAGTCGCCAGGCTTTCTCGAGAGTGCGGCAGTTCTTCTTGGATTCCTTGAGTTCGTTGGTGAACCAAGGGGTTTTCTTGCTTCCGGGTCTGCTGGGAGGGTTTTTAGTGGTGCGAGGTCGTCGGGCGCAGGCGGTCAGCCACTTGGCGAGGTTGCTGGCTGCTTCGTTTGGGTCCGTTGTGTTGGTGGGTGTGTTCTGGCTGAGGGAGGCGGTGAGCTGCTCGGCGGTGATCTTGCTCCAGCTCCGGCGGGGAGCCTGTTGCGGGTGGTGGTGGGTCGCAGTCTTTCTGAAGCTGAAGTGGACGCAGCTGTGGTCGGTCCAGTGGAGTCCGGTGGCGTGGCTGAAGGAGATGTGCTTGCTGGAAGAGAAGACGGGGTCAAGCGTGTGGCCGGCGTAGTGGGTGGGCGTGTTCACCAGTTGCTTGAGTCCGAGGTTGGCGAGGTTGTCCAGCAGGGCGGTGGTGTTTCTGTCGTTGTTGTTCTCCAGGTGGAAGTTGAGGTCCCCTAGGAGGATGTAGTCGGCGGAGGGCATGGCGTGCAGGCTGATGAAGTCTGCGATGTCTTCGCTGAATAGTGTGCGTGGTCCCGGGGTCTGTAGATGAGGGTGCCTCGGAGGGTGGTCTTGGGGTCAGTGTGTATCTGGAAGTGTAGGTGTTCGGCGGCGGTGAAGGTCTCGTCGGAGTTAGTCGAGATGCGGATGGTGTTCTTGTGTACGATGGCGATGCCTCCTCCCGTCTGGTTGACGCGGTCCTTCCGGGTGATCTTGTATCCGTCCGGGATGGCTATGGCGATGTCGGGCGCTGAGGAGGCGTTCATCCAGGTTTCGGTGAGGAAGGCGACGTCCGGTGCTGTTGCGTCGAGCAGGTCCCAGAGTTCCACGGCGTGCCTGTGGACGGAGCGGGTGTTCAACAGGATGCATTTCAGGTGGTTGCTGCTGGTGCTCGACTTGGCGGAGGTGGTGCACGTCCGGGGGCAGGTGAATCGGCAGGCTTGGCAGGTGAAGGGTCCGTGGGTGCGTCTCGGTGAGGCTCGGTAGCAGGCAGGGTTCCGGCCGGCATTGAGTGCGGTGAGGGTGGCGGCGTCGTAGGTCCGTCGAGTAGTGTTGCATCGGTGGGATCCAGGGGTCCTGGCGCTGGGCGCGGGCCAGGCGCGGACGGGCGCAGACGGGCTTACCTTTGGCGCACCTTCGGCGCTCCGTCGGTGCTCCCGCTGCGCGCGGCCGCTGCGCGGTCGCTCAGGGGCGTCATAAGTAAGGAGCCTGGAGGGAGGAGCAGCTGGGTGGCGGGAGCGGGGCGGCGAATGGAATCACGGGGGCGGGGCCGCAGGGAGGCAGTGGCGGGAAGTCCCAGGAGCAGCGGGCAGCGGGAAAGTCCCAGGAGCAGCGGGAAAGTCCCAGGAGCAGCAGGCAGCGGGAAAGTCCCAGGAGCAGCGGGCAGCGAGCGAAGGAATCTCCAGGCAGGAGGCGGCAAGGCAGGCAGGAGCGGCAGCAGTGAGTGGGGCGACCAAGCCCTGTGGAGGGCTGAGCGGTCACACTCTGTGGTCCCCTACGGTCCCCTTAAGTAAGGAGCCGGGAGGGAGGAGCAGCTGGGTGGCGGGAGCGGGGCGGCGAATGGAATCACGGGGGCGGGGCCGCAGGGAGGCAGTGGCGGGAAGTCCCAGGAGCAGCGGGCAGCGGGAAAGTCCCAGGAGCAGCGGGAAAGTCCCAGGAGCAGCAGGCAGCGGGAAAGTCCCAGGAGCAGCGGGCAGCGAGCGAAGGAATCTCCAGGCAGGAGGCGGCAAGGCAGGCAGGAGCGGCAGCAGTGAGTGGGGCGACCAAGCCCTGTGGAGGGCTGAGCGGTCACACTCTGTGGTCCCCTACGGTCCCCTTAGGCAAGGAGCCGGGAGGGAGGAGCAGCTGGGTGGCGGGAGCGGGGCGGCGAATGGAATCACGGGGGCGGGGCCGCAGGGAGGCAGTGGCGGGAAGTCCCAGGAGCAGCGGGCAGCGGGAAAGTCCCAGGAGCAGTGGGAAAGTCCCAGGAGCAGCGGGCAGCGGGAAAGACCCAGGAGCAGCGGGAAAGTCCCGGGAGCAGCGGGCAGCGGGAAAGTCCCAGGAGCAGCGGGCAGCGGGAAAGTCCCAGGAGCAGTGGGAAAGTCCCAGGAGCAGCGGGCAGCGGGAAAGTCCCAGGAGCAGCGGGAAAGTCCCAGGAGCAGCGGGCAGCGGGAAAGTCCCAGGAGCAGCGGGCAGCGAGCGAAGGAATCTCCAGGCAGGAGGCGGCAAGGCAGGCAGGAGCGGCAGCAGTGAGTGGGGCGACCAAGCCCTGTGGAGGATAAAAGAAAGCAGTAGAGAAAGAAGGTTGTCTGGAATGAAAGAAAAATGGAAGAGGGAATGAAAAATGGAAAGAAGAAAAGAGAAAAGAGAAGGAAAGGAGGAAAGAAACTTCCATGGGGGAAGCAAGTCCTGGGCACCTTCCTTCAAAGGGCTGGAGTTGCACGCTTCACTCACTCAATGGTAAAGTGGGTGATTTATTTTTCTGCCTACTATCTTGAGGACTTATGGAACGTTAGAGAACCTTCTGGTCGTGGGTACCTTAGAACATATGTGGCTTCAGGTCTTGCAAATATTTAAGCAACCCCCTCTGAGTCTCAGAGGTGCAGGAAATGAATTCCGAAAACCACTGACACCCCCGCTCCAGATGAAACAATGAGTGCTACACTACACCATTGTAGGTCCTAAAAGATCACTGAGGTTTTCAGTTTGCATCGTTGTCTCCCATTCCTGGCTGAACAGAGACCAGCCAGCCACTCGCTGAATTTCACAGATGACTCTCCCCTTCAGGGCTGTCCTCAACCCAGTTCAGCTCAAGATAACCACCTGAAACCCCAATGGACCCTGTCTCTCTGTCACTCCCCCTATTTGTTAATCGGTCATTGCTTAATTTGTGCAGGTGGTTACAAGTGGTGGGCACCAGCACGCATTTTGAGGGGCAGAAGAGATGAAGGCAGAAAAAGGAAAATGAAGGAGAAAGACGAAGATATGAAGATAGTCTCAAAGAGAGAAAGGAGGGATCAAAAAGAATCTACAGGACTGAGATAAAGATAAAGGAAGCACATGGAGTTGAAAGAAAGAGGCACGAGATGGAATCGAGACTAGGCAGCCTTGGCAGGGCTTTAAGTGGGCCGGGTCTCACCGGTACTGATCACCGGCAGTTTTTCAAAGAGGGCCTCGAAACGGGTCTCTATCGGGCTCTGTTTTGTGCCCTGGCACAGGCAGTCCGTTTTTTCCCGGACTGCAGTGACAGCAGGCACATCCATGTGCGCTGCTCACTTCTCACTAGTGGAGAAGTTCCCGCATGACGTGAGCGTTGTAGGGAAAGGGAAATCCTTTAATGAGAGTCATTTTCTCTCGGGATTTCCCTTCTCTTTTTGAAAGCCAGGAGCAGCAACAATGTCGTGGTGTCACCAGGGCTGTAAGTCGAAGCTTTTTCAATATTATATACAAGCCATAGTTTCTGCTTATTTATCTTTTGAAACTAACAACCATTGACAAAGCCAATAGTCGTGACTTGTAGGTATGATGTTACTTGTTGTTTCATATATCCGGATGCAATGACAGAAACCGCAAAATACAAGTCGGGCGGCACACTATGCTAAACTCGGATTTTTAGCTTACGTGTTTTAAAGCCACGCCCTTTTTTACATTGGCCACACCCCTTTGAGAGACCCCCCAGTTTTTTCATCCCACTTAAAGCCCTGAGCCTTGGTATTTAGAAATCCCTGCGTTGGACACTGCCAGAAAAAGTAATACATAATGAAAAGTAAATAAAACGTATTGGTTCCTCCCTGCTTCCTTAAAAACACCCAGAGGCTGCTTTCAGTGACATAAATCCAACTATGTTCCATATGAATGTCACGTTAATACCAGGGGAATATCTTCCTCTTTAGGGCTGGGAGACAGGTGACTCCTCGGGCCCGGAAGAGGGTTGGGAAGCCATTTTTTTCTTGTGATTGGTTTAAAGCTGCGTGGGCCTTGACGGAGCGGAAGCAGCTGGTTGAGGACGTCTGCGTGGCTTTTTCTCATATACCTCATTACTGAAATACCACCTTAAATTATGTGCTGGCGCTTGCAGGGGAGTGAGCTGCAAGTTCTAAAGAAAGTATTATTTCCCACCGCAGGAATACACTTTTTTAGGCTTGGCCTTTCGAACCAGTCTGTGGCAGCTCTCTTATTATAAACAGTGGCTACACAAAAAAAAGCCTCACCGTGGGCTTAAAAAGCATGACTTAACGCTGTGTAAACATCGCCTGGGAACGGAAGGTCTATTTCCTAGAATAAACTCAGCATAACATGTAACTTTCGAAACCATGTGTGGGCAGAGGACGTGGAAAGAACATTGCAATAATACAGAGGCAGTCCCGCAGCATGAGTAAGCGTGCCCGGGCTTTCCTAGGGAACGCTGCACGTCGTTACTACTGCCGAGGAGACATTTACACCACTTAAAGCAGCAGCAGGCCCCGAAGTGCTTTTCTGGAATGTTCTCCTCGTGAAGTGATATCAAAGCTTCCATTTACTCCACTTATTCCAGAATTCTGGCGCAGCCCTCTAGAGTCAGAACAGCAAAGGGCGATGGGGGAAATGCTGGAATTATCTCAGCCACTAGTAATTACTCTGGGCCACATTCCAGTCCATCATTTTTTTGCTTACTGTGTAGCTTCTGCGCTGCTACAGAAACGGACCAACCATTTGCAAGTGAGTCTTGGCCCAAATTTCTAGCCCACATCTCCTCCACAGGGGAACAAAAGCAACCCCACGAATATCTCGACCTGTCAGTTAGTGATGTGTAGTTACCCCAAGAAGGGCTGACGTCAGAAACAGGTACAAGTGCTGTTCTTGTTTGGATTGTTCCTCTCTGATACAGTTGTTCTTCTACTACAGGAGAGCATCTCCACAATATTCAGTCCCTCCACTGCCTGTTCCTCGTTGCACTTCCTGTGCCAACCCCAGGGCAAGAAGACGAGTGAGGGGTCCCACTGTGGATCTGGATGGTGACATTCAGCAACGTCTTATGGGATGGTACCGCGGTTCAGCAAGCTACCGGGTACCGTTCACATTTAGAGTTTCAGACTGAAAAAACCAAAACGTGAAGGGTTTAATGCTGGCATTCACCTCAGCCACCGGTAATTACTCTAGTCCATCATTTTTAGCTCACAGTGCCACTTAAAACATGGGTGAATCATTGTGGAAATTAGTCTTGGCCTTTCTCCAGCACGGACGGTCCAGTCGACTTGCTGTTCTTCAGCACAGGCGGCTCTTTGGTACTGTGGCATCTCAGAGCACAGGACCCATGTCGTGACATATGTGTCACGCTTAGGGCATCTTACTGAGAAAATTTAAAACATGATGGATGCAAATCAAGAGTTTATCTCTGCCACAGGTAGTTACTCTGAGGGGAATTCCAGTGCACCTTATCTTTTTTTTTGCTCAGGATCCACTACTGACTGAAACTAACTGAGGCACTCGGTTTTCACCCCTCCGCAGATGGGACGGTCTCTTTTTTTATATATTCTCCTGTCTTTGAGTGCTGCAACCATTACTAAGATTCTTTTAAAAAGCCACTTAGTGAAATACCATATTATTATTCTGCACCAATGATCAGTGTTCCTGCAAAACTGCAATGTGTTTCCTAAAATGGTGTCGCCTTCTCACAATCAGCATTGGGTCAGCTGTGGTTGGAAGCACAGTGAATCCTACCAATGCTATTGTGACACTACCAGACTCCACAGAAATGGAAGATAAAGAAACAGTTATTATCCTTTGGAATAAGGAATGGCCATCATTAAGATTGTTCCTTTTTGAACCACCATCCGCAGTGTTTTAGTGGCCCAGGCAGACATCGATAGGATGTGTTCACTAATTAGTGGGTTAACATAAGGTAATGTGTGCTTTGTCCCACATGTATCATCCTGCAATATTTTACACAAGCGGTATTTAAGTTATCTTTTCTATCATCCACGGTTAAAGCACGTCTATGTCTGATTGCCTCTTAAATATTTGTCTATAATTAATGCTGGTGCATAGGTGAAATGCACACCAAGCCTCTTTCGACTCTGTGGTTGTGTTCTAGTGCTGCTCTTTGGTGATTGGCTATGAAAGTGATGTAGAGTGCTGATGTTCTTTGCAAGGGTATTTGTGGGTTTGATTGCATGTGCCTTGACTAACTAAATCTCTGTGAATGGAAGTATTTGACACATGCGAGTTTCAGGTGTTGTCTCAGCTCCTAGATGGCAAAGTGGAAAAAGTTGAGGGTTAGTCTCTGGAGGTTTAGTTACATACTTTTGATATGCCTATATGTTTTATTTTTTGGCTGTATTGATTCTTTAGTGATTACTTGTTGGTGATCTCCTTGTATGAGTGATCTATCTGTCTGTCTTTGTCACTTCTATAGCCAAGACAACCTGGTTGTGTGAATCTTATAAGAATGAATTTGGGAGCGATAAATCAGAGGAATATAATTATACGTTGAGGGAAGCCAGATCTGTAGATTTCATCTCACTGTAGGGTGCACATCAGTTGATCTGAGATAGAAGTGGGATTTCCTACTCCTTTCACAGTTGGAGAATGGCCTGCTGCAATTGTAAAGTTGAATTTTCGGAATTGATGGCTTCAGTCGGGTGTACGTATTATACATTTTTGGGAGGACTACTCAACTTTTCACAAAGACAGTAATAATCTTTTGTGCATAGTGTATAAGTATGCATTGTGTAGGTTTACAAATACTCACCTTTAGAACCGATCTCCTGATTCTCAAAACTCTTAGCTTTAGAATTAGGCCCAGAAACGTATCATACTCACATACATTTCTGATCTGTACTGTTTTTCCTAGCTGTACATGAGATAAATATCTGCATTGAAGAAAACTGCATAGGTCTTGAAAAATTACATTTTAAAAATATTTCTCCTTTTTTTTTTACATGGAAAATAGATTTCTTTGACACGGATTCCATTCTTACAACCGCCTTAGGAAAATGTGAGATTTTCGTGAATTTTGCCACTCTTCCTGCAGCACATATACCTAGTTAATTGAGATATTGGTTTAGAAGGAAAAAAGTGTGGGAAAGTAGTTGCAACATTGTAAGTTACCATAAAGTTCCTATTGTGCAGCAGCGGCTTCTCCGCAATGGCAGAGGAGCGTCATCCCACTGCTTGGCTCAGAGCCAGCAAATGAAAAATAAAACAATGTTCATTTTTCATTTGCCGGCTCTGTGCCAGCGCTGTAGAGTGGGCCGGGGCCGAGACATGGGACGGGGAGGAGGAGTGCTATGTGCACTCCCTAAGTGCGCATATGTGTTTGGCCGGCCGTCTCAGGCCGGCCAAAACACACATGCGCACTTAGGTTTCTCCAGCCCGGCTGCATTGAACAGCCGGGCTGGGGAAACCCCGCAGACTTCCTGGTCTGAGCCGAGCGTCTTTCTAGCCCGCTTAGGCCAATCCCCGTGCTGTTCTGCAGCATGGGGATTGGATGGGAGTCTGTCCCAGGGGCTGCTGGGACCAGGGAAAGGAGACGCGACACGACGCAGGAGGCGGCTTCAGATAAGTTCTTTTAAAAAAAATATATTATTACTAACCCCCCACCTGCGTGACCCCCCGCGACCCCTCCTGCGTTCCCTCCATTTACCCCACCACACTTTGTTTGTGGCGGCCGCCACTGCTATTGTGTAGCTGTTAACTGTGGCTAGCTCACCCCTTTCCCTTCTGAACTCTCTAAAAGAACTTGTGGAATCCAGACACATAAATTCCACAGTGACATCACACATTCGTCAAAGACTGGCATGACCCAAGACACTATTCCAAAGTCACGACAACATACTAACATGAGTTGCAGAGCCATAGGGCATATCTGATGAGTATATGGGCAAACATATGGATGCTCATCACATCGAAGCGCAAAAACAAATTTCATCCCGGGTTACTCGATAAAGTCAATTTGGATAGTTTCCTCTATCTCTAGACTTAACTATCTACAGTACTCTATCACAAATGTCATATATCTACAAGCTAGCCCACTATGCCAAATATTTCCTGCACTTACTTAAGAAAATGGAACACCTCGTGATCTGTAATCATTTTGATAGAGCTGCTCAAATGCTAATATTATCCTGACTATACCTTGGCACCTCCATCTCGTAGGGTGGTCGTTGCTCCTCTCTCACACCAATCAAAGCTGTTCTGCAGGCCACAGCCCGTTAGGTTTCTGGCAAGAGAACATTTTAGTACATCGCCCCAGTTTTGTGTGACTTACATTGGCTCCTAGACTTCGAATGCTTTTACTGGATCAGTCTGATAAGCTTCACAATGGCAATCTTGAGTTCAGAGGCTGGTGCAATGACTCTTGGTTCAGTTACATTTTGCTGCCCGGTTGTGCCCTGACATGGGGAGCAACCTTTACTGCTTCTCTGAGCAGTTTGGTATCTTTTGCCTTTGGGCACCCTAGGAGGTGGTCTCGATTTACCGTCCCATCGCCCCGGATTCAATGAAATGTCGTATGTACCAATCTATTGGCAGCTTGTTCATCCCCAAGGGAGTTGTCTGATGACCTCCTCATTTAAATTCATTGCAGAGACTTTGAGCAGGCCGAGGCTTTGTTGTATATATTTTAAATGAAGGCAAAGTTCATGAACATTATGCGTAGTTACCACAGGTGCAACTCATTGTGAACATTAGAGCAAATGTATACAGTAAGTGCTTTGCAAACCATACCTGTACATTGGAAACCTGTGTACCTGTAGCTGACTGTGAACATTTCCCTTTGTGTATGGATGGCATTTGCAACATGGAGAAATGGGCTGCCTACCGAAGACTGCCCATTTCCCCAATTCTTCTTCCCTTTTATTGTTTGTTTTTGGTCTCTCTATGGCAACCCACATAGTTTCCCTTTAGGGCACCCTAGAAGGTGTACATGGCCTCTGTGCATTGCCAGAGGTCCTTTCAAGGCATTATGTGAGAGGACCTTCCCAGACTCCACTCTGAGGAGGGAAACACCAACCTAGCTTGTCAGGCTCAACATTTGAACTCTAAGAATGAACCTGACACTGATTGGCGGTGGGCATCCGCCCGTACTGCATCCCTTCTAGAATATAAGCTGGAGCTCCCCGCCATCCTCATGGCTCACGTATTCCTACCAGAGGCCAGATGCCTATTATGTCTCAAGCAGTTCTGAAAGCAGCGGAATACTTACTCTCTCTTGCTTGGAACACTTACTCTCTCTTGCTTGGAACACTTACTCTCTCTTGCTTGGAACACTTACTCTCTCTTGCTTGGAACACTTACTCTCTCCTGCTTGGAATACTTACTCCCTCTTGCTTGGAATACTTACTCTCTCCTGCTTGGAATACTTACTCTCTCCTGCTTGGAATACTTACTCTCTCTTGCTTGGAACTTTTACTCTCTCTTGCTTGGAACTTTTACTCTCTCTTGCTTGGAACACTTACTCTCTCCTGCTTGGAATACTTACTCTCTCTTGCTTGGAACACTTACTCTCTCTTGCTTGAAACTTTTACTCTCTTGTTCTTGGAACGCTTACTCTCTCTTGCTTGGAATACTTACTCTCTCTTGCTTGGAATACTTATTCTCTCTTGCTTGGAACACTTACTCTCTCCTGCTTGGAATACTTACTCTCTCTTGCTAGGAACTTTTACTCTCTCTTGCTTGGAACTTTTACTCTCTCTTGCTTGGAACTTTTACTCTCTCTTGCTTGGAACACTCACTCTCTCTTGCTTGGAACACTTACTCTCTCCTGCTTGGAATACTTACTCTCTCTTGCTTGGAATACTTACTCTCTCTTGCTTGGAACTTTTACTCTCTTTTGCTTGGAACACTTACTCCCTCTTGCTTGGAATACTTACTCTCTTTGGCTTGGAACACTTACTCTCTCTTGCTTGGAACACTTACTCTCTCTTGCTTGGAACACTTACTCTCTCTTGCCTGGAACTTTTACTCTCTCGTTCTTGGAACGCTTACTCTCTCTTGCTTGGAATACTTACTCTCTCTTGCTTGGAATACTTACTCTCTCTTGCTTGAAACACTCTCTCTTGCTTGGAATACTTACTCTCTCTTGCTTGGAATACTTACTGTCTCTTGCTTGGAATACCTACTCTCTCCTGCTTGGAATACTTACTCTCTTGCTTGGAATACTTACTCTCTCCTGCTTGGAATACTTACTCTCTCTTGCTTTTTTATACCTTCATTTCTGCCATTGAATGTTTCAATGCTAAATGTGATGTCTTTGTTACTGTACTTCATTAAATGAGGATGCTATCTTACTTTTAAATCGTATTCTGCTGATATGAATGAGAGCAGACTGGGATGTTCCCCAGAGGAAGATTTCTTCCAGTGTTGCGGAGAATCAGGGGTCAGTTCCAAGATTAAACTACTGGCTGCTGACTTTTGAGTTCGGGGAAGTCCAGCCTCATTTGGAAAACAGAAATCTTTTTTTTAATGTGATCTCCATATTCATTTGCTACTTTTTCCCTTTCCTTCTCAGTCCAGCTGCAGTTTTACGCGGAAAGCGTGGGCGAGGTGTACATAAAGAGCCTGGAGACAGGCCAGTACTTGGCGATGGACAGCGACGGGCGGTTATACGCATCTGTAAGTATGAGGTTGGTATAGTGAGGGACACTCAGAGGGTATGAGGACTCCAGAATAGCCCAGCTATGAGTAATGCTGACCACACAGAAGCAGTTAGACCTTCTCTAGCGGTTCTGATCTAAATTGTCACCCGCACTGCCTTTTATTAGAAACCCACAGAGCAGAAAGAAGCCCTTATGTTGTTCAGAATTTGTTGAGCAGCAACTTGGACCAGTTCATAGTTCTCAGAGTTCCAGTAAGGCCCGCCCAATCTCCTGTCCGCCATCTTATTTTCTTTATGTTTGATTGTGAGACAGCAGTCCATGGGGGTTTTCATGCTAGTAATACAAGACATACTGGGCCTATGCATTTCATAAAGGGTTAAATCATTTTATTTCAGGTAGAGATTTTTATGATCACTCCCCACTGTCTTAAATCCTTCAAGGGCATGGCAATCACAAAACACCTCAAGGAACTACACTTGGCTCCAGATACACAAACGCGCTAAATTCAAACTTTTCACTCACACATTCAATGCACTACACAACTCAGTCCCCACCTAAGAGAACAGCTGCATCTTCTTCCACCACACCCAGACACCTCTGCTCTGCAGGACTCCTACTCACACACATCCCACGCATACACAGAACCAGGTCAGGAGGACGAGCATTCTCCTACATCATTCCTAAAGCATGTTCCATGCACCTCCCACTCCACATCACAGCCTCTTCCTCTCTTCTTGAATTCTGCTAGGGGTGGGCGGAACTCTCGGAGTGTCACTCACAGTTACATAAAAACTGCGAGATTCTACGGAGTTCCGCAAGCAGTCGAAATTTGGCAAGTGGCGCTGCTTGTGCTGATTTTTAGTGCCGCAAGCTTGTTCCGTGCTGGAAAATCAGCATGAACGTCACCAAAGGGCTAGCCAGAGGGTGCTTCTTCTTTCTGTCACTCGAGTAGATTTTTTACTCGAGTGACAGCAGTCACAACGCAAACTGTTCTAGCGCCTGAATATTACGCTAGGGGATACAAATCCTCGCTCGTCATCTTAACGTTGGCAAGCCGCGTGCGAGAAAAAACTCTGCTGAGTTTTGCCAGAACTCCGCATTCCAAGTAGGACTCGGAGTGGAAAAAACTCGGCGAACTCTGCCGGCGGAGCAGAATTTTCACCCACCCCTAAATTTTGCAAGAAGTTGAAGACCTGGCTTTTCAATTAACCAACCTACTATAGGTAAGTCTAGGAACATACACCTGCTCAACACCAGGATCCCTTTCGGGTGATAGTGCGCTTTACATATACACATAAAATAACATAACAATGTATCTTACATCCCACAGCTTGCTAGAACCTAAAGTTACTAAAGGCTTCACGGGCAGTAGTATGGCACAGCTCAATTTTGCATTGCTCCTATAGAATTTTTTGATGCTAATTATATCAGTGCAATGCTTTGTGTTGCTTTGCATTAGACGAGTACCAGCGCAAATCTTCAGTGAGTGACCCCCTAGGTGTGGAACAGGCAGCCAGTGAGAAACATCAGATTTATCACAACTTTTATATAGTGGAGCAATTTGTGAAAGATTTAAACATTTTAGCCTGCCTAATATGGTTGGTACCCCAGGCCGGCCTTGTTTTTGTTGAACTTGTGGAATGTTTTGCTTCATTTCTTCTTTCTTGTGGAGATATCTGTTGAAAAATTGCACCACAATACTGCGAGTGAGCATAACATCAAGCATTATACACATTATCAATATCCATATCTTACCTATAGATCTATAACTTTATCCAACAATACGAACCAAGTTACCCAGAATCCTCTTTTTCTTATTACATTGATACATCAACGAATACGCAGCACAGCAGCACCAGACGGAACACACATCACCCTTCAACTCACAGAATGAACATCAGACTCATCTTGTCGTAGTAGAGAAGTACAAAGAGGAGAGGTGTGGTGCAGCGGCCAGGGCAGCTGACTTCGGAGCACAGGGTTCACGGTTCGATCCCCGGCTCCGGCGGCAGCTCAGCTCAGTACCATGTGACTCTGGGCAATAGCTCACTTAATTTCCACTACGGCCCCCAGCGCCTTGAGACCCGTAAGGGTGAGTAGCTGCGCTATATAAAAACGGACTTACTTACTCAAAAATCCCTGGTACGGGACCTAGATTGCGGTTCCATAGCATATATTTCGGCGGGTCTCTATAAAAAAAAATAATACCTTGTTTACAGTGATTATGTCCAGGTATGGCACTCTTCATCCACAACATGGCAGCTCTCCTCTTTGCCAACAGGAGAGTCTTTGACCTGAACCTTTGCATCTCTGTAGGTATCTCTATGGTGGCAGCCAGTAGGGCCATGGATGGGGGGGAGTGGGGGTAGACAAGGAGGCTCCTACTATTGTATTGTAATTGCATTTAAATAGCCCTTACTACCCCTGACGAGGCGTCGAAGCGCTTTTTCGGCGAGTAGCACGCTACTCCGGAACCCATAAAGGATTAGTCATAAATTAGTATAGTCAAAATATGAAAGTAATTTGAGTGGTGGATATTTTAGTCAGTTATTTGGATTGAGAAGGATAGTGGAGGGATAGAAGAGGGAAAAAGGTTTGCATTTATATAGCACTTGCTACCCTTGATGGGGTGTTGAAGCGCTTTTTCGGCGAGTAGCACGCTACTTGGAACCCATAAAGGATTAGTATAGCACTTAACAGTTCCAAACTTCAATCTGAAGCACTTAACAGTTCAATCACTGTAGGTGAAAGAGAGACAAGAGATATATATGAGAGAGAGAGCAAGAATTGAGAGGAAAATAGAGAGAAATGGAGAAAGAGAGTGAGCGAGACCAAAATACTTTTTGGGAGAGAGTAGTGGATCATGAGAGAGACTGTGGGGTATGGGTGAAAACCTGATGGGATGAGGGCAGGGCTGTTTACACTAACATAGCGAGAAGCACCTGGGGAAGTAAGAGACAAAAACCCACACAATGGGACACAGTGTTCGCCAAGGCAAAGGAGACACCAGAATGCCACTGTCATTCAGTGGCCATTTACAGCCATTATTTGTGCTTGATTGGATCAACTCTCAGCGATAAAAAGGAATAATATCTAAGTGAGTCACAATAGAGACACCGGGATGAGCGGGGTGTGAAAGGAAGCCGAAATAAAAGTGGAGTGTGTGGTAGGTACAAGAGGCGGCAAACTGCTGAGTGACAGTCAGGGGAATTAAATGAGGGTAACAAGAGGTGTAGATTCAGTGACAGACGCCTCAGTCACAACAGGTGGCGCAGGGGATGTCAGTCCTAGAGCATAGAAGAGGTACACCCCTGTTAAATCAGCCGGTCCTCAGGCTGCAAGGGCCCACACAGGGGACATTTTTGTACGAGTCCTTAAATCGTTGATTTGGCCTCGACTTCGAGCGGTGACAGGGCAGCTCAGAGGCCACAGCCTCGCCCCACCACTTGAAACAAAAAGCAAGTGCTTAATTTAAGCCGGTACTTTCCGGTGCTCAGCACCGGCACCTAATTCTCAGCACCATACTTAGAACAGTGTACCACATAGTGGCGCTGCTCATCTAATTTAGAGATGAGCAGAACAACGGTTGTTTAGGAATTGTGGGGCATATTTACGTTCCCTGGCGCATCCCTGCATATCAGCAGGGATGCGCCAGGGAAAATGCGTCACGCAAGTTTACCCTTGCGCCACGTCCGATGCGCCGCATTTACAATGCGGCGCATCGTGGCGCAAGGATAAGCAGATGCGTGACGCATCTGCCGGCGGAAGGTTGGCGCAGTGCTGAAGTCGTGTCGCAAGCGCGACGCAACTCCAGCACTGTCCCAACCTTCCCTATCCCTAACATGGTGCGTCAATCCTTACGCCTGCTTGAAGCAGGCGTAAGGATTTGGCGCATCAGCGCCGGGAAAGTGACTGCGTGAAATCTTGTAGATTTCACTACGTCACTTTTCCAAGGCGTACCTGCGCCGGAACGCCCCCTGCGCCGGTACGCCCACATGAAACCTGACGCAGGTTTCATGTGGCGCAGGGGTTTACTACGTGACGCATCTCCCTAGATGCGTCACGTTGTAAATATAGCGCAACGCGGCGCATGGTTTGCGTCGCCGCTGCGTCACTTGCGTGACGCAACGGCGGCGCAAAAGTGGCGCAAGGGGCTTGTAAATATGCCCCACAATATACATTACAAATTGCTAATACCTGCCTCCCCAGCCATTCCTTTAGCTTTGGGGACCTGGAATAATCTGAACTGTCACATTTACATGCGAGAGAGATGGTTAGTAGTTGTTTTGGCAGCGATGATAAGAACGATGGGTGGTGCAAGCAGCAGTGGCTTCCTGGTCAGAGCCCTGGCACTTAATCTATTACAAATTAAGCACTGCAAAAAGCACACGCGGCCACGGTGCTGGAGTTTTACCGAAGCAAACACCCGCCAAAGCCAAGTGCGCTGCCACCCAGCGCTCCAGGCAAACCCCGTTCAGACGGTTTTAATTCCAGAAAAAGCCAAAATCGGCTCCCAATGAGGTGCTAGGAAGTATAGACCTCCTCAGATTGCATGGTATGAAATAGGACTTCCAGCTGTGGAACATTGGGAGTATTTTTAGACTGGGTGGTTAGCCTGGTTCCCCCCTTAAATGTGCCTCTGAGACTTTAATTGCGATTTATTCTGAAAAAAATGACACATAATGAGTAAATATCAGGTCCCAGCCTTCTTTTGCATGGTGCTTGTACGATTCTAACAGGTGCTTCAAGAAGCAAAGCAGCGCAGACAGGAACCTTCATCAACTTCCTGACGCCAAAGGATTTGAGCTAGAAAAATTGATGCATGTAGGCACCAAACATCGGCGGTGTCAAGGAAAAACCAACCAACCCCATTTTAAGGAGGCATAATGGGGCAGCAAGACCTTAAAAACACCCCAGGATTTAAAGCAAAGCCAAATCTAATCTAGAGTGATCTGGCATTTCAGCAAATCTGAAATCCTAATTCTAAACAAGCATTGGCAAAGGCAATAGGTCTCACCTATACAAGAGCTATTGTCTTTTAGCCATGTTATACAACAGCTTGGCTATGTAGCATGGCTAAAAGTAAAGTTTAAAGATTCATGTGGCTCTTAAACTTAATGTAATTTTTAGCAAAGAGAGCAGTCAGAAGGTTTGTGCCAATTAGCAGAGAAATATATGCTGTGTATGTTAGAGGTGATGACCGTGTAAAAAAAATAACATTGTTTTGCATTTACTTTCAGCATAGCTAAAAGCGGCGATCCTCTGAAGCAATGCTTAGGGGAGCGGTTGTGGCGTAATTGCCAGAACTGCCGACTTTGGAGCTGGGGAACATCAGCTCAATATCCTGTGATTCTGGCCAAATCACTTACTCTCCCCCTGCCTACAAAAATGAATGTGTCCTTGTGTAATGTAACTGGTGAGCACGTAGAGCGCTCCAATACCTTCGGTTCGTGCTATGGAAAACTGCAAACCAAAGGAACAAAGTCAGGAGAAAAAGCAGCAGCAACGAGGGAGGTAGTGTGGGAACGGGTCAACCAGAGAAGCGAGGGCAGGGCCGGACTGAGAGCCGAAACCGGCCCTGGCAAACAGCTCGGTTGGCCCCCTGGGGGAGGGCCGAGCTGGTTGCTAGGCCCGGTTTCACCCGATTTGGTTACCGGGGGCCAATATTGCGGGCCCCGGTTAAAAACGGCCCCCTGGGGCCCAAAACCGGCCCCAACCTAGCGGCCCACCGGGAAACGCCCGGTGCCCGCTACGGCCAGTCCGGCCCTGGTGAGGTGATGTGGAGACGGGCAAGCAGCGTCGGGGGAGGGCAGGAGGAAGCAACAATAATGAGGAAACCCAAAAAAAGTACTCACTGCTTGGCAATATACATGGAGCAGAGAGAGGGTAAGCCGCAGCGATGAGGGAGGTGGTGAGGGAATGGGTCAAGCAATGATGGGGAGGGCTTGAGTAAGTGACAATGAAGGGGAAACAAAAAGCAGGAGCAGCTTAAGGAAAGTTACTTAGGGGCCCATTACGATGGCGGGCGGAAGCACTACCGCCGTGCTGGCGGATGCAAAAACCACCAGTTACCGCCGGCACGCAGCAGTCCACACGCCCGCCCAATTACGATGCGAAAAGCAGGCCAAACACCGCCGGCAAGCCAGCAACACCGTCCGCCATCAAAGTGCGCCCGCACACGTAGCGGCGCAGCACAACTGACACACACCGTCCGACGAAACACGTCCCGCCCGGCGCATAAATTACGATGCCGCAAACAAACGGCTCCCACGGCAAAGAGACACCGCACGTGAAAGAGAGGCGGAAACACGGACGCAGAGCACGGACAACGAAGAAGCGGCACCCCGGGCATGAATCCAGCACTGCAGGCCCTTCCCATGCTTCTGCTGATGCACCACCAAGGACGCAACGTACCGCGGAGACGCAGGTAGGCACACACACAACAAGTGCACGCAAACAGCGCACACAGTGCAAGGGAGGAAAAAGCGGACAACCCCCACCAGCGCGTGCACACTACACATCCACCATCGCATCCACATATGACACACAGGCCAAATCCTAACATCGCGGAACACATGTGTACACACCACCTGGGACTAGGAACCAACCACCCCGTCACGGCCCCGAAGCGCCGATGACGCCGCCACACATGCGCACAACGCAGAGGCCAACCGCAGCGCCATGCATGCGTCGCACACAGACACAGGGACACAACCAAGCAGCACACACACCAGCCCCACCCCGAACGCACATGACACGTGACAGGCCTGCCACAGACATGTCCCCAACGCCCAATTCACGGACAACACCCAACGCCACACAACCGACGCACACATGTCAGTGAAGTCACGCAACAGCAGGACACACCCCAGTGTAACAAACATGGCGAAGCACACAGCGGCGGCAACACCAACTAGGAGAAGCAGGGCCCCTTCGGGAAGAGGAACGCCAGTACCACACTGAAAAACCCATACCACCCTGCACATATGAACAAGACACATGAAACGGAACACCAAAGAGCCCGGTGACCGACAACAGGTGGCCCAAGAATTACATCCACACACAAGGCCCAACGCAGAGCGGAAAGGCAGCCTGCCGCCCACACAAGGGAGAGCAGACAGCACTGAATGACCTTCCATTCCAACACCGAAACCACAGCCCTACGACAGAAGCCGGTGAATACAGCCATTGTCCAAGAATAGACCAACACAGGCATGCCGAGGAGACCGACCACAGGGCAGATAGCGCATATCACAGAAGCACACAACGGACGGGGAAGAAACAAGAAAACACTCCCCCATGTCGGCCACATGCAAGTTAATTGGAAGGAGTCACACAGCACTGACCTTGAACTGTCTGAGAAGCATGTGGGAAGAGGGCCCGTGTCCTCCAAACAAGCCAACAGAACACAAGTCCTGTCTCCCCACGACTACACAGAGCTCACAGCAACCCCGGAGTGTGCACATTGCAGACTGCACACACAGCCGGAGCACGCCACCACAACGCACCGCTGCGAAATGGCAACCGCAACACACCTACCCAACTACGCCGAAGAGCTCAAGCTGTACCAAACCAGCACGATACATACATTGGGATGCGATCTCCTGTCCCTGCTGAACGTAAGTTACCGACTGACTTACCGCATCACATTGTTCAGCTGCGTCATGCCCGTCTTCTACTGTCGGAGGTGTCCCTACCAGCATCCCGTCGAGATATGCCTCTCCAACCCGGCATGTCTGAAGGCGGACCTGCTACCACTACTCCTCCCTCTGGACGCACACGACAGGGCCTGCTCTGCCTATGGGGGCATGGCGTATGTGGCCAACATCGCACGCGCACTGAAATGGAACCACTGTGCCTCCACACGACGGATCATCGAGAACAGCTACATCGAATGTCACCCAGCATGCCCCATCATGGTCCTCCAAGGGACAACCTACGAACAACACCTTGACAGCCACCATCCGCTTCATTGGCTGGCAAACATGTACACCACCAATGACATGGAAGCCCTGCTGGACGGCATCGCATACCTGACAACCTGTAAATACGTCGGACCACAACGCAGGTTCCCCGAGTGACCTATGAAGTCCAACCCCGCACCCATGCTCAGCTTCCGCACGGACTGGCCAGTCACCACCACAACAGCCATACCAAACGACCGGCAACTGTAACCACACCATCAACGACATCGCCATGACATCGGATATGACCGGGACATGCACACTGTTCCCCATCACATCCAGGAACACCGCATGCATCGTGGGAGGCAGTGGCATGGGCTCTGTGCATCGCACCCACATGGACGGAACTGCACGAACAACCAGGACACGACATGGATCCAGCGCACATGGACACACACACCGCTCAGTGGACATGAATAGGTCGCCTGGAGTCTGTGGGTGCTGCACCCCTCCCACCCCCGCCCCGGGAATCCCATACCAGGACCTTTGCATGGACGACAAGTGCATACAACAACAACACGACCCCAGTGACTGTGACATGTCCAGTAACCACCACAGTGCAACAACAAGTGGCACGCCGCTGCATGCACGCAAGCACATGCCCTGATGTCATCTCACATGCACGCGTGCATGAGGAACAACCGCAGCAAACCTGTCACATGGAACTGAGATGGACTGTGCCCATGATGCCGAGCGGTCTGGTAGGCTACATGTATACCGTCTGTGTCAAAGTCCGCAGCTCCGCAGCTATACGTAAATGTACATTAGCACAGCCTTGGCCAAGCAGATGTAACCCCACACCCTATCCCATTTGTAATCATGCTCAGTATATCCTCAATATGTATTCCGCTGCCAGTAGTGTCCACTATACTGCATCACAGAGGACAGAAGACTCAATATAATGTTTGAAACCAGAACTGTCTCCGCTGACTCATTTCACAAGTACGAATGAGAGAGGATGAGAGTATGTGAAGTACACGGCAGTCGTGACATGACCATGTAGTCCACTGGTATTGGATGTCAACGCAAATGAGTAGCACTACTGTGGAAGACACACATGTGTCGTGTGAAGTCGTATGGACGCAGTGCTCAGGTGGGTGGGTGCGACGGGTAGATGCGCACATGCCAAGTTGGAGCACGCCGTGTTGGGAGGGCTCATGAACAGTACACCACCGCTTCCCTGGGCATTGTGAGAGGACACCTGTCGGGGGGAGTGAACACGTGTGTGCACAGCAGCCGGGCACACGTACAAAGCGGTACCAGGCGCACCTCAGCCCACCCTCTGTGGACGAGCTGGATCCTGTTGTGCGCCCGCCATGCCCCTTGACAAGGCACACACAGCCCCAGTCGACCAGGTGTAACCCCAACATAGTCAATCCGCACAGGCGATACAGGGCACGGGATGGCAGTGGAGCATGGTGTGTGAGAGGTCTCCTCGCGCTCCTCCTGGTCATATCACGCAGGCAATAGAACCTCAACGTCCAGCATGGCAAAAAGTCAAATGGAAGTGTAGGGGGACGCACCACAGCACGAGCAGCACTGACGTCACGGGAGGTGGCTCGCACCATCCCATCCATTGCCCATCATACCAACCACGCCACATGCCATTGCGACTAAGTGCAAGCGCGTGCGCCACCACCCCTGAGCCCTCCCCAGAGAGGCCAAAGAGTGAATGTGTGGGCCATCAGCCACAGACGGACGCGGCATGGCCGCAAGGGCAGCCACAGCCACTGGGTGTCGCAGGTGGCGGATCCGGAAGGCGAAGACTGTGATGCATAGTCCATGCAGGCCGGGTCTCCATTTGGGGCACCACGCAGGTGGACGGCGTCCCGCCACACATCATACCCTGAGACAGCCCACTCGTGCAACTGGACCCACACATACACTCCTTGCCCTCTCTGGTGCAAGCTTGGGGCTGCCTGTGCAAGCGCTAGCCTCGCAGGTGAGCATGCATATTGGGGGGCGAGGGGAGGACATGAGGGCTGGGGCGAAGATGACTGTATCACTGTCAGTTAGTACAAGGGATGACCCAGATGTGGAAAGGAAGAGACGTGTCCCGTGTGTACTGCAACTAGTCGCCAATCCAACTACCCCCCATGTCCGGAATGTAAGCCCGCACCTAGGCCCGCCCATCCGCCACATCGAACATACCACCAGCACGACAACCTTCCCATTCGAAACACTGACTGGGGGTGGCGACCAGTGAACAATCATGTGTAGCCTACCCACGCGTACATGTGGGCCCTCCATGATCCATGTCACCTGCGGCAAAGACATGACATGCGCAATGAGGGAAGTGAGGAGAGCTGTCCGCCCCACGCGCAGAAGGTGCATCAGCTCCACAGACCCAGCAGCGAGTCCAGCAGGGGTCACATGTGCAGGGGCAGCTGTGCCTGGTGTGAAGGCACATGCATATAGACAGCACATCGACCAATGTGTAGTCTGCCCACATCCACAGTCCATCATCATGCGGACATAGGAATTGAACACAGGGCAACACATCTTAGCTGGTGCACCCACCGTGACCAACAATGCGCAATCATCGACGTACCCGCCCTGTGCATGGCCCCCCACAACGGAGGCACATCCAGTGCCACCATCCCACACACACAAGCCTTCCACGGAACATGCTGTGTCCAATGGTCAGTACAGAGTCAGCGCCCATCTGGTGGATCCTGAACAGGAGACACATGCACACACATGCCAGCTCCCACTATGTACGACTGCCACCTGGCACGTGCAATGTAACCTCTCACCTGTGACGTGTGACTGCAAGCACACAGCCGTCTTGGCATGGGGCTGTCAATGTGGACACCAGTCAATGTTTCGGGAGCTGTGATCCGTACAGTGCTGTACATAGGGTGCAGTGCTGACACCTACTACTGTCTCATATCCCCTCGTGCCACAGGTCCCACTTGTATTGGCCGCTCAGCCCGTGCCCACATCGTCGTCGTCGTGTGCCATACTCATCCAGCCTCGGAAGCAGTACCATGCTCAGCAGACACTCATGTTGCCGTGGCGTTGCCGCTTGACGAATATGCAGTCAGTCCCCATCAGCACGCCCCGCAAGTCATTGGGGCCTAGATCCCCATTTGCATGCACATGGCAGTGGTATGTCTCACTTGCCATTGCCATTGTTGGGAGACCTGTGTAAGTGTATTGTGGCCGTGCCGTCCCAGCTTGACAGCTGGGCTGTGGCTCATGTGCTTGCTCAGTCATGTCAGTGATGTGTATGCGAAATTGCTATGTGCCGTGTTGCTTTGACATGTGTCCTCTGCCATTTAACCCAGGCGGAGACCGAACATTGACCGCCCATACCAATTGCTGGCGGACATGGACGATACAGAGGTAATCAGGAAGTTTCGGCTGGACAGGCCAACTCTGCATCGACTGTGTGCCATGTTAGAGCCCCATCTCCGTCCCCGCAGGGTGTATCCGACTGCTGTCACCCCCACGGCTAAGGTGATGGCCGCCATGCATTTCTTCGCCACTGGGTCATTCCAGCACACAGTGGGCAGTGGAGGAGGGATGTCCCAGCCCATGTTCAGCAAGGTGCTGAGGGATGTACTGGCAGCCATGATGCTGTACCGGAACAGGTACATCAGATTTCCCAGGGCTCGTGAATTGGCGGCAGTGAAGGGTGCATTCTATGCCCTTGGCAGAATCCCACACGTCGTGGGAGCCATTGACTGCACTCATGTTGGCCTTGTTCCACCACAGGCCACTGAGCACCTGTACCGCAACAGGAAGCACACGCACTCCCTGAATGTGCAAGTGGTGTGCCTTGCGGACATGGTGATCACCCACGTGTGTGCAAAGTTTCCAGGCTCGGCCCATGACGCACACATAATGCGCAACAGCATCTTGCCACGACTGATGGCCAATCTGCAACAGGATCGTGGCTGTATTGTCGGTGAGTATGTGGAGTGGTGTAGCGTGCTGGTTGTGCGATGCTGTCCCCTGTCCAGTTGGAATAGCAACGGTTCTCTGTGTCCCTCACACCCAGGTGACTCTGCGTATCCGAATGGGGCATGGCTGCTCAGTCCATTGAGGAATCCTCGCACCCCAGCAGACGATCGATACAATGAGGCACATGGGAGGACCAGACGTGTGGTCGAGCGTACCTTTGGCCTCCTCAAGTCCAGGTTCAGGTGCCTGGACCGCACCGGGGGTGCACTGGCGTACTCCCCACAGAAGGTGTGCCAGATAGTGGTGGCGTGCTGCATGCTGCACAATCTGGCCATTCGGAAGCAGATCCCCCTCATTGTGGATGACGGAGATCAACCAGGGCCCCAGCCCGCAGACCAGGACAGCTCGAGTGAGGTGGACAGCGGAGAGGAGGAAGCTGGGAATGTGCGCCAGCAGCTCATCGCCCGCTACTTCACTTGACGGTGAGTGTCCATGTACGACGGATGATGTGTCTGTATCTATGCAGGTGTGTGTGTGCTGTGTCAGGGTGGCCGTATGTTCACTGCGTGCAGTGTGTCAACGCTCCATGGCCAGGGTAGTATGCCACTGTTGGTGGCTGTGGCATTGTGCCCTATTGCTCTGTGCGATGTGTGTACATTGCTTGTAGTTGTTGACATGTACTGTGTGATGGGTGTGTGACACACTCATTGAATGTGCTCCTGTTCTGTCTCCCACCCCTAGGTCCCTACAGGCCCTCCGGATTCCATTTCCATGCCACGCATCAGGTGCCTTTCCGCCCAAGGTGGCCGTTGTATTCCGTACAATAAAGACACAGGGCACAAACAGCAGTTAGTGAAAAAGGTGCATTTATTACAAACTGTGACATGTGATTGTGTGTAAGGTGATGACAAAAGTGGTGCGTGCAGTGACAATGAGCTGTCGGTCATGGCTGCGTGATGATCAGGGTGTACCCACTGGTTCTATGTCCATAGTCCAACACACACATGCCATCCAGATGGCTGTGTGGAGTGGGATCGTAGAGCAAGTCAATGCAGTGGCTGGTCAAGGAAGGCTGGCGGAAGGCTGGCTGGCTGCCTCACTTGCGACTGGAGCGTGCGAAGTCCTCCCGGGAGATCTGTTTCCTCTTCGGACGGCCCCTTCCACGTTTGGGAGGGGGGTGTGTGGTGGCGACCTGCTGGTGGTGGGTGAGGTGTGCTCACTGGCTGTGGACGCAGGGGAAGTGGACACTGCTGCCCGAGCCTGCGCCCTAGCAGGTGGTGGCGGAGGTGGTGTTGCTGGCCTTGCCTGTGACCCCACCGCCACCACCAGCTGGCCCATGAGGTCCACGAGTTGGTCCATACGGGACACGAATTGGCCCATATGGGCGTCCATGGACCTCAGCACCCCCAGCACCTCCCGCGTGTCAGTAGCAGACCTGGCCCATTGTCCTTGGGCCTCTTCATAGGCCCCAAGGACTCTGTCCATTTGAGGCAGGGCATGGCTCCCAGGGGAGGCTGGCGTTTCCCTGACCCTGCTCCTCCTACCAGTCCTGCTGCCACCGGCCTGCCCACTAGCCACATTGCTCACCACGGTCCTCGCTGTGGCTCCCAGGGTGGATCCAGTCGGCCGGGCCACCACCTGCGCTGGGGCTGGTGCCAGCGAAGACGTGGTGGTGGTGGAGGCGGTGGTGGTCGGTGCGGCGATGGTGGCGGTTGCGGCAGTGGTAGTGGCCGCAATGACCGTGGGTGTGGCCGCAACG
This sequence comes from Calotriton arnoldi, assembly GCA_963921515.1. Taxonomy (NCBI): domain Eukaryota; kingdom Metazoa; phylum Chordata; class Amphibia; order Caudata; family Salamandridae; genus Calotriton; species Calotriton arnoldi. The sequence continues at coordinate 2,417,701 of CAWUFW010002012.1, forward strand.
ACAGTGGCAGCAGGGGACTGGGACTGTTCAGCATCCCTGGATGATGGGTTGGTGGGTAGGAGGGGTCCTGGGGAGCGGCTGGGCCCTGCCACGCCAGATGGGCCAGCTTGGTGGTCCGTGTCCGAAGAGGTGGACAGATCCTCCAGATCCGTGTGTCCTCGTTGGGGGCTTGTAGGCTGGCTGTGCTGGCTGCTGTCTCCATCCCCAGCGTCCAGCAGTTCGTCACCTGTGGAGAGAATGAGATTTGTTATTGTGTTGCACCTGGCGAAGTATGTATTAGTCGTCTGACATTGGCAGTTCGTGCAATCTCGTACATGGGTTTCCCGGAGGCGAGTGTGTGGCTGTGGCATCTGTAGGTGTGTGTGCTAGGCAATGGGACTGTGTGCTGTGCACATGTGGCATGGGACGGATTGGCCATGCCGATGGGTGTGTTGCTTTGCCCCTACTCATTGTGACTCTGGTGTATGCGGGCTCCTGGCCCATCCTGGGTCTGGTTTGTACTTTGCTTTTGGAGTTCAAATGGAACGCTTAGGAACGCATATGGCAACATGGGGGCCATGCCCCAGATTCGCATTTGGGAGGGTATATGCTTTTGGGGTACATGCTGTGAGCCATGGGTGCCGAACGTGACATGTGTTGTGGCAGCATGACAGTGCATGGTCTGAGGTGTGTGCATGCCTGACATGCCCTGCATATTTGCTGTCTGTTGTGGTTACTGGACATGGCATTGGACGCATCGTTATGAGTGAGTGATAGTTGTGTGCCAGCCAACGTATTGCAGTTGTCCCATCTCCTTGGTGTGCGTGCTGCCCTGTGCCATGTGCATCACTGCAGTGCTCGGGGGGTGTGGCCCATGTTGTGTGTTGTTGCTCACAGTGTGTCGTGCGCTTAATTGACTTCTGGCACATGGTTGGTCATGGGCATGTGTCTTAGCGTGACTGCTGTATGTGTGGCAGCTGTGCGGATGACATGCCTTTCATGAGACTGGGGCTGACGGATGGGATGGATGGTATGTTGTATGTGCATGGTGTGTCTGTGTGTTTGATGGGTTCAGTGGTGTTCGTGTGCATTTCTGTTGTTCCGCTCTGTTGCGTCTAGTGTTGTTTGTCTTACATAGGCGTAGTTGTGGGGTGTGTGGTTGACAGGCAGTAGGGGCTACATGGACAGGACTTCAATGGTGTTTCGGTTGTGTGTGATGAGTTGCACAGTGGCTGCCGTTTGGGACTATATTCAGTGTGGCTTGTGCATGCAGACGTGGCTCCTTGGGTGTTGCTATGTCTGTGATGGGTCATGTGGGGTGTGAGTCTGCTGTTCATGTCCGTGTGCACATTGTTCACTTGTTCGTGACGGTGGGCGGTGCTGCGTGTTCGTGTGCTACGTGACATGTCCCATGTGTTGGTGGTGTTATGGTCCTCATGCCTCCAGTAATCCAGCCCTGTCCAGTTTCCCACCTGCAAGTTGTTCGTGCGTGCACTGTACTGGATGCCACATGGCTCTTAGCGGGGGTGCTCCATGTTGCAGGTCTGTGGGGGTGGGGGGTGTAGTGGGTCGTGGGGGTGGCTGTACACCCACTGACACCGATTGCTGTGGACCGTGATGTCTGCCTTTCGGCTGTCGTTGTGCACTGCGGTGGCTGACACGTGGGTGTGGGGTGTGGGGGATGCTCCTCCTTGCTGGTCTGTGGGAGTGGGGGCCTGGTGGGTGTTGTACTTCAGCTGTCCCCCTCCGACCCACTGCACTTTGTGTTCCTGCCACTTACCTGTTACTTGTCAGTTGGTGCAGCTGTGGCGGACACATGGGTGTGGCGGGTGCTCGTTGTGGCGCTTCTGGCATATTTGTGGACCTGTTGGTGGTTACGTGGCTGGCTTAGTGTACACATGTCCCCACGCATCTTACAGTTGTTCGGTTTGGCCTGTGTGTGGTAGTGTCTGTTGCATGTGCGTGTGATGTGTTGTGTATTGTGTGCTGGACATGGGGGTGTTTGTCCCTGGGAGCTGTGGCATGGTGGTTGCGCATGTGTGTACATAGCGGTGTGCTGGTATACATTAGTTTGTACTTACCAGCCTCCACTCCCCTGCTAATCCGGCGAGGATCTCCGGATGGATTACGACTCGCACCTTCTCCTCCCACGCTTTGAAGGTCTTAAAGAGCGCGGGATTCCCTCCGCCAGTGACGGCAGCCAGCTCTCTGTTTTTGCCCTCCTTCTTCTTGACCAGGCTCTTTACGTCATTCCAACGTTTGTTTATCTCGGTTCTGTTCCTGGGCAGGGTCCCGACTGCATTGACCTGGTCTACGATCCGGGTCCACATTCTGTTTCTGGTGGCTAGTGGTGTGTGCTGGACCATGTTCCCATAGATTTGTGGGTACACCTTGATGATCTCGTCGACCATGACCGTCAGCTCCATGGGCGTGAACTTGGGCATCCTTTGTGGTGCCATGGTGTTTGTGGTGCTGGTGCGGTGTGTGTTGTGTAATGTGCAGGGGGTTTGTGGTGCCGGGTGTGGTGGTGGTGGTGGTGGTGGTGGTGGTGGTGGTGGTGGTGGTGGTTGTGATGTGTGCGTTTCTGTGGTGTGCTGCTGTCCTTGCTGTGTCACTGTGTCCTCTCCTCTCCTCTCTGGTTTGCAATGTAGCAAGGGGTTGTGGTCTGTGGGAGTGCTGCTTTTGTACTCACCTATGTGGGTGTGTCCTCATGGTCTGTTGTTTTCAGGTGTGTTGTGTCTGGGGTTCTGGCCTTTGTATTTTTTGTTTGTCCGGGGGGTGTTTTCGGGATGTGTACTGTGCTTGTGTATTTGTGCGTGCCTTGCTGTGTGGACTTGTTGGCCATGTTGTGTGCTATTGGTTTTGTGTGCGGATGGTTTCTGTGCAGGTACGTGGGCGCCATGGCTTCTGCCGTGTCGATTCTCATCGGCGTTGTTTGCGCTGGCGGGCGGTATTTTTGTTGTTTTTCCGCGCTCATGGCGGTGCGATCGTAATTTCACGTGCGGTGTGTCGGCCGTGAGGGCGGGCGGTTTTGTGTTGTCGTGCGTGTTTCCGTCCGTGGCGGGCGGTTTGACTCCGACTCGGACGATGGCGGGCGGTATTTTGTATGATTTTTCCGCCGATGGCGGTTTTCAGTTTGTGTACTCATAATGGCGTGGTCGGTGTTCAGGCGGTGTGTGCGGGCGGATTTTTGCCGCTTCCATGCCTGGCGGATTTTTTTACGCCGGGTATCGTAATGTGCCCCTTAATCCGTACTTGGTCCATGCTCTAGCGAAGAGAGAAACGCTCAAAAAGGAAGTGAAGCACCCATGCATTTACCAGGCTGCAATCCCCTTTTGTGTATACAATATCTCTCACAAGTGAGGCATGCGCTGTAGCAGGCGAGATGTAATCAAACCAGGTGCTAATAAGGGGCAACCAAAATATCGCATGATATTTACACGCATAATGTGTACTGTTATTTGCATGAAACTAGACATTTTAATTTGTGTACCCCTGAACAGTTGTGTTTAAAATTGTACTTTAGGGTGTACTTTTATCTATGGGAGCACAATTCTCCAGGTTCATGCTAAACAGGCGTTTTTAACGCAACGGACCGATTGCGTCATCGGTGCTTGATTCTTTGTAAATCTGGAGGGCACCATTTTTTTCCGCACTGGTGCGACACAGCACTGTAGATTTCTATTCAGCACTGCATGCAGGAGTGCTAATATATCTGGTCCTTGCTCTGTGAAGGGCTTAGCTCGCAAATCAATTATTTAAAGCAAGGAATTTTTTTTCCAAATGTGAAAAACAGATGCACCTTCCAAGGACACCAATTTTTTTTGTGAAAGAAGCCATTCACTCGGATAATTTTAAAGCTGGGCACATTAAAACCTGTAAATTAATGCAAGAGCTTCCAAATTTTTTGTTGCTGAAATGTCTCATTTCCTTTCTCAAAAGGGTAACTGAAACTGCCAGTTAAAGTAAGCCACCAAAAAATGCCCAGATGGTGTCCGGTCACTCACTGGGCTAGATAGCATAGAAACCAAAGACCTCATGAAACAAGCATTGGCATAGCCAATAGGTCTCGCTTTTGGGACCTTATAAGTGTTTAGCCATGCAACAGTTGATGTTGTTGCACCAAGGATATTGTGCTGCATAACTAAATACTTATAAGGTCCCAAAAGCAAGACCTATTGGCTATGCCAATGCTGGTTTGGCATTTGTATTTGCAGTCTAGTGACAGTAATACTTTCCAAATGATGGTGACTCGGACTGCAGGATAAGTTATTTAGCACAGTGGAAAACAGCACAGATATGCAAGTAAAGAATTTGTTTGGTTACAACAGATTGATAAATAGTGCTGTTTTCAACTTAACCTCTATTTCTAAATTCAACACAAGCATTTTGGTTGCACTCATAACCTTTTAAAAGTGCACATTTAGCGTTATATAATAGTACTCTTAGTTACCATGAAATGCAGGGAAATCACAGCTACAACATCACATTTCAACTTCCAGTGAAAGTGGAGATGTCAACCAGCTTGCTTGATATGCATTCAATAGATTGACAATAAGTTGCAAGGTATCATGTGAATTATAGGATTCAAATCAGGCCTTGAAACAGTGTGCTTATCCCCGGAAGAATATTTTGACTGACGAACCATAGGTCAGTGGAATATGAAATGTTACGTGCTGGAGTAAAAATTCTATTGAAAGGTATCGTAAAAAAAAAAAAAAAGTAGAATAAGTAATGTACGAAGATCACTCGACATCTCAGTGTGAAACAACTGCAGACGTTCAAACTTACATGGAGCTTCGCAATCCCCACTGAGCATGCACCTGTTACAGTGATAACGTGATAAGTGATAACGAAAATAAATTCTGAGGTGAAGCGCAATGGGCAGAAGACTGGCCAAAATAGACAAGGATTCAGTACATCAAGCCATGAACAGTTCATGCTGCAAAGCTGTTATGGAGTGTCTAATGTTATTACAGTGTGCCCACTGATTTACCACAAAATGCGAAATCTCTAGGCACAATAAGACACATCTGTCGCTACTGGCTTGTGGCATAGCTTCATGCAAGATCGCTTGGGCCGCGTCCTCAAACACTACAGCAACTCTTAACAGACTAGTCGCTAGATTAGAGCAACCTGTGGAACAGGACAAGAAACATCCAAGTACCCATCACTCTCCCATGGCTCGTACGCCTCCGTATGCAAAAGCCTTTTTCCCTTCAGCGTGCTAGTAACTTTATCTACCCCCAAATACTGGGTCACTGTACGACAACAACAAGATTCGGTTTTTTTGTTTGTTTGTTTTTCTAACGAGCAAACTAATTGTTTCCAAGGTATTACACTTCACTCTGAACGAGCAGATTTCTGTCATTTCCTTAGTTTCTTCTATATACGTGTTTGTATTTTTTGCATGGTATGACTGACGTTAAAAGTTTATTTATTGCTAAGTTTTCATCGTTTTAGTGTAATCTTAAACACGTCTGCACCAACAGGCATAATAAAATCACCCGAGTTTACAAAGAAACCAAGCGTGAATGTGTATTCTGGCAATACCAATGCATACTTACAAAATTCAGACTCCATTTGCTTTAAACAGTACTATCCAACGCATCTAACTCTACTAACTCAAACTCATCCTCACTCAACTGGTGCAAGGATGTTACACTTTCCAATCATTTATTCAAATTATGTATTTTTTTTAAGTATTTGAAACAATTGTACGCCCCGAGCCTTACCAAATTGAGCGCATGATCTTCGCTCCACCCACTGCCCCGGTATACCTCCCGCAAATCTTCCGGATCCGAACAAACATGAACAAATTATTTCCTTTTAAAAAGTGAAGAACACATTTTCCAAGACAATCTGGCAAGACCTTGCATTCCGTTCACTGGAAACTTAAAAAACAGCGATATCCAGAGCCCTTAAACTGCAACTTTCCTTGTCTGCTACTGGTTATGTACAATTAAATTGAATCATCATTTTTGCAGCTACGTGAACTACAAAGAGAAAGGGATGGAGGGGGTGGAGAACGGACAAAAGGGTAATTACAATATACAGTTGGGACAAATACTCAAAATGTGGGGTGGACACAGACGGTCAGGTGGTATGAGCGTGAGAAGGGCTGAGGCAGTTTGCAACACGATGGAAGTGCACATAGCAGCTCCAGTAAGCAGTGGAAGAACTGATGGAGGCAGCAAAGAACGGTTGAACTGATAGACAGAGGAACAGGTAGGGATATGCGCTTCTGGATAACGATAAAGAAAATGTAGATGGACGGGGTGGGTGTGTGCAGGCAAAGATCAATACACGGTTAACTGGCTTTGCGAGCAGATGGCACAGTGAGTGGTATGAACAGAGAGTATGCGGGATGGGTTCACAGCCAGTGCGTCTATGAAAAGTGGGACTCTCACCGGGACAGGAGAGACAACTTCTGCTCCAGCATGCCCTCCAGCCACTGGGCCTGCTTGGACATCCAGTGCTCCACACCTCTTCGTCTGTAGCAGCCCTCCAGCATGAGCCTGAAGTCGGCTACGAAGTCGCCCAGGTCCTGATAGCGCCCCTGACGGAAGCCCTCCTCCATGGCCAGCAGTCCTGGTTCCTCCTCCGTCTCCCCTGTAGAAAGGCCGCTACCAGGGGCCGGTTCTTCACCAGCAAGAAGTCCCTCAAGATACACATCCCCTGGCGCAGCTCGGGGCTCAGAGCCTGCTCCCAGCCCGGCGCCTCGGACCCCGTCTCCTCCTTCTCCATGGGCCCCGTCGCGGCGCGGCGCCGACGGGGGTTTAGGGCCGCCCGGACTACTAGCTCGCGGGGCTTGCTAATTACCCGATATCCGCCTCAGGCTCCAGTACTAAGGGAGGGGGGTGGGGTAAAATCAATGGGGACACGACAGGTAGGGGGCAGCGACAGGGCACACATGGGCTGATGGCTCGTCCCGGAACCGCTCACCTCGGCGGCCCCACAGTGGCTCTGCCAGTCCGTTCTCTATGTTTACAGCCACCGAGTGAAGGAGAAGCTTGGGGAGAAAGTGAGGAGACAGAATTCGGACAAACAGAATGAACACAAAGGAGAGGGCTAAGAGAGGATGTGTAAAGCTACTACGCGGCTACATGACAGACAACGCTTGCCATACGACGACAGCCTCGCCACAAAAGTAAAACTAGAACCCTTGATCCAGCCAAAGTACTCTAACCTTTTCTGCTTTACTATTCTTAAGTACTTAAGAATAATGCGCATCTTTCTCTCCAGAAGAAAAAGCTAATGAAATGTGCGTTTGTTTTGCTAAACCACTGGCGTCTATCAGGAATAGTAAAAGAAAAATCGTTTTTGACATTGAATATCATAAATACAGATTTTTTTGCTTCTTCTGCCTAAACACTCGCTCACGGTGAGGCAGAAACCGCACAGCTTCAACATGGCCGTTATATTCACTTTGTTGAACACAGAGTATTTTCCACGGTGTGCATTTGAAGGCACGCGCGGGGAGGAGGGGGGCGACGCGAGTGGTGCGCGCGCCTCGTGCTGAAAGTTAATAAAAAAAAAATTAAAATTGAAGCTGATAGCTGCGCGGCCGTGAAAGTGACACGGCCGCGCGGCGCGAAAGTGAAAGGAAAATGAAGCTGACGAGGAGGGAGTGGGAGGAGGGGAGGGTATTCACGCGCTGTAGAAAGCCAGATGGCAGCTGTGCACGTCGCGCGCGCTTGTGCGCTTGCGAGCAGCAAGCGTGACCACACGCTCGTGCACCATGGCCTTTTGCTTGTGGGTAACTGCACGGAAAAGGCCATGACGCACGAGCGTCTGGTCAGCTTTGAAAAGCCCCTAACTTAAAGTCTCGCAGAGCAGCGCTTGCGCGCTACTCGAGGCTCGACCTAAAAACGCCCTATGACCACATTCAGTTCGGTTAAAACATAATAATTGGATCTTCTAGTTTTCAAGATGTTAAAATAAGAACTTTGAAACTTAGGATCAGTGGCTTAATAGAGTGCACAAGACGGGGGAATAAATAGCATATACATGTGCCTTGAAAAATGTTTTTTAATCTTACGTGTGTCAACTTAAAAGGTTTATCCACACATCTGGAATTTTGCTCACTGCCTTTCCATGAGTTATTATTGAAATCCCCTGAAGTCCCTGCCCAAATCCATATTTTAGATCCGGGGGAATCGAAGCTAGTTTTTAAGTAAGCTTAGTTAGCATAATTGTCTACATTTATCTATATAAATCAAGTTAACTTAGAAATGTCCACATCCATATAGGTAGAAGCCAATTCATAATAATAGTTAGTCGAGTCAGGGTTTCTCCAAATAGCATTTTAATCAGTAACAACCTCCAATTCATGCCACAGTTTCAAGGAAGGAAATGCAAATATGTGCTTTCTTAAATAAATACCAGGCATATAGACAGAAGCAAATCCAAGAAAGGCGGGCTTAATAGTGCTGACTGACAGTACCTTTCTTGGTAACTGAATGCATACTTCTCCTTGCACTGCTACTGCATGCGTTAAGTGGCTTAATGCAGTTGCTTACAAAATTCACTACTGCCTTAAATATTTCTTTTTTCTTTTTTAGCAATCGCCAAGCGAGGAATGCCTCTTCTTGGAGCGACTGGAGGAGAACCATTACAACACATACAAGTCCAAGATGCATGCAGATAAAGACTGGTTTGTTGGCATCAAGAAGAATGGAAAGACCAAACCGGGGTCGCGGACCCACTTTGGCCAAAAAGCCATACTCTTCCTTCCACTGCCTGTATCGAGTGATTAAGGGATGCCTCCCTCAGGTGACATTGAAGAACGTCCATCTATCCGAAGGTGAACTCTCCAGTTTGAACCTTCTCAACATCTGACACCTAGAACTTTATTTACACACAGATTTCCAGTGTTCCAGTGGACCCTTTTGTTTCACACAGAATCGTGTATAAATTCCAAAATGGAAGTGAAGAGTTAATGTGTTTTGAGAATAAGGAGATCTTATTGGTTGATCAGCCATTGTCCCATTGACAATGGGGACTTCCAGTGTTCATTACAGTTATTTTTTATGTTAGTGGTGATTTATATAGAAAGGAAAGAAACACTACCAAAGTGTCTGTAGCTAACCCTATCACAATACGATAGGCTGCTGTGATGGAAGGACAATGTAATACATACAACCACCCTCAAGCGCTCCCCTGCTCTTTCGTCCACCCATTCCTACAGTCCTTGAAGTGATAAACTTCTATGATGTGTTTAAACCTCCTAAAAATTCTTCGTCTTCCTACATCCTTATTTACCACATATGGGAAGATGAAGAGCAGTAGTGCTCTGGTCTCAGGTCACTGAAGCTGGAGTACGCTGATCTCTCATGAGAGCCAATTGAGCAAAAAGGAGATATTGTCCACAGTTCAAACAGATGGAGGACCAGTCAGTTTGTGGTTTCACTCTAGTTCCAGTTGTCAGATGCCCTGTCCACTAAAACCACTGTTACGCTTGACTCCAGTTGGTGTCCTGACTATCAGTAGTGACAAAGAGGTCAGTGACTGATTCAACTGGCATTTGTGCTTCACTTGTCTCCCTCCCTAGCAGGAACCTTGCCTTCTGTGGGGCAGTTTAGGAAGAACACACTTCGGTGAAGCAAGCATTTTAAGTTGCCCTCAACCCAGCATGTGTCATGTGCACGAAACATTCTCGTTAGTGTCCGTAGAAGAATTGAGAGTCAATTCACTTCACTGTACGAGACCAGACTCTCACACTAAAGTGATTTATTAGCGAGGTCTAGTGGTGCCGGGCTAGTGCTGCTGCATCAGAGCCTATAAGTGACTGTGAGGTTGTTTGAGGAATGCCTCTTGAAGCCAAACAGCCCTTCTGCTGTCAGATGGTAATTTCTTTGTGGCTCGAGTCAACTGTTCATCACCTTGATTGTGTTACATGAGGCCAGGAGTGAAACCAAGTCAGCAATGTAAGGAAATATTATATCAAGAATGAAACAAATCACAAGTAATATTTATGAACACAGCCAACAGAACACAATAAGAAGATATTCGTGTGCATACTTATATATCATGGATCACTGAAAGATTTTCTGATTGAAAACCACTGTGGTAGATCACAACACACACAGTTCTCTAGCAAGGTCAAAGGTGACTAATGTAGGTCCACGAGTGCCAAATTTGTGTCGGATTTTCAGGATATTCACATAAATGTATTTGCATCCAATGAATCTAAAGGGAAATAATTTACACAGCCAGTAGTTGTCCTGAAGCTCCAACCCGAAGCTGGCCCTCTTAGACCTATGTTGGATGCATCAGAATGAGCTATGGATAGTGACTTGGACGTTGTGGTCAAGCCATTATGAATGGTGGCCTCGCTGTGTAGGAACACTGCCTATAATGGAAGCCACAGACATTGTTGCTGTGCAAGGTCATAATCTGCTCAATACCCATTGAAAGTAGGACTGTTAGTGTTGGCGATGGGCACGGCTGGTTCTGAAGCCAAGCAGTTCAGGCCAGACTAGGCGTCTTTCTTTGGAGGAGCCAGCAGGGGGCAAAATAGTGCACCCAACAGAAGCAGATGTTGCTCATCCACCAAAGTGCATGGCAAACACCTTAGCAACAGCTATGTTTCGGCATTCCTAAAAGGATCTGTCTATACAACTTCTTGTACTGGAACAATCCAAGGTTTCCCTGGCCCTCAAGTTGACTTGTAAGTGACTGCCTTTCATGCACTGAAATCAGTTATCTGTACGCTAACAAGGAACTCACTCGCCATAGGGAAACCTGGAAGTTACCATTTTGAGTTCAACAGGGAACACCAGAGAGAACCGAAAAGGATGGTCTTTGTGAGTGTCAGCTGCTCCCAAGCACATGTCAAGGACCAGCAGAAGAACTTTGTAAACAAAACCTAAGACCAGTCTTTTTTATGTTAAAGATAGTATTTATGTAATGTATTTATCAGAACTATATTGTAAGCATAACATATTGCAGGGTATTACCTGCAACATATCAACTGAATTAAAAATGTATCAATAATGAGGTACAAGCCAAGGTCATTTAAGATGAGCGTGAGGCTGTAATGAATTTGGCCTACCTGTCTCTGTGGTGGTAGGTTCCGAGTCCACCTTCACCCCTTCCGGGCAACTGCCTTCTGCCTTTATTTGCTCCTTACTCTGAAAACTTCCCTAGTCAAACCATGCGTGAGTCTTTTCTCTCAGACACAGTGTGTGGAGATGGAGGGTAATCTGTGTGGATGAATTTGTGTGACGTGTGATGATTTGTTGTCCGAATTCCCTCTCAGTATCTTTCTTGTCCATGAGAGCCAGAAGTGGCTAAGTTTCCAATGTGTGATATAAACATATAGATTTACTATTCATACTTCAGAAAACTCCTTAATATGTAACTATTCAAGATGGCCTCAAGTGAAGCACGCTTGCTTGTGTAAAGGCTGAATTGTGCTGGCGAGGGACACCTCGCTTTGACGCCGGTCCGAAGTGACAATTGGATGACATTGTAGTGCTTTACAAAACTTTATAAACAAACTAGTAGGTTTAGACCAAAACCTGAAAACCGTGATGCGTAGGCTGATGTCCGTCGCTGGATATCCCAGTTTCTTTTTCTCTTGCCTGGTCAGCTCAAATCTTCTCTCTGGTGTTGCTGAAATGACAGCTCTACCTGGCCAATTGAGACAGGACAGAGAGGCACAGTGGAGTATGCCACTCTTCGAAGGAGGAACTAAGCAGCCAGCAGCTCCTGGGGTCCCTGGAATAATATGGACTCTTGTCAACACCTTGAGATAGAGCTCAGATAATCTGCATTGTAGCCTACTCAACATAGATCTCTGAAAATTCTCATTCTATAACCTAGAAGCAAGCATCTCTAGAGCCTCGGGTGAGTCATGTTAGGTGAAATAGAAGTAGTAGCTCAGATGTATCTTTTGCAGCATTCCTTAAACACTGGATTAGTTAAATTCTATCCACTTGGAATGCTCTCCAGCTAAAATTTAACCCCTATCAAACTTTTCTGTGTGCATATAAAATGTCGTCTTGATCTTGTTTGATTAAATGATATGTCCTGGGATTGAATGTGCGAACATGGAGAACGGATTCAGCGTTACCACTTTCCAGGAAATGCTTCAATAAAACGGGTATAAGAGGACACAATGACCCTCATTTACAAACAACCATTGGCAAAGCCAATAGGTATCGCCTATGTGAGAGTGATTGGCTTTGCCAATGCTTTTAGCCATGTTGTACAGCAGCATGGTCAAAAGTTAGTGGCGTGGTGTAGAGTAGAGTAGCATAGCGGAGAGTGGAGTAGAGTAGCTTAGAGTAGAGTGGCATAGAGTGGAGTGGCGTAAAGTGGAGTGGTGTGGCATAGGGTAGAGTGGAGTGGCATAGAGTTGAGTGGCGTAGAGAGGAGTGACGTAGTGAAGTGGCATGGAGTAGAGTGATGTGGAGTGGAGTGAAGTAGAATGAATTGGCTTAGGGTAGAGTGGTGTAGGCTAGAATGGAGTGGTGTTGAGCAGAGTTGTGTAGAGTGGAGTGAAGTGGCATAGAGTGGAGTGGAGTGGCATACAACAGATTGGCATAAAGTGGAGTGGCACAGAGTAGAGTAGATTAAAGTGGCACAGAGTGGAGTGATGTAGAGTGGAGTGGTGCAGAGCTGAGTAGCGTAGAGTGGAGTGGCATAGAGCAGCATTGTGTGGAATGGAGTGGCATAGAATAGTGTGTGTAGAATAGAGTGACGTAGAGTGTGGTGAAGTGGCGTAGAGTGGCATGAAGTAGAGTAGAGTGGTTTAGAGTGGAGTGGCATATAGTAGAGCGGTGTAGTGTAGAGTGGCGTGGAGTGGAGTGATGTAGATTAGCATTGGTGTGGAGTAGCTTAGAGTAGAGTGGCTTTGAGTGACGTAGAGTAGAGTGGCATAGAGTGGGGTGGTGTTGAGTAGAGTGGGGTTGACTGGCATAGAGTAGAGTGGCATGGAGTAGGTTAAAGTGGCGTGGCATGAAGTGGCGTAGAGTAGAGTGCCATAGAGTGGAGTGGTGCAGAGTGGCATTGTGTAAAGTGGAGTAGAGTGGCGCAGAGTGTAATGGAGTGGCAAAGAGTAGAGTGGAGTGACGTAGAGCGGACTAGAGTGGCACAGAGTGGAGTAAAATGATGTAGAGTAGAAGGAGATGGAGTAGAGTGGGATGGAATAGAGTGGGGTGGCGTGGCATAGAGTAGAATGGAAGGAAGTGACGTAGAGTAGAGTGGAGTGGAGTAGAGTAGAGTGGCATTGTGTGAAGTGGAGTGGCGTAGAGTGGGGTGGCATAGAGTGGAGTGGCAGAGAGTAGAGTGGAGTGGCGTAGAGTGAAGTAGCGTAGAGAGGCACAGTTGTGGGTGTGAGTAACTAAAACATTAATAAAGACAGCAGATAGGGTGAAAGCCACATACATTTGAAGCCGTATGTCTGTGTTAAAGTAGGAAAGCACATTGAACATCCAGAAATAATAACAAAAGGCTTATAAAATAAAAATAATACCAAAACGCTTATAAAATTGCAAAAATAGTGTGCTGCAAAATAACAAGGAAGAACAAAGACAAGGAAGAACACATGTACTTGGTCCATGCTCCAGGGAGAAGCTAACACAAGAAAGGAAGCAAAGCCTATGGGAGTTAAGCAATCAAAAGACTGCAAATGTGAGTGGCAACGAAAACACCTAATGGTATGCTGTGGTTGGGTTGTAAACTCACTGAATTGGAAACAACATGTCTTGCAGCACAACGCATGCGCTGTGTAGGTGAGAACTAAAAATGGGTTACAGTTGCAGTAATTGGATTACTGCACATTTTTTGCATTTTGCTAATGAAGAGTATTGCAGTATTGCCACATTACAGAAAAGCAAAAATACTACACTTTGTCTGGGGGAAACTTGCAAGTGAACAGCAGCTAAAGGCATGTGTTAACTCTCTTCACATAAATGTGGAAACTAGCAGCAACTGTGATTACCATTAGTTATTCCCGATTCATGTGTCGGAAATTCTACATCCAAGGTAATGCCGCAAATCCTGGCTGCATAAACATATGTACCACATTGGGATATTACCAAGGATTGAGGTATACACTGAAAATTAGGGCTAAAACGCTTGAAATATTTGCATAAGCTCGTTTTCCAGCTTAGCTAAAATCTAAAGTGATTCCAAAAAGGATGTGGTGGAAATTGAACCAGCCTCACTTTAGAATTCTGATATTACATAGCAAGCTAAGAAGTTATTCCGGTAAAATTACTATGATTCATTGTTTATAAAGTTTGGCAGCACTGCAGAAGCATTCTCAAAAACGAAATTTACAGCAGAAGCGATAAGAGCAAAAACACTGACTGAAAAAGTAGAGGTAGTTAAAGATAGGGCCGGGGGGACATGGACACGCAAGATGGCCAACAGGACATGTTTCCTGGGGGCTCTCCCGGGCCCTTGTGAATATCCTGCATTATCCTGATTAACCAGAGCTAATCCGTCCTGCCACCTGGCGACTCCACTGCTGGTGAGACACTGGAGTCATTCTTGGACAGGCTGGATGGCCACTTAAGTGCATGGACTGCGGCTCTGCCCAAATTGGCACGGATACCTCTGAGGGAGGTAGTGTGACCTCGTTGAAGGGGCCATTGGGGAAACTGTGTCTGGGTTCGCCTGTGAGACATACCGTGCAGCCCCCAGAGAGCTCAGCTTGGATCCCCTACTGGGTGTAGACCTCTGTGCAGCCTGTTGTGTGCTGCCTTTTGGAGAGGTGACCACTGGAAGCATTGGACAGCACAAAGGGAGTGCCATTTACCTGTCAGTACTACGTGTGGCCTGTCTCCTTTGGAATCCGTGGGCACAGGGTCGTAGCAGCTGCTGTGGGGTCCCTCCCCCTCTGAGGGACTCTCCGGTGGTAGATGTTAGCAGAAGACATCACCCCCTCTCATGGATAAAGGCAGACCCCAGGGGCCCTGTATGGGCAACACATTGGAACAATGTACGATGCCCCAGACAATGGGGCACAGATAGATACATCAAGGGGGCTCCCACCGAGATCCTAGCTCAGAATTGTCAGCATGCGAATCTTCAAGAGCAGAATTCTTGGCGGCCATCCAGGGATCAAGGGTCGCACAGGAAGGAAAGATAGAATCAGTATCGATTGAGGTCAATCTGCTCCGCACAGACTTATGCAAAGTATCAGAGAGAGTACATGAGGCCGAGGAATCCATTGGTGGTCTCAAATTGGATGTGGCCTCTCTGCAAAAGCAAATGGTAGTGGTCCTCTCTAGGACTGGTATATTGAAAGCCCGGGCTGAAGACGCGGAGGGGAAATCCTGACGTAATAACTTTAGACTTCTGGGCTTCCCGGAATGAGTAGAGGGGAGATCGACTGAGCACTTCCTTGAACAATGGATGCAGGATGTGTTGCAGCCGAAAAACCTTTGACAAATAGTCATTAAGGAAGCGCACAGGGCACTGACTGAGGAGCCGCCACCTGGGGTGCCTCCGGAGTAATCATAGCTCGTGTTCTCAACTGCAAGAACAGAGACCGTATCCTCTGAGTGGCACGTGAAACTGACAATGCCCACTTTGAGAACCACAAAATTTCCATTTATCCAGATTACACTCAGCGTGTTCAGGGCAACAGGAAATCTGATCTGGAGGTCAAGAAAAAACTGAGAGGTATGGGTATAAATTACATGCTCATGTACCCGGCAAGGCTGAGGGCGATATCGGATGGAAAGTCACATTTCTTCTACTGCCCGAGGACATCTGGAGATGGTTGGAGATGTAGGATAAGATACCCCAGGCGGGATCCTGGAGGAGCCAGCCACAGGAGGAGCGAAGGCCACGAAACAGCTGGTGGTAGGCAGTTGGAGCTGGAGTCCGGAGAGGGCCCAGCAACCTAACGAATTATGATCTGGAGAGATGGCACCATGGCCTTGGACTCTGCCCCAACAGGGTTGAGGGATGAGACAAAGCCCTTGGTCGAGATTGAGGTACCAGAGCCGAGTAACAATGGGGAGTGAGAGGGTGGGCTGAAATTTGTCTCCTCTCTTTGGGCTGCCTACTGTGGAGTCAGTGACTTGGCTGGTACTGTGGACTGAGATACCTGATTGGGGAGATTGGTTGTATTGTTTGCCTTGGAAGGGTGAGGGGTTTCGTTCTGGTTTGTGTTGCATTTCAGTTATGTAGGGGTGGTTACTGTTGAGTTGCTGCTAGATATCCAGTTTAGCACCATGGAACAGGCAGGGGGACAGGAGACGTTGAGTCACAAGCACTTCAGGCTTCGGGGGACGTGCCTTTTCAGGATGGTGACCAGTAATGTTGTCTCCTGGAACGTCCGGGGCTTGAGGGACTACACAAAAAGGTACCGGGTACACTCACTCCTAAAGCATGCTAAAGTCCACATAGCGTGTTTACAGGAAACGCACCTCATGGGCAGTGAAATGCAGAAACTGGGGAAAAACTCAAAGGGACAACTTTACACGGCCATGTATTCTTCAGACACCAAAGGGGTTGCCATCTGGCTGGCTCTGGGGGTACCCTTCCACCACATATATAGAGAGGCAGACTTAGAGGGTCGAAACATACTCGTGCAGGGCAAATTGGATGGGAGAGCCATCACTATTCAAAACACCAACGCGCCTGATAATGATGATGAGCGCTTCTTCACATAAGTGCAGGACTTACTACAGGACAGCATAGGCTCCCCTATCATTTGGGTGGTAGATTTCAACTGTGTAGCAGATGGGGTGAAGGATAGACAACCACCTTGGGTGGGAACGAAAACTTTGATGACCCATTCGCTCTTGATGGTCATGCAAAACTTGGGTTTTTCATACAGCTGGAGGGTCCTTCACCCGCAAGCACAAGAATACACCTGCCACTCATTGACGCACAATACATGCAGTTGCTTTGATAGGCTACCGGTGGCAGGGCTACCGCACCACATGTTAAAAGAGGTAGTGCATTTGAGGAGGTTTCTCTCTGATCATGATCATACGCTGCTGTGGGAGCAGTGGCAGAAGGAGGTACCACACAGAAGAAGTTGGACCTTACCCCCGGATGCCCTGAGAGATGCTGCCTGTATGGAATCCTTAGCGGACGAACTGACGGAGTACATGGAACATAATTGGGGTACAACGGCCACTAGGGCAAATGAATGGTAGGTTATGAAAGCAGTGATGCAAGTGTTTGCATAGGGTCCACTTTTGGGATATGTATGCAGTTGGAGGCAGACATGGTATGGCAAGAGAAACAGCTGGTTGAGCAGCAGAAGGGGGAGGTTGATTTGCTGGAGTCTAGATGGGGATGATGGAGGCGCGGCAGAAGTTACACGACCTCTGGTAGACGTTAGATAAGTACACGCTGACACGGTACAGACAATGCTTACATATGGAGGGCGACAAGTCAGGGAAGCTGTTAGCTTGGATTCTACGCCGAGAACAGAAGGTGTCTCCCATAGCACACCTGCTCCTCCCAGAGGGGAGAATTGTCACCGGTCATCAGGCTATATTAATGTCCTTTCAGACTCACCTCCAGGAGGTGCTTAGGGCCAGGAAAACGGTCGGTGTGGATGCACTGGGGGCATACCCCAAGGAATGGCGCTCCCTGGACTTGATCCAAATAGTGCACAGGAAGTGGTTTCGGACTTCACGCTGGAGGAGTTAAAGGGGGCGCTGTGGGAGCTGAATAGATCTACCGGGTTGCAATGGCTTCCCGGCAGAGTTCTGTCAGACGTATTCTGCCCATTTATCGGAGTGACTGTTGGAAGTCTTCCGGGCGGCGTGTGACAAGATTCTCCCCCCTACCATGCGAGAGGGTGTGATATGCTTGATGCTCAAGCCTCGGGGGTACGCTGCAGATTCCTCTGCGGACTGACCTCTCACTATGATTAATGCAGACGTTAAGGTGCAACCAGGTTAAGGTGCGACCTTATTTCCGCCCTCAATCTTCTGGCGACCAGATTGAGGGCAGCGATAAGGGACTTAGTGCAAGAGGACCAATACAGGTTCATCCTGGGCCAAAGCACAGCTCTTAACATACTTAGGCTGACACATGTCTTGCAGGCAGTGGCGGATAAAGAACAGTAGATGGCATTGGTGGCAATTGATCTAGAGAAGGCATTTGACGCAGTGGAATGGTCCTACTTGATGGCGGTTTTGAGGGTGCTGGGGTTTGGCGGTACCTTTAGAGACTGGGTACGGTTGCTGTACATGGAGCCAATGGCCCGGGTCAAGGTGGGAAGGGCAAAGTGAGAGAGTTGGTAGGTGGAGAGGAGCACCGGTCAAGGGTTGCCCCTTTTCGCCGTTGCTCTTTGCCTTGGCACTGGAGTTCTTGGCTGCTCTGCTTTGCCAGGAGATGAATTACTGTGGGATCCCAGTAGGAAACACTACCCACATTGTGTCTTTGTATGCAGATGATGCCTTTATTTATGCCCATTCCCCCAGGGAAGCAGTAACAATCCTGATGCAATATATGGAGGCTTGCGGGTCAACAAACATAAGGCACTCTTATTTCCGCTGGGTGGCTTGGCGTTGATTCCCCAAGATCACTTACCTGAGCTCAGCTTCCGATGGGAGACTGAAATTTGATGGTACCTGGGGATTATGGTAGTGCATTAGGAGGTGCGTCAGAATCAACATAACATAGAGCAGGTGCTAGAGGGGCTTCGCGGTTCCATCCAATTTTGAAATACGCTTACCCTCTCAGTCATGGGCAGGGTGGCCATTGCCAAGATGGTCTTTCTCCCCAGGTGCTTATATGCTGTGCAGAATTCTCTGTGTCCTATTGGTCAGAGGGTCTTCGACTGGACAGCTTATTGCTCTTCTTGGTATGGGCGGGTCGCTGAAGCAGTGTGGCACTGTCAGTGCTAAAGAGAGATATGATGGAGGGGGGGTCTGGTACTATCAGATATAATGCACTACTACAGTATGCAGTTCAGTGGCTCGTGGCCTCGGACAATTGGGAAAAGCGTTTACTGCAGGGCACACCTGGTAGCAAGACGGTAGCTCGACTCCTATTGTTAGGGGGAAGAGCAGACTTTCCAGTTCCTTATCTAGTATGACAAATTTGAGAAGGGGTAGTTAAGACAGTGATCCGGATAGCCCCATTTGATCAGGAATTGCAGCTGTGGGACCTCGTTCCATTCTAAGCTACTGATACCGGTATGTCAATGGACTGGTGGAGCAATGAGGGTTGTCTTCTAGCTGGAGACTTACACCCTGGGGAAGTATTCATTACTTTGCAGGAGGCCCGGGACACTTTTCAACTGGGAGCTGGCCAGTTCCTAGAGTATGTGAAGCTCGAAAATACTATAAGTGAGGTGTGGTGCACGTTCCCTGCTGCGCCTTTGCCGTTGTAGATATTGGGGGGACTAATCAGATGGGGGAGAGGAGGCATCTATTCACGCTTCTGTACAAAGCGCTCAGAGGGACCTTGCCCGGCCTTCGCTGCACGCTAGACGAGCTTGAGAGAGGAAGCTGGCTGATCCCTTCTCGGATGAGGAATGGGAGCTGGCTTGTTCATTGGTTCGTAAGGTCTCCAGCAACAGCAGGTTTAAGCTTATATATTTCAACTATCTTCATCTGACGTATGTTACTCCTTATGTCTTCAGCAGGATTTATCCGACAAGGCAGGCTAGTTGTCTTAGATGTGGGGAAGATATGGCCTCGTTCTTACACTTGGTGTGGGTCTCCAGGAAAGTGAGGTCTTTCTGGGGGGACATAGTACAGTGGATTGAAGCTGCAGTCGGGTTCCGCCCACACCGCAGGCATTCATGTTAGGAATAGTAAAGCAGCCCGGGGGTAGTAAGATGTCACACAAATTCATGCAACTTGCTCTTCTAATAGCACAGAGGATGGTGGCCATCGGTTGGATGGGTACTCCTACACCTTCAGTGGGTCTGTGGGTCAAGAATGTCCTGGAATGGGCGTTAGCTGAATAGCAACACATCGGACAATCTAGAACAGATGATAAGGTTCAGGATGAAATCGAAGTGTGGGTGGGGGTTCTAGACAGTTTTCAGGACTATGGGAATAGTGAGGCGGGTTCAGATGTAGAAACTGGGTCCGAGGAAGGGGAGGGGGTAGCATCTCATTGATCACTGCTGTGTAGAGTTCCGGACTCCAGGAGTTGTAATATTGGTGGCGAATGACACTAGGCTCCCGACCTGGTATGTTCTTATTGCAATGTATATGTCTAGTTCAACCGTCTTATGGGTCATATGTCTAGTTCAACCATCTTATGGGTCATAGGGGGTGCTGAAGTGGTATATAGCGAGCGACATGTATGTACGGGTTGTATGTTTCATTGTGTTACGGGGATTACTCTTTGTACTCTGTAACTGTGCAAAATTCAGAAATAAAGGTGTAAAAAAAAAAGACAGGGCAATTGGGGTGAGTGGATTTATGAGAACTATCGAATGCTTGCAGTGGACATTCTGCCCCTATGGCTAGTGAGCTACTTTCAGAACAGGATGGGGTTGCATGATCAACCGACCAAGCACACATGGCCACATTCTAGTTGTGGCCTTCTCCATTGGGGGGCTAGGTTCAACATTTTACCAATGCTGATTTTAATTTCAAGTACGGCCTGGGCTGCATGGAGGACAGTTCATGGAGCAGGGATTCAAAGGGATTATAAAACAGCCAAGAGAGTCAGTTAACAGATAGAAGGTTTATACATATTGGGCTAGTGATGCATATTCTATTGTTACTGGTAATGGATGCATCACAATCGGGGACCCCACTCAAAGACTGCATATTGGTCGTAGGAAATCGGAGAGACCACCATTTTGATGTGAGCTTTGACGCAGCTGTCACACAGCCAAACAATCCGACTCCTGGTAGGTAAACTGGTCTCTGTGAGACATACCAGACATAGCCTCAGTAACAAGGCTCTAGCGGCAAGGCCTTTCTAACAGAAATACATGCAATACGTCTGTAGCAACACCAAAACAACACATTTAAACAGTAAATAACGTAACATTCCCAAACTAGTAATAATAATGTATTATGCAGCCCATAATACCACACTAATTCCATTCCTCAATGCTATAAATAAGAGACGATGCCCTTCCCATCTCTGGTGGTACTCAATTTAACGCGCTTCAGATCTCTTGCCAGGACTCAAACTGATGACCTCCAGAATACTGCATGTGTCAGCGGCGAGTGTTGAGCTCCTTGAGCCGCTGGAGTTATAGCCAAACCGGTTTATAATGCTTATTGTTAAAAGTCAACTTTAGAGAAGGAAAATGTGAAGACTTTTTCCCTAAAAATGATCTACCAGGTGCCAGTAGTGCATTTGCTTTAGGCACTGAAGAAAGCAGTGAACCTGGCAGTTTGTTTGGTAGAAAATATATCTAGAACAGTTGTGTTTTTTTTTTTTTTTCTTAGTCCTCATCACGCAAAGTTTTTAAAAAAAGAGTATATTTGGCAAGATTTACCGCGTTTAGAGAGCCTTTTCTTCCCCTCTGTTTTTCCCCGCCACACTAGACTCAACTCCAATTCCTGCGTGGGGGTATCTCACTGGCCATCAGGCATCTCATACGGAACTTGCCCACTCCTTTTTCGAAAGGGGTCAAAACCTGTACCACCATCTCGCCTTTCTTGACTGTTGGTGCGCTTAATCATTGGACTTAATTATATTTTATCAGATCAGTAGCAGACCTCATTATAACGTTTTACCAGACCAATACTGTTCCCAGATATTCCAAAATTCTAATCTTTTAGTAAGTACACCAGCTCTATCGAGCAGATTTATTCTAAACACAGAATTCAGCCATTCTTCTTCTGTAGGTGACACAGGCTTAACCCATTTGATACATATCTCCCGCCTAGCAAGCAATATCAGTAAAAAGAGTAGATTACTTTGTTTTTTACTAAAGTTGGGTCTTCCACTGTCATCCAGCTCCACCCCAAACAATACTAATTGGGCGCTTACCTGTATTTCTTGATGGAATACCTCAGAGAGTGTCTTACCCACTTTTTCCCAAAAGCTCTGGAGTCGGGGGCACTGCCAGAACATATGGATGTCATCAGCTCGTTCTTCATCACATTTAGGACATCGTTTCACCTCTCCTTTTTTCAATTTTGACAGCTTCTTGGGAGTCCAATATGCTCTATGCAAAGTAAATAAATAATTCTTTTTGAGAGGTGCAGATTTAATGACAACCCCACATGCAGCCGCAGATACTTGCCATAATAAGGATACATCCAGCGTAGGCAGTGCTTTCCCCCAGATCTCGATGGGAAGGGTGAATTCCTCTCGTCCTTCATTGATAAGCGCCCAATACCAAAAAGCTACCTCTTTCTTCCCGAATTCTACTTGGAATTTCGACTCCAGTTCTGGATTTCCTACCCCGTCTTTTCCCAAGGATTTAGCCCAGCTTGTAAGTTGGTAATATTTGAACTTAGACAAGCCTCTGTTAGACAGTACTGATAACTGCTCCCAGTCAACAATTGTGGACCCAGACAATATCTGACCCCATTCCACTACTCCGGCTTCTCTTAACGGTGCTGATAACACATCCTTTAGACATTCCGGCGTTCCAGGCGAGTCCCAGATTGGGGCATGTTGACAATAGTAAGGAATCTTCCACAGACGCCTTATCTGAACCCACAATCTGATAGCCGCACCCAAAATTTTTAGCTTGATTTTCTTAAAAAATTTTGTGTGGCCGAATTTGTACAAAAAGTGGCTTCCTGCTGGGCCTATCATTGCTTGCATATAACATGGATAAGAGCTATAATCCTTAAATAATACTCTGAAATTTTTGAAATGAAAGGCCCTATAATATTGGAACAGATCCGGGCTAGCTATTCCACCGTGCTCCTGTTTTCTCCTTATTTTTTTCCACGAGATTCTAGCCCCTCTCGAGGCCCATATAAAACTGCTGATGTCGCCCTGCATTTTACTAACCCATTCTTTTTTAAACTCAAGTGGAATCGTGTTAAAGATATACGTGAATCTAGGTAAAATCATCATCTTTACCAGATTCGAACGACCCAGGAATGACAACGGGAGACTCTTCCATGCATTGAGAAGTTTTCTGGACTGTGTTTGAATTTTATTAAAATTAATTTGAGCAATCCTCTTAACCTCTCCCACAATCAAAATCCCTAGATATCTTATTTGGTGTTTTACCAAAGGGTCATTACTCTGAGTATTCCAACACATGATCTCAGTCTTTTGTTGGTTTATCTGATAACCTGATAAGTTACCAAACTGCTTCAATGTTTCTATTATTCTTGGAAGAGAAGCATTCAGATCATCTGTAAATACCATTAAATCGTCCGCATATAGTGCGACCTTTTTCACCCAGTTCCCATACCTGAAAGGGGATATGTGTAGATTTGCTCTCAAGGCACTAGCTAAGGGTTCTATATAAAAGTTAAAGAGCAGGGGAGAAAGAGGGCACCCCTGCCTAGTTCCTCTTTCTATATATATCTTGTCTGTAAGGGACCCATTAACTAATACACATGAGGTTGGGGATCTATATAGAACTCTTACTGCTCTTACAAAATTGCTACCCTGTTTATAAGCCTCCAAGGTATTGTGTAAAAAACTCCAGCTAACCCTGTCAAATGCCTTGGCGGCATCGAAAGTGATTATCGATAAGGGGAGCTTCTCCTCAACCGCCAAGTCTATTGCCCCTATTAATTCATGTGTGAGTTCCTGAATCTGTCTACCCCTTACGAAACCTTTCTGATCCTGATGAATTAGGCAGCCTGCCCACTTCCCCAATCTTTTTGCTAATATTTGAGTGAAAATTTTATAGTCACTGTTTAACATCGAGATAGGTCTATAGGACTCGCATATCTTAGGATCCTTCCCAGGCTTTAATATAATACAAATGGTTGCGTCGCTCCAGGATTTAGGAGGTTCCTGTCCCCGTATAAATGTGTCATTAAATAAGCTAGTGAGCTCAGGGACAAGTTCCTCCTTCAACGCCTTGTATATCTCATTGGGCAAAGCATCAGGCCCAGCCGCCTTTGCATTTTTCATACCTTTAACTACCTCACTTACTTCTAATTCTGTAATCTCCGCATTTAATTCTTCTCTATGCTCTTCTGACAAAGTTTGCTTTACCCAAGAGTTAAGATAATCTTTAATTTGATCTGCACTGTCACGCGTATCCTCTTTATATAGTTCTCTAAAAAACTTTAAAAAGGCATTCTTAATTTCCGACTCTTCTACAGTAGAATGATTTTTATCCTCCTCTAGGATGCTCAAAATCTTATTGCGATTCAAGTCAGTCTTAGCTTTCCAAGCTAGAAGCTTTCCACACCCCTCACCATATTGATAGTGAGCAAGTTTACTTGCTTCCCATTTTCTTTTACCTCGAGCATCTAAGATATTAACAAGTTCCCTTTTCTTGTTGATTAATTCCCCTGTGAGTGCTTCCACTTTGACCGCTAAAATTTCCTCTCCAATACTCTTCTCTAGTCTCTGTATTTCTCCCTCTAAGCTCTCTATTTCCTTTTTATTCGACTTGTTTCGGTAGGCCGCTAAACTAATCAACTTCCCCCTAAGTACTGCCTTATACGCATCCCATGTAACCTGACGGGAAGTCCCTCCGCGTTTAATTGGAAATAGGATATAGTTTCCTCTTTCAAGTCCTTTATTATTTGAGCATCCATAAGCAGAGTCTTATCTAAGGTCCATCTGGATTGAGACTGCTGACTTTGAAATTCAAACTCCAATAGTACTGCCGAGTGATCAGAGAGATGTTCTGGAAGATGTCTAACCCTTTTTACTTCAGCCCCTAATGATTTATCAATTAAGAAATAATCAATTCTAGAAGAATGACCCAGTTTTTAATTTTTAAACGTGAACAAGTGCAATTTTTGACCTTTTGCTCTCCATATATCAATTAAACCTAAGTCATCCTGGTATAACTTTAGCCAACTCTTCATTTTTGGTAAAGTAGAGTATTTTTTAGGAGGATTCCTATCTTGCTTAGGGTCAATTAGTATATTAAAATCACCCCCCAAGATGATGAGACCAGGGACATCCAACAGATATGCGTAGAGGGCCTGTAACGCTGAGGGATCATCTACATTAGGTCCGTAATATCCTACTATTGCCAACGATCTCTCGTTCATACGTATGTTCACTACGGCCCATCTCCCCTTTATATCGGTCTTGTAAGACTCAATGATGGCTTTTGCTGTCCTTTTAAAAATAATGATTATCCCCTTAACGCAACATGTTTGATCAGTACAAATATAAGAATCCACCCATCGCTGGGTTTTCATAATGTCCGCCCACTCTGCTTTTAAAAGATGGGTCTCTTGGAGAATTAATATATCGCAATTTATGTTCCTAAGATATTCTAAAATCCTTTGCCTTCTAGCTCTGCCCCGCAAACCATTTACATTCCACGTAAGAATATTAACTCCCATATTCTATGTTATTTTCACTAAAACGTATGCTTCTCGTGAATCGGACCAATATTTTTGTTTTTCTCCCCAAATGCTCCCACACCCTTAATGCACCAAATTATATATAACCCATACCCACCACCCCAGCCCCTCCCCACCCACCCAAAGAGAACCCTCCCTTTATCTATTGGCAGGTTGATCCTGCCGCTTTGAGATCCCTACTCTATGGGCATCTTACACTTTTAATGCCTTTATCTTACATATCAGTGATTCTACTTCTGTTGCTTCCCTCAAATTAAACATCTGGTTGTCCCACATTACTCTCAATGATGCTGGGAATTTCATCTGTACTGTGGCTCCCAGAGTCTTTAACTCCTGCATATATTGACCAAGCTCCCATTGCCGGTCCTGCGTCGCCTTTGATATATCTGACCTTATTCGGAAGGACCAGTCATTCTTTTTATGAGATCCTGCTCTTATTGCCTCTCTCAGAATTCTCTCCTTTAATGCATAGGTCTTAAAGTTAACTAATATCTTCCTGGGGTTTACCCTGTTTTTACCTTTGCCGAACGGGTCTCTATGAACCCTTTGTATGTCCTCATAGAGATCCTTTGCTTCAATCCAGGGGAAGATTTCTTTCAAAAGGTTTACCACAAAAGTTTTTATATCTTCTCCTCTTGACCCTCCGGAATATTCAAAAGTCTCAGGTTATTTCGTCTGGACTGGTTTTCCAGGGACTCAATCTTTCCCCTTAATTCTTTCTCACTTGTCTGCAAGACCCTTATAACTTTTTCATTAGCCGTGACCCTCTTCTCCATTTCTTCCACAGAGACTTCCACTATGCTGACCCTTTCCATGATTGAATTCACCTTGGTTTCTAATGCCTCACAGACCCCCTGAATTCTAAGTTGGTTTCTCTCAGATGTAGCAAAGCTCGACCTCATCTCTGAGATCAAAGTTTCCATTAAATTATCCGCAGTTTTGGCTGCATCTGTCGACTTAAAGCCTGTCGGTTTAGAACCCATTATTGATGGATCTTCACCCCCTCTATTCTCCCCCAAATTCTCGGGAGAAATATGCTCATCATTGCCTGTATCTTTATCTGCTTCCAAGTCTGCCAAACCCTCAAAGCGATTTACACTCAGTGGAATGCCTGCTGTTACGCTTTGTTCTGCCATTATAGTATTTTGTTTGTCCTCAGAAAATTCTGTTTTTTGTGGCCACGGATCTTTCGGCACTTTTGAAGACGATTGTTTAACTTTAAAATATGTACGAAGGGAGGGAGTGATTTTAACTTTTTTAGTCACAGCCTTAGCCCGTGTTGACACGATAGTAGGCTCCAGGATTTGTGTGGGGGACACCAATTTATCTTTATCACGCTGAAATGTTACAGTGTTCTGAGGGTAATCTGTTGTTATTGTGAGATTGTCTGGCAAATTTCTACTTCTTAAACAGTACCTTATCCCTCTTCTAGGCGACGTCTCCTGCACCAGCTCTTTGGGGATACCACTGCTTTTATCCTGTTTCTGACCCTTATTATCTTGAACCGTGATTTGAGCCTTTGAACTGTCCCCCTTGATGGCCTCACTTACCCTATTTGATTGTGTCGCACCTCGCGGTATTCGTGTCCGACCCCTCTTGGTCGAGGTAACTGCTCTACTTTTCTTGACGGGAGCCGCTGGATCTACTACACCGCTCTCCCTGCAACCGGAAATCCCGCCTCTGGGGCTGAGAGCAACCTTCGCACGGAAGGAAACTCTCGCGGCCGCCTTCCTGCTCTCCCGTAACACCGAGCCTGCCTTAGACCACACTGAGCCTACTTTCAGGCTCCGGTCTCCCAGTGGGACCACGCCACCATCAGGGGAACCGGGAGACGGAGTCCGGATACCGACCTGCAGAGCACCCTGAGCCTCCGAGAGAGCGCGAGGAGAAGCGGTTTGTTTACCAAATTAGCGAGGGTAGTGGACATGCTCCGAGCCACAACGAACTCCAGAAGCCATCAGAACAAAGCCAAACGTAAGTTGACAAGCAAACTCTCATGCGCACTCAAAATCTGCCCATAGAGATCGGGAGCTCCCGACCGGCGTTCCTATCCGGCCGCCATGTTCTCCCTCGTAGGCAGAACAGTTGTGTTTTAACGAGAGTTCTACTCACCCTGGATGTAGCATCTCTGATAACTTGGCTCTCCAGCTCTTGTTCTCACTTTGTTATACAAGCAACTTTCATATTAGATTTTTTTTAACATATCTTTATTGCCATTTTACCACATACATTCCAACCATATATTCAAAGCACTTCACAAGGATGTAATCAATCAGCTTAACTGTTATCACCAGTATAAGATTTGACCCCACATGTATTCCCGGCTGGTGGTACCACAGGGGTTCAACGTGTGTCTACGGGTTACTGATTCTACCTGTCTGACTTATTTACCCAGATGTCTTAATGTCCCTCATTTATGCTACCAGAAAACTGTATAAGACCTTCTACCATTCTGCGGAGCTCCACAGGTGTCTAAGAAAGGAACTATTGCAGTGGCCATTCAACAAACATAACAAACTCAAGTGTCTTCAGGGGGGTCTACATCTCACCCCATAAGGGGCTTGTGCAGGGGTGTTGTGCTCCCACGGTCATCGTCTACCGCAGGATCAGGAGGACAGCCATGGCAGGGAGGGCCAGGGGTGGGTGTATGAAGGGTAGCACTATAGCATGGTGCGGAGGGTTGAGTAAGGTGTGTATCATATTGGGGCAGGCATAGAGATCATGGATTTTTATCATAAACTAACCCCAAGCGTGCATTCCCTATGTTCTCTGCATGCTGTGAAGAATGACCCCACCTCCCCCTGAATCCTGTCCTCTCCGTCCTCAGTGGCACTCTATATCTTCAGACTGTCGTTTCCAATTCCCAAGTATCTCCGACCACAGTTCTGCAAAAGGGCGTCTACGTACTCCCCGGTTATCCTCATGAAGGAGTGCCTCTCCTCTGCCCTGCCCAAGTCGTGACATCCCGCTCCCAAACCTCTGACTGCTTTCCCATTTCCGATTTTCACACTGGCGCTATGAGTCTTTTCGCCAGAGCCAGGGCTAAATCTAAAAATCTGAAGCCCTTTTTTCTTGACCTGGGTCTCGGGGAGAGTCCTAACAGACAGATGTCAAAAGAACAAGCAATTGGGCGCCCAGCGTATGTGTCAACCTATGCAGTACTCCCTCCGAAAACGGTCGCAATGAGGGACAGCTACAAGTCATGTGTTCGAAGCCCGCGTCCAATTCCGCACATCTAGGGCACGGTCGTGGTTCTACCCCATATATGACCTAAAGTCTACGGGGTGTTAGATAAGTCATATGTAAGCAGTTGAATTGAATTAACTTCAGCCACATGCTCCTAGATATTTATTTGGGATAAGCCGGAACCATCGTCCATTCACGATTCGGCAGGTCTCGTCCCAACAAAGCTCCCCATCTGGTCCTCAATGCCATAAGGGGCTTACTGGCCATTTCTAACATGGCTCTATAAAACCACCTCACTCTGGGGCCGATTCCGATCTCGGTCGGAGGCGCACCCAATACCATTCGGTCGGGAAAAAAGCCATGCGAAAGCCAGTTTCCCGACCGATCCGTACAGCACACCGAACGAGCAAGTACGATGCGCACAACAGCAAAAATTCCGGCCGAGCCGTACTCACCCAAACCAGGTCCTGTTCTCCGACCGAGGCGAATCCGGAAACGCAGAATCGAGTCGCACGGAAGGGAAAATGCAGCCCCGTCCGGCCGGACAAGTACGATGCGCTTCCCGTACGCGCCGAACCCGTCGCTACGCACGGCACGTCAAAGCATCCGGGAGAGCGCACATAAGCTCCGAATCGCGCCACAACACGATCCACGGCTACGAGACGAACACGGCACCGACGAGGACGACGCGAAGCGACGAGGACGAAGCGAAGCGGCGAGGACGACGCGAAGCAACGAGAAGGACGAACGACACGAACCAACCATGAATCCCTTCGTCCCGATCATACCAATATTCTACATCTACTACCGGAACAGGCACGGACGCGTACGGCGCAGAAGGTAAGTCAGACACCAACCACAAAACACATACAACACGTACACGACACATCACACACATACACGGGGAATCTGAATATACTTACACCAGCAACAGCAGCACCATAGGGGCGGGATGCCCATCACCAATGCCACATATGCACACAGGGGCCTGAATGCGCGCCACCACCCCAACCCAGGGGGCTGGATGCCTACCACTACTACCACCCTTAGCCAGGGGGCAGGATGCCTACCACTACTACCACCCTTAGCCAGGGGGCAGGATGCCTACCACTACTACCACCCTTAGCCAGGGGGCAGGATGCCCACCACTACTACCACCCTTAGCCAGGGGGCAGGATGCCCACCACTACTACCACCCTCACCCACGGGGAGCAGGATACCTACCACTACTACCACCCTTAGCCAGGGGGCAGGATGCCCACCACTACAACCACCCTTAGCCAGGGGGCAGGATGCCCACCACTACTACCACCCTCACCCACGGGGGCAGGATGCCTACCACTACTACCACCCTCACCCAGGGGGGCAGGATGCCTACCACTACTACCACCCTTAGCCAGGGGGGCAGGATGCCCACCACTACTACCACCCTCACCCACGGGGGGCAGGATGCCTACCACTACTACCACCCTCACCCAGGGGGCAGGATGCCTACCACTACTACCACCCTTAGCCAGGGGGCAGGATGCCCACCACTACTACCACCCTCACCCACGGGGGGCAGGATGCCTACCACTACTACCACCCTCACCCAGGGGGGCAGGATGCCTACCACTACTACCACCCTTAGCCAGGGGGCAGGATGCCTACCACTACTACCACCCTTAGCCAGGGGGCAGGATGCCCACCACTACTACCACCCTTAGCCAGGGGGCAGGATGCCCACCACTACTACCACCCTCACCCACGGGGGGCAGGATGCCTACCACTACTACCACCCTTAGCCAGGGGGCAGGATGCCTACCACTACTACCACCCTCACCCAGGGGGGCTGGATGCCTACCACTACTACCACCCCCACTCATAGGATGGACAATGCATGACACAACAAGCACACCACAACCTAGGGAATGCAAGATTAAGACATCCCCCCACCACCATGACAAGCGTGTGTAGGCTGTGTCAAATGCCTACAACACCGAACATGACTTTCAACATACAATGTGACCCCCTAGCACATGTGCCACACATATATGTGTGTGGCACCCACAATGCAAGCAGCCCATGACCATTGTGGCAATGGGGCCTAAACCCCCATCATCACAGTGACCAAAAGGTAAGTGTGGGGTCCATAGCTGAAGCACATTTTGACCATTGTGGCAATGGGGTCTAAACCCCCATCATCACAGTGACCAAAAGGCAAGTGTGGGGTCCATAGCTGAAGCACATTTTGACCATTGTGGCAATGGGGTCTAAACCCCCATCATCACAGTGACCAAAAGGCAAGTGTGGGGTCCATAGCTGAAGCACATTTTGACCATTGTGGCAATGGGGTCTACACCCTCATCATCACAGTGACCAAAAGGTAATTGTTGACAAAGAAAGAGCTGCAACTGCCAAACTGCATGGATCATTCCTGGTCACAGAACCAAAAACTCATCTGTGGCAAAGTAGTGTATGTGTCCCATTGCAACATAAATTGGGGGAGCCAAATACTGCAGTGCAAATGAAACATTCCTTTGGCCATGTGCAGACAAACAACACCCATGGGGGCTGAGACCGTCAACAGTCATCAATGACACAATGACAGAAGTGACCATCAGAATGCAGAACCACATATTTGCACCAATGGGCACACAAATGCAGATACCCTGTGGAGACAGCAGATGTGAGGTGAACAGATACCATACCATGGCAGCAATGGGACACACAAACCATGATCACTGTGCTGACCGATGACCTAGGAGTCCCAGGGACAGCAGGGGAAACACACCAAACAACATACAGCCAATGGCACACCCAAGATATGCCAATGCAGTGGTGCAGATGCACAAACACAAACAGGCAGACCAACACTGTCATCATACACAGCAGGTGAGGGGTGGGGGTGCCAGTGTCCCCAGGCAACCACACAACACATGAGGAGAGCTGAATACCAATCATACAGATGTGCATACACTGCCACACTAAGGTAACTCATGGATCCAAATCCCCTATGTGGGCAAGCAGGCATTGTCAGGTGAGAGGGAGCACAAAACACACATGTCACACAGGCAGGTAGGAACAACAACTGACACAGCAAGTCACAGACACACCACAGCACCACCCCCAGGGCCCCCACAATGTGGTGACCCTGGGCTGAATAAAAATACCACTGTGATGACAAAGCTAAATGTCGTTCACACTGTGAACCACAGTCAGGTGTCCTGAGCAACAAACTACCATCACACCTACACAAGCACAAATCAATCAGCATGGCCAGTAAGCCAAGGCCAACATGGAGGCAGGGGCCTAGCCGGGCAACAACTCTCATCTGCACAAACTCAACACCACACCCCTCGACCTCCAACAATGTGCAGCAGTGAAGTACACATGCACTGGTGACATTGCACATGCACCCATGACTATTCCAGGGTGGTGGGTGGGAACCAAGGTGTAGAAACACATCACACATGGACACTCAACAAGACTCCTGAATGTCTGACACACTGCACACTACGCTGTACATGGACATGACGGCAATACCACACCGACCAATGGGATCCCAGCCACAGTCACACACCAATGAAGAAGCCAAGGTCACCCACAAAGAACACACATAGACAACAACCAACATTGCAGCCCGGACCCTGAGGAGTGCCATCAGTCACACACACAACGTGTCACAATCACTGAAAGATAACACAAACTGGAAATCACATGACAGGGGCAAACAACAAGTGCCAAGGGGAAACCTGACTGTGACCCATCTGCGTCTGCACACAAACTCAGCCCTGACAGCAAACACACCTATGGGTGACACCCTGATGACCAGTAATGTGCCATGCACCCACATCACAGAGAACACAGGGAGAAGACTTTGGGGGAACATAGCTCAAGTCAGCAAGCATCACAAACAGGTACAACACTAGGGATCACAGCATGCGCAGATGAATGAAAGTGAACACACAGACATGCACATACAACACACACCTTGGGCGCAGGCAATGTCACACGTGTACACACTGCCATGAGGGGACTCCACTCCTGTGTGAGGAAAGCTGTGCCATATGTTGCCTCAGTAGGGCCCCATCATGTCAGCTGAGCACTTGGTCACACAATCAACAATTAGCACGAAATGAGGGCTCCCATCACATCAGCCTGGTCATGGATGTGCCAACGGAATCATCAGCACAGATCCAACACACTTGTATAGCAATGTTGCACTGACTACACGGATGAGTCCCTCCCCATTGATGCCCAAACCTGCATGTCCACTGGAGATGGCAACACGGTCAGGGAAGTAGACAAATGCAACGATGGCAGGCACAACAGATGTGCAGGGGTGGAAGCCACAGATATGAAATTGCCAATGTAAGTAGGAAACCCATTGCCAAATACTGAACACATGACACCCTCAGATGCTGCTATTGATGACATGGATACACCACATGATAGGACACATTCCCCCTGGACCACATGGGTTCCTGCACAGTAACACTTCATAATCATGATACCAGATATCACCATCACTGCAGCAAGGGCATGGTTAGCTGCACCAACAACATGTACATCTGAAACATGAGCACTAGAGAAAAGAAAGTTGCTTTATTCAGCATATGTGTTGTTTGATAACGACGTCCAGAAGAAATTAGAGCAAAGGCCAATGGCCAGTCCATTGTCAAAGTTCAAACAGGGTGACACTGGCAGATGTCACCCTACGCATGCCTGCACAAAACCAGGGACAATCCACTAGGAGGGGCAACCGGGGGGCAGGCCAGGCACCGCAGGGACAGGATCAGGGCTCACCAGGGGGAGTCAGGGAAGGGGTGGTGGGTGCTGGAGAGCCACTGACAACTGCAGTGGAGGTGTCTGACATGGTGTGTGCCGGCACAACTGGGGGCATGACTCAGATGTCGTGGGTGCCGGCACAACTGCAGTGGACCCTGCAGATGGGGTGGACAGGTCCGCCACTGCAGTGCCCAAGTCAGACAGGGCGGTAGTGGACTCCACTGCAGTGCCTACCTCCAGGGGAGGAGAATGGGGAACAGGCAAGGTGGGTTGGACAGAGGGGGAGGACACCCTCACCACATCAGTGGCACAGACAAGCGCAGCGGGGGGTGTGGTGCTGGGAGAGCAAGTGGCAGGGGGAGAAGGCCGGATCCTCTTGGGGATGGTATATCTGTGGGTGGGGGAACCTGGGGCAGGGTGTGGTGGGGGCACCTGTGCAGTGGGGGCCTGAGGGATGGAGGACGGAGACCTTGTGCCTGAGCTGCAGGGCGGTGGCGGGGTCTTGCTCTTACCACTCCGGGGGACTTGCGGGTGGGGGCCTCAGTCCGTCTGCGCCTGGGGGAGGGTGTCCGGGGGCGAGGGGCACTCTGCTCCGTGTGGGTGGGCTTCCTCTTCCCCGGGATGCTGGAGCAGCTTCATCGGTGGGGAAGAGGCCGAGGTCACAGAGGAAGAGCTGCTGTGACTTTGGGGTTGCATGTGAGGCAAGGGAGGGTGCTTTGGAGGGAGAGGGAACTGAGGACTGCGCAGTGCATGTGGATGCGTGTGTGTGTTCCAGGGCCCCATCCCCTGTGAGTCTGGCTTCAGTCCCCTGAATGTGCGTGCGTGTGCGTTTTGTCATTGGCGTGTGTGTCAGTGTGCTGGATGTGTGTGTGCTGGTGTGTGCCTGTGCCGGTGTGTGTGTGCTTGGGACGGGTAAGGTGCTGGGGAGTGTGGATGGAGCAGAGGCAGGAGGGGTGAGGGACCGTTTGAGGAGGGACACTGCTGCCGTCAGGGAGGAGTCCATGGACCTATTGCCCCTCTGTAGGTCAGACATGCCCGATGAGATGCCCTCCATGAACGACACCAGCTGAGTCAACAGCGCGGTGTGCGCATGGAGGACACTCAGCATGGCTGTCTGCCCTACATGGAGCTGGCGAAGGAGGTACACAGACTCCTCACTCAGGGCAGCAGGGGACACAGGGGCAGGGGTGCGGTGCCTGGCCCAAAGGAAACACGCTCCCGGACATGGGAGCCTCCACGGACCTGGGGAATGGGAGCCGATGGGAGGGCGGTGGTGGTGCTGGTGGTGGCGGGGACAGCAACACTAGCTGGGGTGTGGTGGCTGCTGACACCCGCCTCCACAAGGGAGTCATCCTCCGAGTTGCTCTGGTCCTCAGCTGAGGTGGATGCTGCTGAGGACTCCTCGGTGTGGCTCCCCTCGCCCTCCGTGCCACTGGGTCCCTCCGACCACTCCTCGGCTGCTGACCCAGTCTGGCTCTCCGGCTCCTCCTGGTCCGTGGAGCTGTCCCCTTCCGTGGCCGTGGATGTATCTGCAAACAATGGGGATACAGACAGACATCAGTCACCTGCACATAACGCACACACCACTGTGAGCACAGCACATCACAGAGCAAGCCCTGGCATCATCAGTTGTACATTGCTAAAAGTGCCCTAACTGAACAGGAGAAGTCAATTGTCAGTCTGATGCCAAGCATGGCACTCACATCCCACATGGCCTTGCACCCATCTGTCTGGTGTCTGTTGGATTGCAACACCCCAGTGTTGACACATTCACCAAGTACACAGTAGTTGGACAGTGCAGAGGACACGGTGTGGACACATCACAGCTCTTGCCACTGAGTCAGTACAGGTTTCCGGATGAAAGGGATGCCCAGAGTCAAATAGGAAATGCATGTGATGCATACCAGCGACAGACACCATGATGCACCCATGTCCTGATAGCCAGCGCCACTATGGTGTGCATGTAGCACATGTCACTCCCCTGCAGGCTCACCAATCAGTAGACACATGCCATGGCGGAGGCATGACTGCAAAGTCATACATCACTGTCTCAGTGATGTATGGCTTTGCAGCCAGACAACAACACTCTGCACTGTGTCACAATAGTAGGTCATGGGGAATGCAAGTCCTGGAGCTGCACAAGTGCACATGTACATCCCCCCACAACACATCCTCTTAACCCTCATCTGTCCAGGTCATACCTATTGGACATATGGGAGACCTGTGACACTACCCTCTGAACCTGAGCCCCTCACACTCTGCTGTGCATGGGGAACAGCTGCCTGAACTTCACATTTACATGCCCCAGTCTGCATGGGCAGCTGATCAGACACCTATGTGTCACACAAGTATCGTCTCCTATGGTCACATCTCCAGTGGCATGCTGAGCCCCTACCAAGAAACTCCACAGCAGTCCTGGCGACTAATCTACAGCACACTGACACAGAGGCAGACACCTGAGGGGTCAAATCACTGTGCACAATGTGTCCGCTGATACACGGGAGTGGGAGTACAGAGTGTATTGTATGGCCTGGAGTAGGCATGACTGTCCAGCCCCACATGAATGAGGGATGAGCCCTGGACTGTAGGCAGCTGGCTAAGTATGTGTGACACACGTCATATACATACTCCTGGGGCCCAAACATTGTTCCCACCCGCAGCATGGGTGTGTGCCAGATACCCCAGCCACATGTGGTGGATCAGCTCAGCAATTGGACCACAGATCAAAGTAACACGCTGAATACATGTCAGAATACAGGCATTGTGTAAGCAATGGACCCACCCATGATGCCCACCACAGAGTCAGGGAAACAGATGCTGTCTCCCACCTTGAGTCAAGCAAACTGCAAGGACACAGTCCTAAGTGACAGAATTCCCTGCATGTAAGGGCCACACCTGGGTATCAGATGAGGAGTGGGCAGTGCACAATAGAGGGACATGGCTCCTGGACAACATGACTGCTGTACTGTGGCAGTTTAACCAGGCCCGAGGAGGGCACATAGCATGTTAGACAGAGTACACAGTGCAGTCTTTGACTCACCCCCTCCTTGCTGCTCTCTGGCCTTCAGCTGCCCATCCAGGTCTGGAAAGACCACCGCCAGGATCCTGAGCATGTGGGGGTCAGGGTCCATGTTCCGCCCCTCCTGCGAGGAGGCGACAGCTTCAGCTGGACCCGTGCAATCCTCCGGGTCCAGCCCCGAAGGTCCTGCCACCTCTTTTGGCAGTTGCGGATCCGGCACTTGTAGACCCCCACGGACCGGACAGCCCGGACGATGTCCTTCCATATCTCATGCTTCCGATGGGCAGAAGCCTGTCAGGATGACAAAGTGATAAGGCCATTACTACACATGCAACATATCCGTGCATGACACAGTTGCATATACATGTCGCAATCACAGGGGCACATGGTGTACACAGGCAGTGCACGGCTGCCCATGGACAGTTTTCCAGAAGTCACTACATGGTATCATTGCATGGGGAGTAAAACCCTGTTCAGAAGCACTGTCACTGCACCATACCTGTCCAGTGCAAGTCACCACACACTATGGGG